>CM068375.1:294147880-295542880 GCA_034769895.1 Magicicada septendecula
GATGAAGCATGGGATAGTGATTCGTACAATTCTGTTTTTGGATTGCTTAACATAGGCCTACTCAAAAAGACCCATTTCATTTACATTGTTTTTATAGGAAAATATTCGTTTATACTGACTATCTTTTTTCTCTACTGCAACACAAAACTATCTCCGATATAATTCTGTGCAACACTGAAATTAAGAAAACTACTGCTATTCTCAAGGGCATGAGATCAGAAAACACTGTGTCGTCTTGTATTGAAAAATGTCACCAAATAAGCAGTGAGGTGAATATTGATGACAGTAACAGGAAACTGCTGAAAACGTTAACTTATGAAGTTCTTGATACTTTGATTATGCAGCTAGAGGCACGGTTCAGTGATTTCGAAAGTATCCAGTTTGTTGAGTTGTTGGATCCAAATCACTTCATTTCTTACAAAGAGAGTTTTCCTTCTACTAAATTGAACAGCTTTATAAATAAATACCATTTTTTCAATAGTGAAAGACTGGAAAATTAATTAAAAAACATTTACTCAGATACTGGAAAACATTTTTTCCCTCAAAGACTTTTACATTTTATAGTTCTTAATGACTTAGAACCAGTGTATATTTGAAAATTAATTCGTTTGATTTTAACGTTTCCTGTAACCACGGCTTCTTCAGAAACGAGTATGAGTAGGCTACTTTGAAAAGAATAAAAAACTACTTGCGCAATACCATGACCAACGAAAGACTTAATTCTCTTAGCACCATCGCTATTGAAAAAAAATTTGTGAAGGAATTGATGAGCTGTTCAAAGACAATTGACAATATACAAGCAAAAAACTCGCCGTGTTGAACTACTCTACAAAGAAATTTAAGATAAACCTTTTACCTACCCATTCACTAACTACTAGCTTCGCCACTGTAACTGACAGTAATTAATAATCAAACTAGGATATCACTGTACCTGTGTGCTGTGTTCCAGATAATTATGTGTCAATCTTTTCCACGGTTCACGTTTTCGGACTACAATTATTTTTGCTAAACTTTTTGTTTTATTATCTGCTTTTACTTATTATTAAAATCACAATGTCTCCTTACAAGATTTGTGTAATAACTTTAAAGACAATTGTTACTGTTGTATCATATAAAGTTTAAATTTATAATAAATTTGTTTAGTTTTAATCTGCACAACCGTTAAATATACAACATCAGTAATGTTGAAAAAATAAAAATTTATTTCACCACATTGTTGCACCTGAAAATAAATGTACTTTTATTTTTACAATTACGCGAGCCCACAATAAAATAAACACAGGTGGCAAACAGCAAATCTATAAAATAAGAGGTTTCAAGTTTGTTTACGTATGTTAAAACTAGATATTACTTCTTTTGTTGCTGATAAATCATCGTCATCATCATCATCCTCAAGGTTTAAGGCAAGAATGGTTTGTCCGGTCTCAAATAGGCAAATATTAGGCCTACAGCTGGTCACTCCAGCGCTTCCTCGGACGTCCCATTTCTCTCTGTCACCTCGGCTAATAGTTCCATAGTTGTTTGGAGTGCGGCAGTCATCCATTCGGCAAAGATGTTCCCACCAATTCAGCCGATACTGGGCAATCCTGTCGAGTATACACATAATATTCAGTTCCTGCTGTACACCTGTGTTTCTTCTATGATCATGGAGAGTATACCCTGCCACGTGCCTGAGAAATCTCATTTCAGGCGCTTGGATGCGACTGGCCTGGCCTTTCGTTAAAGTCCAATTCTCAGCCCCATAAAGAAGTGAGGGGAGAGGCATCACGTTGTAGAATTTTACGCGTGTTCCTTTACTTGCTGACTTAAGGGTTTGTCTGATGGTCCCGCACATAAGGTTGAACTTATGCATCATGTCGTTGCTTTCATAATAAGACATACTGTATTCAGAACTGCTAACTTGTTCCAGGATAGTACCATCTATAACAATTTTTGCTCGTACGGGGTCAGTTTCGCCAAAAGCCATCACCTTGTTTTTAATTGTGGATATCTGCAATCCAGAGTCTTTGCAGATTCCATTTAACAAATGTATACCCAGTTGCTGATTAAATAAATACAAAATAGTGACACATAAATCACATTAAGCGCTGAACATAAACTTATCTCAAAACCAGACACAAAAATAACTTCTAACACGGGACATAAGGCACTACCATAATTCAACCATTCTGTTGTAAGATTCGCCATTCCTTTGTCTAACATTATAACAACAAATTAAAGAGGAACTAATACTACTACTACTACTACTACCCCTGCTGCTACTGCTACTACTACTACTACTACTACTACTACTACTACTACTACTACTACTACTACTACTACTACTACCCCTGCTGCTGCTTGCAGCTGCTGCTACTACTACTACTGCTCCTACTACTACTACTATTACTACTACTACTACTACTAGTGCTACAAATACTGGTTTTCCTACTAATACTACTACTACTACTGCTGCTGCTACTACTACTACTACTACTACTACTACTACTACTACTACTACTACTACCACTGCTGCTACTTCTACTACTACTACTACTACTACTACTACTGCTACTACTACTACTACTACTACTACTACTACTAGTGCTAATGCTGTCACTAAAAGTAATTTCACTTATATGATCTCTCAGTGTAAGTGTATAGTCTAACTATATTCGTTTAATAAATTCAATAATCAGTTACATGATTGTGTCTAATAAAACTGTGAACAACACGGAAAATGTACAATCAGTTAGTGAAATTGTTTTGTTTGTCCGAAGGAATAAACCGATAACAGTTGCTTATACTTACATGAATTTGTCATGTTTTCCTCTTCCGGCATACGTCAGTTTGATAACATGACAGAGTGTTAACAAAAAGTCTTACGTAGGTCCAGAAAACAGGTCGTGCCCCCTCTGACGGATACGGAGTACGAGACTTAGTTTGGAACATTAGTTAATATTTATGTGTTTGTTTTACACACAATGTACACATTTTGCTCGCCTATTATACTTTCTGGCACTGTAAAGAAAGAGGAGAAAACAGAAAAGTATTTTTTCTCTTCCCATCGCAAGAACATAAAGTTGTGTTCTAATATTTCCTGTTTTATTGTCCGCGCGCATACACACACACACAGCAACATTACACTTTATATATTCCGTATCTGAAGAGTACTCCACGTAACTATCGAATAAACTACCAGCTAGGTCGTGGGATTTCTGTATACGTAAAGTCCCTTTTGTTGCACAATACATTTTTATGTAAGAAGAGAGAAGAAAAGTTTGGTTTTGTGGCTTGGAATAAATATTAATAAAAACACTGATTTATTAAAAACAAATTCTTTAAAGATTGAACAGAAATGCGAACTGAAATGTCACTTATTAAAAGAAACTGTTTCACAAGCATTACCCGTATTAGACACATAAATATTGTTAAAAGTTGCCTTTTGGACGTGTTAAAATTATTTAATTAATTAATGTTTGTGTAGTTGTTAGTTTTGTCGAACGTAAATTGTCGTTCGGAAGCGTCTGGTAGCCTGCGTGCCTTACCTGTCCCTTCTCGCACTCTTAGTGATTCCGGGTAGGCGCCAAATTGTTTTTCTTGAAAAGAAATAAAAGTTTTTATTTGTATAGTATGGTGATTTGTTATCGAAAATTCGAATAGTTCGCCGTCTGGCTTGTAACTGATTCTCGTGTGAGTGGGGGAACACGTGTTGCCAACTTGAATTAATGTTGGTTATGTCGACCCACTGCTAGTAAACAAAACATACATAATATTTTCTACAAATAAATACTGGACAGTTTGTTATCAGTACGCACTTTTTTATTAGGCTTTTTAATGTTAATTATCATTAACGCTTCATAAAAATAATAACTGTTATAATAAAATTTTAGCCTCGGCAATATAATCTCTCGCTCTGCGGAGCGCTAGGTTGGCAGTGCAAAGTTACAATTGACTCTGGTTATTATTTTGCAAAATAAATCTGCCAATTGGGTTCTTTTAAGTACGAAACAGAGGTTTACATAACAAGATAACAAAATTAGAACATATCATTAAAAGTTTGTGATCATTAAAATTATACAAGGTTTGCTACAAATTAAATATTGTGGTGTTGAAGTGTGACAGTGTCGTTGTGTAACATAGGTTATCATGTGTTCATTCAATGTTTACAAAGTTATTTCTTTATTTTATTAATCTTCGAAAATATTCAGTGATAGTGAGAGTTTTATTTTATAGTTAGAATTTTTGAAAGAGAATTTGTTTTATAATATTCAAATAAATTCAGCAATACTCACGTCAGTAGATATGATGGGTATTGTCAGTCGTCCATGTGAAGTAATGGGCCGGTGTTTATTCTTCCTACTTCTGATCTTGGGCTCAAAAATTGGTTGACATCTTCTTCAAGTTGAATTACAGGTATTTTCCGGTCATCTGGATTATTCCCGAGCTGGTCCTTGGTGTAAATTAGTTGTAATGGCCTCTCATCGGTTGTACTGCTACTCCTTCTCAAATTGTGGGAAATTGTTATTATTCGGAAATTGTAATCGATTAGAAATTACTATTGAAGAAGTGAAAACTCAATTAAAGAGTAATATAGATAGTAATAATACTAGGTTGACAAACCTCCAACACCAAAACCTACAAATTCCATTAAGTCACAAGTACGACAATGCGAAGAAGAGGATGGAAAAACTTGGGGAAAAGAGGATCAAGAGGTTCAACAGAACGCACAAACTCATCACATTCCATGAAGGAGAGAGTGTGCTACTAAAAAGTAATCCAGTGGGAAAACGAATCGACAATACAGCAAAGAAACTATTCAGACTGTACGAGGGACCGTACTTATTACAAAGGAGGAAAGGACGACACACATTTATCGTCTACGATCCAACAAGAAACAAGATCATTGGAAAGTACCATGGATCAGCATTCCGTAAATTCTATGGATAAAGGAATTAATAAATAGTCAATTTATAAGTCCATGGGAGGGGCGTAATCCACCCAGGAAAAATGAAAAATTTTAATAACCCTTATAACCACTAATTGTGAGTTGTAAAAAATAATTTAAATAAAGAATTTCTGAGTAAGGAAATAAACTTTGAATAAAATTCAAATTTTATTTTACCCAGCAGGGGAATTCATGCAAAGATACGTTTAGCATAAGATATGTATCAACCCCTGACTGAGTTATGATAACGTGTTTTCGTATGTAAGTATAAAATATGTAAGATGTACAAAATAATATAATGTACGTTGTAGATAAGAAAGAATGTAAAAAACATAAGCAGTATTTAAATTTAAATAAATCATATATTGTACGTAAACATGCATATGGAAACGCATGACTTTGTTGGTTTTTAAATGTAACGAAGGGGAGCTATTAACACGCTAAAACCGGCAGAGGGGACGTCAGAGCGGCCTGCCGCTGCTTGTGTATCAGTCTGCGTGTGTGTGTATGTGTACATGTGTAAATAACAGACAGGTTCAATTATGCAAAAGAGGGTGGAAGATTTCACACAGTTTTTTAAGGATTGTACGTGAACCAAACGTCACACGAATCAGCGACATATGTGAGTACATAGCTGACGCCTGGCGCTTCAATTTGGCGTTAAGTGGTCATTAATCGTGGGAACGGTTCAGACACCGTGTGAAATTTTGCCATAGCTGTCGTAATTTGCACAGGGTAACAACCAAAATTTGCAGAGACAAGGTTTTATATGATACCTAACTACTGGTGTAATAATATTTATAAAAAAGTTTGCGCTACATAAAAAGACGCGTAGGTTGAGTGATGATGAAACTGACGCGCCGGCCAGTCCAAAGTTGTCAGAAACAGTTTCCAACAGGAATTGCAACGAGCAGCAGTATAAAAGCCCAGCGCGCGACACACTTTCAGCGCAGATCAAATTCATTTAGTAAGAGGAATCCACGCATCTCGACAACGTAAACTTTACAAAGTGTAGTAATGTTTTGAACCGTATTTAAATAAACTGAAGTGCGATGGAACCGGCATTACGTCGGTGCTGTTATTGAAGAGCGAGTGATTTAAATAAAAGACTGAAGCTACAAGAGTCATAACTACGTAGAACTTCTAGACAGCAACGAGGGACAAGAAAGAAGAGGACGAGGAACTAGACATCTACGAGAGGACATAGGGACAGCCAATGCAGTTACATCCAGCTGTTTATCATCAAGACTAGAGGTCCACGTCAGAACTCAGCATCCAGGAGACGGAGCGAGGAATTCAACGACGTAGAGACAAGAGGAGCTGATACCGAAGATGATCAACGAATTCGAGAGTCTGGAGGACGGTAACAACCATTTAAATGGGTGCAGGAAAAATGCAGATGAACTCGAACATTTATTTAACCTTATAAATGACCCTGAAGTCTATCACCAGAAGCTAGTTTCCATATCCAAGTTTACAGAACATTAATATCTTTTTTTTAACTTAAAGAATTAATAAATAATTGTTTAAATATATAAATGAGAATAGAGAATATCATAATAATAATCTCATAATTAAATGGTCAAGAAAGAACCATAGTATATTATATGTTGTAATTAATTAAATGAGTAATTTTGTAAATATGAGATTTACGTAATGGTTAATTAATTGAGACAGTAATATTATAATAAATTAACGTAAAGAAGATTCTCTATTAATATTTTAATTAATATTTGAATTAATTAAATGTTTCATTTACGTGGTTTACATTTGAACCCACACTTGTAAAGACTAAATCAATATGTAAATGTTATACGTATGATTTATGTTTCCTATTATATTTATATGTGTTATATGTATATGTCTGTGTACTATTTCAGGTCATATATAATTTATGTGTGTATATATTATGACTTAGAAGTATAAGAAATCTGAGTTACACATATTATGAGTATATTATATTCGGATTGAATATAAGGGTTCATAGAACAAGAAACCCACATTGAACAATTTAAGAAACATGAAAATTGGCGATTTTTGAATAAATCAAATGAATATGCTTTTCTTGAAACAGTCCTACTAATTTCACAACCACCGCTCAATCCTCTGTACAATTTACTTGAAAATTAAAACTTATAACGTTATTCACGCGCTTATCCACACTCAACCAACGACCAAAGCTTGCGACCCAGCCGGGGAACATCAAGGTAAATACTGTTGAAGAAAAGTATCACCTCCGAGACGTGGGTAAGTGCGTGCATACGAGTAAGAGCGTATGTTTAAAAGTAAGTATCACAAAATAACGTTGTAACATATATATATATATATATATTGTAATATAACTTTGATTGAGTGGGTATAATAAAATAAATAAAAGGTTGATGTATGAGAATTGTACTCTCACTATTGTGTGTAGTAACGTAGCTAATATCTTCTTGTCTTCTAAGTTCTCACTGTTGACCTTCGCTTTTGTAATACAACCCTACTATAATTGTAATTGTATAGTGTTCTGGTATAATATTACCCAGGATAATTTTTATGGTGTGTATGTTCAGTAGTGACGTTCCGCTCTGGGAATCGTCGATTTGGTAAAGTTCCTGGTCTTTGTTATTGGTAATTGGGATGTTATTACCATCAATTAAATAAAGTGTATTTTGCTGTATAGCAAATTGAAATAAAATATAAATTTATATTTATAAAAAAAAATAATTTCGGAACAAATATTTTCGAGGTATTTATGTGCTTAATATTTAGGAATAAATTGAGGTTGTGGATCGTAATTATAATTATAATAGTAAGGTGTTTAATTTGGTAATAAATTTCTGTTCGGTAAATTTGTTAAAAAGATAATCCAATTAACTTCAAGTTAGGCGAAAACGGCTCTCTTCTTCTTACTCTTGAAATGTTGTAGTTTCGCATATACTGCCTATAAAGATTATCTATTTTTCTTGGTTAATTAATGATTATGTCCTTTTATAAGAGAAATCAACTCCAATTTACCAAAAAACAGACAAATACGTTTATTAAATACAATAATAAGGTTGGTCGATTAATTAATCGAAGTTACAAGCCATATCGAGTTCTTGCTCAGGGTCGGTCGATATTAGAAGTTTTACAATTGTATCATTTAAACAGGTTCTTTGAACGGTTATTTATATAAAAAGCCAGAGAAGGTCAGGGTCAGAAAGTATAACACTTACAATTCTAAAAATGTATTAAAATTAAACAATATAATGGTAATTATTACTAATAAAAGTTTATATATAATTTTTATTCACCCCAGTTCAGCAAACAGTTGTCTAGTTGAGGTGACGAGATTGGGTCAAAATGGCCGCCTGGCGCATGCGCGGAGTTCACCTTCTAACACTGACAGAGTATTTATGGAATAAATATGTCCCTTCTGCGGTTAAATATTCTTCGCAATCGTATATTATCTTCTGGTGTATAGTTTAATATCACTGTAGTAATATGGACTAATTCACTTGGTGTTAAAATGTTGTTAATTAAGTATATCAATTGGTGTTTATGTGTGTCCGTTTAACCTCGAATATTCACTTGGTATTTGGTGTGATTCCAGTGTTACTTCATTTAAATAGTTATATGTGGTTCTGTTTATTAGTGTTATGTAGTTCGTATGGCAACTTCACCACTTCACAATTATTAGAATAGTTAAAAATTTAATTTTTACACAAAACTGATTCCGAACTCTTGTTATACGTAACCGTCATTAAGTTTGGTTTTAACAAATATTCCTGTCAAGTGCTCTCTTCAATGTATAATAATGAACTGTCTGTATTTCCTTCATCTCATGAAAATCTTAGCCTATATAATATAGTTCAGACATTGTTAAAAATTGCCATAACTTCCGACACGTTTTAAAATAGTACACTATGTTCATAAATTAAATTCGTTATTAGTTAACTGTTTGCAATATAAAATACATATTCGTTTTCACTATTCTATTCTACTTATTTTGATAGTAATTAAGTTAGTATTACAAAGTTTTATCAGAAAATCATATTTCTTATAATTTTTTGGGAGGTAGGCCTAAAATTATACTTCCCTGTCTTCTATGTAAATAATAGCCATTTTAACTAATATAATTATTATTCTATGAAATCTGAAATTTGTATAATTATCAATTCTCACTTATTTTATTGCAATTTAGTATACTAATGATGGTTTTTTAATATAATTCAATTGTATATGACTTCCCCTAGGATAGTGTTAGTTAATCTATTTCAGTTTTAATGGTATTTTATTAGACAATTAAATAATTTTACTCATATAATGACCATATCTTTAGAAAGCCTTATTTACATAGTATTTAATATGTTGGGTGTATCTTGCCTAAATATTGTCAGTTTGCCTGGTTTATAAGATTAGGTTTATTAATTATTCTGCATTTTAACTTTATTATATTGCCTAGATTTGAATTGTGGCCATTTGCAGAATGTTTTACTAATGTAATTATTTTATTTCCTTCTCTGACTTCTGACTCTGATATATTTGATTAAAAATTAGTTCTCTGATCTGGCATAACAGTAATTACAGATTATACAATTAAAATATAACACCCAGATATATAAAACTGGTGTTCTTAATAACATTGTTTTGGTATATCACCTAATAACATAATAAAAAGTATTTCTACAACATTGGAATGATATCTAATTTTAGATAATGCATTCCTAAATTAACATGAACAATAAAATTAAAATTATAATACTAATATCTCTTATGACTAACCCTTACTTATCTAAATGCTATATTTAATTGGAACCCCACATTTGGATCCATATATAATTGTTAATACCTTCTACTACTTCATCATAAACAGTTAGTTCTGTAATTCCCCATTTTATAAGATTTATGCCCCCTCTTAAAGTATAACCCTGGCTATCTAAGTTACATTCCATTCTATGGAATGTTCATACAGTTTTAGTAGCTTTTTATTAGTAAAATTACTACTTCATTATCAAAGTAGACACTGTTCACAAAACTTAAAGTTTGTTACTATGTACTGCAACTCATGTACCCTTTTAAAGTTTATTATTTATAATTTGATCACTTACACTTTTCCATGGTGAATTATTACTATATTTACTAGTCTTTTTCTAGTTTTTAATATGAAATATTCAACCATGGGGGAACTGTGAAGATTTGTTCATACACATTACACAATAACTTTTTGAATGCACTAATATTTACTACTGCTAACACTTTTAGTTTTTTGTCAGTTTTACAGTGATATGGTTTTTTAGGGTGTTATACTTTCTCTTTGGGCATTCATTGATTTTGGGGTTTTTTGGGGGTTCTTTCCCTATGGGGTTTTTGTTTTATATGGGTCGTCTTAATTATTCTTCTTTCTTCTTGAGTTTGGTTCTTCTTTATTCTTCCTTCTTCTGTAGATTTAGTTTTGATTATTCTTCTTTCTTCTTTGAGTTTTAATTGTTCTTCCTTCTTCTTTAGCTTTGATTGTTCTTCCTTCTTCTGTCTTCAGTAGCTTTGATTGTTCTTCTTTCTTCATTCTTCAGTATAGTAGTTTTAATTATTCTTCTTTCTTCTTTAGTTCTAATTATTCTTCTTTCTTCTGTCTTCGGTAGTAGTAGTTTTAATTATTCTTCCTTCTTCTGTCTTCTGTATCTTTGATTGTTCTACTTTCTTCATTCTTCAGTAATAGTAGTTTTAATTAGTTCTTCTTTCTTCTGTCTTCTGTATCTTTGATTGTTCTTCTTTCTTCAGTAATAGTAGTTTTAATTATTCTTCTTTCTTCTGTCTTCTGTATCTTTGATTGTTCTTCTTTCTTCTCTAGTTTTAATTATTCTTCTTTCTTCATTCTTCAGTAATAGTAGTTTTAATTAGTTCTTCTTTCTTCTGTCTTCTGTATCTTTGATTGTTCTTCTTTCTTCAGTAATAGTAGTTTTAATTATTCTTCTTTCTTCTGTCTTCTGTATCTTTGATTGTTCTTCTTTCTTCAGTAATAGTAGTTTTAATTATTCTTCTTTCTTCTTTAGTTCTAATTATTCTTCTTTCTTCTGTCTTCGGTAGTAGTAGTTTTAATTATTCTTCTTTCTTCAGTAGCTTTGTTTTTTCTGGTCTGGTTTCTTTGACGGGGTATATTAATTCCCTGCTTCTATCTTTCCTGGGTAATTTTGTTATTATTATTTTTAGTCTTCTGGGTTTTTAAATTTGTATTATATTATATTGTTTGCAGAAATTTTCTTTATTCAACCTTTCTTGTGAATATATTATTAAACAGTGCATTTTAATTAATTCTCATCTGGATATTCCATATCTTAGAGCTTATTAATGATCATTGAGTAATGTATTTGTGTGGATTATCTGTCATGCTACAATATATATATATATATATATATATAAGTTTCAAGTCATAAGTCAATACCATCTTACGACAGGAAACAACTTGCTTTTATAAATTATTAATACCTTATAAACACCTAAAATTAACATTTCCTAGTAAAATCATATTCAACTGTTAAGAGAGCTTGTGAACTATAGATTCCTAATCACTAAAAAGATAGAAAATTAATCGTGCATAATAAGAGAAAAGGAAATTCAAGTTTAAGATTTTCACATGAAGTAAGCACACATTTTAATTTTTACCTTAAACTTCCTTTTTTAAATGCGTTTACTACCGCAAAAGTTGCAAAATGCTATTACACATGTGATTTTCTTTCAGTGGGAAATATGATCATCACTGAGAGTGACAAAAAAACATGAGTATATTGTAAATCTATTTCACTTTAAATACCTTTAGATTTATTTTATCTTCTACGTTTTATTCCAATTAATATTATCTTAACAATTACGTAATACTTTGTGTGGCCCCTTCTGTTTCTTCCTCTCCTGCCAAGATAACTGTACCGCCTCAAAACCTGATAGAATTTAGGTTTATATCTACACAATTCGTAATGGATTAATGGGGCATTAATGCAGTTACTGAGACAGTACGTTTATATTTTAATAATTTTTTATTAGTAACTACAAGTACCATATCTAATAAATAATATTATTAGATGTAATTGCCCAATTGGTTAATACTTGTTAAATTACTAATGGAACTAAATTGTCTACAGTAAGTTACAGAGACGAGAAACAAGAATAAACTGACAGAACGTCTGACTATTAAACTAGACTTTTAGCAACTTGCAGCAATTACCTACTAGGGTCTTGAATTATAAACTCACACGAATAACAGAATAATTACAAGACACCAATTAACAAATCTTCAGTGTCTATAATTTTGGATGCTGTATCTTCATGTCATTCGAATCAACTTAACAGTTCACATTGCTGTAGTTAACGACGTCTGCACTCAAATCTAAAACAGTGTTACAAAGGGCTGTGTAGCTGTAATGGTACTTAACAGAATTGTTTTGCTAGTTGTGATAAATAATTCTCGATACAGCCACTGACAAACAATGAAAAATGGTTTCATCTCATTGAATATGTATGTCGATCTGATACTGCTGGTGAATAATTTGTAAATTTAAAACTAAGTAAATAATCAGTAGCAAATGTCTGCTGTCTATTTTTGTATCATCGTTAACGTCATTGTCAATGTCATTATTGATATCATTATCATCTTCTACATCAACAACATACTCACAGTCATCCTGTCTTGCTTTCATAGTTGGTGCTTTTGTTATCAAACGTAGTGCTTCTGTTGATAACGTAACGAAAATCCCATACATTGCGTGTGTTCTATTGTTTCATCACGGAGTTTAAGCTACCCTGTTTGTTCATTATATTCACTTTGTTTGTAATTCCTATTGATTACTAGATATATAACTGTTTTCTAGTTTCAATACTTACAAACTTATTAATGTATTTAAAAGTCGTATTGCCTGTTACCTCAGTGACAGTATTGTTGAGAGCCGAAGTACTCACCCTTTTTACGATAGTTTCATTTCATAGATCAAGTCTAACACTTTACCAGTTCCTTTTGCTGATGAATATGCTTGGTTTATTTAATTTTGTAATTGTTCGCCGCCTAATAACAAAATATCTGCAGAGTGGTCATAATTTATATATAATCGTCCTTCTGTGTTTGTAAAGTTTGTGGATCGGCATTTATCAAAGCAAGCGGCATACTGTAATTATCAATGGTGGATATTGTAATAATTAACTTTTGATATTGACGACGTCAGTTTTAGCAGACTCTACGTGAACACAATTGTATGTTGATAACATTTAAAACGATATAAATACGTATATTGTACGTCTGCAATATTGTATAGGAGGTACTATATATATATATATATATATATATATATATATATATATATATATAATCACGTTTATCCATCATTAGCTAAACATGCAAGTTCTGACCAGAGAAGTTGATCTTTTTGAGACCCCATATATAAAAGTTATGAGTAAGCTTAGACATTTTATTCTTACATATTCGTAATCAGCATAAAAAACCGTAAAAATATATATCCGTTTCAAGATAGTTTGTTGAAAAAAGGTGAATAATAACTACCCTGTTAACTTAATCGTTACAAACGACTCACACGTTTAAAAAAAATGCATTACTATTTTATCACTGATATCGGTTTAGATTTTAGTGATGAAAAATATGCACAGTGTTGCCACAAAATGTATATAAAGTCACGAAGGTCACAACGTTGCCAAGTCTACTGAACGTAAGCAATTCCTGCAAAATTAGCAGCTGGTGTGTCTCGGCTGTTTATACAATTACTGCTTCCAGTCGCCTACGTTTAATTCCTGTATACGATCTTAGTTATTTTTAATTTCAGTACCGTAGTAAAAATAATCTTTGAAAGACGTAATCAACTATTTTTCAACGCTGTTATTAAAAAGTGGGTTAATCATTCAATGACAGAAAACGTATAAGGTATAAAATGTTGTGATCACTTTATTCACACGTTCTTTTCTTGACACGTAAATAACTATATACTAAATAAAGATATAATAAGTATATCTTCATTGTACATTAGTATAATATGTAGTTAAAAAGTACAGTACAACCTGTCACATCCGGACCTGTGATATCCGGAACCTCCCATATCCGGACGTATCTCCAAACTAATTTTTGCAATTTTGGTTAGCGAAATGGTTAGGGATGTAAAGATACTACTCTTGATGTTTTGGCTGATCACCACTTTTTCTTCACTACACTTACGTCATTCTGCGATATGGTTCACTATTTTTGAATATTTAAGTTTTTACAATTGAAATACTTTATTTGGGGTAACTGAGTCTGGGGCAGCGGCGTTAGGTCGACTCACTTTGGCTTCATGGCTTCCAAAAAACGTGTGCATTGTATGAAGCAGCCGAATCACAAACTTTTTCGAAAACTGATGTAGGCGTACTGTAAGTAAAACTTTTTAACCAATTTTACTTTTTGTATTTTAAAGAGTACAGTGTACAAATGCAAATGCTAAACCAATACAAACGTCTAAAAAAACACGTTCTTCTTCTGTGTATCTTCTGTAATTGTTAATTATATTAATTGAGATTTTGGCTACTTATAAAGATTTAATTACTGAACACAATGCAGTTTTCAGAATTGCTGTATATTTATTGGTTTTGAAGTTATCGCAGGTTGAACTGCAAAAATGAATTGAATAAAATTCATCTATCATCCGACCGCGAGCTTCCCTGTGACGAAGTTAGAGCGAGATAGTTGCTTATTATACGCTCTCTGTCTAGCGTACGGCGCAGCGCACAGTCTGTCCCTTTCAATTAACGCTCAGATATGACGACATATTATGAATCGTTATATATACCCCGACGATAACTTCAATGAGTTGAACTAATTTTGTGTATAATACAGTATATTTAATGTATCTTTTAAATGTCAATAAATTTCAAATGAAATTTGGGTATATCTGAAATCCTTGAATAATTTACGCACCCGAAATTTTCGCCGGTATTTTTCGTCAAAAAAGTGCGTTAATTATGCGAGAAAATACGGTATTTATAAATGACCTTGTGGTATCCGGATTTTTCCATATCCGGATCGGCCGGTCGCCATATTAGTCCGGATATGACAGGTTGTACAGATTGTTTAATTTACATATTTATTCCTACCATTCGCCCACTCCGATTATTTCTTTTGTTAAATAAATCTTATGACATGTCTTTTATATGTTTTGTACACCTCACATTTTGTGTACACCGTATATATTTCGTATTTTTAATGTTTTTAGCTAAGTTTTCATTGGCCTAGGACACCGGTCCTTCTCAAAATTTGCATATAATTTTACCCTGATTAACGAAACAGCTCCTCTCTGTCTGTGTACCTCTGTCTCACTTTCTTGCTCTCTCTCTCTCTCCCTCTCTCTCTCTCTCTCTCTCTCCCTCTCTCTCTCTCTCTCTCTCTCTCTCTCTCTCTCTCTCTCTCTCTCTTTCCTTATTCGATCTATTTCTTTCCCTTATTTTTATTAAAGAATGAGCCAAGGAGGTTATGTACATTTACACCTGCCGGACACCTCTAAGGTTGCCTCTGTAAGAAACAATAAAATTTCTCAAGTGTTTATGAAATAAGAAGGACACTGGAACATGGTAAACGCATAGTAATGTTTATTTGGCTGAGACAAGATAAACGAGAAACGTGATTACATTTCTGGCGGGAACGATTATGCATTTTGCAAACTGGCGTCCACGTCACACACGTCCGTATTTTCTACAAACATTGTGCACAGTTTAATCTGAGTTGTGGTATCGCGAACTCAGAAATGGTTAATATACGTCAGCCACTGCTATGTACAGTGATATGTGTTGTGTCTATTCAGCGCTAACACCACAGGTCTCCAGCACAGAGACAAGATTTCTCATTCCCGTCAACATGAGTACCTACTCAAGGTCAAATAACATTCTTAATATTGTAATGACAGACGTGTACGTTTACAAAACATACTGTTTTGGCTGACACATATATACACATCTACGTCTGAACTCGCAACCTCTTATTTATCAGCTGGCCGGTTTTACGTTTCCACCAAACGTGTTCCAGAAAATCATATTAAAATAATATGAATATTTTATAGTAAAAACATAATAAAAATAATAATAATATACAATTTAAAAAGTTAATACACTACCTCTTACTTATCCTAAGTTTTGTGCGGAGAAATACCTGACCCAGTCAGTTTTCCAAGGATTCATAAAATTGTTATCTCGAATGATACATGGATCTTGTAGAGCTCTTAATCCTAATGTTCCTTGCATGATTGATGGAATATGTACACATAATAACCGAGCAACATTTTACGTTAAACTATTAAAAATAACAATGGTTTTCCAAAGTACCGGAGACGAGATGACGGAATTGTTGAACTAAAAGGAATACCGTATATCATTTGATAATCGTGATTCGTTCAATACAATCGCTTCCTAATTCTACAGTACAATGCTCACATCAATATTGAAAACCGATAAATACATGTATAAATAGGCTTACCATACGTCCCGGTTTGACCGGGATTGTCCCGGTTTGACGACCTGATCCCGGGGTCCCGGCCAGTTTGTCAATTGTCCCGGTTTGAAAATTGACGAGAGTAGTTTCCGTCCGGGTGAAGACGTTGTGCAAGCTAAGCTCCCGATTTTTGGTTAAATCAATAGAAAAGAGAGTTTGAAAGATTAAAAGTAATTTTTCATGAATGGAAAATTCAACAGCTGCAGTAGTCACTTTGCACGAGTATACACATTCAAATGACTTAGGGAGCACAAAAATCCTAATGTGTGCTATACTTGCTTTCCTTCGAAAAGATGTAGAATGTGGCTGGCAGTATATCCGTGGTCAAGTTCCAGAGGAAGAGAAACTCGATTAATTCTTTAATTGTTTCGTAGAACAATAGCTAGACAATGATTAGTGCCACAGGAGTTACGGAACTGCTACTTCCGACGTCATACAATGAATAATACCGTACAAGCACGCATCAGAAACTAAACAGCCACGTTGGAAGACCACATCCAAGAATAAAAAACATTATCAAATGTTTATAATCTGAGGCAGAGAAATCTATTCAGAACACGATGTAACGATGGAGTGAAATTTTTAAGCTATGAAAAGGACGAAAAAGTATTCTGAATTGGATAAACTAAAAGATATGAAATAGATTCTGATGTTGGAATGTTTCTCAAGATCACGTCGTCCGTTCTACAAGTTGACTAATAAAAATAAATAAAAATTAACCTTCCTTTTCAATTTAGAGAGAGAGTGAGGGAGCGGCTATGCAAGTGTGTGTGTGTGTGTGTGTGTGTGTGTGTGTGTGTGTGTGTGTGCGTTTTATAAAAATTGTAACCTGGTGAACGTAGTTGGTAACAAAAAATACATTTAACGAATTATAAAAACATAAACACAATACAGGGTGGATGTACATACATCGTTGTTTGTGTGTTCGCAAGTGGGACGTACTCTCACGTATCAAAAATTAATTACGTGTCTTATCTACTTGAGTGTTCGCAAGTGAAACGAGTTGCAAGTGCCACTGTTCGTATGTGGGAGCACACCATCGTCGGCCGGATACGAAAAGCAGATTAATTTACCTGGTTTCTTCGAGACAAAAGCATCAACATGAATCAGAAAATTTAACTTGCAACCATTATTTTAGTAAAACGTAGATGATTGTGGGTACCATAGCTTAGGCTTTTAGAGCATAGGCTTGTACATTTATCTAGGATTTACATTATGTAGCTGATGATAGAAGTTCAAATGCGAGTTCCTGGTCCCTAAAAACATGGGTATCTCAGCTGGGAGAGTGAAATCCAAGACAAAATACTGATCCTTCAAATGTGTCTGTGTCGGGTAGGTATAGGCCTACTAGTAGGCCTACTCTTGGCTCCTTAAAAAAGCTATTGCATAATAAGGTGACGCCGTATAACATTAATATTTGGGTTTGGCAAAGATTATCAGAATTGGCACATTCAACAATTAAAAGTTTTGTACGAATGAGCAGAAAATAATGGTATTTAAAAGGAACTATAAAGACATATCTTATGGTCATAAACAAACCGCAGAAGAAATTACTATTGTAATCAGTATAATCATATTTGGACAGGTGTAGAAAAATATGGAGAAGCCTGTACAGGTGTGTCGGTGCTGATGGGAACACACATAAAAACGTTTGTATGAGATTAAACGTATGTATCCAAATAAATACCGTTTTATCTACAACAGGTGGCTTTGAAATATGAATTTGGGGATTTCCCTTTTATATAGGGGGAATTGTTATAAGGTAAATAAATTTAAGTTTCTTCTTTCACACAAGTGACCCAATAATTTTTCTGGTTTAGGCACATCGATTAAACTATTACAAAATGTGTCTAGTTTCGATCTAATTTGACGTATTGGTTAGGATTTGATGGAGAAGTAAACAAAGTGCGAGGGGGGCAAGAAAAGGACAGTGAGGAATTGTGTGTAACACTGAAATTGTGACAAGAAAAAGAAGATACTGTATGAGTGGCGATCGCGTGCATGCGCGCGCGCGCGCGCGTGTGTGTGTGTGTGTGTGTGTATGAGCGCGAGAGAGAGAGAGTGAGAGAGACTGACAGAGAGAAACAAGGGCAGAGATAAAGAAATCTGTCTCATTAATCAAATTCTACAAATAGTTTACTGTTATACGCAAAAACGTAAACTCGGGCACGCTACGTAGCGTAAATAAATGTTGCCTACTATCTGACGAATGTGAATTAAAACAGCAATTCGTATCATAAACATATGCAGTGTTTGTAAAACTATATAGCCTAAACATTCACACACACACACACACACACACACACACATACACATACTCACTCTCTCCCTTTGTCTGCATGTCAGCCTGTCAATCTCATTTCAACCTCCCCTGACACTTTCTTTTCGTTACCCTCCCTTGCTATCTACTAATTAGCTCCTAAGCTAGGCCTCGAATTAGGTGAATTATGTGCAATTTTAGAGACAATGAATAATTTTAATGTTTTTAGTGGAAAACAGTTTCTTTCTCCTAAATAAAACAAAAACTTGTGTTTAGGGATTATGCTCTTTACAGGCAACAGCTAGAGGTGCGAACACGCCAAATTCATATTTCGAATCTATGTGTTGTAAATGTGATAGTACTCCTTCTTGTACGTACTTCTAATCATATATATATATATATATATATATTTTTTTTAGGTGTTTCTTTATCATTACCTACACCTGCATAAATATGAATGTAGGGGCTACTCATTACAGTATTCACTTCCCCTTCCTTTGTATTTTGATTTGACAGCATTACAGGATGTTTACACTACCTTTTAAGCACGTATGTTTCCCCTTCTGTTTTGTCCAATATACAGTAGATTTGATAGAAATTTTAAATGAAGAAGGAAACTGCTACTTGGTAAATTAACATGTATTGTGCTTTTAAAAGGAAAAGAGAGATAGCTACCGTTTTTCTAATTCTATCAGTAGGAAAGAAAACACATATAATACAAAATGTATGAGACCCCATTAATATTAAGTATTTATCTCTAAATCACCAGTCGATTGTCTCAAAATAATGCGAAAAATTGCGAAAGAAACTACCGTGTAGTTATTTTTATCTCGCAAGGGTGTGTACGATGAACTATAGAAAAGAAACTTGTAGATTAATGTTTTTAAACAATGCCGTTTGGTTGCTAATCCCCGACCTTATAACTTTTTTATATACTTGCTTTTGTATAGAAAAGTCTTATGAAGTGAAAAGAAATTAGTAAAAGAGAATGGAAAATTCCAGGGTGGGGAAGAATATTTAACATTACGAATTATAAAACGAGGGAAATATTACAGCTGCAATAAAGAGCAGGCAACGAATTAGATCAAGGGCTCAAGAGAGAAGTAACGCAATGGAAGGCTTATTGGAATTCCTCAACTTAAATGTGAAGGAGGTATTGTATAATATTAATACTACCTGTAACTCCCGCAGACCTTCCTTTGTCATAAACCGTCTCCTCACCATTCCCGATGGACCTCCTCCCAGAAACCCCCGCCAACGGAGAAATAGAAATAATTAAGTCTCTTCGTCATACTTACTACACCTGGCTTCTTTCTTGATCACTTAACATCTTAAATTTTCCTATCTACCTATCCGGTCTTTATCCCTCTCCTTTGTGCCTCCCCGCCTTACCTTGACGCCTCTCTGACACCTCCCTCCAGCTTTGGCGTCCTGCGTTACTCGACCTCGTCTTGGCTGTCGTTTGACTTATACTTTTAATATGGCTCTTCCATCACCCATTTGGCTCTGCACACTACGTAAACACACAAATACACATCCATATACTACACTCCATCCTGAATGCCTCCACCTACTTCGCCTCCGGTCCGCGCTGCGCTGGCGTGCGACTCCTCTAAATCTCCAATCGGCGGAAGGGTGCTTGCCCCAGATCAGCCTGAGTCTTATCCTCTGAGACAAGTCTCAGACAACGCAAAAAAAAGGTATAATATTATAGCCTACTGTCTACTATGACTGTGAGACGCGAATATGACAGCAGATATGCAAGAATGTAGGAGGCTACAGAAGAATAAAGGAACGGTCCAACATCGGATATTATGGCTTAAGTAATCATTTTAGAAAGAATTATTACAATTTGTTTTATACACCACACAATATATGTGATAATTTTAATTTTTTATTTATCTATAAATTTAGAAACGAATTAAGACCTGTATTAACATCAACCGTTGTGTATATAATTCTTTTCACTCAGACTTTTCACAAAGTTTAGTGATATATTAAAACCATGTGTAAGATAATCAATTTTTGTGAAACATATAATATACCCATTAAATAGTGTAGACTAGACAAGTATGACATATTATAACATAACTGAAGCCCAAATGATGTTTAAGATTTTGCACGTTAAGTCATATGAAGTTTACTTAAGAACCTGTTACGTTCAGACTTCCTGAGATACAGTTATTGAGAAGAACAAGAGTAACAGAAAGAGAGAGAGAGAGAGAGAGAGAGAGAGAGAGAGAGAGAGAGGTCAAAGTACATGACGTTTACTACAGTTGGCTACTTATAAGGAACTTGAAAATAATTAAACTTATTGTAATGTAGAAAGTTAACGAAACATGAACCAAAAGCGAGGATTATGTGCAACAGACTCAAGAGTTTTATTAACAGGATCCAAACAGTCTTTGGTGAAACGATTATTACGTTAAATAATTTATCCGCAATTAAGAAGTGGTACATTTTGAAGAAAGGAAAAAACCGAGGATGAGGAACTTATAAGTTGCTATTAAAATATGTAACTTACCTTTTGGATACCTAATTATTTTACAAGCAAGTTACGGAAACTATAAAAAAAAATTAATTCTTAATATATAAGCTTTCACGTATTATTTCAAAAAAATTAGATTACTGCTCACTGTGATATACGAAAAGCAAAAATATAATTAATATAACATTACAACACACTGCAGCTGTTACTGAAATTTGTTACAAAGGCTGTTACGTCCGGGATCGACATTGTTAAAACTATTGTATTCTGGGCTGCTAGGCCGTGGTTGATTGTTTATGTTCTTGCGCCTAAACGTTTAGACACGAGCATTTAAGCAATCGACCACGGCCGAACAGCTTGGAATATAACACATACAACAATGTTTATACATTTTTGGGTACTTTCCCAATATTCGTACCAACACTTCATTTTCGCTGTTTTGAATATGGGTTTCGCTGTTTTGAATATGGGATAGTATCTATATACCACGACGTAAAGAAGAAATGCACTAACTACAAATTATTATATTTCTTAATTTACAGTGCAATTACATCAATTTTCATTCATAAGTTAGATAATAATATAAATTAGTTTTTTCATTTACCATTTAAAGAAATAAAAGCCATAGTTAGGAAATATATAGCGTTTCATGTGTATGTAGGCCTATAGTCTATACAATGCGTAGCCTGTAACTAAATAACATTTCATATAAAGACTATAAACGTTTATTAACAAAACAGCAACAGACAATGTAAAGTGTAAAATACGGTTATTTCTGAATGCTAATTTAAAACAAAGGAAAAAAGTGTTAACAAATGAAAACAAGATTTGTTATTCGTTAGGCAGCCAATATTAGTTTATATTATACAGTAAAATCTCAAAAACGTCACTGAACGGAAAACGTAAAAAAGGGATATATGTATAGCAGCCCGCGTTACTTCTAGTTGGCTTTCTTACGTAGTTTTCATAAAAAGCGAGTATTGTTTTAAGGTCATGTTGATTCCCATGTGTATTTTCAGTTTGCATGTTAACCTAGCAATATGGAATATATCGTGTAACCTTAAGTTTATTCGTTTATTGTACTGTGGCTTAAAATACCTTTTGGTACTTTGCAAGAGCCGTCACATTTCAACAAGACGTAAATATATATGCCGCCTACATGATATTTCCTTTGTAAATTATTTATAACTTAATTAAATATTTGCCCATAATGTTTTGTTTAAGTACTGTTGAACGGAATTTATTGATACAAAATTAGCTCTCTTCTCTTCAACAGTTGTCTGATCTCAACTTCATTGTTGTTTTCATCTAGCATCTGGTACGTAATTTTTCGTCGACTAGGTTTTCAATATATTATTCTTTTTTATTTGTTATAATATGTATTCATCTATTCCAAACTCACTTCTTCCGTAGATATAAAATCTTCTGCTTCTGCAGGTTGTTATTTATATTATTGGTACTTGTAGAAATTTTTATGATTTTAATCAGAATGGTGAATAAATTTCCAACGGATGGGAGTCAACTTGAAACATGTTGTATCGGTACTACTGTATACCAATAACTGAATAACTATATTCTTACAAATGATATTCGGTATGAATGAGAATAATTAAAAATTCGTAATTCTCTCTCCCCCTCTCTCTTCTCCCCCTCACTCTTTCTCTGTCAATTTTCCCCATCTACCTCACTAATAGGGACAAACCTCACTACTACCTTTAATTAAACAAGACTACCTCACTATTAATTTCCTTTTATTTTCATTAATTTAGCACGGCAGGTCCTTCTGCGACTGCACCCAAAGCGCGCCTCTTTAAGTGTTTGTTGAAATGTTACACTGCTACAAACAGATTACTCAAGTATGAATGTGTAGTCTATACGAACACAAGGAATGATTAAACAAACACGCACACCACACTACCTTGGACAGGCACATGTACATATGACTGTCATCTCACGTTTCTTATTTAATTTTTATTTTAACTTTTTAATACTTTTATATGTTTAATTATTATGTAATCGTTAAGGATAAATAGGAGAAATAACTCTTTTTAATTGGATTCATTATATCAAAAAGTAATTCCTTGCTGGATTCGTGAAATATTTACAATTCGTCTTTATTTACGTAGGTCTTGAATGTTTTGACACCGATCCTTTGAAGTATTCTCCGATCTTTATATGTACGGTATTCTTTTCCGGATGTCTCTCTTTGACTATGATCCCAGGCATTCAAAGTTTTGTGTTTGGACTCCTATGATTTTCTGGCCTACTATTATTATACATTTTTATGTGCAAGAAAGTGGCTGAAGTTTCCATTTATAAACTACCTGATCCCTCTCGAACAGTCAGTGATTACTATAGACCGGGGTGACACGAGTTCTGGAAAGACACTCTAGAGAGTATCGCTGTATCTCTTCTGTACCGTTTTGCTTCTACCATTCACATTATGCCCACTCTATTTTTGTTAGTCTACGACAAACAATCTTTGGTATTAGATTTCTAACGACCAAAAATACTTCCAAAGAATTTGATCTTCTTGCCTGTCCTTTCAAACGGAGCACTGTTTCTATTTTAACAGGACGCACAATACCCTACAGTTTAAGAATATATAGACGAAGAAGTGTATGTAGCTGCAGTGAGGCGAACGAACACGACAGTATCATACCGAGGTTATCTAAACGAATACCGGAGAGATGCGGACACGGAGATTTGCGAACACAAGCTATTTCCGGAGATTTGCGGACACTAGGCCTTTTGCTACCTGAGAGAGAGATGACAAAATTCCAAAAGTATTTCTATACCGGAGGTTTGCGGACAGGCCGTATCTGAGGTGCGCCCGCTTGAATAGCAACAAACTTTCGTCAATTACTAAATTTTCAAATGGATTTAAGGCCTCTCTAAATTTTTTTCTTGTGTGTTCGACAATAAGCCGTATTTTTACAAGGCTATCTTGAGTAGGGGTAGAATTGTCACAAAAATGTAAAAGTCGCAGAATTAGTTTGAATCGGTCCCTAGACATAATTTGGGGAAATATCGGCGTCAGTATAGCAAATCCTTTGCCCAATATTCGTCTATTTCTAATTTGTTTACTCTTGGCATCAGCAGTGAACACGCCAAGAAGAAATTAAATTCTGCAGGCTCTATATCTTTCCATCGGGACAATCGGGATATTAATGTCAATTTTGCGGTAACAAATTTGTAATAATTATTTAATTCTGTGCAAATGACAGAAATAAATTCTAAGGGGAATAATATTTTAAAAAATCTAAGTGAGTTGCCGTGTCTTCGAAACTAATTCGTAATCCGCTAACTGCTTGATCAAAAGAGTGACGTTTTGTCGCAGGACTGTTGGCCGACCAATCGTAAATTATTTTTCGCTTCTGAAGATTTCTTACCTCTTCTACTTCTTCTTCTTCTTCATCATCATCTTCTCCTGCTGATGTTTCATTTTCTGATGAAGCTGCACGTGGTGTTGAACGATTATGAGAAGGCTCGGGACCATCCATATCTTTGTCTGAGAAAATGTTGTCTTCCTCGTCACTACTCTTCATCAATAATTCCATAACTTCCTTCTCGGATTCTGTGCCATTGTAAACACAATATTCACACCTACTGTTTGCTAAAGAGAATCACAGACAAGACTGAATAGATGTTCTACAGACAGAAAGTAATTATACATTGCACCCAATGTTGAGAACAATAGCCGTGGTATGGAATTTGAACAAAGAAAATGATTTTTCTTCATGTTTTGAGGGTAGTACAATCAGAATCTGCCCTTATCTCGAACACGATGTTTTTCGCGATAACCATACTTCCATTCCTTACGAAACATGGAAGTAAAAAAGTTGCTAGCTGAAAAAATAATAGAAGAACCTAAACATTAAGATATTAACACCATTCGTCAATTTTGTCAACCCTCTGGGGGGGTCCGGTCTAGTTCATCCCTCCCGTAAATACGCCTCTGACCACAAGATGACATTGTTTACATTCTAACTGCATTAAAGTTTTGTTATTACATTTTTCCATTAAGCTACATTTTTCAGATTTACAGTAAATTATTATATTTACTGACAAGATGTACAAAATGCTTTGTTTATTTATGGTCAACCATTCGTCGAGCAGGACGTAGTATGTGCCTACGCTTGGTCTGCATCTGCAATGTTTATGGGTTTTGTCAAGTTCGCAGTTATTATTTTCAGCCCAACGATCCATAAATCAATCGTAAATTTGCATCGTCGTAACAAAGGCTATTCAATTTTGGTTTATTACTGTGCTCTTTTTCTTATATACGCTCGCGGGCGTGCCGAAGAAGAGGACAGAGTTATACACGTTGCGAGCGAAGAGGATGCCGCACCGTTTCTGGTTTCGCACAGTACTGCTCTGAAACGGGGAATTACACGACATTAACCTGTCCTAGCTCCTTACAAACCTGAATAATGTGTTAAACACTAACATTTGCATTTACAATTAATATATATATATAATATTTCTGTATTAATATTATAAAAATTCTTTATAATATTTACCTTATTTCTTCCGTCGTGTGACTTCGTGTTGCGTTCGATTGAATATCTTTACGCGTTTCGAAACATGTTTTGTCTTCAGAATAAAAAAATCACTCAAAGTGAGGTCGTTAAACATCAAAATTGCAAATATTAAAACAGTTCTACAAATGTGCGCATTACATGAGTGCGCACTCGCGTCTCTCGGTATTTTCCTGTTGCTTTCCTCTACTATTGGGGAGTCAAAACTGGAACCCTTGCGCTGCCAGCTCTTATCGCAATGTGGACTGTGTAAATACCCGCTTACGCTACGCAATTACTGTACGCAATAATTTTCCCATCTATATTTTTATCGTCAGTAATTAGGACCAACTGTCTGGGGAGGTGTGGTTTGTATTATTATACTTGCGAACAGATTTTAATACTAAACAAAATAAATGTATTTAATTATGTCAAGGAAAAAACAAAATCGTTTTAATTTTTTCCAAACCTAATGTCTATTAATCCCAAAATTGGTGGAACAGGGAAATGAAGAAACAGATCAACGATACATGGGATCTAGTCGGCGAAATAACTGACCTTTTTTCCTTTCGTTGTAAACAGAACGAAAACGTTATAGGCCTAACATACTGTTACGACATTGCAGAACAATCTACGTGTTTCTCGGCTATTCCAGTGGAATCCGGCTGTAATGCGTATGTGCGTACACATTGCTGCTACTTTGAGATGGACAATTACGTGGCACGTGTCATGAATCCGCAACGAGACCATACCGATCCGCGCGTGCTGTGTTCAAGGCCGCAATCAATTACTTTCTAGTGTTTTGTAGTAGACGCCTATTAGCGAATATTCTGGAACCTTATCGGGTATAAATACAAGTACTCAGCGACGCTCAGTTCAGTTTGAGTTGCGATTGAATCGAGTCCTGTTCGAAGTAATTGTAGCGAAGTGTTTTATAATTGTGCGGGACAATTGTAATACAATACAGTAATTGTCTTTTATATTAGTTGACATTTTTATTGCGTGTGAACAATTTTTAATTGATTTGTTGCAAGAGACTATCTTGTTGATTACAAACTGTATAATTGTGATAATTTAAGCTGGTGATTAGTGATTTAATTGGTGTCTTGTATTTTGTTTTCCACTGTACCATACGACGATCAGTAGACCGTCGTAACAATACGATGTTCAATATTCTACATTTAATTTTTAGACTGTACTTTTTTTACTTGTACTTACAATTACTTTCTATTTTTAGTAGGACCAAGAAAACGCTGATAATAGCACAAGCTGGACTGAGATAATAATATTAACACTTTAATTACCAACGAAACTAAAACGCGACATTTATGTTGCCAACACCTTAAGTTGACGCGACACCAGCAGTGATTACATGTTAACACCTGATTTTTCATTTCCCTCCCGCCACTCAGAATTTCAAAGTAGACGTGCCCTTAGCTCTTAATACTACTATACGTAAATCGATAAATGGAGAAATTAAACATCTGGTACTAGAAGAGTATGACCCCACGCGTCGGAAACGAAACATGATATACATACAACTTGATTATTATTATTATTATTACGTATTATATAGTAGTATTAGATATTATATGGGAGAAATTAACAAAGTGCGAGGGGGCAGATAAAGGACAGTGAGGGATTGTGTGTAACACTGAAATTGTTGACAAGAAAAAGAAGAAACTGTACGAGTTGGCGCGCGTGCATGCGTGTGTGTGTGCGCGAGAGAGAGAGAGAGAGAGAGAGTGAGTGAGTGAGTGAGTGAGAGGACTGAAAGAGAGAAACAAGGGCAAAGATAAAAAAATCTGTCTCATTCAATTCACGCCAACAACATTCTTAATGTCGTAATGACACAGCAGGCTATGTTTACAAAAATTACTACTGTTTTGACGACACAAATATACAGATCTAATGTGTGTTGGCAGGCTGACGCGTTCGTACTACTAATTCATTCGAAGGCTGTATTCACTCCTGTCTGTATTATAATAATACAAATGTTGTTTTATAGTAATAATATAATAATAATAACTATCACGATTTGTAGGCTTAAGCATTCATAACATAAACAGTTTTCTAACGTTCCCTCCTCTCAAGACTACTACGAACTTTTTTTAACCTATTGATTTTACTCCATTTTTAATAATTCACCAACCCCTTCAGTTTATAACTTACTGCTTACATGTCGGAGTCATGTGATAGTATGAAACTTTTATTGAGCAGAATTCAGTATGACGGATATTCGTGGCATACCTACGGAGATGTGAAAGTAACGTAGTTTTACTTCGATTGCAGCTTGGATTCACTAAATTCTGTTGCCTTCTGTACGAGCGGGTAAATTCTATGCAGGAATGGGAAAATTATTAGGTAAAAAAAAGCAGTGATCATTAAAGACAGAGGCACTGAGTGTAGGAGATCAGACCGTTGTAGGTCAAGTACTAGTAAAACCTGGAAAAGCTTATCGTCCACTACTACATATTAAGTAGGTTTAATGAAAATTATGTAAATGGAACGGATGTAATTTCGAAACTGTTAATTTCCTTCAAGTGTGTACTAAAGTAAAGAATGTTACAATTTATAAGTTGGTAATTACACCAGGTAGGCTTAAACAGGTAATGCTAACAACCAGTAGCCTACTGATTCGAATGTGTGTGTGAAGAGGGCTTTTGAGTCGATAATAACGCTATTACCTACTTGACACAGAAATTCCCGTGTCACCTGCATTTAGTATTATGCAAACGTTCGGAGGATGTAAATTTTTCAACAACATTGTTGGAGTGCCAACCTTTAGAATGAACCGTTGTGGCGGAATGCAAGATTGATTTAAAGAATTCAAAAATTCTTGGAGATAGTACACTATATTTTCAATATTAAATACGGTGTTAATAGATTCTTCGGACTTTTTATTATCCCCAGAAAATTTTTCCAAACTTGTATCATTATTTTCCTTCACAGATTCGATTCTTTGGGAATAACCACTTGTAATTTTTATCAAGTAAACACTTGACGTTTTGCACAGAATTTAGCAATTAATACAGTTGTACTATTTACTGTCCCAGTTTTTCGTCAATTTCTGTGAAGCTATCGTCATTAGGAACACTACCGTCTCCGAGGTGCAGTAAGTTTGTAGAAAAATCACCATCTCCTCCTCCTCCTAAATGGGCTCTCATATTGCTTTGCAAATTTAGTCTGAATAGCATTCCACATCGCCGAGGACTTTAAACACACTGAGACAATATCAGCGCGGGTTCCTCTTGCAGTTACCGGTAATCTCTAGCGAGAAACCTCTGAAATAACAAATGTTACGCTACCCACTAATTTGTTACAATTTCTTAAGTCTTGGAGAGTTTGATTGACCGTATCTATACAGTCCACATATCGCCTTCGTTTTACCGTTCATGATTAGTTTCCGTTTTGATCGCTCTTTCTTTTGTCATGCCTCCTCTTCAATACGAATTGCTTTTTTAATAGGAGTCAGTGAGAATACTTGACTTTTTCTTCTTGGCGCATTTTTATTTTATTTTTGCAGTCGCTTTCGGATAAGGGCGAATTTTATCTGGTGTCAATTGTGATAAGGTATTAGCAGATGTCTCGTTTATTCCCGACGTGGGAGGTCCGGCTACTGTGGTCTCTTGACAATCTTTTGTTGGTGTTAATCTTCCTTCATAATTACTTTTGTCTCCTATCTCTCTGTCAATTACAGGTGAACACAGAAACTCTTCGATACTGAATATATTTTCAATTAATGGCCAAATTCCAGTTGAACTAAAACCTGCTGTCAGTTAGATGGTGTAGCTGCCTTTGAAAGAGTATCTTTTGCTAGCCCAGGTATGTCATGGTTTTACCTGGGTTTATTGTCATCCAGCTCTCAGCGGCTGCACCGAAACAGACCATATAAACACTTGTCTAATGGCTGAAGTCAGATTGTAACGGGTATGAGGGATAAACTGTTTCATAAATAGTAAAAAAAGAGAGGCTGTAATTTATCTTGATGGATGTGCTACTCCAATACAACCTGCTGGTCCATAAATAATCAAAGTGATATCTACATAACACTCTGTGGATATAACGATAAGTGGTGGTTTCCAGCTGCCATATATGAAAATACCACTGGTTTCACCCTTTTCCAAAGGGGTAACCCTGCTGACTTGTTTATTTCCCTTCAAACTGACAACTTTGTTAGGACAGTGCACTGTTGTTATGCTGCCTGGTTTCCTTCACATTCCAAATATTGTGACAATAAAAATGAAGGCGACTTATCACAGAATTCCAATATTGAAGAAAGTTTTATGTTATGTTTATTAAAACTAAATGCTATTGCAAAACTTGTTGCTTCAGCCTCTTTAAAAGACAACCTTGAATGTCGCTGCATGAAGCCAGTAAAACAATCTTTTACCGGCCCAGTTCACCAGAAAATCGACATTATTTGCAAACACGTATTCGGAGGCTAACATACGAATATTCTTAGGGTACAAACCATAATAACTAACAGAATAGTGCAGATCATAACACAGAAATCTGATTTTTCTTTTTTTTTTCCTAAATACAAGTTGTGGAAAACGCTGAGTCTTTGTAGGGTTTGTGAGCTACATCGCCCCAGAAAGTTTTTCACTTGTACGTTTGAACCAAATATGAAAAAAAGAAAACAGAACAAAATGTTTTACTTACATTGTACCAACATACCACTTTCCTTCTGGTGAAATTGAAGGTACACCTTTAATTTTAAAATTAGTGGCTGAAGTGTAGTGCTGCTGGCCACTCTACCTTTAGTGCGTGTGTCGAACACTCACTTTAGGCAACCTATTCTATCTCCTAAATTTCCTAGGCGGCATAAAAAGGAGCCATTATTACTATTATCATTTTAAAAATTTTAGTTTTTTAGGATTTAATAAACACGTAATTTTCATTATAGGATCACAAGTAACTGACACATAATTAATTCTGAGATCTGTTAGGTTATGAATTAATTTTTTTTTAAGTTATAGAGAAACATAACTTGCCCTCATGTTGCCACATTGCTTCTGTATTAGTATGATTCAATTGTACACTTACCATGGATCCAACAAAGTACATAGCTGTAAACACCCATAGCAAATTAGTGACAAAAAGGTTGCTTTACACGTTCTAAAATACAAAAGGGAACAAAGACTCATTTTACTGTACACTGCTATAATCAGACTGGAGGAGCATGTACTACAAGCTATAACAAAAACGTTATACAGTTGCAGAGGTGCTGCGACTAAGGGACACTTGAAGAAGTACAAAGTATCAACTTATGTCTCTCTGCTCTCCCCTATATGGTAATACTGTCTTATAACGACTGTTAAACAAATCAAACGTATTGTATACCTTTATATGTGTATTTATACACAATATATCATAAACGTTTTTTGTGGCAAAAATACCTTTATATGTGTATTTATACACAATATATCGACAAAAATATCTGTCAAAATTTTGTATGTTGTAATGGTACATATAACACTACCAACACCAGCGTACCACAAACAAGTTGAAAGCCACTACAATTAAGAATACCTACAAGGTGAAGCATACGATCATGGATAAAAAAGGAAGTATCATAAGCCAAAACCAAGTGAATTAAAATGAAGAAGGAATTACCAGTAAATGTGCAACTAAAGAAGATGAAGCAAGACTAACGACGAGACGACATACATAATTACCCAATAGATCAAACAGTGAGAAGGAAACCCATTACAGACAAAATCAAGAAGAAACCAATTAACCGTGAGAAGGAAACCAGTGAAAACAACGCCATGAAGAAACTTATTAAGAGGGAGGAAGGAATCGGTGAAGAGAAGAAGAAAATATCCAGATCAAACACAAAAAAGGGAGATAACATGAATTATAATGAACTAACATATGGCAATAAAAGAATTATTATAAAAGAAGAAAGAATAAATGGAATAAACAACATGATTTAAACCCCTAAGCTGTAAAACAAATTGACACTGACCAAAATTTATTAATTGAATACCTTCCTTGACAATGTAATACAAACAATAATCAATAAGAATGAATTATTGAACATAAAAAGTAACAAAGAGAATGAATAATAATAAGTTCTTAGCTAAATTATGTGTAGACATGAAAAGAGGCCTATGTCCAAACCACCAATGACCAATTATAAAGTGGAATTGATATTAGAAATAACCACTAATTACCAATAGTAAAGACTGTAAAAGATAAACAAAATGTAATCTAATAATAACCAATAGATATACCAGTACTACATAAAGTCAAATAAATCAAATGTAATACAGAAACACAAAACCGACAATAATCCATTGTTGTATATTATAACTATATGCTTGCCATAGAATGGATGCATGATGAACAAAATTATCTTGTAAACTTATCATAAAAGAGTAGGAACTAAACCAACAACATTGAATGAGGCAGAATACTATTCGAATAAGTAAATTCAAGGATTATATCCACCCAAATACTAATAATAACAATAATAATAAATAAACCATGTTGACAGCTAGATGCAAGTAATCTTGGTTACATTAAACCAAAGCAATTTTCAGTATAAATGCAGAATGAACTACTGCACAATAATAACAGTGCTATCAAAACAATGATAAGAGATATTCAAGCAATAATGAGAATAATTTGATAGGATTACAACCCATATAAAAAGGTAACTTCCTAAAGTATAGTAAACTCACTTAACAAACTATAGTTAAGGTAATAAAACCACAAGATGAAGAAAAAGGACACTATCAGAAGTGACAATGACCAATGCAGTATGCATAGGCCATAATAAAATGTTATTAACTATTAATGTTAGTATAATAGTAAGTATCATGTACATGTTGTGTTTATGTTAGTGTCTATACAGGAAAGTACAGAGCAACTCACCGCAGCTAATAATAGAAGAGTCAACGCAACTTCTTCAGAATCGAACTCATGGAATGGAACAAAAAACATTCTAAACTATTTAAACAAAATTAATAAACGACGTCAAAGAGTAAGTAAACCGATTTATTCATATCGGATTCAATAATAGATTGAATTGGGTAGAATAAATCAATAAACCAAAAATTAATAATAAAAACCAAAACGTTAAGAATAATAATAAAACAGACAATCTCGTCGTGCTAAAATGTTCATACACACTTTTTAAGAGAAAATTACTTAAAACTTCGAATCTAACAAGAAAAATATTGTGTCGAATATTCATAATACAAACCCTTAGATATCAAATATGAAATGAAAATATAAGAACCAAGTAAAATGTACATTCTATAGCCGGCAGAATAAGGGAAGGACAAATAAAATAGAGGCAGGATATCAAGAGAATGGAAAACATGGGACTACCTAAACAAGTAATAAGATACAGACCTCAGGGAAGACGAGATATAGGTAGGGCAAGGAAAAGACATGCCTTCAGTGAAGGCAAAACAGGCTGTAATCCTATACCTTGACATGGAGAAGATTCATAATACTTAATAGAACACTTAAGAACAAAATATTGGTATGGAGAATCATACACGACTTCCATGTTCTAAGATTTATATTTAAAATCATTTTCGAAATGAAATATTTCCATTGAAACTACTTCTTTCTACTTACTGCTTCAGCCAATTACTGTGGGCACTAACGCATACCACCTCACGTTATCGCACTTGATTTTCACTGATGATGGAAGTCGATGGCACTGGCGAAACGTCTGGTTTTGCAGAAAACATTGGTCTACGGCCAAACAGGCCGGGAAGGAATTTTAAAAACAACCTGCTTCTTTGTTGTCAATAACGTAGTACATATATACAAAAAATTATCAGGTAAACTATTACGTTACAACAAAAAAATGTTTCAGGTAAACTACCCTTTCCCCGTAACCGATCTTCACCAAAATCAATAGGCCTTGAGTCCTCTATAACTCGGGCACATATGTAAAACAATATCTGATTCTGTTTGAATTTACGGCAGTTATCGTTCGTCATGAAAACATTTCTCCTGTTACAACATAAAATATTGCAGGTAAACTACCCCTTTATCTTAACCGATCTTCACAAAAAACAATAGGTTTTGAATACTCTACAATTCAGGGCTGTATGCAAAAAATTATTTGATTCTGTTTGAATTTGCGGCTCTTATCGTTTGCCATAAAAAATCTAGACAGACACAGAGACACTTTTCGAAAAATTCCTTTTTTTCATGTTTTGAGGGTAGTACAATCAGAATCTGCAAAAATCTCTAACACAATTTTTTTTGCCATCACCATACTTCCATTTCCTTATGGAACACGAAAGTAAAATCAAAGTAAAATTCTGATGGCAACAAAAATCAAATATTCTATCAAAAATTGGGGATATACATTTTTGGTAGGTATTTGGTAGGCCTACTTGCATTGCACAAGGAATGTGTTATTTTCAATAGGTTAGTGATAAAAAATGGCTTACAAGTACATTGATTTTTATTACAAAATTTATACAAAACAGTTTCAATTCTAAGGTATCAATAATTAATAAATATTAAGGATAATGAACAAATTATTTCTTCATAGAAGATACATAAAAACATTGCAAAAATGATACATATCAGACAAATATTATTACAACAAAAATACCACACAGACATTTGGGCTTTGTTACTTTATCAGTAACTATAAGATTACATTAATAAAGTACATAGAATATTTATTTACAAGAACATAATTACAAAAAGTGAAAACACCTTTGATGAAATAAACATTTTATTTATTACATCAAACATAACTAAACTCAGATGAAAATATAAATGAACTAAATTTAGGTTTTTCTGCGAGGGAGTGTAGGATTGATTAGGGGTTCAATTAGTTGAAATTATTAAAAAAAAAATAGCATAAACTATAAATAGAAAAACTAGACTGGTATGTTTACAACAAAATTAAAACTTCAAGTTACATTTAAGAGATATTCCGTGTCAAATCAACAAGTGCTACAACCTGACCCTCTTAGATTTATTTGAAATTAAGTATGCATGTAGTATTCATAAATAGTAACACAAATCAATTTTTTCACATTTTTCTGACGAAAGGTTACTGAGTAATGGGTGCTCAAAAATTAAAAAAAAATAAAATTTTTGACTTGCGCAACAATATTGATTTGTTCACAACTTGTGTTCTAATTAAGCTAGAACAATGAAATCGAGTTCATTTGAAAGCTCTTTTGAAGGGCTTTCATATGATATAAAACATAATTAGTTGAAAATATATATATTTTTTATAAACACATCATTATTGCATTTACTGAATTTTGAAAAACTGTATTTTTAAAATTCTCAAAAAAATATATGTGAAAGATACTGTTTTCCTCTACATATTGTGAAATTGTCAACTTGGGATGAGCATGGGATCACTATCAAAAGTCATTTTATGTTTATCACGATTCTGTAAAACGTCATTCAGATCGGTGAATTATTATTATTTTTATTTTGCTACCCGTGACAATTTTTCAGAATCATAGTTGGATTTATTACTTGGCCTACAAAATTGTACTTTTCTTTCATACAAATAACTGTGTTTTAAAGCTTAGCACTAGCTAAATTAATAGCTCAAAATTAATAAATTGACCTACATATCTAAAATATATATCTTAATACAGTGATCCAGGTTTTCCGTGTACAGGCAAAAAAATCTCATTTTAAAGACTATATACAAAATGTTTGGTTGGTGTGACTATCTCCCATCTGTTTAGTATTTTGTCATCGGATAATATTCAGTTAGCTCTTGTCAACTGTTGCTGAAAGTGACCTGTACATTTTCTTTTGGTTTCACATAGTCTATAAAGTGAAAAAATGTGATTAATTCTGAAATGTTGTGTTTTGAAATTAGCTTAAAGGTACTTTTGTACAATTCTCACAACAGTGTATAAGTTTATATGCCTACAACCAGTTAATATTGTAACAAGACATATGAGCCCAAATATTTCAGTAACCCAAAATATTAACACATGTCAATAATTGAGTGAAAGAGACAAACCAAGTGTTTCTTCTAAAAGGCCAAGCATGAAACTACATGAGCTACTCATCACCAAGGATAAACTCACAACAATAAGAGTTAATAAAACTAATGGTAACTAACAAGTGAAATAACATTATAAGAAAAAGAAGATGCACCGAACAATGGTTGTACCACAGGATCCAACAACCCAGTAGTTTTCGGTGAACCAAAACCGACCAAAAGGGGATTCACTAAGTAAAACGTGAACAAAACCACTTTATAATACCAAATAGAAATAAAAGGTTAATGTCTATACCACAAGTAAGGAGTAATGCCACTATTATAATAGTATAAGAATATTATAAGAAAGGACATAATGTATTATAATCGTAATTAAGAACACCTGTCATGTGACACCAGGTGTAAGTAATGTTAGTCAATGATATACACTAAGGGACAGACCAGTGTACAAAAAACACTAAAGCAATTATAAAGAGACTACTATGATTAAACTATTGTAACTAAATAAGAGTAGAAAGAGATAGAAGGATACCAAATAAGAATGGAAATAAGTGTACACATCATAGTGCAAAATAGAGGTCAGAGAGAGATAACTATATAAGAATACAGCAGTTCTATAAGGAGAAATTTACCTCCAAACTTATAAATTTTGCACAATCATCTGGCGATATAAGAGCTTCTACAACAATGGACTCTGTAACAAAGAAAGAATTTTAGCTAACAGAGAAAAATAATTATCATTGCCAGTATCAACAAAAGTGCAAATTACTAAATGAAATAATTGCAATTTTATGGGAAATAATGTTATTAAACTAATTATGTACTTTATTAAGAACTTTTGTTTTTCAGCAGCTTCTAAAACTCTTTATATAAAAAATAATATAAACAAACTTATTTCGAGCTTCTAACAATACTTATCTTAAAATTATCATATGATTATACTTTCCAAAGGAAGCCCCTGATTTGAAAGCATTGACACCCTATAAGACTACTAATTAAAAATGATTCCAACTACTATGTTACTAAATTTTCTCATTTAAAATGTAAATGGGACTGTCAATAACTTTATATTGTTGTCATTAACAAGACAAAACAATCATTAATGGCTATTTTATCACAAACTTCAAAATCTCCTATAAAGCTTGCTCAATGAAATAGGACATTCCTGATGCAGAAAATTAACTTTGCCATAACACAAATTAAATAGGCAAACACCCAAACAAAAAAATGCTTTGAAAACAAAACATTAATGAAATATGGTATGAATTAATTGTGCTACATTCAAAGCTGATTTTCTTAATTGATTTAAAGTACCTATACAAGTCTAGTTTGTCAAGTAAAGATAATTTAGGTAAACCTAACACTACATATGAAACAAACATTAAATCAAATATGCTAATGTTACAAAATTCACTAACAGAAAAAAAATTTTAAATTATCTATAGGCTAAATAGCTTTGATTATATTACCTTCTCCACTTCATATGTTTTCCACATCAATATCATCTGATGTCGATACTACTGATGGTGCAATAATAGTCATTTTTTCCCAGTAAATTCTGGAAAGTTCAGGAGAAACCTGAAAGATCATTACAAAACTCATACATAATTTTTCACTAAGTTAATAATTATTAAGAATATTAAGCTAATAATGAAGAGAATAATTTATTTTCTTAATCTAGCACAATATTTGTAGGTTAGCACTATGAATTTACAAAAAGTTAATGGATTTTGTGTAAATTTCTAAAAAAAATTAAATTTACAGCATAATCTAGTAGTTATTATATAGTTATCTATTTTAATTTAAATGAACTCAAGTCACTATTGCTTGGTTACATCCCTGCACTGAAGATTCCTGAAAAAGATTTCTAATATAATCATACAAACTCGAAAAACAAAAACTGTTCAAATGGTTAACATTGAATAATATAATCCTGATTATAACGGTATTATAACTAGCAAATACATTACGGATATTTCATCCATACTCTGTATCATTTAAATCTACTATTAAGTATAACACACCCCATAAAATATTTTAGAATATTAAGATATTAATTTTTTAAAATTTCATGTGATATTAGTTGAGTATCATTTAGGAGGTTAAACAATATAAATACAATTCTACACATTAAGTTATAGATTATAAATACAGATAATAAGAAATTCAATAAAAATAACACTATAGGCCTACATCAATTATCGGGTTAAGAACCTGCTGCTGTAAGCAGTGATTATTTTAGTTTAGTGAGCTTTAATCAGACTTGCATGCAATAATAAATTTTACATAAGATAAAAGAACGATGCTTTTTTAATCACCAGCAAAACCTTTTCTGTCTGCAAGTTAATATTATAAAATTTAAAAACAGCACAATTTTATTAAAAAATTTAATCGAGATTAAAATGCATGTTTCAGTCAAAAATTAAAGAAGTCACAGGTCAAATTCTCTTTTCAATTTTTCTTTTACCTGACAAATGTTAGCCCTTAATTTTTAAAGCAGAGCTGTGTTAAAACAAAATTTTTATGACAAATATATTACGATTTAATGGACTCAATGGTATGAAAGTAACTATGTGTACAAACAATTACAACAGTTTGCTTCAGTGAGGATATAGTACACATATGCTTATATTATAAAATTTGTTATATTAGGTCTTAAAATTAGCCTTAACTTTCTACCGTTAAGTCATATCTCATCAAGTAATTACGTTTCTCTGAAAAATGCTGAATTTGAAAGTATATTTAGATTAATATAGCTGGACTGAAGAATAAAATAAAATATGTAACTAGTTAAATACGAGCAGAGTTCAAATTAAATATTGCAACGAATCACAGGATCATGATAGGCGGGGCAAGTTCATATATTAAACAGACAATGGACATTCATATTATATTGGTAGATGGTTAAGTTTGGTTGTTATCAATTGTATTTAGTAAGGTTAAGGGTTTAGTTTAAAAAAACTGTGCATTATTATTTATGGTTATTCATGTACTGTGTTAGTGGAAATGTGCGCGCGTGCGCGAGTGGGAAACGTTTCCCGGGCGGTGCGTGAAGTATTATCGTTGTTTTGACATTAGCTGAACTGAGACATGTGTATCGCTACAATCCCTATACCTGTCGGACTATTGTTTACGTTCATGTATATTATTAGTATGTAGGCAGTCATGCATGAGATACGAGTAGTCTGATTACCGCTATGCATGCTGTTACAAAGTAAATGCACTCTACTGCATGAAAAGTGCATGGTCACCTTTACTAACCATGTGACTTCCATCCACCAATAGAATGCTGACTGGTGGTTGGAAATTTTCTTAAGCCTGTCGTTACACAGGCAGTTCTTCTACGCCATCTACCGCGAACGGGACGTGCACTCCTTGTCCAAGAATTCTACCGCTTGCAAGGTGTTGTAAAAACTATTCGTCGTTAGTGAAACGGGAAGACTCAGAACTGTGTGTGTAGTACATTTGCACACACCAGTGTTTTAACGCATTGTGCGAAAATTTACAAGCAGTTCTTCACTGCTGCTACCGTGAACGGTACATACAATTCCTTGTACAAGATTATACCGCTTGCAAGGATTTGTTAAGACTTTTCGGGGATAGTAACGCGTGTGACGCATAACAATTGATTTTATATCTTTACACACGATATTAATATTGTAGTATTACGTGTGTAAGAAGTGAGTGTAACTGTATCACTGTGCGAGATTTTCCGCAGTGACAGTATCATTAATTGTTACGCAATAGTTCCATCAAGACGTTTCCGTGCTAGTGCAAGATTTCCTCATAGGGTGGTCTGCAGATCGCGGTAGACCTTGGTATTCGCGAGAACACTTGAAGAAGCCGGAGAGGTATAAGCTCAATATACCGTTATTGATTAAACTCACTGTCACCTGAGATATTACTTGGTCTTAAACTCTATATAAGTTTTGCGAGTAATAAAATCCGTAGTACCGTTGTGTGCGAAGTGTCGGATTCACCGTGGGTATTGCAGGACATCAACCCAGCTGTTGCAGGACATCAGCCCAGCTGTTACAGGACATCAGCCCAGCTGATATAGGACATCAGCCCAGCTGTTATAGGACATCAGCCCAGCTGTTATAGGACACCAGCCCAGCTGTTACAGGACATCAGCCCAGCTGTTATAGGACATCAGCCCAGCTGTTATAGGACCAGGCCAGCTGTTACAGGACGCCAGCCCAGCTGTAAACGTTTCTGGTGAAACGTCTGTCATTTGTAAGCCACACCGGACGAACCAACTATACCGCAAAGACCGGCTCTTCTCTTCAACAACATCATCGTGGGAGTCTTCTTATGTAACGTATCACGTCTTGCGTATGAACATTATTTAACATTTTGAAAGAAAGACTCTGTATCAAACATTACATTCTGTACATTTCAAATATACCATATAAACTATAACTTGTGTTTGTACAATAAATAATCTTAAACCCTCCAATATAGACTTGCAATTTGAAATACACATACTATCATATCCTATGCGCCAATAGTTTAGTAATTTGTGTTGTCGCATAGAGATATTTTGGCGCTTAGCAACGTAGGGCTCGTAAAATAGCGGTAATTTTACGCTATTACATATTTGTCTATGAATATAAAATTTGTTGGAAAAATCCGACGTATAAGTATAATTAACGTAATAATTGTATGTGTATTGTTCATATGAAAATCTGAGGATATAATTTTTCAATTGTGCATATTCTCTTGTATTTCATATATGAACAGATGTTATCAGTATATTGGAGGTAGATTATTAGTTGTTGTATGTTAGATAAGGTATTTACATGTTGATATTTTGAACTGCTTTTTCTGCGTGCATATAAACTGGTTACCATATGTTCTAATCTTGTTGTGATAATAATAACTTGCTTTGCGTATAAATCAGTAAATTTAAATTTATTAAATTTTAAACTGAATTTTGAGCATTATGGCGGATTTAAAAGGGATAGAGAATGCTTTAGCGGCCATATTAGCGAAGATGGAAACCATGTCCGAAGAGATGATAGCGGATATACAAAGAATTTCAGAGGAGAGTAAAGCCAGGGATGAGGAGATGATAGCCATTAGGCAGAAATTTTGGGAAGAAATGGACGCTGATAGACAGGAGAGGATGGCGAAACTACAGGAAATGTCAGTTGATACTGAAGTAGATTTAACTGTTGGGAATAGTGTACCTGGTGATAATTTTGAAGTACCAAATGTCCTTGTGGAACATACTCTCAACGAAAGTAATATGGAAGTTAACCAAGATGTGACATCTGAAGGATTAAAGGAGAACAGTAGCGTAGCAGGTGAACTTGAAAGTGATTATACAGAAACCACCTTATTAGGGCCTAGTAGTTCGTATCTCGGTAAAGTCGAATATTTAGAATCTGCATCGGATTGTAGTGAGGCTAACAGAAATGAAATTAGTAGTAACAACACTGTTAGTCTGGAACATACTTCAGGTAAGTGCTGTGGTGGGGTGATATTTTGTAGTGTAACAGATATAGCGTGCGAGAACCGTGAACATATGATAGGATCTGAAGCTATCATGGATGCGGACAGTGTATGCATAACACATAAAATTTCCGAACCAGTAGTAGAGCCTGGAACTAGTATGGATACTAACGGTGCAGGTATTTATGACTTATGGCCTGATGATGAGGTACTAGAAGAATCAATATCAGGTACTGAGGTGTTTACTGAGGACGGAGAGGTGAATGATACTGGTGACAATAAGGTGACAACAATTATGGTAAATAATAATGAACCGCCGCGTAATCAGTTTCATGTTCAAACACCACAAAATCAGCCGCAATCACAACAGCATAAAAATACAACTCAGCAGATTAATACCAACTTATTAGCGACAGTTACTGGAAATGATTTAGTTGAGAAGCAGTTCAATCAATCAAGTATGAAAAATATTAGTTATAAGAATGAAACTGTTATGTATGGCCTATATCCTGCAGCAATTAGGGATAATTTAATGTATAATAATGATAATAGTAGTAGATATGAGGGTAATATTAATATTGAAAATGGCACCGATCTTGTGGTCGAAGCAAAAATTAGGGGTTATGTTGGCGAGATATTGTTTGACAGCGGCACAGGAATATCGCTGTTGGACGAGCAGTTGCTAAAGAGGTGTAAAACCCACTTTATACAAAGGCCGATTCTGCCGGTATGTCACACAGGGATAAAATCAGGAGCGTGTGGGTCGCAGGTAATTAAAAAACAGCCAATTAAAGCAACATACGAGCAGGATACGGAAGTAGATGCGACCGTCCTTGGAGTTAAAAAACTCGGACATACTATGATTTGGGAAGTTGATAAATTGAATAAACGGCATGCTGCATTGGAAGTTCAGAAAGAATTATTGCAAGCTAAAGTTGATTGTCGACCTCAAGTTATCAGACTGGGACACTCGAAAGATAAGATAACGAATAACTCACCGACACCCAAGGTTCAGTTAATGAGTTGCGAGATAAGGCAATTACGGCGTATATTAAACAAATTCAAATCTGTATTTCCAAGTAAACGTGAGCGTTTCAAAGCTGAGAAAAATTTATACAAAAAAACTCAGAAATAAATGTCAGGATATAGGGGTAAGAATGTGTAGTGATTTAAATATGTCAATTCAGGTTTAAATGTTGTATGTAAGATGGCTCTGTGAATGAACAATAATCTAGTTTTGATAAGGAATGTTGTCTGTGTACCCTATGACCCTGCATAAGATGTCGTTATCTGTGTGTCAAGAACATGTGTGTTTGTTTTGGGTTTAAAGGTTACCACGTGTCTTTTGATTTGATGCTTCTGTCAAAGTGACAGTTGGAATTGTTAGTATTAATTGAGGATGTTTATTTGATTTTAGTTCGAGGGTATTATTATTATTTCAGGATTAGGAAGTTGTTTTGGGTATATTAAAAAAAAAAAATTTTTTTATTTTTTGTTAGTTAACTAAAGAAAAAAAAAAATTTTTTTTTTATGCGGGAAGGAGTTAATCCTGCAACGAATCACAGGATCATGATAGGCGGGGCAAGTTCATATATTACACAGACAATGGACATTCATATTATATTGGTAGATGGTTAAGTTTGGATGTTATCAATTGTATTTAGTAAGGTTAAGGGTTTAGTTTAAAAAAACTGTGCATTATTATTTATGGTTATTCATGTACTGTGTTAGTGGAAATGTGCGCGCGTGCGCGAGTGGGAAACGTTTCCCGGGCGGTGCGTGAAGTATTATCGTTGTTTTGACATTAGCTGAACGGAGACATGTGTATCGCTACAATCCCTATACCTGTCGGACTATTGTTTACGTTCATGTATATTATTAGTATGTAGGCAGTCATGCATGAGATACGAGTAGTCTGATTACCGCTATGCATGCTGTTACAAAGTAAATGCACTCTACTGCATGAAAAGTGCATGGTCACCTTTACTAACCATGTGACTTCCATCCACCAATAGAATGCTGACTGGTGGTTGGAAATTTTCTTAAGCCTGTCGTTACACAGGCAGTTCTTCTACGCCATCTACCGCGAACGGGACGTGCACTCCTTGTCCAAGAATTCTACCGCTTGCAAGGTGTTGTAAAAACTATTCGTCGTTAGTGAAACGGGAAGACTCAGAACTGTGTGTGTAGTACATTTGCACACACCAGTGTTTTAACGCATTGTGCGAAAATTTACAAGCAGTTCTTCACTGCTGCTACCGTGAACGGTACATACAATTCCTTGTACAAGATTATACCGCTTGCAAGGATTTGTTAAGACTTTTCGGGGATAGTAACGCGTGTGACGCATAACAATTGATTTTATATCTTTACACACGATATTAATATTGTAGTATTACGTGTGTAAGAAGTGAGTGTAACTGTATCACTGTGCGAGATTTTCCGCAGTGACAGTATCATTAATTGTTACGCAATAGTTCCATCAAGACGTTTCCGTGCTAGTGCAAGATTTCCTCATAGGGTGGTCTGCTGATCGCGGTAGACCTTGGTATTCGCGAGAACACTTGAAGAAGCCGGAGAGGTATAAGCTCAATATACCGTTATTGATTAAACTCACTGTCACCTGAGATATTACTTGGTCTTAAACTCTATATAAGTTTTGCGAGTAATAAAATCCGTAGTACCGTTGTGTGCGAAGTGTCGGATTCATCGTGGGTATTGCAGGACATCAACCCAGCTGTTGCAGGACATCAGCCCAGCTGTTATAGGACACCAGCCCAGCTGTTACAGGACATCAGCCCAGCTGTTATAGGACATCAGCCCAGCTGTTATAGGACCAGCCCAGCTGTTACAGGACGCCAGCCCAGCTGTAAACGTTTCTGGTGAAACGTCTGTCATTTGTAAGCCACACCGGACGAACCAACTATACCGCAAAGACCGGCTCTTCTCTTCAACAACATCATCGTGGGAGTCTTCTTATGTAACGTATCACGTCTTGCGTATGAACATTATTTAACATTTTGAAAGAAAGACTCTATATCAAACATTACATTCTGTACATTTCAAATATACCATATAAACTATAACTTGTGTTTGTACAATAAATAATCTTAAACCCTCCAATATAGACTTGCAATTTGAAATACACATACTATCATATCCTATGCGCCAATAGTTTAGTAATTTGTGTTGTCGCAATATATTATGGTAAGGCCTATCATCTTGTGTTAGGTAGGACGACATTTTACGAATAAAATGACTTACAAATTGGATACATTACACAAATATAGGTAGGCTAGAGTAGTAATTGTCAGACTTACAGGAGTATCTATAATAATAAAGCAAAAATTATTTTATTAAATTGCAGTCAGTGCCTTACAAGGACTTTTTTTTTTTTTAAAATGAGTTAATTACCCCTTGGGTAATTATGAAGATTCTCATCAATGCTGATATTGCGCTGATATATTTTTATTATATTCTTCTATGTTATATAAACACGAGAAAAATAATTTTAAACGGTGGTCGAACTTATTTACGGAGACAAAAAATTAAATTTTTACTCCCATAAGAACGCATGGTGTTAGCCTAGGTATATTGTATTAATTAAATTAGAATGCTAATTTGCTCCATTATTAAATTTTGGACAGAACACAGTGATATTATGTATAGTTGGGTCTATAACAGGTAGTGTTACAGACCCAAAGTAATCGAGACATTCATACATAACCTAACACAGCTAATTTCCTACAAACAACGGACAACATACACTAAATAAATGATCATCTTACCTTTCATTATTATTCCTAGCGCCTCCAACATGTTTTTACTTCGACTTGCAATCGCAAACACTTCATACGAACAACAAAATTCTGATACTCAATTATATCACATGAAATTTTAAAAAATTAGTATCTTAACATTCTAAAATATTTTATGGGGTGTGTTATACTTAATAGTAGATTTAAATGATACCGAGTATGGACGAAATATCCGTAATGTATTTGCTAGTTATAATACCGTTATAATCAGGATTATATTATTCAATGTTAACCATTTGAACAGTTTTTGTTTTTCGAGTTTGTATGATTATATTAGAAATCTTTTTCAGGAATCTTCAGTGCAGGGATGTAACCAAGCAATAGTGACTTGAGTTCATTTAAATTAAAATAGATAACTATATAATAACTACTAGATTATGCTGTAAATTTAATTTTTTTTAGAAATTTACACAAAATCCATTAACGTTTTGTAAATTCATAGTGCTAACCTACAAATATTGTGCTAGATTAAGAAAATAAATTATTCTCTTCATTATTAGCTTAATATTCTTAATAATTATTAACTTAGTGAAAAATTATGTATGAGTTTTGTAATGATCTTTCAGGTTTCTCCTGAACTTTCCAGAATTTACTGGGAAAAAATGACTATTATTGCACCATCAGTAGTATCGACATCAGATGATATTGATGTGGAAAACATATGAAGTGGAGAAGGTAATATAATCAAAGCTATTTAGCCTATAGATAATTTAAAATTTTTTTTCTGTTTGTGAATTTTGTAACATTAGCATATTTGATTTAATGTTTGTTTCATATGTAGTGTTAGGTTTACCTAAATTATCTTTACTTGACAAACTAGACTTGTATAGGTACTTTAAATCAATTAAGAAAATCAGCTTTGAATGTAGCACAATTAATTCATACCATATTTCATTAATGTTTTGTTTTCAAAGCATTTTTTTGTTTGGGTGTTTGCCTATTTAATTTGTGTTATGGCAAAGTTAATTTTCTGCATCAGGAATGTCCTATTTCATTGAGCAAGCTTTATAGGAGATTTTGAAGTTTGTGATAAAATAGCCATTAATGATTGTTTTGTCTTGTTAATGACAACAATATAAAGTTATTGACAGTCCCATTTACATTTTAAATGAGAAAATTTAGTAACATAGTAGTTGGAATCATTTTTAATTAGTAGTATTATGGGGTGTCAATGCTTTCAAATCAGGGGCTTCCTTTGGAAAGTATAATCATATGATAATTTTAAGATAAGTATTGTTAGAAGCTCGAAATAAGTTTGTTTATATTATTTTTTATATAAAGAGTTTTGGAAGCTGCTGGAAAACAAAAGTTCTTAATAAAGTACATAATTAGTTTAATAACATTATTTCCCATAAAATTGCAATTATTTCATTTAGTAATTTGCACTTTTGTTGATACTGGCAATGATAATTATTTTTCTCTGTTAGCTAAAATTCTTTCTTTGTTACAGAGTCCATTGTTGTAGAAGCTCTTATATCGCCAGATGATTGTGCAAAATTTATAAGTTTGGAGGTAAATTTCTCCTTATAGAACTGCTGTATTCTTATATAGTTATCTCTCTCTGACCTCTATTTTGCACTATGATGTGTACACTTATTTCCATTCTTATTTGGTATCCTTCTATCTCTTTCTACTATTATTTAGTTACAATAGTTTAATCATAGTAGTCTCTTTATAATTGCTTTAGTGTTTTTTGTACACTGGTCTGTCCCTTAGTGTATATCATTGACTAACATTACTTACACCTGGTATCACATGACAGGTGTTCTTAATTACGATTATAATACATTATGTCCTTTCTTATAATATTCTTATACTATTATAATAGTGGCATTACACCTTACTTGTGGTATAGACATTAACCTTTTACTTCTATTTGGTATTATAAAGTGGTTTTGTTCACGTTTTACTTAGTTAATCCCCTTTTGGTCGGTTTTGGTTCACCGAAAACTATTGGGTTGTTCGTTCCTGTGGTACAATCATTGTTCGGTGCATCTTCTTTTTCTTATAATGTTATTTCACTTGTTAGTTACCATTAGTTTTATTAACTCTTTTTGTTGTGAGTTTATCCTTGGTGATGAGTAGCTCATGTAGTTTCATGCTTGGCCTTTTAGAAGAAACACTTGGTTTGTCTCTATCACTCAATTATTGACATGTGTTAATATTTTGGGTTACTGAAATATTTGGGCTCATATGTCTTGTTACAATATTAACTGGTTGTAGGCATATAAACTTATACACTGTTGTGAGAATTGTACAAAAGTACCTTTAAGCTAATTTCAAAACACAACATTTCAGAATTAATCACATTTTTTCACTTTATAGACTATGTGAAACCAAAAGAAAATGTACAGGTTACTTTCAGCAACAGTTGACAAGAGCTGACTGAATATTATCCGATGACAAAATACTAAACAGATGGGAGATAGTCACACCAACCAAACATTTTGTATATAGTCTTTAAAATGAGATTTTTTTGCTTGTACACGGAAAACCTGGATCACTGTATTAAGATATATATTTTAGATATGTAGGTCAATTTATTAATTTTGAGCTATTAATTTAGCTAGTGCTAAGCTTTAAAACACAGTTATTTGTATGAAAGAAAAGTACAATTTTGTAGGCCAAGTAATAAATCCAACTATGATTCTGAAAAATTGTCACGGGTAGCAAAATAAAAATAATAATAATTTATCGATCTGAATGACGTTTTACAGAATCGTGATAAACATAAAATTACTTTTGATAGTGATCCCATGCTCATCCCAAGTTGACAATTTCAGAATATGTAGAGGAAAACAGTATCTTTCACATACATTTTTTTGAGAATTTTAAAAATACAGTTTTTCAAAATTCAGTAAATGCAATAATGATGTGTTTATAAAAAATATATATATATATTTTCAACTAATTATGTTTTATATCATATGAAAGCCCTTCAAAAGAGCTTTCAAATGAACTCGATTTCATTGTTCTAGCTTAATTAGAACACAAGTTGTGAACAAATCAATATTGTTGCGCAAGTCAAAAATTTTATTTTTTTTTAATTTTTGAGCACCCATTACTCAGTAACCTTTCGTCAGAAAAATGTGAAAAAATTGATTTGTGTTACTATTTATGAATACTACATGCATACTTAATTTCAAATAAATCTAAGAGGGTCAGGTTGTAGCACTTGTTGATTTGACACGGAATATCTCTTAAATGTAACTAGAAGTTTTCATTTTGTTGTAAACATACCAGTCTAGTTTTTCTATTTATAGTTTATGCTATTTTTTTTTTAATAATTTGAACTAATTGAACCCCTAATCTATCCTACACTCCCTCGCAGAAAAACCTATATTTAGTTCATTTATATTTTCATCTGAGTTTAGTTATGTTTGATGTAATAGATAAAATGTTTATTTCATCAAAGGTGTTTTCACTTTTTGTAATTATGTTCTTGTAAATAAATATTCTATGTACTTTATTAATGTAATCTTATAGTTACTGATAAAGTAACAAAGCCCAAATGTCTGTGTGGTATTTTTGTTGTAATAATATTTGTCTGATATGTATTATTTTTGCAATGTTTTTATGTATCTTCTCTGAAGAAATAATTTGTTCATTATCCTTAATATTTATTAATTATTGATACCTTAGAATTGAAACTGTTTTGTATAAATTTTGTAATAAAAATCAATGTACTTGTAAGCCATTTTTTATCACTAACCTATTGAAAATAACACATTCCTTGTGCAATGCAAGTAGGCTACCAAATACCTACCAAAAATGTATATCCCCAATTTTTGATAGAATATTTGATTTTTGTTGCCATCAGAATTTTACTTTGATTTTACTTTCGTGTTCCATAAGGAAATGGAAGTATGGTGATGGCAAAAAAAATCGTGTTAGAGATTTTTGCAGATTCTGATTGTACTACCCTCAAAACATGAAAAAAAGTAATTTTTCGAAAAGTGTCTGTGTGTCTATCTAGATTTTTTATGGCAAACGATAAGAGCCGCAAATTCAAACAGAATCAAATAATTTTTTGCATACAGCCCTGAATTGTAGAGTATTCAAAACCTATTGTTTTTTGTGAAGATCGGTTAAGATAAAGGGGTAGTTTACCTGCAATATTTTATGTTGTAACAGGAGAAATGTTTTCATGACGAACGATAACTGCCGTAAATTCAAACAGAATCAGATATTGTTTTACATATGTGCCCGAGTTATAGAGGACTCAAGGCCTATTGATTTTGGTGAAGATCGGTTACGGGGAAAGGGTAGTTTACCTGAAACATTTTTTTGTTGTAACGTAATAGTTTACCTGATAATTTTTTGTATATATATACTACGTTATTGACAACAAAGAAGCAGTTTGTTTTTGAAATTCCTTCCCGGCCTGTTTGGCCGTAGACCAATTTTTTTCTGCAAAACCAGACGTTTCGCCAGTGCCATCGACTTCCATCATCAGTGAAAATCAAGTGCGATAACGTGAGGTGGTATACGTTAGTGCCCACAGTAATTGGCTGAAGCAGTAAGTAGAAAGAAGTAGTTTCAATGGAAATATTTCATTTCGAAAATGATTTTAAATATAAATCTTAGAACATGGAAGTCGTGTATGATTCTCCATACCAATATTTTGTTCTTAAGTGTTCTATTAAGTATTATGAATCTTCTCCATGTCAAGGTATAGGATTACAGCCTGTTTTGCCTTCACTGAAGGCATCTCTTTTCCTTGCCCTACCTATATCTCGTCTTCCCTGAGGTCTGTATCTTATTACTTGTTTAGGTAGTCCCATGTTTTCCATTCTCTTGATATCCTGCCTCTATTTTATTTGTCCTTCCCTTATTCTGCCGGCTATAGAATGTACATTTTACTTGGTTCTTATATTTTCATTTCATATTTGATATCTAAGGGTTTGTATTATGAATACTCGACACAATATTTTTCTTGTTAGATTCGAAGTTTTAAGTAATTTTCTCTTAAAAAGTGTGTATGAACATTTTAGCACGACGAGATTGTCTGTTTTATTATTATTCTTAACGTTTTGGTTTTTATTGTTAATTTTTGGTTTATTGATTTATTCTACCCAATTCAATCTATTATTGAATCCGATATGAATAAATCGGTTTACTTACTCTTTGACGTCGTTTACTAATTTTGTTTAAATAGTTTAGAATGTTTTTTGTTCCATTTCATGAGTTCGATTCTGAAGAAGTTGCGTTGACTCTTCTATTATTAGCTGCGGTGAGTTGCTCTGTACTTTCCTGTATAGACACTAACATAAACACAACATGTACATGATACTTACTATTATACTAACATTAATAGTTAATAACATTTTATTATGGCCTATGCATACTGCATTGGTCATTGTCACTTCTGATAGTGTCCTTTTTCTTCATCTTGTGGTTTTATTACCTTAACTATAGTTTGTTAAGTGAGTTTACTATACTTTAGGAAGTTACCTTTTTATATGGGTTGTAATCCTATCAAATTGTTCTCATTATTGCTTGAATATCTCTTATCATTGTTTTGATAGCACTGTTATTATTGTGCAGTAGTTCATTCTGCATTTATACTGAAAATTGCTTTGGTTTAAAGTAACCAAGATTACTTGCATCTAGCTGTCAACATGGTTTATTTATTATTATTGTTATTATTAGTATTTGGGTGGATATAATCCTTGAATTTACTTATTCGAATAGTATTCTGCCTCATTCAATGTTGTTGGTTTAGTTCCTACTCTTTTATGATAAGTTTACAAGATAATTTTGTTCATCATGCATCCATTCTATGGCAAGCATATAGTTATAATATACAACAATGGATTATTGTCGGTTTTGTGTTTCTGTATTACATTTGATTTATTTGACTTTATGTAGTACTGGTATATCTATTGGTTATTATTAGATTACATTTTGTTTATCTTTTACAGTCTTTACTATTGGTAATTAGTGGTTATTTCTAATATCAATTCCACTTTATAATTGGTTATTGGTGGTTTGGACATAGCCCTCTTTTCATGTCTACACATAATTTAGCTAAGAACTTATTATTATTCATTCTCTTTGTTACTTTTTATGTTCAATAATTCATTCTTATTGATTATTGTTTGTATTACATTGTCAAGGAAGGTATTCATTTAATAAGTTTTGGTCAGTGTCAATTTGTTTTACAGCTTAGGGGGTTAAATCATGTTGTTTATTCCATTTATTCTTTCTTCTTTTATAATAATTCTTTTATTGCCATATGTTAGTTCATTATAATTCATGTTATCTCCCTTTTTTGTGTTTGATCTGGATATTTTCTTCTTCTCTTCACCGATTCCTTCCTCCCTCTTAATAAGTTTCTTCATGGCGTTGTTTTCACTGGTTTCCTTCTCACGGTTAATTGGTTTCTTCTTGATTTTGTCTTTAATGGGTTTCCTTCTCACTGTTTGATCTATTGGGTAATTATGTATGTCATCTCGTCGTTAGTCTTGCTTTATCTTCTTTAGTTGCACATTTACTGGTAATTCCTTCTTCATTTTAATTCACTTGGCTTTGGCTTATGATACTTCCTTTTTTATCCATGATCGTATGCTTCACCTTGTAGGTATTCTTAATTGTAGTGGCTTTCAACTTATTTGTGGTACGCTGGTGTTGGTAGTGTTATATGTACCATTACAACATACAAAATTTTGACAGATATTTTTGTCGATATATTGTGTATAAATACACATATAAAGGTATTTTTGCCACAAAAAACGTTTATGATATATTGTGTATAAATACACATATAAATGTATACAATACATTTGATTGGTTTAACAGTCGTTACAAGACAGTATTACCATATAGGGGAGAGCATAGAGACATAAGTTGATACTTTGTACTTCTTCAAGTGTCCCTTAGTCGCAGCACCTCTGCAACTGTATAACGTTTTTGTTATAGCTTGTAGTACATGCTCCTCCAGTCTGATTACAGCCGTGTACAGTAAAATGATTCTTTGTTCCCTTTTGTATTTTAGAACGTGTAAAGCAACCTTTTTGTCACTTATTTGCTATGGGTGTTTACAGCTATGTACTTTGTTGGATCCATGGTAAGTGTACAATTGAATCATACTAATACAAAAGCAATGTGGCAACATGAGGGCAAGTTATGTTTCTCTATAACTTTTAAAAGAAAATTAATTCATAACCTAACAGATCTCAGAATTAATTATGTGTCAGTTACTTGTGATCCTATAATAAAGATTACGTGTTCATTAAATCCTAAAAAACTAAAATTTTTAAAATGATAATAGTAATAATGGCTCCTTTTTATGCCGCCTAGGAAATTTAGGAGATAGAATAGGTTGCCTAAAGTGAGTGTTCGACACACGCACTAAAGGTAGAGTGGCCAGCAGCTCTACACTTCAGCCACTAATTTTAAAATTAAAGGTGTACCTTCAATTTCACCAGAAGGAAAGTGGTATGTTGGTACAATGTAAGTAAAACATTTTGTTCTGTTTTCTTTTTTTCATATTTGGTTCAAACGTACAAGTGAAAAACTTTCTGGGGCGATGTAGCTCACAAACCCTACAAAGACTCAGCGTTTTCTACAACTTGTATTTAGGAAAGAACAAAAAGAAAAAGGGTGAAACCAGTGGTATTTTCATAGATGGCAGCTGGAAACCACCACTTATCGTTATATCCACAGAGTGTTATGTAGATATCACTTTGATTATTTATGGACCAGCAGGTTGTATTGGAGTAGCACATCCATCAAGATAAATTACAGCCTCTCTTTTTTTACTATTTATGAAACAGTTTATACCTCATACCCGTTACAATCTGACTTCAGCCATTAGACAAGTGTTTATATGGCCTGTTTCGGTGCAGCCGCTGAGAGCTGGATGACAATAAACCCAGGTAATACCATGACATACCTGGGCTAGCAAATGATACTCTTTCAAAGGCAGCTACACCATCTAACTGACAGCAGATTTTAGTTCAACTGGAATTTGGCCATTAAATGAAAATATATTCAGTATCGAAGAGCTTCTGTGTTCACCTGTAATTGACAGAGAGATAGGAGACAAAAGTAATTATGAAGGAAGATTAACACCAACAAAAGATTGTCAAGAGACCACAGTACCCGGACCTCCCACGTCGGGAATAAATGAGACATCTGCTAATACCTTATCACAATTGACACCAGAATAAATTCGCCCTTATCCGAAAGGGACTGCAAAAATAAAAAAAAATGCGCCAAGAAGAAAAAGTCAAGTATTCTCACTGACTCCTATTAAAAAAGCAATTCGTATTGAAGAGGAGGCATGACAAAAGAAAGAGCGATCAAAACGGAAGCTAATCATGAACGGTAAAACGAAGGCGATTTGTGGACTGTATAGAAACGGTCAATCAAACTCTCCAAGACTTAAGAGATTGTAACAAATTAGTGGGTAGTGTAACATTTGTTATTTCAGAGGATTCTCGATAGAGATTACCGGTAACTGCAAGAGGAACCCGCGCTGATATTGTCTCAGTGTGTTTAAAGTCCTCGGCGATGTGGAATGCTATTCAGACTAAATTTGCAAAGCAATATGAGAGCCCATTTAGGAGGAGGAGGAGATGGTGATTTTTCTACAAACTTACTGCACCTCGGTGACGGTAGTGTTCCTAATGACGATAGCTTCACAGACATTGACGAAAAACTGGGACAGTAAATAGTACAACTGTATTAATTGCTAAATTCTGTGCAAAACGTCAAGTGTTTACTTGATAAAAATTACAAGTGGTTATTCCCAAAGAATCGAATCTGTGAAGGAAAATAATGATACAAGTTTGGAAAAATTTTCTGGGGATAATAAAAAGTCCGAAGAATCTATTAACACCGTATTTAATATTGAAAATATAGTGTACTATCTCCAAGAATTTTTGAATTCTTTAAATCAATCTTGCATTCCGCCACAACGATTCATTGTAAAGGTTGGCGCTCCAACAATGTTGTAGAAAAATTTACATCCTCCGAACGTTTGCATAATACTAAATGCAGGTGACACGGGAATTTCTGTGTCAAGTAGGTAATAGCGTTATTATCGACTCAAAAGCCCTCTTCACACACACATTCGAATCAGTAGGCTACTGGTTGTTAGCATTACCTGTTTAAGCCTACCTGGTGTAATTACCAACTTATAAATTGTAACATTATTTACTTTAGTACACACTTGAAGGAAATCAACAGTTTTGAAATTACATCCGTTCCATTTACATAATTTTCATTAAACCTACTTAATATGTAGTAGTGGACGATAAGCTTTTCCAGGTTTTACTAGTACTTGACCTACAACAGTCTGATCTCCTACACTCAGTGCCTATGTCTTTAATGATCACTGCTTTTTTTTACATAATAATTTTCCCATTCCTGCATAGAATTTACCCGCTCGTACAGAAGGCAACAGAATTTAGTGAATCCAAGCTGCAATCGAAGTAAAACTACGTTACTTTCACATCTCCGTAGGTATGCCACGAATATCCGCCATACTGAATTCTGCTCAATAAAAGTTTCATACTATCACATGACTCCGACATGTAAGCAGTAAGTTATAAACTGAAGGGATTGGTGAATTATTAAAAATGGAGTAAAATCAATAGGTTAAAAAAAGTTCGTAGTAGTCTTGAGAGGAGGGAACGTTAGAAAACTGTTTATGTTATGAATGCTTAAGCATACAAATCGTGATAGTTATTATTATTATATTATTACTATAAAACACCATTTGTATTATTTTAATACAGACAGGAGTGAATACAGCCTTCGAATGAATTAGTAGTACGAACGCGTCAGCCTGCCAACACACATTAGATCTGTATATTTGTGTCGTCAAAACAGTAGTAATTTTTGTAAACATAGACTGTTGTGTCATTGCGACATTAAGAATGTTGTTGGCGTGAATTGAATGAGACAGATTTTTTTATCTTTGCCCTTGTTTCTCTCTTTCAGTCCTCTCACTCACTCACTCACTCTCTCTCTCTCTCTCTCGCGCACACACACACGCATGCACGCGCGCCAACTCGTACAGTTTCTTCTTTTTCTTGTCAACAATTTCAGTGTTACACACAATCCCTCACTGTCCTTTATCTGCCCCCTCGCACTTTGTTAATTTCTCCCATATAATAGCTAATACTACTATATAATACGTAATATTAATAATAATCAAGTTGTATTTATATCATGTTTCGTTTCCGACGCGTGGGGTCATGCTCTTCTAGTACCATATGTTTAATTTCTCCATTTATCGATTTACGTATAGTAGTATTAAGAGCTAAGGGCACGTCTACTTTGAAATTCTGAGTGGTGGGAGGGAAATGAAAAATCAGGTGTTAACATGTAATCACTGCTGGTGTCGCGTCAACTTAAGGTGTTGGCAACATAAATGTTGCGTTTTAGTTTCGTTGGTAATTAAAGTGTTAATATTATTATCTCAGTCCAGCTTGTGCTATTATCAGCGTTTTCTTGGTCCTACTAAAAATAGAAAGTAATTGTAAGTACAAGTAAAAAAAGTACAGTCTAAAAATTAAATGTAGAATATTGAACATCGTATTGTTACGACGGTCTACTGATCGTCGTATGGTACAGTGGAAAACAAAATACAAGACACCAATTAAATCACTAATCACCAGCTTAAATTATCACAATTATACAGTTTGTAATCAACAAGATAGTCTCTTGCAACAAATCAATTAAAAATTGTTCACACGCAATAAAAATGTCAACTAATATAAAAGACAATTACTGTATTGTATTACAATTGTCCCGCACAATTATAAAACACTTCGCTACAATTACTTCGAACAGGACTCGATTCAATCGCAACTCAAACTGAACTGAGCGTCGCTGAGTACTTGTATTTATACCCGATAAGGTTCCAGAATATTCGCTAATAGGCGTCTACTACAAAACACTAGAAAGTAATTGATTGCGGCCTTGAACACAGCACGCGCGGATCGGTATGGTCTCGTTGCGGATTCATGACACGTGCCACGTAATTGTCCATCTCAAAGTAGCAGCAATGTGTACCCACATACACATTACAGCCGGATTCCACTGGAATAGCCGAGAAACACGTAGATTGTTCTGCAATGTCGTAACAGTATGTTAGGCCTATAACGTTTTCGTTCTGTTTACAACGAAAGAAAAAAGGTCAGTTATTTCGCCGACTAGATCCCATGTATCGTTGATCTGTTTCTTCATTTCCCTGTTCCACCAATTTTGGGATTAATAGACATTCGGTTTGGAAAAAATTAAAACGATTTTGTTTTTTCCTTGCCATAATTAAATACATTTATTTTGTTTAGTATTAAAATCTGTTTGCAAGTAAACTAATACAAACCACACCTCCCCAGACAGTTGGTCCTAATTACTGACGATAAAAATATAGATGGGAAAATTATTGCGTACAGTAATTGCGTAGCGTAAGCGGGTATTTACACAGTCCACATAGCGATAAGAGCTGGCAGCGCAAGGGTTCCAGTTTTGACTCCCCAATAGTAGAGGAAAGCAACAGGAAATTACCGAGAGACTCGAGTGCGCACTCATGTAATGCGGACATGTGTAGAACTGTTTTAATATTTGCAATTTTGATGTTTAACGACCTCACTTTGAGTGATTTTTTTATTCTGAAGACAAAACATGTTTCGAAACGCGTAAAGATATTCAATCAAACGCAACACGAAGTCACACGACGGAAGAAATAAGGTAAATATTATACAGAATTTTTATAATATTAATACAGAAATATTACATATATATATTAATTGTAAATGCAAATGTTAGTGTTTAACATATTATTCAGGTTTGTAAGGAGCTAGGACAGGTTAATGTCGTGTAATTCCCCGTTTCAGAGGCAGTACTGTGCGAAACCAGAAACGGTGCGGCATCCTCTTCGCTCGCAAAGTGTATAACTCTGTCCTCTTCTTCGGCACGCCCGCGAGCGTATATAAGAAAAAGAGCACAGTAATAAACCAAAATTGAATAGCCTTTGTTACGACGATGCAAATTTACGATTGATTTATGGATCGTTGGGCTGAAAATAATAACTGCGAACTTGACAAAACCCATAAACATTGCAGATGCAGACCAAGCGTAGGCACATACTACGTCCTGCTCGACGAATGGTTGACCATAAATAAACAAAGCATTTTGTACATCTTGTCAGTAAATATAATAATTTACTGTAAATCTGAAAAATGTAGCTTAATGCTTAATGCTTTAATGCAGTTAGAATGTTAACAATGTCATCTCGTGGTCAGAGGCGTATTTACGGGAGGGATGAACTAGACCGGACCCCCCCAGAGGGTTGAGAAAATTGACGAATGGTGTTAATATCTTAATGTTTAGGTTCTTCTATTATTTTTTCAGCTAGCAACTTTTTTACTTCCATGTTTCGTAAGGAATGGAGGTATGGTTATCGCGAAAAACATCGTGTTCGAGATAAGGGCAGATTCTGATTGTACTACCCTCAAAACATGAAGAAAAATCATTTTCTTTGTTCAAATTCCTTACCACGGCTATTGTTCTCAACATTGGGTGCAAGGTATAATTACTTTCTGTCTGTAGAACATCTATTCAGTCTTGTCTGTGATTCTCTTTAGCAAACAGTAGGTGTGAATATTGTGTTTACAATGGCACAGAATCCGAGAAGGAAGTTATGGAATTATTGATGAAGAGTAGTGACGAGGAAGACAACATTTTCTCAGACAAAGATATGGATGGTCCCGAGCCTTCTCATAATCGTTCAACACCACGTGCAGCTTCATCAGAAAATGAAACATCAGCAGGAGAAGATGATGATGAAGAAGAAGAAGAAGAAGGAGAGGTAAGAAATCTTCAGAAGCGAAAAAGAATTTACGATTGGTCGGCCAACAGTCCTGCGACAAAACGTCACTCTTTTGATCAAGCAGTTAGCGGATTACGAATTAGTTTCGAAGACACGGCAACTCACATAGATTTTTTTAAATATTATTCCCCTTAGAATTTATTTCTGTCATTTGCACAGAATTAAATAATTATTACAAATTTGTTACCGCAAAATTGACATTAATATCCCGATTGTCCCGATGGAAAGATATAGAGCCTGCAGAATTTAATTTCTTCTTGGCGTGTTCACTGCTGATGCCAAGAGTAAACAAATTAGAAATAGACGAATATTGGGCAAAGGATTTGCTATTACTGACGCCGATATTTCCCCAAATTATGTCTAGGGACCGATTCAAACTAATTCTGCGACTTTTACATTTTTGTGACAATTCTACCCCTACTCAAGATAGCCTTGTGAAAATACGGCTTATTGTCGAACACACAAGAAAAAAATTTAGAGAGGCCTTAAATCCATTTGAAAATTTAGTAATTGACGAAAGTTTGTTGCTATTCAAGCGGGCGCTCCTCAGATACGCCCTGTCCGCAAACCTCCGGTATAGAAATACTTTTGGAATTTTGTCATCCCTCTCTCAGGTAGCAAAAGGCCTAGTGTCCGCAAATCTCCGGAAATAGCTTGTGTTCGCAAATCTCCGTGTCCGCATCTCTCCGGTATTCGTTTAGATAACCTCGGTATGATACTGTCGTGTTCGTTCGCCTCACTGCAGCTACATACACTTCTTCGTCTATATATTCTTAAACTGTAGGGTATTGTGCGTCCTGTTAAAATAGAAAAAGTGCTCCGTTTGAAAGGACAGGCAAGAAGATCAAATTCTTTGGAAGTATTTTTGGTCGTTAGAAATCTAATACAAAAGATTGTTTGTCGTAGACTACCAAAAATAGAGTGGGCATAAAGTGAATGGAAGAAGCAGAACGGTACAGAAGAGATACAGCGATACTCTCTAGAGTGTCTTTCCAGAACTCGTGTCACCCCGGTCTATAGTAATCACTGACTGTTCAAGAGGGATCAGGTAGTTTATAAATGGAAACTTCAGCCACTTTCTTGCACATAAAAATGTATAATAATAGTAGGCCAGAAAATCATAGGAGTCCAAACACAAAACTTTGAATGCCTGGGATCATAGTCAAAGAGAGACATCCGGAAAAGAATACCGTACATATAAAGATCGGAGAATACTTCAAAGGATCGGTGTCAAAACATTCAAGACCTACGTAAATAAAGATGAATTGTAAATATTTCACGAATCCAGCAAGGAATTACTTTTTGATATAATGAAGCCAATTAAAAAGAGTTATTTCTCCTATTTATCCTTAACGATTACATAATAATTAAACATATAAAAGTATTAAAAGTTAAAATAAAAATTAAATAAGAAACGTGAGATGACAGTCATATGTACATGTGCCTGTCCAAGGTAGTGTGGTGTGCGTGTTTGTTTAATCATTCCTTGTGTTCGTATAGACTACACATTCATACTTGAGTAATCTGTTTGTAGCAGTGTAACATTTCAACAAACACTTAAAGAGGCGCGCTTTGGGTGCAGTCGCAGAAGGACCTGCCGTGCTAACTTAATGAAAATAAAAGGAAATTAATAGTGAGGTAGTCATGTTTAATTAAAGGTAGTAGTGAGGTTTGTCCCTATTAGTGAGGTAGATGGGGAAAATTGACAGAGAAAGAGTGAGGGGGAGAAGAGTGAGGGGGGAGAGAGAATTACGAATTTTTAATTATTCTCATTCATACCGAATATCATTTGTAAAAATATAGTTATTCAGTTATTGGTATACAGTAGTACCGAAGCAACATGTTTCAAGTTGACTCCCATCCGTTGGAAATTTATTCACCATTCTGATTAAAATCATAAAAATTTCTACAAGTACCAATAATATAAATAACAACCTGCAGAAGCAGAAGAGTTTATATCTACGGAAAAAGTGAGTTTGGAATAGATGAATACATATTATAACAAATAAAAAAGAATAATATATTGAAAACCTAGTCGACGAAAAATTACGTACCAGATGCTAGATGAAAACAACAATGAAGATGAGATCAGACAACTGTTGAAGAGAAGAGAGCTAATTTTGTATCAATAAATTCCGTTCAACAGTACTTAAACAAAACATTATGGGCAAATATTTAATTAAGTTATAAATAATTTACAAAGGAAATATCATTTAGGCGGCATATATATTTACGTCTTGTTGAAATGTGACGGCTCTTGCAAAGTACCAAAAGGTATTTTAAGCCACAGTACAATAAACGAATAAACTTAAGGTTACACGATATATTCCATATTGCTAGGTTAACATGCAAACTGAAAATACACATGGGAATCAACATGACCTTAAAACAATACTCGCTTTTTATGAAAACTACGTAAGAAAGCCAACTAGAAGTAACGCGGGCTGCTATACATATATCCCTTTTTTACGTTTTCCGTTCAGTGACGTTTTTGAGATTTTACTGTATAATATAAACTAATATTGGCTGCCTAACGAATAACAAATCTTGTTTTCATTTGTTAACACTTTTTTCCTTTGTTTTAATTTAGCATTCAGAAATAACCGTATTTTACACTTTACATTGTCTGTTGCTGTTTTGTTAATAAACGTTTATAGTCTTTATATTAAATGTTATTTAGTTACAGGCTACGCATTGTATAGACTATAGGCCTACATACACATGAAACGCTACATATTTCCTAACTATGGCTTTTATTTCTTTAAATGGTAAACGAAAAAACGAATTAATATTATTATCTAACTTATGAATGTAAATTGATGTAATTGCACTGTAAATTAAGAAATATAATAATTTGTAGTTAGTGCATTTCTTCTTTACGTCGTGGTATATAGATACTATCCCATATTCAAAACAGCGAAAATGAAGTGTTGGTACGAATATTGGGAAAGTACCCAAAAATGTATAAACATTGTTGTATGTGTTATATTCCAAGCTGTTCGGCCGTGGTCGATTGCTTAAATGCTCGTGTCTAAACGTTTAGGCGCAAGAACATAAACAATCAACCACGGCCTAGCAGCCCAGAATACAATAGTTTTAACAATGTCGATCCCGGACGTAACAGCCTTTGTAACAAATTTCAGTAACAGCTGCAGTGTGTTGTAATGTTATATTAATTATATTTTTGCTTTTCGTATATCACAGTGAGCAGTAATCTAATTTTTTTGAAATAATACGTGAAAGCTTATATATTAAGAATTAATTTTTTTTTATAGTTTCCGTAACTTGCTTGTAAAATAATTAGGTATCCAAAAGGTAAGTTACATATTTTAATAGCAACTTATAAGTTCCTCATCCTCGGTTTTTTCCTTTCTTCAAAATGTACCACTTCTTAATTGCGGATAAATTATTTAACGTAATAATCGTTTCACCAAAGACTGTTTGGATCCTGTTAATAAAACTCTTGAGTCTGCTGCACATAATCCTCGCTTTTGGTTCATGTTTCGTTAACTTTCTACATTACAATAAGTTTAATTATTTTCAAGTTCCTTATAAGTAGCCAACTGTAGTAAACGTCATGTAGTTTGACCTCTCTCTCACCCTCTCTCTCTCTCTCTCTTTCTGTTACTCTTGTTCTTCTCAATAACTGTATCTCAGGAAGTCTGAACGTAACAGGTTCTTAAGTAAACTTCATATGACTTAACGTGCAAAATCTTAAACATCATTTGGGCTTCAGTTATGTTATAATTTTGTAAGAAAGCTTTACAAAATACTTTTTACACTGCTTCTGTATACGAAACTAGGTGCAGGTATGTAATCAAATTTTTAAGTAGGCCTATTTATTCTAACACTGTTACAGTTTCTTGAAAACGCCATATGTAAACAAACATTAAAACTTAGTAATAAGGTTTATCAAACTACTATTTTTCTTGGATGCATTAACGCAAATCAGTAATCTAGAGACCAATTTTATATTGAAAAATCGATGTCTAATAAACGGAATTTGATATGCAAAAATCCATCGGTTAAGAAAATAAAGTAAACTTGGTTAGTAACAAATAATGTTGGCAAAAATTTTTAATTTGATATAGGCTATAATTGATTCCAATTTTATTACAATCTGAGAAATGAAGCCAAATAGATTTTCATAAACGTTGGTCTAGTAACAAAAAAAGTTTCATTCTTAAGCGCACAATATTATAATTTCCCTTTCATCCCGGAAAAAAGACTGTATTAAGCTACTATCATACTTGTCTAGTTTACACTATTTACTGGGTACATTATATGTTTCACAAAAATTGATTATCTTACACATGGTTTTAATATATCACTAAACTTTGTGAAAAGTCTTAGTGAAAAGAATTACATACACAACGTTTGATGTTAATACAGGTCTTAATTCGTTTCTAAATTTATAGATAAATAAAAAATTAAAATTATCACATATATTGTGTGGTGTATTAAATAAATTGTAATAATCCTTTCTAATATGATTACTTAAGCCATAATATCCGAAGTTGGACCGTTCCTTTATTCTTCTGTAGCCTCCTACATTCTTGCATATCTGCTGTCATATTCGCGTCTCACAGTCATAGTAGACAGTAGGCTATAATATTATACCTTTTTTTGCGTTGTCTGAGACTTGTCTCAGAGGATAAGACTCAGGCTGATCTGGGGCAAGCACCCTTCCGCCGATTGGAGATTTAGAGGAGTCGCACGCCAGCGCAGCGCGGACCGGTGGCGAAGTAGGTGGAGGCATTCAGGATAGATTGTAGTGTATGGATGTGTATTTGTGTGTTTACGTAGTGTGCAGAGCCAAATGGGTGATGGAAGAGCCATATTAAAAGTATAAGTCAAACGACAGCCAAGACGAGGTCGAGTAACGCAGGACGCCAAAGCTGGAGGGAGGTGTCAGAGAGGCGTCAAGGTAAGGCGGGGAGGCACAAAGGAGAGGGATAAAGACCGGATAGGTAGATAGGAAAATTTAAGATGTTAAGTGATCAAGAAGGAAGCCAGGTGTAGTAAGTATGACGAAGAGACTTAATTATTTCTATTTCTCCGTTGGCGGGGGTTTCTGGGAGGAGGTCCATCGGGAATGGTGAGGAGACGGTTTATGACAAAGGAAGGTGTGCGGGAGTTACAGGTAGTATTAATATTATACAATACCTCCTTCACATTTAAGTTGAGGAATTCCAATCAGCCTTCCGTTGCGTTACTTCTCTCTTGAGCCCTTGATCTAATTCGTTGCCTACTCTTTATTGCAGCTGTAATATTTCCCTCGTTTTATAATTCGTAATGTTAAATATTCTTCCCCACCCTGGAATTTTCCATTCTCTTTTACTAATTTCTTTTCACTTCATAAGACTTTTCTATACAAAAGCAAGTATATAAAAAAGTTATAAGGTCGGGGATTAGCAACCAAACGGCATTGTTTAAAAACATTAATCTACAAGTTTCTTTTCTATAGTTCATCGTACACACCCTTGCGAGATAAAAATAACTACACGGTAGTTTCTTTCGCAATTTTTCGCATTATTTTGAGACAATCGACTGGTGATTTAGAGATAAATACTTAATATTAATGGGGTCTCATACATTTTGTATTATATGTGTTTTCTTTCCTACTGATAGAATTAGAAAAACGGTAGCTATCTCTCTTTTCCTTTTAAAAGCACAATACATGTTAATTTACCAAGTAGCAGTTTCCTTCTTCATTTAAAATTTCTATCAAATCTACTGTATATTGGACAAAACAGAAGGGGAAACATACGTGCTTACAAGGTAGTGTAAACATCCTGTAATGCTGTCAAATCAAAATACAAAGGAAGGGGAAGTGAATACTGTAATGAGTAGCCCCTACATTCATATTTATGCAGGTGTAGGTAATGATAAAGAAACACCTAAAAAAAATATATATATATATATATGATTAGAAGTACGTACAAGAAGGAGTACTATCACATTTACAACACATAGATTCGAAATATGAATTTGGCGTGTTCGCAGCTCTAGCTGTTGCCTGTAAAGAGCATAATCCCTAAACACAAGTTTTTGTTTTATTTAGGAGAAAGAAACTGTTTTCCACTAAAAACATTAAAATTATTCATTGTCTCTAAAATTGCACATAATTCACCTAATTCGAGGCCTAGCTTAGGAGCTAATTAGTAGATAGCAAGAGAGGGTAACGAAAAGAAAGTGTCAGGGGAGGTTGAAATGAGATTGACAGGCTGACATGCAGACAAAGGGAGAGAGTGAGTATGTGTATGTGTGTCTGTGTGTGTGTGTGTGTGTGTGTGAATGTTTAGGTTATATAGTTTTACAAACACTGCATATGTTTATGATACGAATTGCTGTTTTAATTCACATGCGTCAGATATTAGGCAACATTTATTTACGCTACGTAGCGTGCCCGAGTTTACGTTTTTGCGTATAACAGTAAACTATTTGTAGAATTTGATTAATGAGACAGATTTCTTTATCTCTGCCCTTGTTTCTCTCTGTCAGTCTCTCTCTCTCTCTCACTCTCTCTCTCTCTCTCTCTCTCCCTCTCTCTCTCTCTCTCTCGCGCGCGCGCGCATGCACGCGATCGCCACTCATACAGTATCTTCTTTTTCTTGTCACAATTTCAGTGTTACACACAATCCCTCACTGTCCTTTTCTTGCCCCCCCTCGCACTTTGTTTACTTCTCCATCAAATCCTTACCTATACGTCAAATTAGATCGAAACTAGACACATTTTGTAATAGTTTAATCGATGTGCCTAAACCAGAAAAATTATTGGGTCACTTGTGTGAAAGAAGAAACTTTAATTTATTTACTTTATAACAATTCCCCCTAAATAAAAGGGAAATCCCCAAATTCATATTTCGAAGCCACCTGTTGTAGATAAAACGGTATTTATCTTGGATACATACGTTTAATCTCATAAAAACGTTTTTGTGTGTGTTCCCATCAGCACCGACACACCTGTACAGGCTTCTCCATATTTTTCTACACCTGTCCAAATATGACTATACTGATTACAATAGTAATTTCTTCTGCGGTTTGTTTATGACCATAAGATATGTCTTTATAGTTCCTTTTAAATACTATTATTTTCTGCTCATTCGTACAAAACTTTTAATTGTTGAATGTGCCAATTCTGATAATCTTTGCCAAACCCAAATATTAACGTTATACGGCGTCACCTTATTATGTAGCAAACAAAATTGGAACAAATCACTGTTATTTTAGCAGTAGCTTTTTTAAGGAGCCCAGAGTAGGCCTACTAGTAGGCCTATAACTACCCGACACACACACATTTGAAGGATCAGTATTTTGTCTTGGAGTTCACTCTCCCAGCTGAGATACCCATGTTTTTAGGGACCAGGAACTCGCATTTGTACTTCTATCATCAGCTACATAATGTAAATCCTAGATAAATGTACAAGCCTATGCTCTAAAAGCCTAAGCTCTGGTACCCACAATCATCTACGTTTTACTAAAATAATGGTTGCAAGTTAAATTTTTTGATTCATGTTGATGCTTTTGTCTCGAAGAAACACGGTAAATTAATCTGCTTTTCGTATCCGGCCGACGATGGTGTGCTCCAACTTACGAACAGTGGCACTTGCAACTCGTTTCACTTGCGAACACTCAAGTAGATAAGACACGTAATTAATTTTTGATACGTGAGAGTACGTCCCATTTGCGAACACACAAACAGCGATGTATGTACATCCACCCTGTATTGTGTTTATGTTTTTATAATTTGTTAAATGTATTTTTTGTTACCAACTACGTTTACCAAGTTACAATTTTTATAAAACGCACACACACACACTTGCATAGCCGCTCCCTCACTCACTCTCTCTCTCTCTCTCTCAATTAAAAAGGAAGGTTATTTTTTATTTATTTTTATTAGTCAACTTGTAGAACGCACGACGTGATCTTGAGAAACATCCCAACATCAGAATCTTTTTCATATCTTTTAGTTTATCCAATTCAGTATACTTTTTCGTCCTTTTCATAGCTTAAAAATTTCACTCCATCGTTACATCGTGTTCTGAATAGATTTCTCTGCCTCAGATTATAAACATTTGATAATTTTTTTTATTCTTGGATGTGGTCTTCCAACGTGGCTGTTTAGTTTCTGATGCGTGCTTGTACGGTATTATTCATTGTATGACGTCGGAAGTAGCAGTTCCGTAACTCCTGTGGCACTAATCATTGTCTAGCTATTGTTCTACGAAACAATTAAAGAATTAATCGAGTTTCTCTTCCTCTGGAACTTGACCATGGATATACTGCCACCACATTCTACATCTTTTCGAAGGAAAGCAAGTATAGCACACATTAGGATTTTTGTGCTCCCTAAGTTATTTGAATGTGTATACTCCTGCAAAGTGACTACTGCAGCTTTTGAATTTTCCATTCATGAAAAATTACTTTTTATCTTTCAAACTCTCTTTTCTATTGATTTAACCAAAAATCAGGAGCGTAGCTTGCACAACGTCTTCGCCCGGACGGAAACTACTCTCGTCAATTTTCAAACCGGGACAATTGACAAACTGGCCGGGACCCCGGGATCAGGTCGTCAAACCGGGACAATCCCGGTCAAACCGGGACGTATGGTAAGCCTATTTATACATGTATTTATCGGTTTTCAATATTGATGTGAGCATTGTACTGTAGAATTAGGAAGCGATTGTATTCAACGAATCACGATTATCAAATGATATACGGTATTCCTTTTAGTTCAACAATTCCGTCATCTCGTCTCCGGTACTTTGGAAAACCATTGTTATTTTTAATAGTTTAACGTAAAATGTTGCTCGGTTATTATGTGTACATATTCCATCAATCATGCAAGGAACATTAGGATTACGAGCTCTACAAGATCCATGTATCATTCGAGATAACAATTTTATGAATCCTTGGAAAACTGACTGGGTCAGGTATTTCTCCGCACAAAACTTAGGATAAGAAAGAGGTAGTGTATTAACTTTTTAAATTGTATATTATTATTATTTTTATTATGTTTTTACTATAAAATATTCATATTATTTTAATATGATTTTCTGGAACACGTTTGGTGGAAACGTAAAACCGGCCAGCTGATAAATAAGAGGTTGCGAGTTCAGACGTAGATGTGTATATATGTGTCAGCCAAAACAGTATGTTTTGTAAACGTACACGTCTGTCATTACAATATTAAGAATGTTATTTGACCTTGAGTAGGTACTCATGTTGACGGGAATGAGAAATCTTGTCTCTGTGCTGGAGACCTGTGGTGTTAGCGCTGAATAGACACAACACATATCACTGTACATAGCAGTGGCTGACGTATATTAACCATTTCTGAGTTCGCGATACCACAACTCAGATTAAACTGTGCACAATGTTTGTAGAAAATACGGACGTGTGTGACGTAGACGCCAGTTTGCAAAATGCATAATCGTTCCCGCCAGAAATGTAATCACGTTTCTCGTTTATCTTGTCTCAGCCAAATAAACATTACTATGCGTTTACAATGTTCCAGTGTCCTTCTTATTTCATAAACACTTGAGAAATTTTATTGTTTCTTACAGATTCAACCTTAGAGGTGTCCGGCAGGTGTAAATGTACATAACCTCCTTGGTTCATTCTTTAATAAAAATAAGGGAAAGAAATAGAACGAATAAGGAGAGAGAGAGAGAGAGAGAGAGAGAGAGAGAGAGAGCAAGAAAGTGAGACAGAGGTACACAGACAGAGAGGAGCTGTTTCGTTAATCAGGGTAAAATTATATGCAAATTTTGAGAAGGACCGGTGTCCTAGGCCAATGAAAACTTAGCTAAAAACATTAAAAATACGAAATATATATAGTGTACACAAAATCTGAGGTGTACAAAACGTATAAAAGACATGTCATAAGATTTATTTAACAAAAGAAATAATCGGAGTGGGCCAATGGTAGGAATAAATATGTAATTTAAACAATCCCTTTTAATAATAAATGGTTTTATAATAATTATGTTCAATACATATAGGCCTAAGTGTGTAAAAAGAATTCCCTACAAGAGTTTTAAAGATTAATGAAGATTTAATTAATTCCCTACAAGAGTTAATGAAGATTTGTCTTAAATTTTTTCAGAGTTACATAATTATTATTTGTTAAAATATACATACATTTTATTCAGAAAATATTAGATATTTGTATTTAATCTTTTATTTTATTTTATTTTTATTTTAACGAGAATAGTTACTATTTATAGAAAAACCTAGCAAAAAATATTTGTAATAAAAGTCTATCTGTATTCATACTTTTACCAGTACAGGTACAACCTGTCATATCCGGACTAATATGGCGACCGGCCGATCCGGATATGGAAAAATCCGGATATCACAAGGTCATTTATAAATACCGTATTTTCTCGCATAATTAACGCACTTTTTTGACGAAAAATACCGGCGAAAATTTCGGGTGCGTAAATTATTCAAGGATTTCAGATATACCCAAATTTCATTTGAAATTTATTGACATTTAAAAGATACATTAAATATACTGTATTATACACAAAATCAGTTCAACTCATTGAAGTTATCGTCGGGGTATATATAACGATTCATAATATGTCGTCATATCTGAGCGTTAATTGAAAGGGACAGACTGTGCGCTGCGCCGTACTCTAGACAGAGAGCGTATAATAAGCAACTATCTCACTCTAACTTCGTCACAGGGAAGCTCGCGGTCGGATGATAGATGAATTTTATTCAATTCATTTTTGCAGTTCAACCTGCGATAACTTCAAAATCAATAAATATACAGCAATTCTGAAAACTGCATTGTGTTCAGTAATTAAATCTCTATAAGTAGCCAAAATCTCAATTAATATAATTAACAATTACAGAAGATACACAGAAGGAGAACGTGTTTTTTTAGACGTTTCTATTGGTTTAGCATTCGCATTTGTACACTGTACTCTTTAAAATACAAAAAGTAAAATTGGTTAAAAAGTTTTACTTACAGTACGCCTACATCAGTTTTTGAAAAAATTTGTGATTCGGCTGCTTCATACAATGCACACGTTTTTTGGAAGCCATGAAGCCAAAGTGAGTCGACCTAACGCCGCTGCCCCAGACTCAGTTGCCCCAAATAAAGTATTTCAATTGTAAAAACTTAAATATTCAAAAATAGTGAACCATATCGCAGAATGACGTAAGTGTAGTGAAGAAAAAGTGGTGATCAGCCAAAACATCAAGAGTAGTATCTTTACATCCCTAACCATTTCGCTAACCAAAATTGCAAAAATTAGTTTGGAGATACGTCCGGATATGGGAGGTTCCGGATATCACAGGTCCGGATGTGACAGGTTGTACTGTACTTTTTAACTACATATTATACTAATGTACAATGAAGATATACTTATTATATCTTTATTAATATATAGTTATTTACGTGTCAAGAAAAGAACGTGTGAATAAAGTGATCACAACATTTTATACCTTATACGTTTTCTGTCATTGAATGATTAACCCACTTTTTAATAACAGCGTTAAAAAATAGTTGATTACGTCTTTCAGAGATTATTTTTACTACGGTACTGAAATTAAAAATAACTAAGATCGTATACAGGAATTAAACGTAGGCGACTGGAAGCAGTAATTGTATAAACAGCCGAGACACACCAGCTGCTAATTTTGCAGGAATTGCTTACGTTCAGTAGACTTGGCAACGTTGTGACCTTCGTGACTTTATATACATTTCGTGGCAACACTGTGCATATTTTTCATCGCTAAAAGCTAAACCGATATCCGTGATAAAATAGTAATGCATTTTTTTAAACGTGTGAGTCGTTTGTAACGATTAAGTTAACAGGGTAATTATTATTCAACTTTTTTCAACAAACTATCTTGAAACGGATATATATTTTAACGGTTTTTTATGCTGATTACGAATATGTAAGAATAAAATGTTTAAGCTTACTCATAACTTTTATATATGGGGTCTCAAAAAGATCAACTTCGCTGGTCAGAACTTGCATGTTTAGCTAATGATGGATAAACGTGATTGTATATATATATATATATATATATATATATATATATATATATATATATATTGTAGCGTGACAGAAAATTCACTACATTTTAAGTCATGTGAAATCATAAAGTTTAATTACACCAACAAATGTTATAATAATATTGAATGACATTTAAATAAATCAGAGGAATTAACCACAATAAAATAAAAATCCTCACTACATTATATATAAAAACCACTGTTTTAAAAAAACCAAAGAAAGTATCGAAGCAACTCATCAACTCATAGTATAATATCAGTAAGTTACCCAGGAAGTTCAGAGCAGTAAACCAGTTATATAAGACCATATCAAAGAAAAAAGAGACTCAATTAAAGGGTGGTGAATACCAAAATACCCCAAAAACAAGAGGAAGGAAGAACAGAAGAGTGAAGACTAGACGAGGGACAAGAATGAAGACTAGAAGAGGGAAAGATTGAATACCAGAAGGAAGATACGAAGAAGGACAAGAAAGAAGACAGGAGGAGAGGAAGAAATAGTATGAAAGAAACACCGTTATAAAACCTATTATTATATAAACTACTATCAACCCCAAACCCGCAAAAACTATGCCAAAGAAAGTATAACATACCCAAAATCTTATAAAATGTAATTATTGGGAAAACTAAAGTGTTGTATAGCGTTATAAGAAGTGCACCGACTAAAGCTATTGTGTAATAAAGAAAATAAACTAGTCTTAACGGTCCATGATTACTAAAGGTCTGGTCTGAGATAATAAGACTCAAAATATCAGAACCAACAGTGAAAGTGAATTAGAGTAAGTGTTGTTTTTTAAAAAAATGCAATAAACTTAAAGTTGGTGATACTATAACTTAGTAGTATGCTATATCACAACTTTAAAATCTAGTAATACACAGCATAATAAAATAATAAAATGGAAGGTTTCCAGTATTTTATTATTTTAATGAAAATCTTTATTTACAAGACATTTGTAAAAAATGATAATAAATAGAGTATGGGAGTTAATGTTTACTGATGTAGGGGATCACAATAATAATGGTGTAAACCAGAAAGGACTGGTACTAATATAGTATGAATAAGTGTAACATGTTTAAATAGACTGTTATTTCACAGTCCTAAAATCAATGTGTTAAATAAATGTATTTGTAAGGTTTATTAGAAAATAAGATTTATGTTATGTGTTTTAAAAAGAATTATGTTTGATAAATAATAACCTACATACCAGTAATAATGTTCTAATAGGTATGCTATGTTAGCTCAAATATAGTTAAAAGATATATGTTCAAACCATATCTGCAATATGTTCAATTGTGCAGATTGCTAAACCATGTTCATAATTATTTATTTTAAATATGTATGTTAATTAACTACTACACAACACAATAAGTTATAAATCATGTTATTTTCATATAATTGTAATTATGTAAAGTCAGAGGAGGAATTAAGTTTAAATTATTTGAGAAAGAAAGAAATATAAAATTCTAAAATCTAGGCCATTTGGTGAAATCAGAGAACCAATATAAAATAGTATAACTCACTTATAAATCCTGTAAACTACCAAGATTTATATAAGATAACACAATTAGCCACTACTAGGAATGATCCTATGAATTAAAATGATAATAAGGAAATATACCTTAACATTTTGTAAATTGTCAAAATATATAAATTAATTAATTTTAAAGAGCAATGTCAAATTTACAGATTAACACAAAAAACCAGTTCAAAGGTGTAATTTATATGTATTTAAGGAAAGTAAAAGGAATATGACTAATTAAAATTTATTATAATAGTATTAATAATATTTAAATGGAGGGGATTTTGTATAAAGACGGAAATCCAATTTTGAGCCTATATTTCCATAAAGTAAAGAAATTTGTTAATTTCCACAAAATACCTACAGATATGGACTATAATACATCAATTTAAAGGGAATGAGATGATTAAACCAATAATAAGGTTAATAATTCATAAAAGTGAGTAATAAAATAGATAAATTCCATACATAATATAATATTTTATCATATGTATGGGAAGTCGAAAAATGTTAAAAATACTTTTTCAAGGATTAACTGGGCAAGATTTATGACCAAGTTAATTAGTCTTTTGTTGAATATCAAGCTGGACAGTTGTGTAAAAGAACGTTTATTTAAAAAATCGAGAAAGATGGTACTAGCGTTTAGCCATTGAAATCAGTGAACGAGAGTTAAACGGTTTAGACACTTTTTAAAGCTAAAGCTGTTCATACATTCACGACAATAGTGAAAACAAATACTTAACTACATAATACGAGTGATAGAAACAAGTAAAACACTATATATCAACTGATTCATTCTGAAATTCCTAACCATAACTGGAAAACTTAACCGCAGAAGATGAACACATAGAAAATAAACTAACTAACACAAGTTTACACAGAACACTTCACCAGAATACACCAAACAGATTAACAGACATATTACACCAGTGCGGGGACATTTTAGACCTTGATGAAGGTAATTTTATAGTAATTTTCTGACTCGACGCATATACAGTAGCCAAGACCAACCCGAGTAGCGGCCATCTTGAAAACGAAATCTGCTTACTACATCGCAGTCACTGACGTCACATCAGTCTTCATTGGTTTGACAAAACATTTATATTCAAATATTATATACCGAATTTATTTAAATACTATTGAATAGTAATTATTGTATTTATATGTTTAATTGTTAATGTTATACTTTCTCGTCACCCTTCTCTGACTATTAATTCTAATCGCTCAAAGAACCTGTCTTATAATATATTAAATATCATAAATTTTGTTCTGTATGACACAATCGATAATTCCTGAGACAGAGTCGATAATTGCTCTCCATCGATAAAATATCGATTATTTATTTAAAATTGTCAATAAATCTTTATATTTCCATCATTTTGTATCTGTACTTATTTCACAGGGTAATTTAAGGGTATTTATAAGGCTGAAGGACTTAAGTGAGAAGAATATATTATATTTTGAACAAGATATTGGACAAGTCAGAAAAGTCACCAATCGATTATTACCTGGAGTTAATCTATTTAACTCCAGACTTGGTGCAAATCTTCAAGAAGTGCTCGACGGTAAATAAATACCTACCTGTTATTAAAATTTTACCAGAACCTTTTAAAAAACAGATTTATCTCTTATACATACCTCTATAAACATAAACAAAATTATTTTATTATTTGAAAATTCTATAATTATTGAATTTTCCGTATACATTTTATTCTTTTCTAACGACCGGCATACAGGGACTTCTTACAATATATATTGCAACAGAAAATCAGGATGATAAGATATGCTGTTTATATCAGAATACATGACTGACGAGCATTTTCTTGTTTAAATTTGTTTTTTGTAATATTTAGCTTTTAGTCATAAATTTTGTATTTAAAAATTGATAAGCATGTAGGTTACAAGAACTCTTCATAAAAAGATGTACTATATTGTCATGTATTTTGTATATGAATTGGTGCGCGTGTGCGGGTGTGATAATCTGCGATCGCTATAGTGGCGGTGGTAGTTAACCGATTTACATGAAACTTTGACAAGGAATTATTTAAGTAAATAGCTTTGATTTGTGTATACTCTGAGGTTCGTAAGTATTTTAAAAGTATGGTTTTTTTAAGAAAAGAAAAACTCAAGTGTAACTCTTATCAATGATAGGGTAATAAAAATTGTAGATAATTTCCATTCAGGACTATGCTAAATTATACAAAGTTTTTCATGAAATTTGTGTACCTGGTCGTTCCATCAATCATCTGACTTGGGCTTGGCCTATCAAAATACACCAAATTCAGTGAGATTCATACGTTGCAGAGCTAGGATGGACACAGTCTGTCTGTCGACGTTGCTAGGGGAAGTTGTGCCCGGTGAAGAGAGTTGTTCTCTTATAAATGTAGAAATATCTTATATAAAATAAACTATAAACCTTGAAATTCTTGACGAAGTTTTGCGATAAGAACCGAAAGGGTAAATAATTAGATAAAATTTAACGTATAATACAGTGCTGTTTCGTGTAAGTTAAGATATCCGCTTAGGGAACTTAAAGACACTACAAGATATCGTGGAAGCAGTCAAACATAACTACGAGACTCTGTGAAATATCGCCGCTGGAGCCGTTTGCTGTAGAAGAGGACGACGAGACGAAGAGGACGGCAGGACGAAGAGGACATCAGGAAGGAGTGAAGCTGTAGAAGAGGACGATGAGACGAAGAGGACACCAGGAAGGAGGGACAGGAAGAAGAGGACGCCAAGACGGGACCGACGACACGACAGGAGGACGTTGCAGCAAACAAGTAAAATCGATTTATATTATCGAACAATACAAACAATTAAATATATTATCAATACATGACAATTTAAAATACATTATACATCTTTATAAACAATATTTGTATATAATAAATAATTTTTCATCTCCTCCATAATAGACTTGTATCGATTTTTACACACTCACAATATCCTTATTAGAATAATAAAGTTTGATCTGTTGCAATATATATATATATATATATATATATATATATATTGTAATGTAACAGTGTTAATATGGATGTTTTATCTATGGGTTAATATAGTTTTTTGTTTTTAGTGTGGTTTTTTTTTTAAGTAAAAAAAAAGTAAATTTAGTAGTTGATTCTTCTCACGTTGTAATGTAAACATCAATGATTAGTGTTGTTTAGTATTTGATAGAATTAGTAATGTTTAAATTGAAACTAATGTTTATGTTTGAAAAGGTTTATGATCACTAATATCTTGCTGTATTCACCTCCCCACTTACCATCCGTGAACGTCTTTGGTCTTCTTGATGGGTTGTTCTATCGCACTGGAATACATTAATAACACACAAATACTTTGTCTGGATATCGACATATACACATTAAACAAAATGATAGTGGTACTCAATTATGAATTGAACATTCAAACATTGACCGCTTGAATATTGCCGCCACCTTGTGAAATAATTGTTTCTAAAAATGTAAATTATTTGTATCTACTTAATAGAAATAAAGACTCTCTATTCACTGGTAACAAATTGAGGTGTTTATTAACATTAGTGAAATTCAGTAAAACCTCCTTTAAAACAATTACTAATAATTTTTTAAAAACAACAAAGTTAAATAATTTCTGAAACTTCTTCAGCTCAGGGCTGGTAACACTGGTACAATGTACGATAATGTGGTAGTTTAGGTTATGTATACTTTGGTTATAAGCATTACCAAATTTCATGAATCCTTTGAATGTACATGATGCAAGATACAAAGATGTTCTATTAAATAACAATATTTATGCATATACTATAATTAAAAAGACAAAAAATAAAAATTATTAAACTCAATACGATAGTCAAATTATCGTACTATCGTACGGTAGGTTTGTTGCATTCTGATGCTAAGAGCTGTGCACGTGCTTTAACGATGCACTATTAAAACAATGTTACTGGTTTAAATATTATTATTATGAACTGGAATTGACAAAAACGAAAAGAAAACTCTTATTATCGAGTCTGTTCATAAGAATTATTCATGACATAAGTGACTCTATTGGCAAACAAATGTGTTTTGGTTATAGGTTAGTTTACCTAGATGAGAGTAAGTTACAAAATAGAATAATTAATATCATAAAAAATCTTAATATTATCTTCACAAACACATTATTTATTTATAATAAGATGTGTAATTAACAGTAATGATTGTTCTCGCATATTAAATTATTGTTTTTCAAGTACTGCTGACATCATAGACAAACAAGCGACTATGTTTTATCATTAATGGTTTGCGGTATAAATTATTAATTCCGCTTTTATTATTATTCTTTAAACATGAATATAAAATATTTTAATTAAATGTCGTCATTAAATCAGGCGAGAACTTTTATTCATTTAATCTGGTAATAATTCATCGTTTCTAGTTAAACACGCATGGTGTGTTCGCTTGACTAGCGTAGTCGACAATAATTTTCGTTAACCAACGAATATTATTTTGTCATTTTAGTTTAAAAATTGTTAATGTATAATATTCCCTGTTTCTTTCACATAACATGACCTTTATTATACACTGGTCACGTTTTTATTAATTCACTGTATCACTCACAACACTGTCACTCGATAACATTGGTGTTCAGTTGAGGTTAGATATGGCTATAGACTCGTATACGCGCACATTTTAAAATATTTCTCTGGATGACTGCCGCAGGCTCCGCTCGCATCGGTGGCTGGAAGACAATTAGTTCATCTCACCAAAGCTTCTGCTTTCGTCTGGTGAAATCGGGTCATTCTATTGGCTTAGAACGTTGTACTCTCTACCCCAATAGCCTTAGTTAAATTAAAATTTTAATTTTTTAGCGTCACTGCTTTGGGTTTGAGATTATCTATGACGTGTTCATTTCCATTCGAAAATGACTGAAAATCTTATAATATTTATAAGTTTCTTATTAATAGTCTGGTTTTCATTTGGATAGTGGCATTGTTTTGCGGACACTTGTGTCTTTAATTTAAGTCCAAACAAGTAATAATTCCGTCCATTAATAACTCACTTCACTTTATCTAAAATTCATACAGTGGTTCTTACTAAAAATAAGTTCTTTCCACTATATTTTGTTGTAATTATATATTAATGCTTATGATTAAACGTCTGGAGTCCATTTCTCTTACAATCTAATACATAATATTAATATATTCGTGATTTAAGGAAATTGTACTAATGGCGTACAAGCCATCTATGTCCAATTGTATATATTTGCTTACATCACCATTATCCCTTATGCTACTACATATTTTTGGTACTATAACATTACTAGATACCCTTACATACATTTGCTAACACTTTATTTTGGCAGATGTTATTCTGTTTACATATATAGTATTGTTTGAAATACATTATGCTCTCATCTCGCCATTCTGTCCATTAGTCATTTAGTTATTTTTACTACATATTAAATACATTGTTGATAATTAAATTGTGTACAAATGTTGTACATGGTCTGTTTAGTGTACTTACTAACTTTCTGTTAGCTGAAATCTCTTTAAGTTACTGTATGATGGTTGTTTACACCTAGTCCTGTGATTACAGTTATTTAGTTTATTAAATTCCAGTTATTAAATTACTTGAACAATGATTGTGAGGTATTCTCATAGTTGTATTGAACATTACTCTAACTACTGGTAAACCTTCTTACTCTCTCTTTACAAGTTTTGTTAAGGTTTTTTGTTTAACTCCATGGTCACATGGTATTCTGTCTAATTGGTTTATTGTTATTTTTAACAATCTGACTCATATAGTTGTGTCCTTCAATACATATGGTATTCATTGTCTTACACATTTATTCTTATTTGGTCTCTGTATGAAACAATTATTGATAACTACTTTATCTAATTTTTGTGTATGATTTTATGTTGTAGGTCCAGTTCATGTGAGGTTATGTGTCATTTAGTTGACAACAATATGTTTCTCATTTTATTCAGTATTCATCTTAAATACTGTAATGTCATTATGGCATGTTACTACAATTGTTTATTATTATGTTTTACACATTTTGTACACATTTTACACTATATGTTTATACAATAATACTTGGTTTTTTATATAACTATGTTACACATTTTGGTAGGTTGTATCTAGGCTTGTATATATATTGATTTGTTTCTTTTCAACAAATTAGTTTGTTTACTACTTATTTGCTTTAACATTTGTCTATATTTTGTCCTGTGTTACTATGACATTCAGGCACATTTCATATCAAGGATTATAAAGCTTTTATTATTGATCTCTTTAAGCAATTATTTCACTTTTCTGTACCATTAAATTGGTGGTCTTACTGAGTATATTTGTGGTTTTACAATCTTGGATTACACTCGGTACACTAATTGTTTGTGTATTTCACTTGTTAATCGTTGATTTTTCCACTTATTAATTGTCATTCACTTCCCTTAGTTATAAACACTTCACTAATATTGTCTGTTTTGCTTATTTGGGGTTAGTGTTACTACATTATTTGTTGATGCACTTATACAAAGTATTCACTGTTATTGTTTGTGATCACTTATTAATGTTCAACACTTGGTTATTTATCATACTGGTTTCACTATGCCCGTCTTTAATAGGTAGTGTTTTACTATTACTAGTATAATAAACATTACTCTTATTCTGGTTATTATATTGATTGGGGTGCTTTCCATATTTTGGGAATGTTGATGTCTTGTTCTGTTAATGCATAATCTTCATTCTTCATGGTACATTTCTCCTTCTTCTTCTTCTTCTGGTTATTCAACTGTTTCTTCTTCATGTTAATTGTTTGTCATTTGTGATGCTTTTCTTGGTTACTCACTATTGGTAATAACACATGTTCACTTAATATAGTTATATTCTTTCACATTTTCACTCACTATTATGATAATCATTGTCTTATATTTATCTCACTATTATTACAAATTAGTCTATTTCCTCACTATGATGGTTGCATTTGATATGTGTCTTCCTTATGATGACGGTCACTTTCGGCATATCCCCTCACTATTTTGATCTATTGGGCCTGGTTGCTAACGTATTATATCGATTCATTGAATTTTCTCTTTCTTCTTTATACTCGATGATATATTCTTATGACTCTTCTTTCTTCTTCGTTGGGTTGCTTTAATATTATTTATTTGTAGATGCACTTTTGATTCTCATGCTTCTGTTCCTTCTTCCATGCTTGATGAAATATGCTTATGCTACTCTTCTATTTGACGTATTGTATATGTTTCTATGTAACCGTTATTTTGATACGTTACATATGCCTTCCTATAAGAATTGATTAATTCTGAATTCGTATACTGATTTTCTGAAGAATTCATCAATTGTTGTATTTTTCCAAGTTGACTCTCATGTTCCTCTTATATCCCTTCATTCTCTTCTATTTGAATCATAATCATTTTTCTTTCCATGTAATTATCTCCCTTGTTTATTTAATTCCCTAATTCCCTAACATAATTTTCGCTAGTGCACTTCAGAGTGGGTCACTGTGGCATATATCTCTGCTGTCCATACTAACAACAATAAATTCAGAGGTACATCATCTCTGTCAGTAATATAAATGATCGCTTGAATCATTCATCTCAAATCATTTCAAAATATATAGTGGTCGTTCTTTCGACAAATAATAAATATCCTTGGGATTATCTCACGCATTTGCGGTTTATACATTATTATATTCTCTTTTTCTTGATTCATCATAACTTAATTCTTCACATTTTACTAGGATATTTCGTCTACATTTCATCACTGGTATTTTCACATGATCTCCTTCGTTAGTATATTATTTTTCATTCTTCCTTGTCATCAATTAATCCTTTCTCTCGGTATTACATTAAACGTCACTTCATAATCTTCTTCACCTTCATGATTCACGTCTTTGTGTTACATTTCATTTAGTATAGGCTCTCTTCTGGTTTTTTGCCTCGTGTTTGGGTATCATATATCTGTTCATATTAATAATATTCACTTGCTTTCACTTCTCCAACTTCTTATGTTGCTTTTTCTGTATATCACCTTGTATATTTCTTTCTAATCATTAGTAGTACGGGTAAGATGTTATTAACTAGTTGACTTGGCTATTGGAAATTTTAATATGTGCCAAAGGTGTTATTTGTCGTTCTCGTATATCTTCTTTTATTTGGTAGTACGGGTAAATTACAATTTTCTTCACATTTTACATTATTTCTTTGGATTACTCTTTTATATCATAAAATTAGTATCTTGTCAACATTTATTCTACATTTATAATTTCTATTTCGTACTTAGTATCAACATTAAATAATTTCCATTATAATATTCCAGCTTTTCGCATTATTCAATTCTCAATATATCGTTTCATGGAAGTCTGATTATAATTACCTTTAATTTTCTTTGTTACAGGATCTTGTATTTCGTATGTATTATTCATATTATTTTTGGTAACAGTATATGGGCCTGTTTATAGCAGTAACAATTTTTTAGCAATTCCTTCTATAGCAATTGGGAGTTCTCTGTTTTTTAATAGCACTTTATCTCCCACTTCGTATATTATGATTTTTGGCTGTGATTTTTTATACTTGAGCCTGAGTTTGTCAGCTCGCTCAACTGCATTGTTATAAAATTTTGTTTTGTTAAATTCATATTTGCTTCCTTGTGGAAAATTGATTATTTCTGTTATTTCTCGGGGTGGTCTTTGTTCAAACATAGCAGTATATGGTGTTTCATTAGTTGACTGGTGACAAGCTAAGTTTATGAAATCTTCGGCTGGGGATAAGTATTCTTCCCATCTTCGCTGTTGTGTGTGGCAGTACGTTCTTAAGATTTTGCCTACCTCCCTTAAGACTCTTTCGGGAGGGTTGCTGTTAGGGTGATATACCGATGTCTTATATGTTTTCACACCTTGGTCTATCAAAGTATCCCACCATTTTCGGCCTCTAAATTGCGTTCCATGGTCCGTAATTACGGACTGGGGTTTTCCGATCTCTGGGATGTATTTTGAAGTGATAATTTCTAAAATCTTGCTTGTCGTTGCCCTATTTATGACGTAGAGTTTAGTGAATTTTGTGTAGTGATCGAAAATTATCACTATGTATTTGTACTGGTGTCTGCCGCCACTGCGTGGAAATGGTCCACAAATATCCACAAACACCTTCTCTAGTTTTCTTGTAGATGTAATGGGTATCATCACTCCTTCTTTCTTTTCATTGTTGCATTTAACTAGCTGGCACAGATGACAATGTTGTATGTACTTTCTCACTCTACGATTCATATCCTTAAAGTATACATGCTCTTTTAATGGTTTGACCACTTTTATGGCTCCCATATGTCCATATGTTATATGGTAGTCAATTGCAATTTCTCTTTCGATAATTTTAGGTATTAAAATTTTCCATTGATCATTTGGATTGTTTGGTTTTAGTGAACAATACATTATCATGGATACAATAATATTGCATAACTCTTTCATCTTTTCTGTCAATCTCTGTATTATATGGCTAATTTTGGGATCGTTTTGCTGGTTGATTCTTATATTGGTTAGTGTGTCTGCTAATTCGGATCTGCCTTTCAAAATATGGTAAACCTTAGCGATAGTCTCCTTTTCTTCTTCAAAGGTTTGGGCCTGTGTGTTTACTCTGGACAACACGTCTGCAGCTATGTTGTTTTTACCAGGGACGTATTCCCAATGTATGTTGTACTCTTGGAGCGTTAGTGTCCATCTCGTCAGTCTGCCATGCTTTAGTCTGCAGTTTTTTAAGAATGATATTGATTTGTGATCCGTACGCACTGTGATTGGGTATCCCAAAATATATGTTCTGAATTTTTCGCAAGCAGACACTATACTAAGGAGTTCCTTCTCCGTAGTGTGATAGTTGCGCTCACACTTGTTGAGTGTCCTGCTAGCAAAACTGATCACTTGATGGTTGCCTTCCTCGTCTTCTTGATATAAGATGGATCCAAGACTTACATCACTTGCATCGCAATTCATGTAAAAATTTTTGTTAAAGTTTGGGTGATGTAACATTACAGTTTTGAGGAACTTCTTTTTTATCATCTCAAATGTTGTGTCCTGTTCAGGTCCCCATCTCCACTTATCTTTTGACGACAATTGTTGGGAAAACTTAGATGTCAACTCTGAATAATTCTTTTGAAATTTTCTGTAATAATTGCAAATCCCAAGAAACGATTGCAACTGTTTCTTGTTTTTGGGTACTGGAAAGCGCTGTATCGCCTCCATCTTTTCTTGTGCTGGGGTTATGCCCGTTTCAGACAAATTAAAGCCCAGAAATTGCACTTCATTTGCTATGAGTTTGGATTTCTCCAGTTTTAATGTTATATTGTTCTCATCCAATTTTTGTAATACTTGTGCCACCCTGTTGCAGTGTTCCTCCCAGTTGTTGGAGGTAATTAGCAAATCATCCACATACACTGTAGTGAATTGTAGTGTATTCTGGCCTAAGATTTCATCCATACATTTTACGAAGACTGCTACGGAATTTACCAGGCCGAAGGGTAACCTTTTAAATTGGTAGTTACGCCCTTCAAAGATAAAGGCCGTATACTTTCTGCTGTTGGGGTGTAATTCCACCTGCCAATACCCACACACTGTGTCCCATATACTGATGTACCTTATGCCATGGAATTTCTTAAGGATCTCGTCGATTTCTCCAGGCGACGTCCTGTCATTTATTATGGCTTTGTTTATCTCCCTGGCGTCTAAACAAATCCTTACTGCGCCATTTTTCTTTGGCACGGCTACAATTGGATTGGTGTACGGGGAGTTGCTTAGTTCAATATTATTGTTTTCTATCAATCGCTCTATGTCTAATCGGACTGCTTCTTTTAGCGAAAAAGCTATAGGGTAAGATTTTTTTTGAATTCAGTTTGCTCTTTGAACTTTATTTCGCACTGAAAATTTTTCACCTTCCCTGGCGTATCCGAAAATACATGCCAGTATCTGTTATAAATTTGAATTAATTTTTCTATCTGTCAATCTGTTAAAATTCTGTCAACTCTAGCTGTTTGGAATTTTTTAATTTCTTCTAGCTTTTCCATCCATACCGTGTCTCCTTGGCCATAGCGAATCTCTCCATTAATTGACATTTTCTCTCTCTGGTTATGGCCTTCCCGGATGTAGTATATGATGTGTTCAGGAGGTGCCTTCCTGTTTTCGATTAACTCTGCTGTCCATTTAATTTCACCTGATTTTAAGGATACCTTGGCTCTGTTCACATCGATAATGGCCGCATATTTCCTTAATATGTCGCAGCCGATTAATAAGGTAAACGGTAGCCCACTCGCTACTAAGAAAATTATCGGGATGGTTGCGCCGTTGCTTGATATCTCCAATTGCACTTGGTTCCGTATAGTTTTATTCTGCCGACCCGTTGCTCCAATTAGGATAATATTATTTATCGGCAACGTCGGTATTATTGTTTTATTTTCTGATTGTATCCGGTTTAACTCCACTCTATCAATTAATGATACATTGGCCCCTGTATCTATCATGGCCGTTGCTTTGATCCCGTTGACATTAACTGGTATATAGGCGATTTCGCTATTAACGGTGTCATCGACGTGATTTTCTTTCTCTTCCATTAAATCTTGGCGAATATTTTTTAAGTAGTTATTTTGGAGAATTACAATTGATTCCGTTATGTTTCCTGTTACGTTAGACTCAATAGACCGGTTCAGTGAGGGTGATGTCGCGGTTTTCACTGCCGGTGCCCATTTAAAGGCAGGTCACCATTGTCTGGGTGCCTGTCTGATGATGTGGATGCATTTTGTTCTTGGGATCCTGGTCCATTCCCGTTATGATAAGCTTCCGCATTTCCTGGTACTCGCCGATTATCTTTACTACTGTGACTCCTGTTAGAGCGATATCCTGATTCTTGATCTTCTCCCTCGCTGTTACTCCGACTGTTATTACTGTGGAAACTCCGGCGACCCTGGTATTACGGTCTACTATTGCCACCTCTACTGGCATTAGTGTAGTGTAACCTTCTGAAGTTATTTCCACCGTTATTTCCATTGTTTTGTCTATAATTATTATTATTATGGGAGTTGTTATTATACGGCCGGTAATAATTGTTATTTGGTCGATAATTATTAGTTCCCTGGTAACCATTTGGCCTAGGGTTGTTTAGATTTCCCCGGTCGTTATGGTTGTTATTATCACCACTGTTATTTTGCCTGGGATTCTGATTATTATTGAACCGCGTTGGGTTATTGAAGTTCCCTCTATAGTTGGGCCTATCATTGTTGTTATGAGGATTATTATTACCCGGTCCTCCCCGGTCATACTGTTGTCCTTGTCCCTGACGGTTCCGTTGGTAGTACCGCTCCCTCTCGTGGTTTTCTAGGAGCGCGGACATCCCTTGTACCGTTTTTATTTGTGCATTTAATCTTCCCTGGGATACCCCTTGATTGAAGTGGTATGCCAGTTTTGTCACCAGGCACTCCTCCGGTATTGCTGGCTCCAAATTCCTTGCTAGGCAGATCTTCCCTAGAAAATATGTCGTCATAGATTGTCCGCCGTTGGGGTCGTATCGGCCATTACTTATGTCATCTCTTATTATGTTCTGGGTGGACTCTGACCAGTATTTCATTTTAAATGCCATCTTAAAAGCTGCGTAGCTATTTACTTCATGTCTGGTTGCCGTCCACCAATTATCAAAAACATTTCTGAAGTACTCGTCTAGCATTCCTTTTATTATCGGCCATCGGTTCTCTTTATTGCGGTTCAGTACCTCGTCCACTCTCTCCAAGAACTCAAGCGGATTTTTCTTATATGCTCTGAAGTCTATGTTCTCCCGTCCATCCAGGTGTGTTAGTGCTGCTATTACAATTGGGTATGTTCTCAGGCGATTCATATCGTCTCTGAGGTCGTTGAATTCTCGTTGTTGCCGCTCGGTGAATTGTTCTCGGCCATTATCTACCTGATTCCTTACTGCATCTACTGTTGTTTTCATCACTTCACACTTCTCCCCTAGTGTGGTGTGTGCGACTACCATTTCTGCTTGTCTGCGCTCTATTACCTCTATTTGTTTATCACGGGTTTCTTTGAGGGTGTCAATACGATTGTTGAGATCTGTTTTAATTTGTACAATCTCCTGTTTGTTAATTTCACATTCTCGTCGTATGTTAGACATTTCTCCCTGGATTTCTGTCGCCATCACTGCCATCCTCTCCTCCGTCGCTTCTAGGTTTTCTTCAAACTTCTTATCTATTGTTTCTATGGTATTTTTTGCGATTTCTTCAGTTCTGTCGCTATTATCGGCCATCTGTTGCCATATCTTCTCGTTATCGCTTTTCACTGCTTCAATTTCCTTATTGATTTTCTCGTTCAGTTCATCTATCTTTTTGTTTGTTTCACCGATTTTGACTCCCAATTCTTCAGATAAATTTTCTCTGATTATTTCCATATTTTTTGTTAATAATTCTTCGGTCTTCTTCTGTCCGTCTTCCATCTTCTTCTGGTTTCTTATATTTTCTGATTCAGCGATCGGGTATCTTCCTTCATGGATTTCTGGCTGTCTTCTATTTTCTTGCTTATTGACTCCTCTATTGCTCTTAATATTTCCAAAATGTTGGCGTCCGCCGTTTGCAATGGTTTCTCCGGTTGGTTTACCTCTGGTTGAGTTTCCTATCGTGTAATCGTCGGTTCACCTTCTGGTTGCTGAACCTCCTCCGCTGGTTCAGGTTGTCTGTCTTCTATCGCAAGCAATATGTCTTCCATGTCTTCTGGCGATTTCGCTTCCTTCTCCACCATTCTAGCCTCTTTTTCGGCTTCCGCCGCTCGCTTCTTCGACGTTGATCTTCGGTACATCTTTATATTTTTGCAATGTAATTGCCGCCGAATTAGGTTTAATAATTGTTTATTTATTTATTTGTTTTATTGAGTATCGTCGTCCTAATTCGAGCTCAGACGTTGGGCGCCACGTTGTAATGTAACAGTGTTAATATGGATGTTTTATCTTTGGGTTAGTATAGTTTTTTGTTTTTAGTATAGTTTTTTTTTTAAAGTATTAAGAAAAATAAATTTAGTAGTTGATTCTTCTCACGTTGTAATGTAAACATCAATGATTAGTGTTGTTTAGTATTTGATAGAATTAGTAAGGTTTAAATTGAAACTAATGTTTATGTTTGAAAAGGTTTATGATCACTAATATCTTGCTGTATTCACCTCCCCACTTACCATCCGTGAACGTCTTTGGTCTTCTTGATGGGTTGTTCTATCGCACTGGAATACATTAATAACACAGAAATACTTTGTCTGGATATCGACATATACACATTAAACAAAATGATAGTGGTACTCAATTATGAATTGAACATTCAAACATTGACCGCTTGAATATTGCCGCCACCTTGTGAAATAATTGTTTCTAAAAATGTAAATTATTTGTATCTACTTAATAGAAATAAAGACTCTCTATTCACTGGTAACAAATTGAGGTGTTTATTAAAATTAGTGAAATTCAGTAAAACCTCCTTTAAAACAATTACTAATAATTTTTTAAAAACAACAAAGTTAAATAATTTCTGAAACTTCTTCAGCTCAGGGCTGGTAACACTGGTACAATGTACGATAATGTGGTAATTTAGGTTATGTATACTTTGGTTATAAGCATTACCAAATTTCATGAATCCTTTGAATGTACATGATGCAAGATACAAAGATGTTCTATTAAAAAACAATATTTATGCATATACTATAATTAAAAAGACAAAAAATAAAAATTATTAATCTCAATACGATAGTCAAATTATCGTATTATCGTACGGTAGGTTTGTTGCATTCTGATGCTAAGAGCTGTGCAAGTGCTTTAACGTTGCACTATTAAAACAATGTTACTGGTTAAATATTATTATTATGAACTGGAATTGATAAAAACGAAAAGAAAACTCTTATTATCGAGTCTGTTCATAAGAATTATTCATGACATAGGTGACTCTATTGGCAAACAAATGTGTTTTGGTTATAGGTGTAACCCCTCTTTCCTTTTTATGCTTTATAAAAAAAAAATACTTTTTTTTGTATTTATTTATTTTTTTTTGAAAGAGAAGCCGCTAGTTATTTAAAAGTAGGCGAGAGCCTAGAGAAGCCAAAAATGCGCTGGGTCCAGTATGACGGGACTTGCAATTAAACTCGGCTGTTAATTAACAATAACAATTTTTATTGTTGCCCCCATAATTCATTACATGCAAGTATCACAATCAGCAATAAATAACAGAATACATAATAAATAGGTAGTATCCACATGTTCCTTAAATTGTATAAATAGACAATATATATATCGAGCAACATCCCATAAATTATATAAATCCCCCCCCCTTTAATAACACTTAACACTAACCTCACATATAGAAACACAAAGACACATAGACTCATAATAGCATCAAAATACTCATGTCCGACCTGGCAGACAGGCGGTATTTCTACAAAGCCCCAAAACCAGCAATCATAAATATTTAACTTCCAGCTACAATTGGAATTAATCCTTTAAGACCCATGATTCATTTACTCCATTAAATGAAACCCAAAAAAAAATTTATTATTTTTTTTAAACCCGAAAGATGATCATGACTAATAACAGCATAAGGAGAGGCCGGACAGCCCAAATGAATTGATAACATTTAATAAGTTGACCCTTATGAGCATATGAAAATCTTTAATTTTCTTGAACTGTACATAAGTGGGAAAAACCCTTATCACCTGAGTTTAAGCAATCGGCATAATTTTCTAAAATGTTAATTATTGTGTTACAATTACAGCTGTATACATGTATCAGGAGATTGTTCCTTAATGAAAATGATTTAATTCAACAGACAGGTCCAGCAAGCAAGTCAGAACCTAAGTTATAATTATCAGTAGCATCAGTATGCTTTTACAATGTCAAAATTATCAGTATATGCCCACAAAATATAAAATTTCTTTTCTCTTAAAGTCAGACATCTGTGTATAATTCATTTTACAAAAACAGCCTGTTGTATCCTAGCAGATGTGGAAGCGCGCCAGCATGTGCCAGACTATATGAGACAGGAATCAGACCTGCCTAAAACTGTATCAACATGTGCCTAACTTGAGAAAAGAACTATGTCCATTTTACCCCCGAAAAGAGCCTAAAAAAACGAAACCCCCAGCCCTTGAATGTTAAACCAAAATGAGAATAAAATATGAACCCCGTTCTGAACCAGCCGGAACAGAACCAATAACATATGACTTGATTTTTATATCGAATAGTATAATGACTCTAAGGCCCTTGTATATATAAAAAAATATTTAAGAGTAAAAAAAACTCTGGCACGCTCCCCCAGTGCAGCACACAATTACAATCATAGTACTTTAGTGGTATGGAGTAATATTATAAAAGTCAAATAATGTTCATAATGAATGTTCAGTTGACACACCCCAGAGCGGACTGTCTAGCAGCGTGGGCACATGGTTTAAAAAGTAAACAATTTGTAACTCAGATGAACGGCGGGCCAGGCCAACGAAAAATAATAAGGGTTCATATCACCTTAATAGCATGCGTAGGATGCATCTTATGGCTGGTCAACAAACTCCCACCTCCGAACAGGTGCGTGTAGGATGGCTCATGGCTGGTGAAGGTGTCGGTACACCAGCAGAGACAAAAATCTCCGACTGGGAGCGAGAACCCGGGAAGTCTCGAAAATCTAGCTTGCCATTAGGTTGAGAAGAATCTACGCAATCACTGTCTGTCCGAGGTAGGGGAGCCTGTTGATTCCTTTTTGAGAGCTGGAGTCGAACTGAACGTGCAGTTACCATGCAAGAACCAGCAAAATTTCGACGCGATATGGCGCGCGCAGTATCCCAGAGCCATCTAATATCGTCGCGCTAACCGACACTGATACTCGCGTTTATATTAAAACAAATTTTATAAAACCTTCCATTGCCGGGTTATGCAAACACCGGCACACCCATACCCCAAAAGGACAACCTGGTTGCCCCACACTTGAACTCGGGAGGGTACCCTGCAGTGTACCCCCTTCCAAAGTGAACCTAGTGGACTTGGTGATCGTTGCGGCCCAGCGGCACTTGCTCTCAGGAGAACAGAGGAACCACACCACTGCGGCCATCCCCATGCGACCCTCTCCGCCATGCCCACCCCACGGGACCGCCCCAACACGTCACCATCTCCGGTGACCATCATCTACTCCCATCGGTCCCACTCACATACCAGTCCGAAGACCCAACAAGGTATCACCCACCTTGGTATGTGAGTGACCGTACTACCTCTCGTCCATCTCTTGGACCGACCAGCCACATGCACTAACAAGGCATCTCCATCCTTGCCATATGGCTGGCCCACATCCCTAAACAAGGGCTGACGGCCCCGCTTAGCCAGACAGAGAGGACCGCATCAAGGGCACGCGAACATCCATCCTAACTCTTACTCAACAAAAACACCATGGAAACAACCGGAGAATGCGGCATGGACCGACCTCTACACTAACCCACAATCAAGATTTTCAACCATTAACCTGAAACAACAGCACGCTATCACTCTCCATCATAACTTTCAGAACCTAAACAGGGGAAATTACAATCTCCAAGACCACGACAATCTGAGGACACTCTCCAACTCCTAACTTTCTCCATGATAACCTTCCAGAACAGGGGAAACTGACAATCTCGAGGACCACAATCTAAAGTGCACACTCGGCAAGGTTCTCTAACTCCTTATTGATAGTTTTTTTTTTCAAAGGGGAGTGGTAGGAAAATCGGGAAGATGAAACGGGGCAAGGATCATTGACAGGTCAATAGCTAGGACTAAGGGTAAGGACATGGTTCCCTCCGAAAAGGAGAATGACTGGAGAAAACCAAGGCTCGCGTGGGCAGGGGCGCAACCCTGAAGTAGACGAACACCACTGGGACTGTGGGGAACATCTACCCGCTACCCGTTAACCGCTTCTTCTTACCTTTCTATGACGGACTTTGGGTACTCGTTCCTTTCGGACTCCACTCTCTGAGAAACTATTTCGTGTTGAGCTGTACTGACTGGTTTCTTCGGAATCAGAATCAAGGCAACTTACTTCACTACATTCACCTCGATTTGGATTATCCTCATCATCTAACTTCTCTGCTTCTCTTTCTTCCAATCCTTCCTTCTCTTCCTCATCTCCTACAATTCGCCCTTGTTCGTCCCCATAATTCAAATCACCATCACGACACTGCACATCCTCAGCATCTTCCAGTTGCTCCTCTGATCCATTTTCAACCGCATCTTCTCCCAGCTCCTTGCCCATTTCTTCATCACACTCGTCACCAGCTCCTTCACAAGCTTCTTCACCAACTTCTTCTCCAGTCTCATTAACATCCTCCTTTTCATCAACACGTTCATCATTAACATCATCGCCATCACGTCCACTACCACCATCAGAACACTGCACATCCTCGTCCTCCTCTAGTTGCTCACCTGGTCAACCTGAAACTTCTTTCCGTTCCTCGGAATCCTCAACACTATTTACAGAAGGCGTCTGCACATCTTCACACACTACATCATTCTCACTCACACACTCCACGACGCTGCCGCCAAATTCCTCCTCAACTTCTACCACATCTACTTCTACCACACTTGCAGCATGGACATCCCATTGTCCACCCGCAACCTCAGAAACACTTGCAGCCTGGACATCCCCGTGTCCATCTACAACTTCAGTCTCCCTAACACCTACAACTATACCTCCCTGTGCAGCATCCGCAGGCCGCTCTTCTGCCTCTTCTGTCGATTCCACTCCTTCACCATTTTCAGCAACCACAACGTCCTCAACATTTTCCACTCTGGAATCCAGCTGTCCAGGCTCATGTGCAATGTCTAAATTAATTTCTCCTGGCGATGGTAAAGCTACACCATCAAATGACTTCTCATATCCCTGCGTAGGCGATGATGATATTACCGGATCTGGATCCGTCACGAACCGAGATGGAGATACCGGAACAAATTCTGCGGCATCTGGATTCAACCATGACGTCCTCTTCGAGTCCTGCAATTCAGTGTTAACAGATGTTTTCTTGTCCTCTTGTACTGATCCACAGAAGTTATTCCGCTTTTCTTCTTCAGCTTCACCTTCTTCATCCACTACTCTTTTAGGCACTGGTAATTCCTCTGGAACCTTTAAAGTTTCCTTACTCTCCAAATAGGAATAACTCCTTGCTACAGGCTCCCTACTTACCGCTGCTTGTTCCCTAACATAATTTCTTCTTCCCCTGTTAATTTCATACTTCTTTGTTTTCGGTGCTGTAGCTGTTGTTACCGTCTTCTCACTTGCCACCCCCTTGTAGCCTCCATTACTTCCGGAATATTCAGGCTTTCTAAACGTCTCTTGTGTTCTCCTCCAACCACCATGTTTGTCCTTTTTAGATCTTCCTAACAAACCACTGGAGCATTGGGCATCTGTAGCAGCTCTTCCCCGGGACTCGTCAACCTCCTGGACCGTTCTTGAAACCACACACAGCCGTTCAAGTTCCGCAAAACAACGTGGACGGTCCGCGAATATCAAACGAGATCTCTCTTGGGGATTCAGTCCTTCCAAAATTGCTTGTATAACCTCGCTCTCGGGCAACCTCAACCTTAACACCCGGGCAGCTTTCCGTATATCGCGCACGAAGTCCCCTAACGCCTCTCCGTTGGCCTGTAGGCGATAGAATAACTCAAACTTAAGCTGGGCACGTCGTCGAATGGGTAGGAAGAAGTTCAACGCCTCCCCATGGAAAGCATCAACACTGTCACCCCGACGCAGAGTGTAGGTGACCAGCTCAGCCAACGGACCCCGGCAATACGAGTATATAAGAGACAAGACCTCCCCATCGGACACCCCCGGGAAATCTGCCACCTGCAACACCAGGTCCAAGAAAATCAGCAGCTGGTCCTCATCAAATCCATTCATCACCGAAAATTTCTGGAGAACGCCTGAAATGGGGTGGTGCAACTTCTGATAGCATACCGCCGCCAGAATTGCACAATTCAGAACAAACAATAATAAACAAATCCCCACAAAACACCTAACACAAACATGACCTACAAAAACATTTTACAAAAACAGAAAAAACTCAAGTACTGTCCTTCCTTTGAGCGACCCCCGGGTTCTCTAGCGCTGCGGAGACCTGGCCTACTTCTGAACCACCTACTAACACCACAGAAGGAAACAAGCAACAACCAACAATACTTAACATACATAACATCAAACATCAATCCGACACACACGTCTCACAAACACATAAATAACAGACACAAACTAGTAATCAGAATTCGCAACACAGGAATTTAGTCGGTGACGGTACCGACTTCCGATCGGGCCATACCGCATCCCGCCAACGCCACACGCTATACTCCGACCTCGAATCAGCAACATTCTATCACCCAGGCAATGCTTGAAACCCCCCGGCAGTTCAACCTCTCAAATTTTCCCGAACACAAATACCCGCCCCAGAGGTGCGATCAGACTCACAAGTTATGCAACCTAACCTAGCATACATGGGCATAAACCTAAACAAAAACCATAGCATAGTATTTCCGAGATTGCAAGCCCCGTCACACCCAAGGACCCAAGGGTTCAACCCTAGAATGAACCACGCTCTCTGCTACCATTGTAACCCCTCTTTCCTTATTATGCTTTATAAAAAAAAACTTTTTTTTTGTATTTATTTTTTTTTGAAAGAGAAGCCACTAGTTATTTAAAACTAGGCGAGAGCCTAGAGAAGCCAAAAGTGCGCTGGGTCCAGTATGACGGGACTTGCAATTAAACTCGGCTGTTAATTAACAATAACAATTTTTATTGTTGCCCCCATAATTCATTACATGCAAGTATCACAATCAGCAATAAATAACAAAATACATAATAAATAGGTAGTGTCCACATGTTCCTTAAATTGTATAGATAGACAATATATATATCGAGCAACATCCCATAAATTATATAAATCCCCCCCCTTTAATAACACTTAACATTAACCTCACATATAGAAACACAAAGACACATAGACTCATAATAGCATCACAATACTCATGTTCGACCTGGCAGACAGACGGTATTTCTATAAAGCCCCAAAACCAGCAATCATAAATATTTAACTTCCAGCCACAATTGGAATTAATCGTTTAAGACCCATAATTCATTTACTCCATTAAATGAAACCCAAAAAAAAAAATTTTTTTTTTTTTAAACCTGAAAGGATGATCATGACTAAAAAAAGCACAAGGATAGGCCGGACAGCCCAAATGAATTGATAACATATAATAAGTTGACCCTTATGAGCATATGAAAATCTTTAAGTTTCTTGAACTGTACATAAGTGGGAAAAACCCTTATCACCTGAGTTTAAGCAATCGACATAATTTTCTAAAATATTAATTCTTGTGTTACAATTACAGCTGTATACATGTATCAGGAGATTGTTCCTTAATGAAAATGATTTAATTCAACAGACAGGTCCAGCAAGCAAGTCAGAACCTAAGTTACAATAATCAGTAGCATCAGTATGCTTTTACAATGTCAAAATTATCAGTATATGCCCACAAAATATAAAATTTCTTTTCTCTTAAAGTCAGATATCTGTGTATAATTGATTTTACAATAACAGCCTGTTGTATCCTAGCAGATGTGGAAGCGCGCCAGCATGTGCCAGACTATATGAGACAGGAATCAGACCTGCCTAAAACTGTATCAACATGTGCCAAACTTGAGGAAAAAAATATGCCTAAAAAAACGAAACCCCCAGCCCTTGAATGTTAAACCAAAATGAGAATAAAATATGAACCCCGTTCTGAACCAGCCGGAACAGAACCAATAACATATGACTTAATTTTTATATCGAATATTATAATGGCTCTAAGGCCCTTGTATATATAAAAAAAATATTTAAGAGTAAAAAAAACTCTGGGACGCTCCCCCAGTGCAGCACACAATTACAATCATAGTACTTTAGTGTTATGGAGTAATATTATAAAAGTCAAATAATGTTCATAATGAATGTTCAGTTGACACACCCCAGAGCGGACTGTCTCGCAGCGTGGGCACATGGTTTAAAAAGGAAACAATTTGTAACTCAGATGAACGGAGGGCCAAGCCAACGAAAAATAATAAGGGTTCATATCACCTTAATAGCATGCGTAGGATGCATCTTATGGCTGGTCAACAAACTCCCTCCTCCGAACAGGTGCGTGTAGGATGGCTCATGGCTGGTGAAGGTGTCGGTACACCAGCAGAGACCGAAATCTCCGACTGGGTGCGAGAACCCGGGAAGTCTCGAAAATCTAGGTTGCCATTAGGTTGAGAAGAAACTACGCAATCACTGTCTGTCCAAGTTAGGGGAGCCTGTTGATTCCTTTTTGAGAGCTGGAGTCGAACTGAACGTGCAGTTACCATGCAACAACCAGCAAAATTTCGACACGAGATGGCGCGTGCAGTATCCCAGAGCCATCCAATATCGTCGCGCTAACCAACACTGATACTCGCGTTTATATTAAAACAAATTTTATAAAACCTTCCATTGCCGGGTTATGCAAACACCGGCACATAGGTTAGTTTACCTAGATGAGAGTAAGTTACAAAATAGAATAATTAATATCATACAAAATCTTAATATTATCTTCACAAACACATTATTTATTTATAATAAGATGTATAATTAACAGTAATGATTGTTCTCGCATATTAAATTATTTGTTTTTCAAGTACTGCTGACATCATAGTCAAACAAGAGACTATGTTTTATCATTAATGGTTTGCGGTATAAATTATTAATTCCGCTTTTATTATTATTCATTAAACATGAATATAAAATATTTTAATTAAATGTCGTCATTAAATCAGGCGAGAACTTTTATTCATTTAATCTGGTAATAATTCATCGTTTCTAGTTAAACACGCATGGTGTGTTCGCTTGACTAGCGTAGTCGACAATAATTTTTGTTAACCAACGAATATTATTTTGTCATTTTAGTTTAAAATTGTTAATGTATAATACTCCCTGTTTCTTTCACATAACATGACCTTTATTATACACTGGCCACGTTTTTATTAATTCACTGTATCACTCACAACACTGTCACTCGATAACATTGGTGTTCAGTTGAGGTTAGATATGGCTATAGACTCGTATACGCGCACATTTTAAAAAATTTCTCTGGATGACTGTCGCAGGCTCCGCTCGCATCGGTGGCTGGAAGACAATTAGTTCATCTCACCAAAGCTTCTGCTTTCGTCTGGTGAAATCGGGTCATTCTATTGGCTTAGAACGTGGTACTCTCTACCCCAAAAGCCTTAGTTAAATTAAAATTTTAATTTTTTAGCGTATTTTACACTTTACATTGTCTGTTGCTGTTTTGTTAATAAACGTTTATAGTCTTTATATTAAATGTTATTTAGTTACAGGCTACGCATTGTATAGACTATAGGCCTACATACACATGAAACGCTACATATTTCCTAACTATGGCTTTTATTTCTTTAAATGGTAAACGAAAAAACGAATTAATATTATTATCTAACTTATGAATGTAAATTGATGTAATTGCACTGTAAATTAAGAAATATAATAATTTGTAGTTAGTGCATTTCTTCTTTACGTCGTGGTATATAGATACTATCCCATATTCAAAACAGCGAAACCCATATTCAAAACAGCGAAAATGAAGTGTTGGTACGAATATTGGGAAAGTACCCAAAAATGTATAAACATTGTTGTATGTGTTATATTCCAAGCTGTTCGGCCGTGGTCGATTGCTTAAATGCTCGTGTCTAAACGTTTAGGCGCAAGAACATAAACAATCAACCACGGCCTAGCAGCCCAGAATACAATAGTTTTAACAATGTCGATCCCGGACGTAACAGCCTTTGTAACAAATTTCAGTAACAGCTGCAGTGTGTTGTAATGTTATATTAATTATGTTTTTGCTTTTCGTATATCACAGTGAGCAGTAATCTAATTTTTTTGAAATAATACGTGAAAGCTTATATATTAAGAATTAATTTTTTTTTATAGTTTCCGTAACTTGCTTGTAAAATAATTAGGTATCCAAAAGGTAAGTTACATATTTTAATAGCAACTTATAAGTTCCTCATCCTCGGTTTTTTCCTTTCTTCAAAATGTACCACTTCTTAATTGCGGATAAATTATTTAACGTAATAATCGTTTCACCAAAGACTGTTTGGATCCTGTTAATAAAACTCTTGAGTCTGCTGCACATAATCCTCGCTTTTGGTTCATGTTTCGTTAACTTTCTACATTACAATAAGTTTAATTATTTTCAAGTTCCTTATAAGTAGCCAACTGTAGTAAACGTCATGTAGTTTGACCTCTCTCTCACCCTCTCTCTCTCTCTCTCTTTCTGTTACTCTTGTTCTTCTCAATAACTGTATCTCAGGAAGTCTGAACGTAACAGGTTCTTAAGTAAACTTCATGTGACTTAACGTGCAAAATCTTAAACATCATTTGGGCTTCAGTTATGTTATAATTTTGTAAGAAAGCTTTACAAAATACTTTTTACACTGCTTCTGTATACGAAACTAGGTGCAGGTATGTAATCAAATTTTTAAGTAGGCCTATTTATTCTAACACTGTTACAGTTTCTTGAAAACGCCATATGTAAACAAACATTAAAACTTAGTAATAAGGTTTATCAAACTACTATTTTTCTTGGATGCATTAACGCAAATCAGTAATCTAGAGACCAATTTTATATTGAAAAATCGATGTCTAATAAACGGAATTTGATATGCAAAAATCCATCGGTTAAGAAAATAAAGTAAACTTGGTTAGTAACAAATAATGTTGGCAAAAATTTTTAATTTGATATAGGCTATAATTGATTTCAATTTTATTACAATCTGAGAAATGAAGCCAAATAGATTTTCATAAACGTTGGTCTAGTAACAAAAAAAGTTTCATTCTTAAGCGCACAATATTATAATTTCCCTTTCATCCCGGAAAAAAGACTGTATTAAGCTACTATCATACTTGTCTAGTTTACACTATTTAATGGGTATATTATATGTTTCACAAAAATTGATTATCTTACACATGGTTTTAATATATCACTAAACTTTGTGAAAAGTCTTAGTGAAAAGAATTATATACACAACGTTTGATGTTAATACAGGTCTTAATTCGTTTCTAAATTTATAGATAAATAAAAAATTAAAATTATCACATATATTGTGTGGTGTATTAAATAAATTGTAATAATCCTTTCTAATATGATTACTTGAGCCAAAATATCCGAAGTTGGACCGTTCCTTTATTCTTCTGTAGCCTCCTACATTCTTGCATATCTGCTGTCATATTCGCGTCTCACAGTCATAGTAGACAGTAGGCTATAATATTATACCTTTTTTTGCGTTGTCTGAGACTTGTCTCAGAGGATAAGACTCAGGCTGATCTGGGGCAAGCACCCTTCCGCCGATTGGAGATTTAGAGGAGTCGCACGCCAGCGCAGCGCGGACCGGTGGCGAAGTAGGTGGAGGCATTCAGGATAGATTGTAGTGTATGGATGTGTATTTGTGTGTTTACGTAGTGTGCAGAGCCAAATGGGTGATGGAAGAGCCATATTAAAAGTATAAGTCAAACGACAGCCAAGACGAAGTCGAGTAACGCAGGACGCCAAAGCTGGAGGGAGGTGTCAGAGAGGCGTCAAGGTAAGGCGGGGAGGCACAAAGGAGAGGGATAAAGACCGGATAGGTAGATAGGAAAATTTAAGATGTTAAGTGATCAAGAAGGAAGCCAGGTGTAGTAAGTATGACGACGAGACTTAATTATTTCTATTTCTCCGTTGGCGGGGGTTTCTGGGAGGAGGTCCATCGGGAATGGTGAGGAGACGGTTTATGACAAAGGAAGGTCTGCGGGAGTTACAGGTAGTATTAATATTATACAATACCTCCTTCACATTTAAGTTGAGGAATTCCAATCAGCCTTCCGTTGCGTTACTTCTCTCTTGAGCCCTTGATCTAATTCGTTGCCTGCTCTTTATTGCAGCTGTAATATTTCCCTCGTTTTATAATTCGTAATGTTAAATATTCTTCCCCACCCTGGAATTTTCCATTCTCTTTTACTAATTTCTTTTCACTTCATAAGACTTTTCTATACAAAAGCAAGTATATAAAAAAGTTATAAGGTCGGGGATTAGCAACCAAACGGCATTGTTTAAAAACATTAATCTACAAGTTTCTTTTCTATAGTTCATCGTACACACCCTTGCGAGATAAAAATAACTACACGGTAGTTTCTTTCGCAATTTTTCGCATTATTTCGAGACAATCGACTGGTGATTTAGAGATAAATACTTAATATTAATGGGGTCTCATACATTTTGTATTATATGTGTTTTCTTTCCTACTGATAGAATTAGAAAAACGGTAGCTATCTCTCTTTTCCTTTTAAAAGCACAATACATGTTAATTTACCAAGTAGCAGTTTCCTTCTTCATTTAAAATTTCTATCAAATCTACTGTATATTGGACAAAACAGAAGGGGAAACATACGTGCTTACAAGGTAGTGTAAACATCCTGTAATGCTGTCAAATCAAAATACAAAGGAAGGGGAAGTGAATACTGTAATGAGTAGCCCCTACATTCATATTTATGCAGGTGTAGGTAATGATAAAGAAACACCTAAAAAAAAAATATATATATATATATATATATGATTAGAAGTACGTACAAGAAGGAGTACTATCACATTTACAACACATAGATTCGAAATATGAATTTGGCGTGTTCGCACCTCTAGCTGTTGCCTGTAAAGAGCATAATCCCTAAACACAAGTTTTTGTTTTATTTAGGAGAAAGAAACTGTTTTCCACTAAAAACATTAAAATTATTCATTGTCTCTAAAATTGCACATAATTCACCTAATTCGAGGCCTAGCTTAGGAGCTAATTAGTAGATAGCAAGAGAGGGTAACGAAAAGAAAGTGTCAGGGGAGGTTGAAATGAGATTGACAGGCTGACATGCAGACAAAGGGAGAGAGTGAGTATGTGTGTGTGTGTGTGTGTGTGTGTGTGTGTGTGTGTGTGTGTGTGTGTGTGAATGTTTAGGCTATATAGTTTTACAAACACTGCATATGTTTATGATACGAATTGCTGTTTTAATTCACATGCGTCAGATATTAGGCAACATTTATTTACGCTACGTAGCGTGCCCGAGTTTACGTTTTTGCGTATAACAGTAAACTATTTGTAGAATTTGATTAATGAGACAGATTTCTTTATCTCTGCCCTTGTTTCTCTCTGTCAGTCTCTCTCTCTCTCTCACTCTCTCTCTCTCTCTCTCTCCCTCTCTCTCTCTCTCTCTCGCGCGCGCGCGCATGCACGCGATCGCCACTCATACAGTATCTTCTTTTTCTTGTCACAATTTCAGTGTTACACACAATCCCTCACTGTCCTTTTCTTGCCCCCCCTCGCACTTTGTTTACTTCTCCATCAAATCCTAACCTATACGTCAAATTAGATCGAAACTAGACACATTTTGTAATAGTTTAATCGATGTGCCTAAACCAGAAAAATTATTGGTTCACTTGTGTGAAAGAAGAAACTTTAATTTATTTACTTTATAACAATTCCCCCTAAATAAAAGGGAAATCCCCAAATTCATATTTCGAAGCCACCTGTTGTAGATAAAACGGTATTTATCTTGGATACATACGTTTAATCTCATAAAAACGTTTTTCTGTGTGTTCCCATCAGCACCGACACACCTGTACAGGCTTCTCCATATTTTTCTACACCTGTCCAAATATGACTATACTGATTACAATAGTAATTTCTTCTGCGGTTTGTTTATGACCATAAGATATGTCTTTATAGTTCCTTTTAAATACTATTATTTTCTGCTCATTCGTACAAAACTTTTAATTGTTGAATGTTCCAATTCTGATAATCTTTGCCAAACCCAAATATTAACGTTATACGGCGTCACCTTATTATGTAGCAAACAAAATTGGAACAAATCACTGTTATTTTAGCAGTAGCTTTTTTAAGGAGCCCAGAGTAGGCCTACTAGTAGGCCTATAACTACCCGACACACACACATTTGAAGGATCAGTATTTTGTCTTGGAGTTCACTCTCCCAGCTGAGATACCCATGTTTTTAGGGACCAGGAACTCGCATTTGTACTTCTATCATCAGCTACATAATGTAAATCCTAGATAAATGTACAAGCCTATGCTCTAAAAGCCTAAGCTCTGGTACCCACAATCATCTACGTTTTACTAAAATAATGGTTGCAAGTTAAATTTTTTGATTCATGTTGATGCTTTTGTCTCGAAGAAACCAGGTAAATTAATCTGCTTTTCGTATCCGGCCGACGATGGTGTGCTCCAACTTACGAACAGTGGCACTTGCAACTCGTTTCACTTGCGAACACTCAAGTAGATAAGACACGTAATTAATTTTTGATACGTGAGAGTACGTCCCATTTGCGAACACACAAACAGCGATGTATGTACATCCACCCTGTATTGTGTTTATGTTTTTATAATTCGTTAAATGTATTTTTTGTTACCAACTACGTTTACCAAGTTACAATTTTTATAAAACGCACACGCACACACTTGCATAGCCGCTCCCTCACTCACTCTCTCTCTCTCTCTAAATTAAAAAGGAAGGTTATTTTTTATTTATTTTTATTAGTCAACTTGTAGAACGCACGACGTGATCTTGAGAAACATCCCAACATCAGAATCTTTTTCATATCTTTTAGTTTATCCAATTCAGTATACTTTTTCGTCCTTTTCATAGCTTAAAAATTTCACTCCATCGTTACATCGTGTTCTGAATAGATTTCTCTGCCTCAGATTATAAACATTTGATAATTTTTTTTATTCTTGGATGTGGTCTTCCAACGTGGCTGTTTAGTTTCTGATGCGTGCTTGTACGGTATTATTCATTGTATGACGTCGGAAGTAGCAGTTCCGTAACTCCTGTGGCACTAATCATTGTCTAGCTATTGTTCTACGAAACAATTAAAGAATTAATCGAGTTTCTCTTCCTCTGGAACTTGACCATGGATATACTGCCACCACATTCTACATCTTTTCGAAGGAAAGCAAGTATAGCACACATTAGGATTTTTGTGCTCCCTAAGTCATTTGAATGTGTATACTCCTGCAAAGTGACTACTGCAGCTTTTGAATTTTCCATTCATGAAAAATTACTTTTAATCTTTCAAACTCTCTTTTCTATTGATTTAACCAAAAATCAGGAGCGTAGCTTGCACAACGTCTTCGCCGGGACGGAAACTACTCTCGTCAATTTTCAAACCGGGACAATTGACAAACTGGCCGGGACCCCGGGATCAGGTCGTCAAACCGGGACAATCCCGGTCAAACCGGGACGTATGGTAAGCCTATTTATACATGTATTTATCGGTTTTCAATATTGATGTGAGCATTGTACTGTAGAATTAGGAAGCGATTGTATTCAACGAATCACGATTATCAAATGATATACGGTATTCCTTTTAGTTCAACAATTCCGTCATCTCGTCTCCGGTACTTTGGAAAACCATTGTTATTTTCAATAGTTTAACGTAAAATGTTGCTCGGTTGTTATGTGTACATATTCCATCAATCATGCAAGGAACATTAGGATTACGAGCTCTACAAGATCCATGTATCATTCGAGATAACAATTTTATGAATCCTTGGAAAACTGACTGGGTCAGGTATTTCTCCGCACAAAACTTAGGATAAGAAAGAGGTAGTGTATTAACTTTTTAAATTGTATATTATTATTATTTTTATTATGTTTTTACTACAAAATATTCATATTATTTTAATATGATTTTCTGGAACACGTTTGGTGGAAACGTAAAACCGGCCAGCTGATAAATAAGAGGTTGGGAGTTCAGACGTAGATGTGTATATATGTGTCAGCCAAAACAGTATGTTTTGTAAACGTACACGTCTGTCATTACAATATTAAGAATGTTATTTGACCTTGAGTAGGTACTCATGTTGACGGGAATGAGAAATCTTGTCTCTGTGCTGGAGACCTGTGGTGTTAGCGCTGAATAGACACAACACATATCACTGTACATAGCAGTGGCTGACGTATATTAACCATTTCTGAGTTCGCGATACCACAACTCAGATTAAACTGTGCACAATGTTTGTAGAAAATACGGACGTGTGTGACGTAGACGCCAGTTTGCAAAATGCATAATCGTTCCCGCCAGAAATGTAATCACGTTTCTCGTTTATCTTGTCTCAGCCAAATAAACATTACTATGCGTTTACAATGTTCCAGTGTCCTTCTTATTTCATAAACACTTGAGAAATTTTATTGTTTCTTACAGATTCAACCTTAGAGGTGTCCGGCAGGTGTAAATGTACATAACCTCCTTGGCTCATTCTTTAATAAAAATAAGGGAAAGAAATAGAACGAATAAGGAGAGAGAGAGAGAGAGAGAGAGAGAGAGAGAGAGAGAGAGAGAGAGAGAGAGAGAGAGCAAGAAAGTGAGACAGAGGTACACAGACAGAGAGGAGCTGTTTCGTTAATCAGGGTAAAATTATATGCAAATTTTGAGAAGGACCGGTGTCCTAGGCCAATGAAAACTTAGCTAAAAACATTAAAAATACGAAATATATACAGTGTACACAAAATCTGAGGTGTACAAAACGTATAAAAGACATGTCATAAGATTTATTTAACAAAAGAAATAATCGGAGTGGGCCAATGGTAGGAATAAATATGTAATTTAAACAATCCCTTTTAATAATAAATGGTTTTATAATAATTATGTTCAATACATATAGGCCTAAGTGTGTAAAAAGAATTCCCTACAAGAGTTTTAAAGATTAATGAAGATTTAATTAATTCCCTACAAGAGTTAATGAAGATTTGTCTTAAATTTTTTCAGAGTTACATAATTATTATTTGTTAAAATATACATACATTTTATTCAGAAAATATTAGATATTTGTATTTAATCTTTTATTTTATTTTATTTTTATTTTAACGAGAATAGTTACTATTTATAGAAAAACCTAGCAAAAAATATTTGTAATAAAAGTCTATCTGTATTCATACTTTTACCAGTACAGGTACAACCTGTCATATCCGGACCAATATGGCGACCGGCCGATCCGGATATGGAAAAATCCGGATATCACAAGGTCATTTATAAATACCGTATTTTCTCGCATAATTAACGCACTTTTTTGACGAAAAATACCGGCGAAAATTTCGGGTGCGTAAATTATTCAAGGATTTCAGATATACCCAAATTTCATTTGAAATTTATTGACATTTAAAAGATACATTAAATATACTGTATTATACACAAAATCAGTTCAACTCATTGAAGTTATCGTCGGGGTATATATAACGATTCATAATATGTCGGCATATCTGAGCGTTAATTGAAAGGGACAGACTGTGCGCTGCGCCGTACTCTAGACAGAGAGCGTATAATAAGCAACTATCTCACTCTAACTTCGTCACAGGGAAGCTCGCGGTCGGATGATAGATGAATTTTATTCAATTCATTTTTGCAGTTCAACCTGCGATAACTTCAAAATCAATAAATATACAGCAATTCTGAAAACTGCATTGTGTTCAGTAATTAAATCTCTATAAGTAGCCAAAATCTCAATTAATATAATTAACAATTACAGAAGATACACAGAAGGAGAACGTGTTTTTTTAGACGTTTCTATTGGTTTAGCATTCGCATTTGTACACTGTACTCTTTAAAATACAAAAAGTAAAATTGGTTAAAAAGTTTTACTTACAGTACGCCTACATCAGTTTTTGAAAAAATTTGTGATTCGGCTGCTTCATACAATGCACACGTTTTTTGGAAGCCATGAAGCCAAAGTGAGTCGACCTAACGCCGCTGCCCCAGACTCAGTTGCCCCAAATAAAGTATTTCAATTGTAAAAACTTAAATATTCAAAAATAGTGAACCATATCGCAGAATGACGTAAGTGTAGTGAAGAAAAAGTGGTGATCAGCCAAAACATCAAGAGTAGTATCTTTACATCCCTAACCATTTCGCTAACCAAAATTGCAAAAATTAGTTTGGAGATACGTCCGGATATGGGAGGTTCCGGATATCACAGGTCCGGATGTGACAGGTTGTACTGTACTTTTTAACTACATATTATACTAATGTACAATGAAGATATACTTATTATATCTTTATTTAGTATATAGTTATTTACGTGTCAAGAAAAGAACGTGTGAATAAAGTGATCACAACATTTTATACCTTATACGTTTTCTGTCATTGAATGATTAACCCACTTTTTAATAACAGCGTTGAAAAATAGTTGATTACGTCTTTCAAAGATTATTTTTACTACGGTACTGAAATTAAAAATAACTAAGATCGTATACAGGAATTAAACGTAGGCGACTGGAAGCAGTAATTGTATAAACAGCCGAGACACACCAGCTGCTAATTTTGCAGGAATTGCTTACGTTCAGTAGACTTGGCAACGTTGTGACCTTCGTGACTTTATATACATTTCGTGGCAACACTGTGCATATTTTTCATTACTAAAAGCTAAACCGATATCCGTGATAAAATAGTAATGCATTTTTTTAAACGTGTGAGTCGTTTGTAACGATTAAGTTAACAGGGTAATTATTATTCAACTTTTTTCAACAAACTATCTTGAAACGGATATATATTTTAACGGTTTTTTATGCTGATTACGAATATGTAAGAATAAAATGTTTAAGCTTACTCATAACTTTTATATATGGGGTCTCAAAAAGATCAACTTCGCTGGTCAGAACTTGCATGTTTAGCTAATGATGGATAAACGTGATTGTATATATATATATATATTGTAGCGTGACAGAAAATTCACTACATTTTAAGTCATGTGAAATCATAAAGTTTAATTACACCAACAAATGTTATAATAATATTGAATGACATTTAAATAAATCAGAGGAATTAACCACAATAAAATAAAAATCCTCACTACATTATATATAAAAACCACTGTTTTAAAAAAACCAAAGGAAGTATCGAAGCAACTCATCAACTCATAGTATAATATCAGTAAGTTACCCAGGAAGTTCAGAGCAGTAAACCAGTTATATAAGACCATATCAAAGAAAAAAGAGACTCAATTAAAGGGTGGTGAATACCAAAATACCCCAAAAACAAGAGGAAGGAAGAACAGAAGAGTAAAGACTAGACGAGGGACAAGAATGAAGACTAGAAGAGGGAAAGATTGAATACCAGAAGGAAGATACGAAGAAGGACAAGAAAGAAGACAGGAGGAGAGGAAGAAATAGTATGAAAGAAACACCGTTATAAAACCTATTATTATATAAACTACTATCAACCCCAAACCCGCAAAAACTATGCCAAAGAAAGTATAACATACCCAAAATCTTATAAAATGTAATTATTGGGAAAACTAAAGTGTTGTATAGCGTTATAAGAAGTGCACCGACTAAAGCTATTGTGTAATAAAGAAAATAAACTAGTCTTAACGGTCCATGATTACTAAAGGTCTGGTCTGAGATAATAAGACTCAAAATATCAGAACCAACAGTGAAAGTGAATTTGAGTAAGTGTTGTTTTTTAAAAAAATGCAATAAACTTAAAGTTGGTGATACTATAACTTAGTAGTATGCTATATCACAACTTTAAAATCTAGTAATACACAGCATAATAAAATAATAAAATGGAAGGTTTCCAGTATTTTATTATTTTAATGAAAATCTTTATTTACAAGACATTTGTAAAAAATGATAATAAATAGAGTATGGGAGTTAATGTTTACTGATGTAGGGGATCACAATAATAATGGTGTAAACCAGAAAGGACTGGTACTAATATAGTATGAATAAGTGTAACATGTTTAAATAGACTGTTATTTCACAGTCCTAAAATCAATGTGTTAAATAAATGTATTTGTAAGGTTTATTAGAAAATAAGATTTATGTTATGTGTTTTAAAAAGAATTATGTTTGATAAATAATAACCTACATACCAGTAATAATGTTCTAATAGGTATGCTATGTTAGCTCAAATATAGTTAAAAGATATATGTTCAAACCATATCTGCAATATGTTCAATTGTGCAGATTGCTAAACCATGTTCATAATTATTTATTTTAAATATGTAGTGTTAATTAACTACTACACAACACAATAAGTTATAAATCATGTTATTTTCATATAATTGTAATTATGTAAAGTCAGAGGAGGAATTAAGTTTAAATTTTCTCCCTTGTTTATTTAATTCCCTAATTCCCTAACATAATTTTCGCTGGTGCACTTCAGAGTGGGTCACTGTGGCATATATCTCTGCTGTCCATACTAACAACAATAAATTCAGAGGTACATCATCTCTGTCAGTAATATAAATGATCGCTTGAATCATTCATCTCAAATCATTTCAAAATATATAGTGGTCGTTCTTTCGACAAATAATAAATATCCTTGGGATTATCTCACGCATTTGCGGTTTATACATTATTATATTCTCTTTTTCTTGATTCATCATAACTTAATTCTTCACATTTTACTAGGATATTTCGTCTACATTTCATCACTGGTATTTTCACATGATCTCCTTCGTTAGTATATTATTTTTCATTCTTCCTTGTCATCAATTAATCCTTTCTCTCGGTATTACATTAAACGTCACTTCATAATCTTCTTCACCTTCATGATTCACGTCTTTGTGTTACATTTCATTTAGTATAGGCTCTCTTCTGGTTTTTTGCCTCGTGTTTGGGTATCATATATCTGTTCATATTAATAATATTCACTTGCTTTCACTTCTCCAACTTCTTATGTTGCTTTTTCTGTATATCACCTTGTATATTTCTTTCTAATCATTAGTAGTACGGGTAAGATGTTATTAACTAGTTGACTTGGCTATTGGAAATTTTAATATGTGCCAAAGGTGTTATTTGTCGTTCTCGTATATCTTCTTTTATTTGGTAGTACGGGTAAATTACAATTTTCTTCACATTTTACATTATTTCATTGGATTACTCTTTTATATCATAAAATTAGTATCTTGTCAACATTTATTCTACATTTATAATTTCTATTTCGTACTTAGTATCAACATTAAATAATTTCCATTATAATATTCCAGCTTTTCGCATTATTCAATTCTCAATATATCGTTTCATGGAAGTCTGATTATAATTACCTTTAATTTTCTTTGTTACAGGATCTTGTATTTCGTATGTATTATTCATATTATTTTTGGTAACAGTATATGGGCCTGTTTATAGCAGTAACAATTTTTAGCAATTCCTTCTATAGCAATTGGGAGTTCTCTGTTTTTTAATAGCACTTTATCTCCCACTTCGTATATTATGATTTTTGGCTGTGATTTTTTATACTTGAGCCTGAGTTTGTCAGCTCGCTCAACTGCATTGTTATAAAATTTTGTTTTGTTAAATTCATATTTGCTTCCTTGTGGAAAATTGATTATTTCTGTTATTTCTCGGGGTGGTCTTTGTTCAAACATAGCAGTATATGGTGTTTCATTAGTTGACTGGTGACAAGCTAAGTTTATGAAATCTTCGGCTGGGGATAAGTATTCTTCCCATCTTCGCTGTTGTGTGTGGCAGTACGTTCTTAAGATTTTGCCTACCTCCCTTAAGACTCTTTCGGGAGGGTTGCTGTTAGGGTGATATACCGATGTCTTATATGTTTTCACACCTTGGTCTATCAAAGTATCCCACCATTTTCGGCCTCTAAATTGCGTTCCATGGTCCGTAATTACGGACTGGGGTTTTCCGATCTCTGGGATGTATTTTGAAGTGATAATTTCTAAAATCTTGCTTGTCGTTGCCCTATTTATGACGTAGAGTTTAGTGAATTTTGTGTAGTGATCGAAAATTATCACTATGTATTTGTACTGGTGTCTGCCGCCACTGCGTGGAAATGGTCCACAAATATCCACAAACACCTTCTCTAGTTTTCTTGTAGATGTAATGGGTATCATCACTCCTTCTTTCTTTTCATTGTTGCATTTAACTAGCTGGCACAGATGACAATGTTGTATGTACTTTCTCACTCTACGATTCATATCCTTAAAGTATACATGCTCTTTTAATGGTTTGACCACTTTTATGGCTCCCATATGTCCATATGTTATATGGTAGTCAATTGCAATTTCTCTTTCGATAATTTTAGGTATTAAAATTTTCCATTGATCATTTGGATTGTTTGGTTTTAGTGAACAATACATTATCATGGATACAATAATATTGCATAACTCTTTCATCTTTTCTGTCAATCTCTGTATTATATGGCTAATTTTGGGATCGTTTTGCTGGTTGATTCTTATATTGGTTAGTGTGTCTGCTAATTCGGATCTGCCTTTCAAAATATGGTAAACCTTAGCGATAGTCTCCTTTTCTTCTTCAAAGGTTTGGGCCTGTGTGTTTACTCTGGACAACACGTCTGCAGCTATGTTGTTTTTACCAGGGACGTATTCCCAATGTATGTTGTACTCTTGGAGCGTTAGTGTCCATCTCGTCAGTCTGCCATGCTTTAGTCTGCAGTTTTTTAAGAATGATATTGATTTGTGATCCGTACGCACTGTGATTGGGTATCCCAAAATATATGTTCTGAATTTTTCGCAAGCAGACACTATACTAAGGAGTTCCTTCTCCGTAGTGTGATAGTTGCGCTCACACTTGTTGAGTGTCCTGCTAGCAAAACTGATCACTTGATGGTTGCCTTCCTCGTCTTCTTGATATAAGATGGATCCAAGACTTACATCACTTGCATCGCAATTCATGTAAAAATTTTTGTTAAAGTTTGGGTGATGTAACATTACAGTTTTGAGGAACTTCTTTTTTATCATCTCAAATGTTGTGTCCTGTTCAGGTCCCCATCTCCACTTATCTTTTGACGACAATTGTTGGGAAAACTTAGATGTCAACTCTGAATAATTCTTTTGAAATTTTCTGTAATAATTGCAAATCCCAAGAAACGATTGCAACTGTTTCTTGTTTTTGGGTACTGGAAAGCGCTGTATCGCCTCCATCTTTTCTTGTGCTGGGGTTATGCCCGTTTCAGACAAATTAAAGCCCAGAAATTGCACTTCATTTGCTATGAGTTTGGATTTCTCCAGTTTTAATGTTATATTGTTCTCATCCAATTTTTGTAATACTTGTGCCACCCTGTTGCAGTGTTCCTCCCAGTTGTTGGAGGTAATTAGCAAATCATCCACATACACTGTAGTGAATTGTAGTGTATTCTGGCCTAAGATTTCATCCATACATTTTACGAAGACTGCTACGGAATTTACCAGGCCGAAGGGTAACCTTTTAAATTGGTAGTTACGCCCTTCAAAGATAAAGGCCGTATACTTTCTGCTGTTGGGGTGTAATTCCACCTGCCAATACCCACACACTGTGTCCCATATACTGATGTACCTTATGCCATGGAATTTCTTAAGGATCTCGTCGATTTCTCCAGGCGACGTCCTGTCATTTATTATGGCTTTGTTTATCTCCCTGGCGTCTAAACAAATCCTTACTGCGCCATTTTTCTTTGGCACGGCTACAATTGGATTGGTGTACGGGGAGTTGCTTAGTTCAATATTATTGTTTTCTATCAATCGCTCTATGTCTAATCGGACTGCTTCTTTTAGCGAAAAAGCTATAGGGTAAGATTTTTTTTGAATTCAGTTTGCTCTTTGAACTTTATTTCGCACTGAAAATTTTTCACCTTCCCTGGCGTATCCGAAAATACATGCCAGTATCTGTTATAAATTTGAATTAATTTTTCTATCTGTCAATCTGTTAAAATTCTGTCAACTCTAGCTGTTTGGAATTTTTTAATTTCTTCTAGCTTTTCCATCCATACCGTGTCTCCTTGGCCATAGCGAATCTCTCCATTAATTGACATTTTCTCTCTCTGGTTATGGCCTTCCCGGATGTAGTATATGATGTGTTCAGGAGGTGCCTTCCTGTTTTCGATTAACTCTGCTGTCCATTTAATTTCACCTGATTTTAAGGATACCTTGGCTCTGTTCACATCGATAATGGCCGCATATTTCCTTAATATGTCGCAGCCGATTAATAAGGTAAACGGTAGCCCACTCGCTACTAAGAAAATTATCGGGATGGTTGCGCCGTTGCTTGATATCTCCAATTGCACTTGGTTCCGTATAGTTTTATTCTGCCGACCCGTTGCTCCAATTAGGATAATATTATTTATCGGCAACGTCGGTATTATTGTTTTATTTTCTGATTGTATCCGGTTTAACTCCACTCTATCAATTAATGATACATTGGCCCCTGTATCTATCATGGCCGTTGCTTTGATCCCGTTGACATTAACTGGTATATAGGCGATTTCGCTATTAACGGTGTCATCGACGTGATTTTCTTTCTCTTCCATTAAATCTTGGCGAATATTTTTTAAGTAGTTATTTTGGAGAATTACAATTGATTCCGTTATGTTTCCTGTTGCGTTAGACTCAATAGACCGGTTCAGTGAGGGTGATGTCGCGGTTTTCACTGCCGGTGCCCATTTAAAGGCAGGTCACCATTGTCTGGGTGCCTGTCTGATGATGTGGATGCATTTTGTTCTTGGGATCCTGGTCCATTCCCGTTATGATAAGCTTCCGCATTTCCTGGTACTCGCCGATTATCTTTACTACTGTGACTCCTGTTAGAGCGATATCCTGATTCTTGATCTTCTCCCTCGCTGTTACTCCGACTGTTATTACTGTGGAAACTCCGGCGACCCTGGTATTACGGTCTACTATTGCCACCTCTACTGGCATTAGTGTAGTGTAACCTTCTGAAGTTATTTCCACCGTTATTTCCATTGTTTTGTCTATAATTATTATTATTATGGGAGTTGTTATTATACGGCCGGTAATAATTGTTATTTGGTCGATAATTATTAGTTCCCTGGTAACCATTTGGCCTAGGGTTGTTTAGATTTCCCCGGTCGTTATGGTTGTTATTATCACCACTGTTATTTTGCCTGGGATTCTGATTATTATTGAACCGCGTTGGGTTATTGAAGTTCCCTCTATAGTTGGGCCTATCATTGTTGTTATGAGGATTATTATTACCCGGTCCTCCCCGGTCATACTGTTGTCCTTGTCCCTGACGGTTCCGTTGGTAGTACCGCTCCCTCTCGTGGTTTTCTAGGAGCGCGGACATCCCTTGTACCGTTTTTATTTGTGCATTTAATCTTCCCTGGGATACCCCTTGATTGAAGTGGTATGCCAGTTTTGTCACCAGGCACTCCTCCGGTATTGCTGGCTCCAAATTCCTTGCTAGGCAGATCTTCCCTAGAAAATATGTCGTCATAGATTGTCCGCCGTTGGGGTCGTATCGGCCATTACTTATGTCATCTCTTATTATGTTCTGGGTGGACTCTGACCAGTATTTCATTTTAAATGCCATCTTAAAAGCTGCGTAGCTATTTACTTCATGTCTGGTTGCCGTCCACCAATTATCAAAAACATTTCTGAAGTACTCGTCTAGCATTCCTTTTATTATCGGCCATCGGTTCTCTTTATTGCGGTTCAGTACCTCGTCCACTCTCTCCAAGAACTCGAGCGGATTTTTCTTATATGCTCTGAAGTCTATGTTCTCCCGTCCATCCAGGTGTGTTAGTGCTGCTATTACAATTGGGTATGTTCTCAGGCGATTCATCTCGTCTCTGAGGTCGTTGAATTCTCGTTGTTGCCGCTCGGTGAATTGTTCTCGGCCATTATCTACCTGATTCCTTACTGCATCTACTGTTGTTTTCATCACTTCACACTTCTCCCCTAGTGTGGTGTGTGCGACTACCATTTCTGCTTGTCTGCGCTCTATTACCTCTATTTGTTTATCACGGGTTTCTTTGAGGGTGTCAATACGATTGTTGAGATCTGTTTTAATTTGTACAATCTCCTGTTTGTTAATTTCACATTCTCGTCGTATGTTAGACATTTCTCCCTGGATTTCTGTCGCCATCACTGCCATCCTCTCCTCCGTCGCTTCTAGGTTTTCTTCAAACTTCTTATCTATTGTTTCTATGGTATTTTTTGCGATTTCTTCAGTTCTGTCGCTATTATCGGCCATCTGTTGCCATATCTTCTCGTTATCGCTTTTCACTGCTTCAATTTCCTTATTGATTTTCTCGTTCAGTTCATCTATCTTTTTGTTTGTTTCACCGATTTTGACTCCCAATTCTTCAGATAAATTTTCTCTGATTATTTCCATATTTTTTGTTAATAATTCTTCGGTCTTCTTCTGTCCGTCTTCCATCTTCTTCTGGTTTCTTATATTTTCTGATTCAGCGATCGGGTATCTTCCTTCATGGATTTCTGGCTGTCTTCTATTTTCTTGCTTATTGACTCCTCTATTGCTCTTAATATTTCCAAAATGTTGGCGTCCGCCGTTTGCAATGGTTTCTCCGGTTGGTTTACCTCTGGTTGAGTTTCCTATCGTGTAATCGTCGGTTCACCTTCTGGTTGCTGAACCTCCTCCGCTGGTTCAGGTTGTCTGTCTTCTATCGCAAGCAATATGTCTTCCATGTCTTCTGGCGATTTCGCTTCCTTCTCCACCATTCTAGCCTCTTTTTCGGCTTCCGCCGCTCGCTTCTTCGACGTTGATCTTCGGTACATCTTTATATTTTTGCAATGTAATTGCCGCCGAATTAGGTTTAATAATTGTTTATTTATTTATTTGTTTTATTGAGTATCGTCGTCCTAATTCGAGCTCAGACGTTGGGCGCCACGTTGTAATGTAACAGTGTTAATATGGATGTTTTATCTTTGGGTTAGTATAGTTTTTTGTTTTTAGTATAGTTTTTTTTTTTAAAGTATTAAGAAAAATAAATTTAGTAGTTGATTCTTCTCACGTTGTAATGTAAACATCAATGATTAGTGTTGTTTAGTATTTGATAGAATTAGTAAGGTTTAAATTGAAACTAATGTTTATGTTTGAAAAGGTTTATGATCACTAATATCTTGCTGTATTCACCTCCCCACTTACCATCCGTGAACGTCTTTGGTCTTCTTGATGGGTTGTTCTATCGCACTGGAATACATTAATAACACAGAAATACTTTGTCTGGATATCGACATATACACATTAAACAAAATGATAGTGGTACTCAATTATGAATTGAACATTCAAACATTGACCGCTTGAATATTGCCGCCACCTTGTGAAATAATTGTTTCTAAAAATGTAAATTATTTGTATCTACTTAATAGAAATAAAGACTCTCTATTCACTGGTAACAAATTGAGGTGTTTATTAAAATTAGTGAAATTCAGTAAAACCTCCTTTAAAACAATTACTAATAATTTTTTAAAAACAACAAAGTTAAATAATTTCTGAAACTTCTTCAGCTCAGGGCTGGTAACACTGGTACAATGTACGATAATGTGGTAATTTAGGTTATGTATACTTTGGTTATAAGCATTACCAAATTTCATGAATCCTTTGAATGTACATGATGCAAGATACAAAGATGTTCTATTAAAAAACAATATTTATGCATATACTATAATTAAAAAGACAAAAAATAAAAATTATTAATCTCAATACGATAGTCAAATTATCGTATTATCGTACGGTAGGTTTGTTGCATTCTGATGCTAAGAGCTGTGCAAGTGCTTTAACGTTGCACTATTAAAACAATGTTACTGGTTAAATATTATTATTATGAACTGGAATTGATAAAAACGAAAAGAAAACTCTTATTATCGAGTCTGTTCATAAGAATTATTCATGACATAGGTGACTCTATTGGCAAACAAATGTGTTTTGGTTATAGGTGTAACCCCTCTTTCCTTTTTATGCTTTATAAAAAAAAAATACTTTTTTTTGTATTTATTTATTTTTTTTTGAAAGAGAAGCCGCTAGTTATTTAAAAGTAGGCGAGAGCCTAGAGAAGCCAAAAATGCGCTGGGTCCAGTATGACGGGACTTGCAATTAAACTCGGCTGTTAATTAACAATAACAATTTTTATTGTTGCCCCCATAATTCATTACATGCAAGTATCACAATCAGCAATAAATAACAGAATACATAATAAATAGGTAGTATCCACATGTTCCTTAAATTGTATAAATAGACAATATATATATCGAGCAACATCCCATAAATTATATAAATCCCCCCCCTTTAATAACACTTAACACTAACCTCACATATAGAAACACAAAGACACATAGACTCATAATAGCATCAAAATACTCATGTCCGACCTGGCAGACAGGCGGTATTTCTACAAAGCCCCAAAACCAGCAATCATAAATATTTAACTTCCAGCCACAATTGGAATTAATCCTTTAAGACCCATAATTCATTTACTCCATTAAATGAAACCCAAAAAAAAATTTATTATTTTTTTTAAACCCGAAAGATGATCATGACTAATAACAGCACAAGGAGAGGCCGGACAGCCCAAATGAATTGATAACATTTAATAAGTTGACCCTTATGAGCATATGAAAATCTTTAATTTTCTTGAACTGTACATAAGTGGGAAAAACCCTTATCACCTGAGTTTAAGCAATCGGCATAATTTTCTAAAATGTTAATTCTTGTGTTACAATTACAGCTGTATACATGTATCAGGAGATTGTTCCTTAATGAAAATGATTTAATTCAACAGACAGGTCCAGCAAGCAAGTCAGAACCTAAGTTACAATTATCAGTAGCATCAGTATGCTTTTACAATGTCAAAATTATCAGTATATGTCCACAAAATATAAAATTTCTTTTCTCTTAAAGTCAGACATCTGTGTATAATTCATTTTACAAAAACAGCCTGTTGTATCCTAGCAGATGTGGAAGCGCGCCAGCATGTGCCAGACTATATGAGACAGGAATCAGACCTGCCTAAAACTGTATCAACATGTGCCTAACTTGAGAAAAGAACTATGTCCATTTTACCCCCGAAAAGAGCCTAAAAAAACGAAACCCCCAGCCCTTGAATGTTAAACCAAAATGAGAATAAAATATGAACCCCGTTCTGAACCAGCCGGAACAGAAACAATAACATATGACTTGATTTTTATATCGAATAGTATAATGACTCTAAGGCCCTTGTATATATAAAAAAATATTTAAGAGTAAAAAAAACTCTGGCACGCTCCCCCAGTGCAGCACACAATTACAATCATAGTACTTTAGTGGTATGGAGTAATATTATAAAAGTCAAATAATGTTCATAATGAATGTTCAGTTGACACACCCCAGAGCGGACTGTCTAGCAGCGTGGGCACATGGTTTAAAAAGTAAACAATTTGTAACTCAGATGAACGGCGGGCCAGGCCAACGAAAAATAATAAGGGTTCATATCACCTTAATAGCATGCGTAGGATGCATCTTATGGCTGGTCAACAAACTCCCTCCTCCGAACAGGTGCGTGTAGGATGGCTCATGGCTGGTGAAGGTGTCGGTACACCAGCAGAGACAAAAATCTCCGACTGGGAGCGAGAACCCGGGAAGTCTCGAAAATCTAGCTTGCCATTAGGTTGAGAAGAATCTACGCAATCACTGTCTGTCCGAGGTAGGGGAGCCTGTTGATTCCTTTTTGAGAGCTGGAGTCGAACTGAACGTGCAGTTACCATGCAAGAACCAGCAAAATTTCGACGCGATATGGCGCGCGCAGTATCCCAGAGCCATCTAATATCGTCGCGCTAACCGACACTGATACTCGCGTTTATATTAAAACAAATTTTATAAAACCTTCCATTGCCGGGTTATGCAAACACCGGCACACCCATACCCCAAAAGGACAACCTGGTTGCCCCACACTTGAACTCGGGAGGGTACCCTGCAGTGTACCCCCTTCCAAAGTGAACCTAGTGGACTTGGTGATCGTTGCGGCCCAGCGGCACTTGCTCTCAGGAGAACAGAGGAACCACACCACTGCGGCCATCCCCATGCGACCCTCTCCGCCATGCCCACGCCACGGGACAGCCCCAACACGTCACCATCTCCGGTGACCATCATCTACTCCCATCGGTCCCACTCACATACCAGTCCGAAGACCCAACAAGGTATCACCCACCTTGGTATGTGAGTGACCGTACTACCTCTCGTCCATCTCTTGGACCGACCAGCCACATGCACTAACAAGGCATCTCCATCCTTGCCATATGGCTGGCCCACATCCCTAAACAAGGGCTGACGGCCCCGCTTAGCCAGACAGAGAGGACCGCATCAAGGGCACGCGAACATCCATCCTAACTCTTACTCAACAAAAACACCATGGAAACAACCGGAGAATGCGGCATGGACCGACCTCTACACTAACCCACAATCAAGATTTTCAACCATTAACCTGAAACAACAGCACGCTATCACTCTCCATCATAACTTTCAGAACCTAAACAGGGGAAATTACAATCTCCAAGACCACGACAATCTGAGGACACTCTCCAACTCCTAACTTTCTCCATGATAACCTTCCAGAACAGGGGAAACTGACAATCTCGAGGACCACAATCTAAAGTGCACACTCGGCAAGGTTCTCTAACTCCTTATTGATAGTTTTTTTTTTTCAAAGGGGAGTGGTAGGAAAATCGGGAAGATGAAACGGGGCAAGGATCATTGACAGGTCAATAGCTAGGACTAAGGGTAAGGACATGGTTCCCTCCGAAAAGGAGAATGACTGGAGAAAACCAAGGCTCGCGTGGGCAGGGGCGCAACCCTGAAGTAGACGAACACCACTGGGACTGTGGGGAACATCTACCCGCTACCCGTTAACCGCTTCTTCTTACCTTTCTATGACGGACTTTGGGTACTCGTTCCTTTCGGACTCCACTCTCTGAGAAACTCTTTCGTGTTGAGCTGTACTGACTGGTTTCTTCGGAATCAGAATCAAGGCAACTTTCTTCACTACATTCACCTCGATTTGGATTATCCTCATCATCTAACTTCTCTGCTTCTCTTTCTTCCAATCCTTCCTTCTCTTCCTCATCTCCTACAATTCGCCCTTGTTCGTCCCCATAATTCAAATCACCATCACGACACTGCACATCCTCAGCATCTTCCAGTTGCTCCTCTGATCCATTTTCAACCGCATCTTCTCCCAGCTCCTTGACCATTTCTTCATTACACTCGTCACCAGCTCCTTCACAAGCTTCTTCACCAACTTCTTCTCCAGTCTCATTAACATCCTCCTTTTCATCAACACGTTCATCATTAACATCATCGCCATCACGTCCACTACCACCATCAGAACACTGCACATCCTCGTCCTCCTCTAGTTGCTCACCTGGTTAACCTGAAACTTCTTTCCGTTCCTCGGAATCCTCAACACTATTTACAGAAGGCGTCTGCACATCTTCACACACTACATCATTCTCACTCACACACTCCACGACGCTGCCGCCAAATTCCTCCTCAACTTCTACCACATCTACTTCTACCACACTTGCAGCATGGACATCCCATTGTCCACCCGCAACCTCAGAAACACTTGCAGCCTGGACATCCCCGTGTCCATCTACAACTTCAGTCTCCCTAACACCTACAACTATACCTCCCTGTGCAGCATCCGCAGGCCGCTCTTCTGCCTCTTCTGTCGATTCCACTCCTTCACCATTTTCAGCAACCACAACGTCCTCAACATTTTCCACTCTGGAATCCAGCTGTCCAGGCTCATGTGCAATGTCTAAATTAATTTCTCCTGGCGATGGTAAAGCTACACCATCAAATGACTTCTCATATCCCTGCGTAGGCGATGATGATATTACCGGATCTGGATCCGTCACGAACCGAGATGGAGATACCGGAACAAATTCTGCGGCATCTGGATTCAACCATGACGTCCTCTTCGAGTCCTGCAATTCAGTGTTAACAGATGTTTTCTTGTCCTCTTGTACTGATCCACAGAAGTTATTCCGCTTTTCTTCTTCAGCTTCACCTTCTTCATCCACTACTCTTTTAGGCACTGGTAATTCCTCTGGAACCTTTAAAGTTTCCTTACTCTCCAAATAGGAATAACTCCTTGCTACAGGCTCCCTACTTACCGCTGCTTGTTCCCTAACATAATTTCTTCTTCCCCTGTTAATTTCATACTTCATTGTTTTCGGTGCTGTAGCTGTTGTTACCGTCTTCTCACTTGCCACCCCCTTGTAGCCTCCATTACTTCCGGAATATTCAGGCTTTCTAAACGTCTCTTGTGTTCTCCTCCAACCACCATGTTTGTCCTATTTAGATCTTCCTAACAAACCACTGGAGCATTGGGCATCTGTAGCAGCTCTTCCCCGGGACTCGTCAACCTCCTGGACCGTTCTTGAAACCACACACAGCCGTTCAAGTTCCGCAAAACAACGTGGACGGTCCGCGAATATCAAACGAGATCTCTCTTGGGGATTCAGTCCTTCCAAAATTGCTTGTATAACCTCGCTCTCGGGCAACCCCAACCTTAACACCCGGGCAGCTTTCCGTATATCGCGCACGAAGTCCCCTAACGCCTCTCCGTTGGCCTGTAGGCGATAGAATAACTCAAACTTAAGCTGGGCACGTCGTCGAATGGGTAGGAAGAAGTTCAACGCCTCCCCATGGAAAGCATCAACACTGTCACCCCGACGCAGAGTGTAGGTGACCAGCTCAGCCAACGGACCCCGGCAATACGAGTATATAAGAGACAAGACCTCCCCATCGGACACCCCCGGGAAATCTGCCACCTGCAACACCAGGTCCAAGAAAATCAGCAGCTGGTCCTCATCAAATCCATTCATCACCGAAAATTTCTGGAGAACGCCTGAAATGGGGTGGTGCAACTTCTGATAGCATACCGCCGCCAGAATTGCACAATTCAGAACAAACAATAATAAACAAATCCCCACAAAACACCTAACACAAACATGACCTACAAAAACATTTTACAAAAACAGAAAAAACTCAAGTACTGTCCTTCCTTTGAGCGACCCCCGGGTTCTCTAGCGCTGCGGAGACCTGGCCTACTTCTGAACCACCTACTAACACCACAGAAGGAAACAAGCAACAACCAACAATACTTAACATACATAACATCAAACATCAATCCGACACACACGTCTCACAAACACATAAATAACAGACACAAACTAGTAATCAGAATTCGCAACACAGGAATTTAGTCGGTGACGGTACCGACTTCCGATCGGGCCATACCGCATCCCGCCAACGCCACACGCTATACTCCGACCTCGAATCAGCAACATTCTATCACCCAGGCAATGCTTGAGACCCCCCGGCAGTTCAACCTCTCAAATTTTCCCGAACACAAATACCCGCCCCAGAGGTGCGATCAGACTCACCAGTTATGCAACCTAACCTAGCATACATGGGCATATACCTAAACAAAAACCATAGCATAGTATTTCCGAGATTGCAAGCCCCGTCACACCCAAGGACCCAAGGGTTCAACCCTAGAATGAACCACGCTCTCTGCTACCATTGTAACCCCTCTTTCCTTATTATGCTTTATAAAAAAAAACTTTTTTTTTTTGTATTTATTTTTTTTTGAAAGAGAAGCCACTAGTTATTTAAAACTAGGCGAGAGCCTAGAGAAGCCAAAAGTGCGCTGGGTCCAGTATGACGGGACTTGCAATTAAACTCGGCTGTTAATTAACAATAACAATTTTTATTGTTGCCCCCATAATTCATTACATGCAAGTATCACAATCAGCAATAAATAACAAAATACATAATAAATAGGTAGTGTCCACATGTTCCTTAAATTGTATAGATAGACAATATATATATCGAGCAACATCCCATAAATTATATAAATCCCCCCCCCTTTAATAACACTTAACATTAACCTCACATATAGAAACACAAAGACACATAGACTCATAATAGCATCACAATACTCATGTTCGACCTGGCAGACAGACGGTATTTCTATAAAGCCCCAAAACCAGCAATCATAAATATTTAACTTCCAGCCACAATTGGAATTAATCGTTTAAGACCCATAATTCATTTACTCCATTAAATGAAACCCAAAAAAAAAAATTTTTTTTTTTTTTTTAAACCTGAAAGGATGATCATGACTAAAAAAAGCACAAGGATAGGCCGGACAGCCCAAATGAATTGATAACATATAATAAGTTGACCCTTATGAGCATATGAAAATCTTTAAGTTTCTTGAACTGTACATAAGTGGGAAAAACCCTTATCACCTGAGTTTAAGCAATCGACATAATTTTCTAAAATATTAATTCTTGTGTTACAATTACAGCTGTATACATGTATCAGGAGATTGTTCCTTAATGAAAATGATTTAATTCAACAGACAGGTCCAGCAAGCAAGTCAGAACCTAAGTTACAATAATCAGTAGCATCAGTATGCTTTTACAATGTCAAAATTATCAGTATATGCCCACAAAATATAAAATTTCTTTTCTCTTAAAGTCAGATATCTGTGTATAATTGATTTTACAATAACAGCCTGTTGTATCCTAGCAGATGTGGAAGCGCGCCAGCATGTGCCAGACTATATGAGACAGGAATCAGACCTGCCTAAAACTGTATCAACATGTGCCAAACTTGAGGAAAAAAATATGCCTAAAAAAACGAAACCCCCAGCCCTTGAATGTTAAACCAAAATGAGAATAAAATATGAACCCCGTTCTGAACCAGCCGGAACAGAACCAATAACATATGACTTAATTTTTATATCGAATATTATAATGGCTCTAAGGCCCTTGTATATATAAAAAAAATATTTAAGAGTAAAAAAAACTCTGGGACGCTCCCCCAGTGCAGCACACAATTACAATCATAGTACTTTAGTGTTATGGAGTAATATTATAAAAGTCAAATAATGTTCATAATGAATGTTCAGTTGACACACCCCAGAGCGGACTGTCTCGCAGCGTGGGCACATGGTTTAAAAAGGAAACAATTTGTAACTCAGATGAACGGCGGGCCAAGCCAACGAAAAATAATAAGGGTTCATATCACCTTAATAGCATGCGTAGGATGCATCTTATGGCTGGTCAACAAACTCCCTCCTCCGAACAGGTGCGTGTAGGATGGCTCATGGCTGGTGAAGGTGTCGGTACACCAGCAGAGACCGAAATCTCCGACTGGGTGCGAGAACCCGGGAAGTCTCGAAAATCTAGGTTGCCATTAGGTTGAGAAGAAACTACGCAATCACTGTCTGTCCAAGGTAGGGGAGCCTGTTGATTCCTTTTTGAGAGCTGGAGTCGAACTGAACGTGCAGTTACCATGCAACAACCAGCAAAATTTCGACACGAGATGGCGCGTGCAGTATCCCAGAGCCATCCAGTATCGTCGCGCTAACTGACACTGATACTCGCGTTTATATTAAAACAAATTTTATAAAACCTTCCATTGCCGGGTTATGCAAACACCGGCACATAGGTTAGTTTACCTAGATGAGAGTAAGTTACAAAATAGAATAATTAATATCATACAAAATCTTAATATTATCTTCACAAACACATTATTTATTTATGATAAGATGTATAATTAACAGTAATGATTGTTCTCGCATATTAAATTATTTGTTTTTCAAGTACTGCTGACATCATAGTCAAACAAGAGACTATGTTTTATCATTAATGGTTTGCGGTATAAATTATTAATTCCGCTTTTATTATTATTCATTAAACATGAATATAAAATATTTTAATTAAATGTCGTCATTAAATCAGGCGAGAACTTTTATTCATTTAATCTGGTAATAATTCATCGTTTCTAGTTAAACACGCATGGTGTGTTCGCTTGACTAGCGTAGTCGACAATAATTTTTGTTAACCAACGAATATTATTTTGTCATTTTAGTTTAAAATTGTTAATGTATAATACTCCCTGTTTCTTTCACATAACATGACCTTTATTATACACTGGTCACGTTTTTATTAATTCACTGTATCACTCACAACACTGTCACTCGATAACATTGGTGTTCAGTTGAGGTTAGATATGGCTATAGACTCGTATACGCGCACATTTTAAAATATTTCTCTGGATGACTGTCGCAGGCTCCGCTCGCATCGGTGGCTGGAAGACAATTAGTTCATCTCACCAAAGCTTCTGCTTTCGTCTGGTGAAATCGGGTCATTCTATTGGCTTAGAACGTGGTACTCTCTACCCCAAAAGCCTTAGTTAAATTAAAATTTTAATTTTTTAGCGTCACTGCTTTGGGTTTGAGATTATCTATGACGTGTTCATTTCCATTCGAAAATGACTGAAAATCTTATAATATTTATAAGTTTCTTATTAATAGTCTGGTTGTCATTTGGATAGTGGCATTGTTTTGCGGACACTTGTGTCTTTAATTTAAGTCCAAACAAGTAATAATTCCGTCCATTAATAACTCACTTCACTTTATCTAAAATTCATACAGTGGTTCTTAATAAAAATAAGTTCTTTCCACTATATTTTGTTGTAATTATATATTAATGCTTATGATTAAACGTCTGGAGTCCATTTCTCTTACAATCTAATACATAATATTAATATATTCGTGATTTAAGGAAATTGTACTAATGGGGTACAAGCCATCTATGTCCAATTGTTTATATTTGCTTACATCGCCATTATCCCTTATACTACTACATATTTTTGGTACTATAACATTACTAGATACCCTTACATACATTTGCTAACACTTTATTTTGGCAGATGTTATTCTGTTTACATATATAGTATTGTTTGAAATACATTATGCTCTCATCTCGCCATTCTGTCCATAATTTTGTTATTTTTACTACATATTAAATACATTGTTGATAATTAAATTGTGTACAAATGTTGTACATGGTCTGTTTAGTGTACTTACTAACTTTCTGTTAGCTGAAATCTTTTTAAGTTACTGTATGATTGTTGTTTACACCTAGTCCTATGATTACAATTATTTAGTTTATTAAATTCCAGTTATTAAATTACTTGAACAATGATTGTGAGGTATTCTCATAGTTGTATTGAACTTTACTCTAACTACTGGTAAACCTTCTTACTCTCTCTTTACAAGTTTTGTTAAGGTTTTTTGTTTAACTCCATGGTCACATGGTATTCTGTCTAATTGGTTTATTGTTATTTTTAACAATCTGACTCATATAGTTGTGTCCTTCAATACATATGGTATTCATTGTCTTACACATTTATTCTTATTTAGTCTCTGTATGAAACAATGATTGATAACTACTTTATCTAATTATTGTGTATGATTTTATGTTGTAGGTCCAGTTCATGTGAGGTTATGTGTCATTTAGTTGACAACAATATGTTTCTCATTTTATTCAGTATTCATCTTAAATACTGTAATGCCATTATGGCATGTTACTACAATTGTTTATTATTATGTTTTACACATTTTGTACACATTTTACACTATATGTGTATACTGCAACGAATCACAGGATCATGATAGGCGGGGCAAGTTCATATATATTATTAGTATGTAGGCAGTCATGCATGAGATACGAGTAGTCTGATTACCGCTATGCATGCTGTTACAAAGTAAATGCACTCTACTGCATGAAAAGTGCATGGTCATTTATACTAACCATGTGACTTCCATCCACCAATAGAATGCTGACTGGTGGTTGGAAATTTTCTTAAGCCTGTCGTTACACAGGCAGTTCTTCTACGCCATCTACCGCGAACGGGTCGTGCACTCCTTGTACAAGAATTCTACCGCTTGCAAGGTGTTGTAAAGGCTATTCGTCGATAGTGAAACGGGAAGGCTCAGAACTGTGTATGTAGTACATCTGCACGCAGGAGTGTTTAAACGCATTACGCGTATAATTACGACAGTTCTTCTACGCCATCTACCGCGAACGGGACGTGCACTCCTTGTCCAAGAATTCTACCGCTTGCAAGGTGTTGTAAAGTCTATTCGTCGTTAGTGAAACGGGAAGACTCAGAACTGTGTGTGTAGTACATTTGCACACACCAGTGTTTTAACGCATTGTGCGAAAATTTACAAGCAGTTCTTCACTGCTGCTACCGCAAACGGTACATACAATCCTTGTACAAGATTATACTGCTTGCAAGGATTTGTTAAGACTTTTCGGGGATAGTAACGCGTGTGACGCATAACAATTGATTTTATATCTTTACACACGATATTAATATTGTAGTATTACGTGTGTAAGAAGTGAGTGTAACTGTATCACTGTGCGAGAGTTTCCGCAGTGACAGTATCATTAGTTGTTACGCAATAGTTCCATCAAGACGTTTCCGTGCTAGTGCAAGATTTCCTCATAGGGTGGTCTGCTGATCGCGGTAGACCTTGATATTCGCGAGAACACTTGAAGAAGCCGGAGAGGTATAAGCTCAATATACCGTTATTGATTAAACTCACTGTCACCTGAGATATTACTTGGTCTTAAACTCTATATAAGTTTTGCGAGTAATAAAATCCGTAGTACCGTTGTGTGTGCGAAGTGTCGAATTCATCGTGGGTATTGCAGGACATCAACCCAGCTGTTGCAGGACATCAGCCCAGCTGTTACAGGACATCAGCCCAGCTGATATAGGACATCAGCCCAGCTGTTATAGGACATCAGCCCAGCTGTTATAGGACACCAGCCCAGCTGTTATAGGACACCAGCCCAGCTGTTATAGGACCAGCCCAGCTGTTACAGGACGCCAGCCCAGCTGTAAACGTTTCTGGTGAAACGTCTGTCATTTGTAAGCCACACCTGACGAACCATCTATACCGCAAAGACCGGCCCTTCTCTTCAACAACATCATCGTGGGAGTCTTCTTATGTAACGTATCACGTCTTGCGTATGAAAATTATTTAACATTTTAAAAGAAAGACTATATATCAAACATTACATTCTGTACATTTCAAATATACCATATAAACTATAACTTGTGTTTGTACAATAAATAATCTTAAACCCTCCAATATAGACTTGTAATTTGAAATACACATACTATCATATCCTATGCGCCAATAGTTTAGTAATTTGTGTTGTCGCATAAAGATATTTTGGCGCTTAGCAACGTAGGGCTCGTTAAATAGCGATAAATTTACGCTATTACATATTTGTCTATGAATATAAAATTTGTTGGAAAAATCCGACGTATAAATATAATTAACATAATAATTATATGTGTATTGTTCATATGAAAAGCTGAGGATATAATTTTTCATGTGTGCATATTCTCTTGTATATCATATATGAACAGATGTTATCAGTATATTGGAGGTAGATTATTAGTTGTTGTATGTTAGATAAGGTATTTACATGTTGATATTTTGAACTGCTTTTTCTGTGTGCATATAAACTGGTTACCATATGTTCTAATCTTGTTGTGATAATAATAACTTGCTTTGCGTATAAATCAATAAATTTAAATTTACTAAATTTTAAATTAAATTTAATCATTATGGCGGAGTCACAAGGGATAGAGAATGCTTTAGCGGCCATATTAGCGAAGATGAAAACCATGGAAGAAAAGATGGAGAAAATTTCAGCAGAAAATAAAGAGGAAAATAAAGCCCGTCAAGAGGAGGTGAAAATGAGTCTACGGGAATTAGCGGAAAAAATGAAAGCAGAAGAAGAAGAACATGACGCCAGTATGCAGAAATTTTGGGAAGAAATGGAACCTGGTAGAGAGGAGAGGATGGCGAAGCTACAGGAAATGTCAGCTGATATTGAAGTAGATTTAACTGTTGAGAATATTGTACCTTATGATAATTTTGAAGTACCAAATGTCCTTGTGGAACATACTCTCAAAGAAAGTGATATGGAAGTTAACCAAGATGTTACATCTGAAGGATTAACGGAGAACAGTAGCGTAGTAGGTGCAATTGAAAGTGATTATACAGAAACCACCTTATTAGGGCCTAGTAGTTCATATCTCGGTAAAGTCGAATATTTAGAATCTGCATCGGATTGTAGTGAGGATAACAGAAATGAAATTAGTAGTAACAACACTGTTAGTCTGGAACATACTTCAGGTAAGTGCTGTGATGAGGTGATAGTTTATAGTGTAACAGATATAGCATGCGAGAACCGTGAACGTATGGTAGAATTTGAAGCTATCATGGATGCGGACAGTGTATGCATAACACATAAAAATCCCGAACCAGTAGTAGAGCCTGGAACTAGTACGGATACTAACGGTGCGAGTATCTATGACACATGTCGAAATGATGAGGTACTAGGTGAATTTATATCAGATACTGAGGTGTTTATGGAGGATGGAGAGGTGAATGATACTGGTGACAGTAAGGTGACAACCATTATGGTAAATAATAATGAACCACCGCGTAATCAGTTTCATGTTCAAACAACACAAAATCAGCCGCAATCACAACAACATAGAAATACAACTCAGCAAATTAATACCAACCTATTAGCAACAGTTACTGAAAATGATTCAGTTGAAAAGCAGTTCAATCGATCAAGTATGAAAAATGTTAGTTATAAGAATAGAACTGTTATGTATGGCCTATATCCTGCCGAAATTAGGGATAATTTAATGTGTAATAATGATAATAGTAATAAACATGAAGAAAATATTAGTATTGAAAATTGCACCGACCTTATTGTCGAAGCAAAAATCAGTGGTTATGTTGACGAGATGTTGGTCGACAGCGGCACAGAAATATCGCTGTTGGACGAGCAGTTACGAAAGAGGTGTAAAAACCACTTTGTACAAATGCCGATTCTGCAGGTAAGTCACACAAGCATAAAATCAGCAACGTGTGAATCGCAGGTAATTGAAAAACAGGCAATTAAAGCAACATACGAACAGGGTACGGAAATAGATGCGACCGTCCTTGGAGTTAGAAAACTCAGACATAATATTATTTGGGAAGTTGATAGATTGAATAAACTGCATGCTGCATTGGAGTATCAGAAAGAATTATTGCCAGCTAAAGTTGATTGTCGACCTCACGTTATCAGACTGGGACGCTCGAAAGATAAGATAACGAGTAACTCACCGACCCCCAAGGTTCAGTTAATGAGTTGCGAGATAAGGCAATTACGGCGTATATTAAACAAATTCAAATCTGTATTTCCATGTAAACGTGTGCGTTTCAAAACTGAGAAAAATTTATACAAAAAACTCAGAAATAAATGTCAGGATATAGGGGTAAGAATGTGTAGTGATTTAAATATGTCAATTCAGGTTTAAATGTTGTATGTAAGATGGCTCTGTGAATGAACAATAATCTAGTCTTGATAAGGAATGTTGTCTGTGTACCCTATGACCCTGCATAAGATGTCGTTATCTGTGTGTCAAGAACATGTGTGTTTGTTTTGGTTTGAAGGTTACCACGTGTCTTTTGATTTGATGCTTCTGTCAAAGTGACAGTTGGAATTGTTAGTATTAATTGAGGATGTTTATTTGATTTTAGTTCGAGGGTATTATTATTATTTCAGGATTAGGAAGTTGTTTTGGGTATATTAAAAAAAAAAAAAATTTATTTTTTGTTAGTTAACTAAAAAAAAAAAAAAAAAATTTTTTTAATGCGGGAAGGAGTTAATCCTGCAACGAATCACAGGATCATGATAGGCGGGGCAAGTTCATATATTACACATACAATGGACATTCATATTATATTGGTAGATGGTTAAGTTTGGTTGTTATCAATTGTATTTAGTAAGGTTAAGGGTTTAGTTTAGAAAAACTGTGCATTATTATTTATGGTTATTCATGTACTGTGTTAGTGGAAATGTGCGCGCGTGCGCGAGTGGGAAACGTTTCCCGGGCGGTGCGTGAAGTATTATCGTTGTTTTGACATTAGCTGAACTGAGACATGTGTATCGCTACAATCCCTATACCTGTCGGATTATTGTTTACGTTCATGTATATTATTAGTATGTAGGCAGTCATGCATGAGATACGAGTAGTCTGATTACCGCTATGCATGCTGTTACAAAGTAAATGCACTCTACTGCATGAAAAGTGCATGGTCATTTATACTAACCATGTGACTTCCATCCACCAATAGAATGCTGACTGGTGGTTGGAAATTTTCTTAAGCCTGTCGTTACACAGGCAGTTCTTCTACGCCATCTACCGCGAACGGGTCGTGCACTCCTTGTACAAGAATTCTACCGCTTGCAAGGTGTTGTAAAGGCTATTCGTCGATAGTGAAACGGGAAGGCTCAGAACTATGTATGTAGTACATCTGCACGCAGGAGTGTTTAAACGCATTACGCGTATAATTACGACAGTTCTTCTACGCCATCTACCGCGAACGGGACGTGCACTCCTTGTCCAAGAATTCTACCGCTTGCAAGGTGTTGTAAAGACTATTCGTCGTTAGTGAAACGGGAAGACTCAGAACTGTGTGTGTAGTACATTTGCACACACCAGTGTTTTAACGCATTGTGCGAAAATTTACAAGCAGTTCTTCACTGCTGCTACCGCAAACGGTACATACAATCCTTGTACAAGATTATACCGCTTGCAAGGATTTGTTAAGACTTTTCGGGGATAGTAACGCGTGTGACGCATAACAATTGATTTTATATCTTTACACACGATATTAATATTGTAGTATTACGTGTGTAAGAAGTGAGTGTAACTGTATCACTGTGCGAGAGTTTCCGCAGTGACAGTATCATTAGTTGTTACGCAATAGTTCCATCAAGACGTTTCCGTGCTAGTGCAAGATTTCCTCATAGGGTGGTCTGCTGATCGCGGTAGACCTTGATATTCGCGAGAACACTTGAAGAAGCTGGAGAGGTATAAGCTCAATATACCGTTATTGATTAAACTCACTGTCACCTGAGATATTACTTGGTCTTAAACTCTATATAAGTTTTGCGAGTAATAAAATCCGTAGTACCGTTGTGTGTGCGAAGTGTCGAATTCATCGTGGGTATTGCAGGACATCAACCCAGCTGTTGCAGGACATCAGCCCAGCTGTTACAGGACATCAGCCCAGCTGATATAGGACATCAGCCCAGCTGTTATAGGACATCAGCCCAGCTGTTATAGGACACCAGCCCAGCTGTTATAGGACACCAGCCCAGCTGTTATAGGACCAGCCCAGCTGTTACAGGACGCCAGCCCAGCTGTAAACGTTTCTGGTGAAACGTCTGTCATTTGTAAGCCACACCTGACGAACCATCTATACCGCAAAGACCGGCCCTTCTCTTCAACAACATCATCGTGGGAGTCTTCTTATGTAACGTATCACGTCTTGCGTATGAACATTATTTAACATTTTAAAAGAAAGACTATATATCAAACATTACATTCTGTACATTTCAAATATACCATATAAACTATAACTTGTGTTTGTACAATAAATAATCTTAAACCCTCCAATATAGACTTGTAATTTGAAATACACATACTATCATATCCTATGCGCCAATTGTTTAGTAATTTGTGTTGTCGCAATACAATAATACTTGGTTTTTTATATAACTATGTTACACATTTTGGTAGGTTGTATCTAGGCTTGTATATATATTGATTTGTTTCTTTTCAACAAATTAGTTTGTTTACTACTTATTTGCTTTAAAATTTGTCTATATTTTGTCCTGTGTTACTATGACATTCAGGCACATTTCATATCAATAATTATAAAGCTTTTATTATTGATCTCTTTAAGCAATTATTTCACTTTTCTGTACCATTAAATTGGTGGTCTTACTGAGTATATTTGTGGTTTTACAATCTTGGATTACACTCGGTACACTAATTGTTTGTGTATTTCACTTGTTAATCGTTGATTTTTCCACTTATTAATTGTCATTCACTTCCCTTAGTTATAAACACTTCACTAATATTGTCTGTTTTGCTTATTTGGGGTTAGTGTTACTACATTATTTGTTGATGCACTTATACAAAGTATTCACTGTTATTGTTTGTGATCACTTATTAATGTTCAACACTTGGTTATTTATCATACTGGTTTCACTATGTCCGTCTTTAATAGGTAGTGTTTTACTATTACTAGTATAATAATCATTACTCTTATTCTGGTTATTATATTGATTGGGGTGCTTTCCATATTTTGGGAATGTTGATGTCTTGTTCTGTTAATGCATAATCTTCATTCTTCATGGTACATTTCTCCTTCTTCTTCTTCTTCTTCTTCTTCTTCTGGTTATTCAACTGTTTCTTCTTCATGTTAATTTTTGTCATTTGTGATGCTTTTCTTGGTTACTCACTATTGGTAATAACACATGTTCACTTAATAGAGTTATATTCTTTCACATTTTCACTCACTATTATGATAATCATTGTCTTATATTTATCTCACTATTATTACAAATTAGTCTATTTCCTCACTATGATGGTTGCATTTGATATGTGTCTTCCTTTTAATGATAGTCACTTTCGGCATATCCCCTCACTATTTTGATCTATTGGGCCTGGTTGCTAACGTATTATATCGATTCATTGAATTTTCTCTTTCTTCTTTATACTCGATGATATATTCTTATGACTCTTCTTTCTTCTTCGTTGTGTTGCTTTAATATTATTTATTTGTAGATACACTTTTGATTCTCATACTTCTGTTCCTTCTTCCATGCTTGATGAAATATGCTTATGCTACTCTTCTATTTGACGTATTATATATGTTTCTATGTAACCGTTATTTTGGTACGTTACAATATATATATATATATATAATATATATATATTATATATATTTATGTGTACTGAATACCAATCCACACCGTTACACCGATTGCCACCAAATTTTGCACAGGTAACCTTTGGCACAAGGCAAAAAATACTGGCTAACTTGCAATTTGATATTTTGCTCTGTTCGCACGAGATAAGCCCTTTTATTTATGCCTTTTGTTGACGCGTAAACCAGAATTAATTATCGTAGTAGCAACTAAATAAACAGAAGCTATTTAGTGCCATCGGAACTGTACATTTATCCATCCCTGCAGTACATTTTCGATGTTTTATATAATACGCAAGTGTATCGATATAAGTTAGTGCGATGTAAAAAAGAAGAAGTGTACTAATTGCAAATTGTCCTATTACTTAATGCAAAGCGAAAATACGTGTTGTTTTCATTTGTGATTTTAGGTGACAAGGTTTTTGGTTTCTAGTTTACTGCTGAAATAAATAAAAAACATTGTTGAGGAAAACATAACGTTTAATGTTTTATACAATACTTTTAACACAGTGACACTTAAAATAATGAGTTTAGCATTTTTGATTTAACAGGTACTTTATAAATATCTCCAGAGGCTTTATAAACGGGTACTTTCAAATCTCCGAAGGCTGTTGCACCAATATAATAATTTAGTACAAGTTAAAACAGTACAAGTGTTGATAACAGCTTTGGAGAGAATTTGACTAATGAGTACAAAATTGTTATACGAGGTGACAGAACGCCGTATAGATATAGACAATAAAAATTATATTAAAATACTTATTAAAAGTCAAATATCCGCGTGCAAAGCCGCGGGTAACAGCTAGTAATGTAATATATACAAAGCAATTAATCATAAATTAACGTAAATTATATGTAAATGAACGTTAAGTTCATATAGTTTAGAGTATGTGTTTACTACATATACAAAAAAAAATAATAAAAAATTTAATTACTTAGACTTAACCATAAATAGAAATGACAATATTTCGAGTAGTCGATATACAGAAAATAACCTCAAACTGATTTAATCATTTAAAAGCAATCTAACAATCGTCCCTAACATAAAAGTGCATCATTTCGTTCATTAATATACCGTAATCAATTAAATGAAAAAGAAATATTATCAAACAAATCGCAATAGATAATGGATCCATAGTCAAAACTATCAATAAATTAGAAAGTATAATAAAACTTAAACTCACTAAACAAACACCCTATAAACCTGCATATAAAAATACATCTATTAATGATAATATCCAATATACAACCTTTACTTATTATGGAAATATAACTCAAAAATTAAATAATATATTTCAAGATAGAAATTTTAAAATATCTTATAATACGATAATATAGAATAATAATAATAATAATGGATCTCATGTGTACCAAGGAAGCAGCTTATACCGAAATAAGATAATATATCTTAAAAAAAAAAAAAAAATTCAATATTCACAATAAAAATTGAATATACAAAGTAGAATGTCCGGATTGCAATGAATTTTATATAGGCCGAACAAAGAAAAAACTACTCCATAGATTCGTTCAACACTTCAATGCTTTTAAAACCCAAATTTTTACAAGCTCACGTCATACTCCTAACCGCCGACACTGCCCACCTCAAAACCTACCCCATAACCGAACGGCGAGCTCTACGACTGATGTACCGCAGACCCCCATTACCAAAACCTGCAACAGCCCTCTATATGCGCTAAATACACTTGTCACTAACCTCGATTCTTTCCTACAAAACTCAATTGGAAATACTCAAAAACCGCTTCAAAACGCACTTCCCTACAATCCATAGCCACCTCCATCAATAGAACTACCCGCAATACGAGCAGACCTTCCTTGCTCATAAACCGTCTCCTTACTATAGCCGATGAACCTCCTTTCAGAACTCCTTGCCGTCAACGTCAGAGAAATAGAAACATTTAGAAGCACCTAATTCCAAATTTCAAACATATTCAACCTGCCATCTTTCCTGATCACAAAATAATTTAAGTTTCCCTACCCTCTTACCAAGTCTTTAACCCTCTTGTGTGTGTCCCCCGCCTACCTTGACGCCTCTCTGTCGCCTCCCTCCAGCTTTGGCGAACTGTGCGACTCGTTCCTGTCTTGGCCGCCCTGAAAAATAAAATAAACAGTAATAAATGGCACTTCAATCAGCCACTTCCTACAGACTACATCGGCACACAAACACTACTCTACCTTCTATGTGCCTCCACCTTCTTCGTTTCCGGCCTGCACTGGCGTGCGTGTTCTCACATCCTATCATCTGGCTGAAGGCCCCAGATCAGCCCGAGGCTTCTCTTCGGACAAGTCTCAAACAACACGAAAAATATGTTTGTGTGTGTGTGTGTGTGTGTGTGTTTGTGTGTGCCATACATTTTCAAATGCATTATACATATAAATATGTAATATTCTGTACAAAATATAATATACAATATGTTGTATAGTATATAATATATCGACTAAATTTAGTAAAATAATTTAATTCCAATATCAGGAAGAACAAAAGGTACATTAAATTGGAAAAGAAAAAACTTAACACAAATTCGTTAAAAAATAAATTAAAAATATGCTGTCGTTAAATAGCGTAAAATCTACGTTATTAAAACTAATTTCGTGTTTTTATGTTCGTTAGCTGTAATGAAAATGTGCGTGCTCGCAAGCATATGTAACGGTGGAAGGCAGTACATGGGTCAAATGTAGGCAATTTATTAATTAAAAATAACTGAGCGAACTTGGTGTTTTTGTTTTCGTAACATTTCCAGTCCAAAGCCTGAATTAAGTAAATGCGCTCATCTTGCAGCATGTTTGTGTCAATTGCTAATTTAAACATTTCCTTGGTACGCACACACACTCACACAGCCCTACCGACCTCATACACGAATTGCGACCGTTTAGAACACGGGAGGGCGTAATGTATGACCAGTCACATATAAATATTCAATTAGCCTAGACTACGTCCAGTCGTGCAGTCTATTAACCTCTTCTCATTTTCTTCAGAATACATGAGACAGACCTAGAAGAATTTTTTTCTAAGCTTTATATACTCCTTTTTCAATACTTGTCTTTGCATCTATTAAAATACAGAAAGAATAATAGCTTCCTGTGATGGCCTAAACATATCCCACTCTTGTCATCCAGTCTGTTCGAAGAATTATATCTAAGAGGGAAGTAGAATGAGTATATTGTGGTGTGAAGAGAGTGCATAGAACAGAGTGAATAACTTGGTGCATGCACTGTACCCAACTGGGACATATTTCAGGGGGAACGTCAACATACCATAGAAGAAAGGGAGCTATACTCTACATACGTATATAAAACAACCAACAAGTAACATGAATTTATACATAACACAGATATATAGAACGAATAGATGTCCTCGTCAAAATCTCACTCCTGCATCTTCAAAACATTCTTTCTACAGGCATCAGTATTCTGACTGAAACAGTCGATTCTTCCCTGTCACAACTCTCTTCGTCATTTTGATAGATGTTGCCAATAGAGCAAACGCAATCTGCCGTCTGTGTACACAAGAACTCTGTAACTGGTCCCAAAGGCATGTACATCAATTTTGTTGTTGTTGTTGTTTGAGACTTGTCCATTAACAAGGCTCGGGCTGATCTGAGGCAAGCCCCCTTCAACCAAGACGCACGACTGTGCAGGCCGGAAGCGAAGAAGGTGGAGTCACATAAAAGGTAGAGTAGTGCGTGTGGGTGTATTTGTGTGTCGATGTAGTTTGTCGCCTTGTAGGTGAAGGAAGAGGCTGATGGGGGGGCCATTTATTTGTGTTTATTTATTTTTCAGGGGGCCAAGATAGGGATTAGTAACGCAGGTCGCCAAAGCTTGAAAAAGGCAATAGAGAAGCGTCAAAGTAGGCAGGGGACACAAAGAAGAGGTTTAAAGACTTGGTAAGTAGGTAGGGAAACTTAAATTATTGTGTGATCAGGAAGCATGGCAGGTTGAACATGTTTGTAATTTGGAATTAGGTGCTTCTATATGTTTCTAATTGTTTGAAGCTGATGACGAGGAGTTCTAGGTGGAGGTCCATCGGCTATGGTAAGAAGACGGTTTATGTGGAAGGAAGGTCTGCGGGTATTGAGGGTATTTCTGTCGATGGGTGTGACTATGGATTGTAGGGAACTGCGTTGTGAAGCAGTTATAGAGTATTTCCAATTACATTTATACAGGAAGGTATCGAAGTTAGGTATCGAAAGTGTATTTAGTGCATCAGAGTGCTGTTGAAGGTTTTGGTAATGGGAGGCCTGCGGTATATCAGTCGTAGAGCTCGTCGCTCTGTGTTTCGGTAGGGTTTGAGGCGGGTAGGGTCGGCGGTCAGTAGTATGGGATGAGCGTAAGTAATGATAGGCCGGATAAGGTGCATATGCGGTTAAGTAGTCCGCTGGAGCAAAGATCGTAGCTACTATCAGTCCTTAGAGAGCGGATTCTGACGCGGGCTTGGCTTAAGGTTCGTGTGATGTGAGGTCACCAGGTAAGTTTGGAGACAAACGTGATGTCAAGGGATTTGCATACACGGTTTTGTATTACTGTTGATGGGCTTACGCGGACTGGAGATTTAAAGAAGTGGTTCATGTTTCGTCCTGTAGAATTTAAAACACAAATTAGGGTCCTGTCAGCGTTTACTGTGTGTACTGTACAATACAACGATATTGTAATGAGAAACTTGTTTTTGTACAGCCGAAATTTTCTGATCCGTGTCAACCCTCACACACACACACACGCGCGCGCGCACGCACACACACAAAATAATAATAATAATAATATTGATATTGATAATAGTAGTAATGTTAGAAATAGTATTGATAATAATTAACATTTAAATTTCAATGTAACGGTAACCCTGGCTGTAAGAACGAGTAGTTATAATGAAGCTTCTGCACTGAATCTTGTTATAACTGTCCGATTATCACCCACAGTAGGCTACGTCTTAAACGCAGTGTTTTAATTCTTTCCATGATTCTTTCCGCAAAGGTTCAAATCACCCTCTGACCTTATCATTTCACTTCTCTAGTCTGTTTCTTGTGATGCGACTGCCTTAACGCGAACAGGGAAAATGTATTGGAGATTCAATCCAAGACAATTCCAGATATCATATACTTAAGTGTACGCAGTGCACTATCCAGTCATTCTATACTTCTCGTTGTTGATATTAGCATAACCTTATACAATTCTACCAAATCTAACGTAGGAATGTGTGTAAATAACAGTAACAAACATTTTTAAGTGTGATTAATGTATTTTGTGTATTTATATCAGCTTACATCATTGCACTCTACAGCTATGCCATACGATAATTTAACAAAAACTTAAAATATTTTTAAATTTTTTCACGCCTGTAGCCCGTTCTACTTTCTTAAAATTACTTAGTTTAGTTTACAATTGCGTAGTTTCAGAATTTGTATTTTACAGTTTATTCCTAACCAGTGTGTAACGGAGACTATCTTACAAATCTGAATAAAATGTTTCTAGTGTGTAATGGTGAATAGTGTTTTCCTTGTGGCAGTACTCCGGCAAGATTCACATCCTTATAAGAGTTTCCTTATTCTACAACTGGATAACGTTTTGTCGCGCTGATAATGTCGGTCCGCATAAAGTCGGTAGGGACCCTTTAGAAATTGTTCTGGGAAAATTCTACTATTGTGGCGCTTTTTGCGACAAAAGGACTCGTTTTAACAAGATGCGTTCTTACTACAGTACTCCATGCATTCTGAAATTTCACTTCTATAGTCTTTTTCTTGTGATGCGAGTGCCTTAACGCGAACAGGGAAAATTTATATTCTTAGCTGTTAAATATCTTATTACTCTTTCACATTATATTTCCTTTTTACATTATTCTTTTTATTTCTGATATGCTTGAAAAAATAAAACACTCCGTACTTCAAAAAGATTTATAGGCATTTATAAAAATACAAACTAATTGTCATTAAATTAACTCGATTTTGTCAAATATCAGCAAACATACAAATCGCTTATTGTGAAAAAGCGATGGATACGCGATGGAATTTTTTAGTGGTTTTCCGTAACCCACGCTCATAAAACTTACCTATTAGGTTTATAAAACTTTTCCTATCGCAGTCACGTGTAAAGCATGTAATATATAATAAAACTGACTCTCCTTGTACACTTATATTCATATTAAAATTACCACGTTTGTATTGCCTGAACACGTATGAATTTACTTAACGATTCATGTTGTTTTATTTTGTTTATGTTTATAACCATTCCGTTAGACAAAGAATTAATTCAATTCACGTTTCTGAAGGAATGATCTTGCTTATAAGCTCTCGTTGTTTTCATTATTAATAACACTTTTTTCAATTCATCAGACGTAGTCTAACAGAGCAGGGATCTATTACGTGTTCTACATTGTCTTCTTCACGAGATCTGTGTGTGTGTGTGTGTGTGTGTTTTCTAGTGTGTAAAACTTTTATTAATTTCTAACAGACATTGTATTGTGCCGTGATTATATTGAAAGGTAAACACCATGGCCACTTTAATTTATTTTCTGTGCGTTCGGCGCACTATCGCTGATTGTTACGATGCCCGCTTTGATATTGAGATGCAAGTTGTTCGCTGCGACCTTGAGTGGTGACGTCATTGGGCAGGCTGTGGCTTTCGCCGGTCAATGAAATTTAGTCAGCAATGTCTGAGTTTCTATAAGTTAGCGCCGAGCCGTGCGTCGCTCTCTGTTTATCGTTCAAACTTGGGGCGGCTGGATTGTAACGGCGTAAATTGTGACACCACTATGACTAGATAAATTTTCTTAAAGAGGTTCAGGTTTCTTCGCTTAGTCGAGGAGAAAGGGGTCCAGGTGATGGGCACGCTACATCTTCGCCCATCCGCAGAGCCTGCGTAAGACACCCCAACGCCGTCACGCCATCCGTCATCGTCTTTCACACACCACGAAAATGCAAGAACGTCTTTAGTGCCCTCCGAAAGATCAGGTGGGAAATTTCCATTATTTAATAAACTTCACACTCGAAGTGCTCCGCAGGTTATCGGGCAACACACACGCTAAAATCTATGCCTAGATATTAGACTCATGTTTAACATTACTGAACATGTTTTGTGAAGACATGCTAAAGTGTGGACATTACTGACTGGGTTATAAGTAACTTATAATTATTTGTGCTTTGATTTGTATAGAGTCATGAATTACCTTTCTATTATTTAAATATTTAATTCTATTCCTGGGAAAGTCAAAACAGTTTAAAACTCTTTTTGACAATACTCAGAACTTAAAAAAATATAATACTCGGAGAGTGCTTGCATCTGCCTGCCATATGACCGGTGATCCTGCACGTTTCTTTTTTTTCTGATTTTTCTAAATTTAAAATTTCTCTTATTTTGTTATTTTGTTGGTTCAGTTTAACTATTCATATTTTTATTATTATACTATAAGATTATTATACTTACTAATTTAACACCTTTAACTTAATTCAAGTTAACTTAACACTTGACTTAAAAGGCGACTCCTTTTAATTGTTCTTTATTTAACTACTATTTTTTACCTTTCTAATATTTAGGTAACATTCTTAAACCTTGGTTACTGTGATCACTGTTTTCAGTTGATGTGATTAATCCTAGTGATGGGGAACAGGTAGATGAAAGTACTGCTGCACACTTGAGTAAATGTTCTTTGAATTTAATTGTTAATCGTTATTTATTAATTATTATTATTATTATTGTATTATTTAATTATCATGGATTGTCTGCTCCAAACACTAATAATTATCATGTGTTCATAAATGGTTCCTGCATTACTCATGCAATACAAACTGTTGATTTCAAAAGTAAAATGTAGGAAGTAAAAGTTTATAATAATAATAATAAATTCAGTAGGTTGGCATGCCATTATTAAATTGTTGAAAATACTTTGACATATTTTGTGTAATTAAACCACCATGTGACTTTAAATACTTTGATATATTTTGTGTAATTAAACCATCAAGTGATTTAAAGAGACGGCTGAATGGAAGTCAAATTAAGAAAACTCAGACAAAATAATTGTAAAACTAATTGTTCAAAAAAAAACTTAAATAAAATCTTGTTACTGTTGATCAGCTGTTTTCTTGCAAGACCTGTCACTATGGCTCAGCACATTTTATTTCCAATCTAGGCCTCTTGCCTAGTCTTAAATATTAAGTTACGCCTTCCCAGAAAAAAAAATTTAATTTTTTTTATGGTGAGTAGAAAAGGGGTGTAAAAAATATTCTGGGTACAAGGGGGCGTTTCAGTATGTTTCAGTTGATATGTGGGTTTGCTTCGAAGTCTCAAGGGAACTATGACAGTGTGTCTTGAGAAAGTTTAGTTAATCTACCCTACCTGACTGTGTCACTAGAAACATGGATACGAGATAGTGCAATGATTCTATCTTTGTTTCTTACAATATTTAACTGACGTTCTTCGAATTGCATTAATTGCGTTACTTCATTCCTCACACATTTCCTATATTGGAGTATTTTTCCTGTATAATATTCAGATCAATATGCATAATTTATTTTTCTTAATGCTAATAATTGTAACTAACAACAATGTAATTGACTTATATAAATGTGATTATACTGTTATTTATTTTGTACCGGAATGAAACTGTTATAACTTATCCTCTAAAATCTGAGTCATTAAAATTAATTTTTTTAGGAAGATAACGGTACTTTACAGAATTATTCTTTCTCACATCCAAACTAAATGTTCGGCTACATTTTAGTAATCATTAAACACTGTTTACAGTTATTATGAATCAACTTTTACTAACAAAGAAGATTCACTTTATAATTTAGATAATAAAATATTAAATTCACAAACATAATATTAGCAAAATTATTTTGTTTAATATCGGGAAACGAACTGTAGCCTACAACTTCAAGTGTTGAATCTGTAAGAAAATTTTAACCTAATTCTTCTCAATCGTTCTCACATGCTGTTTCACTCATTTTACCCTTGCACCTTCTTTACGACAACATAGAATTTAATATTATATTACGTGGTATTGTTAAGTATAATTCTAGTAAAATTTTGTTAGTGACGGTAAATTACGTTGTCTGCTCTGTTTTTTGTTTAATCATGAAGCTTTTATTTTAGGTACCAGTAATGTTTGTAAACAAACCTCTACCTGTAGACGATTATATCATCTACAGATCTGGTATTACATATCTGTATAATTAGATCCGAAACTACAGATACATCTGATACACATCTACAGATACACATCTGATATTACAGATCTGGTATAATTACACATTCAATGATTAGACATGCAATGGATTTATAAGTCTATTATAAAGGCATTACAGAATCCTTGATTTTTTTAATTTAGAATAACTACTATCAGCAGTTCACCTTTGCTACCGAACAAGGAATGTGGTGACGTATGCTATTCCACTGCACGCGTCACTGTAATACTACACATTTCAAATATGTTTAACACAGTTTCGATGTGCCTTTACTGTCTCTCACAAGGTATGTCTTTTAGCGAATAAAAAACATACTTTAACGTAACAGTCAATAAATTACACTTACATATAATGTAACGAACGTTCAATCTATTACGCACACAAAATTACAAATAAATACGTCTTCTGACGTCTGAATAATGTTTTCAGAACCAGTAATACCCCACTAACACAACCACACACTAGAATTCAGTAGACCCCGCGCTCCTCAGGCGTCTCAGCAGCAAAACTGATGTGCGTATAGTAGATTATAATATGGATAATATTTTACACGATAATATTAGTATATAGGGCGTTAGGAAACAAGAGTAGTCTAATATTAGTTAAATGATGTAAATTCTGTTTCATTAATTTACGTGCACGGATACCAAAGGCAAACGTGTAGTTGTCAAAGTCGAATTTCATTTAATATAACAATGCCTGATGTAAATTTAAAAAAATTACCTTTAAAGAGCACAGTTCAAATGTAGATTTCTTTAATTAGCAACCTTCAATTCGTATTCTGAGTAAAAACAGCTTAGTAGACAGACTATTGTATTGAAAAGCAAAATAATATAATATAAATCGATAACAAGGGAAGACTGTACAGTCACATCTACAAAGGTCATAGCGATATAGAGTTTAACGTCAATGCGTTATTTTTTTGTTATGATAAATGAGGCTGAATTCGTCATCCAAATCGCTGATATAAAAAACCGTTTCCATCTCATTGACTTTTATGAGTATCTGATACTGCTGCTAAGTACCTATTATCATTTTTAACGAACTTTAAGTAAGGAAAGAGTGGAAAACTCGCTCGACTTCGATATTATTACTATAATAATTATGATGATGATGATAATGTTATTGCTATTATTATTATTATTATTATTATTATTATTATTATTATTATTACTATCGTTACTACTACTAGTAATAGTAGTAGTAGTAGTAGTAGTAGTAGTTTTTTTTTTTGCGGGGGAGGAAAAATACATTATGCACCATCAGGAGACACCCGACTGGCACCCACTAAAAAACCTCCACTTTACAGGCAGAGAACCCCCCCCCCTGGAACAACTATTCGTATGGCTTCAGGGTGGCACCTCGTATTGCACCTACTAGGCTTCTACAGCTTTATCTATATGATCGACCTGTGAGACGGTCCAGTTCAGGCTTCTTTTGCCGCAGTACCATCCTCACGAAGGTCACAACCATGTCCCAATTCTCTTTGCTGTTGAGCATGACGCCTATGATGTTATCAGGCGTCATGGGGCCAATCTCCGATTCGAGTCCTCGTCTCTCCAGCACCCACCGTTGACACTCGAAAAAGTATGATGAGCGTCATCAGAGTCTGAGTCGCCATACACGCACGACGGATCCTCCATCTTACCCATCCTCCGCAGGTATTCACAGAGAAGTAGTAGTAGTAGTAGTAGTAGTAGTAGTAGTAGAAGTAGTAATAGTAGTAGTAGTACACATACTGTACTGTGTGTGTAGTAATAATGCATACTGTTGCGAACAAACGTAGGATTTTCAATCATTCTAACTTATTAATGATTGTTATGTTATAATTATTATTAATGTAGTTTCAGTTCCACATCATCTTACATGCTTTCTGTAATTACGATATTTATGAAAATTAGAAAATAATTCTAACTCGATATTGCATTGATTCTTACCACTACTGTTCGAATTAGAAATGTAATCGTTTCGCGTCCACATAATAATGTCAAGACTGGTTTTACAGCGTCTGTGGTATGATTCCATTCATGTCGTTATTTAACGTGCTTTCTAAGTTCTCTTTATAATTTCACATTAGTGTTCTACGCATCGTGTGCTCTACGTCCACCATGCGGTTTGTTCTGTTGTTTAACTCTGGTAATGAATTTGAAGCTTCAACTTGTCGACAACGTGCAGAGGTGGTGAAAAACGTGAGGGAGGATAAGCACTCATTACACAGCACAGTTTACTGTATCAACTTTACGAATATCAGATAACTCAACTCAATGTATCAGAGGACAATGTGGCTGGATCAATTAATGAGTAAAGCTGTGTAAGGCCCAATGTCCGAAGAAGAAAGAGAACTTTTTCAATATTATAACGAGCTGCAGACTTTAAATGGACTAAAATGTTTGTGGTTCTCAAAAATTGCTCCCAGAGTGCTTCATAGTACCTGTTCAAATCAAATTACAGTCTTCAACGAAACATTTAATTGTAGCTATTAACGCAAAATTACAATCACTTCAACATGAAATTACATTACTTATGCGAAAGTGAACAGTAACAATTTCGACTGGAATAAAAAAAACGAAATATAGACATATAGAAAAATTGAAGATAACATTAATAACGGTCAAGCATAACGTGATGACGTATAAAATAACAATGAGTGTACAATGACTTCGAAGTCGCATGTTTCAGAAAATTTCCAACACTTTTGCATAAAAAGAATAAACACTGGTGACGCCGACAGATATTTTCTATGATCGTAAAAGTATTGGAAAGATTTAAAGATATTGTCTAAAATTATTGTTTGGATAGTCAACTAATTCTGTACTCCCTGTGTTCCGTTTTTTCACTATTGCACTGGTTTCTAAGTAAGTTCACAGCGGTGGGTTGCTTCACCCTCTAGCGTACTTTGTGCTATACGGCGCTTGTCAACACATAATGTGAAAAAAAAGAGTTATCTAAAAACTTTCAATATGCAATAGTTAATTATATTCGCTATGTGTAGCTTCACACGGTCCATAATATAAAATATACATTTTTGAACATTTCATTTTTTAATAAATTTTTGTATTTCCATGTCATCTGATTAAACCACAATATTTAAATTCAAATCATATGTATATTCCTAATTTAGTCTCTATAGTAGTACACAGTGAATAATTAACTAAATGATGGTATGTATCACATATTTTTAGCCTTTTACATTTATTATAAATTAACATAGACCTATTCCTGAAATTATCAAGAAATTACCTACGTTTACCCTACGGTTGCACATAATTTAAAACTTACAAGATGGATCTGCATTCACTCCCGTCTTCGTATATATTTAGAGCAAAGCAGTTCTCTCTCAGCCGACTGCGCATTTCCTTTCCTTGTCATCACCCCTAGACTGAGCCTATTATTTATAGTACAATATATCTATATACACTGCCTTGTAAGTAATCTGGCGTGCTTTTTCCGGTTGGCTGCCTCCTTGTATGTAATAAGTAAGGATACTTCCTCCTCAACACGTGCTACTGGGGATGAATAAGATTTTTGATTGGCTGTCGTATTGTTTGAATGAAGCACAGGTTACTGAACTGGGTGAAATGTCTACAGTCCAGTTTGTTGAGCGCGTCTGTCGTTCTTTAATCTTTAAAACGCGACTTAAATCTGCTATAGCAGTTCATAGCGTCAGTGGTTTAGTTTCGTTCAAATTAATCTTGTGTCCAGTGTTTTTCGTGTGTTGATAAATACTGGTGTTTTCGTGCATTTGTTCACGCGGTCTCACGTATTCACGTAGTGATTAGACAGACCAATGTAGTAGTGGTTGTAGTCACCACAAGTAACAACTGCACTTTACATATTGTTACAACGGTCTACCTGATCGTCGTAGGTACAGTGGAAAACAAATTACATGACACCAATAAAGTCACTAATTACCAGCTTTAATTTTCACAGTTAAACAGTTCGTAATTAACAACACAGTCTCTACAACAAATCAAATAAAAATTGTTCACACGCAATAAAATGTTAACTAATATTAAAACACAATTGTATTACAATATACTGCCCGATTATATAACGCAACACTTCACTAATAACCACTTGAACGTACACAGTAATATCGCCCTATAATAACTCTCGAACCGCTCTGTTATATATCGCGACTATAACGCGCTCACAGACCAGAAGATTCCAAACTGCCTGTTAGCGCCAGTGTGTACGACGTAATTAATTGCGGCCTTGTCACAGTCCCCGCGGCTGGCGGCTTCCAGAAAAATCTCGCGAATGCGTCGAGAATCACGTACACCACACAGTTTCCGTTGGATTCAACTGGAACTTTCGATAAACACGTAGATTGTTCTGTGATGTCGTAACGTATCCTTTTTTCTTTTAGAGTACTCTCTCTGTTCTATAAACATATCACGCCCGTGAGGCTTCAGAACATCACAATAATTATTATTAATATGTTAATAATAAATATATATATTGCGCCAACACAAATTACTAAACTATTGGCGCATAGGATATGATAGTATGTGTATTTCAAATTACAAGTCTATATTGGAGGGTTTAAGATTATTTATTGCACAAAACACAAGTTATAGTTTATATGGTATATTTGATATGTACAGAATGTAATGTTTGATATAGAGTCTTCCTTTTAAAATGTTAAATAATGTTCATACGCAAGACGTGATACGTTACATAAAGAAGATTCCCACGATGATGTTGTTGAAGAGACGGGCAGGTCTTTGCGGTGTAGTTGGTTCATCAGGTGTGGCTTACAAATGACAGACGTTCACCCAGAAACGTTCACAGCTGGGCTGGCGCCCGGTAACAGCTTGGCTGATGTCCTGTAACAGCTGGGCTGGTGTCCTATAACAGCTGGGCTGGCTTCCTGTAACAGCTGGGCTGGCGTCCTGTAACAGCTGGGCTGGTGTCCTGTCAGCTGGGCTGGCTTCCTGTAACAGCTGGGCTGGCGTCCTGTAACAGCTGGGCTGGTGTCCTGTCAGCTGGGCTGGTGTCCTGTAACTCCCACGATGAATCTGACGCTTCGCACACACAATGGTACTACGGATCTTATTACTCGCCAAATTAATATAGAGTTATGACCAAGTAATATCTCAGGTGACAGTGAGTTTAATCTAATAACGGTATATTGAACTTATACCACTCCGGCTTCTTCAAGTGTTCACGCGAATACCAAGGTCTACCGCGATCAGCAGACCACCCTATGAGGAAATCTTGCACTAGCACGGAAACGTCTTGATGAAACAACTTACTATTGCGTAACTATTAATGATACTGACACTGCGGAAAATCTCATACAGCGATACAGTTACACTCACTTATTACACACGTAGTACTACAATATTAATAATACCGTGTGTAAATAGATAATATCAATTGATCTGCGTCACACGCGTTACTATCCCCGAAAAGTCTTAACAGATCCTTGCAAGCGGTAGAATCTTGTACAAGGAGTGCACGACCCGTTCGTGGTAGCAGCAGTGAAGAACTGCCTGTAATTATACGCACAATGCGTTAAAACAATACTGTGTGCAGGTGTACTACACACACATTTCTGAGTCTTCCCGTTTCACTAACAACGAATAGTCTTTACAACACCTTGCAAGCGGTAGAATCTTGTACAAGGAGTGCACGTCCCGTTCGCGGTAGATGGCGTAGAAGAACTATCGTAATAATACGCGCAATGCGTTAAAACAATACTGTGTGCAGATGTACTACACACACAGTTCTGAGTCTTCCCGTTTCACTAACGACGAATAGTTTTTACAACACCTTGCAAGCGGTAGAATCTTGTACAAGGAGTGCACGTCCCGTTCGCGGTAGATGGCGTAGAAGAACTATCGTAATAATACGCGCAATGCGTTAAAACAATACTGTGTGCAGATGTACTACACACACAGTTCTGAGTCTTCCCGTTTCACTAACGACGAATAGTCTTTACAACACCTTGCAAGCGGTAGAATCTTGTACAAGGAGTGCACGTCCCGTTCGCGGTAGATGGCGTAGAAGAACTGCCTGTGTAACGACAGGCTTAAGAAAATTTCCAACCACCACTCAGCATTCTATTGGTGGATGGAAGTCACATGGTTAGTACATCGTGACATGCACTTTTCATGCAGTAGAGTGCATTTACTTTGTAACAGCATGCATAGCGGTAATCAGAATACCCTTATCTCATGCATAACTGCATACTTACTAATATCATACATGAACGTAAACAATAGTCAGAAATGTATAGGGATTGTAGCAATACATATGTCTAAGTTCATTTCAATGTCAAACACAACTATAATTAATTCACGCACCGCCCGGGAAACGTTTACCACTCGCGCACGCGCGCACATTTCCACAAACACAGTACATGAATAACAATAAATAAATAATGCACAGTTTTACTAAACTAAACCCTTATCCTTACTCAATACAACTGATAACATAACTAAACTTAACCATCTACCAATATAACATGAATGTCCATTGTCTGTGTAATATATGAGCTTGCCCCGCCTATCATGATCCTGTGATTCGTTGCAGGATTAACCCCTTCCCGCATAAAAAAAAAAATTTTTTTTTTTTTAGTTAACTAACAAAAATAAAAAATTTTTTTTCTTCATATAACCAAAACAATTTCCTAATCCTGAAATAATAATAATACCCTCGAACTATAATCAAATAAACATCCTCAATTAATACTAACATTTCATAACTGTCACTTTGACAGAAGCACCAAATCAAAGACACGTGGTAACTTTAAAACCAAAACAAATACACATGTTCCCGACAGCAGATAACAAAATTTTATGCAGGGTCACAAAGTACACAGACGGCATTCCTTATCTTAACTAGATTATTGTTCATTCACACAGTCATCTTACATACAACATTTAAACCTGAACTGACATATTTAAATCACTACACATTCTTACCCCTATATCCTGACATTTATTTCCGAGTTTTTTGTATACATTTTTCTCAGTTTTGAAACGCACACGTTTACTTGGAAATGTAGATTTGAATTTGTTTAATATACGCTGTATTTGCTTTATCTCGCAACCCATTAACTGAACCTTGGGGGTCGGTGAGTTATTCGTTATCTTGTCTTTCGAGCGTCCCAGTCTGATAATGTGAGGTCGACAATCAACTTTAGCTTGCAATAATTCTTTCTGACATTCCAATGTAGCATGCAGTTTATTCAATTTATCAACTTCCCAAATAATATTATGTCCGAGTTTTCTAACTCCAAGTACGGTCGCATCTATTTCCGTACCCTGTTCGTATGTTGTTTTAATTGCCTGTTTTTCAATTATCTGCGACTCACACTTTGCTGATTTTATCCTTGTGTGACTTACCTGCAGAATCGGCATTTGTATAAAGTGGTTTTTACACCTCTTTCGTAACTGCTCGTCCAACAGCGATATTTCTGTGCCGCTGTCGAACAACATCTCGTCAACATAACCACTGATTTTTGCTTCGACAATAAGGTCGGTGCAATTTTCAATACTAATATTTCCCTCATGTTTATTATTATTATCATCATTATTACACACTAAATTATCCCTAATTGCTGCAGGATATAGGCCAGACATAACAGTTTCATTCTTATCTCTAACATTTTTCATACTTGATTGATTGAACTGCTTTTCAACTAAATCATTTTCAGTAACTGTTGCTAATAAGTTGGTATTAAATTGCTGAGTCGTATTTTTATGTTGTTGTGATTGTGGCTGATTTTGTGGTGTTTGAACATGAAACTGATTACGCGGTGGTTCATTATTATCTACCATAATTGTTGTCACCTTATTGTCATCAGTATCATTCACCTCTCCGTCCTCCATAAACACCTCAGTATCTGATATAAACTCATCAATTACCTCCTCATTACGACATGTGTCATAAATACCTGCACCGTTAGTATCCATACTAGTTCCAGGCTCTACTAATGGTTCGGGATCTTTATGTGTTATGCATACACTGTCCACATCCATGATAGCTTCAAATTCTACCATACGTTCACGGTTCTCGCATGCTATATCTGTTATACTATAAACTATCACCTCATCACAGCACTTACCTGAAGTATGTTCCAGACTAACAGTGTTCCTACTACTAATTTCATTTCTGTTATCTTCACTACAATTTGACGCAGAATCTAAATACTCGACTTTACCGAGATATGAACTACTAGGCCCCAATAAGGTGATTTCTGTATAATCACTTTCAATTTAATCTACTACGCTACCGTTCTCCGTTAATCCTTCAGATGTAACATCTTGGTTAACTTCCATATTACTTTCGTTGAGAGTATGTTCAACAAGAACATTTGGTACTTCCAATTTATCACAAGGTACAATATTCTCAACAGTTAAATCTACTTCAATATCAGCTGACATTTCCTGTAGTTTCGCCATCCTCTCCTCTCTATCAGCTTCCATTTCTTCCCAAAATTTCTGCATATTGGCGTCATGTTCTTCTTCTTCGGCTTTCATTTCTTCCGCCAATTCCCGTAGACTCATTATCATCTCTTCTTGACGGGCTTTATTTTCCTCTTTATCAGCTTTCCGCTCTTCTTTATTTTCTGCTGAAATTTTCTGTATACTCACTTCCATCTTTTCTTCCATGGTTTTCATATTAGCTAATAAGGCCGCTAAAGCATTCTTGATTTCTGCAGTATCCGCCATAATGATTAAAAATTAATTTAAAATTTTGTAAATTTAAATTTATTGATTTATACGCAAAGAAAGTTATTATTACTACAAGATTAGAACGTATTGTAACCAGTTTATATGTACACAGAAAGCAGTTCAAAATATCAACATGTAAATAAACCTTATTTAACACACAACAACTAATAATCTACCTCCAATATACTGATAAAATTTGTTCATATATGACATACAAGAGAATATGCACAATTGATAAATTATATCCTCAGATTTTCATAAGAACTATACACATACAATTATTACGTTAATTATAATTATACGTCGGATTTAACCAACAAATTTTATACTCATAGACAAATATATAATAGCGTAAAATTACCGCTATCTTACGTGCCCTACGTTGCTAAGCGCCAAAATATCTCTATGCGACAACACAAATTACTAAACTATTGGCGCATAGGATATGATAGTATGTGTATTTCAAATTACAAGTCTATATTGGAGGGTTCAAGATTATTCATTGCACAAAACACAAGTTATAGTGTATATGGTATATTTGATATGTACAGAATGTAATGTTTGATATAGAGATTTTCTTTTAAAATATTAAATAATGTTCATACGCAAGACGTGATACGTTACATAAAGAAGATTCCCACGATGATGTTGTTGAAGAGACGGGCAGGTCTTTGCGGTGTAGTTGGTTCGTCAGGTGTGGCTTACAAATGACAGACGTTAACCCAGAAACCTTCACAGCTGGGCTGGCGTCCGGTAACAGCTTGGCTGATGTCCTGTAACAGCTGGGCTGGTGTCCTATAACATCTGGGCTGGCTTCCTGTAACAGCTGGGCTGGCGTCCTGTAACAGCTGGGCTGGTGTCCTGTCAGCTGGGCTGGCTTCCTGTAACAGCTGGGCTGGCGTCCTGTAACAGCTGGGCTGGTGTCCTGTCAGCTGGGCTGGTGTCCTGTAACTCCCACGATGAATCTGACGCTTCGCACACACAATGATACTACGGATCTTATTACTCGCCAAATTAATATAGAGTTATGACCAAGTAATATCTCAGGAGACAGTGAGTTTAATCTAATAACGGTATATTGAACTTATACACCGCTCCGGCTTCTTCAAGTGTTCACGGGAATACCAAGGTCTACCGCGATCAGCAGACCACCCTATGAGGAAATCTTGCACTAGCACGGAAACGTCTTGATGAAACAACTTACTATTGCGTAACTATTAATGATACTGACACTGCGGAAAATATCATACAGCGATACAGTTACACTCACTTATTACACACGTAGTACTACAATATTAATAATACCGTGTGTAAATAGATAATATCAATTGTTCTGCGTCACACGCGTTACTATCCCCGAAAAGTCTTAACAGATCCTTGCAAGCGGTAGAATCTTGTACAAGGAGTGCACGACCCGTTCGTGGTAGCAGCAGTGAAGAACTGCCTGTAATTATACGCACAATGCGTTAAAACAATACTGTGTGCAGATGTACTACACACACAGTTCTGAGTCTTCCCGTTTCACTAACAACGAATAGTCTTTACAACACCTTGCAAGCGGTAGAATCTTGTACAAGGAGTGCACGTCCCGTTCGCGGTAGATGGCGTAGAAGAACTGCCTGTGTAACGACAGGCTTAAGAAAATTTCCAACCACCACTCAGCATTCTATTGGTGGATGGAAGTCACATGGTTAGTACATCGTGACATGCACTTTTCATGCAGTAGAGTGCATTTACTTTGTAACAGCATGCATAGCGGTAATCAGAATACCCTTATCTCATGCATAACTGCATACTTACTAATATCATACACGAACGTAAACAATAGTCAGAAATGTATAGGGATTGTAGCAATACATATGTCTAAGTTCATTTCAATGTCAAACACAACGATAATTAATTCACACACCGCCCGGGAAACGTTCACCACTCGCGCACGCGCGCACATTTCCACAAACACAGTACATGAATAACAATAAATAAATAATGCACAGTTTTATTAAACTAAACCCTTATCCTTACTCAATAAAACTGATAACATAACTAAACTTAACCATCTACCAATATAACATGAATGTCCATTGTCTGTGTAATATATGAGCTTGCCCCGCCTATCATGATCCTGTGATTCGTTGCAATATGTGTGTATAAATATATATATATATATATATATATATATATTTAGCCTAAACATAAACATTCGCACAATTTACGGGATTTTTATTATTTCCAATGCATACATCCGATGATTCTGCGTGAGTGTGTCGTGTTTGCAAGTCCGCAGAATATTTTCATTTTAGCAATATATCTCCAAAAATTTTTAAGCTCTTCATTAATATCTGTAAATCTATATAACATGGTTTCTGGCCTGTTACTCGAGACAACTTAACTCGTTCCTATTCTTTGCTTCAGTTTTTTAATTTTTAGTATTAAGCCTTCCGCAGTCCTCTGTCAGTCAAAGTCTGGGTCTTACTAGGGGATGGGCCTCTGGTAAAATATGTGTTTCCTTCGTCCCTTCTATGTGTCCCATCCTCCTGACTCCATTTACTTTAAGAAAGTCTACAACTTTATGAGGAAGGTCTCAAGATTATGGTTCCTGCTTCAAACGCCACCCTCGAACACCCCATTATTAAAATATTTTAACACCCTTCTCTCAAACTGGTTTATTATTTAATAATATCAATTATACAGTTTCGTTGTTAGAAATTTGTTTAAAGTTAAATAAAAATAAAACTGACTTGCAAGTAAGAACTTGTTACTTATATTAAACATTGTATTAGAGAGATTTGATATCGAAATCGTTCAGATCGTGTGTATAAACGAATGTATGTTTTACGGCGCGTGCGTTTAGGATATATCATTTCATAGTGAGTTTTTACGCTGACTCAACATGTCATATTTTGTCTGCAATTTAGCAGAAGTACAAAATAATGCTCAATCCATTGTTCGAACAGGCGCATACGATGTGTGACTGCGGGTACATATTCGAATGCTCACGTATTTTTATATCTGAATCCGGGCTGCGTTATATCTTGCCACTAGACAGCTGTTACTTTTTACGAATAAAATATGTACTGTATGACAGAAAACACTTAGTAAACTGTGTTTTCCACTATCCTCCTCCATTTGTCTGAATTAAGAAACCAGTGTGCTATAGTTTAAAATACAAATCAGTTTACAAAAACAAATCGACTGTGTTTATTCTATCTGTTTCCTATCTAAACAAACATGACCAAGATAATAAAACAACAATCAAACTAAGCGTAACCTATATTCGTGGAACTCTGTTCCGATTTTATTAGATTTAGAAACAGGAAACATACTGTGCAATGGCAAACAAAATGCAGTTTCCTCGTAACGATTGCATCGCTTCGCTCCTTTCTTACTTATGTGAGATTACAATAGATTCTCTATGTCCGTTCTGTATATAGATTTCAAACAAAATACAAACTTTCAGAGCTTAGAGCCTGTTATACGACTACTTGAGTTATGCATGATTATACGAACTACGCAAGCATTTGAAAACTGAATTTTTGCTTTTTTTTAAATATTTCAAATATTTTCCAATGATTTGCTCGGATTACACACGCTAATAAAAACCTACGACTTGAGTTATTCATCAGTTACGATTTATTTGTCTAATTAAAGTAATGCCTGTCTTTGTGTTTGCGCGTAAAGCATGTTATTCTCTGGGAACACCCATAATAGAAGATTATTCGCTTATTATATCTTTTATCAACATTAAATTTCATTAATTTCATTTCTGGACACAATCAGGTTTACGGCATACAATGCTTTTACTTCTGTAATATCATTAATAGTTGAGGTGAATTAGCCATTGAAAGTACAGTGTTTAGTTGAGCTTTGCTTAAGAGAACTACAAAAAGAAAAGTTCTCTTTTACAAAAATTCGGTGAGTCTATCGACTTGTGTACGCAGAACATACACAAAGAGGACGGACTTTTGGCATTGTCGTTATATCTACATAATTTTGTAAGTATTTATTATATCAAAAAATACACACTATTAAAATAACGTTTAAATAACTTGTTCGTTTGATACGAACAGACTTGAATAAAGAGAAACGGTTTTATCATTCGCGCCGCTGCGCTCCGTAATTGAAAACTAAAAATCTGTATAATATACATGAAAAGAACATTCTTTCTAATACGATAATATTACGAAACGATGTTCTGTGTAATACGATTTACCTTTGAGTGAAAATTTATATCTATTATGTATCTTTATACACTTTATACAATTTTGAGTTATTATGTGTACTCTGTAAGGTTGGAAGTTAATTAAAATATATATACATACATACAAGCACGCACGAGCGCAGTAAATAGCCAATAAGTTTTACTAAAAGTTAAATGACAGTTAAATAGTGTTATTGACAATTCATAAATACAGAAAATAAATAAATCTGTACATAAACAGGAAAATTGTCTCTACCAGTAGGAAAATACTTCTTGATACAAAAGAAAAACTCGATTTTCCACGGGAACGAACAACATTGCTGCAAATATTAAAGGAGGTGGATTTATGTGGAAAACATATATTTATAAAAGAAATACCTTACTGAGACGCAGGACATAGTTACCTGGCGATGCGCGGACCATTGTTTTATTAGGATGAGACGGGGATAGACACCAACCTTAACTTAAAAAAGTGCTGGAAAAGTAACGATGTCACAGGTATTTTGAAGATTGGTTCCGCGTCAATCATGTTAACATAGTCGACAACGTTGTTTGTTGTTTATCCTTGTTGTGTGGGTTATTGAGTTTTTGTAAGTTATTTTTATTAGTTTTGTATGGTATTTTAATGTCTGTGTTTTAAAATAGTTTTGTTAACTTTGTCATCTTAATATTTATGTATGTGAATGTGGCCAATTCTTTATTTTTGTTATTATTTATGTGTTGTTCACTTTGATAATTTCTTAAATGTTCAGATATTATTTTTTATTTGATTTTGTTTTCTATTTTGTTTGTAGTATTTTTATTGTATTCGTTTTTGTAAGTTATTTGGTATATTATATTTCTTTGTTTGTTTGTTTCTTGTTTGTTTAGGGGTATTTTGTACATTCTGTTAATTAGTGAATAGAAAGCTGCCATTGTATGTTGTGGTGGGTGGTGAGAATGGTTAGGTATAATGATGTTAGTGGAAGTTGGGTTTCTGTTTATTGCATATTGTAGATGGTTATTGTTTCTTGTGATGGTTATATCTAAATAGTTGATTTTGTTGTTTTTATTTTTCTTCTGTGAATTGTATTTTTGGATGTATGTTATTGATTTGTTTTAATATGTTATACGGATTTGTGTTTTTGTTATTAGATTTATATAGCCCATCATCTACATATTTTATCCATATGCCATTTGGATCAATACAAAATATGACACAATTTTCAAAGCACTCGGCATCGAAAACACTCAAAAAGCTAATATATACACCACAATCACACACAATAACACCAATATAAAATACCAAAAACCAACAGGAAACCATAAAACCAACCAACCAAAACACAAATACTCCACAAGATATAAAATCTGGAAGGCTGAGGATGGGAACAATACGCTTCCCGAAACATGTACTAAATAAGGGAATAAAACATCTTGAGGTAAAGAATTTGTAAATATTAAATAAATTATATAGGTATGCATCAAGAAATAGACTGTAGAAAGCAGTGTTTTAATATATTTATAATATTTATAGAAGCAAATATATATCATGTTGCTTAAACTAATGTCACCTACATAAACACCGTGTTTCCAAAGCCTTTGTGCTCTGTGTAAATATATAGTCAATAACTGATAAATAAAATAATAATAAAATATATAATTACAAAATATTTAAAATTAATAAAATATAAAGAATGATTAATATTTTATCATTAAATGATCACATAAGGAATTCTTATTTTTTATTTTCTAGATATTGTTTAATTTAACACTTATCATCTAGAGTTTCATTTAGCAAGTAGGCTAAGCCTGTATCATTTATTTGAGTAGTTAAGTGTGGTAATTAAGAGAAGTTTCTTGTCTATTTAAAGTCTACTCCTCGTCGTCGTATCGACAGGACCCATTAGAAACTACCATGTACAGAGCGCATTTCATCCTCTCACATTATGCCACCAACTTCGCTTGTAGTTAGTCCTCGAACAAATTTAAAACTAAAATATCCTTACCCAAGTTAAACAAGAACACAAAGCATACAGCTAGCGTAGGCGACAGAGTATGTGGAACACACAAATTATAAACAGAAGGTATAATATTTATTAATTTTGATTTTAAAGGAATACCAACGCATGAGGTATGATTAGTAATTTTCACATTGCAGTGTGCATATTTTACGTATCACACCGTAACTCAAAACAATAAGTTAGATACGCCTATACGTTTACTGTTTATTACTTACAAAGAATGCCTTATATCTGGCATAAACAACTGACGAAAATTGATGGGAGACTCAGACTACACTAACAAGTCAAACACTGCAACTAATTACCTTTGATCTTGTTATTTAAAACACTAATTATGCATCGCTCCTCACATATCTTAAAATATGATATCCATAATGTGTTGTTGATACACGTTTGTGCAGCTACTTATAAACTGAAATTTACGTTTAAATTGTATTTTCAAGTGTGTAATCTTTTGATTGACATGATGCTGCGGATAAGTGAGAAATGAATAATCTATGCACTTTTAGTATCATTTCATCACAGCGTAAAATGGTATTTCCTTAATTATTTTAAATGGTGAAGTACTGAATTGTTTAGTTGATGATTTGGAAATTCCTATTTAAAGTTATCGTTCTCAATTGTTTTATATTAATATGTAACAGCTTTAAACGTGTAAGTCAACACTTTTGTTTTGAGTAGTAAATATTAAAATTATAAGAGATGTTACGTGATTCACGTTGTATTTAACATCGTAACTTGGTGCCATATTGATCGTTGATGTAGTAAGCTGTGTGGTTTAAATCAGCCCTTTTCATCCTCTCACATGTTTTCACTACGGCTGCATGTAATTAAGTTCCCAAACATATTTGAACCTAAAACTTCATTAACGAGTTAAACAAGGGCGAAAACCACTCGCAGTTTGTAACGAAGTTTGGGAAACTAAAATGAAATTATGAACAGAATCACATCACAGGTGCAGTAAAGATAAACTGGAAAAGAAATATTAACTTTTGAAAGCATAAATAAAACAAATTAAAATAATGTAAATAATCATATAATTAAAAATATCGTATTTGAAATATAAAACGCAATTAGTAATACAGATCGCAATATATTTCTATTAAAGATTTAAATGATAAAGTCGAGTTATTTATATGTACTAACAATAAGATTTTGTTAAACAAAGGTCATACAATTAAACGTCAATCAAAAATACCAATTATATTGTAAAATAGTAACCAAATTACAGGTCCTAAAACACCATACACGACAAAATGGATAATCCAAGTTCAACAAAATTAAATTTCCTAATAAAATTACATAGAAATAATTAAACAGAAATAACACTCTTGCATAACACTAGGGATTTTTCTGATTAGCGCTTTCAAGCTGTGATAACGAGCTGTGAAGATTGAAAGCGTTAGTCGGAAAACATTTTTCTATACCGGAGTGCAACAGTGTTATTTCTGTTTTTGATTATAACCATTAACACAAATTCATTAATTAAAACTAATAACTAATTTATTAGTTATCTCATAAACGTTAAAACAGAGTCAAATGTTAAATAGCTAAATAACTAACACATATTTTAAAACTTAAAATAAAAATTCCATAACTTACATCTAATAGTGCATATTTTGGTGACAGTATAAAGTATATGTGTCGAGTTCTACTTCTTAAGGAAATATAACACGAAAACTAAGTAAACTGTTTAACACTATAAATTTAAATTATCCTATAAGACAATCAGGTCTATAGTATAAATCTACTAAATTTTTGGGACCATTTAGGGATGTATTGATATAGTAAAAAATCTCGCATTCGCCGAGAATAGAAATTATCAGAATTCAAAGTATACCTACACATATAATCTATTTTTAAGAAAATATTGATAAAATCGTAATTTGCTAAGTAACATATTAACTCGCAAATACTATCAATTCTCAAGACTTATCTACCGCGCACGCCCATACTCACAAAGGCATCCACATTCACATATTTATTTGTATGTATATATCTTTAAAATTTCCTGAATCTGTTTACTCGCCTATCTAATAAAAAAAGAAAAAATAATCCAATAATAGAATTTAAGGAACCTTAGATTAGATATCTAAGGTACCTTAGATACCATCTATGTATCTTTGGAAAATTGAAGACGCTTCATGCGCAAGCCATTGGACAGAAAAAGAGAACGTAATTTTATTCCTAATTGGTTTTAAAGGACTCTCCCAGACCTGACGATGAACGTCTAACTTCATACCCACATCACCTAAGTCAAAAGAATAAAAGATGTGGAGTTATGGTGCGATGACCAGTATCTGAATGATGTGTGCTGTGCTCGTCTGAGAGCAAGACGACAGCTTTACGGTGAGGGTCATCTAACGTTTGAAGCGAGAGTGGACACATTAATTGGACAATCAGAAAATCCGGAATGAATATATCTTCCGTATGTAGTGCATATATTTATTATTACGACGGAGAGAAAAGAAGTGCTTCAATAAAAACAAGTAAAAAGCAAAGAGTGCACCAATAATTTGACAGAAGGCCCTATGGCCAGAAGTATGTGAAACATGGCCACCTCCAAGCAGATAATTAGAGGGTTTCTTTTTATAAAAGAAGAGAAAAGTCAACGTAAAAGAGTAAAGTTGCTGAACGTACAGAGTGTTTACGTTTCACAAAATCACTAAAATGTTTAATGGATTCGTTAAAAATAAAGCAGCCAAAGTTGCAGTTGACACCGCCATTTCAGTATCTTTACTACAATGTTTCCTGAAATAAACAGCCACTCACTTCCTCAGCTGATCCCTTTTACCAAATGGACTGAAATTGAAATCCTCGACAAACTGTAAATAAAGGCTGACGCACGGTTACCTGGATTTCTTACAGTTTAGCTACCAAATGCTCATTACAGACATTGACAATGTAGTGATCGGTACTGATATTATGAAGGTCTATAGGTTTTTAGAGAACTTACGAGATCATATCCTGAGAGTTGTCCAAGAGACGATAAAGTTTTGTACAAGTATGTGACGATAGCTGAAGAAAGAGTTGACAAATACGAAGAAGAGGAAACCTTGTTGGCGGATGTGGAAACAAAAGACGAACAAGAAGACGAAACACCAACTTGTGATATGACTCAAGAGGTGATTGAAAAAGCAAAAATTGCGAAGAGGGTCATACTTGTTCCTCAGTTAATAAGGTTCTTGAGGTAAGGTGCTTGTTCCTTAGTGAACTAGCGTAAAAAGAAAAAAAAACGATCTAAATAGAAAAAGTCTATGCGAAGATGGGGAACAGAGAATACACGAAAAGTCAAGGAAATTACAACGAAGACAATGGGTGTGTCGGTAATTGTGGATATGGGAACGGAGAGACGGACGAGGTTCCAGAACAACTCTTTGTGTGTGTGTGTGTGTGTGTGTGTGTGTGTGTGTGTGTGTGTGTGTGTGTGTGTGTGTGTGTGTGTGTGTGTGTGTGTGTGTGTGTGTGTGTGTGTTTATGACACTGTAATTAATTGAATACTATTTGCATAATTGGTAGTTACTGAAGAATTAACAATTATCTGCAATAACGATTGTACGAATTATTGGATATATAACCCGTATTATGACTACCTGAATTACAAACAGGAATTCAATCGACTACGACAAACACATATATACAGAGAATAGAACGACTTCTTTGCATTACAAAGTTATACAGTGTGGTGAATGGGCTACAACCAGCTAACGACTTCCGGTTTTTGTCATTGCACGACATGTTTGCTCTTTGTAATCTAATAAAAGCACAACAGTGTGCTGCAAAAGTAGGTTACTTCGTGTCTGCTTTTCTGCTGAAGTTCCTTCGACGCATGTTAACATAAATAGGCAACACATAGAACTGGCATGTTTCTGTGATGTAATTTCTGTGTTTACAAATAATGTACACACATCACTTATCACCGAGTAATTAGTATGCCTAAGTCTGAATATTCATTTCTAACTCAAAAAAATTAAGTAAAACTGGCAGAACTTAAATTATTATTCTACACTTCCGACTCTACAGGACCGACAGTCAAATACAAGAGTTTGAGTTTAGATCACCGTGCAGTAGTAGTACCATGCATGTAGTAGTCATACTTCACTATCTTTCTAGGATTTTCTTCTGATATATTAGTTCACAGAATTGGTTGCTTATCACTTACCTATGCACTTTCTCGACAACACGAAACAGCAATTAGACTGTAGAATGCGCTGAACTTTATGATTATTAGATTTAATTAAATGTTTACGGAAATGTGATAACTAACATTGTTTACGTTAATGCTACAGTTGTTGAAGTTACAGACAAAGAAAATGAAGCGGCAAGCGATAACAGACAGTCAGAAATACCACCTGATAATAAATTATGACGTTCAGCAATTACCAGAAACGAGATAAAGTCATATATACATGAATTTACGAATGAAAAATTAAAAATAACTCCTATGTCAGGATTAAAGATCCGAATACGACTCCTGTTAATTGACTCATACTTTCTGAAACTACTATGCACACTAAAAAAATAACATTCCTGAAATTCAGCAAACTCAATTCGATGGTACATCTATGACAGCTGAAAGACACTTGGAATTGGCGGTTCTGTGAATAAACAAAATTTGACGTTTATTTGAGTGATGTAACCCCGCATCATCCGCATATCTAGTTCTCGCACAGCGGCCGTGTGGTCGGGAGCTTCTCCCTTTGGACTTATCGAGACACATTTTTTATAGAACGGAGGAGGGTGTAGCTATGACTGTCATCTAAGTATGTTAAAACACTTTTCTCTTTCAATTATGAATGCTCAGCGTGGATATAGACAATTTATAATGCCAACAAGATGGGATATGCATTTATTTTTTGCGACAGGCTTTTCGTAGCTATTAATTTCTCGTCCGTGGTGAATACAGCCGCAACTGTCGTTTACCGCCTCGCTGATCCGTCGATCTAAACTGCGCTGATTTTCCCTTATGAGGTACCTCAGGAAGAAGTCTTCCAGACACGTTGTCCTATACTGTTGGAATTCAAGAGCCGCATAAATGCTCCCTTCACCAATCCGCGGTGTATGTAACGAGCAGAAAATGAGCAGCTGCCAACACCGCTAAGAAGAATACACTACCAACGCTGCCGCATCCTTTATTTTATAAAAATATCATTACGTTATAATACTATTAGACATGTTATGCTACAATAGCATACTTATAGTATTAAATTAAATAACTAATGTATTAGGTGTAGATATTATATCACACATGTATTAAAAGCTAATCATTTTAGTTACATTGACTATAAAAGATTTTCAAATTGCATTCTGCAAAGTATAGAAGCTAACAATTTGGATCGAATTCTTTTATCTGGAAAATGTTACCAATTTCGGATTACATAGATGTCTGACAATTAATGTCTAGCGTCTACTTTCTTGTGTACTATCTACTGCAAACAAGTCTACTATTTTAATCTTTAATAACATTACAAATATGTTTGAAGGGTTAGATCCAGAGATTACTCTTCATGAGCTTGCTGAAATACGTGATTTACAGTAAAAACACTAAGTACTGAATCGGGACTAGAAATAGTTATTCATCCGTGGTATGCTCAGTGTTGTGTATAATGTTGATTAAATAAAGCTGCTGTGCGAGTACCTACTATTACAATAATTTTACATAGGATATTTCCTACGAAAGTACTGCCTAATTTGAAATTAGCTTATAGTCGGAGTAGACAACTTCTCAAGGGACCTAAAGTCATCAAGTGCGTACTGAGACTTTTCACTCCCAAGTAGGAAACCATCTCGAGTTTTAATTAATAAATGAGAAAATTTTAATATAGATGTGTAGTTGAGAAAGTGTTTACATCAAATTCAGTCGTTAAATATGCTTCAATTCGACACGTCATGCAGACGTTACGTTCATCGGATAATGTCGATGTTTTATTTCAGCATTGTTATGATGCTCGACCTTTGCATTAGTAACAAAGTGAATAATGAGATTTACCACAACAAATAAGGAACAACTACCTACAGTCATTTGCAAGTAAATTGGAGTCCCCAGCGGAGACAGGGAAAGACATTAATTATGTTAGTCCTTCTTCTGTTAACCACACCCAAAACACATACTTCTCTTGCTTTTTGATTTAGAACGCTGTTAAGAAAATTGATATTTTGCTCAAATGTTACGAGTTTATTATTTTAACTGTTTCCCTTCTGTTTTCAGAGTTGGTATAAATGTTGACGTTAAGAGGTTTACTGTTCAGCTCTTGTTTTGTATCAAAACAAATTAAAAATTAATGATAATTACAATTCCGGTAATGAAGAAAAAATGATACAGGCTTTGAGCATTAATTTTCTATTTTCTTTTGTCCACACTGAAAGCGGTTAAAATTTCTTCGTACGAACCTCGACTTCGAACAGTTTTATAAAATTTAACAATCAAGTCATGATAAAACTGTAGTCTCTTACTGAGTGTATTTAACTCGTTTCAAGTTACGCATTTTTATCATCGTCACTAAAAACGTTCATACCACTTATCCCATAGAAGCAGTCTTGCTAAGTACTGAGAGTGTATTAGGACCGATTTGGATCGCTTAGTTTCTGTCACAGTAATCAACGTTTAATTTTTACAATGGCAATAAAGATCCTGCGTGGCTCTCCATAAAGGCATTAATCTCATTCTCAGTCGTGCATATGACTGCAACATGTGACAACTCTTTGACCACGGTTATTCACCACTGTGATCACAATTTCTCTTTGTGTTCCGACATTTCTTCCGATTTAACATACACAATTGAGTCCGTTGCATTTCCTAATAAATTTTTGTATAACAATGACATTCCGAAGGCGGCTTTACGTAAATTTTTAGTCGAGTCGTCAAAAGCAATTAAGTCAATGACTAATTTCGGTACCAGAAGAATTATCGGACTATTGGAATTGTGGAAGATAAAAAATAATGATTATGGTACGATATTAATTGATGACATGTTGGGCACTTGAAACATATTAATACAAAGGTTTTGTAAAATATATAAAAACACTTGGTAATTTTCACAGATTTTATGTAACTCTGTGAAACCGACAGCTGTTTCGGCTACCTAAACCATTGTCAAAGAGAGAATGAATGAAAACCTAAACACATGGCGTGAGTGGTGGTGACCATCTGCTTAGAGCGTATCTGGAACATCTGTGAGGGTGATTGTGATTGAGAGGGGGGTGCAAGAGACAAGGGAAGGTCAGAATAAAAACTAAATACAATCATACATGGAAACTATAAAATTAACTAAACTAAATACAATCTGAATGGAAAATATAAAATTAACTGAACTAAATATAATAAGAATGCAAAATATAAAATAAACTAAACTAAGTAACAGCTTTTAATAAAGGGATACACAGAATTCAGTTTGTTCATTTGTTAAATTTTTGTTATTTTTTATTGATTTTTAATTTCTAGAATTTCTAACAAATCCATTTTTTTACCTTTATATATGTTGTGGAGTAGTCAGTAGCGGATTTAAAGGTATGCGGAGTATGCGCTCGCATAGGGCCCCGCTATAAAGGGGGGGGCCCATTATAACTAGATTTTTTAATGAATAAATCTATAAAAAATTGTACGTTACTTTTTTTATATATGACAAACTTGAAAGAAGAATAAATTATATCTATTCCATGAGGCCATGACAACATGTAACGTGTAGGGTAGAGACCACAGTCGTCGCCACCTCTGTAGTTATCGCCACCTGTGGGCATTTCGTTAATTAAAAAAATATCGAATAGTGTTAGAAACTCGAAAGTTTCATAAGTTTGTTCGGTGGCGGTAACTGTGTCATCCAATAGACTAATTAATTAGTTATCGCCATATGTACGACAATAGCAAAAACTTAAAATGTATAAACGTTACTTAATTATAGTATTTATGTACAGTAAAATGTTAAATACAGGGTCCGCCAGTGAAGCGGGAAAATTAAAAGTACCCAATTTTTTCATGAAACATTTATTATCAGAATTTTTTTACAGATTTGAGTTGAGTAATGTATGCCATTATTTTACTTTTTAAAAATAAGGCCGCTCAAGTGAGAACCATTTCTGTGTAAACATTCTTCTAATCTTGACCGAAAATTTTCCATCACTCGACGAAGCAGGTCAGGTTATATCCGTGCAATTTCTTGTCTGATATTCTTTTTTTAATTCCGGTATGGTGTGCGGTCTATCAATGTACACCCTGCTGTTCAGAATTCTCCAAAGAAAAAAGTCGCATGCGGACAAATCTGGGGATCTTACAGGCCACGAGATGTCGCCATATCTGGACATGAGTCCGTCCGGGAAGAGTTCTCTTAAAGCAGCCATGGACACACGAGCAGTATGACTTGTGGCCCCATCCTGCTGGAAAAAAATTTATTTCCGGAAACCTAGGGAGCTGTTGCATCAAAAATGTTCTGACCATGTGTGTGTAGCGGTCTGCATTGACAGTTGTGGTGTTTCCTCTATCGTCTTGGAAAAAATATGGCCCAATAATGCCAGATGATGAAACTGCACACCACACCGTAACTTTCGGAATATGTCATGGCTTTTCATGCAACTCACCTGGGTTTTCGTCATTCCAATATCGACTATTTTGTTTGTTTATATATCCATTCAAATGAAAATGTGCTTCATCTGACATAAACATGCGGTGAATAAAGTTTTCATCATCATTTACACGTCGCAATATTTCTTCGCTGAAAATCTTGAGAGCCAGCATGTCGCCATCTTTCAACTCCTGGATTACTTGAATTTTGTAAGGATGAAAAGATAAGTCTTTATGCAAAATTCGTCGTAACGATGTGTCACTAATGTTTAGTGCGGATGCATGTTTCACTGCAGAACGTTGTGGACTACGCGTCAATGCTACTCGAACTCTTTCAATGTTTTCCTCTGTTCTTACAGACCTTGTTGCTCCTCTCCGCTTTAAGTTTAATGTGGGACCAGTTTCTTTAAACTTTTTCACCCATGACATAATTGCATGAGCGGACGGCACTCTTCCATGTTGTGGAATATTGAAATGATTACGAAACAATCGTTGTACAGAAGTCACACAGTCACCATTCTTATAAAACGATTTTACGCAGAAAGCACGCTGTGCACCAGACCACTGCTCCATGTTTAACAAATGGCATTAAATGTAAAACAACAATCGGAAACCTCCACGCCCTCTCGTGAGCAGAAAATGAACTATTGGCCTTTCAAAATTTCTGGCTTCACTGGCGGACCCTGTATATATGCTAAATAAAATTTATTTTCTACAAGAAATATATTTCTTTCTTTATTAGGTATGTATTTCTTAACACCTAAAACCATATGGGGATAGCTGCCATCACACCTAAATTTTTCCTGTCCAGGAACTAAAATGCGGCGTTCACGCATTTTAGTACCTCTTACGTCGTAAAGGTGATGTTGCATCCCTCTACGGCAATACTTGCAATCAACGTGAAGTTCGCACGATTAACATCAAATTTTATTTCGTGAAGTTGGAACACTGGTTTCAGTAGAATATGCACTGTTCATCAACCGTTGCGCGTGTGGCAGCACTGATAAAATTTGTGCGCCTGGCAGCAACAGTGAAAACTTCAACATAACCTAGTTAGTGTGAAATATTGAGCGAGTGCATTGTGTAGTAATTGAACTGTTTTATAAATTTTGATTGCTTAATCTACCTAAAACCATAATAATGAAACGGAATTATTGCTCAGGAAGTGAGAAGAGGAAAAGACAGAAAATAAAACACGAATTAGAAATTAAGCAAAAAGACAGTTTGTTTGTGTTTTTAAAACCTAGAAATGACGAGGCATCTGACGAGGCAACTGGCAATAATAATAATAACAAGGCACCTTCTTCGTCTTTGCATCTAGAAACCACCGTACAGCAAATTACGGTTAGTGAAGAGTGTGAAGATATTTCAGATAAGCCTAAGCAAGGTTCAGAAAATAACGAAAGTAAAAGTAATGAACATGAACTAATTTACAACATCGACAAAAGTCAATTGAAAGATAATTTACCTTGTTTAAAGCCAGTTAGCTTAAATCAAACTAGGCCTACAGAACACAATGCAGCTGATGCGACTGATGGTAATGATTTTCTTGTTGCATGCCCTACCTCAGTAGAACATGTGCCAATCCCACACCCGTACCCGCAAGATATAGCATTGTGGCCACGACATCTAACTCAAGATATGGTTGAATATTACCTTATAAACAAACCGAAAAGTGTTGGGAATTTAAGAAATGTAAAACAACAATACATGGATAAAGGAAAACATTATTATAGAAATTTAAATGAGAGCCATTTTTATCGGGTGAAAAAAAATGGAGCCAAAGAACGAAGAGAATGGTTAATATTCTCTGAAACCTCAAAATGTGCGTATTGTTATGTGTGCAAGTTCTTTCCAGGCCCAAAAAAAGATAAAAATTCCTTTGTTGACGGTTTTTCAAACTGGGCATATGCTATCAGGCTACTGGAAGAACATGGATGTTCCAAAATGCATGCTACGGCAATGTTTACTTTTATTAAGAGAATTAATTCAAAGAACAGAATTGATACTAACCTGGCGACACAAATTGGTAAAGAGTGCATGTATTGGAGACAAATATTGCACAGAGTAGTAGCAACTGTTAAGCTATTAGCAAAGGTAGGCGTTCCGTTTAGAGGGCATAACGAATCTGAGTTATCAAAAAGACAGGGTAATTTTTTTACGTGCTTAGAATACTTAGCAGAATTTGATGAATTTCTTAAAAATCACTTAGATAAGTATCAGCACTGTGGTTCAGGCAGAACTAATTACTTATCCCACCAAACTTATGACGAATTTGTAGTTCTTATGGCAAACCAAGTTCAGAACAGCTTTGTTAAAGAAACAAAATACAGTATTTATTTCTCTATTGTAGTAGATTCGACACCAGACGTAAGTCACACTGATCAACTTACAGTAATTTTCAGATATGTAAACAATAAAGGCGAGATAGTTGAGCGATATTGAGCTTCACACCAATAAAATGTCACAAATCTGAGCATCTAGAACGAACCGTTTACAAAAAATTGAAGATTTGGGATTAGAAATAAAAAATTGCCGTGGGCAGAGCTTTGATACAACAGCTAACATGGCTGGCCAATACACTGGCTTGCAAGCGAGGATAAAGGAACATAGCCCTACAGCTCTTTATGTTCCGTGCTCCAGCCATTCGCTAAATTTAGTCGGGAACAGTGCTGCAGAATGTTGTCAAGGTGCAATACAGTATTTTGATTTTGTTCAGAAGATCTACACATTTTTTTCAGGATCAACACACAGATGGCAAGTCCTTACGCAGCTTCTAGAAAGTAAAAGTGAGGGTATTAAGAAACGAAAAACAGTTAAAAAATCTGTGATACTTGATGGTCCGCTCGAGCGGACGCAGTTGTTGCTTAAAAAGAGAGTTACAATGCCATAAAGAATGCTCTTCTTAAAATTTCTGAAGATTCGTGTGAAAAACCAGCTACGAGACATGAAGCAAAATCACTAGCTAAACACTTTGAAAAATACGATAATGCAGTTTTAACCATTTTTTGGAATCGCTTGCTGCAACGAATTAATAGAGTAAGCAAATCTCTGCAAACCGAACATGGAACTGTAGTGTCAGCTATAAACCAATTAAGTACTCTCACACCATTTATTGTTAAGGTCAGAAACGACTTTAAAAATGTAGAAAAACAGGCTTTACTTTTAACTGACGGAGCAGTCAATGAAGATGAATAGATCAACAAAAAACGAGTCTCAAAAAGAAAATCATTTTTTGATGAAGACACCAGCAGTGACACAGTGTTGGAAGGCTCTCAGAAGTTTATTGTTGAAACTTATAACAGTATATGCGACCAGCTTGTTGTCCAACTTCAGAGGAGATGAGAAGCCTTAAAAAACGTATTTGATTTATTTAAATGTATCTTACCTGACTCTGATAAATACAGTGATACTGACCCAGCATCTACTGATATTGAGAAACTAATTGAAATGTACTCTGATGATATAGACGCAAACTATTTTGAAGACGAACTTCGTCACTTTTTGTATTTAGTGAAAGAAGATGATAAGTCAAAGTCAAAGTGTGATATGAAGGAAAAGAAACAACAGGAAGAAAAAACCAAACAAACACCAAGAAAAAGTCCTTATCAAGTGATAATAAGGAAGAAGAAGAGACTGAAATTAAACCAAAATGGTTTAAATCATCTGTAGATTTATACAGAATTATAAATAATGGTTCAAGTGCAACGTTTCCTAATGTCAAAACTATTCTACAGATCTTCATGACAGTTCCGATTTCAAATGCGTCAGGATAACGTTCCTTCAGTGCTTTGAAAAGAGTAAAAACACTTTTTAGATCATCTTTAAGCCAAGAACACTTATGTAGATTAGCAATTTTATATACAGAAAATGAGGCTTAGAAAGAAATAAATTATGACAAATTGATAGACGATTTTTTAAGAAATAAAGCTAGAAGAAGTTCATTTAACTTAGGGTAAAAATCAAATAAAACATACTTGTTTAAAAAAGTTAAAGTTTGAGATTTGTGTTTTAGAATAAACAATTTGATAATGCAGTAAACTGTGTGTCTAAAGCTTTGTGTATTATTTAAATCTATTACTTCGATTTAAATTAAGTGCCTTAGATCGTTTTTTTACAAAATTTTATTATTTTTGTACTTTTATATATATAGGCCAAGAAAATACTTTTATTTTTCTACAGTTCTTATTTTCACAGACTATAAATAAAACTGAACAATTGTACTGTAAATTTGTTGTGCCATATTTAGTTTTTCGTTTTTGACTAGGGGCCCTCACAATTTAAATCCGCCTCTGGGAGTAGTGTTATGTTTTTTGTATCTATGAAGTGATTGTGTTGTAAGCAATGATCTGCAAAACCTCTATTGGCTGTATTGGTTAAAATCGCCTTCTAATGTTTAGAATTGCGATGTTTCAGAGCACGGCCACATTGTCCGATTTCATAGCATCGCATTCTGCACAGTGTATTTCATAAACTCCATTTTTCTACAGTGTGTTTGATTTTCCTTTATTACTGACTTGTTAACACATGAAGTCAAACATACACGTCACGTTAACGTTATATTTATGCTGTACAGTTCCCCCATTTCCTCCTGTTAGATATTCTCACTACTGTTGGAGATGCATGGATTGTCGTGAAATGTTTCGTAGATATTTCAAGAGGTATCGGAGTGTTTTTAGTGACTGTTAACTGAAACGTTTGAAGCATCATCGACAAACACATCTTAATTTGCATCATGTCGAAGCAATTTCCTAAAACAACAGAAGCAAGATCAGTAGGCACTTATGTACGCAATGGATGTGTATATTACGCTATGCTTTAAGCCTAAAACGACCTAAAATACAGAGTCTATATAAATTAAGGTTTCAACCTGAAAAATCGTAATGGAAGTAATATAAATTGTAGCACGAAAATTAAATTCACTTTTCTGTTTCCGAGTATTTTAATTCCAATTACACATGTTAATATACAGAGGTATAGGCACTTTACACTTTGCCTGTACACTTTTTTTGAGACACAGAAGTTGTCAACATTTGTAAAAATATATAAATAGATAATATTCGTTTCTTCTTAGTGATACAATAATTACGATATAATAATTTATTTCAGAACGATAAAACGGGAACTGGCAAATTTATGAAATTAAGATAGGCCTATATGTATATTATGATGTAATATTTGTAATAATTCGTAATAATGTTAGTATAACACATTATTCCCAGGAACCTTAGGATGTTTTCACATCCAGGAATATGATATGCGGAACACAGAGCCGTTTGGACCAGAGCCACTACATACTCAAGACCGTCGTGCGTGGTGAAGAGCCACACCCTTTTCGTGGTGGTCTTATAACAGAAGACGACGAATCTAGATCAGAGAAGGTCGATAAAAAACTCTAGCCGGTATAGGGTCGGGTACTATATACGGTGGTCTCAGCCAACAACTAACAATTTCAACAGTAGCATCGGAAACCAGGTTTCCTTATTATCACAGATTTATTCCTTATTATCCCTCTCTGCCTCTCCTTTCATTCTCCCTATCACTATTTCTTACCTGCCCTCTGTGTAAAATACGGTAAAATACTTTATATTCTCATTGATTTGTGACTTCTTTAAAAAACAATTGTACTTGCGTGTACAGATATTAAATTTGAATTCTGGGGTTACAGAATTAATTACAAAAAGAAAAATTATATTAACAGTTCCCAAAATTTGTCACGTAAATTATAATGTGTAAGGATAAATATATGAATAAATGGAAGGCTTTGTGTGTATTTTGTAAATGAGCTGAAAAACGGCACAGAGAAGACTGAATTCAAATTTCGTGAAAAACATACTAGAGACAAATGCCACAAACTACAATAATTATATACATGAGTACTTAAATTTCTGCTTACCTATACACATTCTAGGTCCTTCTCCGAAAGGCATGAACGTGTAGTTATTTTTACTTGTAATTTTGTTATCCGTAAATCTTTCAGGATGAAATCTGTACGGATCAGGATAATACTCCGGATCGTGATGAACTGAATTAACAGATATGACAATATTCATCCCTTTTGGTATGGTGACATCTGCGCCCGGCACCTTATAATCTTCCAAGCACTTTCGTTCCAAAAAAGAAGCGATGAGTATCGGTGTAAAGTTTCTATAAAAAACACACCGAACATTCTTATCACTTTAGTAGACTGTATTCTTTACAGTGTGCCCGACGAAAGGGTTTACAGTTTTGACTGTATTAAGGTATTTTTTTTACGAACTTATTTTGTTGAAACATTGCTGCAACGGCTTCAACCTAGATTACAAAAGTTATTCATAAAAATGTCGGCTACAATTACGAAAAAACACATCAACAAATTGTGGGCCATTTGCGTAAAAGTCACATTATATGTTTACAACATATTAACGTGATACAACAGCAGATAATTTCAAAGAAACATAAAGTTAATGTTTAAAATCTTATGCTGCTGTAGTCTTTTTGAAGAGGTCTAGTTAGAAGAATAAAGTTTACCCCCGAATCAATGGGCTTCTTCCACCTCCTCCTGAAAGGCATAGTCGAGTTACATTTTCAGAAGAATCCATTATTTATCGTAATGATATGACAGGCTGAGATAATTGTAATTGCTACGACATTTCAACTCATCAGTTTTTAAGTCTCAGTTACTTCAATCAAAACGGAATACAGTCTGGGATGTTATAACCGCTGATGGTGCATTGTTCCATGATATATTGACAACACTTTGATGGCTACTGCATATGTAAATGTGTGAAATCAGTACATTTTGTGTCGTTTTACAGCTATTGAGTAAAAAAATTGCGCTTATTTTCTTTAATTAGATGGGGTCCTACAGCAAAATAGTAACCTTTCTAAGTTTTACTACCTAACCATCTCCAAGGTCTTTGGGTAGGTCGGGAAAGTGAATTTATGGACTAGCCAGAAAAATCACCAGACACAACTGAATGGATTCCAATTTGCATAAAGGTTTGTGATGTTTTTATTTATTTGTTGTTGTTATTTCTCATTCTTTTAATTTTTTAAAATCTAGACCACTCTACAGCAAAAATTACGAAACATTGTTTTTTAGACATTTTAGTGGTTACGCTATAAAGCAATAATTCTTTTTGAAGTGCCGTAATTTTGGTTTTATTCCTAATAAAAGTGCTTTGCCTTTTTGTAGGTCTTTTGTTACATCTGTTGAAGCCCTTGACAAATTTTACCTGAATATAAAATACCTGCATCCTCTTAGAGCAGGTAATCTTTTCCTGTGCCAAAATGCAAGTTATTAACCTTCGCAAAATTTTGTTCGTTGTCAATATTCAGATGATGCAAATTATACAAAAAGTACCTAAAAATTTAAAATTTCCGGGCAAGACTTAATTATGAAACTAAATTAATATCGTTACCGTTGACGACAGCCTCCATATATTTCATATCTTTTAACGGCTGATAATTAATCTTTCCATTGTGTTATGCAAGTACTTCGTCAATTTCATTTTGCATTTTCGTTTGGATTCCTGGATGTTTGGTTTAACTTGATGCGTCATAATGTATACTAATAATATATGATCAGAGTTACCAACCTTTGCATGAGTTCAAATTTGTTACGTGTTATAATGTATATTAAATCTATATGATCAGGTTTACCAACCTATGCATGGGTTCAAACTTTATATGTGTGTGTTATATTGTATATTAAAATATATGATCAGGGTTACCAATCTTGCATTATAGTGTATAGAACAGATCTGCCAACATTTTTCTGTGGTGGGAAATTCAAACTATATGAGCAACGCATTCGCCAGAATCTGAGACTCGAGAGAGTATGTTTGTCGTGCATGCTTTATTTTTTTATTTTTTAATGAAGCTGATTTGCATATCAGGGGTGGGTGGTGGGTCAATTCTCCCTTTGAATGTAAATAAATATCTCTCTCCCTCCCTCTCTCTCTCTCTACACCAATCTCGGTCTTCTGATGTGCGGTAAAGTGTTACGCAATTATGAAATTCAAACTATATGATCATAATTGTTACTCTCTCTCTCTCTCTCTCTCTCTCTCTCTCACATTTGAATGTAAGTAAAACTATCTCTCTTGTTGTCAAACGTTATGTTCAAGCCGTTTTCTCCTCTCCCTCTCTCATTCTCTCTCTCTCTCTCACTGTGTACATTGAGTAAATAATTTTAGCTCTCTCTCTCTCTCTCTCTCTCACACTTGTTGTCTCTCTCTCTCTCTCTCTCTCTCTCTCTCTCTCTCTCTCTCTCTCTCTCTCTCTCTCTGTGGTCAGTACCGCGCGCATGTATATGAAATTAGAAAGTTTATACTTATTCGACAAATATTAACGCCATCTCTCTCTCTCTCTCTCTCGCTCACAGACGTCGGAAGCAATTCCTAGTTTATAATGTAATTACCTGTGCGTGTATGTCTCTCTCTCGCTGCAAACGTTGACAAGAATTCCCCTACTGCTGCTTCAAACATCGGTAGAAATTCCTACATACAAATATTTGGCAGCACCAATAAGGTATGATTTGAATCTTTCGATGTAGCATTTCACATAATTTAATGTACTTTACAAATAGAGGTTTACAACGAAATAAATTAAAATAAACTATAATTGGTTTTAAATGGCCTTCAGTAAGTAACTATGCTAAACCATTGTAATACAAGAGGTCATTGACACGAATTTACACTGACACATTGCAGTCTCTCACTCTCTCTCTCTCGCTCTCTCTCTCTCTCTCTCTCTCTGGGTTAAGCTGGTGTTGTACGTTACTAAAATCATAGCAAATATTTTCATTCTAAGCATGTATTACTGTTTAGTAATAATTACAACCCAACAAAGGATATATAAGTTTGTGTACATGGATTGTATATTGCAAGCACGGAATTATTATTTAAATCCGATATCTGTTTTTATTAAAATCATACAATGTCAAAAGAGGATAGTTGTCTGTTACGAACCAGTACTAACTCTCCTATATGGCCGTCGCTCGCATCATCCGTATTTAAAGTTCGCTACTTCCAGTACACATGGCCTCTGTAACAGATTTGGTCTCCAACAGGTGTGATTCGAACGGTAAGAGCAAGAACAATATAAACAAGGCCAAGGACATTATATGTCTAGTATCCCTCCTCAGACGCTGGTGTTACTTTGTGTCATAAAATCTCGTGGCACTCAAGATAAGAGACAATACGTTTGCAAAAAACGACAAAATTGAACTTCTGGAAACAAAATTGCACGGTTTGTAAGTAATATCGACAACACAGGTCAGCATTTTCCGGTCATTGACAGATAAAGGGATCGTCACATTAGGACTACTGGCTGCTAAATCCAGTAGTACAAGAACTTAGATATTTGTTGAATCAGTAGCAAAAATGTTAGATCTACTGTTTTCAGCGTACATAGACATTTGATAATATTCCATTTTGGTTGTATTCGTGAAGCCATAGTGTAATGGCTGTCCTTGGAAGTCATGTAACCCTTAGTGTTTGTGCGGGAATCGTAGTCGGATTTTAGTTTCTGTCATGTCTTTCGTCCGTTTGTGTGCAGGTTGTGTTTACAGTCATGAAAATCATTTCAAGAGGTAAGCCGCATTGTATTGTTCGCGTACCGTGAGCATATGCGGTGGTGATTGCTGTACAAGAATTCCACGGACTGATGTGTTACGAAATTAGCGTGGTAACCAAGTTCTATGACATAGAGCGCGGGTTTCTCCGTACAATTGCGTAACGTCGCGTAGCATTTTTGTGCGATGTTAAGCGACCTATAAAACGTAATGAACCTGTTGTGCCATGATGACGGAGTTGCACAGATGCGCGTGATAATAATAACAATAATAATATAAAGAGGTCGCGTGCTCAAACATTAGCTCGGTGCTCCAGATAAGACGAGAGTCAAGAACAGTTATGATCATCATCCCGACCTTACCAGCGTGCGTGCAAAGCGCAGCGTATGTGTTTGTTACAGTAACGGTAATTGCTTATTAAGTGGGGAAACGAACCAATTGCTGGTGTATTGTGCTATTGTGTATGCGCGCACAAGAACGACCTACGACAATCCGCCTGCCCTACTTTGTCTGCAAGTCACAATGTTTATGGTTATTATAGTTCAGTTTCCGTCCAGAAGTAGTACTGTAGTGGTATTTTTGGTTTATTTTGTATCTTTGATTGGACAGATGGAAAATACGCATCGTTTACTCCCCCTATAACTATTCGACCCTGCTTAATACTCTAAATATTATTATTTCGCCTTTAACATGCTCCTTGTCAGTCTGTAATTTAGAGGTAGCGAATCGTTTTTGCCATTCTTCTGCCGATGATAAAATGTTCTCTGTAGAGTTATTCGTCAAGTTGTTGGTGTAACAATAACATGGTGTAAACTACCTCTCGTTTATCCATGAGAATGGGTGTTCGGTGTCATCTGCCGTGAGGGTAAATAGCGCCTTATTTTCGCTATTATTTACAACGGTACGGCTAAAATACTAGTAAGCGTAATCAAAAATTACTTCCTGCCCTGCTAACAACATCAATGGATGCATTTTGAGTACGTGGCTGTGAAAATGATCCGGACACAGGTTATGTCAGGTTGTAATAAGTTAGGCCTCTCCAGTTCTATAATTTTCTACAAAAAATTAGCTTTTGTTTCCGATTAAGTATCTCCATTTTAATTACTTTTAACACTACACTGAAAAGTTTGTAGTTGTGGGTAGAGGAAAAAATATCAGGAAAGGTATCCGTAGTATGTCATACGATAGTGAAGGAAAGATTTCATCGATATTTTGACATGTTCTCTCGCATATGTTATAGGTTACAGTGGATATGAGGTTCGGTTAGAACATGTGCACACTAAATAGGTAATTGTAAGGAAAATAAGAAATTACTGTAATAGGTACGTTGTTCAGTACTACAGGAGTAGAAAAATATTTTCATATTTGTCATTGTCGTAAGGAACTCACACCCTGATGGAAGGACACAAGGTGCAGTACAAAAATCCTTCCAGAAGGTCCTTCCAGAGGGCGACTGACTGTACGCTATCATTAAAATTATACAAAACCACTGCTGTCCTGATTCAGATGTACGGCAGTGAGGAATGTAAGCGAGACATGTCTACAATTTGAAGCAGCTGAAGTGCTTTCTCTGAGAAGAGTCAAGGGTTCCACACAGTTGGACAGAACGACTGCATTCGGAACGAGCTAAACGTCCATAATCCGAACCAGCGAATAGACGATTACAGATTAAAATGGTGGGAACACGTCGACGGAATGGACGAAAACAGGCAAGCAGTCCAGCGGACAAGTGTGACATTAGAAGTCGTGGAACGTGAGAATAAATTTATGTGACTTTACCGAGACGGAACAACCATTTATGCCTAAACCATGAAATGAAGAAGCAGAAGAAGAAACGACGTAGTTCGTTTTGTCCTTATTTGGTAGTTGTTGCCTAGCTATGCAATAAATTATTACCTTCAACTAAAGGAAATTCTGATTTTTATGTAGTCCTTCGACAACGCAGGCTTTACGTTGTGCCGAGCAACAATCCGCGTGCTTTTACGGAAAATGTAACATGCGCATGCAATAACGTCACTTAAGCTGCTAGTTGGACATGTTTATGACAGCAGTTTCATGGGATGATTTGAACGGTTTGTTTCATCGAAAACTGTCTGCAGGCGAACATATATTTCTGATGTACACGGTTGTGTAAACAGAATAGAGAACATGAACTATCAGCCCAAGTAACCTACAATAAATATAATATTTAATCGCTTTTCGTTATAACCCATATGAAATGCCACAAAATGACTACAATTATTGCGTATAACGGAGGATTTATGCCAGCTTTAAATAACAGAAGATTTATCGGAATGGCCAGGCGGCACTAAACGTAATTTCGATTCGTTCCAACGTGCCGTTATTTACCGGTTTAAATACTATGTATTCCACAGCGTTGTGATTTATGCAGTAAAAGTGATAACGAAAACGAAACGTCGGTCGGAACGGTTAATTAGGCAGCATAATGGCAGGCGATTTGACACGTACGGACAAGTTCATGACAGCGGCGGCGATGATTATTGTACGTAAGAAGAAATGTAAATGAGCTGTGGAGTCATGACGGCTGTGTACATCAATTGCTTCACAACAATGCGGACTACACCGTTATCGTACAACAATGGCTTTATACAGTGATTATTGTTGTATTGATTTTTATTCAGCGATTGTCGAAGCCTTTCAGTTTTCTTTGTCTGTTTAATTTCAGTTGAAGCTAATTCGAAGCGATTGCCTGTTACATTTCGTCTTGTCGTTTTTACATTTCCTTAGTGTAACACATAGTTTTGTTTTGTGGCACGCGTATTATCTTCAGAAGAAGGTCCGTTAAATTTATTTTTTAAGACAAACCTTAATCCCACGTCACCGGATTACATATGACCTATGATGTTGGAATAGTTGTTAATTAACACGTAGACCGATTTGTATTGGTTAATTTGTAGGCGTGTTGAATTTGTTTAATAAAGGACTTGTCGGAAAATTTCTTATCCGACCACAACATTAATCCTTTGCGTCAATTATTTGGCCATTAAGTAGTTTTATCAGTAAGTAAAATTTCGTCATTTCTTGAAGTGTTGTTTATAAAAATTCCATATGCGGCAATTACAGTAATTTACAATGCAAAAGCGATGTTGTAAGTAATCTTCCAGTTATAATTTTAAATTCTTTTTTTATACAAAATTATTAAGAAATTTTAAATAAAATATTTAGTATCTAAATTTAAACAATACATGTGTATGTATTTAAATAAAATATTTAGTATCTAAATTTAAACAATACATGTGTATCTAGTAACGTAGTAAAGTTATTGAAATAATAATATTGTGGCTTGGAAAATTGTTCACTGCTAGTCGGCAAAAATGAATTATTCAGTCGGTGAAGTAGTAGACCTATGATTGCAGGGTAGCGCGTGTTTAAAGTATACCATTATTTTAATATTTCTGTATTTTCTTACTTCTGTTTTTCATTTTGACGTTTATTTGTTTTATTTACTTTATGTTATTACAATTTAGTTTATACGAGAATGTAAAAGCAACAAGCAAACCAGCACTCTTTTATGAAGCCATAGTTTAATTTATTTTATAATTTTTATTGATACGTGTATCAAGATTGTACGTATTTTGTTTTTAATAAATTTATTTTCTGCTTTTCTGCATCCTCCAATTTGCAACACGAGTGTATAGTAAGTGCTGACAGAAATGGAAATCGACAAGAAATATCTCGCAACATAAATTGAGCTCGGCGTTTGAGGCTGACGGTAGTTATCTGATTTATATGCATTTACATCCAGTGGTTGTAGTAACTTGAAAATAAATATGAGATTGTTGTGTAGCGGGCGTAAAGTAGGCCTACCACTGGAGACCTGTCATTAAGCGGACCAGTGTGGCACATGATTCTATCTTTAATCAGATTTGGAAAGAAATATTTTTATTGCCTATGTTGAGAGAATGCACTGTTTTGTTTGGGAAATTCTGATCAGGCAAACCGGAAGATAGTCCGAGGTGGGTGTGACAGCTTCATCAGTGTCTGCTACTAGCGATGCGGTTAACAAAATATAGCAGGTTGTGAAAGCAATAAATAATTCAATAGACATTTTATAAAAATTCATAGTAAACGGTTGAATTTTGATGATGCTGAAATTGAGTAATTTATATACATCAGACATTACTTAATATGCAAACCATTTTACCGGATCTTGTGCGATTATGATAGTAGAATTTGTGGTTTCGTAGTCCTGCTGGTGGTCGCGGACCTAACCATTGCGCGCTGGGAGGGTGGTACAAAGAATTACATATTGTTATTCTCCTTCTCTATTTATGTTTCCAATTGTAATGGAGTGTTATACTCAGCATAAAAAAAGTAATGCGCGCACTGAAGCCTTTTACTAACTGCTAACCGAATGAAATATTTACAGACGGACAACAGGAAGGCATACAATTTACCCACGAGGTTGAAATATAAAATAAACTTAATTTTCTCGATCTAACAAGGTTGGGACAATAGTTTCAATACCACATAAGAAAGATCTTTTATAAAAAGGTGACAGCACGTGCTGAAAACCGTATGCTTTCAGTATTCGCGAAGATGAAGATTGTACAGTAAGCAAACAAATTGTCAATAAAAGATATGGACTTTTTGGTAGGTGACGAAGCAGCACTGATCCGCTATTACCGAACAGTATTCGTTGTATACATTACACACACACACATACACACACACACACACACACACATGTTAGGTTAAATGCAACCTCTATACAAAAACAGATATCGGATTTAAATAATAATTTTGTGCTTGCAATATATACTACCTATGTACACAAATTTAAAATATAGTTTACTGACCATTGACACGACTTTACACTGGTTTAGCATAGTTACTCATGTTAGGTTGTTCGCAACACACACACACACACACACACACACACACACACACACACACACACACAAATAATATACATCAGACTGCATGTATCTGTCATTAGCAATCTAACGTTACGACGGCAGCATAACGATAATGAAAGCCATACATTATCGTTTGCTAACGTTTGTATTTTGTCTAAGCTATGTTAACTTCACACACACACACACACACACACACACACACACACACACACAAGAATCAGATTTTTTGTATACGTTCTAGGTGAAAAAAACTGCTTTTGGGCAGGTGACGAAGGCAGCACTGATCCACTATTACCGAACAGTATTCGTTGTATACATTACACAGATGTTAGGTTAAACGCAACCTCCATACAAAAACAGATATCCGATTTAAATAATAACTTCGTGCGTGCAATATGTACTACCTATGTACAGAAATTGAAAATATAATTTACTGACCATTGTAATACAAGAGGTCATTGACACGACTTTACACTGGTTTAGCATAGTTACTCATGTTAGGTTGTACGCAACACACACACAATAATCAGCTTTTTGTATACGTTCTAGGTGAAAAACTACTGGGGTGTCTCTGACTTTAGTTGGAAATAAATAACATTACAGATATTGATATTGATATGGTACTATGAGTAGCCTATACGTGAATACTATACATCAGACTGCATGTATCTGTCATTAGCAATCTAACGTTACGACGGTATGTTAAATATCAAATTATCACACACACACGCACACACGCACACACACACACACATGTTAGGTTAAAAATACGTTTCATGTTAGGTTAAAAATGCAGTCTACTTACGTTTCACGTTAGGTTAAAAAATGCAGTCCACGTACGTTTCACGTTTACGTTAGGTTAAAAAATGCAGTCTACTTACGTTTCACGTTAGGTTAAAAAATGCAGTCCACGTACGTTTCACGTTTACGTTAGGTTAAAAAATGCAGTCTACTTACGTTTCACGTTAGGTTAAAATGCAAACACACACACACACACACGTGTATGTTATTTAAATTATTATTTAAATAACTTACACACGTGTTAGGTTGGCCTAACACGTGTGTGTGTGTGTGTGTGTGTGTGTGTGTGTGTGTGTGTGTGTGTGTGTGTGTGTGTGTTTGCATTTTAGTAATTTTTGATTACGCTTACTAGTATTTTAGCCGTACCGTTGTAAATAATAGCGAAAATAAGGCGCTATTTACCCTCACGGCAGATGACACCGAACACCCATTCTCATGGATAAACGAGAGGTAGTTTACACCATGTTATTGTTACACCAACAACTTGACGAATAACTCTACAGAGAACATTTTATCATCGGCAGAAGAATGGCAAAAACGATTCGCTACCTCTAAATTACAGACTGACAAGGACCATGTCAAAGGCGAAATAATAATATTTAGAGTATTAAGCAGGGTCGAATAGTTATAGGGGGAAGTAAACGATGCGTATTTTCCATCTGTCCAATCAAAGATACAAAATAAACCAAAAATACCACTACAGTACTACTTCTGGACGGAAACTGAACTATAATAACCATAAACATTGTGACTTGCAGACAAAGTAGGGCAGGCGGATTGTCGTAGGTCGTTCTTGTGCGCGCATACACAATAGCACAATACACCAGCAATTGATTCGTTTCCCCACTTAATAAACAATTACCGTTACTGTAACAAACACATACGCTGCGCTATGCATGCACGCTGGTAAGGTCGGGATGATGATCATAACTGTTCTTGACTCTCGTCTTATCTGGAGCACCGAGCTAATGTTTGAGCACGCGACCTCTTTATATTATTATTGTTATTATTATCACGCGCATCTGTGCAACTCCGTCATCATGGCACAACAGGTTCATTACGTTTTATAGGTCGCTTAACATCGCACAAAAATGCTACGCGACGTTACGCAATTGTACGGAGAAACCCGCGCTCTATGTCATAGAACATGGTTACCACGCTAATTTCGTAACACATCAGTCCGTGGAATTCTTGTACAGCAATCACCACCGCATATGCTCACGGTACGCGAACAATACAATGCGGCTTACCTCTTGAAATGATTTTCATGACTGTAAACACAACCTGCACACAAACGGACGAAAGACATGACAGAAACTAAAATCCGACTACGATTCCCGCACAAACACTAAGGGTTACATGACTTCCAAGGACAGCCATTACACTATGGCTTCACGAATACAACCAAAATGGAATATTATCAAATGTCTATGTACGCTGAAAACAGTAGATCTAACATTTTTGCTACTGATTCAACAAATATCTAAGTTCTTGTACTACTGGATTTAGCAGCCAGTAGTCCTAATGTGACGATCCCTTTATCTGTCAATGACCGAAAAATGCTGACCTGTGTTGTCGATATTACTTACAAACCGTGCAATTTTGTTTCCAGAAGTTCAATTTTGTCGTTTTTTTTGCAAACGTATTGTCTCTTATCTTGAGTGCCACGAGATTTTATGACACAAAGTAACACCAGCGTCTGAGGAGGGATACTAGACATATAATGTCCTTGGCCTTGTTCATATTGTTCTTGCTCTTACCGTTCGAATCACACCTGTTGGAGACCAAATCTGTTACAGAGGCCATGTGTACTGGAAGTAGCGAACTTTAAATACGGATGATGCGAGCGACGGCCATATAGGAGAGTTAGTACTGGTTCGTAACAGACAACTATCCTCTTTTGACATTGTATGATTTTAATAAAAACAGATATCGGATTTAAATAATAATTCCGTGCTTGCAATATACAATCCATGTACACAAACTTATATATCCTTTGTTGGGTTGTAATTATTACTAAACAATAATACATGCTTAGAATGAAAATATTTGCTATGATTTTAGTAACGTGCAACACCAGCTTAACCCAGAGAGAGAGAGAGAGAGAGAGAGCGAGAGAGAGAGAGTGAGAGACTGCAATGTGTCAGTGTAAAGTCGTGTCAATGACCTCTTGTATTACAATGGTTTAGCATAGTTACTTACTGAAGGCCATTTAAAACAAATTATAGTTTATTTTAATTTATTTCGTTGTAAACCTCTATTTGTAAAGTACATTAAATTATGTGAAATGCTACATCGAAAGATTCAAATCATACTTTATTGGTGCTGCCAAATATTTGTATGTAGGAATTTCTACCGATGTTTGCAGCAGCAGTAGGGGAATTCTTGTCAACGTTTGCAGCGAGAGAGAGACATACACGCACAGGTAATTACATTATAAACTAGGAATTGCTTCCGACGTCTGTGAGCGAGAGAGAGAGAGAGAGAGAGATGGCGTTAATATTTGTCGTATAAATATAAACTTTCTAATTTCATATACATGCGCTCGGTACTGACCACAGAGAGAGAGAGAGAGAGAGAGAGAGAGAGAGAGAGAGAGAGAGAGAGAGACATACACAACAAGTGTGAGAGAGAGAGAGAGAGCTAAAATTATTTACTCAATGTACACAGTGAGAGAGAGAGAGAGAGAGAAAGAGAGAGGGAGAGTAGAAAACGGCTTGAACATAACGTTTGACAACAAGAGAGATAGTTTTACTTACATTCAAATGTGAGAGAGAGAGAGAGAGAGTAACAATTATGATCATATAGTTTGAATTTCATAATTGCGTAACACTTTACCGCACAACAGGAGACCGAGATTGGTGTAGAGAGAGAGAGAGAGGGAGGGAGAGAGATATTTATTTACATTCAAAGGGAGAATTGACCCACCACCCACCCCTGATATGCAAATCAGCTTCATTAAAAAATAAAAAAATAAAGCATGCACGACAAACATACTCTCTCGAGTCTCAGATTCTGGCGAATGCGTTGCTCATATAGTTTGAATTTCCCACCACAGAAAAATGTTGGCTGATCTGTTCTATACACTATAATGCAAGATTGGTAACCCTGATCATATATTTTAATATACAATATAACACACACATATAAAGTTTGAACCCATGCATAGGTTGGTAAACCTGATCATATAGATTTAATATACATTATAACACGTAACAAATTTGAACTCATGCAAAGGTTGGTAACTCTGATCATATATTATTAGTATACATTATAACGCATCAAGTTAAACCCCCACCCACCGCCCACCGCCCGCCACCCACCAAGTTTGAACCTATACATAGGTTGGTAAACCTATGCAAATCAATTTAATTAAAAAATAATAATATCAAATTAAAAAAATTTATTCACGGAAATTCGCGGATGCTGTGGTCCATTTGGGATGCTGCGGGTCCAGCTGATAGAAAGTGAAAGTGATCTAGGCTCGCGAAAGGCGGCATATATTTGAACTTGGCGCGCGAAAGGCGGCATGAAATTTTATTGGTCGATGCTGCGGGTCCAGCGGTGGTGGTGGGGGAATAACGGTACTTGAGTCAGGATCCTCATTTTCCCTCTACTAATCCTCTATCCAAAAAATTATTAAAATCTTTTGCATGATTTGTTTTAGCAGTTCCGGGTCCCTTATGTGTAGATAAGGCTTGAAAAATTGATACATTCCAACAAATTTATCTTTACTAAATTCTATGTAAGCTGAGTGTAAATGATGGCCAAATGGTTTTCTTGAGAGAAATAAATCTCCATCCATTCCAAACGGAAAACTAGGTTTCTTGTATGCAATTGTTCTCTCTTTCCAGTACGAATAATTTGAGGTCATGTACCTATAGAACAGCCAGAAAAGCAAGAGTGCTGCAAGCGCCAACTCCACAAGTGTGGTGTGGAAAATAAACCCCATTTCAATTCAGAAACACAGAAAAGGGAGAATTAAATTAACAAATAACATAAATTTGATTTAACACAATTGCAGTGCATTATTGTATGAAATAAAAAACGGTAATCAATTTACGATATATTTGTGCAGCTAAGTACTATAAAAATGTCTCTTTAGCACATAAAGATGTAGTCATTGTTTTAGACTTTACCACATATAAAGCATAAAAATGAACATCCATTGAATAACAGTGTATAATGTCAAGCATAGTTTGTGTGTTTGTGTGTGTGTGTGTGTGTGTGTGCGTGTGCGTGTGCGTGTAAGTGAGCAAATGATTTATGTTTACTAGTGTTATATTTATAATAATATTGGTCGTACTATTGTGATGTTCGACACATTAACCCGATTTTACTAGAACAGAAAATATGAACGAGACTCGACGAAATATATTTGAACAAAACCAAGAACGTGCCTATTGAAGAGTAAAAAGTAACAATTACAAGGTAGGCCTATTTAGCATAAAGTGGTGACAGTGGTTCATTAAAAAATGAAATAATTTCGACCACGTGTAAAATTAGTTAAAACGAAAGCACATAATATTTTAAACTGAAACGTATTTATCACAAAATCTGTTGAGATGTGTTTCTTGTGATCGATTAGTTTCCAACTCAGTAACAATTTGTGCCCGGCTGGTATAACAAGCACGTAGATTCCTTCGAAAGAACTGAAGACGGAAACATATATTTTGTTACTCTAACAGCAAAGTTTCCTTTGGATTAATTTCTAACAACCGTTGGACACAGTTCAGAAAACTCGAGACATAGAAGAAGCCATCTGATTGCGCGACGCATACATTTATTATTAAATTCATTTTTTTAATATATGAAATACATAAAAATAAACTTAATATTATATAACAGTACTACGAAAACATTCTTACTTCTTAAAAGTTATTACTACATAGGACTATATAAACTTTTGTACTGTGTGCCGAAACGCGCGCGAGAGAGAGACGCACACACAGGGAGAGAGAATGTGTGTGTGTGTGTGTGTGTGTGTGTGTTTCTAAAGGTTTACACGTCAAAAAGGTGTGTTTATACGTCTAAAACTCTGCTAACATACTATAGTGTTGGAAAATGTTCAGCACATTACGATTTTTCAAAAAATTTCTTCATTATTTTTTTCAGTATCGTCGCCCCACCTTATGCTGTCCCTTACTTTCTTAAATATTCGCAGTTACTTAATCTAGATTTGTATTAGTTATTATTTCCAAATTCTTCTCATTCTTTTGGATTCTCCATAAGCTCTAATGCTCTCACAAATTCTATGAGAAGATCTGGTAGGCCTCCTGCCATCGCGTTACAAAACATAAGCAGCGTATCTCTCCGAGTTCTATTTTTTGGAGTGCTTGTAATTGTGCCACGCTGTTTTCAAATACGCTTAATTTCTTTCCCAAGTCATAATTATCATCAAACCTTACCAGACACCTAGATAATTAACGAACTGTATTTGTTCAATTGATTTCTTACCGCGCACTATTTCTCTCTTATTGCACATTTTCCCTGAATACACAGAAACTTAGTTTTCTCGGTCGAAACCGTTAGGTTGTACTATTAGTTATGTTTCTCAAATTTTCATATGATCTTTGTAACCGATTCTCCGTACCTAATATCAGGGCCTGATTGTCTACATATAAAAAAGTAGATAATCGAGAATTACTTAAATTAAAGCCTACACAACCATATTACTGAACGAACAACTAAAAAACAGTTTTTTATGTGAAATAACATTCACATAGATTTTATGTGAATCCACATAAAACTAAACACGACTGGAGAGAGAGCTCGTTATTTATGTCCGTATTTCTCTCTCACTCAAGCTATTGTTAATGTTAAAAAAACGGATCTACTCAATTCAATCAATTGTGAAGGTATTTACCTTTTATCCAAAATTACCCACAATTTCTGTCTTCAAATTTGTCAAACAATTTAACATAGTCCATGAAGAGATAGTAGGTTAAGATATTGAAAGCAATTATTGGATTGTTATTGTGTGGTTAGTGTATTATCACTATATTATCTACGTATGACATATTGTAAGTATGAATTTTATTGCATGTAGCCTTATACACAAGACAAGATTATACACTGTTTACGAAATAAATAAATAAAAACATTTCCTCGAAGAACCTGGGGGACCAGTGATATTGATACCTTAAAGAGAGGCTGGCAAATTTCTGGAGTTTCCAGAAATTTGGGAACATGTTTGTAGAAAATGAGAACGTGGGAGTGTTTCTATATGCGACATACGTAAACGAGTTGGATGGCGGTAAAGGTGTCGGTAAGAACTACAAGAAATGAATTCCTTCTGAGCTGGAGGTAAGGAAGTTTTTTAGGTTACAGCCATAATTGTAATGGAGAATGTCTTCTCAATAAAGACATCATCGGTCAAAGGGTCTAGTCAGGTGAAGGAAAGGTTTGAATAAAAAGGTGTTAATCGTGTCCAGCTTTCGGAGCTTTCGGTTGTCAAAGTCGATACGGTATAGACTCGCCGGAGGTCATCATAGAAAATGGCCTTCTCGATGTAACCGACTAGTGATCTAACAACAGCGGGGAATCGTGTGGTAATGTACGGTGGTGGCTTTTAATTTGCCTTTCACAAGAATGTCCCATTCATGATAAAGTTAGATGCCTTACACATATTTCTGTTCACTCGTGGGATAGACTTTGAAACATCGTGGCGCAATAGTCGTAAATCACTGGTTTGTCAGGCGCTGGTTCTCCATGTGCAAGCAATCTCACTACGCTGATCACATAACAGATGGTGACGTATTTTAGTTGGATCAGCGAGAACCCGTAAGGCCGGGGTCTTGTTTAAGACAAGAGAACTTCTTCGTTTCCAACGGAAACAGCCATGACGATCATGGCAGTGTAAAGGAAGAAGCGGCGCTAGATCGAGACAATGAATAACCAGTCAGCTAATAGGAATCTGGCAATATGATTCAGTCCAATGTTCAGATGGTGCATTATACGTTGGCGGCAGGGAAGCGTACATCAAGGGTCCCCAACGGGTGGTACGCAAGAAGACCTAACTTGGAAAAAAGTATTTACTTAAAAAATAAAATAAATACAAATTTATGTTAAAAAACAACAATAAATTTAAAATAAAATAAATACAAAATGATGTTCAAACCAACAATAAGTTTCCATAAGACATGATTTAAAACGATTAACCTTATAAAAACACAACCTAAACACTAAACACTTCACGGTAATATTTCATTAGAACCTAATAGGTTGTCTATTGAGTGTGATTTAAGGTTAATAGAACCTGTCATAAATGCTCTGGTATAAAATAAGCAGCAACAAGTTTCACATTAGTTATTTTCTTTTTAATATGTTGTTACTTTCGGTACTAATAAATAAATCTGTAATGAAAGTAATCAACTATCTTTTGAAAACTTTATACTTTATTTTAGCACAGAACCAACCTGAAATTAAGTTTGAAATCACTTCCCGTTTTGTAAATTCTATGTATTGGATTTAAATAATTATACATAACTAGAAATAATGTTATAATATTCATGCTGTATCAAGTTTTTTATTAAGAAAACACCAACAACCTTTCTTTAAGTTCCGGTGCTACTCGAAATGAACGCGGAGACCAAAGTGGTACGTGGGTCCGGAAAGGTTGGGAACCACTGGCGTACATATATGTGGTTATAAACAACATCTGGACTTGCGGTATGATAAACCGCAGACGGATACCAACTTTCCGGCACAGGAGGGCTTGCTCGAGTTGACGGAATAATAGGTACGTGTCTGCAGATGGTGTCGCAGACGGTAGTAAGAATTGTGATATACACAGCTGTATGAATCAGGAGTCTTGTTAACGCATAAATGCGCGCGAAAACTTGGCGTGTTTCCGTGTTTGTCGCATTAAGTTGTTAGTGCTAATTATGGGAGACGTATTTTATCTCACTTGTATCACGTTTTGAACAGTGAACTGCCTGACCATAATCAACCATATTGATACGTAACAATTAATGTGTTAATGTTCGAAGTATGTTTCAGCTAGGTGGAATAAATATTAACTTGTACATCGTAAATAATAATACAGTGTATATTGTAACATTACGTTTTGCCGTGCCTGTGTTCGTGTCTTGAAAGTATATATAATATATTTACACCCACCAGGGCGAGTGATTTACCCATGAGCTTATTTGAGTGACATTCAAATACTACGTCACTTCTAAAGATCGAATTTGTGGAGTACAGATAGTATCGTGAGGTGAAATAATTAAAATGCATTTTAAAAGGTTAACGTTGCGTTTTATTTAAAAACAAATCTGAAAATTTTAAAAACTTATGCTCTTTTCTTAAGCTAGCATGCACTGCCTGTGTCTAGTTTCCGTGATGTTGCAGGACGAATTGTGCAGGGGAAACAAAATACGTTGAACAACTGTATTACGTCACTAAAATCTGTCTTTTCTTTTAAAATTACCTCTTGTGTAAACATCTATTCTCAGAAATTCTACACTGGGAAAGAAACTTAAACAACTTATGAAAGGAGGGTTTACATTATTAAAGGTCAACACATACCAGTTTTCAAGGTCACTTACATCCCCGCAGGCTGTGGTATGGCAGCTGTACATCCTTTGCGATCTGAGCCTTTTCTACCTGCTTGAAGGTTGACGGTGTCCAATACCCATATTTTTATACACCCTAAAATGGTCTGGCTGTTTACCTTCAGCCCCCTTCCCACAAAGACACATAAAAGAACGTCGGCTGATTATGTCAGTAAAAGAAAAATATTATTACATTGCTTCGGCTTTCAGTAAAAGATAGATGTGTCCGTAAATGTCCCGCCTTACTGAATTAAAAAATATAATAATACAATTTTACTATTGGTGGTCTTACTGTTGATACTGTTAAAAATACAGAAACGGTCTACAACGAAATCGGTAACTGAAACTTAAAACAAACGAAATCAATAGGATAAGTGTAAAAGTACAGCTCCATATATGTGCAGACATATTCAAAAATAAAACTATAACTAAAACTGGGAGTGCAGCACATACGTGCTGAATATCAGATAAGTACACTCGTCTCAATGTCTGTAATTTGCAAGAAACCGTGGGACGCTGCGACATTTATTTTTCCGTATTTGTGAACACTTATCTCCATTTCACTTTTAAATACGACAAATGCGTGTTCTCCCTAAAACCCAGGCTGCGTCATCTCTCTTGTACAGCCGGTTGGAATGACGTATAATTTCACAAGTAATGACGTATAATTTACTTGTTTGTAATTTCACTTCTTCCAAAGACAGTCTCTTAATCACCGGATAACTTCATCATATTTTTAAATCGTTTATTTACTTCTGCCTGGGCCTCCAGCCCCCACCACGCCCCCCAAACGTTCTCCCGATAAGGATAAAAAACCAGTTTGATTTGTGTAGCGGGTCATTAATATACTGCTTGTCTTTTCTACAGTAGTTTAAATCAGAATCATCCTTATTATAATCCTTCATCCACTGTCTTCATAAACTCGTCATTAGGCACTCCTCCAGCAGCACATCTCAAAAGTCAGAAGGTAGATGCCCTCCAATTTCCTCAGCGTCCATGTTTCTGAACCGTATATACTCCAAATGAAATGTTTTAATGTACGGATACGCTTACAATACTCTACGCCATTAGCGAACACACTGTAGAGCAATCTGTAGGCCTATATTGTGGTCTCATATAGAACTGGTGCGCTAAACTGAAGTAACTTCAGTATCGTCTGCTCAAAAGAAGCAGCATAGTAAAAGGAGCACCAAGTCATTGACAAAAGCTGCATATCGCAAGACTAATTTAGATGAACAAAATGCCTTCTTCACTTTGTTATTTCAATTAGCAGTCTCTCTAATTCCAACTTTGTCCTGCCTACTTGCTATGACTCATGCTCCGGACGAGGCCTTTCTGTATCTTCACAATTACCAAGGCGTGGTTTAGGACTTGCTTGTCTTCGACATACATTCATGCTGTGTACAGGAAAAAAATATTTTTGAACACTGCTCTTCGAATAGATTTATCAAAATATATACGAAAAATATTTCTTAAGGGTTATAAACTAATAATTACTGATGTCCACATCAACAGCCTCTTGCAAAACATCAAAAAGAACCACAACAACTTACTATCGCTTAATTGTCATGCGTATGTTACTTATTGATGTTGCACATGAGGTGTATACTTTATCTTACGAGACGGTAAGTAATAAACTTACTTTACAGAAAATTCTCCCGAATAAACAAGCTAATAAATAAGCCTCAAGGCTTATTAAAATATATTTCAGAATCACACACACGCACACGCTCACACACACACATACATAAAATTTCTTTTGGCTATCGCAACAACATAATTCAGATAAAATATGATATGTAATTATTACCTACGTACAGAATATAGCCAATAAAATTAGATAGATCTGCAAACTCTCATTCTACGGAAAAATTCCCGCCTACTTGAACTTTATAGTCCTTTATGATAGGCCTATCATATTAATCAATGTTTCGAAAGTGCCCCACCTAAACCCCCCCCCTTGCTAATAGTGTTATAGGAAGTCAAGCGACAAGAAAAACCTACTTTTTTATCATCTCGTATATTTTTATCGTTTAACATAACAAATCTTAATATAAAATTTGTACCCTACAAAATTTTTACAAAAACGGTTCTACGTATTATCTGTAGACGTAACCGTTTCAAGTACAACGGCAAATTTCTGTTCCTTCATACTTCTTAAAATAAAATGAGCTCTTTTCCCCACCTGCAATGAATATATTACTTGGTGTATTTTTTTAAATTTTGTGTTCTAGGTTCCAGCTTTCCTTAGTCTAGTTCTCTGTGGCTAAAGTAAGAGAAATTAATCCTCTGGTTCTTCCTTAAGTTCTAGAATCTCTTCAAATTCTGTGCCTTCCTTCTCACTCTCTTCGATTTCTGTGTAGCTTCCGCCAAGAAATGAACAGAATTCGGCATTGTTGTTTTTAATGTTTTAAATCATACCAATTGAAATGATTGACATGATCTCGCGATGCGTTCATGCAAGATTGGCTGTGAGAGTTAATACATACTGCCATATTCAAGAAACAAGGAAATAAACTTTTCTCCAACAAAAAAATATTGTAGTTTATGCCACAGATATCTCAGCAGTTGCAGAAATTGTACTGAGGAGCATATCTGGAGCAGGCGGTAAAAATGTTTGAATGTCTCCACATTGACATTAAAAGTCATCCGTCCCCAGTCATCTGAATTGATTCGTTTGCCTATCCATTTTTGTAATCGACAACACAGTAGGTAATAGCGACTGGATACGCAGCCGCTGGGATTACGTTACGCGTACCACTACTATGTTAGAGCGCATTGTTGTTATTGAAATTTATGAAGTACATACAAATTAAATTTAATATTATATAACATAACTATTCAGTAGCGTTTCTTACTAGATGCAAAATTTAAATATTATAGTATTAAAAACGTATTAATTACCAGCATTGAAACATATTAAACTGAGAATATGTGTATTTAAGTTACATTTAAATGTATTAAATTGCCTTATAAGGAAGCTATGTACTACACACACGCGCACGCCCGAGTTAGCTCGCCAGCTTTACACATATGGACTGAATTTGTAGGATAATTTTTAATACATTTCATTCTTGCATAATTTCAATTGCACTTATTTTTTAAAAATTCCCATTCGGTCTCATTCACCAAGTCCTTTATGAATTAATCATTTATCGTTCCCTCTGTTTTAGTAAGTCCTACCTCTCTCCTCGTGTAGTTTAATTCAACAGTCTGTATTTTTTTCCTGCCCAGCAATTAATAATAAAGACTCCATATCTAAAAAAGGCCTGTATATTGCTTTAATTGCCTCTGTGTTTGCCCTCTTGCAATTTCCAGATGTTTTAATGAATTTTTAATGGAAGAGTGTAAAATTTATTAAACTAGAACGGGATGTAGGACTATAATACCGACATCAATTTGAGATAATTTATACTACCGGAAACAATTTCCAATTGTACTATTATTTTAGTGACGTATAAATATGAAAATATTTAAGTACAATTGAAAGTACTATAATATATTATCTTGCAAAGTTTTATTCTAAAATTATAATACTGCAATATCATAATATTTAAAGTCTGGAAATCTATTCTGTTAGGAGTGGAATGATGACAACACCTAATAAGAAAAATGGTGTTAATGGTTTGTTATAATCGTATGTATATAAATATATATGTAAAATATTATAAGTGTATGTTCCCATACAGATACATATTAATACAGTTTTAATAATATTTTAGCGTTTCTATGTAGCGATATGTGAGAATTACTGTACAGATTTAGTACACAGGAAAGATGACATGACAAGAAGTATAGACTAAGTACTTATTAAAAACGATTATTGCCACCGAATGTGTGTAACAATAATAATAATAATAATATTAATAATAACAATAATAAGAAATAATAATAATAATATTAAATAATAATAATAATAATAAACAATAATAATATTATTATTAATAATAAAAAAATTAATAATAATATTAATAATAATAAAAACAATAATAATAATATTATTAATAATAAAAACAATAATAATACTATTCGATTGTGTGTGTGCGCGCGCTCGCACGCCCACCTGTTTAATTACTTTTTGTATTTGAGCTCTTGAGGTATTCGTTTCCTCGTGTATTAGTATTCTCTTCCTTTCAGTACTGCGTTTGTGCGTTTGTTTTTTGGAAATATTTTTGGTAAAGCGTACTCAAAAGCCGATGCAATCAAAACCGGATGAAGAAGAATGCTAACACAGAGTTCTGTTATACTTAGGCCTATATACTGTGTACGTGAGAGTAGTAACTTTGCTTAACATAAAATGTATATTACGGTACTTACAGGCGTATGGCAACAGAAATTATTTATTATTTCGCATGTCAGTTCGCGTGTATGTATATTTTTTCTAAAGAAAATATTACACCTGTTTTGAATTTTCTTTTCTTTTCATTTGTCGATTTATTTACCATGTAATGTATCAAACAGTACTTTGAGTTGAACGTTTTTTTAAAGTATTTTATTTATTAACAAAATTGAACAAAATTTAGAAACACGAGTTTCCTGTAATGTTTCCTCACAAATGTGCCACAATTATTTGACAGAATGTTTCCTCAAAAAAAAGGTTTGATCGACCAAACATGAGTAGGTGCACACTTCTAGGGTGTTCAGTGCAAATGCAGTATTGACATTTTAACCAATGACGATCTCGTACAGGGGTTTTGTAAATATCTGGTAATGAAAATGTGGTTTGAAACGCGTCATTAATTGTAAAGCAAGAAGTCACAATGCCGACTTAAAAGTCAGTTTGTCTATTCATACAAATGACTTGGATGCCATTGAAAACATGCGTGCTATACAAAAAATACTCAATAATAAGTCTCATAAAATATCACATGGAGACGTGCGCGTGTATAGTATAAGATAGAAAAAAATACTAATTATTGTTTTTTATTTAATCAAAACAAAATAACTGAGTGCTCTCACAAAGTCGTGAACCCACTTACGAAGTACGCGCAGCATATTAAATGTTTAGTGTGAGCTTCAGCGTTCGTTTGGTGAGGCCGACATATCGAATTAGTAAACAGAGCACGTGGTAACTTCGGATTTCTAAGAATATTTTAACAAGACCGATTCAAATGACAATGGTTATAGCAGGAGTAGACCTTTACACAGTATTTAGTGAACTCAAGTTATTCCTATGAACTGAAATGTCAGTTAACTGTCAGTTATATGATATAAATGGAAGGAAGAACATTGAATATACTAAAACGTCGGATAATAGGAAAACATTTTAAAATATTCTTTTTTTAATTTTAGTTGCATTTGTATAAATCCGTAAGCCATATTTACAGTACATTATGTGGTGTGTAAATGTATTCTTTCAGTTACGTACGCCGACATGTAATATTCCTACCATTCAATTCAAGTAGTGAAACAAAAACTGAAAATAAAAATAATGAGTTCTAAATTATGAATAAACTGAAACAGTTTTATATTGCTTATCCTCATTTATTAAAAAAAAAACATAGGCCTATTAGCGCAAAACACGTAGGCGAATTACCTAAGTTACTTAGGCTAGGTACACACGGACGTTACCGCCCGGCGGTTCAACAGTACATAGAATAAGATTATCCAGTACACATGACCGGGTGTCAAAAATTCAAAAAATATTACCAGACGTCACAAAGCGCTTGACGACTTCTCCGGAAGGATTGATGTTTTATAACCTGATAATGAGGAGTTATCCTTGAAACGCGTTGTTATTGCAAGTTTAAAGAAGCCACAAGACGGTGAGTAACCAAGTGTTTACAAATACTACAATTAAATACTTATACACGTGACTTGGAGACTATAATAGCCTATAATGGATAGCCTACTACTTACAGGCGCGACGTTTTTCTGAATATTTGGTATTTTTAAAACAAGACAGATAAAGTGTATCACACGACAAAGAAGTGACAGAACTAAAACATATTATTATAGATAATTTATGCTGTAATCAAGGTTTTTCCCAGAACAATGATACTTGCTGTAATCAGAACCCGGATCTATACACTCACCTCAATGCAGTACAGCCCATAATTGACTTCTTTATCTTATTCTGTAAACAGGATACCGGATTCTAATTTTACTAGTTTTTTACGTTTCGAACAGTTTATCAATTGTTTGTTTTTCCTTAATCGTTTACTTACCTATTGAATGACTTCACGTCTTCGATACAAAAACGATGTTTCTATCATGTGTATACATGTATTTATTTCAGCAGCAAATAAGTTGATAAGTACAAAATGTTTAGTGCAGTGGTTCCCAACTTTTCTGGGCCCGCGAATCACTTTGGTCTTCCTCGTTGATTTAGAGACCCACCGGAGCTTAAAGAAAGGTTATTGGGGTTTCGTCAATAAAAATCGTGATACAGGATGAAGAGTATATCTTATTATTTCTAGTTATGTGTAATTATTTAAATCTAATACATAGAACCTAAAAACGGACAGATTTTGGAAATTATTTTGTATAAAATGGTTAATAGGCTACACAGAATTTCAGGTTGGTTCTATGATAAAATAAAGTATAAAGTTTTTCAAAGGACAGTTGATTAATTTCATTACATATATTCTTGTTAGTAGGCCTACTGAAAAATCACAATATATTAAAAAGAAGTCATGTACGATGAAAATTTGTTGTTGTGTGAACATAAATTTTTATTTATTTTGTTTAATTACATACTTTTTTCTACCTAAGTCTTCTCGCGTACCACTAGTGGTACGCGTACGACCGGTTGGGAACCATTGTTTAAGTGTATGAATACGAGTGCCTTGTACTACGCTGTCACATAAAAGAGCCAAAGACCAACTGTATATCCTAGTGCCATATAGGACTGTCGCGCTGACGGAAATAACTATAATATTGTCTGCTCAACATATTTTTGTTGTAAAGAACTCCCAAGTTGATGACGCAAGTTCCATATCATAAGGATAACATTTATGCACGATATGGTATCTGAATCCATGTCGAGAACATAGAGGCTTGTTTCCTAAATGTAGGCTACCCTTCGAGAGATTTATTAACGAAGATGCGACATTATAACGTATAATTCTGAATATAGTTAACAAACGACTAATATTGCTGCCCACATTTATAAGGCTATTGGGATGTACATAACAAAAGAGAACATAACAACATAACTCGTTAACAGTTAATTGTCACGCGAATGTTAGCCGTAGCTAGGCCTATATTATCTTACGGTCAAGTAACTAAAACTTTAATTTATTCTACTTTAAAGTTTCCTAAATAAAGAAACTATCCGAGTGGTGAGGGCTTCATAAAATAAAAACTGGAATTAATAAACTATATACCGGTACTCCTTAAATAGTTTCATCGAACGTCATGAAAACTATGCATCAGATATGCGATAGAAAGAATAAATTCATAATTTTTAGGGAAGTACTTAGACTTAGGGGAAGGACGGGGTCTTGAAATTTAAACATTACGGATACCATTGTTTTCTAAGTTTAAACCATCGCGAACCGAAACGATTGTAATGAAAAACACATTAATAATATTAGTTTAGAAGTTAGATAAGCAAACGTAGTAGTGGTAGTAGTAGTAGTAGTAGTAGTAGTAGTAGTAGTAGTAGTAGTAGTAGTAGTAGTAGTAGTAGTAGTAGTAGTAGTAGTAGTAGTAGCAGCAGCAGTAGTAGTAGTAGTAGTAGGGAAACTTGTTGTAGGCGTACAATGAGTAGTAGCCTAGTAAACGTTTTATGGGCGCCAAATATTTTAAAAGTTAAATTGTGTTAGGCTACATTTAGTTATTGTATTTTATTCACAGATAATTAAAAATAACTAACTTCTTGTCAAAAATGAAAGTGAAGAGTGAGAGAGAAGGACGAAGTTTTGAGTTTGTTAATTGTTCTATTCCTTTATTTTTTCCTACATATTTTTAAACACCTTCTGCTGTTACAATATTTTCGTAATCGTAATAATCACAGAAATGTCCATATTTTGTAGAGTATAGAACTAAATAAATACTGTGGAGTAGTTTATGAACTACAGAACTAGGAAATGTTCTGAAAAGGAAAACGGAAAGTACTTTTCAGAGTATTTAATAATTGAACAACACATTACGAATTACGCTTTATTGTTAATCATAAAAATTTACGAAATGAAATATAATGCGTAAATAGTGTACAACAGTGGTTACGTTACAAAAAGTGTATGAAATACCTTAAATTATTTGCTGCGAATAAAAGTCAAGGTCTCTCTCTTGTGCTTGGAAGTTTAGAACAAAAAGTTTTTACTGAGGCGTAGAGCTGGCCTCAGTAAATCCGCATATATATATAGTTACAGACATTATGAACACCATTTGACAACACTTATTAAACGAATTGACGGCCTCATTCAAATTTATCGATTTATTGAGTATCGTGTGGTTGTAGTAAATTAGTGGGGCATATTCAGCGAAGTGTACAAAGAGAGCCCACAAGCAGCGTACATGTTGCCGTGGAAATCCAAAATCAGTTAATACCCTATTTATATGACTAGACCTAGATTTATCAGAGCCTCTTCGTTAATACTTTTATTCTAATCTACTATATAATTCAATATATTTATTAGATACTTGCAGTTTTTAAATATTTTGTATTTAAAACTTGTTATGGTTAGAAAAATAGGAAAAAAATATCAACTATGAAAATTATTTGTGAGAAAATGCATGTTATTGTTCCTTATTAAAAGACAAAACTGTGGGAAACGACAATAAGGATCAACAAGTTATTTTTGAGAGAAAAATTCATAAAGATACGGTTTTCTTTAGTTGTTGCTGTAAGGCAAACTGTCGTAGAATGCAGAGTAAACCTTTCTTTTGCACAACGTGCAGAACCTTGTGGTACCAACGCCGATTCCGTGTGTGACGATTTCATTAATAAAAATATGTTAATTAATTAAGTTGATAATATATAAGCGAAGAAATTTTAAATTCTTAATAAAATCTCACATTGTAAACTAAATCTTATGGCAATCATTTAATAATAATAATATTTAATATAAGTCTAATAATAAAATTAAAAGGGAATGGAATTGTACAGAAAGGGTAAAGCTTATTAATTTATCCTGCATAAACAGGCGCTGACCAGAATTAACTTGTTTTCTGACCCCTAAATAAACTAAGTATTATTGTAAATTTGTTATTATTTAAATAATTAATTAAGACCATTGTTACGTATTTTGATAACTTCTGCAACTAAGAATATCACGATTTAATTATTTAATCAACCGTAGTCCTTTAATTAAAATTAGAAACACGGAACTACTTTTATGTTGCCTAGTAATTGTCTTGAGATTACTACGCTCCCCTTAACTATTTTCTGCCACTTGTAATGGAGCGCTCACGCCGTAAGCAGCGTAAAGCGTTGTTTCGCTACGTATATAAATAAAAATGTGAAAGGGTTGATACTATGACTATTTTAAATAAGTAATTTGTGTGGTGATGACATCTCTCTATATTATAAAATAACGGACTATGTAAATAATACAGTATTACAACCAAGAAGGTGATAGTAAACTAATCTATCATCATGTGAAGTGTGTAACAGTGAAACAAACATTCTATCTATGTATTCTAACTACAAGAATCATTAAGAGTAACTACAGTCGCCGGAGTTGAATGTACAACACCAGGAAAGATTTCACATACTTCAAGAACTTCACCATCACAGTATGATAAGGTAACGACTGAACTTCAAGAAACATCAGGAGGACCGAAGAACTAATTCTGCAGCTACTTCAGGAAAAACACAGGTGACATGGAGGCTTGTCTTCCATGGTTAAGAGTTGCAACATTATAAACCCCAAAAGACAATTTAAATTATCACATTAAAGACTTTTAAAACTTATGTTTAAATGTAATAACATTAAAGACTTTAGAAACATGACATTTTAAGTAACATGTAGTATAAAATCTAATAACGCTAGTTATAGCAAAAAGGTAAAGTTTAAACTAAAAGTTTTGTTGTTTTAGAAGATTAATAAAAAACCATTCTTCATATGGTTAGAGTTTCAATATTGTACATGGCAAGGTGACCATAATTTATTTAATATATTTAATCCCGGATCCGTGGAATTAATCAATAAGATGTACATCATTTTTGAGGCCCCTTTGTAAAGTAGTAATTTATATATTTAATCATATAGTAAACTATATTGTTTGAGAACTTTCAATAGAGAACTTAATCACCAAATGTAATAAAGAGATGTCATCTAAGTACCGAGTAAAATGAGTGCATAAATCAACAGTCTCCCCTTCCTAATATCCTGCTATATAAATTGTTTATTTGTTGTGATTATTTTCAGTGCTTCACAACGAAGGCAGCCGGTATAATTGGCACATCCAATTATTACTGGTTCCCTCTGTTATAACTCAAGAGAAGAGGTTATAATTTGCGCCACTCTGCTTTACTGCTATTTTTGCTATTCTGCTGCTATTTTGCGAATTTGCTAATTTTGCGTAAGAAGTAATTGCGGCGCGTGTTGTCTTGCAAGGCACACCGAACATTTTTAAAACGAATTTATGTACATAGTTTAATTACCGTATTGTGTTTTTAATATTTTGACAAATGTCATTTTTTATGACATAGATTGATTTTATAAGTTCTGATGATGAGGCAAGTGCCTTGAAACATGTAAACTGGACAAAACATCACGGAAAAAAGCCATAGACGGTGAGTGCAGTGTATTTGAAGTAATTGCGTCCCGATATCCCACGCACAAAAGCTGTTGATCTATACACTCATGTATTTCAATATGTGTCAGAGTTTGAAATAAGATAAAAATAATAATTAATATTATAGTAATATAGTATAAATAACTTTATTAGTAAATATAATATGTGTAACGTAATATTAGCATATAATCCCATGTAAAAAAAACCATGTCGGTACTTGTTAAGAGTCCCATTCATAAACGTGCCACATTCTCGACAATCTCGGACGGGTAGTTTCCTGCTGCCGTTTGTTTAAAATTGTCATTGTTTAGTTGAGTTGAAAATAAGTCACCCTCCTTGTGTGGTCTATTGTTATAAGAAGCGTGTCTGTTCATGTGTTAGTAACCGAAGGGGGAATCTTTTGTCGTACGCATATTCATGCATGTGTGAAATTTCTCTCTCTCTCTCAAAGTAAAACGATAAAGGTTGTCATAACATTTTATGTGTTTATTTGTAAAAAAAAAAAGAAAAAGGAGTAAGAACACGATTGGTTTATAGTTTTATATTTGTGTGTAAAAAAAAAAAAAAGATAGCATTGTATCGTAACTAATGCAAATGTTTAATAATAACTGTTAATAAATGTTTACCATGTACTAAAGTGTGTAGGCGATAATTGTGTATAGGATAGTAGAGCAAATAATATTATGACTTAAAGTTCAAATGAATAAATGACTTAGTTAACCCTCCCTTGTTAGATAAAGTATTAAACCCCAGGTCCAAAAACAGTAAACTTGTAAACTGAGCCAAATAAATTAATAATAATAAATAAAGTGTGCTAAATAATTATGGTAAGTCGATAGGAAATAATTCTAGGTAGTTTTAAACCCCCCGAAGTAATAATAAGGCTGAATAATTCCTAAGTAAATCTAAATTTGTGGAACTTGTAGCAGTAAATAAAAGAGAGGTAAATAATAATACGAGAAACGTTGAATAGTGAACGCACCAGTTGTGGCCAGTAAGAGAACAATAAAGCGTGTTAAGAAATTGTAGTAAGCAGCCACACACTCTCCCTATTGTGATAAACCGTTGCCTCCCTAAACAATGAATACCACCGCGCGTGAAATACAATGAATTGTGTAAAGTCTCTCCCCTTCCGCAAAGTTGTCTAGTTATGGTTAAAGAGATAATAAGAATTACCATCGTGAGATTCCGCTACTCTCAAGTAACTATAATCTAGAGTGGAGTATGGGATCTTCTTTAGATTATTTTAGAAGTAAGTCTATGGTATATAATCAAGATAGAATTATATACATGTAAAGTAACTAGTCACAACGGCGCCGGCTGAAAAGGATAATGATGAGGCAAAAAGGTGCCAAGAGTTCATTTATGAATGCTGAAAGCTAACGTGTAGAGTTAGAGTAAGCTGATGTCAGTCGGGCCACAATATTGTGAGTTACTGTAATTAGGGAAATTAGTATTATAAGTTAGTACTGTAAGAAGTGAGATAAAGGGAATTTCACGAAGGCGAACATTTAAATGAGAACTAGATCATTTAAAAAAGAATTAGAAAAAACAAACCGTGTACTACTAATAATAAATAATAATATGAGAGAAATTACACACAGAAATCCCTAAACATACTCTCGGTATATTCAAAAAAAATTATACCGGCGTCTGTGGCTTAAGCGGCGGAGTATGTGACGATTTCATTAATAAAAATATGTTAATTAATTAAGTTGATAATATATAAGCGAAGAAATTTTAAATTCTTAATAAAATCTCACATTGTAAACTAAATCTTATGGCAATCATTTAATAATAATAATATTTAATATAAGTCTAATAATAAAATTAAAAGGGAATGGAATTGTACAGAAAGGGTAAAGCTTATTAATTTATACTGCATAAACAGGCGCTGACCAGAATTAACTTGTTTTCTGACCCCTAAATAAACTAAGTATTATTGTAAATTTGTTATTATTTAAATAATTAATTAAGACCATTGTTACGTATTTTGATAACTTCTGCAACTAAGAATATCACGATTTAATTATTTAATCAACCGTAGTCCTTTAATTAAAATTAGAAACACGGAACTACTTTTATGTTGCCTAGTAATTGTCTTGAAATTACTACGCTCCCCTTAACTATTTTCTGCCACTTGTAATGGAGCGCTCACGCCGTAAGCAGCGTAAAGCGTTGTTTCGCTACGTATATAAATAAAAATGTGAAAGGGTTGATACTATGACTATTTTAAATAAGTAATTTGTGTGGTGATGACATCTCTCTATATTATAAAATAACGGACTATGTAAATAATACAGTATTACAACCAAGAAGGTGATAGTAAACTAATCTATCATCATGTGAAGTGTGTAACAGTGAAACAAATATTCTATCTATGTATTCTGACTACAAGAATTATTAAGAGTAACTACAGTCGCCGGAGTTGAATGTACAACACCAGGAAAGATTTCACATACTTCAAGAACTTCACCATCACAGTATGATAAGGTAACGACTGAACTTCAAGAAACATCAGGAGGACCGAAGAACTAATTCTGCAGCTACTTCAGGAAAAACACAGGTGACATGGAGGCTTGTCTTCCATGGTTAAGAGTTACAAAATTATAAACCCCAAAAGACAATTTAATTTATCACATTAAAGACTTTTAAAACTTATGTTTAAATGTAATAACATTAAAGACTTTAGAAACATGACATTTTAAGTAACATGTAGTATAAAATCTAATAACGCTAGTTATAGCAAAAAGGTAAAGTTTAAACTAAAAGTTTTGTTGTTTTAGAAGATTAATAAAAAACCATTCTTCATGTGGTTAGAGTTTCAATATTGTACATGGCAAGGTGACCATAATTTATTTAATATATTTAATCCCGGATCCGTGGAATTAATCAATAAGATGTACATCATTTTTGAGGCCCCTTTGTAAAGTAGTAATTTATATATTTAATCATATAGTAAACTATATTGTTTGAGAACTTTCAATAGAGAACTTAATCACCAAATGTAATAAAGAGATGTCATCTAAGTACCGAGTAAAATGAGTGCATAAATCAACAGTCTCCCCTTCCTAATATCCTGCTATATAAATTGTTTATTTGTTGTGATTATTTTCAGTGCTTCACAACGAAGGCAGCCGGTATAATTGGCACATCCAATTATTACTGGTTCCCTATGTTATAACTCAAGAGAAGAGGTTATACGTGGCCGCCGTCCCCAAAGAAATATCGGTGTATGGATCCCCGTATGGCGTCAGGAACCGACAAACACCGAATTCCAATCTACAAATGATAATATTGTTACGACGGTTTACTGATCGTCGTATGGTACAGTGGAAAACAAAATACAAGACACCAATTAAATAACTAATCACCAGTTTTAATTATCACAATTAAACAGTTTGTAATCAACAAGATAGTCTCTTACAACAAATCAAATAAAAATTGGTCACACGCAAAAAAAATGTCAACTAATAGATTACTGCACAATTATAAAACACATAACACTTCGTCACATTACTTCGAAACTCACTAGAATAAATCCACACTGAAACTAACCAAGCGTCGCTGAAGTCTTGCATTTATACCCCGCTGAGATTTCAGCATATACTAGAAAACACTAGAGCGTAATCGATTACAGGATTACATCGAACACAGCGCGCGCGGACCGGTTTGGTCTGGAAAAGTCTCGTTGCGGACGCGTGACAAGTGTTGCGTAATTGTAGCCAGGCTCCGCTGGAACAGCCGAGAAACACGTAGCATATTCTGTAAATGTCGTAACAATATTTTCCTTAATCAGCTTGTGAACACCCTCTATATCAGTATTATAAGGATAATTGTTAAATAAGAATGTTTTATCAAATAGAAGTACATTTGATGTGAAAGGGTTAACAAAGGGTACAGAAGGTCAGAAAGATGCTTGAAATAATAGCAGATACACAAAAGATATAAAACCTACCTGCAATATAATTTATCCAATTTTCCATCCTTAGTTACGATCTTGTCCAAATGTTCAGTTTTTTTCTAACTCAACACCTGTGAATTTTCTCTGCCTTTTCGCTGTCCATATCTAGAATGGAAATTATGATATTATCTCCTACTACAACTGGGGGATACGTGGCGTCGGAGATACGTTTCATTCTTTCGGCCTGTTTGGACAAATTTACAAGAGCTGCCTTCCTTGCTGATGTAATGTCAGTCACACTAGAAGTAGCTTCGTTTCCTTCTTCTACACTGGAAATCTCAGATTCATTCTGTTGTTCTTTCTTGTCCTCGAATACTATCAGGAGGTTTTCGTCTTCTACGTTTCTGAGAAAATCTGATGGTAATGATGAGGTAGTAATTCCTACTCTTGACTCAATCCTAGATACGATGATATCTGTATTCTTGAATGGAGTACTCGTTTTTTTCATAAATTGAACAAAATGGAGGCCGTTTGATTAGTTTGTTGTCTTGTTTTCTTGCATCCACAAGGCAAGCATATTATAATATCTCGATTGCCCTGCGCAACTGACCCTTGGCTTTGACTGTGCCTAGATTTTCGGTGAGCAACTTTAGATCAGGTCAGAGTGCAGTTAGATCATTGATGACAGAGTTAAGAAACTCTCTGCGGTTGTCAGAAATGTAAGAAGCTCCAAATGTCAAAAATATATTGATGAGTTGGAAGGCTACTTCTTCAGCTCTTTTGTTTTGCAGTGCTCGCAATAAAACAAACTTTGTAAGATTATCACGGTTGATCATCATAAACTTGAACCCGCAATCAGCTTGTGCCTACATGTCTATTAGGTCTACTTGACACTGGCTGTTCATTTCTGTGTGAAGAATGGGCTTCGAAATCAAGCCTTTGATTTCTTACTTTTAAGAAAATGTTCTTATATAAATATTTAATATTTATCACTTCAGTCGTAACGTTAGCATACTTCCTCGAAGTTTCATTTTTCAGTCTATATCGACCTCCGTGCTCTACAGGAAGATTAACTGCTTTAACGACATCGAAGATTTTCTCAGCGGGTAAGCAATATTTTACACTGCCACTTTTGGTCACCAGTTTCTTTATTTCACGAACCTCCAATACACTGAACTTTTCAATCGTTGGTACTGAAAACGCCATATTTTGCATATTCAACTTCAGCAAAAATTTTATTGTAAATGTTCCTGGTCATTATACTATAGTGACTCACTTTTTCACTCTGCAGTTGAAAGATTTTCTCCAAAAATTTTCTTTGCGCACTTTTGCCTTGTCCAGTTAACTTTGGTTCTCACTAGTCATTATGAAAACACTGTCGCACAACCAAACCCCACCAACAGCGAAACCACAATACGAAATACGTGTACACTTTACACTCTTACCAAAGGTCGAAAGAGACTTAGGGGGAAGCAACTACTTCCAATAACGTATAGGTAGTGACATGCATGGCCAGATCTGAATGTGCGAAACACCTTTTAACTGACTTCTTTTAGTCAAAACTAGTTTCAACTAGTGAAAACCGTAAACGATTGAAAATATAACATTATTATAGACAATTATACTTTTTTCTAAAACCTATCAGTTAATTCTACTATTGACTAGTAAATAATAAATAAATATTAAATAAATATAAATATAGTAAATAGTAAATATTAAAGAAAGTGGTCTGATAAAATTAGTTCTGTCTAGATAAATAATATATTAACTGATTTCTTGTTTTCACGGTAACATATATAACTACGAGACGAAAATGGGGATTGACAATGACAACAGCAATTTACTCTTATTATTACAGATGTAGGAAGAAAAGTTACAATCTTCCTTGCAGTTGTCAGCAACATACACTCAACGATTCTTTGTTTATTCAATTATCTTTAATCGATCATACATAGATATAGTTACAGATCAAATATATCATCTAAATTATCAATGATCCCTACGCGTCTTTGATTTACAATTTGACAGGTCCTATCTCTATTGTTTGCAGTACGCACCGAACGGTTTGGGTTTGATTTAAAACCAAATTAAACTAGTTATTGTTAGAATGCAACTTGTATTCCACGTTATTACACTTTGTTATTATTGTTTCATGTTACACGTTAGTCTTGAAAGTAACTTTATAAATATTATATACGAATTATAATATAATATAATTATAAAATTATAATATATTACAAAATAGAATATATGAATTATACTACTTGCAGAAGAAAGAAATTGAATAACATCACAATAAATATATATATATTTCTATATAAGTAACTCGAGGTTTCATGCAGTAATTATATAAATTTGTGATGTATTATTTTACTACGAATTATACTATTTGCAGAAGAAAGAAATTGAATAACATCACAAATTTATATATATATATTGTGGCAACAGCGATTCATTACGTCTGCTCTCCGGTACCAGCGACACGGCGCGTGACACCTGAAGAATACGAGGCGAGCCAATCCGGCATCAGCAGTCGGAGCGAGTCAATCAGCGATCCCGGTTAGTTAATAAAACCCAGGCCGGCAGAAAATTTTGACACACACTTCATCGCCACGCCATCGGACGCACTTCATCACCTCTCCTCTCTCGGACGACATCGAGGCCGAGTCAGCCGGAAAGAACAATCGAAGAATAGAACCGCCACCGTTCTTGCGTCTTCGTACTCTTGTTCCGCGCCAGCGATGGACGTCGCTGGGCCGGCAGCCAACTCTACAACCGATGCCGAAAGAAGAGGAGGACTGCAGTACGCCACGATCAGCGGGCGCAGCCGCCGAACATCTCAGCGCGGCACGACCAACATCAGCTTTCTCGCCACCAGGACCTTTTTAGGGCCACCAAAAACACTAGAGTGTACGGTTGGCGCCATTTGTCAAGCGGCAAGCCTTTTGTCCGGTGACAATATATATATATATTGCAACACATCTTTTTATGATTTCTTTCATTATGGATTATGAGTTTTACATGGACCTGGTTAGGGTATACCATGCCAACACTTACCTGCAGTATATGGTACTTTTCTGCTTTGCCGGCTATTAGGTGTGGGATTTGGGCTTATTAGGTATCAGGTAACGAGTTGGGACGATGTGTTTCCAAAAGAATTATTTTAGGAAGCTGAGTTGTATAAATTGTGAATAAATGAAAACTACCTTTTTAGTCTATCATTCCAATGATTATAATTGTCACCCTCAAGGTGCTTATCTTTAAACAAATCATAATAATAAAAAGAATTTCAAATATTTAACACAATTTACGACGGGTTCCACTAATTTATATTCTTTCTTGAATATTACTTTACACATATTTTCTCTAGTGATATATTGTTATAATGCTTACGTCTAACAATCACATATTAAAATCATATATCTTAGTACATCATTTATAAGTTCCTGAAAATAAGACATACTATACACAGTATATACACAAAACATATAACATGGAAATATACACACATATATGGGCAGTTTCACACTGTCTGCCTGTAATTATAATTCATTTATAAAAATCATTTTTGTTATATTGAAATAATTATTTAATAAAATGGAAATACTGAATTGATTTCATTCTATGAAATCCGTAACCCTGTTCTTTATACATGAGAAAATAAAATACGAACTTTTTAAATGAATATAACAAGGGTTATAGTTATCGTTATCTCTATGGTAGTTATTATTAATCTAAACATTTTTATTAAGGGTAACTCCCTTTTAATTATTCTACTCTTCAGCCTGCTTGGCTATCAACAATAATTAACATGAAACAATTAAATTTGTGACATCTAATATCTTGATAACACTCTTAGAGCTTCTCTGCACTCTCCCTTAATTTATCACATTTAATTTATCAAATATAATTTTTTATATAGTGCACAATCTCATGAAAACATTTGCTTAGAGTCTTTCTGCACTCTTATTAACATATTATTATAATAATCTCACATTATCTAAATGTTCTGTCTTTTTGAATAAATGTCTCTATATGATATACAGTACAACATTTAAAAGTGTCTTTAGGCTTTAGTCATACCGCCTATATAATTAAATGTTTATCAATTATTTAAAACTGTTCAATTTCGTTTATAGCGGCTTTTCATTTACTTGTTGTGTTTTACAACATTATTATGAACCCTGAACCATATCAGGTCACCTGTTTTGATGATTTCATGTTACACAGATGTACACGGGTCTCAGGCGTCGGCGTTGAGTACAGCTATTCCTCTCGAAACCTCCGTCAGCGTCGCTTAGCGGTGTATGAACAGCTAGGCTAGGCGTCGTTCCTTTATCGTCATGGACACAGCGTCTCTGGCCTCGGGTATAGTCTGATGTCCGTAGTACGTAGTTGTAGTCACTCAGGTGTCTGCCGGTCTCATTGAAGCGTCTTCTGCAGCGTATCGTTCCGTGTGTACGACTCAACGAATACTTTATGAATGAGAGAGATGCTCGTTTTGGCTCACTGTTTATAGGGCAAAGCCACGTGTGCAAATGAGTTTCTATCGGCGAATATCTCAACAATCCTTTATTTATTTAGGTAACAAAGTTGTTTGTTAGACGTGTCTTGAACACAGTTATTAGCTATGTATACACGCGATCTTTAATTAGCACCGCGAAAGGTGTGAAATAGTAAAACGCTTATAGTTCACGACACTCTCACTATCTCGTTATGTGTTTGGTGTCTAAATAAAGCTACATTTCCGCACTATTCACTGGTCAACCTAGTTCTTCTTAATCTTTTGTCATTTTTTTATTATTTAAGTTTTAAAACACTTCTGACATGTGCCGACAAAATTATACATATTTATGCAGGTGGACTGTTATCTGTTTTGTTTGCTATATAAAATCTTATCTATACCCTTCTAAATGTACAATTGTAGCAGATAACGCTTATTATGCGTACTCCAGTTAGAACGATAAACATTGATAACAATGTTTCGTTATAACACTCCCCCACTTGCTTTAAAAAAAATTGTTTGTGCTTTACAGAACAACATATTTTTTTTTAATCTATGTTTAGTACATACACAGTCAGTTATATTACATGTTTATTAGAAAGAATATAAAATCTTTTCTTAAAGTAACAATCACATATGGGTATTATTGGATATAATGACGCAGAGATGACGCATGGTACTTTCCGACGTCCTTTTTCTTCACTGGGTCATATACCATGTAGGTGTGTGGTCCTAGAAGACTCCTTAGTTCATATGGGCCACAGAATAATCTGAAGAATTTCTTGGAAGTGTTTAATATACTACTTCCCACAGGATTTGTCTTTATCAATACCTTATCACCAATCTGGAATCTTGTCAATCGGTGAGTTCTATTATACCGGTCTCTCCTTTTACCTGCTTGATGATATAACTGTCGTTCAGCTCTGTTTATTTTAATTTGCATTGGCAAATCTACATTATAATTTTCCGGTTTATTAATCATGTTGTGCCAGAATCTTTTAGGTATTTTATTCTCACTTAATTCTAACGGTGTGTATCCTGTAGCTTCACTATAATTGTGATTCATTGCATCTTCGAAAAATTGTAGATAGTCAGGCCATTTACTCTGTTGATTGTAGCAATATAACCTCATGTACTTGCCTAACTCTCTATTTATTCTTTCAGCAAGATTAGTTTGTGGATGCCTTATGGATGTAAGTATAGGTTTTATACCTTGTCTTGTCAATGCGTCCTTCCATAATTTATTACCAAACTGCTTACCTTGATCTGTCAACACTTTATCCATTTTTCCATACTTTGGTATATACTTCTGGGTGATGACGTTCAGAACAGATTTCATGGTGGGTCTTCGTACAGCATATAACTTTACTAGCTTGGTAAACACATCTACCGTCACAATTATATGGCGGTACCCACGACTTGATCGCGGGAGTGGTCCAAGGAAATCAAGTGCAACTATATCCCCCTTCTTCTTAGTTCTGATACTCCCCATTTCAACGCAAGTGTTTAAATTCGGATGTTTGGCTGTTTGACAATCATGGCATTTCCTAACAATTATTTTAATTTTTCTGAACATATTATTACAGGTGAAGGCTTCTTTCATAGTTAAATAGCACTTCAATGGAGATGCATGAGCTAGACTACGATGACATGGCATAATTAATTGCTGTAACATGTCATGAGATAGCACAATTTTCCAATCATAATTAATAAGCTTAAATAAAATTCCATCTTTCACACAATAATTTATAGGTAACGGATTATTTTTTATATTCTGTAATCGCTGATCTTTATCTTGCTCTCTAGCGAGATTACGTAGTAATTCTTGTACTTCTCTCTCGGGTTTGTATGTTATGTTGCTAAGTACCCTGACATCTTGTGGTTTAGCTTCATGTGTTTCTATACAGACTCCAGAATGTAGTCATTGATTTTCAGTCTTCGATGTGGACGGTTTATTACGTTCATCAGTGTTTCTCGGTGTCTCTTTCTGTTTTTTCTCAACGGTAATCGCCTGCGTATTTGCATTCCTATCGGATGTCCATGGTTTCGAAAATCGTTTCGACGAATTCGGCCATCGGTAACCTCCTTTGTAATTACCTCTTTCATTATTTTGCTCCTGCTTCTCATATGTTCGTCCATCTTCATGGCGTCTATCATATGATACATTTTTGTTTTTCGGATATTTTTCATCGTCTGTACGTCTATCTTCTCTGCCTTTATCTTCTTGGCGATATCTTTGCGAATACCACGTACCTCTATCTTGATTTTGGTTCCGGTTATCTCGCTGAACTCCTCTTGGTGGGTCTCGTTCACGGATTACACCCTCCATCTGTGTTAAAAGTATTAATAGATCTTCAATGGTAGCTATACCCTGAACATGTATAGCTAGTTGAATGTTCCTGCTGAAATGATTAGCAAGCTTAATGACTAATTCTTTTTGTGTTAACGCGGGACGTAAATGTTTACTCCTCTCTACTAACATAATGACGTATTCATCTTCAGACAGCTTACCTGAATTATATTTACCAAATTCCAGTGTATTTCGTATTCTCATTTGTATGTATTCATTCCAATACCTCCGTTCGAATGCTAGTTTAAATTCTTCATACGTTTTTAAATCCTCATTCACCATCGTGAACCAACTGGCTGCTGCATCTTTTAAGTAACGGCTTACAAAGTCTATTTTATCTTTGTCACTGAGAATAGATCCAATACTATCCAATTCTTTCTCACATTTGATACGAAATTCAATGGGATTTTCCCCTCTGGATCCTCTAAAATAGTTAATGGGTCTCTCTTCTCTAGGTACGGTCGAGTATACTAACGCTTGTGTTGGTAGTCTTCTCACTTCTCGTGTAAGTCGGTCTACTTCACCTTTTAACTTGACTTCCAGCTGATCTACCCTGTTGTCATGGTGTTGGATAGATTTCTTGATGGTGTCGTCTGCTGCGGCGAGACTTTTTGTTTCTTCTTCAATTTTCATGGTCTTCCTGACATTACTCTGCACCAACTCGCTGATGACTTGTATCTTGGTATCTTGTCGATGCGTAATTTTTTCGAGTTTCTGGTCCAGTGTGTCGGCCATAGATTTAAAATTTTGTTGTAGTCTTTTTCGCTGCTCTTCGAAATTTTCATTCATCACCACCGCTTGTTGTTTTAGAGACTCTTTAACTTTACCTTCTAAGGTCTCCATTCGTTCCATAATTTCTACCTTACTTTCAGCATTATACGCGTATAGTTTCTGAATTTCTGACGTGCTTGCTTCCAATCTTCTCATAGTTTCAGACGTGCTTGCTTCCAATCTTCTCATAGTTTCAGCACCACTAGTTTTTATTTCTTCAAACCTTTTTACGTTTTCAGCGTTGCTGGCTTCTAACTTCTTCATTATGTCGGCTAAACTGACCTCTTGTTTCTGTGCCATGTTTAATTTTAATTTGGTGAACCGATTTTAAAATATTTATTATTAATTTGTATATTATTAATTATTTGGATTATTATTAAATACTGTATTGGTAGTCATTTATTCATCAACATACAACCATTATCTTGGGCGCCTGTAGTATCAGTTTCTGATAACCACAATATTTATCTAAGCTCCCCTTTGTTTACTCTACTGATAACGCTAACTGTACGTTCTTATCAGCTACATTCAACATATAAATGCACGTTTTATAATAATTACACATCAACTCTAAATATTTGTTCTACATGAATTTATATTTATTTAACTTCTAACTAATTTTTAGTTTTTTTTTTTTTTTTCGTATTATGTTTTTTTTTTTTTTTTTTATTTATTTAATCGGGCCCCACGTTGGAAGCGACATTTTCTTTTGCAACACATCTTTTTATGATTTCTTTCATTATGGATTATGAGTTTTACATGGACCTGGTTAGGGTATACCATGCCAACACTTACCTGCAGTATATGGTACTTTTCTGCTTTGCCGGCTATTAGGTGTGGGATTTGGGCTTATTAGGTATCAGGTAACGAGTTGGGACGATGTGTTTCCAAAAGAATTATTTTAGGAAGCTGAGTTGTATAAATTGTGAATAAATGAAAACTACCTTTTTAGTCTATCATTCCAATGATTATAATTGTCACCCTCAAGGTGCTTATCTTTAAACAAATCATAATAATAAAAAGAATTTCAAATATTTAACACAATTTACGACGGGTTCCACTAATTTATATTCTTTCTTGAATATTACTTTACACATATTTTCTCTAGTGATATATTGTTATAATGCTTACGTCTAACAATCACATATTAAAATCATATATCTTAGTACATCATTTATAAGTTCCTGAAAATAAGACATACTATACACAGTATATACACAAAACATATAACATGGAAATATACACACATATATGGGCAGTTTCACACTGTCTGCCTGTAATTATAATTCATTTATAAAAATCATTTTTGTTATATTGAAATAATTATTTAATAAAATGGAAATACTGAATTGATTTCATTCTATGAAATCCGTAACCCTATTCTTTATACATGAGAAAATAAAATACGAACTTTTTAAATGAATATAACAAGGGTTATAGTTATCGTTATCTCTATGGTAGTTATTATTAATCTAAACATTTTTATTAAGGGTAACTCCCTTTTAATTATTCTACTCTTCAGCCTGCTTGGCTATCAACAATAATTAACATGAAACAATTAAATTTGTGACATCTAATATCTTGATAACACTCTTAGAGCTTCTCTGCACTCTCCCTTAATTTATCACATTTAATTTATCAAATATAATTTTTTATATAGTGCACAATCTCATGAAAACATTTGCTTAGAGTCTTTCTGCACTCTTATTAACATATTATTATAATAATCTCACATTATCTAAATGTTCTGTCTTTTTGAATAAATGTCTCTATATGATATACAGTACAACATTTAAAAGTGTCTTTAGGCTTTAGTCATACCGCCTATATAATTAAATGTTTATCAATTATTTAAAACTGTTCAATTTCGTTTATAGCGGCTTTTCATTTACTTGTTGTGTTTTACAACATTATTATGAACCCTGAACCATATCAGGTCACCTGTTTTGATGATTTCATGTTACACAGATGTACACGGGTCTCAGGCGTCGGCGTTGAGTACAGCTATTCCTCTCGAAACCTCCGTCAGCGTCGCTTAGCGGTGTATGAACAGCTAGGCTAGGCGTCGTTCCTTTATCGTCATGGACACAGCGTCTCTGGCCTCGGGTATAGTCTGATGTCCGTAGTACGTAGTTGTAGTCACTCAGGTGTCTGCCGGTCTCATTGAAGCGTCTTCTGCAGCGTATCGTTCCGTGTGTATGACTCAACGAATACTTTATGAATGAGAGAGATGCTCGTTTTGGCTCACTGTTTATAGGGCAAAGCCACGTGTGCAAATGAGTTTCTATCGGCGAATATCTCAACAATCCTTTATTTATTTAGGTAACAAAGTTGTTTGTTAGACGTGTCTTGAACACAGTTATTAGCTATGTATACACGCGATCTTTAATTAGCACCGCGAAAGGTGTGAAATAGTAAAACGCTTATAGTTCACGACACTCTCACTATCTCGTTATGTGTTTGGTGTCTAAATAAAGCTACATTTCCGCACTATTCACTGGTCAACCTAGTTCTTCTTAATCTTTTGTCATTTTTTTATTATTTAAGTTTTAAAACACTTCTGACATGTGCCGACAAAATTATACATATTTATGCAGGTGGACTGTTATCTGTTTTGTTTGCTATATAAAATCTTATCTATACCCTTCTAAATGTACAATTGTAGCAGATAACGCTTATTATGCGTACTCCAGTTAGAACGATAAACATTGATAACAATGTTTCGTTATAATATATATATATATATTGTATTGGTACATATCTTCACCTAACAATAATGAAGATACATAACAAAATAAGTTATTTAAAATAATTAACACTAGAATAAAAAAGGATGAATCAGAGATTCAAGAATGGGTGATTCATAATCAATAACACGGTCAAACGTATTAAAGTAATCAGAAAAGTAACCTCTAATAATAAAAAAGTAACAAACCAGGAACCAAAATGTTAAATACGATAATACCTGGCGATTTAACCACAATGACCCAATAGATGATAAGTGAGGGATTAGCACCAGCCCCAAAAACCAAGAATATAAAATAAATTATGACAATAGTAAGTGACAACTGGAACTAGCCACCACACTAACGTAAGGGTGTATAAAAATAATAAGAATAATGATTAATAAATAATTAGCATGAAAGTGTGAAGATATAATCAGCCACAACACCAAGGAAGTGATATACAAAATATGGCAATGTGAAATAAACACAGTGAAAGAGTACGAAACTAGTGTTAATCCAAGAAAAAACTAATCAATGATAAATTGTATATAATAACGATGATTGTAAAAACAGACAAGTAGTCTAAAAGTTAGAAGTATTGAATTGTTAAGGACTTAAAATGTAGAAGGGTACACTAACCCAAACAAATAGAGTAAACTAGGACAAATCGAACTAACACGACACAAACCTATTAATTGTATAACCCAACCAGATAGAGTGAGAGATAGTAAGTTATAATGATGATGAACATTATAAAAATAAAAATGAGTAAGAGAATTTTAAGTAAGCAATACAGTAATTTTTGCACACCAGTAACACTTAATCCATACTGAGTGCAAGGTGTTATTATTAATATCCCCAAATTGAAAATAAACCCCCTCATAGTGATAAACACTGATAAGACAGTGATAAAAGTTTATAAGTGCAAAAGGTGAGTGAGAGCTAATAATGGCTAAACACAGGAAGGACTGTGATAGTTAATAGCCAACATAAGTGGGCACCAAAATGTAACAAAATAAACTAAAAGTAGTAGTATTAAGTTATCAATAGTAATGACTAATTATAATGTTTTAAATTTTTATCAAATAAGATTATCAGTGACAATTCATATTATTACATGAGAGTAAGAAATATAGACTATTAGAGTGTCAATACACCGTATAGAGAATTTCTGAAATACTGAAAGACAAAAACAAATATTATTAACCCAAAATTTATAAGGGAAAGACAATTAATAAACATTATAAGATTTTAGTAAAAGCGTAGGAAGATATCATTAGATTATCAAGTTAATGACCCAATGTCATATAAGTTTAGTAATAAGGAAATATAATTTTGTTCAAAGAGTTAACTAATGTTTATGTTTGTTGTTTGTTAATACTAGGTAATAATTATTACTTACTAAAAGGTATGAGTAGGTAATGAGAATGAACATTTTTAGTAATGAAAAGTAAATAAGTATGTTTTAATGAATAAGAATTATGTCTCAAATAATTATGTTATAATGAATAAGAATTATATCTATGGAATTGTTAAACCATAAGATTCTATGTTATATGTTATGTAATAAATAATGAGAAATAAGAATTACAAAACAAATAAAAACCAAACAAGAAACAAGATAAATACAGACAAACACAATAACACTAAAAGGCAGTTATGACAATAGACAAGCTAGAATATGAAACAGTAAAATCACACATAATTACAGAACAGACTTAAAACCATTGAACAAAATTAAAATTGAACAAAATAGTTATTCATTAAATAAGTATGTTTTAATGAATAAGAATTATGTCTCAAATAATTATGTTATAATGAACAAGAATTATATCTATGGAATTGTTAAACCATAAGATTCTATGTTATATGTAATGTAACAAATAATGAAAATAAGAATTAAAAAACAAATAAAAACCAAACAAGGAACAAGATAAATACAGACAAACACAATGTGACGATTTAAAATAATGTTTAAATCGCACAAATAAAAAATTACTTTCAATATAAGTAAGAGTTTTATCCACCCCTTACCTATGCCTAGATTCATGCAACAACGTGCAAATTGTCCCGAACCAACACGTTAAGAACCGTGTTATTTAGCTAATAATAATAATTACTTTAGTTAAATAAAATATGTACAAAATAAATAAAGAAATTCATAATTCGTAACCAAAAGGTAAAATAATGTATTATGACTTAATTAGTAAAATAATTAATATAACTTAAAAGAACGAACTATTTTCTCAGTGCGTAAAACCGCGCCAGCTTACTGACCCCTTGCCGCTAAACATTGCATTCACTCGCCCGATAGACACCGAGATGTAAGGATGTAGCTGCTGTGTTGTGAACATACACATAGGTGTATACCGTTAAACAATATTTAATCAAGTTTATAATGAATTTGAGTTGGCCTATGTAGTATAATAATAATAATAAAAAGCAAAATTATAATGTAGTGCGTGAAGAAAGATGCAAAGAATAAAAAAAAAAGGAAACTTAGCCAACACATCTCTTAGCAAACTGTAAGTGGTGATAAATGTTACTTACCAAATTTTAGTGCTGATAAAATAAAAACTGTAACTAAAAGTAAAATGTAAACTACCGACTCCGAAAGAAGATAACACAAACAGCCACCGGATGAACTTCTAGAACCCAAAATCTAATAGTCTAGGAAGAGACTACCAGAAACAATCAACCTCATGGAACTTCAAGAGCAACCGTGGATCACACCCTAGAAGAGGACTGAAGATGACCATCATGGACCCCACAGCATACGCATTGTTATATTCAGGTGATATCAAAACATAATATTTGTAACACAAATTCATTGTAAAACAACAAGACCTGTAACAAAAGAACAGTAAAGAAGTTTGATAATTTAAAGTTTAATATATATATATATATATATATTTTTTTTTTTGTAATCACTGTAATGAAGTAGTAAGGACATTACGATCTTCAGATTTAAATTAATTTTAAAATTTACAACCAAAATTATTCTTCTAATAATTTTGTTGAAGTTGTAATAAAAACATAACTAAGTTGAGTCCCGGATCCGAGGTAATTAAACAATATCTAGCTGAATGATTTTGATATAGAAAGAATAAAGAGTAAAATGTACAAAATATATAATGCAGAAATTTTAGAATCTGAGTTTTAAAAGAAAAGTAAAGTATGAGAGGTAAATATGTTAATAAACAGATGTTTCTGCTAACACCCAACGAGTGAATATATTTATACAATCCTTGCTTAATTCCTGAATAATAAAGTGTTATAATTTGTTAGTGATTAAGTATTACTAACAACGGCAGCTAGTTCAATTAATAGGTAACAAACTGAACTGGTTCCCGACATTTGTGATATCTTAACAAGGGAGACGTCACAAAATTGCGCCACTCTGCTACTTTGTAAAATATAATAATAATTGTGTATTGTGTTGTTGTTTTAATAATTATATTGTATATTGTTATAATTCTTTAACAATAACTTTGACAAACATAATTTTATTCACTCTGAATTAAAAAAAAAAAAAATAATAATAAATGAGTAAAATTTTAATTAAGATATAATAATAGTAGTATCGTGACATTGCCGTAATAAACAAGTCATCGCTGGTAAATATTCCATTCTAAACCTGTCGGTATGAACAAGCTAGTTCATGTTAAATACCTGTTGAGGAATGTAAACTCTCCCCTTTTTTATGCACGCATCTCATTCAAAACCTCCCCTCGCTAACCTAACAGACAATCCTCGACACGAAGTCTTTCCTGTTCTGAATTGTCCTACCTGTGTTACCACCCTATGCAAACAATGCGACTCCCCAAAACAGCTGACCCTTTGTGCTATTGTTAAAGGAATGAACTTTTCGTATGTGAAATTTCTCTCTACTATACAATGGTATTAGCGTTTTGTTTTGACTAATTATATATGACAGTACAGAAAATTTAATTGTTGTGAGATAAGTTTATTTTGATTAATTAATATAAGATTCTATGTGTAATAAGATATATATGTATGTGTTTAAATGAAGTCGAGCTTTACAAGTGTTTAAGCTGATATAAGATTTGTCGTACGTAATACTTCGTTTATTTAAAGGACCTTATTAACAAAAATGGCTCAATTTAACCCCGACTTGTTGTTGAAAGACGAATTAAGCTATGAAGCATTATTGCGTGGTCTTCCATACTCAGATGTAACTGTCGCGGAACTTCGCAAAACGTTACGTGATAATAAACCGGACAAACCCTCATTACTAAATCGTTTAAGTGTTTTAGATTTTGAAAGCGAAAAGGAAACATGCTATCATAAGTATACAGAACTAACTTCGATCGCACAAACCCTGCGTGATGAAAATGCCCCGCAGTAATTTTACGCACCACCCAAAGAATCGAACATCTGACCCGCCGTATCACCAATTTGTTGAATTGGCCCGGTGATAAAGTTACCCCACAGGATGTACAAAAATTCGCGGAGGAAGCATTACAACAATTACCCTAGATAATGCGCGAATTACGTCGAAGATCTGAATCGTTTAGATTAGAAGAGATTGAAGAAGCAATGACGAAACTAAATATTTCCCCTACCCAATCTCCTACTCAAGAACAGCAAACCGGTACTGTAAAGTTTCAGTTTCTGCAGGAATCCAATATTGATCCACTTAAAGAACGGTTAACTGATAGACAAGCAAATATCCAACCAGCAAAGGTTACGCTACTCCCTAATGAACTAGAGAATATGTCTCGTACCTACGATTTACCTTCTCGCTTGGCGACGAAACAATCTGCGGAAAAACCGAGAATGACGACTCCTTTTAATCTAACTACAGAGCTTTATGGAAAGATAACCCACCCTGTAGAACATATTTTGTCGGACATACCAATCACTGATGGGCTGAATATTACAAAGCTCCTAGATTTTCTCAAGCATCTTTTACAATTCAAGGATCTGCGACTACTAAGAGTTGACCAGATATTACAAGTAATTTTACCTAAATATAGATTTCCTTTAAAAGATCGTGTGTTAGAATTATCCCTAAGGCATAATCACCCAGTAGAAGAACTTCATACAACCCTAATAAGACATTTCATTCCCACCGGTATCTACGAAGAATTGAAGCGGAATCTAGTACTTCGTGTACAAGGAGCATACGAGAGATTAGCTCATTATATATCTGAAATAAGAGAATCTGCTTTATTGCTGCAAGTCAAATGGAGTGAACAACAGTTAGTAGACAATATCTTAGTCGGACTATCCCCCGAGGAGCGATCTCGCCTAGCACTCATGAAGCGACCAACCACCTTCACCGAACTAGAGCTATGTTGTATACATTCGTCCAACGTCTGGAATTCCGACCAGCACAGACGCGTTTCTATGTCCCAGACTCAACGCAGAGATTCATTCCGAACTCTACCAATTGGAACAGATACCCGAACCTACCGCGATAAGCGATTCGTAAGTACATATAAAACCCAAAGCTACCCCCATATTTCATACTATAGATCAAAACCCCGACAACCTACGAGCGAAGTAAATGAGGAAAGAAGATGTTATAACTGTGGAAAGGTCGGACACATTAGCAAGGTATGTAAACAAAAGTGCTACCAACAGAAAACCAACCAATCAAAAAAAACATGTTAAGCTGGAAGAACAAAAATCCTACGTCTTCCGCAGCAACAGAAGGAAAGGTAAAAACAATAATAACCATAGAGTAAAAATAAATAAAAATAAACGCATAGACCCTTACCTAACAAGATTTATTGAGAAGTGCAACTCTATTGGTGCATGTAAAACAAGTATCTGCGAACTACCCTACGTACAGATAGACCTTGGAGCAACGAATACCCTTGGTTTAATTGATTCCGGATCTAGCCGTAGTATAATTAGTCAACAGTTAGCCACCGTATTAGATAATCATAATCTGATTAAACGTAGCCAAAACGTGAACATAATGTGTGCCACCGCAAATAAACAAAACCTAAAAATATCGCGCAGTATTACGGTGAAATTAAAAATAAAGAATTTTACTTGGTATATTCCCCTACTAGTAGCTGAAGTGTTAGGACAAAACTTAATGCTAGGAGCTGATTTCATAAGTAAACTGGCTTAATCCTTGATATGTATGCAAAACAATATTTCTTCAGATTTGATCGTACTCGAAAATATCATTTCGACTCCGAGTCAAGTAACAACGTTAATTGTGAAGCCTCAATCAGAGCACAAAGAATCTAGTCTGAGTCATTTAAAAGGAAATGAGAGACTAAGAATTCAAAAGTTAATAAGGGAATTTTCTACAGTACTCACTCCCAAGTTAGGATTAAACCATTTAATCGAATATAAAATAAATCTTAGTGACAACAAGGTAATACGACTTCATCCATACAAATTATCACCGCCCAAGATGGAAATAATGAGAAACCACGTTAACAAACTCCTTGATCAGCACGTCATTGAACCGTCAACTTCTCCATACTCATCACCTGCATTCCTAGTACCAAAAGGAACTGACAAACATAGACTAGACGTGGATTATAGACAGCTAAATAAGAGTATAGAATTTGAATCGACACCTCTGCCCGATATTCACAGCGCGTTTCATTATTTTACAAAAGCGAAAATCTTCACTATAATGGATCTCAACCAAGCATTCCATCAAATCCCACTAGCTGAGGAATCAAAACATTTAACTGCTTTTGCTGTCCCATTTAATGTATACCAATTTACTAGAGTACCATTCGGTATATCACAAGGAAGTTCAGTATGTAGCAGACTGTCAGAAAAAATTTTCCATGATGTTAAATTTAAATTTGTATATCACTATCTTGATGATATAGTAGTATATAATGAATCAATGGATCAACATATTGATCACTTGCGTGAAGTATTATCCAGGTTAAAGAAAGCTGGACTAACGGTAAACCCGAGTAAAGTTAATTTCGCAGTAAATCAATTCTCCTTCTTAGGTCACATAGTATCAGCCGAAGGTAAGGTTAGCATCGATCCCGAACGTACACGCGCAATCCGAGAATTCTTACCACCGAGAGACGCCAAAGGTATAGCTCGATTTTTAGGTATGATTAATTATTTTCATAAGTACATACCCCACTTAGCGGATATAGCAGCCCCATTGAATGCTTTAAGAAAGAAAGGAGCGAAATTCGAGTGGACTACTCGACACCAAGACGCGTTTGAAATACTTAAAGAAAGCATAATATCCCCACCGGTATTGTAGTTAGCAGATTTCAGTAAACCATTTGTCGTACAGACCGACAGTTCAAGTGTAGCATTAGGAGCCGTAATATACCAGGAAATAAATAATACTAGACTCCCGATCAGCTATGCATCCCGTACATTGGCCGAGCAAGAAAGGAAGTTCTCAGCCTATGAACTTGAATGTTTAGCCGTAGTATTTGCCTTTGACAAATTCAAACCATTTTTGGAACATAAGGAATTTCTACTAGAAACCGACAATCAAGCTTTGTCATGGTTATTGAACCACCCAAAACAGTTAGGTCGTATCGGAAGATGGGTGTTAATTGCTACACGTTCAAAGTACAACATATTCGTGGTACTCAAAATGTAGTAGCCGATACTCTATCCTGCATGTTCCAACTACCCCATACTAGATCAGGCGAAGAAAATGTTGAAACCCCTACCGTTAATACACTAATTACTAACTTTTCCCTTGCATTTAAGAATATCGCATACCACCAACAAAAGGATCCGAAATTGTGCAAAATAATGGAACAAATAGAAAAAGGAAATTATTCTGACAAATATACATTGAGTAAACGAGTACTTTGTTTTAAAAAGGCTAACGGAAAATTACTGAGAATAATCGCCCCGGAAATAATCAAACCTATGCTAATGGAATACAACCTTTCATCGACTATTGGAGCTCATATGGGAATTAGGAAAACTATACATCGTATTCGCAAGGAATATCATTGGGAAAACATGAACAGTGAAATAAAAAGTTCGTGAAAGAATGCGAAATCTGTGCCCTGAGCAAGCCAGCAAGAATCAGTCAAGTAGGAAAATTAATCTCAGAAATACCCACAACTCCCTTCTCGAAGATATACATAGACTATTCTGGACCTTATCCCCGTTCTAAATCCGGAAATACCATGCTATTAATTTGTGTAGACTCCTTCACTAAATTCGTGTGGATGTATCCTATGAGACTTGCATTAGCATCTACGACAATAAAAATTCTACAAGAAAGACTATTTAAAGATTATGGTACGCCCTTAAACCTAATATCTGACAATGGACCTCAGTTTAAGTCGAAAGAATTTAACATGTGTTTTAAATTAGGGATAAATCATATTACAGTGACCGAGTACAGACCGCAAGGAAACCTAGCAGAAAGATACTTGCGTAACTTAAAATCAGCTCTAATATCTTATCACGCTAAAGACCAGACAACCTGGGATCAAAATGTATCGTGGATACAATTTGCGTTCAACTCAGCGTATCATGAAGGCCATAAATCAACACCATTTGATTTACTCTACAAATATAAACCCAACTATCCGTTAACCACGAAATGGAAAATCCATCAGTTATTGCCCCGTGACATGAATACGAATAACGTAAAAAAAATATGGAACGAAGCTCGTGCAAATTTGAGAGCGAATTTACAAAAATCACGGAAATACCATGAGCTGAATAATAGGCAAATAGAATATAAGGTAGGTGATTTAGTAATGTATAAAACGCATCCTATCAGTAAAGCCGTTGATAGGACCATTTCCAAACTATCGTACCGATGGTGTGGCCCCTACAAAATTCATAAGTTCATCACCCCCGTTACTGTAGCTCTGTATGAACCCAATACAGAAAATTACGTTCGCAGAAGCCATCTGTCTCAAATAAAAAAATGTTTTTCGTGTCAAAATACAGAAGCACGACTACGAGAAAGATAGCAAACAGAGAATACTATTTAAGTATTGAGAAAAAAAAATGTTGTATAGACTTATATAGGAATACGATAAGATTTTGCAACATCATATATCGTAAATGAGTATAAACTCAAAACCCTCGTACGAATAATAGCGAGGCCTGATAAACCTTAGCTAATGTCCTGCGAGAATGATATAATAAATGAGAATTCAGCTGACGATGAAGATGACGATGACGAGAAAGTAAAGAAATAATCCCTAGCGAAGTAAACTAAAAGTAATTCGATTGTGATTACAATACGGTATTATTATTAGTAACATACTCATGAGTATAACTCCGTAAAACGAGTGAAGAAATCAAACAGAAAAAACCGGTAGTAGATGTAAGAATTAAATATAAGGTAGATTTATGTTTTGTTTATTTTATGTGTAGTAGATGTATTAGAATTTCAATATTTTGTATAAGTTGTAAGATAATCAATTGATAGATAGAAATAATCTGAGAGAGAGAAATTTCTGTATGAAATTCTGTGCCCAAATGTAATTGTGTTTATTAGATTTTAATTATTACCCCACCACCCCAACATCATCGTTAAGTGCAGGAGAATGTGACAATTTAAAATAATGTTTAAATTGCACAAATAAAAAATTGCATTCAATATAAGTAAGAGTATTATCCACCCCTTACCTATGCCTAGATTCATGCAACAACGTGCAAATTGTCCCGCACCAACACGTTAAGAACCGTGTTATTTAGCTAATAATAATAATTACTTTAGTTAAATAAAATATGTACAAAATAAGTAAAGAAATTCATAATTCGTAACCAAAAGGTAAAATAATGTATTATGACTTAATTAGTAAATAATTAATATAACTTAAAGAACGAACTATTTTCTCAGTGCGTAAAACCGCGCCAGCTTACTGATCCCTTGCCGCTAAACATTGCATTCACTCGCCCGATAGACACCGAGATGTAAGGATGTAGCTGCTGTGTTGTGAACATACACATAGGTGTATACCGTTAAACAATATTTAATCAAGTTTGTAATGAGTTTGAGTTGACCTATGTAGTATAATAATAATAATAATAAGCAAAATTATAATGTAGTGCGTGAAGAAAGATGCAAAGAATAAAAAAAAAGGAAACTTAGCCGACACATCTCTTAGCAAACTGTAAGTGGTGATAAATGTTACTTACCAAATTTTAGTGCTGATAAAATAAAAACTGTAACTAAAAGTAAAATGTAAACTACCGACTCCGAAAGAAGATAACACAAACAGCCACCGGATGAACTTCTAGCACCCAAAATCTAATAGTCTAGGAAGAGACTACCAGAAACAATCAACCTCATGGAACTTCAAGAGCAACCGTGGATCACACCCTAGAAGAGGACTGAAGATGACCATCATGGACCCCACAGCATACGCATTGTTATATTCAGGTGATATCAAAACATAATATTTGTAACACAAATTCATTGTAAAACAACAAGACCTGTAACAAAAGAACAGTAAAGAAGTTTGATAATTTAAAGTTTAATATATATATATATATATTTTTTTTTTGTAATCACTGTAATGAAGTAGTAAGGACATTACGATGTTTAGATTTAAATTAATTTTAAAATTTACAACCAAAATTATTATTCTAATAATTTTGTTAAAGTTGTAATAAAAACAAAACTAGGTTGAGTCCCGGATCCGAGGTAATTAAAACAATATCTAACTGAATGATTTTTATATAGAAAGAATAAAGAGTAAAATGTACAAAATATTTAATGCAGAAATTTTAGAATCTGAGTTTTAGAAGTAAAGTAAAGTATGAGAGGTAAATATGTTAATAAACAGATGTTTCTGCTAACACCCAACGAGTGAATAAATTTATACAATCCTTGCTTAATTCCTGAATAATAAAGTGTTATAATTTGTTAGTGATTAAGTATTACTAACAACGGCAGCTAGTTCAATTAATAGGGAACAAACTGAACTGGTTCCCGACATTTGTGATATCTTAACAAGGGAGACGTCACAACAATAACACTAAAAGGCATTTATGACAATGGACAATCTAGAATATGAAACAGTAAAATCACACATAATTACAGAACAGACTTAAAACCATTGAACAAATAACCAAAATCATGTATTAAAACCAATCAGGACCCATACAAGGGGAAAATGAAATGTAATATCATTAATTAAAGAAAAATAGCCAATTGCTGTTTAAGCATAGGCAAATTCCCAACTGTCAAACTACAAAAAACTTAAATTTTGAGAATTAAACACTGACATTAGTAAAACTAAGCCATGTAAACTATAAAATACAATTAGACAATCATGTTAAGACAGAAATATAATAGTAATCATGTAAATTAAGAAAACAGTGTAAATAAACAAAATCAACAAAACTGTCAAAATGTTGATACCTAAGTAAAAACAATAGTATTGGATGTCAAATTAATCCTTGAACTAAAATATGAACAGTGGTAATAATATTTAATACTTAAAGGGTAATACTGAAAACTAATTACATTCAGAAGATCTGTAACCATTTAAAATACAAGTTCAAATATCCTAACAATGGTCTTAAGCCAATTTTAGCCAATCAGAAATTTTGAGTTACCATGACAACAACCGAATATTGACTAATTTCAGTTAGGAACCGAAGACGCTGTAGTGACGCTTAACTGGAGAGACGCCACGCCCTGAAGGGCCCAAAATTTTGACTTAAAACAGTATAAGTGCCCATAATTTTATGAAGAAGGACCATTACAACTGATGAGAGGACATTCCAACCAACCTAGACCAAGGACCAGCTCAAAGTTAACCCAGATGACTGCAATATATGGAATTTAACAAGAAGAAGACGCCGGATATCCATGAAGCCCAAGATTGAAGAAAGAAGACTCGACATCAATCAATTAACCTACGTTGACGACTGACAATACACCTCCTATCTACTAACGTTGAGTATTGGTGAATTTCTTGATTTCTATAAAATAAATTCTCTTTCGAATTTATAACTAAACCGTAAAATTCTCACTATCACTGAAAGTATTATTTTTCAAGGATTGATAACTAAAAAAGTAACTTGTAAACACTGAACAAATGATAACCTATGTACTACACCAACGACACTGTCACACATTTTAACACAACCACATGGAATTTACAGTAAACCTTGTTTGATTTTTAATGCCCACGAACATTAAATGATATATTTAATTTGTTATCTTGTTATAAAAACTTCTGTATCGTACTTGAAAGGACTCTATAGGCAGATTTATTTTGTAAATAATAACCAACGCTGTCTTGCATCTAATAGAAACATTGTACTGCCAACCCAGCAATCCGCTGAGTGAACGACTATATTTTGCCGAGGTTAAAATTATTATATCAATTATTATTTTGTATAAAGCGTTAACAAAAATTAACAAGTTAGAGCCTAATAAAAAAGTGTGTACCGATAACAACTGTCCAGAATTTATTTTAGAGAAATATTATGTGTGTTTTGTTTAATAGCAGTGAGTCAACATAACCAACATTATTCAAGTTGGCAACACGTTTTCCCCCACTCAAACGAGAATCGGTTTCATGCCAGTCGGCGAACGATTCAAATTTACACTAGTGCACTGTCAAACCATACAGGTAAAAAACTTTTGTTTTCTCGAAAAAAATTTGGCGCCTATCGGGAGTTACAAAATAGTGAGAAGGGACAGGTAAGGCACGCATGCTACTAGACGCTTTTCATAACAACGAGTGAACCACTAAATACGTTCGCAAAAACACAGTAGTAAAACTTCCAATTACAACTAACAAATCCAAGTATAAAAACCAATAGACCGGAAACCAGGTTTTCTACAAAGTGGCGCAACAACTAGTGAGGCTAGAGTTACGACAGAATATCTAGCGGCAGGTACGACAGAAGATAAACAAGATGAAGAGGGCGTCATCACTGAGGCGGACGAAGGAGGCCGAAAAAGAAGTTAGAGCAGAAGCGAAGGAAGTGACTTCGGTCGAGGACGCCGAACAAATGTTACCTCCAATGGAACCAGTCAAACCCGTGCAGCCAGAAAATCAACCGGAAAAACCAACACAGACTAAGGAGGAGAGATTCCACGAAATGATGAGGGCGATTATGGGATTGAGTAAGAAAATTGACTAAGGGAAGGAGGAATCTAAGAAAAATAAAGAGGAAATTAATGAAAAATTGGACCATAACAGGGAAGAAACCAATAAAAATATAGCATCGCTAAAAGGTGATAACCAGAAAATAAGCCAGCAAATGGCCGAAAGTAATAAGGAAATGGCAGTGAACATGGAAAACGTGAAGGAAGAGTTGAAACAGGACAACCAGAAAAACTTGGAGGAGTTGAAGGAAGAGTTGAGCAAAACTATTGAAAATAATAATGAGCAGATCAATAAGAAGATTGAGGAGGAGATGACGGGTATACGGCAGGAGATTTCCGAAATACACGGGAAATGGGAAGTTACGAGCCATGACCTACAACAAACGAAAGAAGACTTAGGCGAACGGATGACCAACCTGGAAGAAGACAGCCAGATCCGAATAGAGTCGATAAAAACCGCAACCGATCAAAACATAAAACAGGTACGGACAGATTTTGGAGAGAAGTGCTAGGAGATTGACACAGCCGTAAGCGAAGTTCGCGGACAGGGCCAGCAAAACAAAAATAAGATTGAAGAAATCCAGCAATGGGAGATCGCCAAAATCAGGGAGGAGCTGGAAATAATTAATAACAGAAAGCCAATAATGACACAGTACCAGCACATGGACAACCGGGAAGTAATCAACTTTAAACAATACCGGCGAAACCCAATGGAGTTTTTAGAGAGAGTAGACGAGCAACTGGCCAAAACTCGGGAGAACAGGTGGACCATTATCCGAGGGTACCTACACGAGTATTTTCGTGATATAAACGATAATTGGTGGACGGCTACAAGACACGACCTCACGAGTTACGAACAATTTAAAGATGTATTCAAAAGGAAATACTGGTCGGAGGCGACACAAAACATCGTGCGAGACAGTATATGTTTCGGCAGATATGACGCCACCAGAGGGACAACTTTCACAGTATATTTCCTTGGAAAAGCCTAATAAGCGACGGCTCATGATGACCGCGACCCTTTAGTATGGGGCTGAATATCTCAGGAAGGAGACGTACCGCAAAATATTAACCCAGACCAATGAAGAGGTGCGTTAAGACTTACGCCTTTATACCGTACGGACTCTGAACCGGCAGTTCTAGTTATGATCGTAATTTTTACTTTCGCTCTCCTCTCTAGGGAAGGCAGGTTATACATAAAGTAAAAAAGAATTCGGCAAGAAATCTCAAATATAGCAGGTGAGAAGGCACAGTCTTAAAACATGGCAGAACTCTTGGGAGCAGGAGTTTGGATGAAGGTGTTTAGCAAATCTCATCCCATAAATTAGGAAACGGGATGGAAAGAAAGCACAGGGAAGTAGGTTCTTAGTGGAAGGGATATTTCCGCGCCTCTCTCCATAGGATGGATAAAGCACCAAAATCCCAATTAATTAATTAAAGAGTCAGCTTCAGGATTCAATTCAGTTTACTCTTGAAACTGAAACTAATAAGAAGTTAAAATATTTAGATTTAACTATTGCTAGGTAATTGGATGGTTTGAAGTTCATAATTTATAGGAAAACAGCAACCATTGATACAACCATACATGCTGACTCCCATCACCGCTTCTCACAAAAAATGGCAGCTTATAATGGCTGTATTCAAATATTACTAACCGTCCCTCTTGACAACAAGGATTTCACTGAGGAGTTAAATATGATAAACTGTATCGTTGTTGCCAATGGTTACAAGAGCTCAAACATTGACTGACTGCTGAGGAAACTCAAAAAATAAAAATCGAATCCCTAAGTAAACAATGTTGACCCACAAACCTTTATATGATCCACATCCACATGCCAAAGATTCTGACTTCAGAATTAGGCAATGTTATATATTTCATGACATTTAGAACTAATAATAGTATCATATTTCTTATGCTTTCACGGCCGGCGTTAATTCAGTCTTTGCCACGCGTTGTCAGTTCTATTGAAAACCGTTTTCACTGAAGATAACCACCAGTGGTGGGGCCGAAACGTCTGACAGTAACATCCGTCAGCAATGTTAATTATAGCAGACCACGGCCTTACAGCTCGGATCATAACTTTAATAATTAATAATATTATATTAAAAATACTTAAGTGAAATAAACATACGCCTTTGAAAAGAAAACAGCCGTCTACAAGCTATCATATAATGACTGTAATTGTTTTTACACCGATCAAACGAGCAGAGATTTTCTTAAACGTTTCCTTGAACACCCACCTAAGCAATTAAAAAATCTTAACTTTGTCAACATAAATCTAACTATGCTCGCCACTTTATCTCACACGACCACAATTACACGGATGTAAAGTCTAACTTGGAACCACTAGGCCTACACATTTGTGAAAATGGTTGAATAATGAAAGCCATGGACGAGTTTGAAATTTACAGTATATACAAACATATGCAGTCGCTGTTTCGTATTGAACGACCAGCTGAACTTAATAAATATCAAACTTTAACCTGCTTTAACAATAGAGACAAACAACCGCTCAGTGGTCGGGCAAACGTGAATAGGTGCGCACCTACTGACGCCTATACAGTGCAAATACTATTGGATTTTTAACAGATGACAACCTCCTTCAAGGGACATTTTAATGTGTGATGATGTTTGAAAAGTAATATGTTTCAAAACGCATCATCAATAAAAAAGAAGTCACAAGGAGGATTGAAAAGGTTAGTTTGTCTATTCATACAAGTGGCTTGGATACCATTATTGAAAGGACTTGGATACCTAACGGACGCAGAATCCCTTTTCTGATCTACGCAGGAGGTTAACTACCGGAAGCGAGGGAGCACAAATATTAGGCATTACGGTCTATATCTCTCCTGACGAAATCAGGCATGACGTTAATTACTAAGGCTACAATTTTTTTTTTGAAACTGGTCTAAAAGACCAACCATCAATTTACATCTAATGTTTGTTATAATTTAAGTTACTTATACAGTCGCCCACTGGTGTACTATATATTACTTTCTAGATTTCTGCACACACTGCACAACACTGATTCAAAAGTTTTAGTTCTCTTCAGCCTTCTCACTGTATTGGCGTTGTCAAGCAGTTGAATAGTTTCTACATTGATATGCTGGTGTAGTCTAGATTCGTGCTTTGCAGCAAACCTTTTAATTTCACTGGCGAGATCAGGGATCCGAAGGTCTCGATGTAGGTCACTATTTCTGATGTACCATGGAGCACTTACCATGTTCCGTAGCACTCTATTCTGGAAGGTGTGAATACATCTAATGTTCGTTTCTTTCGCACAACCCCACAGTTGAATTCCATAAAGCCAAATTGGTTTCAGAATTTGGTTATATATCAGAATTTTGTTGTGTATTGACAACTGAGAATTTCGTCCCAAGAGCCAATACAGTTGTCTATATTTGAGACCAAGCTCCGTCCTTTTTTTTCTGATGTGCTCCTTCCATCGTAGCTTTGTATCTAGGGTCATCCCCAAATATTTGGTAGTGTTTGCATATGGTACTGAAACACCATTTAAGGTAATTGGAAGACTGTTCTCTATTCTTTTGTTTGTAAAATTGATATGGACAGATTTCAGTTCATTAAGCTTAATTTTCCATCTCCTAGTCCACTGCTGTATCTGATCACTAGCATCTTGAAGCATGTTGGTAGCTTCACCTAAGGTCGAACCAATCGCCATTATAGCTGTCATCAGCGAAAGTAGCAACAGACACATTCTCTGGCTGCGGCAGATCACATGTAAACAACAAGTAGAGGATGGGCCCCAAAACACTCCCTTGGGGCACACCTGCCCTCACTTCTCTTAGCTCAGAATAGTCATCTTCCTGTTTGACTCTAAATAATCTTTCCGATATATACGATTTTAACACGTCAGCATATTGTTTTGGTAGCATTTTATTAAGTTTATGTAATAAACTTTTATGCCAAACTTTATCAAAGGCCTGAGCCACATCGAGGAAGATTGTCGAGCAGATTAGCTTTTTTTCTAGTGCTTTCTCTATTGTGTCTGTTATTCTATGTACTTGGTCTATTGTGGAATGTTTTTGTCTGAACCCGAATTGATGATTTTGTATCAGCTTTTTACTGTCTATTATTCGATTTAGCCTTTGAAACAGAAGTTTTTCAAAAAGCTTTGATATAGTTGGCAACAGTGATACGGGCCGATATGATTTGGCATCATTTGGCGGTGTGCCTGGTTTACGTAGCATAATAACTTCTGCCACCTTCCAGACACTAGGAACATGCTTTAACCTAAGTGCCGCATTGAATAAATATGTAAGCATAACAATCCCTTTCTTAGGTAACTGCTTTAAGATCTCACCTGTAATGAGGTCAAAGCCAGGTGATTTTCGGGGGTTCAAGTTTATCTTGATCTCCTTAGCTACCTCTTTTGTGGTGACCAGTTGAATGTCCTCCTCTTCATGATTTGTATCTTCATCTAACTCTGTATCAGACTGGGTATTATTTGGCTTAAAAATGTCAGCTAGATGTTCAGCAAACGCTTCAGCTTTTTCTTTACTATCTGTAGCCCATGTACCGTCGCTTTTTCTAATAGGTGGTACTTGAGTGATCGACCTTTTAAGCTTCCTCGTTGCTTTCCACAACGAGTACTCTGTATCTGCACCTGCTGTTAGATTTTCCAAATAGGAAGCTATTGATGCTTCTTATAACTTCTGTATTACACGCTTTAGTTGTTGCGATTTATTGTTAAGTACAGTTTTATCATTTGGGTCACGAGTCTGTTGCCATTTTCTTCTAGCTCGCCTCTTTTCTTTGACAAGTTCTCTGATCTCTCTAGGATAGTTGTTACCAACAATTCCATGGGTGATTTCTCTCGTATTGTTCCAGGCTGTAGTTTGAATATTATAATTAAACTTCTCGGCTTCTATTTCTAATTGCTGCTTAGTTCTCAACTGGACATTTAGTTGTATCTTGCCTTCAAGTTCTAATTTGAAGCTTTCCCAATCAGTAGTTTTGTTAACTAGGCTTGGTTTGTTTACTTTTTTTATTATCCTTTCACTCAGCGTCAGGATTACTGCTGAATGACCAGAGTCAAGATCAAAATTTTCCTCGATATCAATAAAGTTCTGCGAGACCCTCCTTGATATGAAGAAATCTAATAGATCTGGAATTTTATTGGGATCTGTGGGCCAGACAGTAGGTTTGCCTGTACTGTGGAAGCTACAACCTGTTTCTTGTATTGCTTTATTAAGCTCGCTACCTTTAGTTGTTGTTAATCTGGATCCCCAATCTACATGTTTAGCATTGTAGTCTCCGCCTACAACGAATCTCTCACCTACATGTAATATAAATTTCTTGTAATCTAACTCCTTTAGGTTGTGTCTTGGAGGACAGTATATCGCACCGACGATTAGTTTTTGCTTGGTGGATTTGATTCCAACTACAGTGAGTTGGATTTCTGCAGTCTGAAGGTGACACTCCTCATAGTGGTTAATCCTATTCTTAATAATAATTGCAATTCCTCATTTAGCTTTATTATCCGGATGAATTGTTTGATATACCTGGTATCCATTTCTTTTTAAGCATGACTGATTTGTTAAGTGTGTCTCTGATACTAGACATATATCAATGTCTTGTGCCTTGAGGAATAATTCTATTTCTTGCTTTCTGTTCTGGATACCGTTGACATTCCAGGTAGCTATCCTTAGGTCTTTCTGGTCCATTGATTAGTTCTCTGTGGGATTGTGCCCGGATTTCTGGCTTCTAATCTATCTAGTCTATCCATGACTATTTTCATCATGTCCATCATATTCTGCATCATTTGCACCATTGATGAATCATCATTTTGAACTAAAGTCTTGTTAGCTTTAACTGCTTGAGCAAAGGACATTTCACTATTGACTTTATTAGCTGTGAAAGTTCTTGGTTGAGGTTTTTAGGTCGTCTCTCACTTATTAAATTATTGCGTCTTATTTGAAGTTCACGTGCAACCAAACAACCCCTGTAGCTAGCAGGATGTGCTTCTGCACAATTTGAACACTTTGGTGGCACATCTCGTTCTTGCTGGCAATCGATGGTCCTGTGGTTGCCTGCACATTTAACACAGATAGGTCCATGTTGGCAATACTTATGAGTGTGATCATATCTTTGACACCTTTTACACTGTGGTATCAGTTTGTTACTCCTGAGAGCTTCAATTTTTATTTTCATATGACATAAATATTGAATATCAAATATTTTTTTTATCCTCTGATCTGTCAAACGTTAGCATAAATAATGGCAAATGTGTGATTTTTTCCTTGCCGTCAACTTTAGTCTTTCTAATTTTATTAACTACTTCAAGGACTTTATATCCTCTATTCAATAACTCCTCTTTAATCTCTTCTGATTTGCATGTTGGATGCAAGTTACGTGCCATGATTCTTATTGGTCTGGTCTGTTTATTTTCATAAGTATGCCATTCCAACTTACTTTCTTTTAGGAGTTTTGTCAGTTGTCTATATTCCATTTTTGTGTCTACATTAATTTTCAGCTGATTGTTGTTCATCATGCTGGTGTTAAATTTCAGATATTTTGATTTCAGTTTCTGACTTATTTCTATATAATTTTCCACATTGCTCAGTATCACTGGCGGTGGCTTAGCCGATTTGTTTACATTTTCTTTAGTTCTCTTACTTTTGTTTATTGGACAGGTTTTCGGTGTTTCTGGTGATTCCATAGTTTTCCTTTTACGTTTTTTATTCTTTTCCAGTATCCAAGCAGTTTCTTTGGCCAGGATTTCTTCCTCTTCTTCCGAAGGCTACAATATTAACAACGTATCTGCCCTATTCTACCTACCCCCGTAGGCGTCTCGCTCGAAACAACTTTTTGATGCAGCTATAGAAGATAGGTATTTATCAATCTACCCGCCGTCAGAGTCCCTCTTTTACCTCCGGGTAACAATTCAAGCTTTCGATAATCGGCCCGGACCAAAACAGGCTACAACTGTCAGCGGTACGGACACAGGTCAAGTTCCTACCATGCCCACGCGGCGCGTGCGTTGTGGAGAGAGCCATCACAAGGACAGTTGTCCTCGTAGTCCTAAAGCCCCGCCACATGTGCGAATTGCGATGTGGTTTATCCAACTAGCTCAAAAACCTGCAATGTCTATCAGGCGGCTTTGAAGAAGGCTTCAAGGTATACCAAGACTGCAGGCCCCGCGCCTCCACGGTGGCTACCAGTGCCGTCCACGCGGCCAAAGCCACAACTGCAGCCGCCTCAGCCCGACCACTATGTGGTTGCTGCCACCTGTGAGCTACTTTCTCCGGAAACGGCCCAGTAACCAATGCCTGCTGCCCCGAAGGAAGCCAAAAAATCTGTCCCAGCCCCAAAGCTGCAAAAGCCCGCTCCATTACAGCCATCATCAGCCCAGAATCTAATGAGACTAGGCTGCCAAAACCTAAGGCACAGCCTGACAACGGAATTATGTTCCGTCAAACCCCGCTCACGCCGCAGGCGTGTTCGACTTCAGACCCAACTTTGAAGACCGCCTGTAAGCTAGGATGAAACTGTAATACCACCGATTGTCTCTGTCAAGGACGTTCAGTCCGTATTTATCAGCATCTTAACCCCCATCGTGATGCTCATCCCCACCCATGACTAATCGTCATCGGCTGGGGGCATGGAACGCTCATGCCGTTCTATCTCGTCGTGCCGAATTGCCCGCCTTCGCCACAGAGTGTGATCTAGATGTTGTACTCCCCTCGGAAACCTTTTGAAGCCCTGTAGTTTCCTTCCTTTCTTCGGGTACTTGTACTTGTCAAGGACTTGGCCTGCCCTATCAATATATATGCCGTGTAAGACTTCGCGTCTGATCACGACACGGTCCTAATATGTGGTAACATCATGCTTGACGGTTGCGTCGTTCTGTAAGAGTATTTCTGTGTATACGATGTTCTTTTTATATGCCGCATCGCCATCCTGTTCTTGCTCACTTGTTTCGTTGATGACTACTTGTATATCTCTTGGAGCCTTCACCCGAGAGAACGTCACATACAGCTGACCATGTGTAAAAACGTGCATAGCAAGATAGACTTTAATTTTCCTAAAAGTCTGGTCTTTGGGATTTATTTATGTTCATAGCAAATGCTAGTCTTAATGGGTACTGCAAATTTGACATACAGAATGGCATGTTTGGGTTGGTTGATATCAGCTTTATTCTTGGTATGAAAACAATATTGTCTCTTCCAAGCCCCGTAAGAGCTTCCAGGTTTACTGCGTTTTTCATTAAATCACGTACCGCCATGCAGTCACCAACTAAACCTGAACCCAAGTTCATATTTCTGATCAGCATTACAATGGTGGTAAATTGGAGGGTGAGTTTTTTTTAGACGCCATTCAGGAAGTTGTAATGGAATTCGGGAAATCTAACGGGATGTTCAATTGTTCTAGTGGACCATTTGTGCCGCTTGAAACATTTGCTCATTTGTGCACTGTATGTGTACTACAGTACTCTTTCAAATCCCCTGAAACTAAACACAGCACCTCCTCTGATTGATCAGGTTGCAGTTGTTCAAAGGGAACACAAATTTCTGCCCGAATATTAATCTACATAATTTCCGTCCAATGAATTACAAAAGACATTTAACAATTGAATTTTCCTTGCACATGAATCTACTAGGATTAGTAACAAAGTTTACAGCACGCTGGATAGGAAGAGTTATTGGCATTGACACACATTATTTGGGTCAAGTGAAGTGTTGTTATAAAGGCCAAATTTTACTTGTCTCAATGCAGGACTCCACGATTTGAATTTTACTCGTCATTGGGACTATCGGTAAGAGCTGCCTGAAATCTTCAGCGAAATGTATCACTTTTCGTCCTATTCGAACTGGATTTAACAAAGGTTCTTTACATTTTATTATGCCTTGAATTAAACGATAGTAGAGGGAAATTGAGCGAACTGAAACACTTCCGGGTTCCAGTTCATAGAGCCACTGGCAGCTGGTGTCCGAGCTGTCCATGTGACGTCACTGTTTTGTGTGTGTGTGTGTGTGTATGTGTGACTGAAACACTTCCGGGTTCCAGTTCATGACGTCACACAGAGGCCCTAGTCGCTGGCGTCCGAGCGCTGCATGGCTAAAACCTGTTTCACGACGTCACAGAGGCCCTGGACGTTGGCTTCTGCATGTCCAACAGTTGGTAGCCGAAAACAATGTGTAGCGGATGGGGGTGCCCGGAATTCGGTGGTTGCCGACACAGAGGGCCTGGACGCACAGAGGCAATGTTAGTACGACGTGTCATCGGGTACCGTTACGCGAAATTTGGGGGGGCATTGGGTACCGAAATTTGGTGATATGGTCCATCGGGAACCATTACCCGAAATGTTTAAATCAACGGATGGGGGTACCCGGAAGGTGGGTACGCCCTAACCGGGTTCCAGTTCATGACATCACACAGAGGCCCTGGCAGCTGGTGTCCGAATGTTAAAACACTTCTACGTTCTGGTTCATGGCTTCCTCGACCGGTCTGGTTTATTTTGATGTAACAAAATAATCGTTCTCCCTCTGTAGCGTATGGGGGGTACCCGAAATTTGAAAAGTGGGTACGTCAGAGGGAGTGGTACTCGAAATTTTTAATGTCAGAATTTTGGTACCCTAAATGATTAAAACAACGGATGGGGGTACCCGAAATTTGTGGCTACGCCCACATGATGCATGTTTAAAACACTGGTTATGACGAAACAGGAGGCTAAGCAGCTGGGTGCTGTCACAGTGGATACGATAGCTGGTTGCATGTGACGTCACTGTTTATGACGTCGACGACGACGTAGAGGGCGTGATGTCTGAAATTTGACACCCGAAATGGTTAAAACAACGGATGGGGGTACCCCGAAATGTTTGATGTCCAATATTTGACAACCGAAATGTTGAAAACAACTGATGGGGGTACCCGAATTCTTTTGGCGTCCGAAATTTAACACCCGAAATGTTTAAATCAACGGATGGGGGTACGCCCACATGACGTATGTGTTCGACTGCGAGGCGAGACAGTTGGTTTCCGCTAAAATTTGGGACAATAGGTACCTGACGGGTTCCGAAATTTAGTGATTAATGAAATCCCGACGCGGTTCCTCCGGTACTCAAAACCGGATATTGTACTATTATAATGTTTATATTATGTTAATATAAAACAGATGCATCGATTTGAATACTGTTTAGAAAACATATATTCTTATTATGCGTTACTAAAATTGTTTAACTGAATAAATATATTTACTCCTGTGATGATTTGCCTGTAAACCAGTCAAACAGGATCTAAGCTGGTACACGCGGTGTGTGTGTGTGTGTGTGTGTGTGTGCGCGCGAAACACTTCCACGTTTCAGTTAATGAATTCAAAGAGGAAGTTATAGCTGGCGTCCGTGTTTTATAAAGCTCTGTGTGTGTGTGTGTGTGTGTGTGTGTGTGTGTGTGTGTGTGTGTGTGGTTTATAGTCAGACGTTGAACTGTTTCAGGCAAGCTGTCGTTCAGAATTGTAAGGTGTAGCGCTCTCTTTCTGAATGAGAGGAACGTATCTCTACTCTAAATACCGGTTTCTTCGCTGCTACATTCCATGAGAGAGAGACATACATCTCAACTGGTTTGCTTCGCTAGCGCTTACTCAAGTATGATAGGAATTACTGTTTTGTATAAAGGGCATAATAATAAAAATAACAAAGGTTATGATTTATATATAAGTTTTAATAATATCGAAAGCTTTCACAATCAAATCATAAGCTATAATTTTTCTTTCTCTGTCTACACATACACGATCTATATTCACAAGACAATTATAATTGAGCAAAACATACGCGCTCTCTCTATATACATAACTAAACAAAATAAACACTTTCTCTCTCTCTCTCTCTGTCTCTCTCTATATATATATATATATATAATTATCCAAATAATCTTTTCTCTCTCTCGCTTTCTCTCTCTTTTGCAGCCTTGAAGGTTCTCTCTCTCTCTCTCTCTCTCTCTCTCTCTCTCTCTCTCTCTCTCTCTCTCTCTCTCTCTCTCTCTACACACACACACACACACATAATTAACAAAATAATAATAACATTTACTACAACCAAATCAAGCCTTAAGCTCTCTCTTTATACACACGTTTTAATAATATAATGTATTACCTTATATATATATATATATATATATATATATATGTATACCAATATTAATAATAACAATAATAATAATTAATAACCTACAATATTACAATGTTGATGTGTAATATGTTAATAATAACATACCAAATGTAGACACACATCAAATGGTAATTACTATGGTGTTAAATACATGTCTAAAATGGTACACCAAAACCTTGATTTCAACTGTTTTTAGTATTTTAGATAATAACAGATGTAACAACGCTTATAAAGCGCACATCCAGTGGAATTATGCCTTAAGCAATTATATCTTTTTCGTCAATATAATTTTTTAAAACAATTGTTCTTCAAAGTGTAAATTCTCTCCACTCACAAGCACTCAGAATGTTACAGTTGTCACCATATGGTGGTGAACGACATACATCTCCCTCGCATTCGCACAAACACATAACATCGAAACAAGGTTTCTGTAACTATGAGAGAAATCTTTTAAAATTTAATTACACATAGAAAGTTAATTAACATATTAATGATTGTTACCTCAACTTTTTTATGTTATAAACCACATACGTTTTAATAATTAAAAACGGAATATAATTTCCTACAATTAATAATACTTCATCAAATACAAAAGGATGTTGACACATCAAATGATAGTTAGTGTGGTAGTTAATAGTTAATTAACATGTATTCTGAATTAAAGTCATTTTGATATCTTAGATAACAACAGACGCGACAACGGTTACGACGCGGACATCCGCTAGAGTCCTGCCTTGACCACTCATATTTTTTTTACCAGCGAGGTATACGCTGTACCAGTAAAATTATACATCATATAGTAGCGTACATCTGATTAACCAGCTTTGTTTTAGCAATTAGCAAATCTTTATTTGAAGATATTCAATATTATTATTGTTGTTACAATAACTAATTGGTGTTTTGAAGAGTTTGAAAAACTCATTACGAATAAATACTTTCTTTTTGTTAATATTTTTTTCGTTTCGTATTGATATCCATCTACTCTCTGTCTTACGATTATTTCTAAAATTATAATCGAATTTAATAATGTCAGATTGACAAAATAATCAATTATTACCATTTATTTCTCTGTTTAAAAGTTTTTCTACAATATTAGATCCAAGGAACACCTTGTTCTTTCTCTGAAAATGAACAGTTAACATTAAAAACGACAAAAAATTAGAGAAATCTACTTCAACATTTAAAAACATTTTATTATTAATGTTATTACTACTATTATTATTATAATAGATAAAGCCTGTTCTCGTTTATTTGGTCTGGAAAAAAAGAGAAAAAATTAATACATAACCACTTCTGTATAAGTAAATATTAGTGGTACTGAAATATCATACTCACATAATCAACTTCCAACTGCACGCTCACTTTCTCGTTCGCCAGCGGAGTGTGTGAGGTTACGCATAGTGATAGCACACAAGGCTTCACAGCTTTCAATAGCTCCTCTGTAAATACGTCACACCATCTTTTAGGTAGGTATACATAGAACAGTTTATCCTCCGGCTGAGGACAGGCTCCGGTATCTTCCAAATCTACCACAACTGACTCCCCGAATTTCGTTTTCACAAATTTCGTGTGAATTATGTGATACTTTACTCCGAAAGAAAGACTTGACAAGTCTCTTTTTGGTAAAAAATTTTCAACTGTCTTCGGTTTCGCAACGATTCCTTCCATGGCGAGTACTGATGACTGCACAGGGAAACACTGTCGTATTTATTCCGTTCCCCCCGACCACGTTCCTTCCTTCCAAGGCGTCATCTCCTTTGGTAACGACCGGACGATGACACGGACGTCGACTGCAACCTAGCTTCCTACCCCGCACCCCCACTCCACACCACGACCCCGCACCGAATGGAGTCCGTCGGTCACGGTCACCGGCGACAACCTAGCTTCCTACCCCGCACCCCCTACCCGCACCCAGAGCCTCACCACTACCCCGCACCTCTCCTACCTATTTTGTTCAATTACTTTGTCTGGAAAAAAGAAATTTATCTGTCGCTCCGCAACGACCAGGTTTACCCAACCCCGCATCTCACCTACCGCAATCGAGTCCATCGGTCACGACCGGACGACGACACCGGCGACAACTTAGCTTCCTACCCCGCACCCCCACACAGCATACAGAGCATCACCACCCGCACCACGCCTACCTGTCTCTTCGCAACGACCGGGTTTATCCCACCCCGCAACGCGCGTCGCGGTCACGACGACCTATCCCACCCCGCACCCCGCCAGCTGCTTTTCGCGAGGCCGATCGGCGAGCGGGCGCGGCGACAGCGTCACCGGTCACCGAATTGTCTATTTAGGGAACAAACGACGCGAAGCCGGCCTCAGTCCTCGACGGAAATTCACAATGGCCAGCAGCCGCAGCGAACCCCGTGCTATCAATGGTAATGTAATTACAATAAAATTTATGATACTTGACAATACACTAAACACACAAACAGTATTATTAGATTACAAACACACGGTTATTGATAATATTTGTAACGAAGCTGTAGCATTAAATAATTACATAAAGTGGTATTTAGCAGTACGTGTATCTTTCAGAAAACTAATAAACACCGAAAATATTTATTGTACCGCAGTATTCAGATCATGTACGGAACTTAAATCACAGTATGACGATATCGATGAACAGTTTTCGATAGCTAGCGAGAAAATAATGTAGTCCGTTGACAAATTTACGCGTGACGGAAGCGGGTGGGTTGAAAACGGTGTCGAGACGCTGGAACTAAATATTACAAAATATAATCCTCTTGTTGGGTCGAGCTTTCTGCCTACACCATCGAAATTACACAATACGAAAGGAATTATCAATATAAAAAATGTAAAAGATTAAAAGTGTTTCTTGTGGTCTGTGCTCGCCGGTATACATCCGATCGCCGCGTGTAACCCGCATCGAGTTAACCACTACCTTCCGTACGAAGAAGAAATAAACATGAAGGTCATTCCTTATCCAGTTGGAGTTGATAAGATTAAACGTTTTGAAAAGTTAAACGAAAACATATCTGTTAACGTTTTTGGATACGAAGACGAGGTATACCCTTTACGTGTAACTGAACGTCGCTGTAGAAAGTACCACGTAAACCTACTGCTACTGTCCAACGCGAACACTACTCACTACTGCCTCATACGGAACCTTTCGCGTATGCTTTCGTCGTTGACACAGATTTTCGGACAATAAAGATACTAACGCGGCGCGAAAACGAGTTGAAGAACACGAACGCAACTGTTCTCAGCACGGAGTACAGAAAGTAAAACTTCCTGACGAGAACGAAAAATGGATGTAATTAAAAACTTTTCACTTTGTCACCGCGTACCTTATACGGTATACTCTGACTTCGAATCGTTTATTGTTCCGACCACCGGTAAAAACGTGGCATATCATACACCAACCAGTTTCTGCTATGTGATAGTTGACTGGATGGGAAACGCCGTCAAGGAAGCTGTAATATACCGAGGTAAAGACGTGGTGGACACATTCCTTTGTGTGCTTTTAACCGACGTTCAACGACTCGATAGAAATTTTAATAAACCGATCCAAATGACAGCGGATGATGAACGGTCTTTCCGAAACGCCACGCACTGTCATCTGTGCAAGAAGCCGTTAACGGGCGACACGGTTCGAAACCATTGCCACATAACGGGAAACTATTTAGGCGCTGCTCACAATGCGTGTAATATAAATTACAAAATACCAACTCACGTCCCGGTTTTTTCCATAATTTAAGTGGTTATGACTCGCATCATTTGATGCAAGGTTTTGGAAAGTACAAGGAAGATGAAATAACGTGTATCGCTACTACAAGCGAATGTTACATCTCCGTTACATTCGGTCCGCTCCGGTTTCTCGATTTTCTGCGGTTCATGAACGCGTCACTTGAAAAACTCGTCTCCAACTTATCCGCGGATAAATTTAAAATCCTTAATCAATTTTATACGCGTAATGTTGATTTACTGTTGCGTAAAGGTGTGTACCCTTACGAATACGTTACGGACGATTCAAAATTTGACTAGAGGCAGTTACCGGACCGCGAACATTTTTACAACGTGTTGACAGAGTCGGATATAGACGAAGAAGATGAAGAAGAAGAGACGCGCACGCTCGAGCGGTTTGGTCGGCTTTCGACATGCAAACGTTCGGCGATTATCATGACCATTATTTAAAAACGGATGTACTGCTGCTTGCTGATTTATTTGAGAACTTTCGAAACATGAGCTTGCAGTACTACGAACTTGATCCGTGTAACGTTTCTACCACCGCCGGTTTAGCATGGAACGCGATGCTGAAAATGACAGGGGTTAGGTTAGAGTTACTCCGCGATATAGGCATACACCTGTACATCGGAAGAGGTATCCGGGGCGGCTTAGCAGCAATTTCTAATCGGTACGCCAAGGCCAACAACCCGTACATTCCCGATTATGACGCAAGCAAGCCGCACAACTATTTACTGTACCTCGATTGTACCAACCTGTACGGAACGGCTATAACACAGCCTTTACCACTGTCCGGTTTTCGATGGTTGGAACGTACAGAGATCGATACGTTGGACGTGCACGCGTTACGTGACGATGGTGACACCGGTTATATTCTGGAAGTCGATCTGGGGTATCCACATTACCTACACGACTTACACAGTGACTACATTTTAGCACCCGAAAAGCGTACTATTACAGACAGTACGCTTTCACCGTACTGCTATCGCATGAAGCTTTTAAAAGACTTTGTGTGTAGTAACGGTAAGGTAGATAAACTGATAACGTCCCTCGAGGACAAGACAAAATACATTGTTCATTACAGAACATTGAAACTCTACCTCGGACTGGGAATGGAGTTGAAAGCGATTCGCCGTGTGTTGGCATTTACACAGTGCGTGTGGTTGAAACCTTTCATCGATTTTAATACGGAGCGAAGAAAGGAAACCAGAAAAACCTTTGAAAAAGACTTTTTTAAGTTAATGAATAACGCGCCGTACGGTAAATCGTTGGAAAACGTACGAAAGCAAATCGATTTCAAGTTAGTTCCAAACGAGAAGAAACTTCACAAACTAACCGCTAACCCCAGGCTACTACATTTTTTCATCTATAACGAGGACCTAGTAGGTCTTACGTTGAAAAATAGTCCATTACACTGAACCGACCTTTGTACGTTGGGTTCAGTGTATTGGATATTAGTAGGCTGATCATGTATCGGTTCCATTACGGATTCACGATGAATTCGTACGGGTCACGTGCACGTCTATGCATGACGGACACGGACAATCTGTTGTACGACATTGGCACCGACGATGTGTACAAAGACATGGGGAACATCTCGAACTCTTTGACACGTCGGAGTACCCTAAAGCACATCCGTGCTACAGTGAAACGAACAAGAGAAGTTGGGTACTTTTAAAGATGAAACGAATGGAATACCGATACTTGAATTTGTCGGGTTGCGTGCTAAATGTTATTCATTCGTTACGGCAAACGATAAGGAGAAAAAGGTAGCGAAAGGTGTGCCACGTTCGGCGATAGCTACACAGTTGGAACATCAACTTTATAAGGAATGTGTAAAGACCACTTCTCAAACGTATACTACAGCGCAGACTATCCAGAGTGAAAAACATAACTTATACACGCGAAAGCTTACAAAATTATCGCTGTCACCGTACGATGACAAACGATATGTCTTGGAGGACGGCGAAACAACACTGGCGTACGGTCATTACAAACTCTGTCAACCTAGACGCGAGATAATCCAGCAAGCGAGAAAATCTGTTATTAATTACGCGTTCGATATACATTGATATAAGACTCGTTTGCGGGAGCAACACACTGTCAGTAGCGACGATGAAGTCGGTGAGGTTCAGCGAAAACGTAACGGTATATCTCGTACCAAAATTTTGCGATTCGCGTTTCGGGTGGCGATATGGAAAACGTACGCAAAACTATTGCAAAGGAATTGCACAGACCGGTGAGTAGGAACTTTCCCAGACGTGCGGTGGAAGTGAAGGGGTTACACGATCTGTACCAAGCGCATTTGGTGGAAATGATACGGCATGCCAAGTTGAAAAAGGGGTACAAATATCTAATGACGGTAATTAACGCGTTTAGCAAGTATGCATATGCGATTCCCTTAAAAACTAAATCGGGTGTTGATGTAGCGCAAGCTCTCGAACCAATAATTGTAAAAAATAAAATGAAATACCTGCAAACGGATAAGGGGAAAGAGTACTTTAACACTACCGTACAAGCTTTACTAAAGAGATTCAACGTCAAAAACTATTCAACGTATAGCGAGAAGAAAGCGTCCATCGTGGAGCGATTTAATCGTACGTTGAAAACGAACATGTACCGCGCGTTCAGCGAACAAGGTCATTATCGGTGGTTGTTGCTTTTACCCAAACTAATGATGGAATACAACGATAAAGTGCAGAGAACTATAGGGATGAAGCCGCGACAAGTCGACCAGAGCAACGAGCGAATAGTGTTGGAACGAGTAAGAAAAAATACTGCACCGCGCAAAAAAAAAAGTGAGCAAGAAACATAAGTTTAAAATAGGCGATCGCCTACGTATCAGTAAATACAAAATCATATTTGCTAAAGGTTACACGCCAAACTGGACGAACGAGATATACACCGTGCACAGAGTTCAGCCGACAGAACCGGTTACGTACTTGTTAAAAGATCACACGGGTGACGTTGTGGAAGGTGGGTTTTATGAACAAGAATTAAGTAAAACCAGCGTTGGCGATGTGTATATCGTTGAGAAAATATTACAACGTAAAGGTGATCGCGTGCGAGTGGGCTGGCTCGGCTTTGATGGTAAACACGATTCGTGGATACATAAAAAAGATCTGATATAATAACATTACCACAGTATTTAACCGAACGTAAATGAGTTAAGATGAAGATTGAATAACAATCGTTAAAGTTAAATGTAAAGAACGTAGACTCTACTAAGTACAATGGTGAAGTTGCATATAATAAACACAGTCCACTGTTTCCGAACACAGCTCGATGCACCGTGTACGGAGGATCGTGCAGCGGGAAGTCAAACGTTACCTTTAACATGTTATTCGATCCAAACGGATTGCGATTTCAGAACCTGTACGTGTTCTCCAAATCGTTATTTAACCGAAATACCGTATGTTGGAAGACGTTTTTAATGCACTCGGTGAAGAAGGAGTGATGTACTTCACATACAGTGAAAACGATGAAGTACCGCCTCCGCACGAAATTGTACCTAATTCAATCATGTTGTTCGACGATGTGGTATGCGAACGACAGAATAACATACGAAAATATTTCGCTATGGGGCGACATAGCGGCGTGGACACTTTGTACCTTTGTCAGACGTACAGTCTGGTGCCAAAGCAACTGGTGCGTGGTAATACCAATTTCTTAGTTTTGTTCAGACAAGATGATCTCAATTTACGCCACGTTTACAACGATCACGTTAACACAGACATGAAGTACGAAGAGTTCAAAGCGATGTGCGCCGAAGCGTGGAAGGATCGTTACGGTTTCTTAGTCATCAACAATGACTCACCGATAAACGCGGGCAGGTATAGAGTGGGTTTCGATCGTTTTATACATAAATAGAATAGTTTGTGCGAGAAAGTCATCAGTGTCAAGATGGATGACAAGCAATTGACACAAGAAATCGATGCAATTAGCGACAACATAAGGCAAAAGTATCGTGCGTTGAAACATGAGCTCAGAGAGAGCGATGAAGCGTTAACGAGAACGTACAAACCTCTTTTGGAACCGTTAACCCAGATTTCGGAAAAGTTGAATGTCTCCGGTGATAAAATTAAAAAATAAAATTTGAAAATGAAGATACGAAGACAGCTGTCGAGATGACACCACCACCATCATCGCAACCTCGATTCCTTAGAACGAAAGTGTTGGCACAAACACCTGATGTTGAAACACCAAACGTGACTCTTAAAGAGTTTTTAGCAACACCTGAAGGTCGACACGAAGCACAAGAATACGTTGAACAGTCTGTCGAAGGTCCGCTCGCGAGGCAATACTTACTACTCGCTTTATCTGATGATGAAGAAAAAAAGATGGATCATACGTACGGTGTCCGTAACGTTGAAGACAAATGGATGGTGGGCAATTCCGTGTTGGAGATCAATCAAGACGACAGCTTCTACATAGCTGGAAAACGATACAGGGGTACACCGGGTCTTTACGAACTTATGTTTATGAAAGGATCCAACAAGAGCGTCTACGATGAAAACGATTTAGCAGCGTAGAAATCTATACTGTCGGACACTAACGCTCATAATCATTATCATTTACCCGGTGCTAAAATAAATACAAACAAAGGTGTAAAGTACAGAGTGATTATCGCCCGATTGTTCCCACCGCGCAGCGGACGTGGTATCGATTACGTACACTGAAACGATCACAACGAACTGGTTGAACGGTTGAGACTGCTGGTAAGTTCAAAACGCGCCGGTCACACCGGACACGACAACGAAATCATCTGCGTTGTGGAGGAATTACGTGAAGCCAACATTATCGTATAAATTTTATGAACGTCGGTGTAACAACTCATTGACGTCAACACTGTCAACATGTGTGGATTAGAGTTGACACCTGACTTTGAAGTCGAAAACGAGAGACTGAAAATCTTTACATCATGGTCTGTGCATTTCATCAGTCCGACCGCTATGGTTGCCGCAGGCTTTCGTTACACAAACGAAATTGACAAGGTTCGATGTTCATTTTCCGGTATAGGAATCTTTCGTTGGAAAGAGGGTGACGATCCGATTGTGTTACACACGCGATGGTCACCGCAGTGTCGTTACTTAAAACGGTTAGCACATCTTTTGTAGCGTGCAGTCGTACAATGGTTGTGGACACGTTCGGGAGACATCAAAGCGCCGTGAGCGTGCGACGAGAAACAAAAAACAAGTACGCGATACTGTAGGATTTAAGATTACGAACGATGAGCATATAGATGTAGAAAACAAAAAGATCCGCAATCTGAACGAACCGGATGCAGCAAAGGATGCTGTATCCCTGACTTATATGAAACACATTGTCTGCTACTCAATGATGAACGTAAAAGCGTGGACGTTAAATGGTGTAGATTGAAAAATGTTGATACTCCTGTAGACGTTAAAAACACAGTCAACAAGTATTACGTTGATGGCAACTGTATACAACACTCGAGTCAAGAGAGAGGTGAGGTCATCGATGCACGAGATCGATGGGTCATTAACGTTCGAAGTCCGGAACAAGCGACCGATGCGGTCAACAAAAACTACGTAGACTTGAGCACCATTAACAAAAGTATCAAACAGCTATTTGTCTGGGCAGAGCTGGTTGTCGGGAGTGAGTTCACCGATTTTTTGTGATGACGCGGTTAACTTAAAATACATGTTGCAGAACACCGTTAGCTTGGGCGAAGATGGCGTTTTCAAAGCAGCGGAAAAGAGAATAACAGACGTAGCGGATGGTTTTGCGGAGAGCGATGCTGTTAACTTACAACAACTAAATGACGTGATACGATACGTAAAGAGCGAGATGTATAAAGTCGCTAAAACATTTCAGTATCAACTGGACAACTACTTATTGAAATTGTCTAAGCCACGTAGTTCAGAAATAAGTGGACACTCGACACGAAGGAAATAAAAAGGTTAATAGATGAATACGATAAAAACACAGAAGAGAAAGACTGGAGATCGGTTTGCGATGTACAACAACGTTCAGAGGTAAAAGGGGTGGGCGTTGGAAACGTGCTTAAAAACGTTGTACCGTCCGTTGTTTCGTCAGTTATCAATCGCGAGGAGGACGCACTACCTGTCGAATTACATCTGCCGAGTTACAGATTCTGTGGACCGGGCACGAAACTCGAAGAAATATTAGCGCGTGGTGATCGTGGAATTAATTAACTAGACGAAGCCTGTCGCGAACACGACATCACTTACGCTCAATTCAAAGACAACGAAAGTAGACGTATTGCAGATCGTAAACTCGCGGAAAAAGCGTGGGGACGGGTAAAGGCTTTGGGTTCGTGTATCAGCGAACGAGCTTATGCGACAGCAGTTGCAGCGGCCATGAAAGCAAAATCAGCAAAAGGAAGCGGCCGACGTCGTAAAAATAAAAAGCATGTGAGTAGTCGTGGTCGTGGTGCTGCTGGTGGGATGAAGAAGAGGAGAAAGAGAACTGTCCGAACCGCTAGGAAGAAGAAGAGAACTGCGTCCGGATTGTATCTACGTCCGTACCGAAAAAACTAATTCACATACCGCTCCGCCCGTTGTCCGAAGATGAATTACGTGTATACGCAAAAAAGCTAAACATACCGTATTTTAGAGGTGTTTACATGCGCAACCCATTACCGGATACAGCGCCGTGGAAGAACGAAACCGTCATCGTAAATTTGGACGACGAGAGCGGACCGGGAACCCACTGGGCATTTTACAAGAAGCGTGGAAATCGAGTACACTATTTTGACGGATTCGGTAATTTACGTCCACCTCTCGAGCTGATGCAATATTTTGGTGATACAGCCGTAGTTCGTTACAACTATGAACGGAAGCAACCTCCTAACACGGTCATCTGCGGTCATTTATGTTTGATTTTTTATCGTCTTCTGATCAGTAAACTTCAGCATGTCGTCGCTAACGGTCACCGTGACGGGTACCGACGCTGCGAATCTCGTTTGTAACTTTTTCCCACCTCTCGAGTTATACGGTGAATGGTACGTTGGTCTATTGGATTTTACATCGTATAATTCAATACCAAACGTTACTGAAGGAAAGAATAATGAATGTCCAGTAAACATTTCCAAGGATCAGTGGTCCGTCATCAAGTTGCCTACCGGCACCTATGAAATCAGTGATATCGAAACGTATCTGCAGAAACAGTTAGGCGAGAGAACAATCAGTTTACGTCCAAACAACAACACATTAAAGGGTGAAATTTACTGTAAGCATGTCATCGACTTTTCGCATACACCGAATACCATAGCAAGTATGTTAGGATTCAAGGAAAATAAGCAGCTGGAAGCGTATAAAACACACGAGTCGAACGTACCCGTCGACATAATCAAAGCTAACACCGTTCACGTACGGAGTAACATCGTACAGGGTGCGTACAAGGACGGCCAGGACCAGCACACGTTGCATTCGTTATCCGACCGTGGCACCAGGTTTCAAAATAGTTGAAACACCGACAAACGTAATATACTTACCGGTAAACGTACAACTCGTTGACAACATAATTTTGTCTCTCGTTGATCAGGACGGGGATTTAGTCGATTTTCGCGGTGAAGTTAGCACGATACGGCTGCATCTGAAAATATGGGTTTGTATTTCGGACAAACGTCACCTGTAAAAAGGGAGTGTGTACGAAAGAAACATGCTAGTCGGTGATCAACGTTGAAGCGATTGACATCAAGGAACAAGCGTTTCTTATTTTCACTTGGATTCAAATTATACGATTAAAATAATGTCGGGTGAAATTCTAGCTATCGAACGAGGAGCGGCTTTCGATAATAGAATCGTTAAGTTCAAATATCGTACGCACGCACCGTATGCTTCCACCCGATACGGTAACAACGATGAAATACGTATACCCATCCAACAACACGATGTTTTCACTTTACCGGCGGAGAGTTGTCTGTACATCGAAGGAATATTGACCAAGGTTAACGCTACCGACACAGCGTTGAACGTGAAATTAGTCAACAATGCAATGGCTTTCTTGTTTGAGGAGAACCGTTACGAAGTGTGCGGTGTGGAAGTGCATCGTACGAAAAACGTTGGAATTACGAGCACTGTGAAATTGTTACTCTCGAGCAATGAGCATGAAAGAAAGCATCTAATCAATGCAGGATGGGTGACGACAACCGACGAGTCGTTGACAGTACACGAGAGTACCGGTGATTTTACGTTTTGTCTTCCGTTGAAAATGCTACTCGGTTTCAACGAAGACTATACACGCATCATGCTGAACGTTAAGCAAGAATTGATTCTGCTGCGTACCTCTACCGATCAGAACGCAATGGTGCTAAAAGAATCAGGTGCAACTGCAAACGGTAATCTCGTAATAAACAATGTACACTGGAAGATGCCCTACGTGTGCGTGTCAAACAAGTACCGAATACCGCTATTGGAGCACATCGAGGAGGATCATGAACTGGTGATGCCGTTCCGCAGTTGGGAATTGCACGAGTATCCCATTCTACCGACGACAAATCGACATTCGTGGACCTTGAAGACATCGTCACAGTTGGAAAAACCACGGTATGTGATACTGATATTTCAGACGGACAGGAAGAACAATATAGCGAAAAACGCGTCGGAATTTGATCACTGCAATTTAACAAATGTCAAGCTATTTCTGAACGATAAATACTATCCGTACGATAACCTGAACCAGGATATCGACAAAAAACGTTACGCACTGTTCTACGACATGTATACACGTTTCCAAACATCATACTACGACCGTCGCAAAAGAACACCTCTTTTGACACCTAATGAATTTATAACGAAAGCACCGTTGTTTGTCATCGATTGTTCCAGACAAGAAGAACCAATCAAGTCGTCTGCCGTTGATGTGCGTTTAGAATTTGAATACAGTAAAATTTTTCCGGATAAAACGACCACTTCCGCTTTGATTATTCACGATAGAATAATACAGTACACAGCGTTGTCGAATACTGTTCATCGTTTGTCATGAAAACTAGTTCTCCCCTGTACCAGTTTATAAGGATAGGTATTAGCGATTTCTAGCTTGTAACAAGCTCAGTCCGTCTCAACGATTTAAGGTGACTGTGGTAGCAGCAGCAGCAGCAGGCATTGTGAGTATAACGTTTACTTATCTCTTGCATATCCTATTAACTCTTACTCTAAGTTCGTTACCGTCGGACTCTTTAACGAACTCAACTATGAACCGGGTGTTTTGTTTACAAACGGAAAAAAGAAACGTATATTACTTGACTTTTCTGAGTGGAATTACTTGTTGATCTTTCGTGAACAGCTACTCTCCAGTATGTTATTGTACGAAGAAAGTAAAAACCGTGAAAATAAGAAGAGCGTGATGATCAGTCGTAACTTGGGAAAACGTTTGCTCAGATTAACGGTAGTAAGACCGAAAAATTTGTTTTCACCGAACCCGAGTGAATCCGTTTTGTTTGTTTATTAACAGTACTAAAGAAATATCTTGTTCGCTTGTTTTATGATCAAGATCACTTCAAGTCGTACATTAATCAGGTAGTAGCCAAGGGTGTTATGTACCACCATCCTTCTTTTTCCCCTCGTTTTTTCAATTGGAAAGCAGTCGTCATGACCAACAGCTAACATTTGATCGTCTTGACGATGAACTGGTGTTAGAAGGAAAAGTAGAGGGGGAATTTGAAAAAATTGACGTATTCGATGCGAACAAGTGTCACTCGGAAAAATGAACTTGAGTAGGACGGTTATTGCCGAGTTTGAAGCGTTTCATGGTGACAAAAATGAATATGTAATCAAAGAGTTCGTTGCATTTGATATAACAACCGGACGTTGTGTTATCGTGTTGTTCGCTCCACCATACGAACGTGCACGACTGCACCTGAAATTTCAAAAAATCAATGACTGGTTGGAAACACATTATCACAGAATTTTTTCAGACAGTTCTGTTGTCTATACAAAAGGCTTTGAGAAGGCAAATTTCTTACGACAGTTGTATCACCATGGTGAGGTGATTGACTTAAACGATATTCAAGCACCTGTAGCTCCTAGATCCTTTGTACCCATCATACAATATCCTGTTCCTCATCGTCAACCCGTTACCACTCCCCCCTTACACTGTGCATTGCGCAAAGCTTTGTTTTATGCAGAATGGTTGCGGCAACGAAATAAAATATAGTCGGTTGTGAACATGTTTTCATCATGGTGTTTGTGTGAATGCTACGTGACAGAAATGTCCATAAACGTAGAATTAGGTACCGTAGTGTGTGCGTGAGTGTTAACCTTGACTACGTCACTGTCGCGGTAGAAATACTCATAAACGTAGTCCTGGTAGTTCGAGACGGGTCACTGGCACGGTAGATATACCTGTAAACCCGTCAAGGTCCAGTATGGGTGTGAAAATTACTCATTACGGTACAGCAAATTTGAATACGCATCATGTATGAACAACATATTAACCCGATTACAAAAATAAAAAAATAAATAAAAAAAGTAAATAAATAAAAAGTATATGTACTGCTTTTACAAATTGGCTTAGCATTGCATAGTGTATCTTATCATTATCTACCACTGTATTAGTCAATAGTACAGCGATAGATAACGTGGAGTAGGCCTGCTTTACGAATCTGTAAAGTTGGGGAAACCACGTTAAAAAAGCGTAGCGGTCTCTCATTCGCCTCTGGCCGCTAGGAAGAGGATGAGAGGTAAAAAATAAAATTATAAAAAATATTTATTTATTTTTAATAATAAATAAACTTATATTGTACTTTTATGGTTTTGCACATAGGACACAGTAGATATCACTCGTCCACCTCATGGTTGCAAGTAAGAGACGAGAAGTAGAGAGTATAAATACAGAAATAATTAAAGTTAAACGACAACGGCCCCTCGGTGTAGTGGATGCATTCCGGTTTGGAGTACCGGAGGTCCCGGGTTCAAATCCCGGAGGGGCCATAATTTATTTTTTTGCAGAAACCAACTGTTTCGCCTTGCAGTCGAACACATACGTCATGTGGGCGTACCCCCATCCGTTGATTTAAACATTTCGGGTGTTAAATTTCGGACACCAAAAGATTTCGGGTACCCCCATCCGTTGTTTTAATCATTTAGGGTACCAAAATTCTGACATTAAAAATTTCGGGTACCACGCCCTCTGACGTACCCACTTTTCAAATTTGGGTACCCCCCATACGCTACAGAGAGAGAACGATTATTTTGTTACATCAAAATTAACCAGACCGGTTGGGGAAGCCATGAACCAGAACGCAGAAATGATTTAACATTCGGACACCAGCTGCCAGGGCCTCTGTGTGATGTCATGAACTGGAACCCGGTTAGGGCGTACCCACCTTTCGGGTACCCCCATCCGTTGATTTAAACATTTCGGGTAACGGTACCCGATGGACCATATCACCAAATTTCGGTACCCGATGCCCCCCAAATTTCGCGTAACGGTACCCGAAGACACGTCGTACTAACATTGCCTCTGTGCGTCCAGGCCCTCTGTGTCGGCAACCACCGAATTCCGGGTACCCCCATCCGCTACACATTGTTTTCGTCTACCAAATTTTGGACATGCAGAAACCAACGTCCAGGGCCTCTGTGACGTCATGAAACAGGTTTTAGCTATGCAGCGCTCGGACGCCAGCGACTAGGGCCTCTGTGTGACGTCATGAACTGGAACCCGGAAGTGTTTCAGTCACACACACACACACACACACACACACACAACAGTGACGTCACATGGACAGCTCGGACACCAGCTGCCAGTGCCTCTATGACGTCATGAACTGGAACCCGTAAGTGTTTCAGTTCGCTCACTTTCCCTCTACTAACGATCCACACAATCTACTGCTCCTGCAGGGATCATTGACGCCTCGCAAGTTAGAATAACTGAGGCTTCACATACAACCGTAGCTCTTCTGACGTAGCGTTGATGGAAGAAATTGAAAAAAGCAACACAGAAACAGGAAGACTGAATAACAGATGGAGTATAGTTCCCCCATCAAAGAGTAACGCAGCTGTGCTAGTCCATTCTGCTGGTAATGAGAGATGAGGACCTTTTCCTCTAACAATATTCAGGTTTGCGTATACGAACGTCCTGCCACATCTTCGGGATGGGGAGGCTTCTTAGCTGAACAGATTCTCTATGGCGCACATTAGTCTGTTTACAACTAATTTCTGTTCTTCACTTAACTTACTGTACACATTATCACCACGCTTCTTCATTCACATTGTGTACAGGCTTAATAAGAATTAGCTTATTTGGTACTGGCAGACCGATACTCCTGTAGTCAAAACCATTAATTCTTAAATGTCATGTATATCCCGTAGTGATGCACTTTCAACTGCGTTTCCTTCAAGGACTTGCATATCCTCCATCACTGGCGTTTAAAAGTCGTCCACATTTGAAATAGTGAGGTCGGTTCGCAGAAGCAGCAAATTAAAATATACAGTTCTTGAATTTTACGCGGCATGTGTGTGCTCTGCATTTCCCCCAAACATTTGTGGCATTCTATGTCATCTTTAAGGAACCAGTGTGCAAGTGCTGCTTATTTGTATGACAGGTAAGTTACAATGTAGTAGCTGCGTAGATCTGCAAATGACGTTGCTACTTTAATATAAAGTTGTAGCATACGTATGGAAAATCTGGTACGATCGATTGTTGCGACAGCATACGACCTCCGTATAACTTTGCCACAGTCTCCTTTTCGTGGAACACATTTATTGTCGGTAAATCGGTAATGTCTTGGAACATCAGTGTACATGTATTGGCGGGGACAGTAATCATGTTTGTTCAAATCAAACCATGTTGTCCATGTTGTGCGTTTTGTAGCAGATGAATCGATTACATTCTCCCCTCATCAACTGCTCGTAAGTACACATTATGATATCAATCTTCATGCACAAGATAAACAAATGATTTTTTGTAACTGCTCATGCATTTCGTCTGAATGAAGGCACCAAATGTTCTCACGAGAGTTAACGTATTGCATCCTAGCATATGTTAGAGTTTCATCATATTGCAGTTGATGATCGTCATTGTCACTTCTTACAAATTGCATACATGCCGAGTTAAAAAAATTATATACGTATTTGAATAGCTATTTTACCGAGCGCACAGAACAAATTTCCACATTGTTTTAGGCATTGTACTTCAGAAGTGGCAGGCGATTATAGGGAACAGCATTGCAATTATCAAATTAACGTATTCCTTTTAGCGCCACAATTGTGTCATCCCGTCTGTGATACTTTGGATAAACATTACTATTTTCAGTTGTTTCCTGTAATACAATCTCTTGGGTGGTTTTTGTGCAACGATGCGAGGCGCATGGATGGATGTATTTTTCCATCAACCATGCAAGGCGCATTGGAATTACAAACTCCACAAAGTCCATTAATTTAGAGTGGAACCAACAGTTGTATAATGACTTGGAGAACTTATTTGGCTGGTATTTCTGTCGCACACACTGGTCAATGTCACATGGCTTTTGAAACTTGGAGTTGTCTCCAGTATGATAAACATGTGGCAGTGTGGTAATACACGTTTCTGGAATCAATAACACACATAGGCGACAACTACTCCCAATACGTAGTGTTTATGTAGTAAGGCATTTTTTATTCCGTTGAGTTTACAATAAACACCCGAGAAACAATAACAGAACGATCAGCAGGTTTTTAATTTTTACCACGTTTCGAAGTCTATTTCGGATTGCAGGTTATCGTTAAGAATATGTCCGGTTTCCCGAATTTGCATACGAATACCATCATACCATTGTGCCGAAGAGTGATATTACGTGCACTATCCTGAAATGAAGATAGCAAAACAACAAGCTTCCTAGCAGGAAAGCTATATAACGGGATACGTTTAGGCAGAATCCTGAAACCCCGCACAGTGCCCAAGGTGAATATCAGAGTCACACAATTCTATCTCTCGCGTTCGGCTCTAACGTACAGATCAACGACGTATTGTAGAAATAGCTTCTTAGATTGATGGATGTATGAAAATATTCTACGAACTACAAGTCGGTAGCATACGAAATGCAACATGTTCATGTTTTTACAATTTCTTCGTTTTCGTAGACCATTGTAAGCTACTTTAGGGTCCCATACTTGATCACCATAACGGTAAAGAAGAGGATGTGTATAGCGTTGCAGTGAGGGCTCAAAACAGACAGTAACTTTAGACCACTATATTATAACAACACTAACATTGATATATAATTTATTTTGTGTAGCCCCACGTTCAGGGCGAATTTATATAACATAACAAATTAGATAATGTATTGAATTCATGGGTGTAATAGTAATAAGAAAATGATACGTTACCTAAGTTTGAAATTGCTCCATTATTTATTTTTTTATTAAACAAAATTTGTTGTTTCGCATATAGAAATACTACTCATTATTATATCGTTTGTACGACTCCTTCGTACACAACTTATAGCTAATAATTTACATACACAGGTTATACATAAATCTATTTATCTAAATTTAATTATTTAAATATTTATTTTGCTCTCGGCTTAATCATTGTGTAATTTCTTTACCTTTTTGCAATTTCTGATTAATTTACTTTAATAATTAAGTTACTTGTATTCCAGTTCTTTAATAAAAATTAGTTTTATAACTTTCTACTGCATATGCATTATCCTTTATCAACCAAGACTTTATTAATTACGTTAACTCAAAAAATCAAATATTTCTCTCATCATTTATGTTACTGTCAATTACTAACTTTTATACAAGAGATATTATTCTAAATTTTACTCTGATTTTACATTTATGTACAATTAGTTATTATAATATAGGTTGAATGCCTTGCATTCTAACTTTAATTAGTGTCTTTCAAATGTCTGTAATTACATTGGTTTTTCATCACCTCGTTTGAAGTGGTTAATCATACGTACGTCCTCCTTTGGTCCTCACTCTGTGTACTCCGTGTCTTCTTGGTCCTCTGGTCGGATTCTACTGTATGTACGGTTTACGAGTCGTCACGCCTCACATCATATGCTGCGGATGTGCCCATAGACCTCATCGTATGTGCTCTGCTGCTCTGGTTGGACTTCAGTTTGTCCTGTGCCTCTTACGATAAATTTAATATAGCGTCGTCGACTGACATTACCTCCTGTGCAACGGTTGAATCGAGAAGAAGAAACTTTATTAGCGCAACCTGGTATTTATAGTCAGGTCGTGCAAAACCTCATGTCTGAACAATTTTTAACTTGTCAGATTTTGTCGAGGCGTCACTTCCCCCACTCTAGTTCAATTCACTATTTTCGCTTATCTTCGCGAATTACGAAGTTTTTTCACATCACTCGATGCACAATCGATCACTAATTTTTATATGTTTACTATACGGAAATTACACTTCTTTATTGTAATTACAAAAATTACTTCACTTTTTACGTATAGTAATTGCACTTTTCGTCATTTCGGCACGGTCTTTTAACCCTTTGTTCACCTTTAATTTCTATATACTTTGGTGTCTTTTGTTTTACCCTATCGTACATATTTTCCTTATAATTAAAATAAAATATAAAACTATTCTACTTGAAAAGGGTTGGTTACATTTCAGGAACGGACAGGCTTCACACACACACACACACACACACACACAAAATACGCGTGTACACAACGCTAGCGACAGGTGTGTCGGGAATGCGTGTCCATGCATGAATCCTGTGCTACTGATTTTTAACTACGATACAGGTTGTGCAATTAGAATCATGTTTATTAATTCATATTTATTTATTTTTATTATTTATTTCATTTATTTTTGCAATGCACAGTACCGTTAATAGTTGCACCGTTGTAATATATATATATATATATACACACACACACACACACACACATATATTTGGCATTATGTTGTAATATAAATGTATTGCAAAGAGACAAATATTCACATTAGCTGTAAATATATGGGGACATATTTATAATAAGGCTTAGTTGGTGTCTTGTGCAAAGGGGTGTGAATGTGATAAGACTCTATTAAGTACAAGTACTGAATGTTAACGTAGTTTAAGACGATTTTAAACATTAAAAAACAGCAGTGCAGTGTACTGTGAAAGTGAATTAATGTTGTGTGCGTAACGAATTGTGTGAAGATAATTACCAGTATGCCAAATAACAGACACAATATAAGTCATTTCTATTAGTGTAAAATTGGAATAACTATGCTATTAATAACTAATTATTTTAGTACTAATAAATTAATAAATTAATTTAATATCATTTATTCAACTGACAAAGTAATTAGTTATGCATCACATGGAGTTGAAAACACGTAGTTTTGAAAACTCTAGAAACCGGAAATTCATGTCCACCAGCACGTGGTCGATTTTCTTGAACAATCTAGAATGTATTGCCATTTAAAAATGCCTTAATGTGCGTAGGCCTATAAAAGCACTGGTTAGTCGTGGGTTACACAGTCTATCATGTTTGCGGTGGAAAAATCGAGTTCCAGCCAGTCATTGGGAAGCGGGAGTGTATCAACGATGGAGTGTCTGATTTAGTACCACGAATTAAGGCACGACGTTCGAGATCGCCAACGAGGACTAGGTCACGAGCAACTAGGACGGACACAACGCCCACGAGGAAACCCTGAAATGTACATCCTACCTTAGGAGGGCAACGGCCGGTGGGAAACCGTAGGAGCATGCCCGCGAGATCGTCCGGAGTGATACAACTTAACCCAACAAATCCAGGAAAGTGAAATTACATATATAAGAAAAGAAAAAAAGCTATTTATAAAGTATAAAACAAGTAAAGGCTCTCTTGTATAAGTAATAACTGTAAAATATATCAAACCTTAAATTTTTAAACTCATATTTATGAGACATATACACTATATATGTCATATACAAATAAAGAATAACTAATTAATTCTCTTAACCAACATTTATTTCTACGAGTGCAGACGGCTTCAAACCTGTTAGCTTTATAACCTATAGTATACATATAAAAAAAAGATGTTATTAACAATAGAATTCAAATTTGTATTACAATAATGCATAATAAAACTGTCGAAGTAATATAGTAGATAATACAAACATTTTATTGTTCAAAATCACCTAGACGACACAAATGTACACGAGCATTGCTCTGTGACCCTCCATAAGCCGATTACAGAACTTCTGGCCCATCCCGCTATCTTGAGGATTTTTCACTCTTCTCCTCTTTCTTTCTTTATCTTGTCCATGCTGGTGCTCGGCGACAGACTAAGGGGGGCTGCGCTTGCCTTAGGTGTGCTTAGTGCAATATACACTAAGCTCTGCTCTGCTCTGGTGAACGCTACCTCCTCCTACGCTCTCTACCGTGTCCCGACATTAGCGCTTGGCAGTCCTCGACGACTTTTTCTGAAAGGTTACAGGCGCCCAGCCGGTTCTGGGGGGGGGGGGGCAATTCCTACTTCTCAAACGAAAGGTCCCCGAGGTCCTCCCCATTGCCATCGTGGGCCTCTTCGAGGTCCGAGGGTCCAAGAAAATCACATAATCCTCTCCCTCCAAAATAAAATCAATGGAGGTTCCACTCCTATGATAGCGCGAGATCGCTAGTCATGGTAACAGACAAGCAACATGCAGTCATCGGGTTCGCCCGGACACTGCGACCACCGGAGCACGACTAGCTGCTGCTCCGTTCAACTTGGACTTGGACTTGGAAACTAATCAACATTACTGTCTTTAAAGTGACTGAAAACGTGTGATAACATCATGAAATAAGTCCCACTAAAGTAAACGGTAATAGCGCGATAAAATTACGTGTTATTGGACCGTTGTTTTAATGATACTTATTGACTGAATCGATTTTTATTATATTTCAAATGTAGGATATATGCTAGTGCTGTATAATAAACCTGTTCGTATATTTAAAAAAGAGTTATAATATAATATGTTACACAGCTAAAAAATTAATTAAACAGGCTAAAAATTTTGAGATTAACAAAATTTGTCATCTTTTTTAGACCTTATGGAGTCCGTTCCCGTTCGTCACCCCCCGCCACTATATACGCCCCTGTCGACTGATCTTTGTTTTATTGATAAACAGAAGTTTCTATCAGAACATGTAACATGACAAACGATAACGAAGTGATAAATCATCATAACTGTTGACACATTCCGTGTATGAACGAGTGAAATCCATTATTAGATCTGCTGGTCGGAAACCTTTGAGGCTTTGTCTAAACATATTTCGCATTTTGTTGCTATGGATAGTTTATCCTTTCTTCTCGTATACATGCACTTTAAGCTGTATTTGACAATTTAGATAAACGATTGCAGCCGGCTTAAAAAGCGTTTGAGCCAAAAACCACCTGCTATAGGCTGCATTGTCTTTGGCGAATTAAATACGTTCGCTGCTTTAACCAAAGCCATTTTTCTACTATCATTTTCATGATGACCTTAAATAAATACTTCAATAAGTTTAAATATTTTAACACAATTTATCAGAAGCAAATAATATATTCACGTATAATTTAAGAGACTCATAATATCAATATTTTACAATTATTCGGCAGATGTTTTGTTTGAATACTATTTAGTAATTACTTATGTTTTTTAATTTACATTCTAAACGTTAGATTAATATAAAGCACTGAATCAAAATTAATTTTATGGTACTATCTAAAGGATTCGTAAAAAATTCGGTTTAAGTAAGACAGTAACTTTCTTTTACTTTTTTATTATTAACCATCAAATATAAAATTAAGTAAATATAAATATAAATATTAACTACCTTCTCTTAACATTCTGTTCTAACTAATATAACTTAAACATTTTTTTAAATATATATTACATATTTAATATAGTAAGTCAGAATACTTTTAGACTAGCAACAATAATAATAACAATCATAAGAATGACAGTAACACATTTATATCCTGAAATACATTTAAACGAATGTATTAAGTCTAGTATAAAAGATAAACCTCTATTAAAAGCCAATTATCTTAGTCACAATGCATTTAATTGATTTTTAAATATCACATTCTGGAAAGCGTGGACGCAAGTAATGATTTTTATCGGATTTTCTTTTATCTGTAAATTGTTACATGTTTTGAATAACCGAGAGGGCTCGAAAGAATTTATGAAATTTAAGAAGAAATATTTTGTTGTAAAAATTTAATTTCCATTTTAACCTGAGAAAACATTGTATCCGGTTGGAAGGGTTAAATACAGAGAATATACAGACTGTTCTACTATACTTAACCTACATAAACATGTGAAATACAGTTAACAAGCTACTGCATTCAGGACTAGAAATAGTTATTTATAAACATTTCGTAGCATATTCATTAAATGAAGCCATGTTCAGATTACGGTTTTTACAATAATTGTACATAGGGTGTTTGTATGTCATTAAAATTTAAAATAATGAAAAATTAATCACAAAGTTTAAAATTTAATCATAAGAAAAATTACATCACACCGAGTCCACAGCCTAGTCTGGGAGTCGCTTGTAATTTGGTTGCATCATAACAAGACTTATGGCAGTAGGTCTTGTTACCATACGACGTGGCAGTTATTGACCATAGTGACCATAATACCTCTTTTCAACCCGAAATTCCAGAGATAGCACACTCGGGTGCAGTTCCGTTACTGAAACAATGCTATTCTGCAGACGGCGTTAAATTTCTATTCGAAACGTGTTAGCATATTATATCAGCGATGACCAATGTCGACGACGGCAGAAGAATTATTGGGTCGATAGAGTATGGAAGATAACCAGTGATAATAAACTTTATTGCATTTATAACAATAGTGATGATGACAATAATAATAACAATAGCAATAAACTCTTGTATCACAGAGATTGTTAGACTGGCTAACTGAGCCACACGACCAAAAAGGAAAGCAGAGTGTCCAGCACTGTGCTTCGGCTAACCTACCCTATTATAACATTACATGTCGCCATTGTCAATTATTTTTACAGTCTTGGTATGAATAGATGAGGCAAACTCGTCTTGATACCAACGTGTGTTCCGAGTCCACGATTCTTACGTTTAATTTTTAGAAATTAAATTTCAAAATTCAAATGTATAATTGTCTAGTGTTTTAATATCATGCTGTTACGTTACTGTTAGTTAAAAGATATCAATAATGCTAACAATACTTTCATATATCAGGTAGACAAAGCTTCTACTGCAGGTGTACCTAACAATCGGGTAGGTATGAATATATCTACTTAACAAACGGGACAATAGTAGGATAATAGACTGAAACGCCGTTACGGTCACATTACTTCGTTCTATTCCACAAGGCTTAAGCAAGGCAGTTTACTTTACCAACCATACATTACCTCGAAGCCGCAAATACAATTATATTATTAATATTATTATTGTAATATTAATTCAATAATGCACTTAAACCTATTATTAAAACAATAGCACAGGAAGTATGTATTATTAATAAGATAAGAGTAGGAATTAACCTATTATTAATTTTGATCTTACAGGGAACCCTGTAAGAGCAAAAATTGTAAACGATAGTAGTGTTTTGGAGCAGGTATCACATTTTAACTATTTGGGGTGTGATATCTCATATAGAAGGGACAACGATACCGAGAGACAATTAAATAAATTATGTTATAACTGTGGAACTACGTATAAGACGACGTCTGTTGAAGAATAAAACGCAGTGGGAAACACAGCTGAAGTTCTATAATGCCGTGGCTGTGCCGACTTTAATGAATGGATGTGAAACACGGACTCTCCTGCAAACGCAGAGGGAAACACAGCTGAAGTTCTATAAGCTCGTGGCTGTGCCGACTTTAATGAATGGATGTGAAACACGGACTCTCCTGCAAACGCAGTGGGAAACACAGCTGAAGTTCTATAAGGCCGTGGCTGTGCCGACTTTAATGAATGGATGTAAAACACGGACTCTCCTGCAAACGCAGAGGGAGACACAGCTGAAGTTCTATAAGGCCGTGGCTGTGCCGACTTTAATGAATGGATGTGAAACACGGACTCTCCTGCAAACGCAGAGGGAGACACAGCTGAAGTTCTATAAGGCCGTGGCTGTGCCGACTTTAATGAATGGATGTGAAACACGGACTCTCCTGCAAACGCAGAGGGAAACACAGCTGAAGTTCTATAAGCTCGTGGCTGTGCCGACTTTAATGAATGGATGTGAAACACGGACTCTCCTGCAAACGCAGTGGGAAACACAGCTGAAGTTCTATAAGGCCGTGGCTGTGCCGACTTTAATGAATGGATGTAAAACACGGACTCTCCTGCAAACGCAGAGGGAGACACAGCTGAAGTTCTATAAGGCCGTGGCTGTGCCGACTTTAATGAATGGATGTGAAACACGGACTCTCCTGCAAACGCAGAGGGAGACACAGCTGAAGTTCTATAAGGCCGTGGCTGTGCCGACTTTAATGAATGGATGTGAAACACGGACTCTCCTGCAAACGCAGAGGGAAACACAGCTGAAGTTCTATAAGCTCGTGGCTGTGCCGACTTTAATGAATAGATGTGAAACACGGACTCTCCTGCAAACGCAGAGGGAAACACAGCTGAAGTTCTATAAGGCCGTGGCTGTGCCGACTTTAATGAATGGATGTAAAACACGGACTCTCCTGCAAACGCAGAGGGAGACACAGCTGAAGTTCTATAAGGCCGTGGCTGTGCCGACTTTAATGAATGGATGTGAAACATGGACTCTCCTGCAAACGCAGAGGGAGACACAGCTGAAGTTCTATAAGGCCGTGGCTGTGCCGACTTTAATGAATGGATGTGAAACATGGACTCTCCTGCAAACGCAGAAGGACACAAAGCAGAAGTTCTATAAGATCGTGGCTGTGCCGACTTTATTGAATGGATTTGAAACATGGACTCTCCTGCAAATATATATTTCTAAATACAGGCTTCGGAAATGACATTTTTAAGAGCAGTCAAGGGATGCAGTTTGAGAGATGGTCTACGAAACGACGACATAAGGGAAGACCTGAAGCAACAGTCGGTTCTGGATACAACAAAGGAATAGGGGCATAATTGGCAGTCGCATGTGGGACGCATGGTAGACATGCTTAATTCTAAGCAAGCTTTTGAATATAGGCCAGTGGAAACGAGAGATCGTGGAAAATCGTGGAAAAATGGTCAGAGACTCTGTGAAGTTGGAACGGGCTATAGCCCAAGCCATGTAGTGAAGAATAAGAAGAAAACTTTTTTATTTTCGTGAAAAGAAACTGTAATTCATTAAAAGGAATCGCACTTCGATAGGAGTAACAAATTTATCTGAAACGCGTATTTTCAAGGGTAGGAGTCTTTGTACAGAAGTTTACCTTAACTTACAATGTATAAGTAAATCAGCTATAAAAAATTTATATAACCTCCAATGTTTCCAGTTGTCAGCTAACCCTGCTACATAGACCTACTAGATGTCCCTCTATTTTCTAATATTGTCTCCACTGTCTTGAATACAGTTATGAAGTAATCCCTGTGAAATCACTAGACAAAACCTGACACACTAGGTGTTGCATTCGCAGTTTGCTTACATTTTGTACACAAATCATATAAATTAATACACATATTTTCATACATCAGAGACACGTAAAGCCAGGAATGTTCTCATGTACACGCGCGGGCGTACGCCACATTAAGTATTACATTTATGCTTTAGAGTTCTGCTATATCCTTCGTTTAAATATTTTCAATATAATTGGCGATGCAGGTGTTGTCATGAAATGTTTCGCAGATATTTCGAGGGGTATCAGGGTGTCTTTTGTGACTGTCAACTCAAATTTTTGAAGCAACATTGTCAAGCACAACTTAATTTGCACCATGGCGAACCGATTTCCTGAAACAGTAAAGGCAAGATAAGTAGGTAGTACTTAGCACCTATGCTACAGATTTGAACATTATGTTTTTATTTAAACAATTAAAAACATTGAGTTTCTAGCAACTAAAAGTTCAACTTTACAAATATGTATTGAAATAATATAAATTTTAACATTTAAACCGGATTCAATTTTTTGTCTATTATATATCCTTTCAGATATGGATTCTTAAAAAGTTTTATCTAAAATACGCAAATAGATAACATATCTTGTAATTTGCAGCGTACAATATTAAAGTTATAATAATTTATGCCAAACCGTCAAAGGATAGGCTAGGAAAATTAATAAATTACAATCTTTTAAGTGCAATTAGACTGTAAAAATCTATTACAATATTCATGAAATATTTCTGATAAGAAATATTATCGATTTAAACATAACTAAGCTCTCAAGTAATAAATTTGTAGCAACAGATTTGTTGTTGTGTCTCTTATTTTACTTAAATCATTGTAAGGTATCTATTTATTAATTTGATTTTAACTGTAGGATTTTTGACATCATAGAAAAAGATATAGATGCTTATGTTTATAAAAAAATTATAAACTCTTTCATAAAAATGCTTACAAATCATAAATTATTATATAAAAATATTATATACTTTTCTGTAATGCAAAAGTTTCTTAGTTAGTTAAATTCAAATTCAATTGACCCCATTCTATGCGTATTCGAGACTAATAGACATGAACGGATTAGAGGTTATATTTAAATTGCAAAATTAACATGTGAGCTCGACTTTACACTTAACTTCAAACAATGAATAAAGACTGTCTTTGATACTGCCCCCCCCCCCTTAACATATGGGAGAATACTCACGAATTGTATACTTGCGAAGATAAGGCTCATTTACATCCTTGTTAGTTTATACGTCTACTTTAGACTACATTATACTCTCTGTTTCACGAGCTGGTGAAATAAGCCGACACCTTCACTTACCTTGACTTTAAATAAATTACGTTCAATGAAGAAATTTGTGTTAGTGGTTGAAATCACAATCAGAATTATCACAGTTGCACACCACTATATAATCGGGATAATTTTTATATAGTGGTGTGCAACTGTGATCATTCTGATTAAATAAATTAATACAGTTCTTACAATTATGTACAGTAACAACTGAATATAATATATTTTCTATAATAATTGACCACTAATTTATTGTACTTAGGGAAAAGTATTGTCAAGTTGAGATGTCGGTATCTCGTGAAATTATTTGCATAATGTAACGTAGCTCTCTCTCTCTCTCTCTCTCTCTCTCTCTCTCTCTCTCTCTCTCTCTCTCTCTCTCTCTCTCTCTCTCTCTCTCTCTCTCTCTCTCTCTCTCTCTCTCTCTCTCTCTCTCTCTCTCTCTCTCTCTCTCTCTCTCTCTCTCATTCAGCATATATTAATAATGCTGTTAATATTCACACATGTTACAATTAGTAATAGGTATAAACATACGTTATAGACAAATGTTACTAATTTTTTATAAATTTAAATTAAATATCTGCTCACCTATACACATTCTGGGTCCTTCGCCGAACGGCATGAACGTGTAATTGTTTCTAGTCGAAATTTTATTATCTGTGAATCTTTCCGGATTGAATGTGTAAGGATCAGGATAATACTCCGGATCGTGGTGAAGAGAATAAGCAGGTATGACAATAATCGTACCTTTTGGTATGACGAAGTCCACGTCTGGCAGTTTATAATCTTCCATACACTTTCGTTCCAAGAAGGGAAGCGACGAGTAACGACGCAAAGTTTCTGCAAAACAGGTATTAAATATTTTTACCCATTTAATATAATATACAGAATGTCCAACGATGAAAAGGACGAATTTTTATTGTATTCACGTATTTTATTTGTGAACTTCATCGGTTGATAATTTTTGAAAGGATTCAACAATGGTTAGGAAAGTTATCCTTTTGTTTAAGAAAAATTTTGCGTATTGACAAAAAAGCAAACTTTTATGTGTATAAAACTCAAAGAATGTACAGTGAATAGAAAATGTTTACAGAGTCATGATGTCCGTGGACACCTTGAAGATGATCCAGTTAGAGAAGTCGAGTTCTGTTCTCTAAATTTTGAGCTTCGTGCAGCTGATTCTCAATGGCATAATAGTATCGCATTTACAGATGTGTCATTATTAAAATTTCTTATTTTTTCATGGCACTTCATTGAAAATAAATAACAGTCTGGACAGCTGTAACTGCTAATGGTGTATTATCCATTTATATATAAATGAAACTATGAATGCTACACGTTATTGATATATAGTTGTGTTAAATAAACATACACTGCTTCATTTTAAAGTAAAGAGGTAAAGTGTGCTGATTTTTTTTTGTTATCAAAGTGTTGTCGCCGCTCTTTATTCAATCCGTTATAAATATTTGCCAACTAATCAGCCTCAAGGTTGGTGGATTAGTTAGGGAAGTGAATTTTTGAACTGGCCATGAGGATCGCCAGACTGACTGTTTATGTTCATGTTTTTCTTACGACTTTATTTAAATACTTCTCGGGATGGAGCCGACAAGAAATTTTTCAAATCCCGCAACTTATGTTTATTTAACAAGCGACATTGACAGTGTGCAATTTTGGATCCATTATAGTTTGAGTGAAAGCCTTTTCGGCTGATTATTTGTTTATCCTGTATTATTTATATTTATTCTAAATATAGTTTTTGAATATTGACCACTGTATAGAAAAAAGTTTAGTGACGTATTTCCTTAGAAATATCAGTTGCTTTTCTGTAAACACTTGGACATATCAAAATTATTATTTTTTAAGCCGACATGTTATTAATATTTTTAACTAAAATTATTTATAATTCTGTTGTATTTTCATCACATCTGTCGAAAAATTTCAGCCCCTAAATTTACAAGTAAACACATGCATACAAGGAGAAGAGTAAACATCTCTGTGAAATCGCAAAAATATGTGCAAAGTGAAAAATACTGCATAAAAATTTTAAACATCTGAGCTTGTTCTACATTACTAAAAAATTAGTATCTTCATACGTAATTATTAGAAACTTCATACCATTGATAACAGCTTCCATATAGTTCATGTCTTTTAGTGTCTGATAATTTGGCTTTCCATTATGTTTTGCCAGTACTTCGTCTATTTCTTTTTGCATTTTCCTTTGAATTTCTGGGTTCACCGATATCTCGTACAAACAGAAAACTATGGTTGAGGAAGTAGTTTCAAAACCAGCAGCAAAAAACAAAAGCGCCTGGGCGGTCATTTCTTCCAGCGTAAGACCTGGTAAAAAACAGTTATTTGTTATTTATCTCAAATCACAGCCTGACAGTGCTCTGTCATAACATAATTAGTAACATACTGTACTACTTTTGCATAGTTTACGTTTTTTAAGACTAATTTCAGACACTTGAATACAAAGTTTATTGCTGGAGCATATAAAGAATAACGTGCTGTAACATGTACAAGAGCTCTACAAAAATCTTGAACAATACACGTATGACGGTGTGAAGATGGAAAAACGACTATCAAAATTTCTTCACAAATTCAAATTTTTACAAACTAATTAAAAACGCAAATTTTAGAACACCCCATTATTTATAATCAAGATGTAATACGTCCGATTTATAAACAAATAATCGAGATAAAATATTTTAAAATGCCAGAATATTTTTTAATCTTTTATATTGATTTACTTAAACGTAAGAGCTACGTGCCAAAATAAAAATTACTGGAAAAGTCAATGCAAATTAATTTTGTCAAAATCGCTTACTCGCAGTTAATAAAACAACATTACAAAATAAGTGCAGCCCAATGATAAAATCAAAGCGAAGTTTAATGAAGACTGATAAACGCGGAATCTTCCCAAATTTGTAAAGTGCTTGTTCTGGACATGTTTTACGAACTAGGATTCCACCCTTTCAATCCTTATGTTTGAAGCTCTTATGTAAAGAACTTGTACTGAACTCTTATTACCCTTTAAAGAACGTTATTTTAAGTATATAACACCAATAGTCTTCTGTTTTTTTTTTCAAATCATAACCGATATTTCCTGGGCTACGTATAGGCCGATCTTTTGTCTGCATTCTTTAAAAAGCACACGAAACATTTATTTCCGCACTACTATGACACACACACACACATGTGTGTTTTATATTTCTAAGCATATATTCTCCAAATATAATTATTCCAAATAATTAAAATAACAAATATAATTATTCCAAATAATTAAAATAATAAGAGGAATTTTTTGAAACTAATTTTAGGAATTTATGAATCGAATCTGCTTGTTTTAATTTCAATAAGCATTAATTAAATTTTAATTGCTGCAAGGTTAGAAAAATATATTCTGAATATGTTTATTTTAAATATGACAATGGCAGCACAGAATAATAATGATAGCTATTCCACTTCTGCGTTCTTGCTCTATTTGCTAAATAAAAGTGGTTAGCAACAACGTCAAAGAGAAAAATCTCTATTCAGCGATAATGTAGGTCCTATAGCCTATGTTAATCAAACGTGTCCAGATAATTGGATAGTGTACTTTCCTAGTAAACTGTTCGTGTGCTGAATTTTCCATGTTACATAAACGGGAAAGCGCACGTATACATGCTATAGAGATGAAATTGTGCACTGTATAGGCTTCTACAGATATACTGTGTGTGTGTGTGTGTGTGTGTGTGTGTGTGTGTGTGTGTGTGTGTGTGTGTGTGTGTGTGTGTGTGTGTGTGTGTGTGTGTGTGTGTGTGTGTGTGTGTGTGTGTGTGTGAGTGTGTGTGTGTGTGTGTGTGTAGAGGTTTACATCTTTAGTATACACGGTAAAGTAGGAACAGTATAAAATAAAGTGGATTTGGATATAACCGGTGCTGGATCAGCACTGACAAGATTACTGAGGGAGACCCGAGTACATACGTACACTGATTTATGAAGAAGTCTGGGCGATTGAAACACACTGTTGGCATGCAATTACAATTCAATGTAATTCAAACGTAGAGTCTGAAACGGGAACTAACGTTGTAAACAATTATTGGTTTCTATTCAGTCAAAAAATATCAGATAAATTTCAAACAAATGTTTATTCCAGAAAAAGACAATCAAGTGTCCTGAAAAGAGACGCGATTATTAAACGCGTACCTGAATAATATTAAAACATTTATCAAATTTCCATGAAGCCAATTATCGAGATTAATTACTGCGATTTCACATATATTTAAAAAAAAGCTTTTAAATATTTACCACTTTATAGTTAAAAATGTAATAATTCATTTTTGGTATTCTAATATTGGCAATATTATTTTATTTGGAGTGTGTTTTAAACGTGGATGGAACGTGGACATCGAAAAGACAGAAGGAAAGTACTTGAAAGGAAAATACAGAAGGTAGCTTCAAAACTTGGTTGTGGCATGGTTAGTTAAGGTGAAACAAACTGATGCATAGAGAAACGATGATGTGTTGTAAGAATATAAAATGAAAGGAAACACATGACAATAATCTGAATGAGAAAAATCTTGGTTTTGCCATACATTGTGTAGAAGCTGTCTGCAGCTAAGAATAGTAAACGGAACGGTGGAAGGAAAGAATGGACGGGAAGAAGAGATCTGGAATATTTGAAGACAACAAAAATGGAAGAAGCTAGAGACAGACATGAAGACAGAAGCGCAGGAACGCAAAATGTATTCAGTTGAAAACCTCTCGAAGACAGTTTTATTAAACCAGTAGTATATATAAGGATTGTTCTATAGAAACAGGTTTAGAGGCTGTAAAGCATTTTTGATTCAACGATTTTAAACGAAGTCTCCATTAACATTAAGACATGAGTCCTACTGTTGCAATAATCTGTAGATTCACTGCAGGTAAAATTCTGGGGGCTGTTTACGGAACCATTCGCTAACAGTAAATTCTACCTCAGCGTCCGATTTGAACCGCCGTCCTTTAGTGATTTTTTTTTAATGGGCCAAAAACATGATAATCGCACGGGAACAAGTCGGGATTGTAAGGTGGATGTTGTAAGACTTCCAACTTCATATGACCAAGCAGATCTTGAATTGTCTAAGATACATGGGGTCGAGCATTATCATGCAGAAGAATGACACCATTTGTGAACTTCCCTGGACGTTTATTCTTTATGGTAACACATAAGCGTTTTACGCTGTCTGCATATCGCTCAGCGTTGATGTTGACTCCAGGTTCTTTAAAATCTAAGAGCACCCTGATAATAAAAAAATACGGTCACCACTACTTTTCCTGCCGAAGGTTGGGACCGACAGTTTTTCGCCTTCGGAGATTGTGCATGCTTCTACAGCATTCTCTGGCGTTTGGATTCTTGTTCGTAGTGATAACACCCAATACTCATCACCGGCAACAACTTTGGTGTAGAAAGGCATTACCTTGTTGTTGATAACGCATCAAATTCTGTAATGATAAGGCCGAACGCAAATTTGTCTGCTAATCAGTAAGCAGTCCTGAAAACCACTGAGCAGCAACTTTGTGATAGCCCAAGACTATGAATGATGGAATGAATAGTTCCACGCTGATGCTCAACCTTTGAGAGAGTTCTCTGACTTTGATCCGCCTATTTGCGAGTAAAGCAGTTTCCAGCAGTCTCACATTTTCATCTAATTCTGCAATTAGATGTCTGGGACGGGCCAAATCTTTAGTGGATTCTCTTCCTTGTCAAAACTTATTGCACCATTCAACCACTGCTGTATGAGGATAACTATAGTCACCATATACAGATTTCATTCTCATATAAATTTCTGTTGGCTAACCCCCCTCTGGGGCCAAAAACTGAATAACGGCAAGCAGATTACCTTTGGACGGATTTTCTATCCTAGATGCCATTTTTCAACCCAGCCACAACGATGAGAAAAGAGCAAACAGCATATATTTTGACAGATGCGTCACTAGTAATTAAACACAAAATATAAACAAATGAATTCCGTTGCCATGGCAACGAAGTTACGGCCGCGCAGATCAAACGTGTTTCTATTGAACAATCCTCGTATATAATTTATAAAAATAAATATTATATAATTTATACAAACATATAAATACATTAGATTTGTATTCATAAATTAATTTATGAAATATATTGCAACAGTACCAATATGTTGAGGACTGTGCATTGCACAAAGTAATTTAAATAAGTGATTAGAACAAATAAATAACGCATTTTGGTAATAATAATAATTCAGTCTGCAATCTAAACTGTAATAGAAACGCCAGAATTGCATGTTGAGACAGGGAGTAGAGCCAGCTGCTCTCTGTATGTGTGTACACACGTAAAAGTTGTGTGTGTGTGCGACTGGTTCATTCATGAAAAACGGCCACACTTTCAGTAACGATATAAATTATTTGTATTTAATTAATTTATAAGGCTTGTGTGCAGAGTAGCGAAAACCTAGACACCAAAATGTGTATTTAAATAGCACGAACAAGTGTATGAAAAATAGTGCAAAACGAACAAAAAGTGTTAGTGTAAAAAGTTAAAAATCAATAGTAATTAGAGTAATTTGAGATAAAGAAAAACGGTTTGTGCATGATGAAAGCCTAAAAAATTAACGATCGAATGAATATCGGATAATGTGGCAAAGACTTCGCAATTCGCGAAGACGAGCAAATTAAGTGTCATTAGAAAGCGTGGGTTAAGAGTGACGCTCTTAACAATTTCAAACATGCAGAATATTGTCGAGACACGATTTTTTGCGCTCTGGGTATAAATACGAGAACGCGCAAACATTGTTCTCTTTCTCGTCAGACCATAGTAGCGGCCGGAGGCTCTGCTCAAGAACTACAACTTTTCTTTGTTCGACTACTGATGTGATCGGAGGCTATGTCCAACAACTAGAACTTCTAGATTGGATCGACGACGATGCCAGCCAAAGAATCTACTTAGAAACAACAATTACAGTAGATCGACCAGAAGCAGAGTACGAGAATCCAGTGTAGCAGAGTAAGAGCATCCAATGATCCAGAGAACGAGAATCTAGTGTAGCATAATACGAGAATCCAGTGAAGCAGAGTACGAGAATCCAATGAAGCCGAGTACGAGCATCCAATGATCCAGAGTACGAGAATCCAGCGGATTCTCCAGGGGGACTACAAGGCTCCAGGCTACCCGACTCCAGTACTTCCAGGACGATAAGGGTCATCCTTATCCAGGACAGAAGAAGACACGCTTCAGATGTACCACACAAATAACAAGGTGACAACCATGCATTTATAAGAAACCAAGACCAAATCAAAAGACTTTAAATATCAAAGAAAAATAATAGACAATTAAATTCCAAGATGAGTCAAGAAATTGTATAGTTGTAAAAATGTTTTTTTTTTTTTGTACATTGAATACAGTATTATGAAAGACTGTTTACCGACAAGAGTTAGCAGTAACTATAAATTAAAATCTATAATTGTTAGTAATAAATGACAACCTCGTTAGAGAAATTAATAGTAAGTAATGCACATGCAGTAATAAAGAGAAATTAGTAATTAAATAATTGAAAGATTAAATAATCAATAATAATTGAGCTAGTTGAGAGCAGTAGCAAAAATTATAACAATGTATTAGAATATAAGATTTTATAATATGTTTGTGTGTAAAATAAGACTACGAATTATACGTAATAAGCACGTAAAAATAATAATAATTTGGAAAATCATAAATAAATAAGAAATTAATGTGTAATATGAGATTACAAATTACACGTAGTAACTATACAAAAATAATAATGAGTTTTAACCGCAAACCAAATAAGAAATTGTTAATAAAAATTGAAATGATTTATAAACCAAGCAAATAGCATTATTATTATTATTATTATTATTACACCCTTCATTCTTGCACACACACGAATATAAAGTGATGTAATGTTATATAAAGATATGTCACACATCAATTATTAAACACATTAAATTTTGTAGTGTTGTAATATATAATTATACATAAAAATATTATATAATATTCAATATACAGTTTTTTAATACTTCTAACAAGTTCAATATCATAATTCAAAATTCATCTGGTTCACCGTTTGAAAACTCTTTGGTAGTAGGCCTATTATAACATATTTCATCTTCAAATAAAATATATAAAATAATAACAAACTTGTAAACATATTAAACAATAATGTAAAGATATGTAGTAAAGTCCGGGGAAAACAGTTTATTGATTACTTGTTATGATTTCAAAATTAACTTCTTATTGATTGAAATACGCCTATTCTTTGAAGTCTACAATTTTTAATATTATGCAACTTATTACAAAATCTTACCTGGCTCACAGTTTGCGACTTCTTTAGTAGCGCTGTCACTGCTTTCGTCTTCTAACAGAACTTTATTATTTTTAATTTTGATTAAAATGTCAATAAAATCGTTTCTGACAACGTTATTTTTCTCTCTGTACGTTACTGTTTCGTCGACAATCTTCAAGAAGAACTTTTCCGAATCAGGATGGTTAGTAAGACGTTTAAAAAGATGTAACTTTGTAATCATCCACGGAAACATAATACCAATAAGCTGAGAAGCCATCATAAATTTTGTTGGCGGTTCAAAAATTTTGTTTCCCTTTTCTCTAAATTCGTTGTTAGGATTCTGAATGGAATTCGTTTGTAAGCCGAACGCACAGCTTGCTATTACGTCAGTTGTAAAGCACGCAACAAAATCTTTTATTGTTAAGTCTTTGTTCTGCTCGGCAAATGGCTCTAAGGATTTTACGAGTTCTTCCGAACAGACCTCCATTAAATAATACATCATTTTCATCCTTCCAGAAGTAAAAGCCGGGGTCAGTTTATTCCTCATCGTTTTCCACGATTCTCCTCTCATATTGAACAAATGTTTTAAAAGCGGGCCCAAAACGTTTTCGTCAACAAACCCCCTATCCATGAAATAATTAAAATCCTTTGTCAGGATTTGTTTTATCAGATCAGGGTCTCTTATGAGCAGATACGGCTTGGAAAACTGAAACATTCCAACAAATTTCTCTTTGCTGAATTCCAAGTAAGCTGAGTGCCAGTGATGGCCAATTCGCTTTCTAAAACGAAACATTTCGCCTTCCGTTCCAAACGGAAAACTAGGTTCCTTGTACGCAACTGATCTGTCTTTGAAGTATGAATAATTTGATGTCATGTATTTATAGAACAGCCAGAAGAGCAAGAGCGCTCCAAGTGCCACCTCCAGAAGCGTTGTTTCCAAAACAAAACCCATTTCAGTGCTGAAACACACAAAATGCAGAACTAGATCAATACAATTTATTTTCTCACAGGTGAGCTTACTGTGTACTATTGTAAGAGAAAGAATAGTATTTGACCTAATTACATAGTTTAACACTAAATTACTACAAAACCTTATATTCAGAATTTAAACGTATGTTTCTAATGTAAAAACTACGACAAGTCAAATATAGAAATGAGAATCATTTCAGTATGACGAAATCGTCAGTCTGAAGTAATGACGATGAACAGAACTGTTCGTATTCTTCCAGGCTTCCCTGTCTGACGGAATTCACACATGGTGTATAGGTCGATGCATAACGCGGTTATACAGGACGAGCAACCTGTACGGGATACAAAATGTAACACATTTACCACAACGCAGTCCTGTTCCGAAAAATTTCACCAAATTTGAGCGAAACGTCAGTTTACGAAAGACGAATTATGGCGGAAAAGTTAAATATTTTCATCACATACTTGTGAAGAAAGTGGTAATGCTTGGTATAAATAACATCAAAGGATCATACCAAAACCAAAAACGTGATCAGCAAATATTTTGTTAATTTTTCGGTTAGTGAAGTAGCTTGATATCTATGCCCCGTCAACCAAATATTTAACACGCGAAAAAGCGGTTATGTAGGCTTACTCACCGTGTTGTACCGTATAGGTACTCCCTTACCGATAATTCCAAGTGTGTCACAGATGGGACTAAGCGTATACCATGGCATGTATAATGTACAGTAGTAGTGCGTTACATTACGTAGCTACTATACATCGGTAGACAGGCGTATTGTTAAAGAAATATTAATGGTATGACTAAACATATAAATATAAGTCGTCCATACTTTCCATTTTTATTATAAGAGGTTTAAATTTTAACATATTTACAATTTCTTTATGTGTTATCAATTGCGCACCAAACCGTGTTTCCTCTATAAGTGTACAAGTAAGTCGCATTTTACTTCTTACGCAATATATGTCAAGTATATCAGTGGCGGCTGGTGGTTGCAGTAGTTGGTTGAGTTGGTGTAGCGAGAAGGTGGGGGAGGGAGTAAAAGACACACTAAACAGAGCGCAGACCAACATATCTGCATCATACATTGTGCTGTCGTAAGCAAAAAATATATAAAGTTACTGTTTTCCCTCAATAAAGAGCTGCTAATGATAATGGAATAATTCTATCAGTATTCTATCTGTCTATGCCAGATTTCCCACGTACTCATGAATGATTGCTACAAGTATCACTAACTTTGCAGTAATCAAATACTAAATACCTATGCAGACAAAAGAAAAAGTTAAACAGAATCGTGCTTTTTATGCCTATAAAATAATACACTGATTTGAAAGCGATCCTTGTGTTTACGAGAAATAAAAAATAAGAACAACAAATTTATAATAATAGGCTATTTATTTTTAAACGACTCATTTGGGTAATAAGACCAGATTTTCTCTGTATAGAAACTGTAAGCCAAAAAAATTCAACTACATAAAATATTACTTGAAAACTCTACTTTAAAAGAGAAGTGAGTGGAATACTGCCTGCTTTGATTTACAAATAATAAGAAAAAATAAATCAGTACACAATATTAAAAATTGTGCCTTCTCATTTTAGTTATCTCCTCCACTGGTCTTTCCATAAAAGGAATTTCTAAGAGGTTCTTTACGCTATTGATTTTAACAAAAAAAAACGTTGTTTAAAAGCACACAGAATCACCAACTCCAAAAAGCACACAGCAGCACTTAACAAATAAAAAATACTTAACGGTTAATTACTAACGGTTAGTTTATTAATTAACACAGTTAATTAATATTGTAAGAAACCTTATCTTTCGACGTGTGTGTGTTGCGTCTATTCAATACTCTTCGATTATAATCTTACCTAGTTAAACCCCGCAGTGAAAGCCATTTGTAACAACTCGCTAAAGTTACGTCTTATTATGCCCTACGTTGTTTGCGTCATTTGTAACAAACAATTCTTTTACGGGATCCTTTGCTGTTTTTACTCCTTATAGGTATTAGAGTTCAGTTGATAGAGGGAGAGAGAGAGAGAGAGAGAGAGAGAGAGAGAGAGAGAGAGAGAGAGAGAGAGAGAGAGAGAGAGAGAGAGAGAGAAAAGAGAGAGAGAGAGAGAGTAGGTTCCTCTCCGGTGTACTGTGTTATCGGTTTATTAAGCGTATTTTGCAACAGCTGTTTTCGAGGCGGCAACACGTTAAAGGTTATGTTCGCCGTTTATACCTCGTACAATGTGATGACGGCGTTAGTTTGCTCACTCTTCTCTGCTATTTACCAGTTCCCTGTAACAAATTTGCTATCTACAACGAATAACACAAAGTCAATTCCGTGAAAAAGGTATTTATTATCTGATATTGTTTATTTTCTTTTTAACTATTAAATTCATTTCATCGATTGTCAAATCAACTATTATCGAAATTATAACAACTTTCGATATATGTATTTCTATCACACAACAGATATATTCAATTATACTTACAAACAAAATTAATAAATTATTTATCTCAGGGTTTTTGGGGATTCTTTGAACTGTAAGAAAATCAGAAATGCTTAGAAAAGAGTATCATACTTTACAATAAAAAATATTTTATTCTTAAAGACTAGGTCAATGAGTTCGTTATTTAGACGCCAGAGCGCAGATTACGTGAATTCACCCAGCTGACAAACATGAAACATGGCCGCTGTGAATGTATTAATGAGATTATATTTTTACTGTTTCGAATTAAATAAATAAAGTTCGAAACGTTCTCACCAAGCTTTCTTATAGATATAATTATTTTGTACTGGTTTCTAGTGTTTCTTGATGGTGATGTGTAGTTTTTTAGTTTATGAAGGTAGGCCGTTCTCACCAGTGTAGTGACTATGTTCCAATTTTCCAAGCTACCTTATGGCTGGAAAAATTTTCAATGTTTTGTATATCCTCGAATCAATTAGTATGTTTCAAGTGATGTCCCAGACATGGTTTCTTATGAGGATTCTTTTCTTCAGTTTTGAATAGCGACCGGTTCGAAATTTAGTTAATATTTCTGAAATTTTCTGGACATTCGTTCAGTGTCATGTACTCTCTTGAAATCAAAATTAACAATTACCTCATCTTGTTACCTTCGTTACCGTTAGTAACCAAGAAGTTGATGAGTTTTTATTGGCTAACTTAGGTACAGTTTTAGTAATTAGGCTAGTATTAAGATATTATTAGTTCTTTCACCTTCTAGGAAAAATACTCCTTTATAAAGGTTAACTCTAATCAAATTTAATTTACATAGTGTTTTTCTTCATACTATTATACGTATATGCTTAGATACTTATACGTTATAATTTAGTGGTGATAATCCATAGTTTTTTTATTAACAAGATACTTGTTTTTTAGGAACTATTTTCCATTAACATTATTTTCTCATAACAATTACTTAAACGTGTTTAATATACCCTTCTGTCATCACCTGAAAGTGCTTTTTATTAAAATTTTGTTTCTTTTAATAAAATAATATTGTAATAAAAATTCTGTTTAATTAGTTCATTTCTGACTTTTATATTTGTAAATGTATTACTGCTCTAGGCTCTATTTTATTTTTCACTATTTCTTAAAATTTATTCTAATTAGCAGTAATAAATTTCTTCTCCAACCCTGGATCTTTAAAACAATAAACATTGAGTTACTACTCTTTTATGATAAGTTTACAAGATAATTTTGTTCATCATGCATCCATTCTATGGCAGGCATATAGTTATATTAAATCACATTAATACAGCTTTTATATTTACTTATTACATTATCTGTTTTACAAAAATCGTTCCTTATATTATCTATTTATGTCACATTATAATACATTTTAGTTTAACATTGCTTTGGCCTTATTTTTCTATAGTTTTAGTGAAAACTAATTGTCCAGATTAGGTTATGTTACATTTTAAATATACAACAATGGATTATTGTCGGTTTTGTATTTCTGTATTACATTTGATTTATTTGACTTTATGTAGTACTGGTATATGTACTGGTTATTATTAGATTACGTTTTGTTTATCTTTTACAGTCCTAACTATTGGTAATTAGTGGTTATTTCTAATATCAATTCCACTTTACAATTGGTCATTGGTGTTTTGGACATAGTCCTCTTTTAATGTCTACACATAATTTAGCTAAGAACGTATCTTATTATTATTCATTCTCTTTGTTACTTTTTATGTTCAATAATTCATTCTTATTGATTATTGTTTGTATTACATTGTCAAGGAAGGTATTCACTTATTAAGTTTTGGTCAGTGTCAATTTTTTTTAGAGCTTAGGGGTTTAAATCATGTTGTTTATTCCATTTATTATTTCTTCTTTTATAATAATTCTTTTATTGGCATATGTTAGTTCATTATAATTCATGTTTTCTCCCTTTTTTGTTTGATCTGGATATTTTCTTCTTCTCTTCACTGATTCCTTCCTCCCTCTTAATAAGTTTCTTCATGGCGTTGTTTTCACTAGTTTCCTTCTCACGGTTAATAGGTTTCTTCTCGATTTTGTCTTTCATGGGTTTCCTTCTCACTGTTTGATCTATTGGGTAATTATGTATGTCGTCTCGTCGTTAGTCTTGCTTTATCTTCTTTAGTTGCACATTTCCTGGTAATTCCTTCTTCATTTTAATTCACTTGGTTTTGGCTTATGATACTTCCTTTCTTATCCATGATCGTATGCTTGACGTTGTAGGTATTCTTAATTGTAGTGGCTTTCAACTTATTTGTGGTACGCTGGTGTTGGTAGTGTTATATGTACCATTACAACATACAAAAATTTGACAGATATTTTTGTCACAAAAAACTTTTATGATATATTGTGTATAAATACACATATAAAGGTATACAATACATTTGATTTGTTTAACAGTCATTATAAGACAGTATTACCATATAGGGGAGAGCAGAGAGACATAAGTTGATACTTTGTACTTCTTCAAGTGTCCCTTAGTCGCAGCACCTCTGCAACTGTATAACGTTTTTGTTATAGCTTGTAGTACGTGCTCCTCCAGTCTGATTATAGCAGTGTACAGTAAAATGAGTCTTTGTTCCCTTTTGTATTTTAGAACATGTAAAGCAACCTTTTTGTCACTAATTTGCTATGGGTATTTACAGCTATGTACTTTGTTGGATCCATGGTAAATTTCCAATTGAATCATACTAATACAAAAGCAATGTGGCAGCATGAGGGCAAGTTATGTATCTCTATAACTCTTAAAAGAAAACTAATTCATAACCTAACAGATCTCAGAATTAATTATGTATCAGTTACTTGTGATCCTATAATGAAGATTACATGTTTATTAAATCCTAAAAAACTAAAATTTTTAAAATGATAATAGTAATAATCGCTCCTTTTTATGCCGCCTAGGAAATTTAGGAAATAGAATAAGTTGCCTAAAGTGAGTGTTCGACACACGCACTAAAGTTAGAGTGGCCAGCAGCACTACACTTCAGCCACTAATTTTAAAATTAAAGGTGTACCTTCAATTTCACCAGAAGGAAAGTGGTATGTTGGTACAATGTAAGTAAAACATTTTGTTCTGTTTTCTTTTTTTCATATTTGGTTCAAACGTACAAGTGAAAAACTTTCTGGGGCGATGTAGCTCACAAACCCTACAAAGACTCAGCGTTTTCCACAACATGTATTTAGGAAAGAACAAAAAGAAAAATCAGTTTTCTGTGTTATGATCTGTACTGTTCTGTTAGTTATTATGGTTTGTACCCTAAGAATATTCCCATGTTAGCCTCCGAATACGTGTTTGCAAGTAGTGTCGTTTTTCTGGTGAACTGGGCCGGTAAAAGATTGTTTTATTGGCTTCATGCAGCGACATTGAAGGTTGTCTTTTAGAGAGGCTGAAGCAACAAGTTTTGCAATAGCATTTAGTTTTAATAAACATAACATAAGACTTTCTTCAATATTGGAATTCTGTGATAAGTCGCCTTCATTTATATTGTCACAATATTTGGATTGTGAAGGAAACCAGGCAGCATAACAACAGTGCACTGTCCTAACAAAGTTGTCAGTTTGAAGGGAAATAAACAAGTCAGTAGGGTTACCCCTTTGGAAAAGGGTGAAACCAGTGGTATTTTCATAGATGGCAGCTGGAAACCACCACTTATCGTTATCCCCAGAGTGTTATGTAGAGATCGCTTTGATTATTTATGGACCAGCAGGTTGTATTGGAGTAGCACATCCATCAAGATAAATTACAGCCTCTCTTTTTTACTATTTATGAAACAGTTTATACCTCATACCCGTTAAAATCTGACTTCAGCCATTAGACAAGTGTTTATAAAGCCTGTTTCGGTGCAGCGGCTGAGAGCTGGATGATAATAAACCCAGGTAAAACCATGACATTATATGACATACCTGGACTAGCAAAAGATACTCTTTCAAAGGCAGCTCCACCATCTAACTGACAGCAGGTTTTAGTTCAACTGGAATTTGGCCTTTAAATGAAAATATATTCAGTATCGAAGAGTTTCTGTGTTCACCTGTAATTGACAGAGAGATTGGAGACAAACGTAATTATGAAGGAAGATTAACACCAACAAAAGATTGTCAAGAGACCACAGTAGCCGGACCTCCCACGTCGGGAATAAACGAGACATCTGCTAATACCTTATCACAATTCACACCAGAATAAATTCCCCCTTATCCGAAAGCGACTGCAAAAAAAATGCGCTAAGAAGAAAAAGTCAAGTATTCTCACTGACTCCTGTTAAAAAAGCAATTCGTATTGAAGAGGAGCATGACAAAAGAAAGAGCGATCAAAACGGAAACTAATCATGAACGATAAAAAGAAAGGCGATTTGTGGACTATATAGAAACGGTCAATCAAACTCTCCAAGACTTAAGAAATTGTAGCAAATTAGTGGATAGCGTAACTTTTGTTATTTCAGAGGATTCTCGCTAGAGATTACCGGTAACTGCAAGAGGAACCCGCGCTGATATTGTCTAAGTGTGTTTAAAGTCCTCGGCAATGTGGAATGCTAAATTTGCAAAGCAATATGGTAGCCCATTAAGGAGGAGGAGATGGTGATTTTTCTACAAACTTACTGCACCTCGGTGACGGCAGTGTTCCTAATGACGATAGCTTCACAGAAATTGACTAAAAACTGGGACATAGTAAATAGTACAACTGTATTAATTGCTAAAATCTGTGCAAAACATCAAGTGTTTACTTGATAAAAATTACAAGTGGTTATTCCCAAAGAATGGAATCTGTGAAGGAAAATAATGATAAAAGTTTGGAAAAATTTTCCAATAAAAAGTACGAAGAATCTAGTAACACCGTATTTAATATTGAAAATATAGTGTACTATCTCCAAGAATTTTTGAATTCTTTAAATCAATCTTGCATTCCGCCACAACGGTTCATTCTGAAGGTTGGCACTCCAACAATGTTGTTGAAAAATTTACATCCTCCGTACGTTTGCATAATACAAATTGCAGGTGACATACGCGAATTTCTGTGTCAAGTAGGTAATAGCGTTATTATCGACTCAAAAGCCCTATTCACACACACATTCGAATCAGTAGGCTACTGGTTGTTAGTATTACCTGTTTAAGTCTACCCGGTGTAATTACCAACTTATAAATTGTAACATTCTTTACTTTAGTACACACTTGAAGGAAATTAACAGTTTCGAAATTACATCCGTTGCATTTACATAATTTTCATTAAACCTACTTAATATGTAGTAGTGGACGATAAGCTTTTCCAAGTTTTACTAGTACTTGACCTACAACGGTCTGATCTCCTACACTCAGTGCCTCTGTCTTTAATCACTGGTTTTTTTACATAATAATTTTCCCATTCCTGCATAGAATTTACCCGCTCGCATGGAAGGCAACAGAATTTAGTGAATCCAAGCTGCAATCGAAGTAAAACTACATTACTTTCACATCTCCATAGGTATGCCACGAATATCCGTCATACTGAATTCTGCTCAATAAAAGTTTCATACTATCTCACGACTCCGACATGTAAGCAGTATAAACTGAAGGTATTGGTGACCATTTATTTTCAGTGTGAAGTAGTACTGCTTGCAAATTAATCTGTGAGAGTCAGGGCCGCATTTACGCGCAGGCTATCTAGGCTGCAGCCTATGGGCCCGCACCATAAAAAAAACTGTTTAAAAATTTTAAATAAAGGGGGTTTCTCTTGGACCTGCTTTAAGTGAAAATGTTTGCTTGGAAAATGACATTGGATTGTGGCCGGAGTTTATGACACAAGGTAATATAGATTACTGCATAAAAATGGGCGCCACGGCACTTCAAAATTGTGACGGTGATCTATTTGACTGTAAATCTGTTCACGGTATTTTGGGATGATATCTTGGGACAAGTAAACAAAACTAGTGAAACTCTGCAGAACCCTAGATTTGACGTGAACACAGCCGCCTCAGCACTGACATCGCTAACAAGCTTCATAGGAACAAAACGGGATAGCTTTAAAGAATATCAGGTGAAAGCTGCTGAGTTGACTGATTGCACTGAGAATGAGAGTGAAACACGGCTTAACCGCAAAATAAACGTGCGTTTGGCACCTCTTGACTGTGTCCCAGTCCAAGCACCAGAAGGTTAAGCTGACCCCATCAGAAAAAGTTCGAACCCAGAGTTTCCTTCCTGTCACAGATCAATTTGAATCTTCATTGCGGCAGAGCTTGAGGCATACGAACTAGTTGATACCCGTTTTGTGTTTCTCAACAAGTTGGATACACTTACTAATGAAGAGATAATTGCAGCAGCTCCAAACTTACTAGAAACATATAACAATGGCTTAGACGAACAATTGGGAAATGGACTGATTCAGTTCAAGGCTTTCCATGACCATGAGTTTCAAAAAGATGATGAGGAAAATGAAAAAGTCAGTCACTTGAGGTGGATGTATAAACTCCTCCTAGAAAGAAACGTCAAAGATTGTTTTCCTAATATCGAGGTCGCTCTAAGAATGGACCTGTCACTTATGGTCACTAACTGCAGTGGAGAAAGGTCATTTTCAAAATTGAAGTTGCTCAAAAACAGGCTTCGAACCTCCATGTTAGAAGACAGGCTTAACGTTTTGGCTTTGCTCAGCATTGAAAGTGAGATTTTAAGACAACTAATTTATGAAGATATTATAAGTAGATTCATTAGTATGAAGTGTAGGTGCAAACCAATTAGCCACTAAGCCATTTCCAAGTTAAGTTATATGTAGTAACTACAATTTAGTAGTAAATTGTACACACAGTATTTTCATACAAATTAGTGTCATAGTATTGTATAGTACTGTAATATTACTCTACTCACTACTGTAGTAATGTAACTTACTGTAGCATAGTATCGTCTTTTAACACACTGCTAATAAATTCATTTCACACCCAAACTTTGTGTTCTTTTTTTAATATAGTTGTTCATAGCAATGTTAATAAATCTTGTTGAATATCTTAATGATTTTCAATTCTTTTCATTTTTATGTCATCAATTCATTAACTTCTAAATACTGTACAGTAATATTTTCTACTATTTAGTAATAAACTTTAAATGTTTCTGTTTAGGTTTTTAGTTAGAAAGTTGCTCAAAATTCGATTTTTGCAGGTTAATTTTCAAAAAATTTCCGGACCCACAGTTTTACTGGGGGGTATGGAATACTCCCCAGACCCCCGCTAGGGCCTGCACCACAGGTTCACCCTAAGGGTCTACAGATCCTAAATACGGCCCTGGTAAGAGTCTATAAAAAAACTAATTTACCAAAAACTGCTTGGTAATTTTCAGTTACCAAATCTAGCTTGTGTACAGTGAAATCAAGTTAATATTTAGATTATATAATTAAAAACAAAAAGGGTGGGAAGAGTTGATTTTTTGTAAAAAGAAATTAATTATTTAATTATAAAAATTATGTATACAGATAATTATGGGATTATTAAACATGGAGTAAAATCAATAGGTTAAAAAAAGTTCGTAGAAGTCTTGAGAGGAGGGAACGTTAGAAAACTGTTTATGTTATGAATGCTTAAGCCTGCAAATCGTGATAGTTATTGTTATTATATTATTACTATAAAACAACATTTGTATTATTTTAATACAGACAGGAGTGAATACAGCCTTCGAATGAATTTGTAGTACGCACGTCAGCCTGCCAACAGACATTAGATCTGTATATTTATATGTCAACCAAAACAGTAGTACATTTGTAAACATAGACTGTTGTGTCATTACGACATTAAGAATGTTGTTGGCGTGAATTTGATTAATGAGACAAGATTTCTTTATCTCTGCCCTTGTTTCTCTCTGTCAGTCTCCCTCTCTCTCTCACACTCTCCCTCTGTCTTTCGCGCGCTCGCACACACACACACACACGCGCGCGCGCGCGATCGCCATTCATATAGTTCTTCTTTTTCTTGTCACAATTTCAGTGTTACACACAATCACTCACTGTCCTTTCCCTGCCCCCTCGCACTTTGTTAACTGCTCCAACAAATCCTAACCTATATGTAAAATTAGATCGAAACTAGACATATTTTGTAATAGTTTAATCGATGTGCCTAAACCAGAAAAATTATTGGGTCACTTGTGTGAAAGAAGAAACTTAAATTTATTTACCTTATAACAATTCCCCCTAAATAAGAGGGAAATCCCCAAATTCATATTTCGAAGCCACCTGTTGTAGATAAAACGGTATTTCTCTTGGATACATACGTTTAATCTCATACAAACGTTTTTATGTGTGTTCCCATCAGCACCGACACACCTGTACAGGGTTCTCCATATTTTTCTACACCTGTCCAAATATGACTATACTGATTACAATAGTAATTTCTTCTGCGGTTTGTTTATGACCATAAGATATGTCTTTATAGTTCCTTTTAAATACCATTATTTTCTGCTCATTCGTACAAAACTTTTAATTGTTGAATGTGCCAATTCAGATAATCTATGCCAAACCCAAATATTAATGTTATACGGCGTCACCTTATTATGTATCAAACAAAATTAGAACAAATGACTGTTATTTTAGCAGTAGCTTTATTAAGGACCCCAGAGTAGGCCTACTAGTAGGCGTATACCTACCCGACACACACACATTTGAAGGATCAATATTTTGTCTTGGAGTTAACTCTCCCAGCTGAGATATTTAGGGACCTGGAACTCGCATTTGAACTTCTATCATCAGCTACATAATGTAAATCCACTTACGTGTAAATCCTAGATAAATGTACAAGCCTATGCTCTAAAAGCCTAAGCTATGGTGCCCACAATCATCTACGTTTTACTAAAATAATGGTTGCAAGTTAAATTTTTTGATTCATGTTGATGCTTTTGTCTCGAAGAAACCAGGTAAATTAATCGGCTTTTCGTATCCGGCCGACGATGGTGTGCTCCCACTTACGAACAGTGGCACTTGCAACTCTTTTCACTTGCGAACACTCAAGTAGATAAGACACGTAATTAATTTTTGATACGTGAGAGTACGTCCCACTTGCGAACACACAAACAACGACGTATGTATATCCACCCTGTACATGAAGGGGGATTATCTGTTTATTCGTGAAGTTGTGAAATTGTTGAAGTTGCGCTTCTTAAACGAAAGATGAAAACAGTACAATTTACATTTTCTCCTGTACAAGTACAAAAAACCAATTTAAAAACTGATATCGCCTGTCATAAAAGCTGATGTAAAGCATCTATATTGTCTTCTAACTTCGAAATTCTTTTGTTTTTTTTTATTTTTAGTATTTAATTTAACTTTTATTAATTATTTTTATGATTTCAATTATTTTTTAATGATTCAATTGTGTTTATGTTTTTATAATTCGTTAAATGCATTTTTTGTTACCAACTACGTTTACCAAGTTACAATTTTTATAAAACGCGTGCACACACACACACACTTGCATAGCCGCCCCCTCACACACTCTCTCTCACTCTCTCTCTCTCTCACTCTAATTTAAAAAGGAAGGTTATTTTTTATTTATTTTTGTTAGTCAACTTGTAGAACGGACAACGTGATCTTGAGAAACATCCCAACATCAGAATCTTTTTCATATCTTTCAGTTTATCCAATTCAGTATACCTTTTTGTCCTTTTCATAGCTTAAAAATTTCACTCCATCGTTACATCGTGTTCTGAATAGCTTTCTCTGCCTCAGATTATAAACATTTGATAATGTTTTTTATTCTTGGATGTGGTCTTCCAACGTGGCTGTTTAGTTTCTGATGCGTGCTTGTACGGTATTATTCATTCTATGACGTCGGAAGTAGCAGTTCCGTAACTCCTGTGGCACTAATCATTGTCTAGCTATTGTTCTACGAAATAATTAAAGAATTAATTGAGTTTCCCTTCGTCTGGAACTTGACCATGGATATACTGCCAGCCACATTCTACATCTTTTCGAAGGAAAGCAAGTATAGCACACATTAGGATTTTTGTGCTCCCTAAATCATTTGAATGTGTATACTTGTGCAAAGTGACTACTGCAGCTTTTGAATTTTTCATTCGTGAAAAATTACTTTTAATCTTTCAAACTCTCTTTTCTATTAATTTAACCAAAAATCGGGAGTTTAGCTTGCACAACGTCTTCGCCCGGACGGAAACTACTCTTGTCAATTTTCAAACCGGGACAATTGACAAACTGGCCGGGACCCCGGGATCAGGTCGTCAAACCGGGACAATCCCGGTCAAAACGGGACGTATGGTAAGCCTATTTATACATGTATTTATCGGTTTTCAATATTGATGTGAGCATTGTACTGTAGAATTAGGAAGCGATTGTATTGAACGAATCACGATTATCAAATGATATACGGTATTCCTTTTAGTTCAACAATTCCGTCATCTCGTCTCCGGTACTTTGGAAAAACATTGTTATTTTCAATAGTTTAACGTAAAAAGTTGTTCGGTTATTATGTGTACATATTCCATCAATCATGCAAGGAACATCAGGATTACGAGCTCTACAAGATCCATGTATCATTCGAGATAACTATTGTATGAATCCTTGGAAAACTGACTGGGTCAGGTATTTCTCCGCACAAAACTTAGGATAAGCATGAGGTAGTGTATTAATCACGTTTCAGGGATTCAATAATAAGTATGTGTAGGACAACAACTGCTCACAATGAGTGATTTTTTAGTAAATCATTTTTATCACTAGTTGAGTTTACATCAAACACTCCAGAAACATATCACGACGATCGGCAGATTTTTCATTTTCACCAAGTTAAGAAGTTATATCTGCCCATTTCGGATTGCAGGTCATGGTTAAAAACCTGTCCAGTTTTCCAGATTTGCGTACTGTACGATCGCCATCAGATCCTGGTACCCAAGAGTCATTTTACGTAGTCTGCTCCTTCATGTTCGATAATCTCGGCCGTGTAGTGTGTAAGGATTATTAGCCAGAATGCTGCCAGCATTGTGAGTAACGAAGTTGAAACTCTTCGTTTTCATTACTAACCAATACGTATGTCATATTCTGTAAGAAGTTAGACTAAGTGTCATGTTAAGTAAGAAGGTTTGTAATCTATAATATGCTGATGACATAGTACTTCCAGATGCAAGCGAAGAAAAATTTCATTTACCCGCAGAATGAAAAGGCCAACATCGATGTAGTGTTAGATAATAAAGAAATATAAGACAAAGACAGACAGATAAGATAATAAAGACAGATCAGGTAATAAACTGCTAATCTTCTCCGGACATGTAAGTTACAACAAATGAGCAGAGATTCCAAAAACACATGTTAGAGTAGAAACACATGGAAGGAAGAATACCAGGCAGTCGAAGAAGTAGCTGCAGAGAGAGAGTATAGACTCGGAACTAAAAGGGGCTTGAGACCACTGCGATAGGTGACTGGACATTGGACATAAGACAATAATGTAGTCTAATACGTATTTTATTTGTGTGAGAGAGAGAGAGAGAGAGAGAGAGAGAGAGAGAGAGCGTGTGTCTTAGGAGGAGGGGGAGAAAGGAACGTTGAAAAACTCTTTTACGTTATGAATGCTTAAGCTTACAAACTGTTATTATTATTATTTTTATTATGTTTTTACTATAAAATATTCATATTATTTTAATATGATTTTCTGGAACATGTTTGGTGCAAACGTAAAAACAAGACAGCTGATAAATAAGAGGTTGCGAGTTCAGACGTAGATGTGTATATATGTGTCAACCAAAACAGTAGTATGTTTTGTAAACATACACTTCTGTGTCATTAAAACATTAAGAATGTTATTTGACCTTGAGTAGGTACTCGTGTTGACGGGAATGAGAAATCTTGTCTCTGTGCTGAAGACCTGTGTTGTTAACGGTGAATAGACACAACACATATCACTGTACATAGAAGTGGCTGACGTGTATTAACCATTTCTGAGTTCGCGATACCACAACTCAGATTAAACTGTGCACAATGTTTGTAGAAAAGATGGACTTGTGTGACGTAGACGCCAGTTTGCAAAATGCATTATCCATTCCCGCCTCAGTCCTTAGGAAAGATTCATACCCGCCAGAAATGTAATCACGTTTCGCGTTTGTCTTGTCTCAGCCAAATAAACATTACTATGCGGTTACCATGTTCCAGTGTCCTTCATATTTCATAAACACTTGAGAAATTTTATTGTTTCTTACAGAGGCACACTTACAGGTGTCCGGCAGGTGTAAATGTACATAACCTCCTTGGCTCACTCTTTAATAAAAATAATGGAAAGAAATAGAACGAATAAGGAGAGAGAGAGAGAGAGAGAGAGAGAGAGAGAGAGAGAGAGAGAGAGAGAGAGAGAGAGAGAGAGAGAGAGAGAGAGAGAGAGAGAGAGAGAGAGAGTTAGTGAGAGGGGTGTTAGAGAGAGAGCAAGAAAGTGAGACAGAGGTACACAGACAGAGAGGAGCTGTATACATTTTTTACCATACTTCATTTAGTTTAGAAGTCACACGACATAATTTGTACAGAACATCAATTAAACGCGCGTCCAGAACATCGCAACCTATATATAATGCGACAAAATATGTAACGTTTGTACAGTTCACATATGTTTCTTTTTGATAACTACTACAGTATATTACTTTTTATAATATTTACTTGAGTACTTTATAATTTATAACAAATTTGTTCGATCGCGTTATAATTGTTTATTTAAGTACTAAGTTGGCCTGTAATGTGAGCGCCGATGTTGCTTTGTATAAGTCTATGTAGGCCTATTGTGCTTCGCATTAGGTTACTAATTAATGATGGCTACATGTAATTGTAATTTATTAAATTTATTATTTTTAGTGTAGTTTTTTGTTTAACTTTATGTTGCATTATGATATTGTTTTGACGATGCGCTTTAGACCTACAATGAATTTGCATGTTTATTAGAACATTTTTATGTTAAAAATTTTTTATTTTACTTCATTTTATAGTCTACATTTGTTACTAATAAATGTATACAAACTATCTACCAGTAATATTATAATATGTAATTTCTTAATTTTGACTTAACAAATATTCTTAAGACGTTTGTTGGACGTGTTTTCTTACAAAAATCTACACATTTGTATTTATTAAGTACTGTACTTTGTTCACTGGATTGGCCGTCATTTTTGCCCTTTTGTCCCCTTTTAATTAGCTTAGCTTGCACAACGTCTTCGCCCGGACGGAAACTACTCTCGACGGACATTTGTGAAGTCGTCTCGAAGAACAACTTTGTCTGAACACATAAGTTCTTCCTGCACTTACTATGTTCGGTTTCTATCTTGGTATACTTGGTATCTTGGTATCTTGGTATATCTTGGTATCTTGGTCTATGATGATTTCAAATTACTTTTTAGTTAACAGGGAGAGAGAGAGATTTGGCTATGCGCGCGCCTGTTGTGCGTGTGTGTTTTTACCACACTCGGGCGCATACAAACAGCCACCCCATCACTCTCTCTCTCTCTCTCTCTCTCTCTCTCTCTCTCTCTCTCTCTCTCTCTCTCTCTCTCTCTCTCTCTTCCCCTGAGTTAGATACTATTAAACCGTAAAGTCATTTCCTGGGTACCCAGATCACATGCTAAGTCATGACGGTGACCGAACAAATTGACGGCACTTCTAACATATTCAGAAATCTAGGTATAACAGTTTTTATGTAAGTAGTACTTATCATTAAATACAGCAGGAGTGAAAATGATACTATAGTCACAAATTGAATACAAAGTTTGTTAAGCGTTTTTTGAAACAGAAACTGTGCAGATCTGGCTTAATTATTTGGACTACTGTTATGCTTTTACGGTGTTCGCAACTGGTATTCAAAATACTGAATTCTGAATTTTGTAAGATAACCATGTCGTTAAGGGTGATCGCAAGTGGGATGAATTTACGGTGTTCTTAACTGGAAGGCTACTGGTTGCAAGTGGGAAGGCCACCCTCCAATGGCAGCCTCTCTATGTTTGTGGACAAAATAAGCAACAGGTCAAACCTGTTCTCTGTCATGGGCAGACCCCGGGCTTTAAATGGGCTGACTGGGCAAATGCCCAGGGCGCCTGGTCCAAGGGGGCGCCAAGGAACGTAAAACAATACGCGTTAAGACCATAAGACAGTAGACAGTTGAGTGTTATTGTTAAAATTCTAGGAATGAAGGAAACTACGTTCGAATACACGCCGGCACGCGCCAAGGAATATGTAATGAATAATATTATATTACGCATAGTTTCCTCTGTGCATGTGTGTGTGATGTTTGCCTTATAGCCTTTTGCTTATATGTTTGACGTATAGCCTTTTGATAAACGATCAGCGGCGGATGTCGCCTGATATCGTTACTCAATATCAGTAACTTGCAACTCTTACTGACAACAAACTTGTTTACACTGCGGTAAAAAAAAAAAATTAATACAGTCATTTCCTCTTTCATGTTTGATGTTTCCTTTCAGTATACGCTTTCAATGTTATCGCGTTCACTTCGTTGTGCAAAAAAATGTGTTCTCTTAGTAGTGAAATATGTATAATTATGTTTAATTTCAGTTATTTCATCAGAGATAAAAACTGTCAAACGTTTATCTTCATTCTAGTTTGTTGTTTCCCTACTGTAAGGTGGTGGGGGGTGGGGGAGAAAAGTAAAAAAATGAAAGGGGGCGGCAAAAGTGTACACACACAAAACACCACAAACCACTTTAATTTAATTATCCAGGAAAAACCTATCGTATAGAAAAGTCAAATAACTCCTGTTACTACTATTACTGGGTAATACTAATGATATAACATGACAAGCAAGTCAGAATAAATATAAATTCATGCAAGTGTCTGATCACACTAACTAAGATCGTATACAGGAATAAACATAGGCCGTTGGAAGCAGTAAAACGTCTGTCTGTACGCAGGCATGGCAACACTTCCAGAAAACATGACATTCACTAATTTAAAATTTAATTAGAAAGGCCTTCCTCTCATCATCACTTTTATCAGTGAGTGGTTCCTGGAATTTATTGTTGTACCTTACACCTTTAAAGGGTGTCTTTACATTTACAATATGCCACCAAGCAGTTATTATTTTCAGAAATTGAGCAGTACTTACATAAGATACTAGATTGTATTTCTCTCCTAGAACTAGTACACTGTTTGCTATATTGTCATTGAACAGCTGACATACAAATTTTACATTTTGCCTCTCAAAACTAGTAGGCCAAAGAGCTTTAACTGTTAACCCATACCCATATTTCAAAAGGTTACCCCCTTCAATCTCAAACAAGTAGTAATTGTCTTGAAAGAGGCAACATTCTGTTTAGAAAAATCATCAAAGTCAGGAAAAACGAATTCCCTGTCATTTGTTTTCGGTTGAGCCAATTGTTCCTGACACATTTAAATAAATGCACAGAGTCAATAAGATAGAAAAGGGGCTTATCAGGAGATGCGGGATTACAATACTGGATCTTAAGTTCGGGCGGACTTGAAAATTTTGACATTGCCTTGCTATTGACAGCATTATTATCAGTAACCACTGCCAAAACAAATAAACCTATAGAGTCCAAACCAACAATAACTTTTGAAATGATACTGTGTAAACTGTCAGCTGTTATTTTTGATACAGGGAGAATATGAACAACTTCTTTTCTGGATGATAAAATAGTTTGGATCATAAACACTTGAGCAGATGAGGCGAGTGTGGAGTTATCTGCGCTTGATCCAACAACATTGCCCCCTTTGTAGTCCATGTATGGTTTTATATGGGTTTCATCAACCATTAATATTACATACTTCTCATGTTTTTCAAAAGTTTGTGCTTTATGCTTTATGTACTCAAGGAAATATGTAGGATTTTGTTCAAGAATTGGGCTGCCATTTAAATTGGAACAAACTGTGTTCAAGGTGTTTACATGTGGTAATATTAAATGGCTATGGTTTCTAATGAATTTGTATGCATGAGGAGAAATAAGATGGAAAATTGAACAAAGGACAATAAAATTACGGTTATATTCTCTTCTATGTTTGGGAAGTAAACAAAGCTGTAACTGAGACTTTATGAATTGAAATGTAGGATTATGTTCTTCAAATGTAAATTCTTCAATTAAACCTAGAACTATCTCATTTGCTGTACCTTTCACTTTATTGCCACAATCATCCCCTTTTATGAACATATGAACTTGTGTAAGTATGGAATCAACTTCATTTGTACTTGTAATTTTGCCTGAGTTAACATCATTGAATTTAAACTGTAATAAAACCTCTTTCGAATAGACCTTTGAGGACATATTTTCTTCTATCACCAGATATATCTTAGAGTGTGGTTGTACACACACATCGATATACATAAAAATTATTTGTGTTTCCTGTATAACACTACACTACCCATCAGGTATTGTCAGCACATTAATTTTATTTTTTAATTCTGAAAGGTTGGTCACTGAAATTCTATCTATGTATGAGGTATGACTTCTGATACTTTCTTCTGTTGTTTTCCTTACAGCTTCTGATTCTAACCTACTCTTCTTCCTATCTGGCTCTACTCTTTATGGACCAGGATTTGAAGACAAATACGAAGCACAATTTGGAAAGACACAGGGGATTGCATTCTCTGCAAGTATTGGCTTTGAGAGGGGGAAGTTAAAATTCTACCTGTCTTTGGACAAACTGCACTTGCTTCCCATAGAATATCATCGGCTTTGAAGTGTTTATGACACACCTAATAAATGAAAAATAGAATGGGTTTGTCATTGTAATGATGTATCTACACACACTAACTAAATAATGTAATAATTGCTCTCACTAGCAAAGTAAAGTATGCGGTCGCCTTCTTAAAAAGCCAGTAAATATTTATGAAACAAGAAAAGGTAAATATATATCACCCTAAACTGTAGTTACCTGAGCAACCTACCTAGAAAGAAGTGAAACTGGCACTTCAGAGGCAAGGTAACCTTGTACTGCACTTTTCTTATTATACACTTGAAACCAAAAAGGAGAAGAGGCACATATATTGTAACGTGAAAAATGGTATGACATAGAACCATGTAAGATTTGCAAGAATAAATGAATGAGAAGCTGTACAATAAAAAAAAAACAAGTAATAAATAAAAGAAAGATAGCATAACACTAAAGACTATATTTGACAGACTCTGACTATGACTAACTATACCGAAATGTTTAGGTAAGGTAATGGGGAAAGATAAAAACAACATAAAATGAACTATGAAGGAATAATATACGAGACCAAATACCCTATTCCCAGTAAATTATAATTTGTAATGACAATATAAAAGTACAAACTAAAGAGTATGGAAATATATGTATTATATGTATCATAATTATATGTATTATGAATTATATTATAATGATAGAAAGGGTAAATGAACCAATATAATAATAATAAAATAAGAAGTGATGAAATGACAAATAAATAAGGATAAAATGTTTATTATCAGTAGGTCAAGGGGAGAATGCTGATAAATGTAGAATGTTAAATTGCATTAGTATGTGATGAACTAACTAATAAACAATCTGGATGTAGCATCAGAGATTATTAATAATAAGCCAAAAGCAATTCCAAGTGGATCACCGAAGTGGATTAATCAATAAAAGGAAAATCAACTATACCAAAGACATTTTAACTGGACCCGAGATTAGAAGAAACAGTTGTTAAGTATAACCTATTTTTGAGTTATCACGTAACGATGACAGACAAAGTGAATTACACTAATAACACTGATTTCACATTCACTAATTAAAATTGTGAACTTATTTTGATCATGAACTATTAAAACTAACACCAAAACCATTATTTTAGGTATTTCTTGTATTAAAATTGTAATTTACTTAAACACTGAATAAACACACCTAACCTAGAAACATTAATTCTCCCGAACGTAGTTTGTGCCCTTAGTTGTCCATATTTTTTCAAATATATAATATTTTGATATTTGTTGTAAAGCTTGTACTTTTATTTGTGTGTTTTAATACGTTTTTCTGTAGCTGAAAGAACATTTTCACGCCTTGAGATTTAACGAAACCGATCATTACTTTTTACTAAGCATAATAGTAAACCGGCGATAAACAAAGATAAACTCAACTTTGAATTAAAATAATCGGGAACGTTATTGGGTAACTAAAGGGTTTAAAAAATGGATAGTTAAACTATTGTTATCCGTAATACTGTATGTTTGGTTCCTGACAGTTCTTAAAACAGAGTTTGTTTGGATATAATAAATATAACCTACTTCGAGTAGAGGGGATATTGGACATACGCACCAGCTGTCAATCTTGTAGGCTGGCTATTATGTACATTCACGTTCAGTAGTGGCAACGTTGTGACCTTGGTGACTCTATATATATTTTGTGGCAACACTGTGCATATTTTTCATCACTGGAAGTTAAACCGATTTCCGTGAAAAGTTAGTAATGGATTTTCACAAACGTGTGAAGCAGTTGTGACGACTAACATACCGGGGTAATTATTATTCAATTTTTTTCAACAAACTATCTTGAAACGGATATAAATTTTTACGGTTTTTTATGCTGATTACGAATATGTAAGAATAAAATGTCTAAGCTTACTCATAACTTTTATATATGGGGTCTCAAAAAGATCAACAACTCTGGTGAAAAGTAGCGTGTTCAGGTAATGATGCATAAACGTGATTATATATATATATATATATATATATATATATATATATATATATATATATATTGAAGAAAAGAACTGTAGCAAGAAGTGTATGAAAAACAAAATATAGAGTTTTTTACTATAAGATAATATTCTATTATATTTTACTATAAGATATTAAGACATTTTATGAAAGTTGTTATTATAATTTCATAATTTATTTATCTGCTTACTTTACAAGTGCAAACTGCTGACACATTAATTGTTCACCACTATCAGGCTAATTAACAAAGCTTAATGTTAAAAATCTTAAGTCATTTATTACTCGTTACCATGTTATTTTGATCACTTTATCTGCGTTAGATGTGCAAAGCCTATATATAATAACAGCTTTTATTCCAGTCAAATTGTGCTTTTACCAGGAAAGATGAGGGGTAGTTTTGATTTCTTCCATTCTATATGTTTTTTGGGGTGCTGAATCCGAATCTGAGGTTTCCTAACAAGATTTCGTGACGAAACATTGAAAAAAAACGCAAAAAAGGTAAAAAATCTCATTTTTTGGCGTTTTTTGCTTATAACTCGAAAACTATCAACTTTTCGTAAATAACCTCCCTATTCAAATTGAAAGTACATACAATGTCCTACAAATTTTAATATTAAGTTTCTTTTCTCCGAGGAACCGTTCGGGCTCAAGCGATAGTTGAAAATTGGCGTATTTTGTCTGTCTCCGCAAAAACCCACTTTTTCCACTCCAAAGCTCTAATTTATTATTATAATACAGTCAATTTGTGCTCAAAAGGGCCCCTAGCGGGGAAGGTGTGGGGTAGTTTTGATTTCTTCCATTCTAAATGTTTTTTGGGGTGCTGAATCCGAATCTGAGGTTTGCTAACAAAATTTCGTGACGCAACATTGAAAAAATGCAAAAACAAATGTAAAAAAATCTCATTTTTTGGCGGAGTAAAACAAACAACAGTCTGAAATGGTTATTCACTAAATCTGTATGAGAAGAACTGTGAGTGATCTCAAGGAAATGTATACACCAACTGAAACTGTGATTCCATCTGTGCCTGATCTTCTGTGGCTCTATGGGAAAAGCAGATACATTCCTGGCCTCTCCGGATGGAATGGATTTATGAAAGATGTCATAAGAGACATCCCATATGAACTAAGGTTTGTTAGTTACCAGCCATTTATCACTGCTCCTCCAAGTGATTATGATACAATATTCACAGCATTGTTGACCGGAGTAGAGAAGACTAAATCCTTAAACCAAGTTACCTGTCTGGTGACATTTGACCAACCCCTCTACCTCAAGGCACGAGACATTCTTACTAGTCGTCCCGATGATCCTGCTCTGTCAAATGTTGTTATAAGGCTCGGTGGATTTCATTTACTGATGTCCTTCATGGGGGCAATTGGTTAAATTATGCAAGGTAGTGGATTGACTGAACTTTTCAATACCATATATGCGGCGGACTCAACTGAAAAAATCATGTCTGGCCATGCCTACGCAAGGGCAGTACGAGCTCATATGTTGGCTCACAGAACTTTGGCCGAAATAGTGATTCAAACAATGGCCCTGTCACCAACAATGGTGGATCAATTGGAGGAGATCTTGTTCAACATGGACAGAACAGTGATTCTTTCTAATGATGTGAAGGAGATTGTGAAAGATGTGCAAGAAGAATTCAAAGCTAAGCTTCAACTGTTGGCAGAACGTGGCCCCACTGCCAAGGTCTGGGTTGTATATTTTGAAATGGTGACTTTGATTAAGCACTTCATTGAAGCAGAAAGAAGCAGCAACTGAGATCTACACCTCCAAACCATATATGAAATGCTCCCTTTCTTTCACACCAGTGGCCATAATCTGTATGCCAAATGCACCCATCTTTACCTCCAGGACATGCATACCTTGAAAACTGCAATGCCATCTGCAGAATACGAGCGTTTCACCAACCGAGGATGTTTCACCATTCGTAGGAGTGAGAAACTGTGGTGTGGCACCTGGAGTGATATGGCGATTGAACAAACTCTAATGAAGTCAATGAAGACAAGTGATTGTCTCACTCATGGCCGTGGAGTAACTGCAGGCGTTGTGACAAGATGGACACAAGGGATGACAGCACTGCATAATTTGTGCCAAGAGATTGAGCACTTTACGGGAGTGGAACTCGCAACGTCAGAACAACATGTTTACAGCAGAGATACTATGAAAAAGCGAGACAACACTGACGCACATAAGTTGCTGAATTGGTTCCACGAGCATCCTCCTTTCCCAGAGACCACTGACCTAATGTCACTAAGTACAGGTGTTGTCGCAGATGAGAGGATCAACTGCCACTTGTCCAAGGAGATGGGCATGAAAGGTATACAGTGGATTGTTGGTGGTGATTTTCAACCTGTAAAATTCAAACGAAGCGAAAGAGTGCAGCCTCTTGCGATCATGAACAGCTCTATTCAGATACAAGACAGGGCTGTAGTCATCAATCCAACCACACTTTCCAACTAATGACCATCGTGAAACATTCAGATGAAGAGCTGCGAGAATTTTTGCATTACGAACTTAGCCCCTACCCTCTCTCTCTTTCGATGAGCATGGGATGAGGGAAGGAACAAAATCGAGCTTGTACAGGGCTTTTGCACCGACTGAACAGGCGGACTTGAACGATACAAAATATGTCATCGACGGAGGGGTTTTGTTACACCGGGTCAAATGGCACCACGGCCAGACATATACAGAAATTTGCAGCAGTTATGTATCATATGTCAAGTCAAACTACAAATCCAATGCCGTTGTCATTTTCGATGGCTACCCTGACGAAGCTTGTGAAAGCACCAAGCGCATAGAACGATTGAGAAGAGCGCAAAGAAAACAATCTGCTGCAATATCATTTACAGAATCGATGGTGCCCACTCTCTCGTTGGAGAGTTTCCTTGCAAACTCCAAAAACAAGAGCCGGTTGATATCTATGCTAATGGAAAAATTTCATGATGCAAAAATTGATTCACAGGAAGCTGTGGAGGACGCTGATATCCTAATTATCACAACAGCTCTTATGTTGGCCCCGTCAAATGAATATGTGACAGTGCTGGGGGAAGATATCGACCTTTTGGTGATTTTGATTGGCCTGTGTAGCCCTGATATAAAGAATGTCTTCTGTTTGAAACCAGGAAGAGGAAAGGTGTCTCAAACCCTCTACAATCCTCATCTTGCCGCTGACAAAACCCTATCAGACCATATATTGTTCCTGCACGCGATGAGTGGTTGTGACACCACTTCTGCTTTGTTTAATCAGGGGAAACTGAAATTTCTCAAAATCCTGCAGACGAACAATGACTTGCAACCAGTCATTGATGCTTTCAAAGACCCTCATGCACACCAGGACGAGATTGCCGAAGCAGGAAACGTGTTTCTCATGGCTCTGTATGGGAAAGGACATGAGACTAGCCTGAACGATTTGAGATACAGGCAATACGTATCTTCATCGTACAAAAGTAAAACCAACATTGCCTCACTACCCCCCACCGAAGCTGCTGCACGACAACAGTCACTGAGAGTGTACTTTCAGGTGCAGCAGTGGTTATCCGGTCAAACCACACTCGACGAGCAACAAAGAGACCCGAACGAATGGGGGTGGAAAAAAACAAGGAGTGGTCTCGTGCCAGTGCCAACCACTTTGAACCCTGCACCGGACTCGATACTCCGGCACATTTCTTGTAAATGTAAAAAAGGCTGCCAACGCAATTGTGGATGCAGGAAGGCAGGCCTCCATTGCTCCCCGATCTGCACATCGTGCGAAGGGCTGTGTGAAAACGTCGAGCCCCCGGAAGACAGCATTGACATAGACGAAGGAGAGACCGAAGAAAGAGACCGAGAACAGACTGAAGAAAGACGCTTACACGATGCGGAAGGTATGTCTAATCTCACAATCTATTTCGTAATCATTTATCTCTCCTTGAGATATGATCACAAGTTGTTGTTTTCTCACCACCTCTTTCATTTTCCAGATGAACAAGCCCCGACGCTGATGATAGAACAACCCGAACCTGTGCCAGGACCCGCCGCCTTCGAAGAACCTCAGCCAGGATCCTCTAAACGACAACGGCTCATATAATTTTAGCTCATATAATAATGTAATATATAATCATATGTAATATAATATAATAATATGTAATAATTTTTAAAGATTTTTCGTTGGAATTTAAACTTTTTTGTAACTGAATTTGTACAATCTCGGACTGCATTAAATACCTTGAACATTATGTAATTTTTGAAAAAATGACCTGTATCTTTACATATACGATCTAAATAAGGTATGTGCAGAGAACTGGGAGGAATTCACTAATTGACAGCATTTAATAATAAATTCGAATTTTGGAGTGTGAAAAGTGGGTTTTTCGGAGACAGACAAAATACGCCAATTTCAACTAGCGCTTGAGCCCGAACGATTCGTCGAACAAAAAACCATTAATAATAAAATGTGTAGGCAATTTTATGTTCTTTCATTTGAAATAGGGAGGTTATTTACGAAAAGTTGATAGTGTTCGAGTTATAAGCAAAACACCGCCAAAAAATGAGATTTTTTATATTTTTTGCATTTTTTTCAATGTTGCGTCACGAAATTTTGTTAGCCAACCTCAGATTCGGATTCAGCACCCCAAAAAACATATAGAATGGAAGAAATCAAAACTACCCCACAACTTATCCGCTAGGGGCCCTTTTGAGCACAAATTGACTGTATTATTTATGATATTAAATATTTTGTATTCATTGTTTAAAATGTGTTACTGAACATTTGGTTTAAAATTTAAAAAATTATCAGATTTTGCATTCAAAAATATATTTAGGCGTACTTTACAAAATATTAATTTTTCGACTTTTTTTTTCTTAAAATAATCACCATACAGTAACAAGTTTAAGATATTTCCTATAAATATTTTTGGAATTATTTCGATTAATAGTGAAGTCCAATAAACATGTCAACGACATATGCATATCAGAAAAAAATTAATAACTAAATAAATAAAAAGTAAATATTCATAATATAATAAAAAACTTATGCCAAATAATTATGTAACACTCACGAACACCTAAACACATACATGATTTATATTTATTATGGAAATTTTCATGTGCAAGTATTTGTTTCCCTTTTATTTTTTGTTTACATATATGCATAACTAAGTTTCCTTTTTGAAAATTCACAGTACAAACAATTTTCCAATTACTCTGATGAAGCCTAAGTGTCAATGAAACATGAGCATAAATAAAGAAAATAATTAAATAATTGCATACGATTATAACTTTAATTTTAGCTGCGTGTTAATTAACCCTACGTTTTTTAGCCAATTATAACACCAGTTAACCGCTTGCTGTTAATTATCAGTGTTAATCAATAGATTATATTCTTTCAATCTAGCAACGGTAATTAAAGTTAGGATGAAGTCTACTGATGTTAATTGTAATTGTATTAAGTTTACTTATGCGTGATGAGTACAAATTATCTTTTATATTCAAGAATACTAATTGATGTATCATCCCTCAGGTAGTTATTAAATAATGAAATCCATGCACATTTATCAGTATAATTGTTGCATTTATTATTATTACGTTACTTGTCATTCATATTAATTCCATATGATTTTAACATTTTATGATCATTCGTTAATTTAAGATATGATCTATCTCAATAGACATTAATTCTAAGCTCTCTATCTCAAGGTTAGATTTAATTTTTAACACTTATCTCTATTAAATATCATATTACACATATTTTATTTAGAAATGGATTCATGTTTAATATATGAAGTTTATCTTTAATAAGATATACGTGAGTTTTTTAAGTAAGCCATATTTTATACGTAGGTTCTTTTTAGTAGGACAGACAGGTGTTTTAACTAATGCATAAAAGTTACTGTTGGTACGTTATCCAATCTGCGGCGTGAGGATCTGCGCTGATTTCATCACCCACTCCTTAGATCTTCCATGAAAGTGTAGATGCGCTAATCGTATCGTGGTTTACTCTCGTATTGCATGATAGTTGAACACTTTTTTGATCACTCCACTTTGACTAATACACTCTGGCATCTTCCAACGTTCCAATAGATTAATTACCGGTTACTAGTTATAACGTTTATACCTGTTACACGAGTTATAGTTTTCACACGACTGTTTTCGAACACATGTTGCGATCCTAATTGTTTTACAAGTTATATAATTATTACTACTACCTTAGTTCGCACTCTTCAATATTAATTGTATTATACACATTGATGTTAACTTTGATTCTACGAAATATAATATAAGTTACAAATCTTCACAACTATTTACACATGTTAAATCTTTGTACGTTTTAAGTCAACTCGCGGGAATTTGACTACCGACTAATTCTGAATTTCCGTAAAGACTCTGAACTGTTAAGTTAAGACTCCACGAAACTTATAACATACTCTCGTCAACACTTACGACCGACTCCCCGAAAGATTACTATTAGATTCCTCGATCGCGCTCTCGGCTTATTTTATATACTGAACACACCTAATTCCCCCTTAAGACTCTATTAGTCCATCATCTTTGTTACCACTGGCTATCGTTCTTCTTTTCTATGAATATTCCCTCCTATTTCTCTTACATGTTTTCCCGCTACGTTTCCATTGGTTTTGCGTTCTAGTTTCCTAAGAACTTTACTCTTGAGAATCCGCCTACGTTGAACACTTTTTTCTGATAGGATATCTTACTTCCCTACTCTATTTTCCTTGTTTTTGGTTCCACCCTCAGTCTGTGACGATAGTTCGTTTTCACACTCGTCAGTCATCCTGTCATTTTTTCTTATGTCCCTTTCAGACAAATTCTCTTAATTGCCTTCTAACGCACAGCTGCATCTGGTTAATGAGTGTATTTCACTTTGCTATAGATTTCTCAGTATCTCCTTGGCTTGCCCTCGTTGACTTTTTCTATACCCAAGCGAGACCAATTCCTTCATTGTCTTACACTGTCCAGCTGCATCCTCTGTTAGAGTTCACACACTTGGTGTGGCCTATCTTATTAAATTTCTCTCTAGTGTTTTTGTTATCCCTTACTCAGAACCACCCTTTCCTTTAAGCGTCCAGATGTACTCGTTACATTAGTTTAATAACCTCCTGTGTGGCTCTCTTTGTATTTCTAATTGTACTCCTCGCTAGTGTGTCTTTCTATGACATTCAGCTAGAATAATCTTTGGTTTCGCTAAACGTCCAGCTGCCCCGTTGATTAGTGCGTTCGCCTCCGTCGTATCCCTTCTTAGTATTTTCTCATTGTACTTCGTTCTGGCGATTGTTCTGCCTATCAGCCAGAACAATAGTTTAATTTCTCCACGCTTTCAGCTGCACTTGTTAACCTTGTTCACACGCCTCTGTCGTATTTCCTTGTAAATTTTCTCTCTGCCGAACCTCTGCTCTCGTTAGATTTATGATACTTACAGACATGTGCACGTCGACGTTGAAGGCTGTTACACACCTTTGTATTAACTCCTTTTATAACTTCCCACATACGTCAATGTCATTTCAAAATCTGACACCTGTTTCTTCTTTCTTTACCATTGTTTTTTCCGCGTTTTGGAGTTACACGATAATTTATATAATAAAATAAAAATTTTTTTTTTAATAGTACGCCAGAAAACTGTCAAAGAACTACATATAATGATAAACAGGTAGTTTCTTTTGTGCGAGCTGAAGGCATAACGGGGAAGTTGTTGATGTAATATGTGACAGCTGTTATAATACTGTACAGTAATGCCATGATTGTTAAAACAGTTTATAATAATACAATAACAAAGAATATGCATTTAGTAGTAAATTCGTTGTCAAATGTAAAATATATGATGTGCATATAAATTAAAATATTATATAACATTACTATCAAGAGACGTTTTCATACTGGTTAGAAATAATAAATATTACACTATTAAATTCAAGTAGGCAGCCTATTAAAACATATTAAATTTAGAATATGTTTAAGTGAATTATATTTAAATTTATTAAATTGCCCTATAAAGAAGCTGAGTACCACATACATGTGAGCGCAAACTTTATATTTGCGGACTAAATATGTAGAATAACTTTACTACATAACTTCCTCCTCTTACATAAATTCCTTTGGACTTCTTTCTAAAAAGTTCAGTGTGGGCTGAACCACTAAGTCCTTTATGAATTGATTATTTTTCTTTCTTGTTTTCTTAGCAAGTCCTGCCTCTTTTCTCACATAATTTATTTCTACAGGCTGTATTTTTCCCTACATTTAGTACTAAAACTGCGGTTCGTATCTTAAAAAGGCCTGTATGTTACTTTAATTGCTTTTGTCTTCTACCTCTTGCAACTTTCTTTTTTTTTAATGAATGTTAAGTGAAAGAGTGTGAAATCGATCAAACTAGCACAGGATAATAACACTATATCAATTTGAGTTAGTGTACAGTAACGAAACATTTCTTTTTCATTTGTATTATTTCAGTGACATATTAAGGATTTTAAGAAAATATTACGTACCTACATTGGAAAGTACTATAATATATAATGCTGCAACATTTATTTTCATATTCCCATATTTCAATAACATAATAAGTTATATTAAAGCCTGGAAAGCTTTTTCTCAACAGTGTTACGATAACAACACATAACGAAAATAATGGTTTGTAATAATGATATGTACTATGTAGCATGTATGTATATTTATAATATATTGTATTGTATACATATTACAATTTTAAATATATATATATATATATATTATAACGTGGCTCTTAGACACTTACTTTTGCACATATGCTTTTACTCATTTTTGCGCACTTACCCACGTCTCGAAGGTATACTCTTCTTCTGCAGTATTTACCTTGATGTTTCCCAGCTAGGTCGCAGGCTTTGGTAGTTTGTTGAGTGTGCATAAGCACGTGAATATCGTTATACAATTGTAATACAAGTAAAGAGTACAGAGGGTTTAGTACTGGTTGTGAAATTAGTACGACTTTGTTAATAAAATCATATTCAGTTTGTTTATTATTTAAAAAATTCAATTTATCATATTATTAATTTTTGTGTGGGTTAATTACTATTTTAACCCTTATATTCAATACGAATATAATATAATTATAACGTGGTTAAAATCTTATCTCTTATATTCTAAGACATATTATACACAAACAAAAGACATATATGACCTGGAATATTTACACAGACATATAATACATAACACATATATTATTATAATACGTGATTAACACCTACGAAATTGAATATTCATCTTGTCTTAGCAAGTGTGGTTTTTATTTTTTATTATATACCACTAAATAAAAAATTAATTAATTAAACTTTTATTAAAAATACTAATAGAGACCATTCTATTATTTTAATTAATTATGTTACTAATGTCTCAATTAATTAACAATCTTCAATTTAAGTAACTCTCATACTTGAATTTAATTATCTAATAAAAATATACAAATATAATAAAATATGGTTTCTATACTGACCATTTATTTATGAGATTATTAAATTTATATTCTCTGTTATCAATTATTATTCTTTGAACATTTATTGATTATTCCTTATGAAAATTAAAATATATAAAAATAGATAATCTAATCAGTATCATACTAATGAGCTGAGAGCAATATTAGATAATTATAAAGATGTATTAGAATATAAGGTTATATAATATGTCTAAGTGTAATATGAGAGTATCAATTATATGTAATAATTAGTTGTGTGTTAAGACTACACACACATGCAAATAATAATGATTTTAATTCGCAACAAAAATAAGAATTTTTATATAATAAATATTTAAATGATTTTAAATCAAATTACTTAGTGTTATTATTATTACGATTAAACATATCATCATATACACACACGAATTTAATGTGTTGTAGTGTTGTGAAGATTTGTCGCCCAAGAAGCTGGGGGTTCGCACATTAAATAGTTAAAGTTATATATATATATATTGTAATTAATTATATTATGAAGTCTGTGTGTTTTTAATTGGTGTGGCTCTCGACGTCTTACTGGCCTGAAACACTTCCTTAAGTTTCCCAGTTGGTCGAGTCCCAGATGTAGTCAAAACTGTCAAATAGCGTTATGCTGTTGAAGAAATATATGTGTAGCTTCACCAAAAGTTTCAAAAACAAAAATTGTTGTTTTGAAGAAAATTTAAAAAAATTATGTTTTAAAAAAAAATTATAATTTAAAAAAAATTTCCTTTTTATTAATTAATTAATTAAAATCAATTAATTAATAGAGTGCTGTGAAGTTTCAAAATGTGTAACACTCGTCTAAAAAATTTTATTGAAGTTCTGGTATTTTTTAAATAAACTACAACCACTCATAAGATTGTCTCCAGGACAATCGATACTTGTTTACCTTTTCGTTTTGTAGGTTATCTTCCCTTATATGTGGTAAAGTCCTCGTAGTTTATTATTTAAAATTATAAAAGTGTTAATTTGTAATATTAGTGAAATAAAGAACTATTTTGTGGTGAAAAGTATTAATGTTTTATTATAATATTGCAATATTGACTCTTTTTGATTATAATATCGACTCTCAGGGTATCGAAACAGTTACAAGGTATAGTATATAAAATTCAACAAAGTTCTTTAAACAGCCAATCATTATCAAAGTCAGAGAAATCGGGCCAATATTTAAAAAGTATAACGTTACAACAAGTTAATAACTAATACTAGATACACACATTGAATAATAAATGTGAAATAATATAATTTGTTGTCACCAACAGCTGACGTGAACACGTAGGCGTTGAGTTCGTCAAAGGAAAATGGCTGCCATCAAGTTGGTCAGAATATCACTCGTTTCTGCGATGTTCCGAATAATATATTTTCTGGCAGTATTCCCGTCCTGGTGTCTGCAAATCTCTTTTTAAATGTTGTGTAGTGCCTTGTGTGTAGTTTGCGGGTTGTATTTTGTGTATCTGTGTATTTATAAGTTCAGTCACTTTTTCCGATTCCGACACTAATATATGGTTATTGTGTTATACAGTTTTCTTGTGTTTTGTAGTGTTTTACGGGGTAGATATGTACTGTCCAGTGTTATTTAGTCTTTCTTGATTAGTTTTGTCACTATGTGGATGTTCTATAATGATTTTATACGCCACTCGCGATTTCACAAAAACGTATCGTTCACTCCCGTTTTAAGTTAGGTTAGATTGGTTATAAAACGCTTGTCAAGTTCACCGTTCAAATACCAATAATCAACTATCTTCTTTCCTCCAGTTTCAACTAAACTCTTAGCCAATATAATATTATTCTTAACATTGTTCAAATATAATTTCGTATCCTGTGCATATTTGAAAATACACTATATGATTGCCTAAACTTTGGTTATTTATCAATTTTATTTACTAGATGTTATTTAAATTAATCCTTCAGTTCATTCGGCGTATTTTAAGATTGAATAATGCCGTTTTATACTGTTTTCTGTCCAAAATTAGTAACTTTACTTTCATTTTGTATTCTCTGAAAAGTTAAAGCATTTCCAAAACTAACTTCCTGTCATTATGTAAATACAGCCATTTTATCAGTTATATTTAATATTAATAATCTTATATTGTATTAAAAGGTTTATATTCCCTTATTTTCTTGTAATTAATTGAATTAGTTGTATTCTAAAACATTATTCTGGAATATATGACTCCCCTGTCCAAATTTCTGAGATTAGTCATTTTCATTTTTATTTATAATTCTGAATATAATTTTATAAAATCTTTCTAAATGGTATGTGCAATTATATGGCTTGATCTCAAGTTTATTTTGTCTAAAACCCTTTTGTTTAATTGCATTTAAATGAGTAATTTCTCTGTTTTGATGAGGTTTGGTTTTCTTTCTTTGGCCTAGGTTTTTTAACAATTTTTCCTTACAAAATATTTTTACAAACAATATATGATGTGTGATACCCTCTCTGACTTTTAAATATGGTATTATAAACTAAACATTTTTTCATATTACACAATAATAATTATTATTGGTTACAATACAAAAAACAGTTAAACAAATAAAGAGTATTTTTAAATAAATGGTTGTCTTCAACCTTCAGACATATTACAATTAAATCCTTATTCCTAAACATTGAAATACAGTTCACAAAAAAGGTTTTTTATCAACTAACATCTTAATTACTTCTTACTATTTACAAGTAATAATTATATTTACAATTTTGATGTTAGTGTAACATCTACTGATGTCAGTGTATTTAAATCTACTGATTTAAATAAATGGCCTTATATCTAATACATTTTTAATATCCTTATACTATATTCTCACATAAACCTTATATCTATATTCTTATTTGCTACTTATTATGGTAAATAGGATTATACAGTTTTTATACCGTCTTCTAAATATTGTCTTTGTGGAATTGTACCCTGTCATTAATATAATTAAATCTGTTTTATTTTTTTCATTATATAAAACAAAATGTTATTTTAAACAGATTTATATCTTGTAAGTAACATATTCTCATAGTACACATTTTAAGTCACTGAAAGTTGCATATTTCATTGTATTCAATGTTTGTGATTGCCAAGAATGAAACACAAGGTTTATTTTCTATAATACCCAAAACTATCACTGGTTCACTTTACACTTTTATTTTATGTTATTGCTAAATGGTCGTATAGTCTTATTAACATAATAAATTGGTTAGTGTTTTACAATGGAGATTTGTTCCATGGGTACTATATTATTGTTTCATCTTAGTTCACTGGCAACTCTTACTTTACACACTTCTCTCTCTTAATTTTATGTACATATTGTTACCATTTCGTTATACTTTTATTGGTTATTATTTATTTTGGGGGTATGGGGATTTGGGTGTCTTTTATAAGAGCACGACATCTTCCTCAGGATGCTGCCTTCTTCTTCTTTCTTCTGTCTTCTTTTCTTCTGTCTTCTGGGACTGGTATCTTCTCCATCTTCTTCTTGATGCCATCAGGTTTCTTGGGATTTCTCCATCTTCTTCGGGTTTTTTGGGATTTCTTCATCTTCTTCGTCATTTTAGGAATACAACACCTGTATTGGTTGATCTTGGCTTATTCAGGGTTTCTTTTCCATTTATACTTCCTCGTTGTGGGTTTGGTCATATTCTTTATTGCTTTGTTATTTACTTTTTACCTTCCTGGGTTATAATTTGAAAACCTTTGGTTATTAGACTGGTTTTGGATGACTCATCACTAGTAACTCACTTTATTTGAACTTGTATTTTTTAAATAATAATGATTGCTTTCCATAGTTGCTATGAATTAATTTTTTATATTAAACTTAATGCTTTCTTCCAGATTTAAATGTTATAATTTTATTATTCTAATGATCAATTGCCATTCAATATTGTGCATATATCTGTCACGTTACAGATTGCTCTCCTCCAGAAGTAATTATTTGAGACATGTTTATGGATGAAATAATTTCTTATGAGAATTTCATCATTTCTTATAATTCATTTTCTTCTCCATTTTTATATCGACTTTTTTATATTAGAGTTTAATTAATTTTATATATATATTTACTTGTTTACTACTGATCCTTTTCGGATAGTTAGTGTTTTCTGAGATATATTATTATTGTAATACATTTTCTTTCTTTATAAACTTCGTGTTGCATCCTTGGGATATTAATTCCCTAACGTTCCCTATCACGTGGGCTGGGGCAGATCAGAGGGGCACTGTACGCTACACAAACTCTTCTGGCCATACACCACTTCTATAAATTGAGTACAGAGGCATATTCATCTCTGCTAAAAAAAAACATAATCCTGCTGGAATTATCTTCAGTCAGTCATCGAATAAATAAATAAAACGTAGTCTCATTTTCGACTAATAAAAATATCTTTGGATTCTTCACTTCGTAGTCTCTCAGATTATCTCACATTTTCTATCTTAATAAATCTTCATAATTATTATTATACTCATTATGTATATATTTTTCTGAACTCTTAACTTGTCTGATATATCTATTTTAATTATGGTTGAAAACTTCTCATAATAATTCTTGTTACTGGTTACAGTGTAACTCTTTTTCTTCTCCATCTGAATTCTCTTTATACTTTCTTCTGGTTACTTATAGTGTTAGCATGGTCTTTATATATAGTCTTTCTTATTCATTATTTGAATGGTCTTAATATATTATATTTAATTTTTAAAATTGTATCTTTATATTAGATATACTGGTTGTTATATTGACCATTTTATTGAAACATTTTGGTTCTTTCCTTTCTCTTAGAAAGTTATTAATCCGCCTTCGCATTCATTAACATTAATTCATTTATTATATTTCATGTGGTATTTCTTCTCTTTGCATTTCATATAGGTCTTATTATTATCATTGGTTCAAAATTATCTGCTCCATCTGTTTGGTATGAGTTGTTCTTCTTTGCTCTTAATTTCATTATCGTTTCATAAGTAATTAGTCTCTTTGCTTCCAAATTTTTTCCTTCTCTTGTATATTACACTCTTTTTTGTTATTCTTCACTACTCCTTCAAATGCTATTGTGGATATCTAGCATTTAAGCTGGATTAAAGTTAATTCTCTTTTCTGAATTAATCACTTTATTTTCTTCTAAATTCAATTATAAATGGCATATAATTATTTTTTGGAACTTGGTTAGTTTTAATGCAAAATTCAAACTCTTCTTTTTATCTAATGGCAAAATATTTCTCATAAATCCTTGTAATATGTTGATTTTATCTTGTTTCAAAATTCTGACGTTCTATCAACATTCAAATTCTGTTTAATTCATTTATTCCCAGAATTGTTTCATTCAAAATTGTTTATAGTAAGGTGATCTTACAATTATTTCTGAATGTTTTGGTATATCTCCAAATTCAAATTCTTCTTAATTATTTACCATAAAGTTTTCTCACAAACTTAGTTATAGTAAGTTGGTCTTACTTCATTTTTAAATTTTTTGGTATATTAACTTCAAAAATTCCTTTCTTTTTATAATTCTGCCAAAAAGTTTTTCTCAAAATTCAGTGGTAGTAAGATGTGCTTACTTAATTTTACATTTTTTATAATTCTCCATAGAGTGTTTTTCTCAAAATATATAGTTGTAAGATGTACTTACTTAATTTTAAAATTTTTCAGTTTAAATTCAAATTTCTTTCTCTTTCTTCCATAAAGTTTGTTCAAAATTATTAGGTTGTAAGCTGTTCTTACATCATTTTTGAATTTGTTTGTATTAAATTCAAAAATTCTTTTTAATTAAATTGCCATAAAATGTTTTCTCCGAAATATCTGGTTGTAAGTTGTTCTTACATCATTTTTGAATTTGTTTGTTTTAAATTCAAAATTCTTTCTCTTTCTCTTTCTTTCATAAAGTTTGTTTAAAATTATCAGGTTGTAAGATGTACTTACATCATTTTAGAATTTGTTTGTTAAATTCAAAAATTCTTTTTGATTATATTGCCATAAAATGTTTTCTCCCAAATATCTGGTTGTAAGTTGTTCTTACATCATTTTTGAATTTTATGGTTAAATTCAAAATTCTTAATTCCCAACTCATTCTTCATAATACTTTTTCATAGAAGCTTTATTGTACACACCTTTGATTTTTCCTGAAACGATTTCCCTCAACTCATAGGTATTGTTATGCTTATCATTTACCACAACTTATGGTCCAGTGTAAAGTAATAATAATTTTTTGGTTATGCCTTCTAAGGTGCTGGGCAGCTCTCGATTTTTTAGGAGGACTTTTTTACCCTCTTTATATGTTACTATACGCCCTATTGCCTTCTGGTATTTGGCTTGCCGTTTTTCCTGATCTTCTGCTACCTTGTTGTAAAACCTCAACTGGTTGAATTTCCGATTATTGTTTGTTGGAAATTCAATGATTTGTTCAATGTCTCGGGGAGTCGGCTTCTCATACATGGCTGAGTATGGTGTAATTCCTATAGCTGGATGGTGGGCGAAATTTAGGAATGTTTCTGTCGCTGCTAGGTACTCTTGCCACTTTTTCTATTGGTTGTGATAGTACGTGCGCAAGATCCTACCCACTTCTCTCAGTACTCTCTCAACCGGATGGCTACTTGGGTGGTAGACTGACGTCTTATAAGTTTTGATCCCAAGTGCTTATAAAGTGTCTCGCCACCTCCTCCCCTTAAATTGTGTACCGTGGTCGGTAATAATGGAAGATTGTCTACCGATCTCTGGGACATACAAATTGATAATCACCGCCAGAACCTTTGCTGTTGTTGCCCGATTAACCGGATATAGCTTTACATATTTGGTGTAGTGATCCATTATGATTACCAAGTATTTATACCTGTGTCGACCACCGCTACGGGGAAATGGCCCGCAGATATCCAAAAACACTTTTTCCAGTTTTGTGTTTGAAGTTATCGGTATCATGATACCCTCTGTCTTTTCATTGTTTATTTTGGCACATTGGCAGATCTTACAGGACTTGATGTACGTTCTCACCTTGCGGTTGATATTCTTGATCTTACAGTTTTCCTCTAGAGCCTGTATCACTTTCAACGCTCCCATGTGACCATACCTGACATGGTAATCGATGATGACCTCCTTTTCGATTTGGTGTGGGATTATCACCTTCCATGTCTCGTCGTCCAAGGCCGTTTTTATGAATAAAATTCCTTTGTTAAGGTGGTAATATTTAGAAATGGTATCATCATTGGCTTCCAAACGACTCATGATGTTTTTCAGCTTAGGATCAGATTGCTGATGGATTCGAATATTTATTAATAGAGCTTGTAGATCGGCTCTGGTCTTGAATATATTATAAATTTTGACCAAGCTCTCCTTCTCTCCCTCGAAAGTCTGATCTTCCAGATTTATACGCGACAACACATCCGCTACCACGTTCTTTTTTCCTGGAATGTATTCCCATTTCAGGTCATATTCTTGTAGGGCGAGTACCCACCTAGCCAATCGGCCGTGACTCAACTTGCACCTACGAAGGAACGAGATGGATTTATGATCAGTTCGTACCGTGACTTGATATCCGAGAATGTACGTCCGGAACTTGCTGCATGCGAACACCACGCTCAACAATTCCTTTTCTGTCACACTGTAGTTCTTTTCGCACTGGTTCAGTGTGCGACTCGCGAAGCTTATTACCAGTCGTTGTCCCTCCTCATCATCCTGGTATAAAGTCGTTCCTAAGCTCAGGTCGCTAGCGTCACAGTTTAAAAAGAATGGTTTTTTAAAGTCTGGGTGACGAAGTATAACACTCTCCAGAAATTTCTCTTTTATCAAGCGGAAAATAAGATCTTGATCTTCACCCCAAGTCCATTTGTTTTTGGCAGATAACTGTGGTTGAAACTTGGCGGTCAACTCGGAATATCGGCTCTGAAACTTCCTGTAATAGTTACAGAGTCCGAGGAAAGATTGTAATTGTTTCCTGTTTCTTGGTTGCGGGAACCTCTGAATTGCCTCCACTTTCTCTGCTGATGGGGTAATACCTCTGTCGTCTAGGTTGAAACCCAAAAATTGTACTTCGCGCGCTATGAACTTGGATTTCTCCAACTTCAGTGTTATGTTGTTCTGCGCTAGTCTGCTTAGTACATACTCTACTCTGTAGCAGTGCTCCTCCCAGGTTTCGGATGTGATGAGTAAGTCGTCAACATAGACGGTGGTAAATTGGAGCGCTTCTTGTCCAAGAATCTGGTCCATGCATGCCACAAAGATGGCGACAGAATTGACAAGTCCGAAAGGCAGTCTCTTGAACTGGTAATTGCGCCCTTCGAAAATGAACGCTACGTACTGGCGGCTTTGTGGATGCAGCTCTACTTGCGAATAACCACAGACCGTATCCCAGGTGCTAATAAACTTAGTGCCATGAAAACGTTTTAAGATCTCTTCTATTTCACCGGGAGAGGTTCTGTAATTCACAATCGTCTTGTTCAACTCGCGCGCATCTAAACAGAGCCGGACTTGTCCGTCTTTCTTTGGAACAGCAATAATTGGACTAGTGTAAGGTGATTGACTAATCTCAATTATGTCATTTTCTATCATCTTGTTTATCTCTGTTCTCACGGCTTCTTTGAGCGACTGCGCGATCGGATATGACCTCCGGTTAAACTCTACGTTTTCTTTGAATCGAAGTTGGCACTGGTAGTTTTTTACCTTCCCTGGTTCATCGGAAAACACCACCTTGTACTTATCATATATTGTGATTAGACGATCAGCTAGATGTATTGGTATTTTCTTGTTATCGCTTCCGCACTGGAAGCCCCGTATTTCTTGGATTTTAACTGACCATAAATCCTCTCCTCCATGGTTGTATATAATGGGTTTAGAAAGAGGGCTGTTTCTAATAATATTAATTTTACGAAGTTGTTGATGTATAGGGCTGGGAAGTATAGTTGTGCCTCCTACCAGATCTGCGGTCCATGTTACTCCGTCTGGGAAAAGTGATACTTTATCTAAATTAAAATCGATTACTGCCGAATACCTTCTAAGAATATCGCAACCGACTAAAATGTCAAATGGTAATCCTGTGGCGATTAAAAATTCCATGTCCAAAGCTATATCGCGGCTAACGACACTTAAGGAAACTTGCTTCCTGATGGTTTTATTCTGGCGGCCAGTTGCACCTATTAACACAATGTTGTTGACTGGTAACATTGGCAAAATTTTCCCACATGCACTTTGTATTCTCTCCAATTCATTGGAGTTTATTATTGAAATATTGGCGCCTGTGTCTATCATTATTTTAGCGGGAACTCCTTCCACCTCCGCTGTTATATAAATTATCTCATTATTATTGTTGCTGAGACTCTTCTCGTTCTCTTCCAAAAGTTCAGTTCGTATGTCTTTCAGATAGTGGTTACTTATGATAGTGATGTTTTTATGCTTGTTTGCTTGTTGCAATTCATCCTTTTCTAACCCAGGAAGTATAAGCAGTAACGGGTCATTGTTGTTGATTACTGCCTCCTCCCGTTTAAAGCATTTTGGTCATTGTTCGTGTTAGTATTGACCGAGGCATCGTTCGGGAAACTCTGGTTCGTTTCCTGACGCTCCGCACCCTGGTCGAGGTTTAACGCCCTGTTCTGTTGTCGGCCAAGATCCTCCAGGCTGGTACTTCTTCTTCCCTGTTCGTGTCTTGGGCCGTCCCGTTCCGCACTCCTCCATCTACGGTCGGCGCCGTGGAAGCTGCTCCTCCTCGGTTGATAATATCTCCTGGGTCCGCTATCTTCCGCTCTTATAAAATTTACCCTAGGGCGCGACACTCGGTTATTATTGTTGTTATTATTGTTATTACTAAAATTATTATGACAGTAATTTCGGTAAGGTGGGTAAGGTCTGTCACCATTATTGTTGGGGTATGGATTTCTCTGACTGTATGGGATATTATTAGGTTGATAAAAATTATTTCTATTGTTTGGATAGGGGTTATTATTCCTAACGCCGTTAAAATTGCCGTTAAACTGGTTATTACGCGGCGGGTTGTTAGGGCCGTCGTAATTACTGGGCTGGTTCCGGTTGCTGGGATGGTTATTGCCGTTATTGGGGTATGTATTCGGCCTTGCTTCTGGTCTCTCATTTCTCTTCCTGCTCTGCCGATAATACTCCTCGTTTTCATATCCCTCTAATAACTCGGTCATCGCCTGGATCGCCTTGATCTGGCTGCCTCTCCGGGCCCTGATAATGTCCTCATCATAGTGATATGATATTTTGTTCACTAGACACTCTTCTGGTATTGCCGGCTCGAGGTGTTTTGCCATGCACACCTTCCCCAAGAAATATGCTGTCATACTGCTGCCTAGTTGCGCCCTGTATCGCCCGTTACATATATTGTCACGGATCAAGTTCTGGGTAGTCTCAGACCAGTACTTCGTCTTAAACATTTTCCGGAACTGCTGGTAGTCGGGAATTTCACTCCGGTTGGCCATCCACCAATTATCCGTTATTTCTCGGAAGGACTCATCTAATATTTCCCTGCTATGGCTCCATTGAGTAATTTTATGCTTGGCGAAATATTCTTCTACCCTAGCCAGGAACTCCATCGGCTTACGTTTGTATTGCCGGAAGTTGAGCCACTCTCGGCTTTCGTTGACGGGCAATCCGGTGAAATGAGTTGGTATGTTTCTTATCGCTTCCATCTCCTCTCGGCTTTGTCGCACCTGACCGGTGATATTGGCCATGGTCTCTTGCATATCATTACATCGTTCGGTAACTTGGTTGCGTACTTTCCCGAATTCTTCTTGATTTTCCTTCCTCTGTTCTTCTACTTTCCTACGGCTATGTTCTTCGATATTTGTGAACTTGATGTTCACCACTTCTTTAAACACTTGCACCTCCTTTTCGGTCTGGTTGCACTTCCCATCAATCTCTCGAATCTGTCGATTGACCATTATATTTTCTTCTTCCATCTTCTTATTCATCGCTTTCTTGTTAACATTGATTTCCCTATTCAGTTCTTCTCGCAACAATTCCATTCTTTCGTCCAGTTTGTCTAAATTTTCCTGATTGACCTCTCTTAATTCTTCTCTTAATATTTGGTTGTCCTCCCTCAATTCTTCCAACTTCTCCCCCATCTTCTCTTCCAACTTCTTGTTGTCTTCCTTCAATTCTTCCTTCAACTGTCGGTTGTTCTTCTCTATCTTCTTCCTGGTTTCATCGATTTTCTGATTTGTGTTTTCAATTTTATTAATCAATTCTTCTTTAGTCGACTTGAATTCTTCCTTGAACGATTGGTTGTCTTCCTTCAATTCTTCTAACTTCTTCCCCATCTCTTCTTCCATCTTCTTGTTGTCTCCCTTCAAATCTTCTATCTTTTCTCCCATCCTCTCTTCCATCATACTGCTGTTTTCTTCTATCTTCTCTTCCATCTTCTTACTGTTTTCTTCTATTCTCTTATTTGTGCTTTCGCTTTTATTTCCCAAATCTTCTTTTAAAGACTGGCTATCTTCTTTCCTTTCCTTATTACTTTCGTCCATTTTCTTGTCCATTTTCTTACTCAAGTCTTCCTTCCATTCTTCCAACTTTTTATTTAATGCTAGATTGTCTTCCTTCCTCTCTTTATTATTTTCTTCTTTTGTTTTCATGAACATTTCCATTAATCTGTCCATTTTACTCTCTTCTGTTACCTTGGATTTCTCTAAATGTCTTTCCTGGATGTTAATCTCCCCTGTCTGCGTGGGTATCTCCGGTTGTTCCTGTGGTTGTTCAGTTTGTTTGGACGACACCGGCGGTAATAACTCTTCCACCTCTACTGGCGTCGCCTCCTTATTGTCCATGTCGATCTCTATTTCTTTTTTGGCCTCCGCCGCCCGTTTCTTGGAACTTGCACGTCGTTGCATTTTTCCGTCTTTCTCTGGCTTTGTAGCTGCTGCCTAGTTCCAACTAGTGATTGGGCAGAATGTAGTGGCCTTTCAATCGACTAACTAAAGCCCCTCAGTTGTGCGCCAATTTGTAATTAATGATATTATGAAGTCTGTGTGTTTTTAATTGGTGTGGCTCTCGACGTCTTACTGGCCTGAAACACTTCCTTAAGTTTCCCAGTTGGTCGAGTCCCAGATGTAGTCAAAACTGTCAAATAGCGTTATGCTGTTGAAGAAATATATGTGTAGCTTCACCAAAAGTTTCAAAAACAAAAATTGTTGTTTTGAAGAAAATTAAAAAAAAGTATGTTTAAAAAAAAATATATAATTAAAAAAAAATGTTCTTTTTATTAATTAATTAATTAAAATCAATTAATTAATAGAGTGCTGTGAAGTTTTAAAATGTGTAACACTCGTCTAAAAAATTTTATTGAAGTTCTGGTATTTTTTAAATAAACTACAACCACTCATAAGATTGTCTCCAGGACAATCGATACTTGCTTACCTTTTCGTTTTGTAGGTTATCTTCCCTTATATGTGGTAAAGTCCTGGTAGTTTATTATTTAAAATTATAAAAGTATTAATTTGTAATATTAGTGAAATAAAGAACTATTTTGTGGTGAAAAGTATTAATGTTTTATTATAATATTGCAATATTTACTCTTTTCGATTATAATATCGACTCTCAGGGTATCGAAACAGTTACAAGGTATAGTATATAAAATTCAACAAGGTTCTTTAAACAGCCAATCATTATCAAAGTCAGAGAAATCGGGCCAATATTTAAAAAGTATAACGTTACAACAAGTTAATAACTAATACTAGATACACACATTGAATAATAAATTTGAAATAATGTAATTTGTTGTCACCAACAGCTGACGTGAACACGTAGGCGTTGAGTTCGTCAAAGGAAAATGGCTGCCATCAAGTTGGTCAGAATATCACTCGTTTCTGCGATGTTCCGAATAATATATTTTCTGGCAGTATTCCCGTCCTGATGTCTGCAAATCTCTTTTTAAATATTGTGTAGTGCCTTGTGTGTAGTTTACGGGTTGTATTTTGTGTATCTGTGTATTTATAAGTGCAGTCACTTTTTCCGATTCCGACACTAATATATGGTTATGGTGTTATACAGTTTTCTTGTGTTTTGTAGTGTTTTTCGGGGTAGATATGTACTGTCCAGTGTTACTTAGTCTTTCTTGATTAGTTTTGTCACTATGTGGACATTCTATAATGATTTTATACGCCACTCGCGATTTCACAAAAACGTATCGTTCACTCCCGTTCCAAGTTAGGTTAGATTGGTTATAAAACGCTTGTCAAGTTCACCGTTCAAATACCAATAATCAACTATCTTCTTTCCTCCAGTTTGAACTAAACTCTTAGCCAATATAATATTATTCTTAACATTGTTCAAATATAATTTCGTATCCTGTGCATATTTGAAAATACATTATATGATTGCCTAAATTTTGGTTATTTATCAATTTTATTTACTAGATGTTATTTAAATTAATCCTTCAGTTCATTCGGCGTATTTTAAGATTGAATAATGCCGTTTTATACTGTTTTCTGTCCAAAATTAGTAATTTTACTTTCATTTTGTATTCTCTGAAAAGTTAAAGCATTTCCAAAACTAACTTCCTGTCATTATGTAAATTCAGCCATTTTATCAGTTATATTTAATATTAATAATCTTATATTGTATTAAAAGGTTTATATTCCCTTATTTTCTCGTAATTAATTGAATTAGTTGTATTCTAAAACATTATTCAGGAATATATGACTCCCCTGTCCAAATTTCTGAGATTAGTCATTTTCATTTTTATTTATAATTCTGAATATAATTTTATAAAATCTTTCTAAATGGTATGTGCAATTATATGGCTTGATCTCAAGTTTATTTTGTCTAAACCCCTTTTGTTTAATTGCATTTAAATGAGTAATTTCTCTGTTTTGATGAAGTTTGGTTTTCTTTCTTTGGCCTAGGTTTTTTAACAATTTTTCCTTACAAAATATTTTTACAAACAATATATGATGTGTGATACCCTCTCTGACTTTTAAATATGGTATTATAAACTAAACATTTTTTCATATTACACAATAATAATTATTATTGGTTACAATACAAAAAACAGTTAAACAAATAAAGAGTATTTTTAAATAAATGGTTGTCTTCAACCTTCAGACATATTACAATTAAATCCTTATTCCTAAACATTGAAATATAGTTCACAAAAAAGGTTTTTTATTAACTAACATCTTAATTACTTCTTACTATTTACAAGTAATAATTATATTTACAATTTTGATGTTAGTGTAGTAGATTTAAATAAATGGCCTTATATCTAAAACATTTTTAATATCCTTATACTATATTCTCACATAAACCTTATATCTATATTCTTATTTGCTACTTATTATGGTAAATAGGATTATACCGTTTTTATACCGTCTTCTAAATATTGTCTTTGGGGAATTGTACCCTGTCATTAATATAATTAAATCTGTTTTATTTTTTTCATTATATAAAACAAAATGTTATTTTAAACAGATTTATATCTTGTAAGTAACATATTCTCATAGTACACATTTTAAGTCACTGAAAGTTGCATATTTCATTGTATTCAATGTTTGTGATTGCCAAGAATGAAACACAAGGTTTATTTTCTATAATACCCAAAACTATCACTGGTTCATTTTACACTTTTATTTTATGTTATTGCTAAATGGTCGTATAGTCTTATTAACATAATAAATTGGTTAGTGTTTTACAATGGAGATTTGTTCCATGGGTACTATATTATTGTTTCATCTTAGTTCACTGGCAACTCTTACTTTACACACTTCTCTCTCTTAATTTTATGTACATATTGTTACCATTTCGTTATACTTTTATTGGTTATTATTTATTTTGGGGATATGGGGATTTGGGTGTCGTTTATAAGAGCATGACATCTTCCTCAGGATGCTGCCTTCTTCTTCTTTCTTCTGTCTTCTTTTCTTCTGTCTTCTGGGACTGGTATCTTCTCCATCTTCTTCTTGATGCCATCAGGTTTCTTGGGATTCCTCCATCTTCTTCGGGTTTCTTGGGATTTCTTCATCTTCTTCGTCATTTTAGAAATACACCACCTGTATTGGTTGACCTTGGCTTATTCAGGGTTTCTTTTCCATTTATACTTCCTCGTTGTGGGTTTGGTCATATTCTTTATTGCTTTGTTATTTACTTTTTACCTTCCTGGGTTATAATTTGAAAACCTTTGGTTATGAGGCTGGTTTTGGATGACTCATCACTAGTAACTCATTTTATTTGAACTTGTATTTTTTAAATAATAATGATTGCTTTCCATAGTTGCTATGAATTAATTTTTTATATTAAACTTAATGCTTTCTTCCAGATTTAAATGTTATAATTTTATTATTCTAATGATCAATTGCCATTCAATATTATGCATATATCTGTCACGTTACAATATATATATATATATATATATATATATATATTGCAACGATACAGCCATATGCTGTATTGAGCATTGATTTAAATAAATGTAAAATTTGTAAAATTCTTATAAGTTTGGGGTAAATGGACATGTCTGGGATTGTAAAAATGTTTCATTGTTATACTAGGGGAGAAGTTAACCTGTTTCAACAGGCAAGGAACACCTGCTCGATTGTATGTGTGTTACGCGTGTATCTTGTGTGTGTTAGTGATGCATGTACAGACAGGAATCCCAGCAACCCTCCCCAATTAATTACTAATATAGTTATTTTAATTCACTGTGTGAAAACTAATTAGTATATACACAAATAAAAGACACCAAAGTGTGTGTAAATTTTATAGTTGTCAACAGTAAGAAAATGACGTTAGTAGGACACACTACGCGAAGTCAGTGCAAAATAAGTTTGCCAAAAATACGCAAATTACACTAAGACGCACAAATTAATACAGTGAGTGCTTATTTAAATTAGTTATGATTTGTCCTATCTCAATTCCGTACAAAACATTGCAAACACATGAAAATGTCCGGGAGTGGGGGGATATCATGTGATCTGCAGGTCTCGACAGAACAATTTCGGAACCAACAGGTGCGGAATCTCGAGAGGGTATAAATTGAGGGTTCGACTGGAAGCCCTTCTCTTTATTTCAAGACACAGTTACAGTCGGACACGCTGTCCGTCGGCAGAACAGTTTTCTTTTATTATAAGTCTCATCTACGAACGAATAAAAACTTTTCAGTAATTATGTTTATACTCTTGCGGGAAACGTAGAGTACCGGGACCATTTAAGTCAGCAAGAGTATCAACAGAGAAGCTACGAAGAGCGACGCGGGATGCTGGACGTTAGGAGATGCTTTTAGACGCATAACAGCCGAACGAGAGCCACATCGCAGCCGATGTTAATTCTCTGGGACGGACCACACACTGCTGGAGAACGACGCTGGACTCTGGACACATCCAGGACCACGCCAAGCCAGGAGTAACGGTAACCCAACTTTGGACAACGCTGGACCCCCTCAATAAGTCGTAAGGTCATCAAAACTCGAGGTGTCATGCATAATGCATTTATAAATGATTTTTAAAGAGCTTATAAAGACTATATAAAGAGACAATGAATTAAAACAAAAAAGTTTATAATTATAAATAATGTAATTGAGTCTTATGTAAATGTTGTAGTCGTAAGAATGAGCGATCGCATATAGAAGAAAAAAAAAAGAGTTTAATTTTGAGATAGTAGGCTATTTTTTTTATCAAAGTAAAATAATTTAAATGATTTTATATTTGCATTTTGTAGAAAAGAATAATTTAAATTTTGAATACGAAACAAATGCCAGTCTAAGAGTAACTAATATAATTTTTAATTTATTTTTAAAAAACATTGGTATAGACTGAGCAAGCTGAGGTCAGATCTGAGTTAAGAATTCAATTAAAATAAAACTTGATTACATTTAAATTTTATTTCGTTTATTAAATCAATTTGAATAAATGTCTAGATTAAGAGTATTAACATGTCTAGACGTAAGAGTGTTTTAAATGTGTGTAACACCGTATAGATTGAGAGATGAAATTAATAAGGAGTGATATCTTGATCGGATATAATTAACAATGTTTTATGGTTTATAATGCTTGTTAAAACAATAAACATAAAATTTTAACAACTCATAAATTTACTACTCTTAATATAGTTACACCGGGTATCGTTATAATTATTTACAACCTGCATACTCAAAATGTATCGTTGTAATATATATATATATATATATATATATATATATATATGTTCTAAAGACCTTTTGTCTTTCTATCTATTTTCTGTATATAATGATAGAACAAATCTTACTTACCCGTGACTTTTTACTTTACCTGGGCGCCAGATACAAATGACACGGATTCAGCTTAGCTCAGAGCACAGAGACACACTGTCTCAGGATTCGTTCAGTGAGTGGAATATTTAAGGGGAATCGTTACAAATAACTCTTAAGTAATGTTGAAATTTGTTTAATTAATTACTTTGTTAGTGAATTAATTTCTTTAAAAGTTAATTTAATGACTTATTGCTAACATAAATCTTATTGGTTAATGAGTGTGCCTGAAAAGTGAAGATTAAAACATCCAAACGACCAATTGCTCTTATCTGGTTGATTTAGGGAATTATATATCACCCAAACCAGTGCTAAAGAACGGGTCTGCAATATTTTGCACGTTCAGTACTACACCTCACTTTCCATTCAACACTCCTATATTACTTTATATCTAATCTCAATAATTAAATACAAAATTTGATTTTATATAATGTCTTTTAAGAATGTTGATTGATTTAATTATTTAGTTTGTTATTTTTAGTTCACTGATCAATGAATATATTTCTTATCTGATTGATGTGTCGACCGTAGATAGTAATCAGTAGAGACACTCCTTTTGATGGTTCGGCTCAGAAGAAAGGATGTTGACCAATAACGTTGACTGATGATCCTGGACAATTACAGATGCTGTAGCTACTCTAGTGCACAGCTCACTTCACTGTCAATGAAGTATTTATTAATTAATAAATTAGTTATTACGCAGCGAGATTATTTATTGAACTTTACTAGTTCCTCTACTACCGCGGACCACTTCGCGAAGTGTTTATTTAAATAAATACTTTGCGTTGTTTGTGCAATTGAGATCGTATTTAACACACGTCTTGCTTATTTAGTGCCCGAACGAAGAGTGATCAATTCCCTCATTCTGAGTTAGCGTCTACTCTTAATACAGGGTTGTGATTGGTCGTTCCAACTAAATCATGTGTTTTCCATTTGAAACAATGTCGAACAGGTCGGTCAAACTCTCCTTAACAAGTTTGAGATGGTAGAGAATTTCTGGATAATTTCATACTTCCGCTGTTTGCAAATCGTTTGATTACAGATATTTGCAAACGTGTTTTCAAAGATCTGACCAAGAATATTATTGCTTTGGTTTTTCTCTGTATGTGTGTGAAAACATATAATTCGTACCTAGCCTAATTCTCTAGTTATATCTCTTGGCGTTCTTCTTCTGTATAACTTCTTCAAATGTTAATTATATTAGTTGATATTTTGGCTACTTATAGAGCTTTAATTGCTGAACACTATGCGGGTTTAAGAATTGCCGTATATTTATTAGTTTTGAAGATATTGCAGTTTTAAAAAATAAAATTAATTGAATAAAATTTCATGTCTGTGCAAGCGTCAGTAGTAGCAGTGGCGAGGTTAGACAGAGATGGCTGTGATTATTCCCTCTCTCTCTTGCTTACGCCGCTAGACTAGCACAGTTTGACACTTTCATATAACGATCTGATAGGTCGACTATATGAGTCGTTATAATATACATATATAATATTTAAAATTTGTATTTACATTACCTCAAGATGTTATTTTTCCTTTATTTGGAACATGTTTCGAGAGCTATTGTGCTCTCATCCTCAGCCTTCGCGATTCGGCGTCTGGTGAAGTAGCTGAGTGTTGGTCTGTCGACATTGTGGTTTCCTGTTTGTCTCTGGTATTTCAAAGTGGTATTTTTGCGTTTGATTTTGATGTATGTATTTGTATTTTGTGTATTTTCGATGTTGAGTGCTTTGAAAATTGTGTCGTCTTTTGTATTGATTTGTGTTTGTTCAGGTATTAGTTTGTTTGTGTTTTATGTTTGTATATTTGTAAATTTTCCCAAATGTTCATTATGGTCCCTTTGTGTGGTATGTGTTTTATTAGTGTCATATTGGTTATGTCTGGGAATTCATGTCCCGTGTTTATTGCATGTGTGGCCAAATTGGATTTATATATTTCTGGTTTTTGTATGCATTTAGATGTTCAAAATAACGTTTTTTAGCTGTTTTTTTGTTTGTCATATGTAACATTTATTGCACTCTTGGCATTCAATTTTGTATATACCGTTAGTTGTTGTATTATCTTTGTTGTGTGGGTTATTTAGTTTTTGTAAATTATTTTTATTAGTTTTGTATGCTATTTTGATATCTGTGTTTTTAAATAATTTTATTAGCTTTGTCATTTTATTCTTTATGTAAGTGCATGTGGCCCATTTTTGTTGTTGTTATTATTTATGTGTTGTTCATTTTGATTAAATCTTAATTGTTCAGTTTTTGATTACATTTGATTTTAATTTTCTATTTTGTTTTCAGTATTTTGATTGTATCCATTTTTATGAGCAATTTGGTATAATTTCATTAAAACGTGATTTATTTATTGTTTATTTTTTATTAAACGCACGCACGCCTTCAATTCTTTTTCTTTTCTTTCTTTTTTTTAATTTTTATTAGGAGGGTTTTTAGTTTATTTTCACGATTATTTATATTACATTAATTACATAATGATATGTAATGATACATATTGTAATATAAATTAATATTACAAATATAAAATAAATAAAATATAATATATATGTATTGTCCTTTATCACTGGATCAGTCTGACTCCTTAAAGCCCAACTGTTTGGGCTAGCCAATTTGTAATATAATTTATTACAAATAAAAAATAAATAAAATATATGTAGATAGCAAGAATTGTGTTGTCTGAATCTCGGTGTTGAACTCGCCGATGATACAGCTCCACCTAGGATTCACCACTTACAAAGAATAAATTAAATATAAATAATGTTTTATAATTAAGTGTGATTGATTGATAATAAAATAAAATTTTGTAAGTTATGAAATTTTTACTGGTACTTAGTAAAAATGTTTAATTGTTTAATTTAATTAATTAATAATTAATTAATTAATTGTGTGTGCACTTTTCTCAGGTATTTATTCTAGCACTCTAAATTATTTTTTGTTTAGAAAAAAAAATAGTTAACATTAATTATAGAAATAAAGACAACTCTTGTAACTGAGTAATGATGTTCATTTATTAACATTCAAAATTATGCGCCACTCAAACTGCGCATGGCCAAGGCATTGGCTAATATGTGCTCCAGTCGGTAGCGAACAAGATCAACAAAATATATTTTTTACAAGGTTAGTAATTATGGTTCTTTTAACGAGTCGAAATGGTCAGAGGGCAAGGAACAAGATACATTCTTACAGGTATTCTTAAACTAAATTATTATGGCTGAAATAAAACAAGATTATTATTTAAATTTTCAATTAGGAAAATGAATATCGAACCAATTCGACGAAATGACGTCACTCCCTTCAAGTTGGCCGTGTACTCGTGTTGGTTCGTAAATCAAGTATGGCGGCCGTCACCTCGAGTTAGCTGCTATACTGCTGGAACTGGCTGATCTTCTCCCGCAGAAATAAAATGATATTCCCTTCTCTGCGAAGTAGTGTTGGTCCAGGGATATAGTGTAGAGTTACTGCATTCTCTTCTCCTGCGATGTCGTTTCGTGATGGGTTTCTTGTGAAGTGTCCGGTGTTCAAATATGTGTATTTGTGTTCTGCGAATATGGTCCAAAATTGTCTCAAAATGGCTGCTGATTTCTTGTGTTTGAGTTTGATGGTGTTATTACTGTTGTTTGGAATTAGTGAGGTGTTAAAAATTAATAGTTAATGTTATTTTCACTTTTAGATAACCTCTGTTACACGCCGCATAACCACACTCGGTTTTACACAAAATTATTCTTTTTTCGGTATTCTGCTAATACATTTCCAACTAGTCGTCTTCACGATTAACAATAGACTAATAGACTGAACGTCGTCGTTTTAGGGTAATTTGTGCTATGTCTTTTTCCTCTTTATATTGTTCAATTATAAAAATATCTGTCTAAGACTTGGTTCACCATCTAAATATACATAATAAGTTTTCTTATTTTTTACTGTATTTCAAATATTTCTTAATTATACATAAATCTAACTACTCAGTAATATTGATTATTTAATATTACATCTTTGGATATATAGCTGGGTTTGTTTCAAGCTCATTTAAGCCCAAAAATTACAATTTTTTATAATGATTGTATGCCTCATATTTTGTACAAATTTATTGTTTAAATGGTTTTTAATTGTTTTTTCTGATAATATTTCCATGGAATATTCTTAATAACTCCGTGATTATCTTTGTTGTTAATAATTTTGTTGTTAAAACACTTCAATATTGATTAATTTACTGTTTAGTCTGATTTGATTACCATTATAGGCCTAGTATTATTTGTTTCCAAAAGAAGTTAATTTTCTTTCCTTTGTCATTCTATTCGCTATTAATTGTATCTGTATTACTTATATTTTCGATTTCTGTGTTGTATGTATTGAATTCTATCCCTATTATATAGCTTGATTCTCTGATAGATAGTTTTGGTTTACATTACTAGTCTGTGTTTTCTAAAGTGGTGTCTTAGCTAGTCTGCTTGTACATTATATATGGTTTACTGTTTTGAATAAAATTATTACATCTCAATATCCTACTTGCCTCTCTGCCTTACACACTGGAAAATTAAATAACATGATTTTAAAATACAGTGGAATATCTTATATATACTAAACTTTTTTTTTTATAATATCATTTAAACATAACAAAAACATCTTATGCCTAATAGCACTTTCAGTTATCCACTGTCTCTTGTGTTTATTATACCTATTTTATTAATATAATGAAAAAAATAATAAAAACATCTTATAATTACTGACACCTTCAGTTATTAACTGTCTCTAGTGTTCATTATGAAAAAAAAACATCTTATACCTATTATTTTCTTATACTACTTAATTTTTGAAAACACTTATATTATCAAAATTGCACTCAGTCATTGGACTGTCTTTTTAGTTTTTATATAGTATTTCCCTACACTGATGGTAGTCTTTTTAATAGATTTCTTATACTACACTTCATTATAATGTGTCACTTATTTTGGCTACACTAATGGTAGTCCTTTTAATAATTTTTTTTTCACATATTATACTTACAACTAGTATACAATTCGGTTTTCTTTGGGATTGTATCTTGTAACTTGTTACTGGGTCTAAATATCTTGGTTTTAATTTTGTTTAATGGTATGTATTCCATGATTATCATTTTTTGGAATAGCTCTTCTTGTTTCTAGTCTCTTGGTGGGAATCTTGACATATTTTGTCCCTTCTTCATTATTATATTAGTAATTTCTGGTCTTGTGGTTTCTCTGCATCTTGACCTTATACATTTCCCTTATTAATATGGTTTCATATTTTTATTTCCTTTTTCTTGTCCTTCCCTTTTTACTGCTTCCCCAATCTGCTGGTTTATTGGGTTTTTACATAGTAAGTTATTTTGATCAATGGTTTTCTTTGTTATTTTTCATTCTTATTAACATTTTATTGACTGAATATACAGTTTCTAATGTAATCCTTAAAACAATTCATTCTTCTCACTCACTATGGAACTTTTCTTCTTTATTTATGTTGCATTAAGTCAAATGTTTAGCGTGATACTTTTGTTATGCTACATATGCTCTCCTGTAAAAGTGATTAGTTCAGATCATACTCTCAGTATGGATGAAATAATTACTACTAATTCTTTTGTATTTACCATATTTTCTTCGTGATTACATGTTTTCACCTTATATACCTTCTTTTTCCACCGTTGCTTCCTCTCAGATGATGTGTATCTCCTTCATTAGTTTCTTTCTTCATTAATAAGTGATCTTCAATCTTGTGTATAACATTATCATTTTATATTCTTTCTTATTTGGTGCTTCCTCACCAGTATGTTTACTCCCTAACATTCCCTAACAAATTAATTGGAACAGTTCAGAGTGGCACTTTTGGCTTCAATCCCTGCTGTCCAACACTTCAAATAATTGAGTCCAGAGGCATTATCATCTCTGCTCAAAATATAAGACTGATGGTATTTTCTACATCCAGTCATAAAAATAAATAAACAGTAAAAGTAGTCTCTTTTGACTAAAATAAACATCTTTAGATTCTTCACTTCATAAAACTTTATATTAATTAATACTTTCATACACTTGACTCTTCTTCTCTCTTAAAGCTTATTCCATATTAGGTGGTTTAGGTATGTGGTATAATATACATTTCATCATTTCATCATGTTTACATAGTATGTAGTATTTATATTTATTCTTTCTACCATCTGGTATCCAATGAGTTATTTTTTATTGCTCATGGCATAACATGAATTAATTCTTTATCACTTTCACTATAACAGTGGTTATTGCAACAACATTATCATTAATAGTATCAGGGTTTATGGTTTCTGGTCTCACTATTTGGTCTTGACTGAGTTGGTCCTTCTTCATTGTTCCATTTTTATTAAATTATTTTCTTTGTGAGTTTTGGTTAAGTTGTTTCGATTAAGTCATATGATATTCTGGTTTCCTTCTCTTTATAATTTTGTATCTCTTTCTTACAAAATCTTTTTTTCATATTTCAGAGTTATTTCTCATCATTTGTATGAGTAATGATATGAGCTTACTATTTTTTATCTTTAGATATTTTTATTCAACTAAATTCTTTCTTATTCATAGTTGTTTTTTAAATATTTTGGTGTAAGTTGTACTTATTATTGTTTTGAATTTTGGAAATTTTTTTTCATCAAAATTCTTTTCTCATTCATTCATAATAGTCTTTCAAATGATTTGTGTAAGTTGTCCTTACTAATTTTTTGAATTTGGAAAATTTTTTGTTCATCCAAATTCTTTTTGTTTATTCATAATTCTTCGAATGTTTTGTGTAAGTTGTACTTACTAATTTTTTGAATTTTGACAATTATTTGTTCATCAAAATTCTTTTTGTTTATTCATAATTCTTCGAATGTTTTGTGTAAGTTGTACTTACAAATTTTTTGAATTTTGAAATTTTTTTTTTTTTATTCCTCCTCTAAATATTTTTTAATGGATAATTGATTATAAGTTCCTTTTACTTTATTTGAAATGATATCCTTTAGTACATACGTATTGTTATTATTGTTTTTAATAATCAGGTATGGGCCGGTATACAGCAGTAACAACTTTTTGGTAATGCCTTCCAAAGTACTGGGTAATTCCCTGTTTTTTAGCAGTACCTTTTCTCCGACTTCATAGCTTGTTATTTTCTTAATTGCCTTTTGATAATTGTTCTTGCGCCTTTTCTGGTCTTCTGCCAATTTATTGTAGAATCTGATTCGATTGAATTTGTATTCTTGACTCCTTGGGAACTCTATTATGTCTTGTATTTCTCTTGGAGGCGGTTTTTCATACATTGCCGTGTATGGCGTGGTACCTATAGCGGGGTGATATGATAAATTAAGGAATTCTTCAGTAGCTAATAAATATTCTTGCCACTTCTTTTGTTGATTATAGCAATAAGTCCGTAATATTCTTCCGACTTCTCGCAGTACCCTCTCCGCTGGATTGCTGCTGGAGTGGTAGACAGATGTCTTGTATGTCTTAATACCCAACGTATTTAGAGTGTTTCACCACCTCCAACCCTTAAATTGCGTTCCATGGTCTGTGATTATGGATGCCGGGCTCCCTATCTCTGGAATGTAATGATTTGTTATTATTCCTAGAGTCTTTAAAGTGGTGGCTCTGTTCACAGGGTACAGTTTTGTGAATTTTGTGAAATGATCCATCATGATAATAATATATTTGTATCGATGGCGTCCGCTACTGCGGGGAAATGGACCACATATGTCCAGAAAGACCTTTTCCAGTTTGGCTTGTGAGGTAATTGGTATCATCATACCCTCTTTTCTCTCATTGTTGGTTTTCACCAATTGACATATCAGACAGGTTTTGAGGTAGTTTCTCGTCTTCCTATTTATACTTTTTATATGACAATTCTCTTCTATCGCCTTGATCACCTTCATGGCTCCCATGTGACCGTATCGTAGATGATAGTCCAGGATGATATCCCTTTCGATTGTAGTAGGGATCATGATCTTCCATATCTCTTCATCAAGGGATGTTTTGATGAATAAAATTCCATTATGTACACAATAAAATTTGGTTATTGTGTCATCTTGGTTGGAGAGACGAAGTTTAATGTGGTTTAACTTCGGGTCGGACTGCTGGTGTTTGCTGATGTCCTGCACTATCTTTTCTAAATCGGATCTGTCCTTAATAATATTATAGATTTTCAAGATGCTCTCCTTTTCGCCTTCGAACGTTTGTTCTTCCAGATTCACTCTCGACAATACGTCGGCTACTACATTTTTACTTCCAGGAACATACTCCCACTGTATATCGTATTCCTGCAGGGCAAGTACCCATCTGGTCAATCCACCATGGCTTAACTTGCATCTTCTCATAAATGATATTGATTTGTGATCTGTTCGAACGGTCACTGGATATCCGAGAATATACGTCCGAAACTTCCCGCAGGCAAAGACTACACTTAGCAGTTCTTTTTCCGTCACATTATAGTTCTTTTCACACTGGTTAAGGGTTCTGCTAGCAAAGCTCACTACTAGATGGTTTCCACTTTCATCTTCTTGGTACAGTGTTGATCCCAAGCTAATGTTACTAGCGTCACAGTTTAGAAAGAAGGGTCGGTTAAAATCTGGATGGTTGAGCATTACTGCTTCTAAGAACTTCTCCATAATTGATTTGAAGGTTTCGTCTTGTTCTTGACCCCATCGCCATTTATTCTTGGACGATAACTGGTACTGAAACCGGGCTGTCAGTTCGGAATAATTATTTTGGAACTTCCTATAATAGTTACACAGGCCTAAAAATGATTGTAGTTGCCTTCTGTTTTTTGGTATAGGGAATCGTTGTATGGCGTCTACCTTTTCTGTTGATGGTGTTATTCCTTGACTGTTTAACTGGAAACCCAAGAATTGTACTTCTTTAGCTATAAGCTTGGACTTGTCTAGTTTAAGGGTAACATTATTTTCAGCAAGCTTCTTCAAGACATGCTCCACACGGTAACAGTGTTCTTCCCAATTGGTTGATGTGATTAGGAGATCATCAACATAGACAGTCGTGAATTTTAGCGCTTCTGGTCCGAGTATATGATCCATACAGGCGACAAAAACAGCTACTGAGTTCACCAACCCGAAGGGAAACCTCTTAAACTGATAATTGCGCCCTTCGAAGATGAACGCCATGTATTGCCGGCTTGCTGGGTGCAACTCCACCTGCCAATAGCCGCAGACGGTATCCCACGTGGTAATGAATTGTGTTCCGTGAAATCTCTTCAATATCTCATCAATTTCGCCAGGTGAGGTACGATCGTTAATAATCATTTTATTTATCTCACGTGCGTCAAGGCAAAGCCTTACCTTCCCATTTTTCTTTTGTGTAGCCACAATTGGGCTAGTGCATGGCGATTGACTGCTCACGATAATATCTCTACTCATCATGTTCTGGATCTCTGTGCGTACGGCTTCCTTCAAAGACTGTGCTATGGGATACGATTTTCGGTTAAATTCTACCGGTTCTCTGAATCGTATGGAACATTGGTAGTTCCGGATCTTTCCAGGTTCGTCCGAAAATACAGCTCTATATTTTTCACATATGTTGACCAATTGATTCAGCTGGTTTTCTTTTAATTGCTCGTTAGTATTGTGGCACTGGAAGTTACGTATCTCCTGAATCTTTTGTTGCCATAGGTCATCCTCCGAATCCTGATGTACTGGCTTGTTGTTTGTTGAGTAGTTGGACAAGTAATTCACCTTACTTTGGTGGTCGAGAAGTTGTCTGGAGTCTAACGTCTTGTTGTTAGTTAAATTGGCTACCCAGGTCGAACCTTCAGAAAATAGTGATAACTTTCCTCGGCACAAGTCGATAACTGCTGAGTTTCTGCGCAATATGTCACATCCTATCATGATGTTGAAAGGTAATCCGGCTGCAACAAGAAATATCATATCCACACTAATGCCCTGACTGTTGACACTTAGGGATACCTGTTTTCTTATGGTCTTGTTCTGTCGGCCGGTAGCTCCTACAAGTACAATATTATTAATAGGTAGTACCGGTAAGTTTTTGTGGCATTCCTGCTGTATCCGGTCCAACTCATTACGATTTATTATAGAGACATTGGCTCCAGTGTCTATCATTATAGGAACAGAAATACCCTCAATTTCTGCAATTATATATATTATTTCATTTCATTATTATTAATATTAATTTCGCTTTCTTCTAGCAGGTCCTTACGAATATCTTTCAAATAATTACTGTATATTATTGTAAAATTTTTTCTGTTTTTCTTCGAATTTCTTTCTTGGTTAAACCCAGCAGATTGGAGCAGTAAAGGGTTATTGGAGTTTATTACTGCCTCCGTTCGTTTAAATGTTCCGCATCATTACGGATTAGGCCGTTGGAAGCATCAGCTTGGAGTCCTGAAACTGCATCGTTTAGTTCAGCACGATCGTCCTGTTGGGCCTCTGTTACAGGTAGTCTTCGCTGATTGTCCAGGCTGGAACTACGTCTGGGCTCGTACTCTCTGTAACGATTACTTCCCTGACTTCCTTGAAAGGTCTCGTACTCGTAATATCGGCTCCTTCGTTGAGGCTGGTACCTCCTCTGTCCACTGCCTTCCGCTCTGATGTAGTTAATATTGGGTCGATATGTCCTGTAATTATTGTTATTACCTCCATTCGGGTAATTCCGGTTATAATTACCATGATAATTGTTATTAGAGAGGTTGGGGTTCCTCTGACCATTTGGAACATAATTACGATTATTATTATAATAACCGTTGTTGTTTTGTGGACGGTTATTATTATTATTATTATTATTGTTGTTGTTGTTGTCATTATTATTAATGCGAGGAACAAGAGTGTTATTATTATTGTTGTTAAATCAAGGTAAATTATTGTTATTACGGGTGTTATAATTGTATTCGGCATTATTCCGATTTGCGGAATTATAATTATTGTTGTTGCCCACATTCTGCCGATTATTATTACTCGAATTATTGGTGTTACTTCTTGGTTCCGGCTTCTCATATCTCCTGCGACTTTGGCGGTAATAGTCTTCATGCTCATACATTTCTAAGAGCTCGGTCATTGCTTGTACAGTCTTTATTTGACTGTTTCTTCTGGCTCTTATTATATCTTCCTCATAATGGTATGAGAGCTTGCTGACCAGGCATTCTTCCGGTATTCTGGGCTCTAGATGTTTGGCCACGCACACCTTTCCCAAGAAGTACGCCGTTAGAATCTGGTTTCCATACCGGTTGTATTTTCCATGACAGATCCCGTCTCTGGCGATATTTTGTGTCGATTCAGACCAATATTTGGCTTCGAATAGCCTTTTGAATTGTTGGTAGTCGGTCACTTCGTCTCTTATCGCCATCCACCAATTATCTGCTATCTCCTTGAACGATTCGTCAAGTACTTCTTTATTCTCCCTCCAGCGATTGCCTCTGTGTTTGGTGAAGTACTCTTCGATTCTGGCTAGGAACTCCATTGGTTGGTTTTTATAAAACCTGAAGTTAATTCTTTCACGATTCTCGCTGTTAGGACAACTGGTAATGCTTGTCGGTCGACTATGGAACAGGTCTATATCTGTTTGGTTCTGTCGCACCTGACTGTTGATACTGGTCACAGTAGCTTCAATGCCGTCACATTTTTCTGTGAATCGGTCCTGCACTCGCTCCCAGTCTTCACGTGTTTCCTTTAGTCTTTCCTCCAATGTCTTCCTAGTCGTTTCTTCCATGTTGTTTACCTCAGTGTTTATTTCTGTCTTGATACTCTGTACTTCTCGTTCGGTTTGACTCCATCTTTCGTCAGCTCTGGTAACCTTTTGTTCGATTACCGTTAATTCCTCTTCTACCTTTTTGCTGATTGTTTCATTATTTTCAGCTATCTTTTGCCCCAGTTCTTCCTTCAATGCTTCCATCTTTCCATCTAATCGGTTCATATTCTCTTCGTTCGTCTCTTTCAATTCTTCTCTTAATTGTTGACTATTGCTTTCCATTTTCTGACTTGTTTCTTCCATCTTCTTATTGGTCTCTTCCAGTTTTTGGCTTATCTGGGTTAATTCCTCCTTCGATTGTTTATTGTCAGTTTTTATTTCCTCCATTTTCTCCTCAATCTTCTGAATATTTTCCTCCATTTCTCCTCGATCTTCTTAATATTTTCCTCCATTAATAATTTATTTTCGTTTTTATTTCGTCCACTTTCTCCTCCATCTTCTTACTGGTATCTCCAATTTTATTACTTAATTCCTCCTTCAATTGTTGGTTATTATTCTTCATTTCCTCCTCCATCTTCTTACTGTTTTCTCTTAATTCCTCCTTCAATCGTTGGTTATCACTTTTCATTTCCTCCTTCAATCGTTGGTTATCACTTTTCATTTCCTTACTATTTTCTTCGATTTTTTTGTTGGTATCTCCGATTTTATTACCCAACTCTTCTTTTGTCGTTTTAAATTCTCTGAGTAACATCTCCATCATTCTATCCAATTTTGTATCTTCCTTTGTGGTGGATTTCTCCGGCTGTTCCTCCTGTGGTGCAGGCTTGTTTGGTTCTGCTGGCGGTAACATCGACTCCACATCTTCCACGGGTGTCGCCTCTTTATCTTCCATGTCTACCTCCTGCTCGGCCTCCACAGCCCTTTTCCTTGATGTAGCTCTCCTGTGCATCTCGCTCCTTCTTCCGACCTATTGACCGCTGCCGAGCTAAAAATAGGAAACTGGACAATCGTCCTTATTTTATAACTCTATTAGCTCCTACTTTAGGCCCTTTAGTTGGACGCCAATTTGTAATATAAATTTATTACAAATTTAAATAAATATAATATATATGTTGATGTTGTTCTGATCACACAAGATTATTCTCCTTAAAGCCCCACTGTTGGGCTAGCCAATTTGTAATATAATTTACAAATATAAATAAATAGAATACTGATATAAAGATAGAATTGCGATACTAATAAATGTTGTCTGAATCTCGGTGTTGAACTCGCCGATGATACAGCTCCACTTTGGATTCACCAATTACAAAGAATAAATTAAATATAAATAAGGTATTATAATAAAGTGTGATTGGTTGAGAATTAAAGAAAAATTTTGTAAGTATAAAAGTTTACTTATATATTTTTTTTTTGTTTAATTGGTTAATTCAATTAATTAAAAATTAATTAATTAATTGAATGTGTACTTTAATTACTTCCAATTTAATAAGTATGAATTTGTCATTCGAATCTATTTGTTTCTATTAATAATTTAATTGTGTAGTCAGATCTGTTGGTTCTCTCTCTGCTGACTTTACTCTTCTTCTTCCTCTCAGATGTTTATTTTATCACTGTAAATTATTTTTGTTTAGAAGAAAAAAATAGTTAACATTCATTATACAAATAAATACAACTCTTGTAACTGAATAATGATGTTCATTTATTGACATTTAAAATTATGCGCCATTCAGGCTGCGCATGGCCAAGGCATTGGCTGATATCTGCTCCAGTCGGTAGCGAACAAGATTGACAAAATATATTTTTTACAAGATTAATTAATTAGGATTCTAAAAATAGGAAATTGGACACTCGTCCTTATTTTATAACTCTATTACCTCCTATTTAAAGCCCTTAAAGTTGGACGACAATTTGTAATATAAATTAATATTACAAATATAAAATAAATAAAATATAATATATATGTATTGTTCTTTATCACTGGATCAGTCTGACTCCTTAAAGCCCAACTGTTTGGGCTAGCCAATTTGTAATATAATTTATTACAAATAAAAAATAAATAAAATATATGTAGATAGCAAGAATTGAGTTGTCTGAATCTCGGTGTTGAACTCGCCGATGATACAGCTCCACCTTGGATTCACCACTTACAAAGAATAAATTAAATATAAATAATGTTTTATAATTAAGTGTGATTGATTGATAATAAAATAAAATTTTGTAAGTTATGAAATTTTTACTGGTACTTAGTAAAAATGTTTAATTGGTTAATTTAATTAATTAATAATTAATTAATTAATTGTGTGTGTACTTTTCTCAGGTATTTATTCTAGCACTGTAAATTATTTTTTGTTTAGAAAAAAAATAGTTAACATTAATTATAGAAATAAAGACAACTCTTGTAACTGAGTAATGATGTTCATTTATTAACATTGTAGCGTGACAGAAAATCCACTACATTTCAAGTCATATGAAATCATAAAGTTTAATTACATTAACAAATGTTGTAATAATATTGAATGACATTTAAATAAATCAGAGGAATGAAACACAATAAGATAAAAATCCTCACTAATAATATATCAAAACCACTGTTAAAAGAAACCAAAGAAAGTATTGAAGCAACTCATCAACTCATAGTATAATACCAGTAAGTTACCCAGGAAGCTCAGAGCAGTAAACCAGTTACATAAGACAATATCCCGAAAAAAGAGACTCAATCAAAGAGTGGTGAATACCAAAATACCCTAAAAACAAGAAGAGGGAAGAATAAAGTTTGTGAACAGGAAGAAAACAATACCCTGAAACCTGTATAGAAGAATAAAATCAGTTCAGTGAAGAAATTAAATACTCCAAACTAAACCTCAGTCGTGATAACACCAAGTACCTTGGTTTACCCAAGAATGAGGTAAGAAGACCAGAAGAGTGAAGACTAGACGAGGGACAAGAATGAAAACTAGAAGAGGGACAAGAATGAATACCAGAAGGAAGATAGGAAGAAGGAAGACAGGAGGAGAGGAATACATAGTATGAAAGAAACACCGTAGTAAAACCTATTATTATATAAACTACTATCGATCCCAAACCCACAAAAACTATGCCAAAGAAAGTATAACATAGCCAAAATCTTATAAAAATGTAATTATTGAGAAAACTAAAGTGTTGTATAGCGTTATAAGAAGTGCACCGGCTAAAGCTATTGTGTAATAAAGAAAATAAACTAGTCTTAACGGTCCATGATGACTAAAGGTCTGGTCTGAGATAATAAGACTCAGAATATCAGAACCAACAGTGAAAGTGAATTTGTATAAGTATTTTAAAAAAAAAAAAAAATGCAATAAACTTAAAGTTGGTGATACTATAACTTAGTAGTATGCTATATCACAACTTTAAAATCTAAATAATAAACAGCATAATAAAATAATAAAATGGAAGGTTTCCAGTATTTTATTATTTTAATGTAAGTCTTTATTTACAAGACATTTGTAAAAAATGATAATAAATAAAGTATGGGAGTTGGTGTTTACTGATGTGGGGGATCACAGTAGTAATGGTTTGAACCAGAAAGGACTGGTACTAATATAGTATGAATAAGTGTAACATGTTTAAATAGACTGTTATTTTACAATCCTAAAATCAATGTGTTAAATAAATGTATTTGTAAGGTTTATTAGAAAATAAGATTTATGTTATGTGTTTTAAAAAAGAATTATGTTTGATAAATAATAACCTACATACCAGTAATAATGTACTAAAAGGTATGCTATGTTAGATTAAAAATAGTCAAAAGAGATATGTTTAAGCTGTATCTGCAATATGTTAAATTGTGCAGATTACTAAACAATGTTCATAATTAATTATTTTAATAACTGTAGTGTTAATTAACTACTACACAAAACAATAAGTTATAGATCATGTTATTTTCATATAATTGTAATTATGTAAAGTCAGAGGAGGAATTAAGTTTAAATTATTTGAGAAAGAAAGAAATATAAAATTCTAAAATCTAGGCCATTTGGTGAAATCAGAGAACCAGTATAAAATAATATAATTCACTTATAAATCCTGTAAACTACCCAGATTTATATAAAATAACACAATTAACTACTACTAGGAATGATCCTATGAATTAAAATGACAATAAGGAAATATACCTTAACATTTTGTAAATTGTCAAAATATATTAATTAATTAATTTTAGAGAGCAATATCAAATCTACAAATTAACACAAAAAACCAGTTCAAAGGTGTAATTTATATGTATTTAAGGAAAGGAAGAGAAATATGACTAATTAAAATTTATTATAATAGTATTAATAATATTTAAAATGGAAGGAATTTTGTATAAAGACGGAAATCCAATTTTGAGCCTATATTTCCAAACTGTGAACAAAATTTGTTAATTTCCACAAAATGTCTACAGATATGGACTATAATACATCAATTTAAAGGGAATAAGATGATTAAACTAATAATAAGATTAGTAATTCATAAAAATAAGGAATAAAATAGAAAAATTCCATATATAATGTAATATTTTCTAATGTGTATGAAGTCGAAAAATGTTAACAATACTTTTTCAAGGATTAACTGGGCAAGATTTATGACCAAGTTAATTAGTCTTTTGTTGAATATCAAGCTGAATAGGTGTGTGACAAAAACGTTCTTAAAATCGAGTCGAACATGATGCTAACGTTTAGCCATTGAAATCAGTGAACGGGAGTTAGACAAATTAGACACTTTTTGAAGCCAATACTATAAAAAAAATTCACGACAATAGTGAAAACAAACCTCTAACTTCACTATACGAGTGACAGTAAACAGTAAAACATTATATTACAACTGATTCACTCTACAAACCTAACCGTAACTTGAAAACTTAACCGTAGTAGTTGAACAAATAGAAAATAAACTAACTAACGCAAGTTTACACAGAACACTTCACCAGAATACACCAAATAGATTAACAGACATATTACACCAGTGCGGGGACATTTTAAACCTTGATGAAGGTAATTTTATAGTAATTTTCTGACTCGACGCATATGCAATAGCCAAGACCAGCCCAAGGAGCGGCCATCTTGAAAACGAAATCTGCCTACTACATCGTAGTCACTGACGTCACATCAGTCTTCATTGGTTCGACTACGGTCGAACTACTTCACGCGGTGGATACTATTGCTGCAAGAGTACGACCTGAAATGGGAGTATATCCCCGGAAGGAAGAATGTCGTCGCGGACGTATTGTCTAGAGATGACATTGACAAGCAGACGTTCGAGGGGGAGAAGGAGAGTACTCTGAAGGTGTACCATATTCTCAGCAGCAGCGCCGGTCTACAATCAGTTCTAGAACAACTAAGCACACACCAACAAGCTGACCCGAAATTAATTAATATTATCTCAAGATTGGAAGCAGGAGATGAAACCATATCCCGATATTATACTATACATAAGGGAATCCTGTTTTCCAAACCATCATTATTTAAGGAGGAATGGAAGGTAATAATTCCAACCCATATCGAGAAAGAGGTAGTGATCAGTTATCATGTTCGATATGGGCATATGGGCGCTTTAAAGGTGGTAAAGGCCCTGGAAGAAAACTGTTATATAAAGGACATCAATCGGAAGGTACGGAGGTATATTAGAAACTGTCGCATCTGCCAACTCGTAAAAACTAATAACAAGAAAAGAGAAGGGCAGATGATTCCAATAACATCACAGTTCAAACTTGAGAAAGTATTCCTGGATATCTGCTGGCCATTTCCCCGCAGTGGAGGCCGCCACCGATACAGATATATCGTCATCATTATGGACCATTACACTAAGTTCGTAAAGCTATACCCAGCAAATCGGGCGACTACGAAGAAAGTTCTTAATATCCTGATCGACCAGTACTTCCCAACCGTCGGAAGACCGGTATCGATCATAACCGACCACGGAACGCAATTCAAGGGGAGGAGATGGCGAGATACACTGCTATCCATGGGGGTTCACACATACAAGACATCCGTATACCACCCAAGCAGTAACCCGGCCGAAAGAGTCTTACGAGAGGTAGGGCGCCTATTAAGAACATATTGCCATGATCAGCAGAGAAGGTGGCAAGAATACTTGGAGGCCACTGAAGAATTCCTCAACCTGGCCTACCATCCAGCCATAGGAATAACCCCATACTCCGCAATGTACGAGAGACAACCCCCTAGAGAAATTTCAGACATCTTGGAGTTCCCAAGAGAACATAAATATAAATTCAATAAAATTCAATTTTGTAATAAGGTGGCCGAAGATCAGGAGAAACGGCGGAACAAATACAATAAATGCATGGGTAAGGTTATTTATTATACCATTGGAGAGAAGGTGTTGTTGAAGAATAGGGAATTACCCAGTTCCCTAGAAGGGATAACAAAAAAGTTATTGCTCCTGTATACTGGTCCCTATATCGTCTCAAAAGACAATAACAACAACACCTACGAAATCAAAGGAATAAGTTCAAGTAAAGTCAAGGGTGTTTTTAACCAGGCATCCATGAAGAAATTTTATGATTAAAAAAAAAAAACCTCTAAATTCTAAAAAAATGTAAGTTCACCTTACATACCAAGAAAATGTGAAAAAACTTTATGGCTAGAATAGAAGAGAAGAAGTTTAAAAACATAAAATCCTCTAAATTCTAAAAAAATGTAAGTTCACCTTACATACCAGGAAAATGTGAAAAAACTTTATGGCTAGAATAGAAGAGAAGAAGTTTAAAAACAAAAAATCCTCTAAATTCTAAAAAAAAAAAAATGTAAGTTCACCTTACATACCAAGAAAATGTGAAAAACTTTATGGCTAGAATAGAAGAGAAGAAGTTTAAAAAAAATAAAAACCCCAAAATTCTAAAATACATGTAAGCCAATCTTACATAAAGATTATTTGAAAGAAATTATTTGAAAAGAAGAATAATATAAGAAGAGTTTGAAATAAGTCAACAAAATTTTAAACATAAATGAGATCACCTTACATACCAATTATTTAAGAAAAACTTTATGGCGATGATAGAAGAAGAAGAATTAGAGTTTAAAACCACAAGATTCTAAACATCCGTGAGATCACCTTACATACCAAATATCTAAGAAAAACTTTATGGCTATAATATAATAATAAAGAAGGAGAGAATTTAGAAATAAAACCATCTAAGGTCAAAAAACAAATAAGGACAGTTTACAGTTCAATATTTATTTGAAGAGAAACATTTTGACAATAATACCAAGAGAGTTTAGAAAAATAAAACCAGCAAAAAAACATATAAGCCCACCTTACATACAAATTATTTGAGAAAACTTTATAGAATAACATCAGAAGAATGAATTTTGAATTATGAATAAATCAAGTTTCACAAACCAAGTATAAGTACAACTTACCAACCAATTATAAATGAAACACTATGGTGTGATAAACTGATGAGATTTCCTACCAGATTTATGGTAAGCATAGAAGGATAATTACCTTGGTAACAAAGGATCATAATGGGATGAATAAGAGGAAACAGAATTAGAATTAAAACAAATAATTCTAGATAGTATAATCATGTCTAAGTTCAATATGAAGAGTAAAAACCTTTCCGTAAAATGTTGTTGAAGGAAATAAAAAAGAAAAAATTCTTTAATACAATTTAAGTGATTGAATAAAATAAAGTACAAAAACTTCTTTGGAATTATGAGAGAATGAAGCTTTAAGTGGTATGAGGAGAAAATATGTCCTCATAATGAAATTAATAAAAAAACCAGCATTTGCAAGTATAATCGCAATGACCGGAATAATGTGAAAATAATGTCAAAAAATGTATGTAATTAAATGAATTAATATAAAATGATTTATAAATTAAATGACAATTATGATAATGACAGTTATAAAAAATTCTAGAAAATAGAACAAGTGGAAATTTTAAGAACCAAGAAACAGTCTAAAAATGTCACAAAGATATGCTACTACAAATAATGCAGATTATAATGAAAAAAACAGAAGGTAATAAAGAATTTATAACCAAAAGATTTATATGATAATAAAAGTATAAAAAGGTAATAATAGAAGAGCTTCCTACAATAATATCAAATGAAAGAAACATCCAGATAATAAGTCAGATGAACAACTGAGATAGAAATATTAAAATCTCTGAGAAGTATAATAAGTAATAAGTGAAGTATCCCAAAGATATTTTTTAAATAGTAACAAATGTGTACTATTCTGAATAATTTTTTTAATCTGTCTGATGATAATTCCAGCAGGATTAATATGTTTTTTGAGCAGAGATGATTTTCCTCTGTACTCAAATATGTGTGAAGTATTGGACAGCAGAGGAAAGTAGCGTACAGTGCCTCTCTGAACTGAACCAGCTCACAAAGTAGGGAACGATAGGGAGAAAATATCCCAAGGAGAAAATACTAAGAAGAAATATAAAAATGAAATAATAAATATGAAACTCAGAAGACTATTACTATCAAGGAAGATCAAGTGAGAATGATATAAACTCAGATATAAATAAGAGAATTTTAAAATGGAAAGAAGTCCAAAATAATAACAAACTTTGAATAATTATCATAAGCAATTGTTTCAGACAAAGCAAGTATAGTCTGAAAAAATTACTTCTGGAGAAGTATTATTGTATTTATGTGTTAATTGTTAATGTTATACTTTCTCGTCACCCTTCTCTGACTATTAATCCTAATCGCTCAAAGAACCTGTCTTTAATATAATATAACATAAAATTTTGTTCTGTATGACACAATCGATAATTCCTGAGACAGAGTCGATAATTGCTCTCCATCGATAAAATATCGATTATTTATTTAAAATTGTCAATAAATCTTTATATTTCCATTATTTTGTATCTGTACTTATTTCACAGGGTAATTTAAGGGTATTTATAAGGCTGAAGGTATTAAGTGAGAAGAATATATTCTATTTTGAACAAGATATTGGACCAGTAAGGAAAGTCACCAATCGATTATTACCTGGAGTTAATCTATTTAACTCCAGACTTGGTGCAAATCTTCAAGAAGTGCTCGACGGTCAATAAATACCTACCTGTTATTAAAATTTTACCAGAATCTTTTAAAAAACAGATTGATCTTGTATACATACCTCTATAAACATAAACAAAATTATTTTATTGTTTGGAAATTCTATTATTATTGAAATTTCCATTTTATTTTTATTCTTTTGTAACGACCGGCATACAGGGTCTTGTTACAAAGTGGCGTCCAACTTAGAGGGCTTAATAATCTAAGCTTGGCAGCGATTGATTGATAGACAGCAGAAAGATGCAGAGACGAGCTACATCGAAAAAGAGGGCGGCGGAGGCCGAGAAAGAGGTTGACATGGGGGATAAGGAGGCAACACCCGTTGAAGATCCCGAAATGTTAGTGGCCCAGATGGAACCGAAACAACCTGAACAACCAGGGGAACAACCTGAAAAACCGACACCAATAGGGGAGGTTAATTTACAAGAGGCCCTAATGCAAATGATAATGGATATGGGTAAGAAATTGAGTGAAGAAATGAAATCCACAAAGGAGGAAATTAAATCCACAAAGGAGGAAATTAAATCCACAAAGGAGGATAATAAATCAATGAATCAGGAATTGAAGGAAGATTTGAAGGAAAACAACCGATCCACGAAGGAAGAATTGGGCCGTAAAATAGAAAACACTAACAAGAGGATTGAGGAAACCAGTAAGAATTTAGAAGAGAAGATGGAAGACCTGAAAAAGGACAACCAATCCTTGAATAGGAAGATGGAAGAAAATAATAAAAATATGAAGGAAGAATTGAGGGAAAACAATAAGAATTTAGAAGAGAAAATGGAAGAAACCAGTAGGAAAATAGAAAATGACAACCAACAATTAAGGGAAGAATTGAGAGAGGACAATTTACTGCTGAGAGAAGAATTAAGAGAAGCGAACCAAGAGAATATGAATAAGTTAGACGAGAGGATTGAGTTAGCCAAAGAGGAATTAAATAAAAAGATAACAGAGACCAAGAAATCAATAGTAAAGAAATTTGAACAGGAAGTTGTGGTGGTTAACCAGCAGATCCGAGAAGTAGACGAAAGATGTCGGCTAACAGAAAACGAAGTGCTGGAAGTCCGTGAAGTAATAACAAAGGAAATTACTCTGGTCCAAGAACAGCAGAAAACAAAAATAGAGGAGACCAAGAAATTTGCTCTGGAGGAAGTAAATAAAGTAAGAACCCAAGTAACAGAAAGATGCGACGGCGTGGAAGCCGCCATGGTAAACATAACCGGACAGATGCGTCAGAGCCAGGAGGAGATAGAGTCAATCAGAAACAGACCATCGGGATATCACAGTTTCCCCATGTCAGAGAACCGAGAATGGCTGAATTTCCGACAATACAAACGGAAGCCAATGGAGTTCTTGGCACGAATAGAGGAGTACATCGAGAAACACCGAGGGAACCGATGGGTTCAGAATAGAGAGATCCTTGACGAGTCGTTTTGGGAGGTGAATGACCATTGGTGGATGGCAAACCGGAGCGACATCAATAACTATGAACAGTTCAAGAGCATGTTCAAAGCCAAGTACTGGTCAGAGACCACGCAGAATCTCATCAGAGATAATATCTGCCACGGCCGCTACCAACCACAAGTCGGCAGCTCAATGACAGCGTATTTCCTCGGCAAAGTGTGTATGGCCAAGCACTTAGAACCAGCCATACCGGAGGAATGCTTAATAAACAAGCTGTCTTACCACTATGATGAGGAGGTGATTCGCGCTAGGAGGGGCAGCCAGATAAAAACCATCCAGGCAATGACCGAACTCCTGGAGAATTATGAAAACGAAGATTACTACAGGCAGAGTCGCAGAAGAAGTGATGGGCCCGAACCAAGGACGTAACTGAACAATAATCAGGGTGCGAACCACATAAATACTGGGTACCAAGGAGTTCGGACATACCCGCGAAATAGCAATTATAATAATGGAAATAATATAAGTAATACCAATTACAATGACAGTAATAATACGGGTTCAAACCAGCAAAACCCGAATCGACCCTCTAATGGTTATCAGGGTAACCGCAATCCCAACCCTGGTAACGTAAATAGTCAGAGGAGCCCCAATTATGGTAATAGTTCTTACCATAATAATGCTAATCGTGTGGGTCCCAATAATAGTAATTTTAGTAATAATAGGTTTCCTCGCCCAAGAGTGAACTTCATACGGGCCACAGATGGAAGACAGCGAGGTTTCAACCACCATAGAGGGAACAGTTACCGAAGATACGAAGAAAGGCGGAGGAGCCTAGAACGGGACCAACCGAGGTACTATCCGGCGCGCAGGAGTAATAGTTTGGACAACACTGAACAGAGGTCGCACCATGAACGACCAGAAGACCATAGAACAGATCGGCAAGTAACCACCCTGAGCATCCCGAATGAGGCATCCAATAATATGGCTCAAAGAAACAATGATGCCGAGCCTTTAAACGGGCACAGGCAGTAAGAAATAACCAGAACCCATTACTGCTTCTGACTACTGGGTATGATAATGAGAATGAGTGCAATATAGTAAATAATCACAATCGTATTACAATCATCGGATGCAACTACCTGAAAGACATCAGACAGGAGTTATTGGAAGAGGATAACAGGAGTCCCACCAATAACTTCAATAATGAAATTATACATGTTGACGCCAAGGTAGAAGGCATCCCAGCCAAGTTAATGATCGATACTGGGTCAAACGTATCAATAATAAATACGACGGAACTGGAGAGGATACAGCAAGAGTGCGGGAGAACTTTACCAACATTGCCATTGAATAATATTGTTTTGTTGGGAGCAACCGGCCGACAAAACAAAACTATACGTAGACAAGTCTCCGCCAGTGTGATGACCTGTGGTATAGCGATAGACATGGAATTCTTGGTGGCGAGCGGTCTGCCATTTAATATACTGGTCGGGTGTGATGTGCTTAGGAGAAATTCCGCCATCATTGACCTAAGAACTGAAACATTATCACTGTTTTCTAGCGGACATACTTGGACGGCGAACTTGGTGGGTAGTGACCAAGTCGTTCCCGATAGTATCCATCAGCAAATCCGAAAAATCAATTACATCCAACCAACATCCATAATTGAACAGAGAATAGACGACACCTCCAATGAAGATTTATGGTCGCAAAAAATCCAGGAGATCAGGGATTTCCGGAGCGGTACAAATGGCGAAGGTTTAACAACAAACCAAGCGAACAAATTAATCGATATATACAATAAATATAAATCAGTCTTTTCTGATGAGCCCGGTAAAGTGAAGAATTTCCAGTGTACTCTACAATTCCGAGACACTGTAGACTTTAACCGGAAGTCTTACCCCATTGCGCAATCACGAAAGCAGGCAGTAAGAGCTGAAATAGAGCAAATGATTAACCGTGACATTATAGAGAGTAGCCATTCCCCTTACACAAGTCCTATCGTGGCTATTCCTAAGAAAAACGGACAAGTCCGTTTATGTTTAGATGCGCGCGAGATAAATAAGATGATCATAAATGACAGGACTTCGCCCGGTGAGATTGAGGAGATATTAAAGCGATTCCACGGTACCAAATACTTCACTACCTGGGATACGGTGTGCGGATACTGGCAGGTGGAATTACATCCACAGAGTCGCCAGTATCTGGCCTTTATATTCGAAGGGCGGAACTACCAGTTTAAGAGGTTGCCCTTCGGACTGGTAAACTCAGTCGCAGTCTTTGTGCACTGCATGGATCAGATACTTGGCCAAGAAGCACTAAAATTCACCACCGTATATGTCGATGACTTGCTAGTGTCCTCAGAAACTTGGGAGGAACACTGCTACCGTGTGGAACACGTCTTACAGAAGCTAGCAGCAAACAATATTACTCTGAAGTTAGCAAAGTCTCATTTTATTGCTAAAGAGATACAATTCCTGGGCTTCATATTAAATGATAAGGGAATCTCACCGTCGGCTGAAAAAGTCGAAGCAATTCAGAACTTTCCTACACCAAAGAATCGAAGGCAGTTACAGTCGTTCCTGGGACTCGGTAACTACTACCGCAAGTTCAGGAAAAGTACTCCGAACTGACTGCCAGATTCCAGCCGCAACTGTCATCTAAAAATAAATGGATCTGGGGTAATGAACAACAAAACATATTGACTCTCATAAAACAAAAATTTCTTAAACATATTATACTCCGTCACCCAGATTTTAACAAGCCTTTCTTTCTTAATTGCGATGCCAGTGACATCAGCCTTGGCACTACTTTATATCAAGAGGATGAGGAGGGCGAGCATCTTGTAATCTGTTTTGCCAGCAGAGCTCTGAATCAGAGTGAGAAAAACTATCATGTGACAGAGAAGGAGTTATTGAGTGTCGTGTTCGCGTGCGGAAAGTTCCGTACATATATTCTGGGTTATCCCGTTACCGTCCGGACAGACCATAAATCTATCTCGTTCCTTAAGAGATGTAAGCTGAGCCATGGAAGATTAACGCGGTGGATACTATTGCTGCAAGAGTACGACCTGAAATGGGAGTCTATCCCCGGAAGGAAGAATGTCGTCGCGGACGTATTGTCTAGAGTTGACATTGACAAGCAGACGTTCGAGGGGGAGAAGGAGAGTATTCTGAAGGTGTACCATATTCTCAGCAGCAGCGCCGGTCTACAGTCAGTTCTAGAACAACTAAGCACACACCAACAAGCTGACCCGAAATTAATTAATATTATCTCAAGATTGGAAGCAGGAGATGAAACCATATCCCGATATTATACTATACATAAGGGAATCCTGTTTTCCAAACCATCATTATTTAAGGAGGAATGGAAGGTAATAATTCCAACCCATATCGAGAAAGAGGTAGTGATCAGTTATCATGTTCGATATGGGCATATGGGCGCTTTAAAGGTGGTAAAGGCCCTGGAAGAAAACTGTTATATAAAGGACATCAATCGGAAGGTACGGAGGTATATTAGAAACTGTCGCATCTGCCAACTCGTAAAAACTAATAACAAGAAAAGAGAAGGGCAGATGATTCCAATAACATCACAGTTCAAACTTGAGAAAGTATTCCTGGATATCTGCTGGCCATTTCCCCGCAGTGGAGGCCGCCACCGATACAGATATATCGTCATCATTATGGACCATTACACTAAGTTCGTAAAGCTATACCCAGCAAATCGGGCGACTACGAAGAAAGTTCTTAATATCCTGATCGACCAGTACTTCCCAACCGTCGGAAGACCGGTATCGATCATAACCGACCACGGAACGCAATTCAAGGGGAGGAGATGGCGAGATACACTGCTATCCATGGGGGTTCACACATACAAGACATCCGTATACCACCCAAGCAGTAACCCGGCCGAAAGAGTCTTACGAGAGGTAGGGCGCCTATTAAGAACATATTGCCATGATCAGCAGAGAAGGTGGCAAGAATACTTGGAGGCCACTGAAGAATTCCTCAACTTGGCCTACCATCCAGCCATAGGAATAACCCCATACTCCGCAATGTACGAGAGACAACCCCCTAGAGAAATTTCAGACATCTTGGAGTTCCCAAGAGAACATAAATATAAATTCAATAAAATTCAATTTTGTAATAAGGTGGCCGAAGATCAGGAGAAACGGCGGAACAAATACTATAAATGCATGGGTAAGGTTATTTATTATACCATTGGAGAGAAGGTGTTGTTGAAGAATAGGGAATTACCCAGTTCCCTAGAAGGGATAACAAAAAAGTTATTGCTCCTGTATACTGGTCCCTATATCGTCTCAAAAGACAATAACAACAACACCTACGAAATCAAAGGAATAAGTTCAAGTAAAGTCAAGGGTGTTTTTAACCAGGCATCCATGAAGAAATTTTATGATTAAAAAAAAAAAAACCTCTAAATTCTAAAAAAATGTAAGTTCACCTTACATACCAAGAAAATGTGAAAAAACTTTATGGCTAGAATAGAAGAGAAGAAGTTTAAAAACATAAAATCCTCTAAATTCTAAAAAAATGTAAGTTCACCTTACATACCAGGAAAATGTGAAAAAACTTTATGGCTAGAATAGAAGAGAAGAAGTTTAAAAACAAAAAATCCTCTAAATTCTAAAAAAAAAAAAAATGTATGTTCACCTTACATACCAAGAAAATGTGAAAAACTTTATGGCTAGAATAGAAGAGAAGAAGTTTAAAAAAAATAAAAACCCCAAAATTCTAAAATACATGTAAGCTAATCTTACATAAAGATTATTTGAAAGAAATTATTTGAAAAGAAGAATAATATAAGAAGAGTTTGAAATAAGTCAACAAAATTTTAAACATAAATGAGATCACCTTACATACCAATTATTTAAGAAAAACTTTATGGCGATGATAGAAGAAGAAGAATTAGAGTTTAAAACCACAAGATTCTAAACATCCGTGAGATCACCTTACATACCAATTATCTAAGAAAAACTTTATGGCTATAATATAATAATAAAGAAGGAGAGAATTTAGAAATAAAACCATCTAAGGTCTAAAAACAAATAAGGACAGTTTACTAAATATTTATTTGAAGAGAAACATTTTGACAATAATACCAAGAGAGTTTAGAAAAATAAAACCAGCAAAAAAACATATAAGCCCACCTTACATACAAATTATTTGAGAAAACTTTATAGAATAACATAAGAAGAATGAATTTTGAATTATGAATAAATCAAGTTTCACAAACCAAGTATAAGTACAACTTACCAACCAATTATAAATGAAACACTATGGTGTGATAAACTGATGAGATTTCCTACCAGATTTATGGTAAGCATAGAAGATAATTACCTTGGTCACAAAGGATCATAATGGGATGAATAAGAGGAAACAGAATTGGAATTAAAACAAATAATTCTAGACAGTATAATCATGTCTAAGTTCAATATGAAGAGTAAAAACCTTTCCGTAAAATGTTGTTGAAGGAAATAAAAAAGAAAAAATTCTTTAATACAATTTAAGTGATTGAATAAAATAAAGTACAAAAACTTCTTTGGAATTATGAGAGAATGAAACTTTAAGTGGTATGAGGAGAAAATATGACCTCATAATGAAATTAATAAAAAAACCAGCATTTGCAAGTATAATCGCAATGACCGGAATAATGTGAAAATAATGTCAAAAAATGTATGTAATTAAATGAATTAATATAAAATGATTTATAAATTAAATGACAATTATGATAATGACAGTTATAAAAAATTCTAGAAAATAGAACAAGTGGAAATTTTAAGAACCAAGAAACAGTCTAAAAATGTCACAAAGATATGCTACTACAAATAATGCAGATTATAATGAAAAAACCAGAAGGTAATAAAGAATTTATAACCAAAAGATTTATATGATAATAAAAGTATAAAAAGGTAATAATAGAAGAGCTTCCTACAATAATATCAAATGAAAGAAACATCCAGATAATAAGTCAGATGAACAACTGAGATAGAAATATTAAAATCTCTGAGAAGTATAATAAGTAATAAGTGAAGTATCCCAAAGATATTTTTTAAATAGTAACAAATGTGTACTATTCTGAATAATTTTTTTAATCTGTCTGATGATAATTCCAGCAGGATTAATATGTTTTTTGAGCAGAGATGATTTTCCTCTGTACTCAAATATGTGTGAAGTATTGGACAGCAGAGGAAAGTAGCGTACAGTGCCTCTCTGAACTGAACCAGCTCACAAAGTAGGGAACGATAGGGAGAAAATATCCCAAGGAGAAAATACTAAGAAGAAATATAAAAATGAAATAATAAATATGAAACTCAGAAGACTATTACTATCAAGGAAGATCAAGTGAGAATGATATAAACTCAGATATAAATAAGAGAATTTTAAATTGGAAAGAAGTCCAAAATAATAACAAACTTTGAATAATTATCATAAGCAATTGTTTCAGACAAAGCAAGTATAGTCTGAAAAAATTACTTCTGGAGAAGGGCATTCTGTAGCGTGACAGAAAATCCACTACATTTCAAGTCATATGAAATCATAAAGTTTAATTACATTAACAAATGTTGTAATAATATTGAATGACATTTAAATAAATCAGAGGAATGAAACACAATAAGATAAAACTCCTCACTAATAATATATCAAAACCACTGTTAAAAGAAACCAAAGAAAGTATTGAAGCAACTCATCAACTCATAGTATAATACCAGTAAGTTACCCAGGAAGCTCAGAGCAGTAAACCAGTTACATAAGACAATATCCCGAAAAAAGAGACTCAATCAAAGAGTGGTGAATACCAAAATACCCTAAAAACAAGAAGAGGGAAGAATAAAGTTTGTGAACAGGAAGAAAACAATACCCTGAAACCTGTATAGAAGAATAAAATCAGTTCAGTGAAGAAATTAAATACTCCAAACTAAACCTCAGTCGTGATAACACCAAGTACCTTGGTTTACCCAAGAATGAGGTAAGAAGACCAGAAGAGTGAAGACTAGACGAGGGACAAGAATGAAAACTAGAAGAGGGACAAGAATGAATACCAGAAGGAAGATAGGAAGAAGGAAGACAGGAGGACAGGAATACATAGTATGAAAGAAACACCGTAGTAAAACCTATTATTATATTAACTACTATCGATCCCAAACCCACAAAAACTATGCCAAAGAAAGTATAACATACCCAAAATCTTATAAAAATGTAATTATTGAGAAAACTAAAGTGTTGTATAGCGTTATAAGAAGTGCACCGGCTAAAGCTATTGTGCAATAAAGAAAATAAACTAGTCTTAACGGTCCATGATGACTAAAGGTCTGGTCTGAGATAATAAGACTCAGAATATCAGAACCAACAGTGAAAGTGAATTTGTATAAGTATTTTAAAAAAAAAAAAAAAATGCAATAAACTTAAAGTTGGTGATACTATAACTTAGTAGTATGCTATATCACAACTTTAAAATCTAAATAATAAACAGCATAATAAAATAATAAAGTGGAAGGTTTCCAGTATTTTATTATTTTAATGTAAGTCTTTATTTACAAGACATTTGTAAAAAATGATAATAAATAAAGTATGGGAGTTGGTGTTTACTGATGTGGGGGATCACAGTAGTAATGGTTTGAACCAGAAAGGACTGGTACTAATATAGTATGAATAAGTGTAACATGTTTAAATAGAATGTTATTTCACAATCCTAAAATCAATGTGTTAAATAAATGTATTTGTAAGGTTTATTAGAAAATAAGATTTATGTTATGTGTTTTAAAAAAGAATTATGTTTGATAAATAATAACCTACATACCAGTAATAATGTACTAAAAGGTATGCTATGTTAGATTAAAAATAGTCAAAAGAGATATGTTTAAGCTGTATCTGCAATATGTTAAATTGTGCAGATTACTAAACAATGTTCATAATTAATTATTTTAATAACTGTAGTGTTAATTAACTACTACACAAAACAATAAGTTATAGATCATGTTATTTTCATATAATTGTAATTATGTAAAGTCAGAGGAGGAATTAAGTTTAAATTATTTGAGAAAGAAAGAAATATAAAATTCTAAAATCTAGGCCATTTGGTGAAATCAGAGAACCAGTATAAAATCATATAATTCACTTATAAATCCTGTAAACTACCCAGATTTATATAAAATAACACAATTAACTACTACTAGGAATGATCCTATGAATTAAAATGACAATAAGGAAATATACCTTAACATTTTGTAAATTGTCAAAATATATAAATTAATTAATTTTAGAGAGCAATATCAAATCTACAAATTAACACAAAAAACCAGTTCAAAGGTTTAATTTATATGTATTTAAGGAAAGGAAGAGAAATATGACTAATTAAAATTTATTATAATAGTATTAATAATATTTAAAATGGAAGGAATTTTGTATAAAGACGGAAATCCAATTTTGAGCCTATATTTCCAAAGTGTGAACAAAATTTGTTAATTTCCACAAAATGTCTACAGATATGGACTATAATACATCAATTTAAAGGGAATAAGATGATTAAACTAATAATAAGATTAGTAATTCATAAAAGTAAGGAATAAAATAGAAAAATTCCATATATAATGTAATATTTTCTAATGTGTATGAAGTCGAAAAATGTTAACAATACTTTTTCAAGGATTAACTGGGCAAGATTTATGACCAAGTTAATTAGTCTTTTGTTGAATATCAAGCTGAATAGGTGTGTGACAAAAACGTTCTTAAAATCGAGTCGAACATGATGCTAACGTTTAGCCATTGAAATCAGTGAACGGGAGTTAGACAAATTAGACACTTTTTGAAGCCAATACTATAAAAAAAATTCACGGCAATAGTGAAAACAAACCTCTATCTTCACTATACGAGTGACAGTAAACAGTAAAACATTATATTACAACTGATTCACTCTACAAACCTAACCGTAACTTGAAAACTTAACCGTAGTAGTTGAACAAATAGAAAATAAACTAACTAACGCAAGTTTACACAGAACACTTCACCAGAATACACCAAATAGATTAACAGACATATTACACCAGTGCGGGGACATTTTAAATCTTGATGAAGGTAATTTTATAGTAATTTTCTGACTCGACGCATATGCAATAGCCAAGACCAGCCCAAGGAGCGGCCATCTTGAAAACGAAATCTGCATACTACATCGTAGTCACTGACGTCACATCAGTCTTCATTGGTTCGACAAAACATTTATTCTAATATCATAACCTGAATTATTTAAATACTATTAAATAGTAATTATTGTATTTATGTGTTAATTGTTAATGTTATACTTTCTCGTCACCCTTCTCTGACTATTAATCCTAATCGCTCAAAGAACCTGTCTTTAATATAATATAACATAAAATTTTGTTCTGTATGACACAATCGATAATTCCTGAGACAGAGTCGATAATTGCTCTCCATCGATAAAATATCGATTATTTATTTAAAATTGTCAATAAATCTTTATATTTCCATTATTTTGTATCTGTACTTATTTCACAGGGTAATTTAAGGGTATTTATAAGGCTGAAGGTATTAAGTGAGAAGAATATATTCTATTTTGAACAAGATATTGGACCAGTAAGGAAAGTCACCAATCGATTATTACCTGGAGTTAATCTATTTAACTCCAGACTTGGTGCAAATCTTCAAGAAGTGCTCGACGGTCAATAAATACCTACCTGTTATTAAAATTTTACCAGAATCTTTTAAAAAACAGATTGATCTTGTATACATACCTCTATAAACATAAACAAAATTATTTTATTGTTTGGAAATTCTATTATTATTGAAATTTCCATTTTATTTTTATTCTTTTGTAACGACCGGCATACAGGGTCTTGTTACAAAGTGGCGTCCAACTTAGAGGGCTTAATAATCTAAGCTTGGCAGCGATTGATTGATAGACAGCAGAAAGATGCAGAGACGAGCTACATCGAAAAAGAGGGCGGCGGAGGCCGAGAAAGAGGTTGACATGGGGGATAAGGAGGCAACACCCGTTGAAGATCCCGAAATGTTAGTGGCCCAGATGGAACCGAAACAACCTGAACAACCAGGGGAACAACCTGAAAAACCGACACCAATAGGGGAGGTTAATTTACAAGAGGCCCTAATGCAAATGATAATGGATATGGGTAAGAAATTGAGTGAAGAAATGAAATCCACAAAGGAGGAAATTAAATCCACAAAGGAGGAAATTAAATCCACAAAGGAGGATAATAAATCAATGAATCAGGAATTGAAGGAAGATTTGAAGGAAAACAACCGATCCACGAAGGAAGAATTGGGCCGTAAAATAGAAAACACTAACAAGAGGATTGAGGAAACCAGTAAGAATTTAGAAGAGAAGATGGAAGACCTGAAAAAGGACAACCAATCCTTGAATAGGAAGATGGAAGAAAATAATAAAAATATGAAGGAAGAATTGAGGGAAAACAATAAGAATTTAGAAGAGAAAATGGAAGAAACCAGTAGGAAAATAGAAAATGACAACCAACAATTAAGGGAAGAATTGAGAGAGGACAATTTACTGCTGAGAGAAGAATTAAGAGAAGCGAACCAAGAGAATATGAATAAGTTAGACGAGAGGATTGAGTTAGCCAAAGAGGAATTAAATAAAAAGATAACAGAGACCAAGAAATCAATAGTAAAAAATTAGAACAGGAAGTTGTGGTGGTTAACCAGCAGATCCGAGAAGTAGACGAAAGATGTCGGCTAACAGAAAACGAAGTGCTGGAAGTCCGTGAAGTAATAACAAAGGAAATTACTCTGGTCCAAGAACAGCAGAAAACAAAAATAGAGGAGACCAAGAAATTTGCTCTGGAGGAAGTAAATAAAGTAAGAACCCAAGTAACAGAAAGATGCGACGGCGTGGAAGCCGCCATGGTAAACATAACCGGACAGATGCGTCAGAGCCAGGAGGAGATAGAGTCAATCAGAAACAGACCATCGGGATATCACAGTTTCCCCATGTCAGAGAACCGAGAATGGCTGAATTTCCGACAATACAAACGGAAGCCAATGGAGTTCTTGGCACGAATAGAGGAGTACATCGAGAAACACCGAGGGAACCGATGGGTTCAGAATAGAGAGATCCTTGACGAGTCGTTTCGGGAGGTGAATGACCATTGGTGGATGGCAAACCGGAGCGACATCAATAACTATGAACAGTTCAAGAGCATGTTCAAAGCCAAGTACTGGTCAGAGACCACGCAGAATCTCATCAGAGATAATATCTGCCACGGCCGCTACCAACCACAAGTCGGCAGCTCAATGACAGCGTATTTCCTCGGCAAAGTGTGTATGGCCAAGCACTTAGAACCAGCCATACCGGAGGAATGCTTAATAAACAAGCTGTCTTACCACTATGATGAGGAGGTGATTCGCGCTAGGAGGGGCAGCCAGATAAAAACCATCCAGGCAATGACCGAACTCCTGGAGAATTATGAAAACGAAGATTACTACAGGCAGAGTCGCAGAAGAAGTGATGGGCCCGAACCAAGGACGTACCTGAACAATAATCAGGGTGCGAACCACATAAATACTGGGTACCAAGGAGTTCGGACATACCCGCGAAATAGCAATTATAATAATGGAAATAATATAAGTAATACCAATTACAATGACAGTAATAATACGGGTTCAAACCAGCAAAACCCGAATCGACCCTCTAATGGTTATCAGGGTAACCGCAATCCCAACCCTGGTAACGTAAATAGTCAGAGAAGCCCCAATTATGGTAATAGTCCTTACCATAATAATGCTAATCGTGTGGGTCCCAATAATAGTAATTTTAGTAATAATAGGTTTCCTCGCCCAAGAGTGAACTTCATACGGGCCACAGATGGAGGACAGCGAGGTTTCAACCACCATAGAGGGAACAGTTACCGAAGATACGAAGAAAGGCGGAGGAGCCTAGAACGGGACCAACCGAGGTACTATCCGGCGCGCAGGAGTAATAGTTTGGACAACACTGAACAGAGGTCGCACCATGAACGACCAGAAGACCATAGAACAGATCGGCAAGTAACCACCCTGAGCATCCCGAATGAGGCATCCAATAATATGGCTCAAAGAAACAATGATGCCGAGCCTTTAAACGGGCACAGGCAGTAAGAAATAACCAGAACCCATTACTGCTTCTGACTACTGGGTATGATAATGAGAATGAGTGCAATATAGTAAATAATCACAATCGTATTACAATCATCGGATGCAACTACCTGAAAGACATCAGACAGGAGTTATTGGAAGAGGATAACAGGAGTCCCACCAATAACTTCAATAATGAAATTATACATGTTGACGCCAAGGTAGAAGGCATCCCAGCCAAGTTAATGATCGATACTGGGCCAACGTATCAAAAATAAATACGACGGAACTGGAGAGGATACAGCAAGAGTGCGGGAGAACTTTACCAACATTGCCATTGAATAATATTGTTTTGTTGGGAGCAACCGGCCGACAAAACAAAACTATACGTAGACAAGTCTCCGCCAGTGTGATGACCTGTGGTATAGCGATAGACATGGAATTCTTGGTGGCGAGCGGTCTGCCATTTAATATACTGGTCGGGTGTGATGTGCTTAGGAGAAATTCCGCCATCATTGACCTAAGAACTGAAACATTATCACTGTTTTCTAGCGGACATACTTGGACGGCGAACTTGGTGGGTAGTGACCAAGTCGTTCCCGATAGTATCAATCAGCAAATCCGAAAAATCAATTACATCCAACCAACATCCATAATTGAACAGAGAATAGACGACACCTCCAATGAAGATTTATGGTCGCAAAAAATCCAGGAGATCAGGGATTTCCGGAGCGGTACAAATGGCGAAGGTTTAACAACAAACCAAGCGAACAAATTAATCGATATATACAATAAATATAAATCAGTCTTTTCTGATGAGCCCGGTAAAGTGAAGAATTTCCAGTGTACTCTACAATTCCGAGACACTGTAGACTTTAACCGGAAGTCTTACCCCATTGCGCAATCACGAAAGCAGGCAGTAAGAGCTGAAATAGAGCAAATGATTAACCGTGACATTATAGAGAGTAGCCATTCCCCTTACACAAGTCCTATCGTGGCTATTCCTAAGAAAAACGGACAAGTCCGTTTATGTTTTGATGCGCGCGAGATAAATAAGATGATCATAAATGACAGGACTTCGCCCGGTGAGATTGAGGAGATATTAAAGCGATTCCACGGTACCAAATACTTCACTACCTGGGATACGGTGTGCGGATACTGGCAGGTGGAATTACATCCACAGAGTCGCCAGTATCTGGCCTTTATATTCGAAGGGCGGAACTACCAGTTTAAGAGGTTGCCCTTCGGACTGGTAAACTCAGTCGCAGTCTTTGTGCACTGCATGGATCAGATACTTGGCCAAGAAGCACTAAAATTCACCACCGTATATGTCGATGACTTGCTAGTGTCCTCAGAAACTTGGGAGGGACACTGCTACCGTGTGGAACACGTCTTACAGAAGCTAGCAGCAAACAATATTACTCTGAAGTTAGCAAAGTCTCATTTTATTGCTAAAGAGATACAATTCCTGGGCTTCATATTAAATGATAAGGGAATCTCACCGTCGGCTGAAAAAGTCGAAGCAATTCAGAACTTTCCTACACCAAAGAATCGAAGGCAGTTACAGTCGTTCCTGGGACTCTGTAACTACTACCGCAAGTTCCAGGAAAAGTACTCCGAACTGACTGCCAGATTCCAGCCGCAACTGTCATCTAAAAATAAATGGTTCTGGGGTAATGAACAACAAAACATATTGACTCTCATAAAACAAAAATTTCTTAAACATATTATACTCCGTCACCCAGATTTTAACAAGCCTTTCTTTCTTAATTGCGATGCCAGTGACATCAGCCTTGGCACTACTTTATATCAAGAGGATGAGGAGGGCGAGCATCTTGTAATCTGTTTTGCCAGCAGAGCTCTGAATCAGAGTGAGAAAAACTATCATGTGACAGAGAAGGAGTTATTGAGTGTCGTGTTCGCGTGCGGAAAGTTCCGTACATATATTCTGGGTTATCCCGTTACCGTCCGGACAGACCATAAATCTATCTCGTTCCTTAAGAGATGTAAGCTGAGCCATGGAAGATTAACGCGGTGGATACTATTGCTGCAAGAGTACGACCTGAAATGGGAGTATATCCCCGGAAGGAAGAATGTCGTCGTGGACGTATTGTCTAGAGTTGACATTGACAAGCAGACGTTCGAGGGGGAGAAGGAGAGTATTCTGAAGGTGTACCATATTCTCAGCAGCAGCGCCGGTCTACAGTCAGTTCTAGAACAACTAAGCACACACCAACAAGCTGACCCGAAATTAATTAATATTATCTCAAGATTGGAAGCAGGAGATGAAACCATATCCCGATATTATACTATACATAAGGGAATCCTGTTTTCCAAACCATCATTATTTAAGGAGGAATGGAAGGTAATAATTCCAACCCATATCGAGAAAGAGGTAGTGATCAGTTATCATGTTCGATATGGGCAAATGGGCGCTTTAAAGGTGGTAAAGGCCCTGGAAGAAAACTGTTATATAAAGGACATCAATCGGAAGGTACGGAGGTATATTAGAAACTGTCGCATCTGCCAACTCGTAAAAACTAATAACAAGAAAAGAGAAGGGCAGATGATTCCAATAACATCACAGTTCAAACTTGAGAAAGTATTCCTGGATATCTGCTGGCCATTTCCCCGCAGTGGAGGCCGCCACCGATACAGATATATCGTCATCATTATGGACCATTACACTAAGTTCGTAAAGCTATACCCAGCAAATCGGGCGACTACGAAGAAAGTTCTTAATATCCTGATCGACCAGTACTTCCCAACCGTCGGAAGACCGGTATCGATCATAACCGACCACGGAACGCAATTCAAGGGGAGGAGATGGCGAGATACACTGCTATCCATGGGGGTTCACACATACAAGACATCCGTATACCACCCAAGCAGTAACCCGGCCGAAAGAGTCTTACGAGAGGTAGGGCGCCTATTAAGAACATATTGCCATGATAAGCAGAGAAGGTGGCAAGAATACTTGGAGGCCACTGAAGAATTCCTCAACCTGGCCTACCATCCAGCCATAGGAATAACCCCATACTCCGCAATGTACGAGAGACAACCCCCTAGAGAAATTTCAGACATCTTGGAGTTCCCAAGAGAACATAAATATAAATTCAATAAAATTCAATTTTGTAATAAGGTGGCCGAAGATCAGGAGAAACGGCGGAACAAATACAATAAATGCATGGGTATGGTTATTTATTATACCATTGGAGAGAAGGTGTTGTTGAAGAATAGGGAATTACCCAGTTCCCTAGAAGGGATAACAAAAAAGTTATTGCTCCTGTATACTGGTCCCTATATCGTCTCAAAAGACAATAACAACAACACCTACGAAATCAAAGAAATAAGTTCAAGTAAAGTCAAGGGTGTTTTTAACCAGGCATCCATGAAGAAATTTTATGATTAAAAAAAAAAAACCTCTAAATTCTAAAAAAATGTAAGTTCACCTTACATACCAAGAAAATGTGAAAAAACTTTATGGTTAGAATAGAAGAGAAGAAGTTTAAAAACATAAAATCCTCTAAATTCTAAAAAAATGTAAGTTCACCTTACATACCAGGAAAATGTGAAAAAACTTTATGGCTAGAATAGAAGAGAAGAAGTTTAAAAAAAATAAAAACCCCAAAATTCTAAAATACATGTAAGCCAATCTTACATAAAGATTATTTGAAAGAAATTATTTGAAAAGAAGAATAATATAAGAAGAGTTTGAAATAAGTCAACAAAATTTTAAACATAAATGAGATCACATTACATACCAATTATTTAAGAAAAACTTTATGGCGATGATAGAAGAAGAAGAATTAGAGTTTAAAACCACAAGATTCTAAACATCCGTGAGATCACCTTACATACCAAATATCTAAGAAAACTTTATGGCTATAATATAATAATAAAGAAGGAGAGAATTTAGAAATAAAACCATCTAAGGTCAAAAAACAAATAAGGACAGTTTACAGTTCAATAATTATTTGAAGAGAAACATTTTGACAATAATACCAAGAGAGTTTAGAAAAATAAAACCAGCAAAAAAACATATAAGCCCACCTTACATACAAATTATTTGAGAAAACTTTATAGAATAACATCAGAAGAATGAATTTTGAATTATGAATAAATCAAGTTTCACAAACCAAGTATAAGTACAACTTACCAACCAATTATAAATGAAACACTATGGTGTGATAAACTGATGAGATTTCCTACCAGATTTATGGTAAGCATAGAAGGATAATTACCTTGGTAACAAAGGATCATAATGGGATGAATAAGAGGAAACAGAATTAGAATTAAAACAAATAATTCTAGACAGTATAATCATGTCTAAGTTCAATATGAAGAGTAAAAACCTTTCCGTAAAATGTTGTTGAAGGAAATAAAAAAGAAAAAATTCTTTAATACAATTTAAGTGATTGAATAAAATAAAGTACAAAAACTTCTTTGGAATTATGAGAGAATGAAACTTTAAGTGGTATGAGGAGAAAATATGACCTTCTAATGAAATTAATAAAAAAACCAGCATTTGCAAGTGTAATCGCAATGACCGGAATAATGTGAAAATAATGTCAAAAAATGTATGTAATTAAATGAATTAATATAAAATGATTTATAAATTAAATGACAATTATGATAATGACAGTTATAAAAAATTCTAGAAAATAGAACAAGTGGAAATTTTAAGAACCAAGAAACAGTCTAAAAATGTCACAAAGATATGCTACTACAAATAATGCAGATTATAATGAAAAAACCAGAAGGTAATAAAGAATTTATAACCAAAAGATTTATATGATAATAAAAGTATAAAAAGGTAATAATAGAAGAGCTTCCTACAATAATATCAAATGAAAGAAACATCCAGATAATAAGTCAGATGAACAACTGAGATAGAAATATTAAAATCTCTGAGAAGTATAGTAAGTAATAAGTGAAGTATCCCAAAGATATTTTTTAAATAGTAACAAACGTGTACTATTCTGAATAATTTTTTTAATCTGTCTGATGATAATTCCAGCAGGATTAATATGTTTTTTGAGCAGAGATGATTTGCCTCTGTACTCAAATATGTGTGAAGTATTGGACAGCAGAGGAAAGTAGCGTACAGTGCCTCTCTGAACTGAACCAGCTCACAAAGTAGGGAACGATAGGGAGAAAATATCCCAAGGAGAAAATACTAAGAAGAAATATAAAAATGAAATAATAAATATGAAACTCAGAAGACTATTACTATCAAGGAAGATCAAGTGAGAATGATATAAACTCAGATATAAATAAGAGAATTTTAAAATGGAAGGAAGTCCAAAATAATAACAAACTTTGAATAATTATCATAAGCAATTGTTTCAGACAAAGCAAGTATAGTCTGAAAAAATTACTTCTGGAGAAGGGCATTCTGTAGCCTGACAGAAAATCCACTACATTTCAAGTCATATGAAATCATAAAGTTTAATTACATTAACAAATGTTGTAATAATATTGAATGACATTTAAATAAATCAGAGGAATGAAACACAATAAGATAAAAATCCTCACTAATAATATATCAAAACCACTGTTAAAAGAAACCAAAGAAAGTATTGAAGCAACTCATCAACTCATAGTATAATACCAGTAAGTTACCCAGGAAGCTCAGAGCAGTAAACCAGTTACATAAGACAATATCCCGAAAAAAGAGACTCAATCAAAGAGTGGTGAATACCAAAATACCCTAAAAACAAGAAGAGGGAAGAATAAAGTTTGTGAACAGGAAGAAAACAATACCCTGAAACCTGTATAGAAGAATAAAATCAGTTCAGTGAAGAAATTAAATACTCCAAACTAAACCTCAGTCGTGATAACACCAAGTACCTTGGTTTACCCAAGAATGAGGTAAGAAGACCAGAAGAGTGAAGACTAGACGAGGGACAAGAATGAAAACTAGAAGAGGGACAAGAATGAATACCAGAAGGAAGATAGGAAGAAGGAAGACAGGAGGACAGGAATACATAGTATGAAAGAAACACCGTAGTAAAACCTATTATTATATTAACTACTATCGATCCCAAACCCACAAAAACTATGCCAAAGAAAGTATAACATACCCAAAATCTTATAAAAATATAATTATTGAGAAAACTAAAGTGTTGTATAGCGTTATAAGAAGTGCACCGGCTAAAGCTATTGTGTAATAAAGAAAATAAACTAGTCTTAACGGTCCATGATGACTAAAGGTCTGGTCTGAGATAATAAGACTCAGAATATCAGAACCAACAGTGAAAGTGAATTTGTATAAGTGTTTTTAAAAAAAAAAAAAATGCAATAAACTTAAAGTTGGTGATACTATAACTTAGTAGTATGCTATATCACAACTTTAAAATCTAAATAATAAACAGCATAATAAAATAATAAAATGGAAGGTTTCCAGTATTTTATTATTTTAATGTAAGTCTTTATTTACAAGACATTTGTAAAAAATGATAATAAATAAAGTATGGGAGTTGGTGTTTACTGATGTGGGGGATCACAGTAGTAATGGTTTGAACCAGAAAGGACTGGTACTAATATATTATGAATAAGTGTAACATGTTTAAATAGACTGTTATTTCACAATCCTAAAATCAATGTGTTAAATAAATGTATTTGTAAGGTTTATTAGAAAATAAGATTTATGTTATGTGTTTTAAAAAAGAATTATGTTTGATAAATAATAACCTACATACCAGTAATAATGTACTAAAAGGTATGCTATGTTAGATTAAAAATAGTCAAAAGAGATATGTTTAAGCTGTATCTGCAATATGTTAAATTGTGCAGATTACTAAACAATGTTCATAATTAATTATTTTAATAACTGTAGTGTTAATTAACTACTACACAAAACAATAAGTTATAGATCATGTTATTTTCATATAATTGTAATTATGTAAAGTCAGAGGAGGAATTAAGTTTAAATTATTTGAGAAAGAAAGAAATATAAAATTCTAAAATCTAGGCCATTTGGTGAAATCAGAGAACCAGTATAAAATCATATAATTCACTTATAAATCCTGTAAACTACCCAGATTTATATAAAATAACACAATTAACTACTACTAGGAATGATCCTATGAATTAAAATGACAATAAGGAAATATACCTTAACATTTTGTAAATTGTCAAAATATATTAATTAATTAATTTTAGAGAGCAATATCAAATCTACAAATTAACACAAAAAACCAGTTCAAAGGTGTAATTTATATGTATTTACGGAAGGGAAGAGAAATATGACTAATTAAAATTTATTATAATAGTATTAATAATATTTAAAATGGAAGGAATTTTGTATAAAGACGGAAATCCAATTTTGAGCCTATATTTCCAAAGTGTGAACAACATTTGTTAATTTCCACAAAATGTCTACAGATATGGACTATAATACATCAATTTAAAGGGAATAAGACGATTAAACTAATAATAAGATTAGTAATTCATAAAAATAAGGAATAAAATAGAAAAATTCCATATATAATGTAATATTTTCTAATGTGTATGAAGTCGAAAAATGTTAACAATACTTTTTCAAGGATTAACTGGGCAAGATTTATGACCAAGTTAATTAGTCTTTTGTTGAATATCAAGCTGAATAGGTGTGTGACAAAAACGTTCTTAAAATCGAGTCGAACATGATGCTAACGTTTAGCCATTGAAATCAGTGAACGGGAGTTAGACAAATTAGACACTTTTTGAAGCCAATACTATAAAAAAAATTCACGACAATAGTGAAAACAAACCTCTAACTTCACTATACGAGTGACAGTAAACAGTAAAACATTATATTACAACTGATTCACTCTACAAACCTAACCGTAACTTGAAAACTTAACCGTAGTAGTTGAACAAATAGAAAATAAACTAACTAACGCAAGTTTACACAGAACACTTCACCAGAATACACCAAATAGATTAACAGACATATTACACCAGTGCGGGGACATTTTAAACCTTGATGAAGGTAATTTTATAGTAATTTTCTGACTCGACGCATATGCAATAGCCAAGACCAGCCCAAGGAGCGGCCATCTTGAAAACGAAATCTGCCTACTACATCGTAGTCACTGACGTCACATCAGTCTTCATTGGTTCGACAAAACATTTATTCTAATATCATAACCTGAATTATTTAAATACTATTAAATAGTAATTATTGTATTTATGTGTTAATTGTTAATGTTATACTTTCTCGTCACCCTTCTCTGACTATTAATCCTAATCGCTCAAAGAACCTGTCTTTAATATAATATAACATAAAATTTTGTTCTGTATGACACAATCGATAATTCCTGAGACAGAGTCGATAATTGCTCTCCATCGATAAAATATCGATTATTTATTTAAAATTGTCAATAAATCTTTATATTTCCATTATTTTGTATCTGTACTTATTTCACAGGGTAATTTAAGGGTATTTATAAGGCTGAAGGTATTAAGTGAGAAGAATATATTCTATTTTGAACAAGATATTGGACCAGTAAGGAAAGTCACCAATCGATTATTACCTGGAGTTAATCTATTTAACTCCAGACTTGGTGCAAATCTTCAAGAAGTGCTCGACGGTCAATAAATACCTACCTGTTATTAAAATTTTACCAGAATCTTTTAAAAAACAGATTGATCTTGTATACATACCTCTATAAACATAAACAAAATTATTTTATTGTTTGGAAATTCTATTATTATTGAAATTTCCATTTTATTTTTATTCTTTTGTAACGACCGGCATACAGGGTCTTGTTACAACATTCAAAATTATGCGCCACTCAAACTGCGCATGGCCAAGGCATTGGCTAATATGTGCTCCAGTCGGTAGCGAACAAGATCAACAAAATATATTTTTTACAAGGTTAGTAATTATGGTTCTTTTAACGAGTCGAAATGGTCAGAGGGCAAGGAACAAGATACATTCTTACAGGTATTCTTAAACTAAATTATTATGGCTGAAATAAAACAAGATTATTATTTAAATTTTCAATTAGGAAAATGAATATCGAACCAATTCGACGAAATGACGTCACTCCCTTCAAGTTGGCCGTGTGCTCGTGTTGGTTCGTAAATCAAGTATGGCGGCCGTCACCTCGAGTTAGCTGCTATACTGCTGGAACTGGCTGATCTTCTCCCGCAGAAATAAAATGATATTCCCTTCTCTGCGAAGTAGTGTTGGTCCAGGGATATAGTGTAGAGTTACTGCATTCTCTTCTCCTGCGATGTCGTTTCGTGATGGGTTTCTTGTGAAGTGTCCGCTGTTCAAATATGTGTATTTGTGTTCTGCGAATATGGTCCAAAATTGTCTCAAAATGGCTGCTGATTTCTTGTGTTTGAGTTTGATGGTGTTATTACTGTTGTTTGGAATTAGTGAGATGTTAAAAATTAATAGTTAATGTTATTTTCACTTTTAGATAACCTCTGTTACACGCCGCATAACCACACTCGGTTTTACACAAAATTATTCTTTTTTCGGTATTCTGCTAATACATTTCCAACTAGTCGTCTTCACGATTAACAATAGACTAATAGACTGAACGTCGTCGTTTTAGGGTAATTTGTGCTATGTCTTTTTCCTCTTTATATTGTTCAATTATAAAAATATCTGTCTAAGACTTTGTTCACCATCTAAATATACATAATAAGTTTTCTTATTTTTTACTGTATTTCAAATATTTCTTAATTATACATAAATCTAACTACTCAGTAATATTGATTATTTAATTTTAGATCTTTGGATATATAGCTGGGTTTGTTTCAAGCTCATTTAAGCCCAAAAATTACAATTTTTTATAATGATTGTATGCCTCATATTTTGTACAAATTTATTGTTTAAATGGTTTTTAATTGTTTTTTCTGATAATATTTCCATGGAATATTCTTAATAACTCCGTGGTTATCTTTGTTGTTAATAATTTTGTTGTTAAAACACTTCAATATTGATTAATTTACTGTTTAGTCTGATTTGATTACCATTATAGGCCTAGTATTATTTGTTTCCAAAAGAAGTTAATTTTCTTTCCTTTGTCATTCTATTCGCTATTAATTGTATCTGTATTACTTATATTTTCGATTTCTGTGTTGTATGTATTGAATTCTATCCCTATTATATAGCTTGATTCTCTGATAAATAGTTTTGGTTTACATTACTAGTCTGTGCTTTCTAAAGTGGTGTCTCAGCTAGTCTGCTTGTACATTATATATGGTTTACTGTTTTGAATAAAATTATTACATCTCTATATCCTACTTGCCTCTCTGCCTTACACACTGGAAAATTAAATAACATGATTTTAAAATACAATGGAATATCTTATATCTACTAAACTTTTTTTTTATAATATCATTTAAACATAACAAAAACATCTTATGCCTAATAACACTTTCAGTTATCCACTGTCTCTTGTGTTTATTATACCTATTTTATTAATATAATTAAAAAAAAATAAATAAAAACATCTTATAATTACTGACACCTTCAGTTATTAACTGTCTCTAGTGTTCATTATGAAAAAATAAATAAATAAAAACATGTTATACCTATTATTTTCTTATACTACTTAATTTTTTAAAACACTTTTATTATCAAAATTGCACTCAGTCATTAGACTGTCTTTATAGTTTTTATATAGTATTTCCCTACACTGATGGTAGTCTTTTTAATAGATTTCTTATACTACACTTCATTATAATGTGTCACTTATTTTGGCTACACTAATGGTAGTCCTTTTAATAATTTTTTTTTTCACATATTATACTTACAACTAGTATACAATTCGGTTTTCTTTGGGATTGTATCTTGTAACTTGTTACTGGGTCTAAATATCTTGGTTTTAATTTTGTTTAATGGTATGTATTCCATGATTATCATTTTTTGGAATAGCTCTTCTTGTTTCTAGTCTCTTGGTGGGAATCTTGACATATTTTGTCCCTTCTTCATTATTATATTAGTAATTTCTGGTCTTGTGGTTTCTCTGCATCTTGACCTTATACATTTCCCTTATTAATATGGTTTCATCCTTTTATTTCCTTTTTCTTGTCCTTCCCATTTTACTGCTTCCCCAATCTACTGGGTATACTGCTGGTTTATTGGGTTTTTACATAGTACGTTATTTTGATCAATGGTTTTCTTTGTTATTTTTCATTCTTATTAGAATTTTATTGACTTAATATACAGTTTCTAATGTAATCCTTAAAACAATTCATTCTTCTCACTAACTATGCAACTTTTCTTCTTTATTTATGTTGCATTAAGTTAAATGTTTAGCGTGATACTTTTGTTATGCTACAATATTTTGAATTAATCCTTTGTTTTGAAAAAAAAAAGAACGGCATTTTCCTCATTTCAGGCGACAGTTAGCAAATCTATCAGATTCATTTTGAATAAAGCAATATAAAGAATAAAAGCATATAGTAATAACGTAAATAATAAACACGAAAGGAATGTAAAGAATTTAAAAAAACACAAAATATACGTATGAAAGAATGAGCGTATGCAAGAAGAAACGAATGTAAATAACTAACGAAAGAGTAACTTTGAAAAATAAAACAACGTACGAGGGTAAATCGAAAAGTAAGTTACACCCTAGCCGCTTTCCAGTACTAAAAGAGAAAAAAATTTCCCTTGGTGGAACGGAAGTGCGCTCCGTCGTCCGAGTTTTGTCGGCAAAACATTATAATCGGAGTGAAATTCATCGGCAAATTGTCGAGGTTTATGGTGAGAATGCGATGTCTGGGCCCATGATCGCGAAATGGTGCCAGATGTTCGAAGATGAAAGGAGACCGACGGTCCGCGCGTCGGGCGGCCTTCAACTGTGAACACTAGCTACAACGCGGGGCGCGTGAATGAAATCATTCTTGACAACCGCCGCGTTAAAATTAAAGAGATTGCTAGTGAACTGAACATCGCCTACGGTAGTGCATCTGTGCTTATTCACGATCAGCTGGGTTATCGTAAGGTGTGCGCGCGCTGGGTGCCGCGCGTGTTAACTAACTACACAGCGTAAAGCTAGAATCGTAGACTCCAAACAGAAACGATAAATGTGTTAGTAGTAGTGGTATGGTAATCACCCCTCCTTCACACCGCTACTGTAGTAGTAGCGACTGGATGGCGCGTTGGTGGGGGAGCTTGGCGGGCTCGTGAAGCTGCGAGAGTTGTTTGTAGACGCTGTCTTGAAAAGACCCCCATTTTTTACGTAAATTCAGCGCCCCAAATTTCTCGTAGTCTTATTTCGTATAGCCTAAGGAAAAGTGAAAAGACTGTACTTTACCTTCTCATAGCGCGACGAGTTAGCAAATATAAAACGTTATTGCCAACTTAATGGCATTAATAAGAGTAACAAACTAGACCCTTATTGGTTCCATTATTAAGACTACTACTCATAGTCAGAATTCTGTGACTACCACTACCAATGCTAGTTACACCAATACTAGTATCACTACTACTAATACTACAAATACTGCACCAACTAAATTACCTCTTTTACCATTATATTAATATTTCAAAAACTTTGTCTACAGATTTATATGTTATTTCAAATACGGCGCATGAATAAACACTGACAAACGAAAAACTTAATTAAATATAACAAAAAATTATTCTCAGTTAAATTGTAATTTTTCAACGATTAACGAAATAATAAATAAAATAAAGGGACCTTACTCAAACCATCACACGAATACAAAGAATACATGCCTGATTGGCAAACATGTTACATATATTTTACGTAAAAAGATAACAACTAAACACGGTGAAAATAAAAACTGATAATTGTACACGCTTACTTGATAACGTGTAATCCCACTGTCAATATGATTACACCTTCTCACTCTGAGCAGTACATTTGTCACGTGTGTAAATCATAGATAGTTACCCACTAACACACCATACGATTAACGTTTCAGACAACACTGTGCAACGAAGATTGTAAACACAGCGATCGATAAAACAACGATTCTACTCCGCATGAGATAGAGTTATTTCTGAGTGGTTGAATCACTCTGCCTAACCAAGGTCAAGCAGCGCGTTGACTCGCGGCATCCGGGAACGGGCGTTTGTTTGTATAGCCATTTTAACAGCCACATGCTACGCTGAGGCACAGAGGCATCTGTTATTGATGTAAAATAATTTTCATTAGAAAATGTATACAAATTAATGCTGTTATTTTGTAGTATTCGTTTCAGACAATGCCCTAAGTACGTAACAAAATTCATTTACTTAAGTAAGTACGACAATTCATTTTTTGCCACGTGGGTATCAGGTACCATTATTATTATTATTGTTATTATTTTTCACATTCAAGATCAACGCCTAGAAACGTTTACCTAGGATTTCACGTTCACGATCAACGTTTTCAGTTGTTGTTAGGATTAGATGCCAATCACCAAGTTACAATCTGACCCCTAAGATGCTGCTCCTCCACTCATTCAATTAGGTCTATATGCATACTTTTTATGTGAGCGGTGCTTGATCTTAATGAACTGTCTTCTAAACAAGTGTAGCCTATATCAGGCTGAAATGTATTATAACGTTTTTACTGGTTATTTTCGTTGCTGATATCACTACGGGAAATATCCGTATTGAAAGATCCATATATTCACTTAACTTTCCACCTCTTTCCGTCCGATGTTATAATTAAATGGTATAGTTACATCTATTAGCAATACCAGTCAGTAGTTGTACCTATTAGTACAGCACCTTGTGCGTTTAATACTATTACTGTCGTTGTTGTCGTTTTGTTGTTATTATTAGCCGAGACATCCCAGTGTAAGAAACGCCTCCATTCATACTTTCAGTCCGATCTCCTTGGCGATTAGTTTTCGCGGATGTTAAATTTTCGCATACTTTCCAAATACAGTATTGGTTTGCTTTTATACTTAACACTTAACAACAGACCTAATTGGTTAATAGCATCACAACACAACTATCACTGTCTAGCAATACAGATCTGCGGGAAAGCCACTCGCAAATTACCCACAATTAATAAAACCAACATACTTATTTTATTTGCTTCCTGATAGAATACATTTTATACGTAAAAGTATACCAATTACAGGTAATTAATATATTATGCAGTAGTCTCGCTTTAGCTTACACTGTTTACATTACATCTTTACTTTTTTCTTCTGATTGAGCTCAGGTTTCTTATTGAATCGTTAACAAAGCAGTTAATATTTCGTGTGACTCACTGCGATCAAAATGACAAGAAGCACAACATTAACTAAGCAGTCTGCAATGAAAACGGAGAAATCTCTCTTTTACCAGTCTCGAAATGTATGTTTGTTTGACATTCTGCACGGTCTGGGATAACACAAAGAACACAGCGTACTATTTAGTATACTGGAATCACCTGTTCTGTTCTGTTTTTTGTTTTCCGCGTAACATAAAGCATTGAATGTGGTGCTGCAGTTTCAACAATTCAACGTTGTTGAGACATAACATTGTCGAGACTCAACATTGTCGTGTTTATATGGTGTACCGGTATATGAGAAGAATAAAGAAGCAGGAAAACATTTTTAAGTAATTGAGTAACTTCTCTAAAATCTGAGAAGTATTCAATCAAGTCTTATGTTAAACCATTACGAATGTATTATAAGGTAAATCTCCTTTATATTTTTAACCTTCGTTGTAAATGTTTAACCATTCTATTTCCACGAACCTAACTTAAATGTTCTATGAAAAATCGTTGACAAATTTAGTAAATAAATTTATTAGGAGGATATAGGGTTGTGGTTCCCAACGTTTCCGGACCCACGTACCACTTTGGTCTTCCCCGTTCATTTCGCGTACCACCGGTGCTTAAAGAAAGGTTATTGAGGTTTTCCCAATAAAAAACTTGATACAACATGAATAGTAGGATATTTTATTATTCCTAGTTATATATAAGCCTAATTTTTTAAATCTAATAAATAGAATTTAAAAATATTTATAACGTAGAATTTCAGGTTGGTTCTATTTTAAAATAAAGTATAACGTTTTTTGAAAAGACAGTTAATTAGGCTACATTCATTAGAGTTTTCTTGTTAGTACTGGAAAATAACAACATCTTAAAAATGAAATAATTAATGTGACACTGGTTGCTGTTATTTTGTTTTAATTTAAATCATGTCTGATGAAAATTTGTTGTTCTTACGACGACAAAAGATTTATTTATTTATTTTTTAAGTAAATACTTTTTCCTAGTTAGGTCTCCTTGCGTATTACCTTGGATCCCTCCAGCACCATTTGGGAACGACTGATATGAAACAAGATAGACCAATAATGAATGTCATTGTAAGCAATAAGACTTTTTGTTATTCTATTCATCATAAATACATTTCTTGTACTACTACCGTAATTGTTCTACTTCTGCTACTACTACTAATATTAACACAGATATATCTAATACCATTGCTACTACTTTATTCACTAAAAAATAATATGACTAAACTATTGTATTATTGCTCTTATTACTGTTATTACTTAATTATCTTCTTCTTCACCCCTTCAAGGATTAGATTATATAAACCTGTTTATAAACCTGTATATAAACCCATCTCATCCTCGGACGACCCACGTCCCTTCTACCAATTACTTTATAGTTGAGTGCCGCATTCGGCAATCGATTGTCTGTCATTCTTTGCAGATGATCCCATCATTGTCTTCTGTAAATTTCAATAATTCTATTTATGTCCTTTACTTCGACTTCCGCTCTGATATCTTCATTCCTTATTCTATCTTGCAATGTATAATTTAAAGTATTTCGAAGAAACTGCATTTCAGCAAATCTTACCGCTTTCTTTTTTGTCATAACCCACACCTCACTTATATTATTACACTTATCGAGCTCGTAGCAAAGGGGGGAAATGTATTCTCACGAGAAAAGAAGAAGTGGGTAAGAAGGTGGAAGTGGCACATGCCAAAGAGACAACAATAGCTGAAGCCCTGGCTCGCGGAAAGTAAAGGCAGATGGAGTGCAAAGTTGATTAGTATTGTGGCGGATCCAAAGCATTGAAAGGTATATACTGTCTGACCCAGCTCCTCACTGAGCACTGCTGTTTCACAGCCTATCTCCACATGAAGTCATTATGGCGACTCGCCGAAAGATGTCACCAATCACTCGTTCTTCGAAGCAGAAGATGTCTGGCGAACCGACAGACTAACGGCGCAAATAGGCGTCATCGCTCCGAAGACCATAGTCATGACGGTGTTCGAGTCAGACGCTCACTAAAACTGTGTTAGCGCATAAGTCGAAGGTGTCCTTATAGATAAGAAAAGAGAGCATGAGCAATATCACAAGCAAAATTAATGTAGGAAAATGGTGCGCACACAGAGGCGCCTCCCTGCAATAGTTCTGGTTCCAAGGTGGATAGACGCCTGAAGAGGAGAGTTTATGTGGTCATTGAAAGTCAGACACACCGAGTGATAGGCAGGCTTTTCTCATCCACAAAAAATAATATTATTATTAATATTATACGAATATTAATAGTACAAATGCTCTCTGTCCACTGATCGTTGCTGCTGGTAGTAGTAGTAGTAGTAGTAGTAGTAGTAGTAGTAGTAGTAGTAGTAGTAGTAGTAGTAGTAGTAGTAGTAGTAGTAGTAGTTGTTGTTGTGTTGTTGTTGTTGTAGTTGTTGTAGTAGCAGTAGTAGTAGTAGACGTAATACTTAGTTTCCTGGAATAATAAATTAATAACTTAATAACGTTCCGCCTTTGAGATGACACCTCTAATTATCCGGCTTTTACGTCATACCTTAAATAACAAAAGTTTTAAACGAACTACTTGTAAACAGAAAATTATCATAAACACCTTTAAGAATACTTTAATGACTAAGCAACAAATGTCAAAATGTTACTTCAAACAGACCCAGCGTTGCCTTCATATGCTTGAATATTCTGAAATTCCTTTTTCACCAATATTTATTTCTGGCTAGGAGCCATTTAATAGAGATAGCTGACATCAGAGCTAAAGACATCTACGGGCACTTAATGCTGACATCTCTGCACTTAATGCACTTACTACAGACTACAGACTACTTACTGTCACGGTGCTGCGCTGATTATCTGGTATTTCTAGAACAGCCCACAAAGTAAGAACCGTACGGTACGCTGCGAATGAACGATCACACAAGCTGTGAATAGAACTCAAGGCATAACCATTTCGCCTGCACGCACCACAAACAAGTGAGCAGAATTAAAGCGTGTCATTGTTAATAAGTCACGTTGTTATCACAAGTTTTCTAAGAAAATGTATGCTTACTGTTATCAAAACCCGGATCTATACACTCAACCCAATGCAACGGCTACGTGCTCAGAGCGCCGATACTGATAAGCCCGTGTGCTGTGCGGCGAGCTTACCTATACATCATTAGATGAGGTAACACCTGGCTGCATATCTCTGTCCGTCCGTTGTTGTACAACTCCGTAGCCAACACTAGTGGTCCTACGAAAATTTGTACAAAATTCATTGTATATGGACATTATCACACCACTAGTAAGCTCTCGGAGCTGCAGAACTCTGTTTTCAACGAAATACTGCACATTTATTATTAAGTTAGACATATGTTAATATTAGGCAATTTTTTTAATTAGAAAAATTACGAAACCACAGCTATTTTATTAGTAACACTACAATTTTAAAGCAGACAATTATAAAATAAAAACTATAATTTTGGAAGTTCTGCATTGGATTTTTAAATTTGTAACCATAATACTTGAATAATTTAAGTATAATAATTTTGTCATAACTTTTCAGGTTGCAGCATTGGCTCTTATTCCTGTTGATTTAGTAGAGGACTGCTGGTTTAAAATTATGGAATTGTGGCCGAATCATGCAAAAACTTACGGAGTTTTTGGACTATGTCGTGTCGCAGTGGTTGGATAATGAAGATGTACCACATCGTTTGTGGAATGTCTGCGGAGAAAGACACAGAACAAACAATGCAGTAGAAGGTTCGAACCGAAAATTCAACGTCCTGGTTGGAAGACGACAACCTAACATATATTTCCTCATAGATAAACTTAAAGCTGAATCGATATATATTACAGCTCAAATTCAAGCAATTGAGGTTGGATTTCCTGGACAGAAGAGATGAAAGAATTATATCCAAATTGATGAGCGACTAGAAAAAATTATGTCCCTGCTACAAGAAAATGGAGACGTGTACAGATGTTTAAAGGCCTTAAGCTATATAATCAAACTATACTAACTGGAACGGGCATTGTGTTTATTAAATAAATACAAAATGAGACAAATTAAAATATGACCGTAAAAATAAAAATGTAACCACATCCATCCATATCCATATCCTATGAATATCCAAAAAAATAAATAAACAAAATAAATAAAAAATAAATTAAAAAAATTGTAACAAAAAAAAGAAAAATACTTGAAAACAAGCATATGTTTAAGAATCTTATTTAGCTTAAACGAGGTTCTTCGATATTTTAAGATCTTCGTTTAAGCAGCGTTCTTTGATATAGCCAGACTCGAGCCCGGATGAAATTTTAGCGCAGGTTGAGATCCTATCCGGTATGGAATATTCAGACCAATGTTCGGATTCATTTTAACTACGTAGAGAAAAATTGTACCGTAACTATTCTGTGTCCATTCCATTGCTACAGCCAAGACTGAGCTTAACAGTCAGGCTTTTTGTGTATAATAGTATCATGTCAAATGTACTGGATACATTTTCTTTTCAGTTTAGTGTTGTGAGAATGCCCTCTACCAAATGTTCATATCACATTCTATAGATATCGAACCGTACAACTCGTTGCATTCTTGATGACTTAACATAATGCTTCTTAGGTAAGGGGATAAACGTTCTTAGTACGAACTGATGTCAAGGTAAGTAAAAACAGTATTAACAACAGTGTGAAATAAAATAATATCACAGGGCTATTTATAAATAATATAATTTATTTATTTTTCTTAAATAAATAGTCTCCTTATATTTTTTAATATTGCGTATTACGCGAACGTGATCAATAAGATCGTGTAATTATTAAATTTCCCACATTAAAATACTCTGATTTGAAAAAATATGACATTGGTACACCTGTTTTGTAACAATCGACAAACATTATAGCCATATTGGATGAGTAGGTTTAATTTGAGTGAGTTGCGTTTTAATTTGTTTGCATTTCTGAACATTTTGCAATGCAGAATTAGAGAACTTGATCAAGATTTAATTAAAAACCCAAGGTAAAGTGGTGTGACATGATGAAAATATTGCAAAAGTTTACGGTAAATCTAGCATGTATAAACGAGAGGTTTACGAATGTTACAACGCTTCAAAGATAGTCGTGAATGAGTTGAAGCTGAAGATGAATAACAAAATGAATAATGTGGTACAGTATAGTGTTTCAAGAATGTTTATCCTTGTGTGCTATGATGAATAACGACCACTTTTGGGCATGCTATGTTACACGTCTTAAGTTATTCAAAGGGAACGGCAAGATTAGTGAAAAGACGATCTATGGAAATTACACCACAATAATGCATCAGTCCACACATCTTTGCATGTTATGGTTAATTCGGTGTTTGTGCATAAATATTGTTAGGATATACGTGACATAAGGTTTAGCCCCTCAATATTTTTGTTGAACCCCGCCCGAAATAATACTCTGCGTACCCCCATTAGGGATACGGCAACACTGATTGGTTTGTTACAGATTATAAGCTCACAGCGTCCGTTTGTTAAAGTACTGTTTTGTTATCATCAGTTTACAACAGGTTTAAAAATCAATTTAAAATGAATGGCCCATTGTCTGACTACGTCACGCAAGGAATGTGATACATTTCCTGCAAAAATTATTCATAGAATGCAGGAACAATATGGAGACTGTTGTTTGAATGAGCGCGTAGATTTCGAAAAGTTCGAGCCTTGTACGATCGCACCCGAAGTATATCTAAGGGCGCCTCTGGTCACATCAGGCGTCACGCGTCTCATTGTGTCAATTCGGTTGATGATGATGATGATAATCTTGACCATGAGTATTACGTGCATTTATTATACCCAAATTACGCGAACGCGTGCGCTGAGTGGTCTGACACCGAATAAAACTCCACATCTAATCTTATGTACACATTACAACCTCCATTAACCAAAGTAAATGGAGGTACACAATGTGGATTTTTATAATGTCTCGTACACTAGTGTAGATTTAAAGAATATTATAGTTCATTTAAAGTATAATAATAAATTAATCAAATTAATATTCTATGTCTAAAATTTCAGTTTCTAATTAATTACAGTAGACCTAACTCTGTTATTTGTACGTTATTTTACAATTTTATTTTTTAATACTAAAAAATCCTTAAATTCGTAGTGACCGTCAATCAATGAATTTTTTCGGTGAAGGGTCTGTGAGGATCGCTCAAAAAGTATAACATAAATTTTAAATTACTTGTGTCGAAATTTCGACAATATTTATTGTCATCATCAGTACATGTGTATGAATACAAAAGAAATGTCAAACACAACGGATCAATTATTTGAGTGAACGTGTTTGTGTATGTGAGTCTGTCTGTCTATGGGTGCGCGCGCGCGGGTGCGGGCGTATGTGTGTATCATTGTATATGTGAAGGAATTGAAACAGTTTGTTTTACATCAACAAATGTTTTCCGTAAATACAACGAGAAAATTATAATATCCCAGAACATAATTTATACAATATTACAATTTAAATTACTTGTAATCTAATGGTACTTGTAATTAATAAAAAGCAGTAATCAACAATTATATATTAGAATTGGTACAGAAAACGTTTATACATATACCTGTGAACTTATAGCATAGTAAACATATAGCTAAATACAGATTATAGGGATGTTCAATTATGTAAATTATTAAAAGTTATTTTTATTATGTTTCACTCACTACTGGTATTGAAAACACCGTCATTAATTTAGAGAATTCTAAATTACACAATAACTGTAGAACTTTACAAACTTACATAAGAGAATTTACATAATATTACAAACACAAGTTTATGGTACACCTATCTATCAAGTGAAAATGGATAATAGTTATAATCATTTGTTGTAACTTTTCATTTTCCGAGAACTATGTATATACAGAGTACTATAGAAAATTTTAAAATTATGTATAGGCCTATGTCAACAATCACACCCTCTCACTCGCTCTATCACTCTCTGTCAGTCTGTCTCTCTCTCTGTCTGTCGCTCTCTCTCTTTCTCTCACTTTGTCTGTTTCTGCAATGGCACTCTAACACTCTCCCCATCTCTATTTACACTATCCTACTCACATACTTATGTACCAGATAACAGTGTAGACTGTTATCTGGTAGACTGTTATAGAGTTGAAACAAACTGTTTCAACTCCTTCACATATACAATGATACACACATACGCGCGCGCGCACATACACACTCACATACACAAACACGTTCACTCAAATAATTGATCTGTTGTGTTTGATATTTCTTTTGTATTCATACACAGGTCCTGATGATGACAATAAATATTGAATAGTATAATTTAATATAATTTAATATATAGTATAATGTTACTGTAATTATTATTATATAATTTGTAGTATTACATGGGTCATCAATCGTTTAACACGAACATCAATCGCGTAATACAAGTAGTTATGTCGAGTTTAATAATGACTATGACTCAAGAAGCGATTAAAGGTTTTGTCAGGTTTGTTTATTTACCAGACATTTGAGTTGACGTTTAGACAAAATTTACTGTCATCACAAGTAAGCCTACTTAAATACGCTCAATACAAAAGGGATTAATTGCCCTACACCTGAGTGCTGTATTTTGTGAATGTGTGCGTATTTGCTACATAAAGATTGATATAATTACTCATTCGTAATGGGTTACTCATACCATTGTTATTATGCGTATTCATATTGTACAATTATAACATCCGACACATGTTAATGGTCATTATAGGCTACATATTAATTAATTTTGTATTGCCCGTATACGCGACCCCGCACATAGTGGTGATGGTGATAATGATGACGACGATAATGATGGTAGTGAATGTTGCCAAAACGTTGAGACTGTTTTCAAACTGTTTATTCGGTCCCGTGGCCAAACAACATCGCCACGTAAGCTGTCTGTTTACATTAATGAGACAAGTCTTTTTAAAAAAAGTGCGATGTAGAAATGCACCAAGTTTATTTGAAGATAATTAACAATATATTACTAAGTACTTACATATTTTTGCGTTACACAGGTTGGTCTACGGGTTCTTAAGAATACGTGTTTAAGGGCACATATTATGTATTTATATAACCGTAAATAACATTACATGAATTTGTGTAAATTTAGACTAATGGTTTATAAGTCTAAACTCGAGTCAGTAGTGTTATAGGCCTAGTTGTTCGGTCACTGATCTCTACCACACTACCTGAGTGGAGTCGTAGAGTGTTGAAGCGTATTGACTAACCGCTTTCCTTATTGTTATTCGCACTCTTTCATTAGTTGTAATTTGACATTTTGTTGTATGCACAGTACTGTTACTTGTGGTCAGTTATGAAGTTTTTTTATCTAAATGGAGGTTATTACATCAACTAAAGGGAAACCTCTGATTCATCGTGAGGGCTATTAATACAGAGCTAAGTTGAAACAAGCATATTGCATTCTAGTTGTGTACGAAAAAAAAATCATCAGGTTAACGAGGGCTCATCTGAACAAGGAACGGAATCATCGTGGCGTCACAGGAGCAGTCGTTGTGCGCCAAATTGAACAAAACCAGAAGTAGCAAATGCATTAAAAAAAACAGCGCAAGATGTCCATCATGTTCCGGCAGAATTTCCAATCAGTTTCTAATGAGGATCTCGATATGGTAAAAAAAGTACCGAAACACAATACCGCAAAGTGAATCGTTGTAAAAAATTGAGAAAAGCTCTAGTAACTATGCAGAATCAGGCTAACAGTCAAGAATTCTTCCTCAACGACTCTTACGAAACCTCTTACGGAACACAATTTTGATCACCAATTTTGAAAGTAACAATAAGTTTGGAAAGGGACAGAACTTTTTTTTGAAGATTTAAACTTTTCATTACCTTGCCGGAACTTATAAAAGTTTATCGAAACTGAACACCCAATGTATAAAGAATAGTAGAGTTAAGCCACTGAAACGACTATTTATCTCACAGTGTGTTAGCTTACAAAATAAAAATACGAAACTTATCTTCAAAAATTTACTGTTCTGAAGGAACTGGTATAATGTCAACTATAACGAATGTTTCTGCAGCAAAATTCAAAATGTACGTTTCGTCGGTAATTATAAAGAAAGTGAAGAAATACGTTCGACGTGCAGGATGGTTGCAGCCATAGCAGTCAAGTCTGTTTAGATATTTCAGTACTGCTGTTTGTGATTGTGGAAATGTGTCCGAATTACGCATGTTGGTTTTGGCCTATGTCGTATCGTAAGTGGTTGAACAATCAAGATGTATTGCTTTATTTATAGAATGTTTTTAGAGAAAGATAGAAAGTGTTCTACGTCCTAGTAAGAAGACATTTCTACGCCCTCTAATATATATTTATTAGAGGAAAACTTAAAACTGCTAAAAACTGAAGCAGAGAATTACAGCTCAAATCGCGACTTTTGAGGTAGGTCTTGCGGACAGTTAAAAAACTATAAACTGAAAGCAGTATTTAAAAACTTAAATTTGAATATTTATTTTTAGAATTAAAAAAATATTTTAAACACACCTGCGCCTAAGAACTTGTTTAGCTTGAGCGAGATGTTCTATACAATAATCTTTGTAACAAGACGCTCAAACCTATCCAGCAGCGGTACAGAATATTAAAGCAATGTTTAGATTTGCGTGAACTACAGAATAGACAGAAACTTATAAATTCCTTTTCAACGTCCATTTACATTCCTAGAAGTAAGTAGAGTAACCATGCCTTAATTTGTATGTAATTGGACGAGAGAAGCAGGTCTTCAGCGTAAAGTCGACCGTTTTGCATTTGTCTGCCTGCAGAAATGTAAGATCTTTCCGAATTTAGCCTGAATGGAATGTTAACCATAATTCTAATGCAACCTTTACTACGAAAATTTTCTTGATTTGGAGCACCAAGAGCCAAAAATTGAACTCAAAATTGTAATAAAATTTTAAAAGTTTATAAGACAATCAACTGAGAAATGTTATTCAGAATACAAAATGCGATCTGTAATAGATCTGTTTGACAGAATAAATATCTATCAAAACTCCTTACATATTTTGGATCGCTTTCAAAACTATATAAGCTGTTTAAAAAAAAATTATATATTGCTATCAGTTACGTATATCTGCGAAAAATAAATTTGCGGGAGACTACTAGTGCTGTGATAATGTATTTAGCAATGATTTGTAGAAATTTTCATAGGACCGATAGTGTTGGTTACGGAGTTGGCGAACAGCGAATAGACAGATATATAGCCAGGTGTTATCGCGTCTAATGTTGCATAGATAAGCTCGGAGCTCAGAACACGGGTTTATCAGTCTCGGCGCACAGAGCACGATTGCAGCGTTGGCGCTCAGAACACGGGCGCTCTGAGCACGCTACGTCTGATATACACAAAACTTATTCTACCATGTTTATATTTGTATTTATCTCTGCAGGAGATTAGTACTTGAGTACAAAACATTTTAATGTATACATACACATACTTTGTCACAAGCTGTCACATAGAAAAGCCAAAGAACAAATTGTTTTAACTAGTGCCATATCGGACTGCTGCGCTGGGCAGAAATACGGCTAACTATAGGACTAATACTATCTGATCACTATATATTTTACTTAAAGTAAAATAACCACCAACTCGAAGACACAAGTTGCGTATCGTAAGGATAAATACACGATACCGTTTGGCGTCTTTACTCCATACTGGGCACACTAAGAACTGTTTCAGGGCTGTACTCTCCGAGTAGGCTTATCGAAGAATATGTGATAACATAAACATGAAATTTTAAATACAGTTAACAAACTACTAATTATTGCCGCCCAGATTCAGTAGGCAATTGTAATACACATAACAAAAGTGAACGTTACTTATTAATAGTTAAATGTCATGCATAGGTCAGATGTATCTGTGTCGGCAAGTAGCCTATGATGTCTTAAGATGGAGGTAGTTAAATATTGACTTTATTCTAGGTTTAAAATTTCCTAAATAATTAAGCTGGCCGTGGGCTGAGAGTTTCATAAAATAACAACTAGAATAGTTTCAACAAACAGCGTAATCCTGAAATATTTTCTTGGACCCCATAAAATATTTTCTTCATATATCTGATACAAAGTAACATAGTAATAAATTACAGAGGAATATAGAGGAATAAATTAATCATTTTTGGACTTAGTGAAAGGACCGTGCATTCAAATTCACCCATTATGGATACCATTGTTTTATTACAACAATGATTGCTTTTTAACCCCTAAGGAGGCTAGAAGTTAGACAGGGTAGGCTGCTGTATATGACCCGTTCGGCATACAAGGAAGACAGTGTGGCCACTAATATGCCTAAGTCGCGCATTATTACCCTAGGATTTTATCCCAGGTACTCCTGCTGAATGGACCTAGGAGGCTGAAAAACCAACGTTGAATTTAGGTTGGTTCCGGAAATCGAACCTGGGATCTCTAGATTAGTAGCCAGGCGGCATAGCCACTTACTACTGGCCATTGTTTTCTACGTTTAAATTATCATTAAGAGATTCTATTATAGTAAAACAGATGAAAATAATAATGTTACTTTCGATACTACATAGGCTAAACAAATCTTGTCAAAAGTAAACAGCGAGAGGGAAAAACAAAGTTTTGTGAACGTTTATTTTTCTGTTCGAACATTGTTTACTAAAAATTGGAAATGTCTTTTGCTGTTTGTGTTCTTTTGGTATTTTGTGACGTAAAATAACTTGATTAAAAGTATCGGAATGTAAACTACATAAATAAGGAATATGATGAAAAGGAAAACAGAATAAGGGTAGTTTTAATTACTGACAAGCACATAACAAATGACGCTTTATTGGTAAAGATGATAATTTACTAAATAAAATATAAGTATGTAAATGGTGTACAATAGTATGATTAGATAAAACTTCCGGGCTGAAAGGCCGTGGTCGATTGCTTGATGTATTGGAGCTAAACGTTTCGGCCGCACCACCGGTGGCCATCTTCAGTAGCAAAATTGTGTTCGAATAGATGACACGCCGAACACGTCCCCAATGAACTGGGAACAAGCAACTTGCTTGTGGTTGGTTGTTGCTTGTTCCCAGTTCATTGGGGACGTGTTCGGCGTGTCATCTATTCGAACACAATTTTGCTACTGAAGAGAAGATGGCCACCGGTGGTGCGGCCGAAACGTTTAGCTCCAATACGTCAAGCAATCGACCACGGCCTTTCAGCCCGGAAGTTTTATCTAATCATATTGACACCGGCCGTGAAAGCCTACGTACTAAGGTGTACAATAGTGTTTAGTGTACAAATTGTCATCAAAACACCTTTCGGAAATTGTTGGAAACCGAATACAATGGTTATTGTTGCGACGGTCTCACTGATCTTCGTAAGTTACAGTGCAAAATAAATTACAGACACCAATGAAAATCACTAACTACCAGCTTTAATGAGTCACAAATAACAATTTGAAATCAACAAGATACTCTCATACGGTAATTCAAGTGAAATTTCTCCATACGTAATAATAATGTCAACTATAAAGAGTTCCGGATTAATTGTAACACGTTAATTACTTTCCACAACAGCCACTTGATCCGCACCTAATAAATCGCCCAACATAAGCCAGCTGCTGTTGCTTATAAAGGTAGTTCATTTTTCAGAATAATTTTACATCCTTTTGGTGGTGTGCTAGATTAATTATCATATTTACAAGTACTCTCGAACAGTCTGGAAGGTACTTGTGTGCTACGTGAGTGGACGGCCTTGACACAGACCAGGCACTCTAGTCGAGAAGCGCGTAGAACGACACTCTCGCCTTTTCGAGAACGTTCCGTAACGGTCGTAACATTGCTTATTGCTCTTGAACGTTTTGAAGAAAATTTTTAATCTTGTACATAGTACATAGCCGTAGTACATAGTACAGCCATAGGCTACCTAATAGTTTTATAGCAAAAGATGTAATTCAATGACACATGTGCAGTGGAGCACACGGGAACAGCTCACAAGAAGTGCATATAACTACGTGAAGAAAATGGATCTAACAATAGTTTAGAGGTGTGCACTTACTTGTAAATTATACAGCTCAAACATCGAATAGTATATTTTTTTATAATTCTTGTTTTATTTTAAACTTGCAAGAATAATTTAATTTTTTTTAAGCTGTCAGCAACAGGAGCTTTCCAATGACATAAGACGTCACAGACACTCGACGATTTTTTTTCTGATTAATAATCTTTTCTCTGACACGCACAGATATATTTACGGATACATCAATCAACCAGGTTTTCAGTGCTACCTTCGAGTCTGTCTTCATTTGATTTGCAATTTGACATGCTCTATCTCTTGTGTTTGCAGTTTTAATGCGCACTGAACGGTTTGTTCTTGGAACGCCTAACTATACAGGTCAGCAGTAAAGAACAAAATTAAAATTATCTATTGTTAGTAATACGGTTTGTTATTATTATTACACGTTTTTGTAACTTTCTACACACATACACATGTAGGTATGTAATTATGTAACTATATTTTATACAGTATTACAACATGGCTTGTGTGTGTGTGTCTGTGTGTGTGTTTATAATCTTAACCAACAGATTTATTCATTAAACGTTTTATTTCAGAAAACAGATTTTACAAAAATTAATTGGAATTTTAATTTTATATAAAAAACAACCGTGATCAATTAAAATATTCCATTTGACTGCATTTGATAAAGTACTTTCTCATTAAATGCATATGTAAGTAAATCGATACGACTGTAACTTTATTTCAAACATACTTTTGGTATTTATTATGTTGTAAATGTTTAGAGTCAAGTTTACTTCAACATTTTACGACAGGCTACGGTGAATTATTTTACTAACATAAAATATTTAATCACTGTTCTGGAACACGTACGGTTAGGCCCTATCATGTTTATAAGCACACGAAATTTAGTTTTTTTTTTTAATATAGAAATATGTAGTTCCTGGGATGCATACCTGTATAAAAATGTAGAACTACTTTGTAAGTGAATACTTCCAGTTTAATCTGTCTCCACCTGAGAAACTACACAGAACGTTTAGGTTAACAAAATGTGACACTCAGTGTTTGACTACATACGGCTGTACTCAGTGATAGGTCTCGGCCAAGAGCAGTTTATCTATTTCCTTCAGAAGGTTCAAGAGCAGTAGATGTTTTATATATTTTATATAAATATTTTTTGAACTGAAAGTTTTCTTCCTTTTATTAGTAGTTTAACAAAGTTTCCGTAGAAATTAGTTATCACAGGTCAACCTAGTAATCATTCGCACATGAACACACTAGCATGTACCCTAAGTTTATGTAAAAAATCATAAAATAAATGAGTCAGTGGCATCAAAAACCTTCATAGTGTCAGAAAAAGTCTAGGCCTATACATTTTAGAACTGTATTTTTCCTTGTTGAATAATGCGTAATCTTGTTTAAACATAATTTACGTAATTGTTACCGCATAGTTAAAAAGGTACACGTGACGATTTATCAATTGTCAGAGCTTGAGTACCAACTGTCGATTACCTTTTAGGCAGATAATTTGTTATCTTTCAATTGTTCCATTGACTGACCGAAATTTCCGATGTCTTGTTACTTGAGTAACAAGTGATTCAAATGTTGTTTTTGCAATTTTAAACCGTCACACATATAACTAAAAGAAACTAATGGTTTCTATACATATTTTTATAATATAAAATTTTACTCCCCCGCATATATGATAATTTTTAGGTTATATTATGCAAAAATGGATATTTAATAAGTATATTTATATGTATACTTATACGAGTATTTATAGCTAGGCCTATATTTTAAAAGTTGGGCTTTTATATAGGCGAAAATCGATTTCTGCTGGAGATTTCAGCTGTAAAAACAACTAAAAGTATATGTATCTGAGTACAAGTTTCAAGGAAAGTAAAGAAATCAGAACAATAATTTAACTGAATTAATGAGGTTAAAACTGTTTACTATGTGTTTTTCATTGAAGAATTATTGAAATTTCTCTTTACCATGTAAATAAAGTATTGGTATGGGGAACCATACATGAATTCCGTGTTCTAAGATTTATATTTAAAATCATTCACTTGAATTCGGTACGATAATTTCTAACAGATTAGGCGTGTTCTTTCTAAATCGAGATTTAAGTTTGACAAATTGAAATGAAATATTTCCATATAAACTACTATGGACGTAAAACGCTGCTGGTAATCCACCCCTTCCCCTGAACCAATCTTCACCAAAATTCATAAGCCTTGAGTCTTCCACTTCTCGGGCACATATACAGAAAATTATTTGATTCTGTTTGAATTTGCCGCAGTTATCGTTCGCTATAAAAAATTCTACAAAGAGACACACAGACACAGACCAGACACACATACACACACACTTTTCAGAAAATGACTTTTCTTCATGTTTTGAGGGTAGTACAATCAGAATCAGCCCTTATGTCGAACACGATTTTTTCGCAGTCACCATACTTCCATTTCCTTACAGAACATGACAGTAAAATTTATCCCTTCCCTTTCAACTGTCATTTTCATGTACAGAAAATTACTCCCTCCCCCTTCAAATACCCTTTTCATTTAGAGATATTTCATCTACCTTACTACAGTGGATTATTATGACCTTCTTTTCAGGATAATTTATTTATAAAAATTAAGTACTTTGCTCTTGTTAAAACGTAAAACGTTGCAGATAAACAACCCCTTCCTCTTAACCGATCTTCACCAAAATCAATAGGCCTTGAGTCCTGTACAACTCGGGCATATATGCAAAAAATTACGTTATTCCATTTGTATTTGCGGCAGTCATCGTTCGCCATAGTAAACATTCTAAAGACAGACACACACTTTTCGGAAAATGACTTTTATTCATGTTTAAGGGTAGTATACTATAAGAATCAGTCTTTATCTCGAAGACGATTTTTTTCGCGATCACCATACTTCAATTTCCTTAAGGAACATAGAAGTAAAATATACTTCTTTGCAAGATTTCTTCTACCAGCCTGTTATTTAAAATTATTTAATGAAAATAAATAAATACAATGATATTAGTATAGGAACAAAAATTAAAACTCCATTAACAAAAATTTAATTAGTTAGTAAAACGTAATCGATAGCAAATCTGTAACAATAATTTTTGTAAACACGTTTTAAATCTATGCTTTCCATTTCAAGCATTCCTAATCTAAATGGAACGGTCACTCATGTTTGCCGTGGTAAGCCACGTGTATAATGTATCTGTGAGGAACATTATAGAATTTCATTTCATTCACAGAATACGGATTTTGACGTTTTCAATTCATTGTAGAATGTTGTAGGCAATATAGAGTTTCGGTAAGTGTAATACCGAACAGGAGTTTGATAATTATAAACGTTCGATTTCTGGTGGATTAAAGTGCACATAATATAATTTCTTTTCTTTAAAAGCGGTGTACTTGTAAACTTATATTTAATAAGGAATGTTGAGTTACCACAATTTATGTTTATTTGAATTTTACAATATAAATAATTATCAGATTTCACCTGTATTTATGTTTTATAAGGAATTTCCGCTTTACGGTTCTGTTCGTTGGTTAAGTGACTTATTACGTTCAATATTTTTCTGCGACAGCAAGAGCGCTTTTTGTTATTCGACGGTTCTTCTCTGTTACGTGTTGCTTTTCTTTGCGTTTCTTTTCTTTTAAACTTACGTTTTTTATCGTGTCGCTTTTCTGTTTCGTCTGTTTACTTGTGGCCCACTTCGCTTTGCGGTTTCTAGGACTTGTGTCATAGATCAGGAATATTTCATTACCTGATTGCCGTAGTATAGTTCCTGTACCTCGGACAGCTCCTTAAGAAATTCCATGGGGTATGTGTCAGTACCGTTATATTTGAGGTCGTTGTGGTTAGGTCCAGTAATTCGGTTCATCGTGGCACACTCACCTTCCATTAATTGTCTCTGTAGTCTCTCCTGGTTCTGCTTTACTTTTGTTAAATGGCATTTCAATTCTTCTATTCGCGTCGTCTTTTCTTTTGTGGTTTCGTCCAACTTCTGTTCCGTTGAACGCTGTCTCCCGTCGACTTCTTCCAATTTCTGCATCATGTTGTTGTTTGTTTCACCTTGTTCTTGTTGTTCCTGCCGTATGGTATCATGTATTTCGGCCTTTAACTCTTCATGCTTCTTATTGGCGTCCTTGACGTGAGCATCAAATTTATTATGAATCTTTTTAACAGTTGTTTGGGTATTGTGGATCGCTACGATCCATTTTGACGATCGGTTTCTCGTGCTTCCTGTATCTTTTCGTATTTCTTGTTTGCATCTTCTCTCAACTCTCTTACTATATCATCTTGTTTCTTTTGTAATTCATTGATCTTCCCTTCCCAGGCCTGCTGGTATTCTCGTATGTCGGACCGTATCTGCGTAAGCTGTTCCGCTACCTGTTGTTTCATCTCTTCCTTATGCTGGTCGAACTTTTCAGTTTGTTTCTCTAACTTCTCGCTAATTAATTTACGGTTTTCTTCTTGTTTCTCGCAAATTACTCTATTATTTTCTTCTTGTTTCTCTCTAATTAATCTAATATTTTCTTCTTGTTTCTCGCTCTGTTGTCGGATGAACTCCATCAACATTTGTAGACTCACGTCTTCTGGTTTTGACGTTTGTCCTGGTGCCCTATCTTCTGGACTCTCTACAGCGCTATTTGGGTCGCTAGGTGTGGTGTTATCTTCACTGTTTACCATACCTAACTGGTTATTAATGTCGAACTCTACGCTATCGGAATTGCTTGCATCTTTGCCTTCCTACGCGTAATCATTCAAACTGACTTATGACACTAATACTTATTTTTATTTCTTATTTTATAATGCTACTTTGTCTACTTCTACTACTGCCTGACCATTGCCAAACATGTACGTATCAATTACTTTATTACTACGTATCATGCCGTGGGGTTGGGCGCCATTACATACAGCTATATATATTTAATGGAATTAATTAATTTATTTGTAGCAATTAATTATTTAATTGTGATTGCCGTGTCCCACGATCTTGGAGCGCCATTAAATACAATTGCAATTAATTAAATGGTGAATTAATTGAATGATTACTTTAATTATCTATAGATTAAAAAATGATATCCTTGATAAGCCTTGCAATTGTTATCGCCATTTACATTGATATCAGTTAACAATTAATATTGTGAATTCAATCAAATCACTTAGCAAAAGGACCCTTAGAAAATTAATTTATGTTTTCAAAGATCAATTTAACATGTGGGTTATCTGTAATAATGAACGCACGTGTAAAATCAACTTAAATAACTAATTTATTATTCATTCATAAATTTATAATCATACATATAAAAACGTCGTTGCACCTGTAAATACATACATATTTCAAAAAAACAAGTTCTAGTTTAAGTATTCGCTGAAAAAGACATACATACATAAATCATAGAACACAACAATTCAAATGCTAACTATTGATGCGTTCATTAATCCCAGATAGTCTTTGTTAACACATTCGTCATTTATAACTTTTAACTCTAATTGTATTCATTACATTTATTTATAACTTCCAGGGTAGGAATTCTTTGAAAGAATCAGGTCAGTAGTAGTTACTTAAAGTAATAAATTAATAATTGTTACTTGAGTTTATAGAATATCCGTTTAGTGTCCAGCGATGTCCGGTCCTTTTGGTAATGAAGACAGAAAGACACATCTTGTTGACTGCCGTCGATAGCACAAACACTGTATACACCCACGAGAACTCGCGTCGAAATAGAGTTGTGTAAATAAGTAATGGGTTTTGTGTTAGTTTGAATAATTCATTCTAAAATGAGTGTTGTATGTTCATTTTGCAACATTAATGTTTATGTCCGTTCGTTACTTATTTCACTTTCTATCAATATATATATGATTAAATTAGTTCGTTCAAATATTTCATGTTCTATTATGTTTAATGTGATTTAGTAGCACTGACTAATTGTAAGTTCGTCTATTTTGTACAATACACAAGTAATGATATTTGTACGTGTCGAGATTGTATTATTCACTATGATTGATTACTACATGAGTCCGTTAAATCGCACTTTGAATTCCACTATTAGAAAATCACTAAGTCCGAATATTATGACATGACGATGTTACTAAGTCTGTTAATTTATATGAAACTGAAATTTACTGAGATATACTGACTTGAAAATTTAGATATACTGGCCGCAAGATTGTAATATACTCGCCGCTTGAAATTTAAAATATACTAGCCTCGTCCCTGTGTTAGACACATAGTTTTATCAGCTTGTCCCTACTCAAATTTTGTCTTCTGGACTGTCCACGCCTTTTCTTACTTGTGATAGGTTAGCTCATAGTTTTCCCGGAATATTTCGTCCCACTACACCCGGGTTTTTTGGTATCTATCTCCTGATACGCTTTTGCTTTTGGTTGCTATAGAAGCTGTCCTCTCCACCGGTGTTCTTCGCAAGAGTTGTATTCTGATAGGTTGCCAGCCATCCCCAGATTTTTCCTGTTCGAACGCTGACCTATTTCGCAGAATTTCTAGCTATTAAACTCCTGTCGATCACTCTTTTGTGTGAGGTATACGCAGTGTTTTTCTAAGTTGCCTTCATCTGTTCTTGGTTCCTTCCGAAGTATTGTTCCCTCTTACACCCCTTTTTTGTACCTATTAATAGTTCTTGACATATGTTGGCTGGTGAAAGTCACCCTGACTTTCTACTCGTAAATTGCGTCTGCCACTTAGACGTTACCTCCAGCTGTGCAGCTTGGCTAGAGTCCTGTCAAATATCCATTTCATACATTGTTTCTGAAAGTGCTGTACGTACGCTCCTTTGTAAACATCTTGTCCCCTTTTTTTGCAGTACCTCGTATTCTGACGTAACCTGACTGAACGTATGCCTTAATTCTCAGTACACGTGTGAGTGTCCTCGCCTGCTTTGTCTCGACTGTTGTGGGTAATAATTTTTATCTAAACTTCCTCTGTCATCTCGTACATCCAATTTCTATAGTTGAGTAGAACTTAACGTCTTCCTATTGTCTTGTTAGCGACGCTGTTCTGACATCTTCACATTACGTTTTATTTATTGCATCGACTAGAAGTTGTTGACACAACTTTGTGTGAACAAAATCCGTCGAGGAGGAAATTTGAAAATTTTTAAATTTTGCTCGTTACAGCGTCCGTTGTTTAGTTTCCACTGTTGAAGGTACGCACGGACCGACTTCTGACACGACTGTACCTTTGTAGCGAGAATAAATATGTCTAAGCAGGGAATATAAAAACGGTATAAAAATATAACTACAGTTTTACAGACACATGAATAAAGGCAATCAACTTTTTTTACAATAATAGTTCAATGTTGCGGTCAGTAGGCCTACACATTATTTTCATAGATGTACACCGTACCTGTGTACCCAAATACATTAATGTACGTATTTATGTGCCTACAGTGCATAAATAACAGCAAATAATCTTGTAAATTACAAGATCCAAAACAAATACATCAAGTAAATACTTACCACTTTCGACGGTACCGCATCATAACGCTGCAAATATTTCCCAAAATTATGGGACAGAATTACATTTGCCTGTATTAACGTGTACAAAAGATTTAGACAACGCTGAAATAACTAAGAGAGGAATATACGTCTATAATTGTTTACTCGGTTTATGTTGACCACTGTGGAGTCTACACACAGACTCATAATACTGCTCGACGTTTTCGATATTTATTCATCGCGTGTAAGCAAAGACTGATAAGTTGCACAATTTGTTTATCACACGTTGCCGTTACAGGACAATTTTGTGTGAAGAGATTTTCGAAAACAGCCGTAATATTTTTTGTTTTAATCTAAATTCATGAATTCTTAAGAGAACTGTTGGTAAATAACACTTCTTAAAGTACTTTTAATCGATAAAGTATTGTTTGAATACTGTAATATTGTGTCTCGTATTGTCTGAACTTTTTAAGACAATTTATTAGATTTTAAAGACGCATTAATGTAAACAATTTATGCACTTACTATCCTATTGCAACGAAAAAATTGTCACAAAAATTATGGCTACTCGACGAACAAGCGTACAGTAGTCAACATTGGTTCAGATACTACTGAAGATTTGTTAAATTTTTAAAATATTTATGACAAATATTCCCCAAAATTGTTTGTTATGCAAGGTTTTCATTTACTAAAAAATTTGCAAAAAGGAAACAGAATATGATCTTTATCACAAGAGCAACGCTTAAAACTTAAAAGCACCCCAATATAGTTTTTCTATTTTTAACGTTTCTAGGATTTTGAACTTTATAGTAGAGACAAATGCAACAGTATTAAAACGCCAAATTTATGTACAGTTGGCAGTTGTGTTTAATTTATGTTAGTTCATCAAATTATAAATTGTAAGGTCGCTAGTAAATAATGAAATGATTCTGCACGTTTCCGAATGTTTGTAGATCATGATTAACGTAATTTGAATGTTGGCTACATATACGATTTACTTGGTATAGTTTAACTTCGAGGAATTACACAAGTCCAAAGTTAAGCTGTTCTTATTTTGGAAGTAGAGAGGCTCATGCTACTTAATACACGAGTAAAACAATTAAAACATTTTGAAAGTTTAATTGTAGTTTACAGTCTATCAAAATTGTTTATAATAATTTATAATTAAACGTTACTTGCAGTAGACGTTATCACAGTCACCTCTGCACAGATTACGTGACCAGCAAAACCCTTACGCACCCACGCTTACTGCAATTAAATATTGTTTCAGATAAATTATATATATATTGTAACATTACATTTGGCATAGCTTGATATCGTACCAGATTTAATGAAGATCATGGATAAGAAACTACACAAGAAGAAAAATATCTTTTAAAAATGATAGTGAATATGAACTAATAACTACTTTAGACTGACTTGGACTATAACTGACCGTACCCAAATTAATGTTTAGGTAAAGTGATGCAAAATACCCCGAAGATGACATGAATTTCAAATAATGACAAGAATAATACTTATAAAGACAGACAGCATTATGTACCATTACTACAAGTAAACAAATTGATTTATTAAATGTATCAAAATATAAAAATAATCAAAATACAAATTGAGGGATAATAGGCCCTAATATACAATATAATGTAAAACAATATATTAGTAAATTGTTAACTGAATGATATAATGAAATAATACAACAAAACAATTATTATAGATACATGGAAACATGCAACTAACTGTGTAAATAATAATGGATATAATGTTATCAAGAAAATAATGTATAATCACATAATAATTGTCAAATGTATAAAAAGAAACAGAAAAGTACCTAGTAGGCTACAACAATGGCTGAACTAACTAGGAAAAATGGAAAAAATAGAAAATCATTATTAAATGATTACACTTTCCTTTTTATGTTCTTAAAACACGTTTAAATTTGTGTTGATGTTATTTATAGTTTTATTAATTAATATATGTATGATATGCCTTATGCAGTATGTATGTAACTAGGCATATACAAATTGTTTAATCACAAAATGTGAATTATGTTTTTTTATGGTGTTACTGTAATAATTATTGTTATATTTTTAAATGATAATACTAATAGGGTTATTGGGAGTAGTTTTGATGGTAGTTGCATAATTAATAGGTGTTAGAATAACAGAAAAATAGAATTTTAACATGTCAAGACATAGGCCTATAAAAACTTTGAATTTTGTAAATTTTAGGAAATACTGTTAGAATTTTATAAAACAAATGTTATAATATGAATAGGTTTATAATTAATAGTATACACAACAAATATGGAATCAAAATAATCAGTTTTAAGTTATTTAAGAAAAATTCAAGTAGCAAAAATGTAACATCAGTATGTCTTAAGCAAAAATAGGCATGTTTGGTGTCTATATGTAACAAATGTTAAGACCAAAATAATGATGCTATTAGTTTTAAATTCCCAATCAGTAGAAAAATGTAATACTAATCTAAAAGTTTTTGACCTAATTCAGGCATTGAAATAATGAATTTGTATGACAATGTATATCTGAATCAACCAACCAGATTTCAAGTTTTACCTTAGCAAACGAAAATTCAGATAAATAAAATAGGACTTCTTTAACAACCGTCATTGAAGACAGACGCGTTAATAAAACGTCTCAGATAATTATATTTTAAACAGTGAAACATATACCAGACTTTGCAAAACGAATTGGTATAGTCAATACAAAATATTATAATAAAAAAAATAGAACTTCAAGAATTTAATTCAGAAGAATTGAGATCCGGGGAGAAGAAGCGAAGAAGACTTGGGCCCTATCTTCGTCCTGGAAGAAAAAAGAAGAGGATCTGGTGAATCTGAACAATTTATCATCTTATGTGACAACACCTACACTTGTCTACACAACTATCTAGGAATTAAACAAAATAAAACTACAGACACTATCCTACACCAACACTAAAGAACACTCGAGAATAACACCAATTGAGTTTTACACCTTTTTTGAACACCATAAAATCTTTAACGATAACTAATAAGCATTTAAACTGTTCATAACCTATAATAGTAACACATACACGACTACCAATTTGCACTATACACATCAAAACCTTGTAATATCCTTATATTGTGAAGTTTATATTTTGATTTTAGGAGTTGTATTATTTGTTTAACCATAATTCCCGAACCAGGTACGCCCTGAGATTATTTATTTCATTGAAATAATAACAAAACTGCATCATTCTTTTGGCTTGGTCGACTATAGCACATTATTTTTAGCTACTACCAACTTATGAATGAAGACGCATAATTTTGTCATATTTGTAATTACAGTAAAGAAAAACGAGAAGTAATTAACCAATGCTTCATCTGAATAAAGATCGTTAAAAGGAATATATCTGTTTGGTGTTATCTTTGCATTATTATTACTGATTCATTTAAGAATTACTATAATAGCACAGCGGACGGAGCAACTGTTGGCAACTCCGAGTGACGTCATTGGGACTGCATGCATAGAGGGAGCGAGCGGCAGAATACAACCGTAGAATAATAATTTACCGTTCAACATATTTATTATATTTGTTACAAATTGACGAACCCAACAGTGGGGTTTAATACAATATACGTAACATATTAAATTTGTTACAAATTGACGAATCCAACGTGGAGAATAAGAACCTATCATATATTGTTACAATATGTATATATATATATATATATAAGGAAAAATAACATCTTGAGGTAATAATAAATATAAATCTTAAATAATTTATATACATATATATATACGGTATATATATTGCGACAGTACAAACAGATACGGTACTGTGCATTGCAAAGTAAATAAATAATTAATACAAATAAATACAGCTATGGAATAGACATGATTCAGATTGTAAGCTGGATTGTTAGTAAAAATTGGGAACACAATTCCTGCACCTCAATACACGCACCTCTGGCCACCTGTCGCTAACGTTGTGTACACGTGTATTTGATTTGTGTGTGTGAAGCCTGTCCGTGCATGGACTGTAACAACCCTTATTCAAATGATGTTAAATTTTAAGTAGTATTTTAATTATAAGAACAATGGGTTTGATAATGTAAAATAAATGACACCAAAGTGTGGAGGTTATAAAACTGCACAAAGGGTTAAAAAACCATTTGAAAGTGACATAAAATAAAACTACAGTGAATTAAAAAGTGAATAACTCTCCAAATAATTATAATACAAAAGTGTAAAATACTATAATAAACAGGTGAAAATTAGCGATCGATTGAGTATCGCGTAGTGTAAAACAATCTTGGCAATTCGCGAAGATAAGCGAAATAAGAGAATTGAACGAGAGTGGGGGAAAAGACGCTTTCGTCAAACTCTAACAGGACCAATATTGTTCAAACAGGAGTTTTGCACGATGCGGCTATAAATACCAGGTCGCGCTAATAAAATTCCTTCTTCTATATTCAACCGTTGCCGTAGGAGGCTATGTCAGTCAACTACGCGATCGTAAATCTACAGTAAGCGTCACCTGACGACTTGTGAGGCAGAACAGAGGTTCGATGGACACACCTACAACCCATGATGTGAGCAGAGCTAACAACAACTAAGAAAGACAAGCAGTGGAATCTGGAAGAGGACCCGAGGACCCAAGGACACGAATGGTTGGAGCAAGGACTGGAAGATGACCCGAGGACCGGAGGAGGACACACTGAAGTTGCCACATCAAACGAGGTGATAACAAACTATAATAATAAATAGACAATTGAAATAAAATATTGAAACTAGAATGAATGACATTCCAACTGTTGCTAACAGTTTTTAAATTGTACATATAATATAAAGCCTTATTGTAATTTAGAATAATATCTCATGTTGAGAAAGTAATATTGGAATAACGTTGGACGGTAGCGCGATTATTTTATTTTCTAGGTTGGCTAATCTGATTTATATCGCGCATCAATTTTCACGTGGTTGTACCTTGCACAGTGCATAGCTAGCTTCCTCGGCGTTCGGTTCGCCGAATCCTTCGCTGTCAATTAGTGTCGACATTAAATGTAGGCTTTAGGCCTTTGTATTCTCGATTATGGCCGACTAGGCCCTCTTCATGATTAGCTAAATTCATACTAATTCGCAACATGCAATATTAGCCAGCCTTATTCAAATTTACAGCTCTAATGTAATTATTCAAAATATTAAAATTATTCGTATACAGTCCACTTCTTGTTATTTCTTAATGCAGAATTAATTCATTTTACACATCATCTCAATCACTATGGAAGACCAGCCAACAGAATATTTAATTTAAGAAGCATACATTTAGCCCACTTGGGCCCAATTAATTAACACTTCCTGTCCACGCTTGTGGAACATTATTTTATTCAACAGTTTCGGTCCGCTTGGACCGGGACTAATCATTTTTTGGTCACTCCGGACCTGGATTTCCACTTAATATCTTTATATCTGTTTCTGGCCATCACGGGCGGATTAGCGCGTCAGCTAATGCGACCGTGGCGTGATTTGCGTCGCCATTTCGCTCGTCATCTTCGGACAACGTAATAGCAAGTTCCTGCCGGCTGTAGTGCTTCAAAGTGGTCATCTCTGCCAGCTGTTCACCATCGTCACCAAGGAGCCGACGCTGTGGGACGTCGCCAACCACGTACCACCAGCAACAGAAAAAAGGTGCGTAAAAAATGTCTGAAGAAGGCCTCAAGGTGCTGACCAGAAAGAGAGGCGGATTAAAGTCCGCGATACAATCCGCGGTAAATTCGTTTGATATTAATTTAAGCACAAAACATTTTCTGACTGTAAGATTAGAAAGTCATAAGAGCTTAGCCTCGAAGTACGACGAGGTACAGTCTGAGATAGAGCTTATCAGTAAAGACACGAGCGCTGCTCAGGCAGACCGAGTCGAGGTTGAGGAAATGATATACTCAACTGAGGCAAACATTTTACAACTTCTTGACACTTTTAATACTCAGACTGTGCCTCCTGTACTATCTACGCCTATGCATTTAAAGCCGATAAGTTTGCCCTGCTTATCAGGCAACATACTTGAGTGGTAACACTTCTATTCAATTTTCAATGATCTAGTGCATTCAAGATCCGACTTAACACCAGTACAGAAACTGCATTATTTGCATTCCTCGGTGAAGTGTGAACCATTAGACTTAATTAAATCATTACCCATTTGTCAAGAAAATTATGTAATAGCGTTGAACTTGCTGTCCGAGAGGTATAATAATCCATTTATATTAGCCAAATATTATGTACAAAACCTACTTCAGGTTAAGTCCACAATAAAGGACTCAGTCCAAAGCTTGGGCGGAGTTTACGAATACAATAACGTCTTCCGTTAATTCACTGGCGGCAATGAAGCTGTCCGTAAATTCATTTGAGTTTATTACCATACAGTTGCTCTCCACCAAACTTGACCCTATTACTTTAAAACTTTGGAAGGAGTCAATAGACCCTGACAACTTGCCCAATTTTCAAGACTTTACGCATTTTTTAAACTTGCGACGACAGCTTTTAGAAAATACAATGCCAATTGAATCCGGACAGCAATTCAACAAACCTAGCGTAAAACCAAACAATAAATTTGAGAAATATAGCTTAAGAAATACTGCTGGCAGCAATACCTTTAAGAGTTATCACGCAGCGGCAAGGCATTATTTATGCGTGTGTTGTAAATCTGACCACCCGCTTTACATGTGTAACAATTGTCGTATATTAAGTGCCGCTGAGCGGGGGCAATTGGTTGCAAATCATAAATGCTGTATTAACTGCCTTAGAGCAGGTCATTTGATAACAAATTGTAAAAGTAAACAGGTCTGTAAAATTTGTTCAAAGGGTCACCACACCTTGCTGCACGCTAATTACGTGCGGAAATCACCAGCTGCCAGCAGCAATTATTGCTCATTTAAATTACAGTGTAAAAACAATGTTCTTTTATCCACAGCGGTTGTATATGTCGTTGATCAGGCTGGCAACAGGCATGAAGCTCGGGCGCTCCTAGACGCTGGTTCCCAGATCAATTTTTGTACGAAATCATTTGCGAAAAGGTTGCACCTTAAACTAACCCGATCTAATATTCCAATTACAGGAATAAACAACACAGCGTGTTGCGCTACTGACATTGCTTCTATGCGTATTATTTCTCGCTATCAGAGACATAGTTTTGAGGCCAAATGTGCCGTCCTATCTAACTTAACTCATAATCTGCCTTCAATCTCGTTTGACATCAACCGGTTCCACATTTTAAACAAAATTTTTCTCGCCGACCCAGATTTTAATATATCTTCACAGATCGACATACTATTAGGGGCACAATTTTATCTGGATTTAATATTAGCCAATAAATACACACGCGGACCCAACTTCCCTATCATTCAGGAAACAAAACTGGGTTACATTCTGGCCGGCAATCTGCCCAAATACTGACACACCCAGGATCCTGCGGTTTCGTTCCTGGCAAGGAACAATGACAGTCAAATTCTGCAATCTCTCGAGAGATTTTGGGAGGCAGAAACAATCCCTGGCGATACCCCTGACGGCGAGTCGGCTTGCGAAGAGCATTTTGTGCGCTCTACTCAGCGCAACCACGAGGGTAGATTTATAGTGTCGCTCCATTCAAGTCTGATAATCCCCACTTGGGGGAATCTTACACGAGTGCCGAATCAAGATTTTTAAGCTTGGAGCGTCGATTCAGGCGCGATGCCAAGCTCGCTCGCGACTACGCGGACTTTATCAGGGAATATATGGATCTTGGGCACATGACACTCATCGATCATGGCGCTATCAATTCAGGAGCGTCAAATATTTACTACTCGCCTCACCATGCCGTGTTTAAACATTCTAGCTTGACCACAAAACTGCGCGTTGTTTTTGATGGTTCGTCCAAGACTACTAATGGTCTTTCGTTAAATGACATATTATTAGTAGGCCCCAATGTTCAGCAGGATCTCTTCTCTATTGTGTTGCGTTTTCGCATACATAAGTATGTCCTGATTGCCGACATCGAAAAAATGTATCGTCAGATTCGCGTAGCTGAAGGAGATTGTCACTATCAACGCATTTTATGGCGTGACTCTCCCCTCGAACCACTTAAGCATTTCGCGCTGCAAAGAGTAACCTACGGCACGGCTAGCGCCTCTTTTTTGGCCACTCGGTGCCTTCTACAAATTGCTAGAGACAATCAAACTTCCTTTCCCCAAGCGGCTTTAGCCATAACTAACGATTTTTATGTCGACGATCTGCTCACCGGTTCGGACACTATCCCCGATCTAACCAAGCTGAAATCCGACCTAGGTGCGTTACTTGCTCAATATGGTTTCACGTTGCACAAATGGGCATCAAATGAACCCACAGCGGTCGCAAATCATCACAACTTTTCACTACCCCTAAATAAACAGGACAACGTGCGTACCCTGGGCATTCTTTGGAACAACACTGCCGATTCATTTTTGTTTAATGTCAAACTATCTCCGGTTGACCATAGCATATCCAAGAGAAAGATTCTTTCAATTATCGCCGGAATATATGATCCGCTGGGTTTAATCGGACCAGTTGTCTTTTTGTATAAACACTTTATGCAGCGACTTTGGCTTTGTAAGCTTGGTTGGGATGAACCGATTTCCGGTCAGTCACTTTCGGATTGGCATTCTTTGTGTAACAAATTGAGTCTGATTGGTAAAATAGTAGTCCCGCGATCTATTCGTTGCAACCGTGAGGCGGTTACGGTTCAGTTGCATGGGTTTTCGGATGCCTCGGAGAAAGGGTTCGGCTGTTGTATATATATCCGAGTCATTTATCGAGATTCTACTGCTTCCTGTCGTCTCTTGTGTTCCAAATCTCGCGTGGCTCCCCTACGCCAAGTGTCATTACCTCGCATCGAGCTCTGCGCTTGTTTGTTATTATCGCGACTCGTATCTAAGGTTATTCCTGCTCTTTATTCGTTTATTGATAATGTACATTTGTATTCTGATTCTATGGTGGCTCTTTACTGGATTCATGCGCAGTCTACGCGTTGGAAGACATACGTCGCTAATCGGGTTGCTGAAATTCAGCGTCGCACGCAAGCTTATACCTGGCATCACATTGATTCGCGACGCAATCCTGCTGATATTATATCTAGGGGGTGTTTCCCTGACGTTTTGCGCGATTGCTCGCTTTGGTGGCACGGTCCTGGCTGTCTGTCTCAATCGTCAGACTCTAATCCTGTCCCATCCTTTGTACCGGCAACTCCATCGTCTTCGGAAGTCACCGCGGAAGAGAAAACTGCACACAACCGGTCGCTAATGTCTACCCTGGCTGTTGACTTATCGTTGGACTTTTCCTCGTTGCACCGGCTGACACGTGTATACGCTTACTGTTTTCGTTTCATCAGAAATATTAGGCACTCATGTGCGGACAAACTTTCTGGCGGTCTGACCCCTGTAGAAATTCACCAGTCTCTCAATTTCTTCATAAAACAATCTCAGTCGATCCACTTCGCAACCGAAATTAATTGTCTTCGGAACGGATCTCCTGTTTCCATTAGGAGCAAGTTGGCTTCTCTCGACCCGTTTCTTGACGACTCTGGAGTGATACGCGTGGGCGGACGTTTGCAGCATTCCCAGTTACCTTACGATTCGAGACATCCTATCGTATTACCCCCATCGGCGCATATTACACGCCTTATCATCGGACGTGAACACATTCGTTTACTTCACGCTGGTGCTCAGCTCGTGCATCATTCACTGCGTCAACGTTGGTGGATTGTTAGTGCCCGGCTGGTCATCCGTTCCATTATTCGTAAGTGTCTCAAGTGTATTAGGTTTAGTGCCACACAGCAGGTCCAGAGACTTGGCATTTTGCCATCCCCTAGAGTCACTCCTTCAAGGCCATTTCTATTTTACGCGGTTGATTATGGTGGTCCCTTCATGATTCGTCATGGCGGGCAGAAGTCTAGAACATTTACTAAGGCATACGTATCTCTGTTTGTTTGCTTAGCAACAAGGGCTATTCACCTGGAATTGGTGTCCGACCTTACTGCCAGCGCATTTGTAGCTGCTTTACGTCGTTTTATGGCACGTCGGGGTATACCTAGTCAGCTGTACTCCGACAACGGCACGAACTTCAGGAAGGCCCGCACCATCTTACATGACATTTACAACTTTTGGCACAATAAGAGTGCCATCACCTCGATTAAGTCATTCACATCCTCTCAGGGGATATCATGGTCATTTATTCCGCCTTCCTCACCTCACTTCGGTGGCCTTTGGGAGAGCGGCATAAAGAGTTTGAAATTTCATCTGCGCCGCGTGGTAGGCAAATCTATATTAAACTTCGAAGTGTTCACGACCGTTTTGTCTCAGATAGAGGCATGTCTGAACTCTCGACCTTTATTTGCTATTTCTTCGGATGTTAACGACCCGGTGCCACTTACACCTGTCCATTTTTTGATTTGTGCGCCCCTAACTGCGATTCCTGACCCAGACCTTTCTCACGTTCCTGTTTCTCGTCTTGGTCGTTGGCAACTACTTCAGAGGTTTGTCCGGGACATTTGGAAGGCGTGGTCTCGCGATTATTTGCACCAGCTGCAACAGCGTCACAAGTGGAAGTTTGCCAAAGATAATGTTTCCATTGGTGACTTAGCTTTGCTTATTGAGGATAACTTGCCTCCATTAGCCTGGGAATTTGGCGTGATCATCGCCACATTTCCCGGCCCAGATAACTTGGTTCGCGTCGTAGACATTCGCACGCCTACGGGTGTTTTGCGGAGACCAATACATAAATTATGTCTGTTGCCAGCGCGAGACGAGATTTGACATTATGATTATAGCACAATGCTGTTTTATTCAGCCACTGGCTTATTATTTGTTACGACCATTTGGTCAACATAATTGTGATGAATTGTCACAATATTTTTGTCAATTTTGCGTCGTGGCACGCTTCTAATTATCACAGTTCTGTGGTATCTTGATATTTGTATTGTATGTTAATTTTTGTGGCATACTATGTATCACATTTTCATTGATGTTATGGGGTGTATTGCATGTCTTTGGGTGGTCTTATTTATGAAATGTTATTACATAATATTCGCATGTTTTGCCGTTAAGTTACCATGCATTCATTTCTTTATATTGTTGCTGATAAATGTGTACTATTCTGTGAATGTCTTTAAATTGTTAAATTGTTTCTGTAATTTCAGTATTGTATTGTTCTTTGACATTGCAATTATTTATCTTGTAATTATTCAAATTATTGTTGTTGTATTCACATAAATTGTGTCTATGTAAAAACTATTGTAAGCGTCTGCCGTATGTAACTGCCTCGTCTAATTTATTCATATTGTATTTTATATTTTATTCATTTTGTAAGTAAGCATGCACAATTCTTTATTTAAAATTATGACATACATGTCATAGCTGGGCTGCATTCAGCATCTGGTTTGCTCATACATTGTTACATATTGTAAATTCCTGAAACTTCAGGAATAGCATGTCTAGGTCAGTACATGCCGCCCTGCTAAATATACAATAGAACATGCAACTACAACATGTTCAACAACAATTTTGTTCATGATGAACCTCCGTTCATGCATTAAACATTGTATAATTATGTATTTTTCTTTCATGTTTTATAATGTTACATACTGCACACACCTGTGTCAGAAATATTGTTAACCAGACTTATTCGTATATGAAACAGCTGTTCGCCAACCTTGGCCTGCAATCGCCTATCTGCAGGCTTATCTTATGCATGCTTATCTCTAAACTAGCGGCAGACTGCCGTTATCTAATCTCAACTCAAGGTTCAACTTAGCCTTGAAGCTAACCATTGTTAGTAAGAACTGCACTCTTTTAAATTAAATTGTAAATGTATTCTAATTTATTAAAAAATGTATTAAAAAATCTTTTTGATTTTTGACGGGCAGCTTATGGACGGTAGCGCGATTATTTTATTTTCTAGGTTGGCTAATCTGATTTATATCGCGCATCAATTTTCGCGTGGTTGTACCTTGCACAGTGCATAGCTAGCTTCCTCGGCGTTCGGTTCGCCGAATCCTTCGCTGTCAATTAGTGTCGACATTAAATGTAGGCTTTAGGCCTTTGTATTCTCGATTATGGCCGACTAGGCCCTCTTCATGATTAGCTAAATTCATACTAATTCGCAACATGCAGTATTAGCCAGCCTTATTCAAATTTACAGCTCTAATGTAATTATTCAAAATATTAAAATTATTCGTATACAGTCCACTTCTTGTTATTTCTTAATGCAGAATTAATTCATTTTACACATCATCTCAATCACTATGGAAGACCAGCCAACAGAATATTTAATTTAAGAAGCATACATTTAGCCCACTTGGGCCCAATTAATTAACACTTCCTGTCCACGCTTGTGGAACATTAAAGAAATAAAAATTAAAGAAATAATTGAATTCAATGAGAATTGGTCAAAGTAAAAGTTGCGTGTTTGAACATTGTAATATAGACAATAAGAATCATTTCAAAATTATTAGATTAAGTTGATTTTTGATTGTATAAAATAATATGAGTGTTGTCAAATAGTGCGAACGCATGCATAGGCATATGGCGAGTGCGCGTGTGCGCGTGTGAATAACTGTATTACAAAATAACTTTAAAAAAACGAATTAAATTAAATAGCTTTGGTGTAAATCAAATATCCGACATAAGGCTTATACCAGATTGTACATAAAAATAAGACCTATATGGTAGTATTGTTTGTGAGTAATATAAAGAACAAAATATATGAGTTTTTTCGTAAAAAAATTTTATCACCCACAAGAAAAGCAATAAAATTATACCGGTTTTATTTGCACGTTTTACATCGCCCATATGCAATTTCTTACAAGTAGAATGTTATCTGGACTGTAACGTAAGAGTGAGGGAGCGGTTTTGACCAATGAGATTGGCTAATATATATGAGTTGATTTGATCCGTGACGAGACGCAAGGCAGTCTACCGTAGAACTCAGAAGATGCAGTATCGCTACTCTCTACAACGTGTAATCGTTAACTCTGATTCAGTGCGTTAGGTCTGTCAGTAGTTACGAACACAAATAGTATAGTGCGCGACTGAATAATCGAGTGCTAATTCGGTAATAGTTTGAAGATCGTCCGCTTAGGCATTTTGAACACATCAAGCTGCCGGATATATAAAATTAAGACGTAATTAATAACTAATCATTGTTCGTAGGAGTATCCAACCCGTTAAACGACCTTGAGAGCTGAAAACTGGAGGAGATCCTGAAGAAGAACCTCAGGAAGAGCGGCGGTATCCTGACGACTACCTGAAAGGAGCATCTGTAGACACTCATCAGGAAACGAGGAGGAACACCGCATCATTCGTCACATCAGGAAAGTCACCACATTTATATAAACCTAAATAAATCAATAAAACAAATAAACTAAAAAGACTGAGAAACTTATAGGAATTAAGATATATATTATTAGAGTGTAGGAATTATTTTAAAGTATAAAATGCAAGTGAACAGAAACTGTTCATTAATTTTATTTACAAAAGAAGTAGTAATTTATTTATTTAAACAGAAGGATTAATTTATTGTATTTGTATTAAAAACTGTCTATTAAGTTTTGTTGTGCTAACATAAACTGTAGTAAATTCTGTGCCGCCAAAAATTAAGAAAATCGTTAATTAAAGCCAAGCATTCCCATATCTAGATATCGACCTATTTATTGTATGCGCCTTGTACATCGCAATGTATAGACTAATCAGTAACGAGTTCTTGAATTACTAGCATGCAATTATGTAATTTACATGTACAAAGATAAACTTTAATAGTAAGTCATATTACACGTTATTACTTGGGTAGGCCTATCACTTAGTGGTATCAGAATGCGTCTTTCCACCACCTGCAACTGCCTATTTGAGTGTATAAGTAAGATAACTTCTTCTGTATGGCACCGCGTATAGTATTAATAAAAAACTGTGCCTAGCCATCAGTGAATAAAGCGATAAAACTTTTAAAGACTATTTTTTTTAAATGAAAATTTCTTATTAATTGTTAAAACAAAGAGTTTTTCAAAATTTTGGAACAAATACATAAGGTTCACTTTATATTTACTATATATTGCTATTATATGTCATTTCTAAACTATTTTGTAAAGTTATAATATTAGGTCTAGTATAAATTATAAATATAAACCACGGACGTTTTAAATACAAATCCCAACACGTTTCTAATTTTTTTGTATAAAATATCGTTTTAAATAGTGTACAGTATTTAAAATAATAATATTGCCTTAAGCTACACATCTGCAGTAATGGGTGTGTGTTAGTATATGACACGACATTTTCAACTTCCAGTTTTGAGAAACAGTCGCGTAGATTTTGTACATGAAAGTGTTTATTCGTGTTATTTTTTTTTCAAACTTATTACTTTTCCAAAGCTTAAGGAATTATACTTTAATTTCACTTCTTTTTGACACATAAAGTGAATACTAAAATAACGACGTAGTATACAGAATATTGATTTTCCCGTTTGAACACAAAGTACTAAATATTAATCATTAACTAGCTTACTGAACGCAGCTCTCACATCAAGCTGTCAAAATAAATTTATAAACAAGTTACCAACATGTGTCAGCCATAATATTTAACCGTCAGCCGTACGTGCTAGATTCACAACAACAACAACTGACAGGAGAGGATAAAACCGAGAGCGAAATGCACATATTAAATTACAATTTTCCGTGCGCCGTTTTAATCCATCTGCTGTAACATTTTATGAACGTTTCGTTATAGGATTCTGTAAAAAATATAGGCTTATTTCAGTTGATATTTCATCCATGCTCAACTAATATTTGAATAGCGTAAAATAGTACATATCCCACACTATTGTAGGTAAATGAAGTGAGAAGTTTAGGTGTAGTAGTAATCAACCGCGGAGCAGTGGCAGCTGCATAATAAGAGTGAAGCGTCTTCGACACGGTAAATATATCGTGGGCAATAACCAAATTTATTTTTTATTAAAGGAGAGTTATGTTTCATGTCAGGAAATGTGATTCATAAACTGAACAGCGAAAGACAGGGAAAAGACCAATGAAATCTGACCACCAGAGAGTGCCAACATGAATAGAAGGAACATGCCAGAGAGTAGCAACAGATGAAAGCTGAACGAACACTGACAACACAAATAGAAGGAAGCTACATTTAACAGCGATACATAAAAATATGATTTTGTAAACATAATATAAATATAATAGATATAATAACGAAAAAAGGTCGATAGTACGTTTTATTAAAGGAAACACGATCTGGAAGAATCTGCCTGAACAAGGGGCCATTGCACTAGTGAGGATAATCTTGTTATATTTTGTAGTACAGTGACAGGATTTGATATGGAGCCAATAACTGAAGAATACTGTTAGAGCGACTGACTGAACAGCACTTTTGAAATAAAACTTTTCATAAAGTGCATTAGTTTCTTAATATAATTTACTGTGTTTCGCGTACGGCAATTTGTAAACCTTTCCGTTCGGTCAGTTACTCGATGATGTCGGGCGAATGTATCTTTTTTGCCCAAATGAATGCACAAACAATTTTATGCTATAATTATTTACCATATTAGGTAATATATTTCGATTTTTTAATTTATCTTAGTGGAGATAAACAACGGAGACCTCTCGAGTCAGTTTCTAAATTTCATAAACTATTGAAATAACAGTTTATTACTTTTCTATTGTTTACATCTTTGTTTACGACCAAAATTATTTAAAAATTTATGGAATGATAGAGAATAACGGTTATTACATTACAAAAGTTTGAAAATTGTAATATGTAACTTTAATGTTCTGACGACTAATTTGAAAATCGCGCAGTACATAGAAACAATGAACCCATAAACGCAATATATTACCCTACCTTCCCTATTGTATCATGTGACTTCTCAATGAACCAGCGTAACGAATAGGCGTATACATATTTAAATTTCGTTTGTGGTTCTATAATTTATGAACTGTGGTACACTGTAAGTTTTCCTGTTATAGTCCAGTCATAACCCAGACCTTTGATAAATGCCAGCTAATGCTACATCCTGTGTTGGAAGGAAAACGACAGCCGCAGGAATCAGATGCTAAATAATAAGAATCCAACGCAATGGACTGCAAAAACACACTGCACGCGCACACTTGCATGCATTTCTATATTTCTATATTTATTTATTATAATATATAATGGCTTCCATGTGTACCACCGAAGCAGCTTAGGAGTCAGGCAGGGAAGGCTGCCTTATGCGACCCGTACGGCATACAAGGAAGGCAGTGTGGCCAGCACTACACTTCAGCCGCCTATTATTATCCCCAGGATGTTATCCCAGATACTCATTTTCAACAGACTGAGTCGACCTGGGGACTGAAAAACGCACCTTGATTTTTATGGTTCGGGCCCGGGAATCATTATTACTTAAAAATTAAAAAATGTGTTTATTTACTTATTATGTTTACATGTTACCACTCTAACGTACGGAAATGAAATAAGACGACAGTGTAAAATTGAACAAACAGTTTTTTTAACTGTTTTGAAATTTGTTTCCTCTTTATACTTTATATTTTGTGACTGGCAAAAATTATAAATCGAATAAATAATTGAACTACATTATTCTGATAAATGAATCCCTTTGTTTACACATACGTCTATTTGGGAAATTAAAAGACATACAAATTTTTCACATTTATTTTCTAATACCAGCATAAAATTTTGAACCTTCCTTATGATAACATAACATGGATCAGAGGTGACCGCGCGTGCGCGCGCGCAAACACAGATTTAATGCATTCGTACTTGTGTTTGGTAAAACAGCAGTATTACAAAGAGAGGTAATTGAAAGCAAGAGGTTTACATTTTTTAAATTAATGTAATTAATTAAATGCGCATAATTAATCATTCAAATGTTAATTCGTTTAATTAATTTACTTAATTAGTCCTGTTCAATGAGTAGTTCTATTTATTTAGCCCCGCATTGGGAAGCCATATACAACTATGCAAATATGGAAATTAGGCACATTTATTAGTTTGCCTGTTAGGTAAATTAATACGAAAAGAAAACAATTTATCATTAACTTCTAACGAGATTCATGTTATGTTAATGTCGCAAGTTGGCTGTGCCATATACAATTCTGTGATTTACGTTAATTTGATACATAAGTTACTTAATTATCATTTCTGATTGACACGTGTAAATTTAGTTGATTAGAAGAATCTATGTGCATTGGAAAATATGTAAATTGATCTAGTGTGATGCACCGTAACTATGATTGCACCCTCCTTTTTTTTATATCTTACGTATAATGTGGATCACAATCGAGGTAGTCATAAATAACGTAACGCATACGCATATTTAGCTCTAGAAATAACAATTTATTACTTACTAAGCAATTAGTAATCAGTATTCTAGATTGAACATAACATACTCTTGCAACGAAAACAATATCTTATTTCGTTAATTGATGATACTTCCTCTAGTTTTACAAACATGAGTAAAAAGAATTACACTAAGTTCTACTTTACGTTCACAACCTTACTAAATCTAGTGGATTCATATTTCCAGACATACTTCCGCAATAATGATCGTTTTATCTAAGTTAATTAACATCTGATATTTATAATCATCTCGGTGTGGATTCTTTTTGAGAAACAAGTCAGTGGCTTTATAACTACCAGCAATAAATAATTTACATTAGGCCTACTTGTTTTCAGTTATCCAATTTGCGTAGAAACTCCGTCCGGCGTCTTGCATTCCTCCATTCTCCAGAACAATCGTTGACCACTTGGCACATATATCACAGATGAATGGTACACATTGCACACACACTGGTCTCCGCACTCCCGTGTCGATGTACTTCCGGTCATGTTTGTTTTATAGTTATGTGTTCACGTATATTACTAAGTATGATTAACCACACATTGATTGGTCGTTTTATGTTTAAGTTTGTTCGTTAGTGATTGACCATATTATCACTAAATACTGAACGTTTGTGCTTTAGTCAGTCATTATCGTATTTTATTTATGAATGTTCTATCACAATAATTGAAGTGTAACGTTACTCGTATGGTACATTAGTTATGATTCTGTTTTGTAGTTGATTAATAATGTATCTTCGCACTCCGGTGTCAATGAATCGAAATATTATACAGTTTGGTTTAGACGAATATTAAACTCGCGCTTGAAACTAACAAGTCTTTTGACTCCGTACTCATTGACGTTAAAATACACTTTCGCATTTTAATATATAATGTTTCTGTTCATTTCTAACTCCTTTGAAATACCGCGAGCGAAATGATATGGTTAAGTAATATAATATCTCTGAGTTCTCCGATTACGGCGCACTATGTTATATGACACTGCGGTAATAAACTGATATACTATTAAGACATTATGCACTAATGTATTTAAACTATTAAGAGTCTAAGTTCAATAATACTGAGAGTCTAATACGCTATTAAGTTGAAATCAAAACTGAGAACTTGTAACATACCCAGTTGTAATGATACTAATAATTTTTATGAAGCAGAGATTTTGCACTACTGAGCGATTTTAGAATACTTAGAGCTTTTTTAATACTGAGAGATTTTATAATACTCAGAGATTTTATAATACTGAGACTCGCTTCTGGTCAATAGGCCTACCCAGTTTTATAATATTGACTCCTACTACATACTCTAGCTCAGATCTTCTCCATCCCTCCATCGTCGTTCTCATTGGGTTCTTGTCTCGTTTTCTACCAAAACTCCTCCCAACGTCTTAAGTTAAATTATGACTCCTTTCAGATTCGTTCTCGACATACGTCCCCATGGTAACGTCTTTCTGGAGTCCTGCCTTGACCAAACCTTAGCATCTGATAGGCTGTCTATACCCTACTTCCAATACTCTGGCTGGTGCCTCCACCGTCGCAATTCTCCGAAAGACCAATTTCCATGCCTGTCGATCACGCGATTGTTTTCATCCCTATCCAGACTGCGTTTCTCTAATTGATATCCTGACACCCTAGGTTCCTATAGTCTCTTGGTGTGACGAATCTTGGTATTGTCTCGTTATATCCTCTAGCATCTGTTTCCCACGCCGATGGTGGCCGACTTCTTAGTACCGCACATCTGCCTTCCACACTCTGTCCTCTCGTACATGGAATGGTACACGAGCACCCTGCTGTTGGTTACATTGTCTTCTCATTCTCGCAACATATGCCCTTTTGTTCAAATGACAACCCTCTAAGTTAAGCCACTGTAAACTCTTTGCGCCAGAGTGTCGCCTTTGACATTACAGTACACACATGGTGAAACAATGCCATTGCTTCCTTCGTATCGTATAATCTTGGTACGAGGCAGCGCTTTTGTTTCTCTGTTACCAACTTTCTTTCCCACGCGTATACCTTTATTTCACACGTCTGCTAACTGAGCCATTGTCTCCGCTTGTGAGGCGTCCAATTGTCGTCTAATAGAATAACAAGTATTACCTGTGTGACGGTTGTTACTTTTCCCCAATACATCACTCTCTTGACAGCAGCTAACTGCGTTCGCGTCCGTTTCGTAATCAAAAAATGTCTTCAAAAATTTGTCCTATAGCTTGGAACATATTATTTACCAAAGGGAATTGCTAGTAGTTACGTAAAGTAGATTCTACTTCGCTACACATATAAGCATGGGTCAAAGGAATGACGAGATTGTTACAGCAACGTAATACACGTTATCCTGATTACGTTTTGAACAATCGAGTTTTACGTACGTTCGCTAAGCTCATGAACTCCTAGTACTGCCTGTACTTGTTTTTTCTTAAGGAATTCAGTTCCTCGAATATACACTGTTATATCGGGATACTTAGTTTTTATTAAATTAATAAAATGCTCTAAATTTTAAATTGTATTGACAAATAATGATAATCAGATCAACCTTAACACCTTTTCAGCATAAAAGTTCATGTTGCTTAATCACATGACAAGGGCACCTGAAAGTGTTAAAGATTTATTACTGTAGTTTCAGCCAACATTTGTCTTTACAAATATTAGTTATGAATATCTCTATCAACAAGAAGACAATTAACTTTAAAGAGAGTAGAATTAATTATAATTGCTTAATAATAGGTTCCTAACTTTTGCTAGCTTTCTTCAAGAGCCAGAAATCCATGGAAGTTGCGCCCTGCCACTCGTTAAAATGCGCTCGGTAAGCGCACGTCAAATTCTTTTAAGAATGACGCTCTTTGATAAACACGCATCGTGATCTCTCGTAGACTTACTTCTAGATAGATTTCCGATTCAGTATTAGTCCGTATTAATCATAAACCATATGAGTAAACTAGGTTAATAAAGGTCACCTCCCGGGCTGCTAACAAGAAGTTAGGCTTAATGGCGGATCATTTAGTATCGCTTGAAGGGGTTTGACAACCCCCTCAAGGAGAGGTGGTTCTGTGGTGCTAATGGTCCGCAAGTAGGGAAAAGAAGAGATCGCAGCCACCGACCAGACAAAGGCAAACCGAGTTGGAACTCTAAGACCGCCACGAATTAAGTCATTTCTGATAAAGCAAAGAGGTCCCGACAAGGATAACTAGCATTGCGTTTCAACCTTTTATTTATTGTTGCCCTAGATGTCGCACTAAGGACTTATTGTCCACCTGGGTGCTAGGAATTTCACCTCGACTTTCCATGGTAGGCCTAGTGTACCATTTCTTCCCCTTCTAATTATTAAGTATTAGAAATTAAACACAAAATCTAGTATGATTAATTACCAAGTATTTAAGCTTCTTAAATCAATTGTTGCCTTAGGTAAATAATGCTAACAACCCTTTCCACTATCAGGAAACTACAAAGATGTAAGGAGTTGATCCCAATTACGCCCCGCGTTCTGGAGCGCCAAATACAAAGATTATGCAAGTATTTATTATGCTAACCGTGATTTAATTAATTAATCTGTGATTGCCGAGCCCCACGTTCTTTGGGAGCCAAATACAACTTCAATTGGGGATTAATTATGCCAACAATAATTAATTAATTTTGTAATTATACTAATTTGTAAAATGAGATCGTGTAATCACTCAATTAGGTTACTCATATCAACTGATTGAAGCTAAGTGATAAGTTAGTTCTTTTAAGTTAGCATAATTACTGCACTAAGACTCTAATTATTGTATAAATTAATAAAAACTACTATAAATCATTCAAGTGCCATTACTTTCTTGTTCTGAGGTAACTTTAACAATAATGAACGAAATTATTCTGGATAAAATAAACACTTATTTATTAACATCATTAAATAAAGAGACTTCAATATATAAATATGGATGATTCCCTGTAAGTACATTCATAAAAAGAACACATGTATATATATATATATATATATATCAAATTACAATGCGAATCCAATACGTTGTTTGCAGGAAAACATACACATACATATATAATACAATCGATATATAGAAAAACACAAATAGTCGAACAATAAATCTTATACTAATGGGTTCATTGCTTGCCTCAGATGAATAGCGTTAATTATATTTATCATATTTAATTTAAATACTCAAGGGTGTTTTCTTGAAAAGAGACAGGACAGTAGAGTTCTTATGATAAGAATAGCATAAAGATTACTTGTAAAGTGATTTATCCGATATTTCCATCGGTGTAACTCCTTCTCGTTGGTGGTCCATATGTGTGAAGTTGCGTAGCTGTGATGTCACTAACACTCAACACGCGCGGATCAGATTCACTCGCGCTGTGTGTATTTTCTGTTGATTCGGCTGTTACTGTTAGAGTCTATGAAATCATGTGTCGTGTGGGTAAGTTCATCATTAACTATGGTGTATATATCTGACTGTCTATTGTTGAACTTCTTGTGTGTACATTAATGTATAGTGTCTTTGATACCGTGGTGTAATTGTTCCAAATTATATTGTATCGCTTCGCACTGTACAACGTTACGATTTCGTTGTCCGGTAAAACATTAACAATAAGAACTATTGAACACATTACAAAATCCGTCGGTTATTGATGAGTGTGGTTACATTATTGCGCGTCGGTTATTGATGAAACTGCGATTGGTTAGTTCAGTTCTGAATTTAGCGGTAACTGAGTATAATAAAGAACTCGAGAGTTATTAAACACTGGCGTATGTTGCATTATTTAGTCGCTGTAGGTACACTATTACCGGATACTCGCCAATATCGAAATGTTTGTCACTTAATTATATACCGCGTAGCAGAGTTTCAAAGTCCAACTGCTGTCCGTATGTTAATCGAACGGTATTAAGACTTAGAAGATTTAGTTCCGTGAAGACTGTTAAAGTATACGATTGAGAAATTTATAAGAAGACTCTCGAAAATTGTATTAAGACTGTTGGAAAAATGTATGAAGACTGTTCGTTGAAAAATATGTGTAGACTGACTCCTGCGTGCTCTGCAAACAGTTTTTTATCAAGCATCGTTTACCACAATGCAATCTTCTGGAAGACACGCCTCAGGTCGAACATGATAGGACAGAAGAACTCCTACCCTTATGCAAGACTATCGTTCTTCAATTCTCATTCGACGTTCCCGTTGCCACGATGACGACGGTCCTCTCCACCTGTCCTCTGGGTAGATGCTGGGTTGTGATTGGGTATCCTGTCTCCCCACAAGTTCGCGTCGAAGGCCTCCGTACTCTTTTCCTGGAACAAGAGCAATTTCTCGGCTGTCGATCAGGTCTTTGTCTAAGCGTACTCCGGACCCTGCTGTTGTTCTCACGCGAACAATGTGTCGTATTTCGTAATTGTTTCACTATCCTTGACCCTTTTCCGTTAGCTATCCGGACGCAGCGTGTCGTCGTTTCCAAAACGGCACTCCTTCTCCCTGTCGTAAATATCGGTTGTCGCCAGTAAGACGTTCCCCCGCTGTGCACAAGTTCGATTCCATTCTTTAGATATCGATGTCAGTTCTCATACAGGGTAAATACCATTGTGTACTTACACCCTTTTTCTTACTGCTGGTACACTTCAAATTAACCTTGCAGTGTGTCCGTCACAGTTTCTCCGTAAATCGCTACTTGACATAGTCCCTTTTATCTTGCATGTTGCAGGCTGTAAATCTCGGTTGAGTCGAGTCTGTCACGGCCAACCTTATTTCCCATTGTAAAGTTATGTGAAGCGTATTCGTATTGTCCGAAGCAAACGTTCAGTTGACACATCGTTAAACTGTTCTTTATTTATTGCTCGTGGCTATGTGTAGGGGTGTCTTGCTGTATGTAACGTCTTTTCGATCATAATATTAAAAATTTTTAATTCTTGGTTGTTACATAGTCCCCAAATCGGATTGGATGTTGGATTAGCAGAAGACATTCTAATCCGTTTTCTGCGCTCTGTGTTTGTTGTGGGAGTCCCCTCTGATAAGGTCACGGTCATTGACCCACTTTCCTCTGCTTGGGGTATACGGGTATATATTCCCTATATTTTGTTGTAAACTAACTCTGGGAATTTATTGCCGTGCATCTGAGGAAGGATGAACGCATTTTCACACATTGTGCATATCTAATTAGATATGGGATTATTTTACAATAATAATAATAACTGTGGATGGCTGTGTCATCCGCTTATAACCTAATACATGAAATAATGGTTTCGACATGAAATGTAATTATTCATGTATCGTTTAAATATCGTTAAGATAGTTAATGTCCTTAGTCTATCTTTAACATCTAAAACACAATTTACGAACCTGTAAATACATATTGATACATTCATTATTTGTTATTGAGTATCACTCACAATACGTATTACTAACATTTATACTGATTATATTGATTATAAATTTATATACATTATTTAGGAACAATTAACAATTCATTTGAAATCATTATGATTATAGATAACTTCGCTTTATACCACTCAGATTTGATTAATTAATCTTACATCATTGTGTGTCTATAAAAAGCTCGTTATAACGTCTTTAGCAATTTATTGCTGCACACTCGATCGAACTTTTCGCATCATAAGTGTCCTTTCTATTGAAATTTCCATTAACATTGGTTATACACATGTAATTAATGTCATTAGACTGTCACATCGTGACTTAAGAACCCCATGTACAAAAAAAATCTTTAAATTACACGCTAATAAGTTATACATCATATCGTTTAGCTAGTTGGACCGGTTTTCGCGGGACATTCGCCCTATGCGCTGGCCCACGCCCTCTATAGTCCAACTAATTCTCGATGCAACTTTCGCTTTCCTGTGAGACTTGTACTTTCGTTTCGTAATACCTCTTCAGCAGACGCACATTAAATTTCCTCTCACCTTGCTACTGCTATCACACTCAGTGAGTTCGTATGTAGCGTCATTTTAACTTCATACGTTAATCTCCATTCATTAATACTCATATCTATAATTATCTTACCTTGGTTTATGTATTATCACATAATCAATCATATTTAATGTATTTTATTCAATATTATCTAACCTAATTATTAAATTTTCAGACGTTCTTAAAATCGCCTTCTTACCACGTGTTCATTTAATTCGTTCTTAACTTTCTATTTGTGGAGACATAGTTGTATGTCTTGTAGACCTTGTGCCGTTACTCACGCACGCATTTTTGTTTGTAAATAGTGAGGGTGCTGACCTTGGGGTTTGCGACACACATTTACCCAACAGCCGGCTAGTCGTCCCCGTTACTCTGGTACAATGTGCTGCTCTTACGCCTCCAAGATTTATGACATGTCCCTTTCTCTCTCTCTGAGGGTGGGTAGAAGATATGTCACACCGTCCTTTCCGACCACTTTCTCTAAGCCGACACGCGCTAAATTGCTTTTGTCGCCTCTTCCAAACATGTCCACGGCTCCTTTCTTCGACATTCATTTTACTACTCGTGTGCTCACGTAATAATATCTTGTTTTCTATATTTTTAAGAATTCTTACCTCGAGCGCTTGGACACGCCTTTCAGTACTGGTAGCACTTATAATATGCTTAAGTCGTCCAGTAAGATTTTTTCTCCTCCTTTTCCTCATAACATTTCTTGTCCAGGACGAATATGTATACGGACCTGGTAGGGTTTTCCGCTTCACATCATCCATGGCTTGCTTAAATTTGCATTCATTTTCATAACATGCAGTATTCATCTTAATATCGAACTTTCCTTTCATGTTCTTTATTAATGCACCTCGACTACTTAGTCGATGTACGCCTGTTCCACACGCTGGATACTTCATCGTTGGATTCACTGATGCAGCATCTATTCTTATGCTATATAATTTGTGCTTTTTATGCATTCTACTTGATAGTATTAAACTTTTATTATCTCTATCCATGTCTGGATAATCATCTTCCGAAGTCATTAAATACAAAGAAACAAAATCATTTCTTTTCTTAATCCACCTGTTTCTCGGCTTACTACTGACACTTACGTTAGATCCCACAGTTGCTAATTTCTTAGTAGCTAACACGTCTGTGAAATCAACAGCGTTATCATTATCTCGTACTTTCCGTACCTCTTCATAACTTTTATTCACTTCTTCTTCCTGCTTCTTCTCTACTTCGTTTTTGTTGTTGTTCCATGTATTCGTATGTTCACGTATATCTGTGCGTAACAGCGTGAGCTGCTCATGGTTACTATCTAGTTTTTCGTTCAGTCTTTCAAACCTCTCGTTAAAATTTTTATTCTGCTTGGCAAACATCTCGTCTAGATTTTTATTAAAATTTTTAAAATAGTTATTTTGCTTGTCAAACATCTCGCTCATGAAGTCCATCAACGACCGTAACGTGACTTCTTGTTGTTGTTGTTGTTGTTGGGACTCCTGTCCCCGCGCTCTGACGTCTGACGTCTCCTCGGTCATTTGTGAATAGGTTGGTGATTCCTCTCGTTCGACATCAGGTACACCCTGTTGGTTATTAATATCGAAATTCATGGAATCGGAACTACTGGTCGTCATTTTTGCAGCTTTACTCCGCGTTAACATTCAGTCCAACTAGCTTCACACTAATAATATTTGTTCTTACAACTAACATGAAATATATACGCTTATGCTATCTACTGCCTGCTCTTTGCCGTGCGATGGGCGCCAAATACAAAGATATAAGGAGTTAATCCCTATTACGCCCCGGGTTCTGGAGCGCCAAATACAAAGATTATGCAAGTATTTATTATGCTAACCGTGATTTAATTAATTAATCTGTGATTGCCGAGCCCCACGTTCTTTGGGAGCCAAATACAACTTCAATTGGGGATTAATTATGCCAACAATAATTAATTAATTATGTAATTATACTAATTTGTAAAATGAGATCGTGTAATCACTCAATTAGGTTACTCATGTCAACTGATTGAAGCTAAGTGATACGTTAGTTCTTTTATGTTAGCATAATTACTGCATTAAGACTCTAATTATTGTATAAATTAATAAAAATTACTATAAATCATTCAAGTGCCATTACTTTCTTGTTCTGAGGTAACTTTGACAATAATGAACGCATATATTCTGGATAAAATAAACACTTATTTATTAACATCATTAAATAAAGAGACTTCAATATATAAATCTGGATGATTCCCTGTAAGTACATTCATAAAAAGAACACATGTATATATATATATCAAATTACAATGCGAATCCAATACGTTGTTTGCTGGAAAACATACACATACATATATAATACAATCGATATATAGAAGAACACAAATAGTCAAACAATAAATCTTATACTAATGCGTTCATTGCTTGCCTCAGATGAATAGCGTTAATTATATTTATCATATTTAATTTAAATACTCAAGGGTGTTTTCTTGAAAAGAGACAGGACAGTAGAGTTCTTATGATAAGAATAGCATAAAGATTACTTGTAAAGTGATTTATCCGATATTTCCATCGGTGTAACTCCTTCTCGTTGGTGGTCCATATGTGTGAAGTTGCGTAGCTGTGATGTCACTAACACTCAACACACGCGGATCAGATTCACTCGCGCTGTGTGTATTTTCTGTTGATTCGGCTGTTACTGTTAGAGTCTATGAAATCATGTGTCGTGTGGGTAAGTTCATCATTAAATATGGTGTATATATCTGACTGTCTATTGTTGAACTTCTTGTGTGTACATTAATGTATAGTGTCTTTGATACCGTGGTGTAATTGTCCCAAATTATATTGTATCGCTTCGCACTGTACAACGTTACGATTTCGTTGTCCGGTAAAACATTAACAATAGTTCTGCGCGTCGGTTATTGATGAAACTGCGATTGGTTAATTCAGTTCTGAATTTCGCGGTAACTGAGTATAATAAAGAACTCGAGAGTTATTAAACACTGGCGTATGTTGCATGATTTAGTCGCTGTAGGTACACTATTACCGGATACTCGCCAATATCGAAATGTTTGTCACTTAATTATATACCGCGTAGCAGAGTTTCAAAGTCCAACTGCTGTCCGTATGTTAATCGAACTGTATTAAGACGTAGAAGATTTAGTTCCGTGAAGACTGTTAAAGTATACGATTGAGAAATTTATAAGAAGACTCTCGAAAATTGTATTAAGACTGTTGGAAAAATGTATGAAGACTGTTCGTTGAAAAATATGTGTAGACTGACTCCTGCGTGCTCTGCAAACAGTTTTTTATCAAGCATCGTTTACCACAATGCAATCTTCTGGAAGACACGCCTCAGGTCGAACATGATAGGACAGAAGAACTCCTACCCTTATGCAAGACTATCGTTCTTCAATTCTCATTCGACGTTCCCGTTGCCACGATGACGACGGTCCTCTCCACCTGTCCTCTGGGTAGATGCTGGGTTGTGATTGGGTATCCTGTCTCCCCACAAGTTCGCGTCGAAGGCCTCCGTACTCTTTTCCTGGAACAAGAGCAATTTCTCGGCTGTCGATCAGGTCTTTGTCTAAGCGTACTCCGGACCCTGCTGTTGTTCTCACGCGAACAATGTGTCGTATTTCGTAATTGTTTCACTATCCTTGACCCTTTTCCGTTAGCTATCCGGACGCAGCGTGTCGTCGTTTCCAAAACGGCACTCCTTCTCCCTGTCGTAAATATCGGTTGTCGTCAGTAAGACGTTCCCCCGCTGTGCACAAGTTCGATTCCATTCTTTAGATATCGATGTCAGTTCTCATACAGGGTAAATACCATTGTGTACTTACACCCTTTTTCTTACTGCTGGTACACTTCAAATTAACCTTGCAGTGTGTCCGTCACAGTTTCTCCGTAAATCGCTACTTGACATAGTTCCTTTTATCTTGCATGTTGCAGGTTGTAAATCTCGGTTGAGTCGAGTCTGTCACGGCCAACCTTATTTCCCATTGTAAAGTTATGTGAAGCGTATTCGTATTGTCCGAAGCAAACGTTCAGTTGACACATCGTTAAACTGTTCTTTATTTATTGCTCGTGGCTCGTGTAGGGGTGTCTTGCTGTATGTAACGTCTTTTCGATCATAATATTAAAAATTTTTAATTCTTGGTTGTTACAAAGCCTACGTCCGTCGAGGTGAGGCTTATCAGGAAGTCTAAGGCCGTACTGTAACAAATACAATAATAACAGGTTGCTGAAATAAGTTGTTGTGTTTCGTACTGTACGACTGAAGAATGACAGACGAGCTCACCAAAGCTACAGTACATCATTGCGATGCTAGAAATGGAAAATTAATAATTATAGAATAATAATATTGGACAATTAAGAAGTAATGTTGAAATATATCAAAGTATAGAGAATATAACAGAAACAATGAGGAAATGAAGACTATTATTTTCTGGATATTTTTTATAGAATGGACGACAATGGGTTGACAAACGAAATCTTTACATATCTGTGGCGGAAGAAGTCAACATCAAGTTGGATTAAAGAAGTCCGAAAGGAATTAGATAAAAATAATATAGGCCTACATGCAGAAGGAGCACCTGAAGGAGAAGTTTTTCGGGCAAAAGTGTTCTAAATGGAGGGAGTCCAGGGTAGGAGAGAGAAAAACACAGGTTCAAAGTGGACTGAAAACAGGAAGAAGAGACACAATGAGAAGATGAAAGAATAATGGAAAAAAGGAAAGAACAAAGAGTAAAGAATTGAAATTGGCATGTGGTGCTTAGATGGCCGATACGAAGAAAACAAAAATTGTTATTATTATTATTTTTATCACAATCATCATTATTATTGTTATCATCATTACTATTACAAGAAATTCTACGAAATATTAAACTACTAGAACGGTAAAGAGAATGACAGTGGGTAAAAGGAATCGTATATCATAAAGACAAAAGTTTATATAAAACCCGTATATTCGAACATATTTGATCATAATATTTATTTATTTAACCTGCGATCTGTTATAAGTGTGAAACCTATAATGTTCGTCTAATGTTTACAACATGTCAACAATTTACGCTGTGTAATAGTCGCGGAAACTGCCTATCTGTTATTCCAATATTGAAAATACAGATCTGTGTTGAAAAGGTACTTAATTAGCAGACAACCCTGACAACTTGTAGGGTTTTTGGCTCACAGTTTATTTATATTTGGTACATGGGATCACGTTGATGAGATCACATATATTATTACACATTACAATCGTACGTCACAGACACATACAATACGTGGATATAAACACCACACACACATCACATCACATTAAACACATCACATGTTTATCCACCATAGTCCCTTTAACTCTGTCGTTTGTGTATTTTCAGTATTATTGGTGACGCAGGCGTTGTCGCGAGATGCTTCGCAGATATCTCAAGAGGTCGCGGAGTCTCTTCTGTGGCTGTTAGTTCAAATTTCTGAAGCAGCATTGCCAAGCACAACTTAATTTGCATCATGGCGAAGCGATTTCCTGAACAACAAATAAAAGATCATTAGATAATTTTAGTAAGCCTGTACAAAGAATACTCACATTACACCATTCCCAAAGGAATTTAAAATATGGAATAAATATTAATTAATTTTTAAAGCTGTCATGTGGTATTTATACAATTTAAATTCTAAATACACACTCCGAATGTAAAGTAAATAGTCGAATTTTTACACACTTAATTTTTAACAATCGTAATAACAAAGTTATAATGCTACATCACAACGATACATTATATGACTATGTATATATCTTTCTTTGTAGCTCATGAAGTTTCTTGCAGGATTTGTAAGACTTTCGTGTGAAACTTTAATTCACTGCAGATGCTTTGCTTTCATAGAGAGATATGATTCAGTATTAATCACTTCGGTTGGTTGAGTATCTCCCAGATCACCTACAGCTAAGCGTGATACTACCGTATACTGTAGCGAAATCATTAGTGTCAATATTTTTAGTGTATAACAATTACACTAATGATATTAGTTTAATTGTTAGGTTTTTTGGATTTTCATTTAAAATAGAAGTCTATTTTACATAGACTTCAGGTTATATATTAGGTTCTGGATACTAATATTCTGTACTTTGTACATTTTACAATATCTGATTGCGGGTAAGCCAGCCAACTGAGGACGTTTGTAAAAATGTTTTAGCTGCAATTAAGCATCATTTAGCTCGTTTCAGAACATTAAATTTAGAGTTTCATATTTAACATAATTTAAAGTTCAATCATTGTTACATAAACTAGCAGAATTTAGTATTAATTTATCTCTTTTTTTGTGGACTCAAACAGAGGATGAGGATTACTCATATTCATTGTGTAAATGCACATATATGAATATTTATTCGTAGCAATCACAGTAAGTTAAAAGGTGAAAATTACATAAAGTTAAAAGATACGTTGAGAAATGATGAAGGTATTGTGAAGGCCGTATAGTCATTCTGTCGCTTAGCTTTACTGATGGACCACGACAAGAATGGACTCACCACGCTTCTTGCTATGTTCCCAACTATTCCCATCCTGATTTCATTATAACGTTCACTACAAATCCTAAATAGAAAAGACTCTTCGGGAGTTGCATGAATGTCACTCACCTCAAGATCGGCACGACAAGTGTTACACTTGAAATTCAAGAAATGAATGTATTTCTTTGTATTACTCACTGCGTATTGATCACTGCATATTGTTACGACGGTCTACTTGATCGTCGTAGGTACAGTGGAAAACTAAATACAAGACACCAATTAAGTCTCTAATCACCAGCTTTAATTATCACAATTAAATAGTTCGTAATTAACAACAGAGTCTCTTACAACAAATCAAATAAAAATTGTTCACACGCAATAAAATGTCAACTAATATAAAACAATTGTATTACAATTATACCGGCCGATTATAAAACACAACACTTTTCCACAATAACCACTTAAACGCACAGAGTAATCAGTTGTAATCGCCCGACAATAAACTGAACTAAGGCCGCTGCCGCTTAGTATTTACACCCCGCTCACAGACCAGAACATTCCACAACTACGCGTTGCCTCTACACTACGACGTAATTGATTGCTGCCTTGACACAGTCAGCGAGGCTGGGGGCGTCTAGAAAAGTCTCGCAAGCGCATGTTGAAATAACGTACGCCACAACATTCAGCCGGATTCCAATGGATCGTTAGAGAAACACGTAGATTGTTCTGTGATGTCGTAACAATATTAAGGGTACACACAGAGAATTAAAATACATATTAAAAATCACATATTCTCATGCGAAGGCGCTGATAACAGCTAGTAACTAATAAAATCAACTAAATTAAAATATTTTGTTTATTTACTGAGTTACATGTAACATTATATTTGGGTAACGTATGACTTAATTGAGACTTTTGATCCAATTTAGTATCTTCTTGAACAAATTTAGTGTTTTTAAGAACCAGTCAATGTAACATTTCAATGACATAGTTGGTGTATTTTACTACGTGATTACTATACATCAGAGATCTCATCTCAGAGTAGATAAGCTATTACTACTTAAGTCTTATTTTTATTATTTTTTTTGGTTGTTAGTCATAATAATAATTCATTGCAAAATGCGGTTAAGAGTCATGTAGTGTATGATAAGCTGATAACATGATAATTCCTGCGGCAGCAATAGCTATATTATTCTTCGTGAAGCTACTTCTTTTCGTTTACCTGTAGTCCAAATATGGATTTCCAAAGTTGACCGATTTCTTCCCATTCATTTTCTTTGGTGATGTATGTTTACAGCGTGCAATATAACGTTATCTTAATAGTTTATTATAACTTTTTAGGGATTAATTATTCTTTTTTTAATTAATTCACTTTTAACTTAATTTGAGGGCACTGAGATAATGGTGGTGTTACAATTTTCGTGTAATCGGCTGCGTCCAAATTCTGCGTTTACTAGACATATTTCTTTGTTACGGTTCATTACAGTACTAATAAACAGCCCTTTTAAACACATTACAAGCACCCCACGTACACTTTCCTTCTCCCCTTGTTTGTAAATTCTTGATTTATTACACTAGTAGTCTACAAAACGTTACACTAGATTGTTGTCACCTCTTAATTAATATTTTCATTTAACAATGTTAACTACCCCTCTTCGCCTTCCTGGCAAATGAACGCTAGTGTAGTACCATAGGATGAGGCTGTCTTCTCTATAATACGTAACATGTAAAAATGTATGTTCACAATCAGCATTATGAAATCTTATCACGATTTTTTTAAGTCATCATATCTTCTTTTCCCCAGGTTATGAAAATTATTAACCCAAAGGAGTTAATATGGAACGTTGCACTAACTAATTTATAGCACAAAAACAATTTTTCACGACAAAACGTTTAAAAAAATTTAAGAACTAATATCCTGTATAAAATACGAAGGCATGACAAGCGTTAAAATTTAAATTACAATTTACTATTTATAGAAACAGAAACAAAAGCATAGTAATTTACATACTGTACTTTTCAATACAATCACTGGCGCTATCTTTTCGCAGCATACATAATCATTTAGTCCTTCAGAATAAAATTTTCTGTCAGGAGACGGCCCCACTCTTGAACAGTTTTGATGGCTTCTTGGAACGAAACTTTTCCGTATAAAAACTTTTTTAAGAGTTCCAACTAATGGAAGTCAGAGGGGGTGAGGTCTGGACTATATATCGGATGAACGGGCATATGAAGGATCCACTTTAATTTTTGAACTGCAGCCACCGTATGAGCAACGGTATGAGGACGCGCATTATGCTGTAAGAAACAAACAAAATGCTGGCGTTTTACGCTTTTTTCTAATAGTTGTTTTCTGATGGGCCCTTCACTGTATTTGATATAATACTCGGCATTTACAGTTCGCTGTTCTATTAGTACGCCTGTAATCAATGTAAATATTGCCTTTCATAATCCAGAAGAATAAAACCGTAATTTTTCCTGCCAAAAATGTTGTTTGCTCTTTTAGGTTTCAGAGATGCAGGGCGATACCACTGTATCGATGCTTTTTATTTCTAGGGTAAATTGGTGTACCCAAGTTTCATTAGTATTAACAACAAACTGTAAGGGTATCACCCTTTTTCTTCATATTGTGCCTGTGGATCATCTCATATCATTTCAAGTCAATCACTTCATAATACGTAAGCCACATGCCGATGTGTCTGCTTGTGTCCATCCACATTCTCACAATACAACGTGCGCATACTTTCTGATAATGAAGCTTATTTACGATACAGCTATCTGCATTAGCAACTCTTGTATTTAATACACTTGTTAATACACTTACACACTTACACACTTACACTAATAAAATTGTAATTGACTCGTACTGTACAACACTTGTATTTAATGTAGAACAAATGTCCCGCAACGTGATTCGACGATCGTTTTGAATGAATATGATGATCATGTCAGCCGCCTCTTCAGTTGTCAATGTTTTGAATATTGTGGGAGCGATTCTATGTCGACACATTGTTGGTTTTAAAAGGTTTACTGCATTTACAGACGCTTTTATTTAACAGTATTTTCTCACTAAACTGTCTTTTCAGTGTTTCACCATTTTCTGATTTTTTTCCGTTTTCTTTCGAGAAAATTTAGTTGTTATGCGTTGTTCCAAGCTTGAATACAGCTTAACTTATGCTTGCTAAACAAACAACAATGCACGCTGGTTGCTGAAAAGTTAGATTATTAATAATGCCCACTGGTCAACCTGTGCTACCATCTTCAGCATTTGTTTCATTTAGCATACTTGCAGCTCAAACCAAATTATAATCTCAATTTGAACGAGCCTCGTAAAACTGGTTCTACTACTTTGAAGAAGTCTCGTAATATGAAACAGGCCGTTTATAGAATTTTCATTAGGGAAGCTGATATTTTCCGTGACGCATAAGTAATGATATTGTAAAACGATCCAAAGACAATAATGCATATGTTGGACAAAAAGTATATCCACTGCACAAAACACACGCACTCATGAATCCTTATCTGAAATGACTTTGAGAGTATGCTGTTCAAATTTTTTTAACTATGTAACATTTTGTATGCATTTGTACCTTGACTATTTTATTTTATGTATTAAAGTTTTATGAGTTTCAAATTTCGGGGCTGGTACCTCCCTTATATACGCTCCTGCTTTGTAACACGTAGAGTATGATGCTGAATAAGGTGAGCAAACAGAATTGTTGTTCAATTCTAACGTTAATCAGAATATTACACGAACTAGTAATACTTTTACTTAATAATACTTGTGTAATAATGTTGTATTTATGATATACTGTGCATTGCAACTGTTACATTCTATTATTAATAACAGCTTAACAGTCGTATTATTTTCTGTTGCGATACTATAACTACGTAACTACTAAAGATTTTTAAAATTATATATATTTCAATTCAGGAGGTCAAGCAATTGTTTTATCAAACAACCTGAAAAAGGCATTACATGATAGGTTATTGTTTTGGCAATAATCAACTACTCAATTAATTGCACTTAATAAATACAACCACACATACATATAGGCATCTAAATAGAAGGAACCGCGGTCTCTTGGTTCCCGAAACTGTTTGCGCTGTCTGGTACTGCAACCATTATGTGTTTGCAGCACAAGGATTATAAGATGCCGTTTCCCATTCCATGAACTAGCGTAAAGGAAACCTCAGACTGTGTTTAGTGCGGTTGTCGTAAGTCTCTAAAGAGTAGGATTATTTATTCTGAGTCAGTTTTCATTCTACTTACTTGTTTTGAATTATACTAGACCGGTGGGTGTCAATGGACAAGTCACTACCAATTCGTCGGAACCAGGGGTGACCTCCAAGAATTGCCTAGATTCGCATAGCGTGGCTCCCGAATTCGTTTATCAATTAGTCATTCCGGATTGCTTGTGCACAGAACGTGTACTACAAGCGTCACATTTTGAGCACACTTAGTTCTCTTCCGATACTTATGAACAAAGTAGGCAGGGGATTGCAGCAACTAGCGGCGTTAACTTCAGCCCTTGATCTAGCACGCTTTGGAGCATTTTCCTATAGCAGGTGGCCAGATGTCACCATATGGAACATGGGTAGAAATTCATTGGCCAAACGTTAGTATTAACAATAAGCTAACTAAACAGGGATTCATTACTGACTAGAAAGGACGGGCTCAATTTACTGACCTGTGCCGAGACGAACTGACAACCGATATTGTGCACGGGAGTCTCGAGTCAAGTTGAGCCCGTTGATATTTCATAATTTACCAACGGCAATTTGGCTTAACCTGCTTTCAGCAGCGTTAAGAAAAACTTTTCAGTTATCGGTCCATTCAACGTATTAAATGAAATGGCACTGAAGATTGATAGCAGCATGTGCGTTGATTTAGGCGGCAAAGGTAGCCGTGTTATCCGCAAATAGTGACAGCCCTACTGCAGCTACACGGAACGTTGTTGTCGAATCCGAGACTAGGTAAGAATTCTGCACTGTTATTCTATTTGTTAATCAAATTTTTTAATAATTTTTGTTTATTGATTATTATTGATATTCATTTTGAATGACTTTAACGTTAATTTGTCCGCTTTATGTAAAGGGTTATAACATCTTTACTACTGGATAAATTTAAAAAATATATTTCTTTGAATGTAGTGTGTGTGAACTTGAGCATCTTTTTTCTGTTTCTTTGTTTAAAGGGTTATCTAGGGTACAGAGAGATGCTGATAAATAATAACTGCAAAAAAGTGAGAGTATGTTTGTTTATAAAACATGTTACTGTTGCTGTCACTATTACTGTTACTTCTTGTTTAATCTATTATTGAATATGCCACGAGATATATCGTTTAAATATGTTAGACAAGATTGCTTTCAAAACTATTCATATCAAAACTTAAGTGGTATATTTTCCTTAACTTATGTCATAACCAGTTAATGCTTGCCTAATATTTTCACCCTCTATGAGTTAATAAATGACGCCTTTGCTTGGATACATTACAGAATAAACTAAAAACGTTAATTGACTTAAAGGATATGCCAATTCAGACTTAAGAAACTTTTACTTGTTTATGAAAACATGTAATAAAACCATGTTTTCATGTTCATTTTTAAGAAAACTAACCCAAGTTTCAAAACACAATTTTTTGGAAAAATAAATGCAAACTCATTTCGCGTGATTTAAAACAATAGGGAATTTTAAAACCTTACATATTTTGTTTGCATGTTTCTGTACTGTTTCCTGGAGAAAAAACGGGCCTGCATTCGACATTTGACAGTTCCCTCATGTAGAAATTAAAATGACTTGTCAATTTTCATTCAGTAAACAAAAGTGACGGCGTTTCCCAAGCCACGACACACACACACATACCCATAGATTATCAATTCTATTTGGTTTTTTGAAAATATGAAAACTGGTTTTAGTTGAAGTAACATGTTATATGTTTCTTATCGAATAGTATATTTCTAACTGCGGAGCGTAAATGCGGTTTAGACAGTATTAAGTGAGAGATGGAGGGGAATGTTAGAGAGAGGACGTACCCTTATCTTACCGTCCCCTGCATGTTATCTCTCGGAGATAACACATTGTACGTATAATAACAAAAACCAAAATATCTTCAAGACCTAGAGACGTTTCGCTTCCTGTAAGAGGCAAAAGGCTTTAGAAAATATATAAACGCATTTTATTTCTTTTTAAGAGGTAATATGTAAATTCCTTATCAGTATTTATCTGAGTAAAAAAATTATTAAATATTACTTAACGCCCTTTACTTTTTACAGAGGTGTCAAACTAACCGGAAGATGAGATAATGTTTAGCTTTACTGATACAAGCGACCTACAGGAAGCTTTAGCTACTTTCTGAAGCTTCAGTTTTACTTAAGAAAGCTACTGACGTTTGGTTTTACAGGAAGGCAAGCTATCAGGTAATCAATTGATGGAAGAGGATTTTCTTGTGTATGAAATAATTTCATTTGATTTATTGTGTATTAATTTTTTTACTTTTCATATACTAACTACACAAAATTCTGTCTGTCTGTGTGTGTGAATTATGGAAAAGTGTGTACAATATGCCGTTTAGATACTACATAATATGCCGTGAAGCTACAATTTGAAATAGAAACAGTCTTCCATTTTTTTTTTATTATTAAACTTCAGGAGAATATCATTGTTGATGAGAAATTTACGAATGAATAAAATTTTAGCATATATACATAAGACAAAATACTTATTAAACCTATGTACGGGGAAGAAAATAATGTTCAAAAGTGGAAGAATCTTAACAAGTGTGAAGAAAGACATTAAATTTAAATTAACTGACACCAGAAATTACTCAACTTGTGACTCTCCTCGTTTCCCCCTGAACGCTTCTTACATTCTCCACATTCACCTCAGTTTGTTTTATTTTATATTTTGAATCATAGTTGGTTTAGTGCGACGCATACAATATATAACACCAATACACACACACACACACACACACACACACACACACAAGCGCGCGCGCGCACATATGTAGTATACATACATAATTCACCAACGATATAAACGCTTTATTACGGGTTACATGGCAGTAAGCCAAGTGCGGTCGAATACGTTAAAATCTGTGTTCACGAAGACAAGGGCACTTAGGGCTAGATTTTTTGTGTTGAAATATCTTTTACTGAATTACTTTTAATGAAAAAATTTAATTACAGACGAAAAACAAATACATACTTATATTATTTCATCCTTTGTGTACTAATATGCACAACATAACTACACATTACTAAAAGTGTCTGCCGTTTGCAAGCACTAAATTTGACTAAAACATAGGTAAAAATTAAGGCTATAAATGTATTATTTGGCTTATAGTAATCGGATAAATAGAGGTAAGTTAAGTATATTGGTTGTCAAGAAAGGAAGCTTTCAATGGACACTACAGTGGATGAAAATGTAAAGGCAATGTCTAGCCGGTGCTGTCTGTAGCAACTACAAATTATTTCCTAATGGTTTTAGTGAAGACAAGATGTCAAGTTTGCACACAGTAAATATTATCGAATAAAACTCGACTGACCATGGGAGAGGCAGTGCTGTCTTCTTTCTAACGTTAGGTTCCAACACGACTGTAATTAGCACAACGCGCAAGAGACTTGCTCAACGGTTTTAACAGATTAAACTCTTGTTTTTCACACACATGCTAGGTAATATCAGAGCTGTGTAAACACAGTTAAACTTCGTTCTTCTGTTCAACAATCATTACATTTTCTGTACTAATTAAATAGCTTTCTAATGGAGTACTATAGCTATGAAACAAATAGAAATAATTATTTATTTAGACAATCTTTAACACAGTAAATCGATTTAAAATATCATAAAACTGCTGGAAGAAATCAAAAATTGTATTGATTCCAAATGTTAGTATGACACTACATATTTTGAATAGCTAGATTAAAAGAAAATGAAATTACGAAACCAGGGAAGAAAAATTCTCAAAAACTACGTAGTAAGAGTAAAACTAATGTTATCATCGACGATAACTCATGATGGTATTGGGAAAACAATTCTTAATGCTTTAGTCCCCAAAACCACTCTAGTTGCTAAATGTGTAAGGAGCACGTCGATTGTAAGAACGACGTATTGATAGACAGACAGAAGACGAGCAGGATGTTTTGACAATCTGAAGTTGAACCGCTTGGGCTGTGCAGCGAGATGAGCGAACTTTTCTGGATGACAAACACAAAGAAGTTAGGCTGAGGGGCACATTTGCACTAACTGGCGAGAAAGGAGGGGAAGAAATAAACGCTGCTGCTTACTCACAGTTTGTGATAGAAATCTACAATGGACGTTTTTCGTACCTAAAGGCCTGTCTGCAACGGAAGTGATTTATAATACTGTCAACGTATTAACTCCTGTAACATCCTACCTCCAAAATTATTTTACGCTCACAAAAGTCTAGTCTTGAATTGAAGATTTTCTTTTTTATCCATATTTAAGGTTAATATTCACTACTTACAGTGCTTATATTTTAGAATGTTTGGAAGGGCACATTTTGTTTTATTAGAATTACTTTTCAATAAAAGTTTTACGATTGCAATAGTCTATACCTGAACTACAATTTTCATATTCTACTAGAAAATGTTATAAAATCAAAAAGTGTTATAAGTGTTAATAGTGTTACAAAAGTTGTTAAAAATGCTAGATAGTATTACAGAAAATGTTCCAATCACTCCAATGTATCAGAAACATATTTCTTTGAAGTGTATGGGTTTTGTGAGAGTGTGTGTGTGTGTGCGCGTGTGTGTGTGCTCGCGAGCGCGTTTTTTTTCTCCTAACAGCCAGAAAAAAGTATATTTACAAATATAACTGTTATTATGCACACAGATCAACGTGCTTATGCATATACTACTGTGTGAATAGGTCTATCTCTGCTGGACACCAGTGCTTTCAAAACTACTTACGTAAATTTTCTTTGTGGCGCGCCTTCTTCATAATTTGTGATATTAGAATACTGTATGTCCGATGTTTTAAACCTCTATGTTGTAGGGTAACTAAGATTTTCCTTAAATACATTGCCAATCCAACTACGAAACATAACATAAGATAAAAATGAACAGTAAAATTATAGGAACATAAAAAAAGAATTTTATATTTTTATTGAAAAGTAATAAAAACATGTTTTCATATTTTTTAATTGATAATCGACTGTAGTTTAAAAACAAAACATTTCACCAAATCTAAACGAAAATATACGTTTTGTGTATTTCTAAATGAGGGATAACTTCCAATCCTTACAATTCCAGGTGTTTGTTTTCATATAGGTCCCTGGAAAGAAAAAGTACTGCATGAAAATGTTTACATTTTCCTGTCCTGGGAATTAACGTGGCTCTACTCATTTTCCGATTATTGAAGATAAATTGTGTCGTTTTCCGAACCACACACACACACACACACACACACACACACACACACACACACACACACACACACACACACACACACACACACACACACACACACACACACACACACACACACACACACACACACACACACAACGTATTGTTTCTAATTTTTTTTAAACGTATGAAACACCCACTGAAATAACAAGTTAGATAATTAATAAAGTTTGTGTTAGTGATTATAATCACAAACAGAAATAACACTGGTGCACACCACTATAGAAACATTCCGATTAGCGTTTTCAAGCTTCACAACTCATCATCAGATCGGAAATTCAATTTTCTATAGCGGTATACACCAGTGTTATTTCTGTTATTAACTAGTTATGTTTACTTCAAAAAGTAGTAGTTTATAGTCACAGAAAAGGAACTAAGTTCAGATAAGCAAGGGGTTAGAGGGTGAAGGTATGTAAGTCACTGATTTAAATATTGGCAGCATCAAACCTCTCTTAAATAAATTAGCTTTCTCTACATAAAATCACACAGGTTGGTATGAAAATAACTTGTTAGTGACCATAAATTAATTTTAGAGCACTGTCCGTACACGGTCATACACGTAATTAAACAATTCTACAATTACGTAATTTAATGTTAGTAAGTATGGATGTGGATGAATGTGAGGCTATGGCTAATAATTGGTGTATTAAGTTGCTACAAATATCATAGATATGAATAAATATCATTTATACATAAAAATATCATTTGGAAATCGAGATGAAAATTTCTATCGTAACGAATGGGGGAGCAAAGATAACGACTACGGTTAGGACTTTGATCTTTGACGGATTCTTTGATAGAGCATGCGATGTGAGGTCTGGTAATTATCGTAAGTGCAAATACAGATGTAAGTAGAAAGAGATAAATATATTAACATTATTCGGTCTGCTTGTGCGGACGCTGTGGGAACTCACTTCAAATATCCTTCAAATCACTGGACTAATCTTTGATGCTTTGATGCTCCCAACACACTTTGTACTTTACTTAAACATTGATCAAACTATCTTGGCCGTATAAGTCGTTAGAGCCAACAACGAACAACAAACGTTATTCATGCGGCATTGGTGAACCCTCAACACTCGCCACTATTCACAAGATTAGTTGTTCTACTATAATTTTCATGACCTCTTTAATGAATACTTCAAATAACTTGAAACTTTTGACTTTTAATACACTTTAACAAACATACGTTTTATAGAAGAAAAAGAAGAAGACAACAAATTAAATTTTTTAAACAACGTTTACAGAACAGTTACCGATTACGATATGCAAAGTGGGTCTACAGAACACCAACGTGCACCAGTCTTACCATACCTAATAATAAAATCACCCACAACAAAACAAAATGACAGTGCTTTTCAATACACTCTTTATTACAATGTGTAAAATAGTTCTAACCATACAAAAAATACAAAAAAAGAATAACATGATAACGAAGAAAATGAATACAATAAAAGAAACCATAAGCAAAACAAAAAATAAATAGACCTACAACATACAATAAAGACAGCACATTTAATAATTGATCGAAAAGACCATACACAAATAATAAAATTATCATATCATTAAACAAAAAAATATCTACTTTCGCTTACATAAAAAGCGCTATTACCAAACTTACAAAACTCTTTAAAAATGCAGACATTAAAATAGCTTACAAAAACAGCAATGTACAAGTAATTCAAACAACAAAACATACATTAATAGTGGATATATAAAATAGAATGCCAAGTCAAAACACATTATATATAATGCAACGGTACAGCCATATGCTGTATTGAGCATTGATTTAAATAAATGTAAAATTTGTAAAATTATTATAAGTTTGGGGTAAATGGACATGTCTGGGATTGTAAAAATGTTTCATTGTTATATTAGGGGAGAAATTAACCTGTTCCAACAGGCAAGGAACACCTGCTCGATTGTATGTGGGTTACGCGTGTATCTTGTGTGTGTTAATGATGCATGTACAGACAGGAATACCAGCAACCCTCTCCAATTAATTACTACAATAATTATTTTAATTCACTGTGTGAAAAATAATTAGTGTATAAACAAACAAAAGGCACCAAAGTGTGTGTAAATTTTATAGTTATCCACAGTAAGAAAATGACGTTAGTAGGACACTACGCGACGTCAGTGCGAAATAAGTGTGTCAAAAATACGCAAATTACACTAAGACGCTCAAATTAATACAGTGAGTGCTTAATCAAATTATCTATGATTTGTGCAAATCCGTATTATCTATTATTATCTATCCCAATTCCGTACAAAACATTGCCATTTGCAAAAAATTGCAAATATATGAAAAGGTTCGGGAGTGGGGGCTATCATGTGATCTGCAGGTCTCGACAGGATAATTTCGGAACCAACAGGTGCGGAATCTCGAGAGGGTATAAATTAAGGGTTCGACTGGAAGCCCTTCTCTTCTTTTCAAAACACAGTTGCAGTCGGACACGCTGTCCGTCGGCAGAACAATTTTATTTTGTTATAAGTCTCATCTACGAACGAATAAAGACGTTTTCAGTAATTATGTTTACAATATTACGGGAAATGTAGAGTACCGGCACCGTTTAAGTCAGCAACAGTATCTACAGAGAAGCTACAAAGAGCGACGCGAGATGCTGGACGTTAGGAGATGCTTTATAGACGCCTAACAGCCGAGCGAGATTCACCTCGCAGCCGATATTAATTCTCTGGGACGGACCACACACTCCTGGTGAACGACGCTGGACTCTGAACATATCCAGGACCACGCCAAGCCAGGAGTAACGGTAACCCAACTCTGGACAACGCTGGACCCCATCAATAAGTCGTAAGATCATCAAAACTCGAGGTGACATGCATAATGCATTTATAAATGATTTTTTTAAAGAGCTCATAAAGACTATATAAAGAGACAATGAATTAAAACATAAACGTTTATAATTAGGTAAATAATGTAATAGAGTCTTATGTAAATGTTTTAGTCGTAAGAATGAGCGATCGCATATAGATAAATATATAAAAAAAAGCTTATTTTGAGATAGTATTTTTTTTATCAAAGAGAAATAACTCAATTGATTTGATATTTGCATTTTGTAGAAAAGAATAATTTATATTTTGAATACAAAACAAATGCCAGTCTAAGAGTATTTAATATAATTTTAAATTTATTTTTAAAAACATTGGTATAGACTGAGCAAGTTGAGGTCAGATGTGATTTAAATGAATTCAATTAAAATAAAACTTAATTACATTTAAAGTTTATTTCTTTTATTAAATCAATTTGAATAAATGTCTAGATTAAGATTATTAACGTGTCTAGATGTAAGAGTGTTTTAAATGTGTGTAACACCGTATAGCTTAAGAGATAAACACTTAATAATGAGTGATATCTTGATCGGAGATTATTAACAATGTTTTATGATTTATAATGCTTTTTAAACAATAAATTTGAAATTTTAACCATTCATAAATTTACTACTCTTATTACAGTTACACCTGCATATCGTTATACAACCTGCATACATAAAAGTTGTCGTTGTAAAATATATATATATATATATATATATATATATATATAGACTTAGCGCCGCATAATTTCTTCATCACACCCCAATTTTTACCCAGGGTATCTAAAACAAATTTGAGGAACTTGTATAAGTACATCTTTAGGTGAAGAAGTTATTTTGCCCAAGTTATGGTGTGTCAGCGTACGAAAAACTTATACAAATTTTTATACATCGTATTTTTGCTGTACGCTGAAGCCAGACAACCTGTTCGATATATACAAATGTATATAATGAAATATGGGTAGTTAGTCGGCCATATTGGCATTCGTAATGATTATTCTATAAAATTTGTAACATGTGTAAAAAAGACAGACACTACAGAGGGAAGTGTGTTTTTATTCTGTTCAGTTGGTATAACGAAATATTGCGACCTGCATATTTATTCTGTTTAGTCGTCTCGTTGCGCGGTAATTCGTTGAGTTTGCTAACGTGTGTGGGACAGAATTTTGTAATTCATATGAAGTGTTTGTGATTGCAAGTCGAAGTAAAAATATGTTGGAGGCGCTAGGAATAATAATGAAAGGTAAGATGATCATTTATTTAGTGTATGTTGTCCGTTGTTTGTAGGAAATTAGCTGTTAGGTTATGTATGAATGTCTCGATTACTTTGGGTTGTACACTAGGCCTACCGGTTGTTATAGACCCAACTATACATAATATCACTGTGTTCTGTCCAAAATTTAATAATGGAGCAAATTAGCATTCTAATTTAATTAATACAATATACCTAGGCTAACGCCATGCGTTCTTATGGGAGTAAAAATTTAATTTTTTGTCTCCGTAAATAGGTTCGACCGCCGTTTAAAATTATTTTTCTCGTGTTTATATAACACAGAAGAATATAATAAAAATATATCAGCGCAATACCAGCATTGATGAGAATCTTCATAATTTAACTAATTTTTAAAAAAAGTCCCTGTAAGGCACTGAAGCAATTTAATTAAATAAAGTTTCTTTATTATAGATACTCCTGTAAGTCTGACAATTATTTTGTCTACTCTAGCCTACCTATATATGTGTAATGTATCCAATTTGTAAATCATTTTATTCGTAAAATGTGGTCCTACCTAACACAAGATGGTACGCCTTACTATAATATATTTAATTTGAACTCTGCTCGTATTTAACTAGTTACAAATTTTATTTAATTCTTCAGTCCAGCTATATTACTCTAAATATACTTTCAAATTCAGCATTTTTCATAAAAGAAATACGTTAGGTTATGTTTCATGTCTAGATTACTTTGTCGAACACGTATCTGTTATAGAACCAACTATGCCTAATAGCACTGTGTTCTGCCCAAAATTTAATAATTGAGCAAGTTAGCATTCTAATTTAATTAATACAATTTTATTTTTTCATTATTAGCGGGCCAATTTATACAAAAACAAAAATTCTGGAGTTTTGTATTGTAGTGTTTTAGGGTAAATAGAATTGCCATAATAAATTTAATACAGTAGGCGTATTGTTTTGATTGTGAAACAAAAATCATTTGTTTGATGTTTTAATTCAGTTCACTTATCCCCAATAAGTAAAAACCTTTACAAAGGTGCATAAGGTATTATCATTTGCTTTAAAAAATTGAATTCCAAAATAATACAAAGACTATTTAAATTAGATTTGTTCCTTTACTGCATTAATAAAACCTGTCATATACGCGTCACCTTATGCTACATAAATATCAAACACACTTAGTGTTCCGAGTTGTTAATACAATAGTGATATAAATATCAGGTTACTAAACCTTTACACAGAATAATTTTATTAGATGCATTGTTGTAAAACTTTAATATTGTAATTCCTGCTTTGAAAAGTGCAGGGTAAAACAGAAAAATGAAAATATCAGAATAATAATATTTGAATAGAAATCATAGATTCTTTGTGGTATACAAGAACATGAGTATTTATTGTATTGTATGCAAGTTGGATGTCATAACATGAAATTATCAGTTAAGGATAGTTCAGTGTTTAGATAAGACTTTGATTCTATAACCCTAGGACTAGAATAAACTTCCAGTTAGTTTTGTGCTGATGTATTATTAACAACAGCAAAGTTCCTGTGATAATAGAACTGATTTCGCTGAAAGATTAATTATGTTAACAAAACTAGCAAACTAGCAGGGCATTAGCCGATTAACTTACAGCGGAATAGCCTGTAAGCATAACCTAACTCTGAAATAAAATTAATTACTTTTAGGAAAAAATCAAAATTTGTTTGTGTTATGCAGGCTTGGGTGTTAAGTATAATAGGCTAAGTTCTTTATCACAGTAAATTGTCTCTAGCTCCAGATACTTGCATGTCTACATCAATTGTCATATTTTACTTTTCAGATGACTGTGAAAGTAGGCCTAGGAGACGTACAGTAAAAAAAGGTACATATAGTTTTAATTGTTATTTATATTCAGTGTATAAAAGCACCCCTTAACTCTAATCAACTAAAAATATAAAATTAATTAACCCATTTTTGAAAAAGACCCTGTGAGGGAACTGACTCCAGTTAAATGAAATATGTATTCTGTATTAAATGCTTATTCTGTATAAATATCAAGTTACTGATACCTTTACACAGAATAATTTTATTTAGATTAAGTCTGGCCTATGATAATATAACTGATTTAGCTAAACTTACTGCGGATTAGCCTGTAAGCCTAACCTAACTCTGAAATAAAATTAATTACTTTTAGAAAAAGATCAAAAGTTTATAGGCCTGGGTGTTAAGTATAATAGACTAAGTTCTGTATCACAGTTGAATTATCTTTAGCTCCAGAACTTACACCAATAGTGCATGTCTACATAGATTTTCATACTTTACTTTCATATTTGACTGGGAACGTAGTAAGTTCAGTGTTAATTTATTCATGTTACCTTATATTTGGTGTATAAAATCACCCCTTAAACTCTAGTTAACTTAAAACTAAGATTAATTAACTGATTTTAAAAAAAAGTCCATGTGAGGGCACTGACTGCAATATAATTAAATATTTTTTCTTTATTATAGATACTCCTGTAAGTCTGACAATTATTTTGTCTACTCTAAAAAAATTCCATTTATTACTTTTATGGTGATTCATGTATGAACATTACATAATTTTAATTTTCTTACAGATGTAAGACTGTTTCCGGAAAATGTATGCGATCGAATTTCACAAGATTTAGGACACACACAAGTGTCTGATCAAGTAAGTTTGAGTGGTAGATTAGGCCTGAAATTTATGCTAAATTTTGTTCGTAAATTCTGCCTAAATTTTGTGCCAGTAATTTAATCTATGGCTTTGATATGAAGTATAAAATGTCTGAAGACAAGTACTAAGCCTTGAGTTCCTACTGAGTACACCCATTAGCCTATAGAAATATTAGCTAGACTGCGTACGTTTTCAATTGTAAAGATGAAATAGGCCTACCTATATTTGTGTAATGTATCCAATTTGTAAGTCATTTTATTCGTAAAATGAGGTCCTACCTAACACAAGATGGTAGGCCTTACCATAATATATTTAATTTGTACTCTGCTCGTATTTAACTAGTTAACATATTTTATTTTATTCTTCAGTCCCACTATATTACTCTAAATATACTTTCAAATTCAGGATTTTTCAGAGAAACGTAATTAATTAAATAAGATATGATTTAATAAGTTAAGGTTAATTTTAGCACCTAATATAACAAAATTTATAATATAGGCCTATGGCTACTTTAATACGGAAGCAAACTGTTGTAATATTTTGTACACATAGTTACTTTCATAACATCGAGTCCATTAAATTGTAATTTATTTGACATAAAAATTTTATTTTAACACAGCTCTGCTTTAAAAATTAAGGACTAACATTTGTCAGGTAAAAGAAAAAGTGAAAAGAGAATTTGAACTGTGACTTCTTTAATTTTTGAGTTAAAAAGCTTTTTAATCTCGATTAAATTTTTTAATAAAATTGTGCTGTTTTTAAATTTTATAATATTAACTTGCAGACAGAAAAGGTTTTGCTGGTGACTAAAGAAAGCATCGTTCTTTTATCTTATGTAAAATTTATTATTGCATGCAAGTCTGATTAAAGCTTACTAAACTAAAATTATCACTGCTTACAGCAGCAGGTTCTTAAACCCGATAATTGATGTAGGCCTATAGTGTTATTTTTATTTAATTTCTTATTATCTGTATTTATAATCTGTAACTTAATGTGTAGAATTGTATTTATATTGTTTAACCTCCTAAATGATACTCAACTAATATCACATGAAATTTTAAAAAATTAGTATCTTAATATTCTAAATTTTATGGGGTGTGTTATACTTAATAGTAGATTTAAATGATACGGAGTATGGATGAATTATCCGTAATGTATTTGCTAGTTATAATACCGTTATAATCAGGATTATATTATTCAATGTTAATCATTTGAACAGTTTTTGTTTTTCGAGTTTGTGTGATTATATTAGAAATCTTTTTCAGGAATCTTCAGTGCAGGGATGTAACCAAGCAATAGTGACTTGAGTTCATTTAAATTAAAATAGATTACTATAAAATAACTACTAGATTATGCTGTAAATTTAATTTTTTTTAGAAATTTACACAAAATCCATTAACTTTTTGTAAATTCATAGTGCTAACCTACAAATATTGTGCTAGGTTAAGAAAATAAATTATTCTCTTAATTATTAGCTTAATATTATTATAATTATTAACTTAGTGAAAAATTATGTATGAGTTTTGTAATGATCTTTCAGGTTCCTCCTGAACTTTCCAGAATTGACTGGGAAAAAATGACTATTATTGCACCATCAGTAGTATCGACATCAGATGATATTGATGTGGAAAACATATGAAGTGGAGAAGGTAATATAATCAAAGCAATTTAGCCTATAGATAATTTAAAATTTTTTTTTTCTGTTTGTGAATTTTGTAACATTAGCATATTTGATTTAATGTTTGTTTCATATGTAGTGTTAGGTTTACCTAAATTATCTTTACTTGACAAACTAGACTTGTATAGGTACTTTAAATCAATTAAGAAAATCAGCTTTGAATGTAGCACAATTAATTCATACCATATTTCATTAATGTTTTGTTTTCAAAGCATTTTTTTGTTTGGGTGTTAGCCTATTTAATTTGTGTTATGGCAAAGTTAATTTTCTGCATCAGGAATGTCCTATTTCATTGAGCAAGCTTTATAGGAGATTTTGAAGTTTGTGATAAAATAGCCATTAATGATTGTTTTGTCTTGTTAATGACAACAATATAAAGTTATTAACAGTCCCATTTACATTTTAAATGAGAAAATTTAGTAACATAGTAGTTGGAATCATTTTTAATTAGTAGTATTATGTGTCAATGCTTTCAAATCAGGGGCTTCCTTTGGAAAGTATAATCATATGATAATTTTAAGATAAGTATTGTTAGAAGCTCTAAATAAGTTTGTTTATATTATTATTTATATAAAGACTTTTGGAAGCTGCTGGAAAACAAAAGTTCTTAATAAAGTACATAATTAGTTTAATAACATTATTTCCCATAAAATTGCAATTATTTCATTTAGTAATTTGCACTTTTGTTGATACTGGCAATGATAATTATTTTTCTCTGTTAGCTAAAATTCTTTCTTTGTTACAGAGTCCATTGTTGTAGAAGCTCTTATATCGCCAGATGATTGTGCAAAATTTATAAGTTTGGAGGTAAATTTCTCCTTATAGAACTGCTGTATTCTTATATAGTTATCTCTCTCTGACCTCTATTTTGCACTATGAGGTGTACACTTATTTCCATTCTTATTTGGTATTCTTTTATCTCTTTCTACTATTATTTAGTTACAATAGTGTAATAATAGTAGTCTCTTTATAATTGGTTTAGTGTTTTTTGTACACTGGTCTGTCCCTTAGTGTATATCATTGACTAACATTACTTACACCTAGTGTCACATGACAGGTGTTCTTAATTACGATTATAATACATTATGTCCTTTCTTATAATATTCTTATACTATTACAATAGTGGCATTACACCTTACTTGTGGTATAGACATTAACCTTTTACTTCTATTTGGTATTATAAAGTGGTTTTGTTCACGTTTTACTTAGTGAATCCCCTTTTGGTCGGTTTTGGTTCACTTTATTTACTTAAATTCTTATTTAAAATCCATTTTGGGTATCTTATATTGGTACCTGTAGAAAGCTTATCAGTTCTTCTTGGTTTAAGGCACAAAACATTTTGGTTTAGGTAGGCTTTTCCTACTGATAGATGTGAATTTAGGTGAAATTTGTACCAACAATGTGGATGTTAGGTTGATACAAATTTACATTCTTTTAACCTTATTTTCTCAAGTTTGGTTTTATTAATGATAACTAATAACTCTTTAGTTATTGCCTTTTCTTATCTTACATGATTGTTTGACTATTTGAGTAATATTTGTTATTATTATGAGACAATTTTAATACTTCTTTATGTTACATGGGTGCTATGCATAACATGTTACTATGCTTTTATTCACAGCTTCTATTCAGTTAACAGTCTAGTTACTTTCATTCTTTTATAACATATCTTGTCCTATACATTTATAATATTATCTGTTGTATATTGTACAGGAATGGGTTTCCTCTCCTTAAAACCCCACTGTTGTGTTTGTCAATTTGTACATACACCTATGCCAATGTGTTTTGAATTATTTTAATTATGTAAATCTCGGAGATATTTGGAGTTGTGGGATGTATTGATGTAAGTAATTAATTATTAACTTAGCTCTCTAAAAACTATCAGTGTTTGTGTACCTGTAACTTAAATAATTAATGAGTTATTTTATAATTCCGTTCAACCCTATTATACCTTGAAGAGAATTCTGTCTAATTTTGTATTTTTACTCTCTCTCTTTGGTGTCAGATAATTCCGCTATAAGCGCTGTAGTATCGGCTCAACGAAACTTATAGGTTATTTCAATGTTTATGTTAAACAATTATTCTATACTTATTCAGTTACTTTTTTATTCCTAGCTCATTAAACCATACTCCAAATAACAAGATTTTGCCAATATATAAAGGTTCTTTATTTGTTTACTTCTTTAACATTGAATAATATATGTTCTAATTAACATATGCTTGAGCTATAGATTGTATGAATCGATTGTTGATTATTCTGATACTTTATTTAAATTTAGTTATATAGTGTGTTTTAATTTGTAAATAATTTAATTCAGGGTGTGAAGGTTCTTGTAACTGTGGGGAAGATTAAAAATACATAGATAAGAATGCAAGATTTACAAATTTAAAGTGTTGTGTAGTTAGTATGATTAATATAATAATAATTTACCAGACTAGAACGGAGCCAATCGTGTAGGCGGTTGATTGATAAATTTACTGTTCTGGACAATTATGCCGTACGATTTTCTTTCTTCGATTTAATAGAATGGAATTCTTCTCCTGTCCACTTCGGAATTACAGCTTACTGGATTGGTTTACAGCCCGATTGATGCTTCTTCTGCAACGCCAGGATCCAAATACGTTCTTCTCTTGGTTGAAGCAATTAGTGTTGTTCCGTGTTTTTGAAAGGTTATAACTTCTGGTGTAGTGAATATTATTAATTGTGATACTGTTAATTCTTTCTATTTGGTTTAATATATCATCAATTCCCTTCGGATATGGGACAGTTCAAGTTCTTCCTTGTATAATCCAGTTATTTATTCTCTATTGTGATTTCATACTGTAGTGTTATTTGGATTAAACTGTACTGGTGATAGTCATAAACATTGTCATTAGGATTTTGTGTTTTATAATCGTGTCTGATGATTTAAAATATTCCGATTAAATAGACAATTCTTGGGTTTTTTAATCTCATCACATTCAGATCATCAAAGCAATTATTGTCAAATTAACAACTTCCTCTTCTTCTGTCGTCCCTAGCAACACACGACTTCTTCCTTCCACATGTTTTGAATATAGTGTTTATTTCATATATTTTTTGTCTATTCCTTATCAATTTGCTATCCTATCGGAATGTAACTTTACCGATAGTTGGTTTATTATTTTCTACACATATTGTGCTGGTTTTTTTATATAAGCCGGTTTTTTCCTTTTTTTATATTTAATCCACTTTCGATATTAAATGTTATTAATCGATATCATGGCATTATGGTATTATCATAATTTGTATAAATTTTATTATATATCATTATTAATTTAATGTTTTTTCTAGCTCTTCAAATCGTATTCATTAATTATTATTAATTGATGTACCTAACCTTTATGTTATGAGTGGTTATATAGTGGTTTTGGCTGTTAGGCCTTTTATTGTAAACAGATCTACCTGTGTTTATAACTGGTACACATCTATAGCCCCTTTTACATAAATTCATACATATAATTAAATCTTAACTATTAACATTTACATAAACAATTATTTTTTCCATATCTAATAACAATTTTATCTTGACCTATGGATCACATAAGAAAATTCAAATCTATTAACGTTAATTAGCTGCTTCACACTTCATTCTACAACAGTCATTGAATAATACATCTTGTTTCATTATCTTTCATTAACTCAACACATATTTGGTATAACATAACATAAACTTTATCATAACATTTGTTGTGACAAAATAATACCTCTTAACTCAAAATTCTTATTTGCTATTAGTAAATTATTGTTTCATTTTTTGTTTGTTTTTCATTAAACATATATCATCAACTATTGTCTAACTTACAGGTTCGGTTATTCTTGTTAATATTACCTTGCATCCTTATTTACCTTTATCTATGATTATAAATATAATTATTAGATCTTTGTTCTATCATGGGGTTAAATATTGACTTGTTTATTATTCTGTGAACCTTGTTTTTATGTAACTTGAGTGCTAGCATTTCTGTTGCGTTACAATATTGGTCATCTCAGTTAGTCAGTTCTTGTCCGTCTCTTCAATCTGTAAGTTGTTCAGTCATTGCATATACGGGTAAGATGTTCTATAGTTGACTGGCTCTTGGAATCTATATTTTATGCCATGGTTGTTAGGTGTCTTTCTCGTAGTATGTTTCTTCCTTGTCTTCATTGGTTCCTTACTGACCGAAAACTATTGGGTTGTTGGTTCCTGTGGTACAACCAGTTCGGTGCATCTTCTTTTTCTTATAATGTTATTTCACTTGTTAGTTACCATTAGTTTTATTAACTCTTATTGTTGTGAGTTTATCCTTGGTGATGAGTAGCTCATGTAGTTTCATGCTTGGCCTTTTAGAAGAAACACTTGGTTTGTCTCTTTCACTCAATTATTGACATGTGTTAATATTTTGGGTTACTGAAATATTTGGGCTCATATGTCTCGTTACAATATTAACTGGTTGTAGGCATATAAACTTATACACTGTTGTGAGAATTGTACAAAAGTACCTTTAAGCTAATTTCAAAACACAACATTTCAGAATTAATCACATTTTTTTCACTTTATAGTCTATGTCACACCAAAAGAAAATGTACAGGTCACTTTCAACAACAGTTGACAACAGCTGACTGAATATTGTAATATAAATATAATATTACAAATATAATATAAGAATAAAAATATAATTGATGAACGTTTTAATAAGCTCCACGTTGGAAACGCCAATTTGTAATATAAAAATATTACAAATAAAAATAAATAAGAATAAAAATAATTGAAATATATATAGATATTGTGTGTAGATTTTGTGATAACAAAGGTATTGTGCTCTTCTTTTAGCCCCACTAGTTGGGCTAGTCAATTTGTAATATAATTTCAAATGTAATAATAATTAAAATATAAAGATATTGATGATAAGAATATGTTATAACTGTGTGTGATTGATTGATAAATGACAAATAAATCGAATTTTAAAAATTGTGTAAATATTTTTTCTTGTTCTTGTATCAAGTTTGATTGAAGGATTTAATTTAACTAATTACTAATTAATTAATTAGTTGAGTTTGTAATTTCCTTCTATATCTATTCTCTCAATGTGAATTATGTTTTTGTTTAATAAAAAATAATAATAACATTAATTGTAGAAATAAAAACAATGCTGGTAACTGAGTAATGATTTGCGTTTATTCATTCAAAATTGTGCGCCAGTCAGACTGCGCATGTCCCAGGCACTGGCTAATATTCGCCACAGTCGGCAGTGAGAAAAATCAACAAATACATTTTTTACAAGTTTAAATTTATGGTTCTTTTAACGAGTCGAAATGGTCAGAGGGCAAGGAACAAGATATATTTAACAGGTATTCTTAAACTAAATGTTAATATCTGAAATAGAACAAAATTATTATTACAATTGTCAATTAGAAAGAATTATTTAAATTGCGAACCAAGTCGATGAAATGACGTCACTCCCCTCCAGGAAGCACTGGCTGATCGTCTTTATGAGAAATTCATTAATGGCCGCCTTCCACTCGATTTTAACTGCTACGATGCTGTTGGAATTGAAAGATCTTCTCCCACAGAAATAAAACGATGTTCCCTTTTTCTGCGAAGTGGTGTTGGTCCAAAATATAGTGTGGAATGTTCCCTCGTCGTCTGCGATGTCGAATTCTGAATGGATTTCTTGTGTAGTGTGGTGTTCAATTATGTGTGTTGGTTTTCTGTGAATTCGTTCCAAAAATTGTTCAAAATGGCTGTCGATTTCTGGTGTTGAGTTTTATGGTGTTATACTGTGTTTTTGGAAATTTGTGAAGTGTTAGACATTGATAGAGAAGGTTATTTCACTTGTTAGTTCATCTCCGTTATATGCCACATAACCACACTTGGTTTTAATACAAATTATTTTGTTTTCAGTACTCCACTAACACATTTTCAACTATTCAGCTTTGCGATTAACAATAGACTAATAGACGCAACGTCGTCGTTTTAGGGCAATTTGTGGTATGTCTTTTTCCTCTTCATATTGTTTAACTATAAAAATATCTGTCTAAGACTTGTTTCACTATCTAACTATACATAACAAGTTTTCTTATTTTTTACAGTGTTTCAAATATTTCTTAAATTTACATGAATCTAACTATTCAGTAATATTGATTATTTAATTTTACATCTTTTGATATATAGCTGAGTTTGTTTCACGCTCATTTAAGCCCAAAAATTACAATTTTACATAATGATTGTATGCCACATATTTTGTACAAATTCAGTGTTTTAAAGGTTTTTATTTGTTTTTTCGGTATAATATTTCCATGGAATATACTTAATAACTCCGTAATTACTTTGTTGTTAACAATTTGGTTATTAAAACATTTCAATATTGATTGATTTGCTGTTTAGTCTGATTTGATTACCATCATAGGCTTATTATTGACTGTTTCCAAAAGAAGTTAATTTCCTTTCTTTTGTCATTCTATTTGGTATTAACTGTATCTGTATTAATTATATTTTCAATTTCTGTATTGTATGTATTGACTTCTATTCCTATTACATAGATTAATTCTTTGATAGATAATTTTTGGTTTATAGGCCAGTCTGTGTTTACTAACATAGTGTCTTGGTTGGTCTGTTTGTACATTATACATGGTTTACTGATTTGAATAAAATTATTACATTTTTATGCCCTACTTGCCTCTCTGACTTACACAATGGAAAATTAAATGACATGATTTTAAAATACAATAGAATATCTTGTATCTAACAAACTTTCTTTATACTAATAACATCATTGAACCATAACATGAACATCTTATGCCTAATTTTCTCTATATCACCTAATTTTAACAAAAACATTTTATCCCTATTATTTTTAACTGTATCATCAAATGGTAACAACATAGCTTATCCTAGACATAATTTAATTAGAAAAAATAAAAAACTCCTATTACTAGTAAGACTGTCAGTCACTAACTGTCTTGTGTATTATGTTTCTTTTGAAAACACTTTAACTGTGATCAAAAAACATCTTGTATCTATTGACACCTTACATCTAAAACATTATCTAATTAACAATAAATAACAAACATCTTATTATTAGTTATACCATCAGTTATGAACTGTCCTCTGGTATTTTTGTCTTTCTCACAATTCACTTAACTGTAATTAAAGAAAACATTTTATAGGTAATAGTTTTTCTTATATCTAATTTAAAAAACTCTTATTACTGGTAATGTTGTCAGTTCTTAGACTGTCTTTGATTCCAATGGTTTTACTATTATTATTCTACACTCATGGTAGTCTTTTTATAATATTTACACTTCATTGAAGATTTTTTTCATAGATTTTTTAGCTGTTTCTCACTATACTCACTGTAGTTTCTTATTTTTGTTACCTCACTTCACTTTATTGGGTTCTACACTATGGTAGTCTTTTCAGTGAGTTCTACACTATGGTAGTCTCTTTTGATATATTTTTTAACATATTACTCTTATAACTAGTATACAATTTGTGTTTTCTAGGATTGTATCTTGTAACTTGTTTGGGTTTACATATATCGGTTTCAATTTTGTCTCATGGTATTTATTATATGACTAACATTTTGTTTTGGCATATCTCTTCCTGTTTCTGGTCTCTTTGTGGGAATCTTGATATGTTTCGTCCCTTCTTCAAATATCACATTAGTAGTTTCCTTATTAACATGGTTTAATGACAGATTATTTCCTTTTTTATGGTCCTTCCCTTTTTGTACTGCTTCCCCAATCTACTGGGTATACTGCTGTTTTAACTGGTTTTTACATAGTAGGTTCTTTTAATTAATGGTTTTCTTTATTATTTTCCATTTTTATTAACATTTTATAGACTTAATTATACAGTTTCTAGTGTAATCCTTAAACAATTTATTCTTCTCACTCACTCTGGAACTTTTTCTTTTATTTATGTTGCATTAATTCAAATGTTTAGTGTGATAATTTTGTTATGTTACATATGCTCTCCTGTAAAAGTGATTAGTTCAGATCATACTCTTAGTATGGATGAAATAATTACTACTAATTCTTTTGTATTTACATTTCTCCGTGATTACATGTTTTCACTTTATATACCTTCTTTTTCCACCATTGCTTCCTCTCAGATGATGTGTATCTCCTTCATTAGTTTCTTTTTTCATTGATAAGTGATCTTCAATCTTGTGTATAACATTATCATTTTATATTCCTTCTTATTTGGTGCTTCCTCACCAGTATGTTTACTCCCTAACATTCCCTAACAAATTAATTGGAACAGTTCAGAGTGGCACTTTTGGCTCCAATCCCTGCTGTCCAACACTTCAATTGAGTCCAGAGGTATTATCATCTCTGCTCAACACATAAGACTGATGGCATTTTCTACATCCAGTCATAAAAATAAATAAACAGTAAAAGTAGTCATTTTTGACTAAAATAAACATCTTTAGATTCTTCACTTCATAATGCGTTATATTAATTAATACTTTTATACACTTGACTCTTCTTCTCTCTTAAAGCTTATTCCATATTAGGTGGTTTAGGTATGTGGTATAATATACATTTCATCATGTTTACATAGTAAGTAGTATTTATTTTTACTCTTTCTACCATCTGGTATCCATTGAGTTACTTTTATTGCTCATGGTATAACATGAATTAATTCTTTATCACTTTCACTATAACAGTGGTTGTTGCAACAGCATTATCATTATTAGTATCAGGTTTTTTGTTTTTTGGTCTCACTATTTGGTCTTTAGTGAGTTGGTCCTTCTTCATTGTTCCATTTTTATTAAATTATTTTCTTTGTGAGTTTGGTTAATTTGTTTCGATTAAGTCATATGACATTCTGGTTTCCTTTCTCTTTTAGAATTTTGTATCTCTTTCTTACAAAATCTTTTTTCATATTTCAGAGTTATTTCTCATCATTTGTATGAGTAATGATATGAGTTTAATGTTTTTTTTTTGGTCTCACCATTTGGTCTTTAGTGAGCTGGTCCTTCTTCATTGTTCCATTTTTATTAAATTATTTTCTTCGTGAGTTTGGTTAATTTGTTTCGATTAAGTCATATGACATCCTGGTTTTCTTTCTCCCTTAGAATTTTGTATCTCTTTCTTACAAAATCTTTTTTCATATTTTAGAGTTATTTCTCATCATTTGCATGAGTAATGATGTGAGTTTAAAGTTTTTTTTTTTTTTTTTTTTTTTTTAGACATTTTTATTTAACTACATTCTTTCTTATTCATAGTTGTTTTTCAAATATTTTGGTATAAGTTGTACTTATTGTTGTTTTGAATTTTGAAATTATTATTCCTCAAAATTCTTTTTTCATTCATAATAGTCTTTGAATGTTTGTGTAAGTGGTACTTACTAATTATTTTGAATTTGGACAATTATTATCTCCATCCAAATTCTTTTTACTTGCATAATAGTCTTTGAATATTTGTGTAGCTTGTACCTACTATTGCTTTTGAATTTTGAAGCTTATTATGTTCAAAATTCTTTTTATTTATTCACAATAATCCTTCAAATGTTTTGTTGTAAGTTGTACTTACTAATGTCTTTGAATTTTGAAGTTATCTATTTATCAAAATTCTTTTTTCATTCATAATAGTTTTAACTCATAATTATGAGTCCTCCAAATATTTTTTAATGGATAACTGATTATAAGTTCCTTTTACTTTATTCGAAATGATATACTTTAGTATATACGTATTGTTATTATTGTTTTTAATAATCAGGTATGGGCCGGTATACAGCAGTAACAACTTTTTGGTAATGCCTTCCACAGTACTGGGTAATTCCCTGTTTTTTAGCAGTACCTTTTCTCCGACTTCATAGCTTATTATTTTCTTAACAGCCTTTTGATATTTGTTCTTGCGCCTTTCCTGGTCTTCTGCCAATTTATTGTAGAATCTGATTCGATTGAATTTGTATTCTTGACTCCTAGGGAACTCTATTATGCCTTGTATTTCTCTCGGAGGCGGTTTTTCATACATTGCCGTGTATGGCGTGGTACCTATAGCGGGGTGATATGACAAATTAAGGAATTCTTCAGTAGCTAATAAATATTCTTGCCACTTCTTTTGTTGATTATAGCAATAAGTCCGTAATATTCTTCCGACCTCTCGCAGTACCCTCTCCGCTGGATTGCTGCTGGGGTGGTAGACAGACGTCTTGTATGTCTTAATGCCCAATGTATTCAGAGTGTTTCTCCACCGCCAACCCTTAAATTGCGTTCCATGGTCGGTGATTATGGATGTCGGGCTTCCTACCTCTGGAATGTAATGATTTGTTATTATTCCTAGAGTCTTCAGAGTGGTGGCTCTGTTCACAGGGTATAGTTTTGTAAATTTAGTAAAATGATCCATCATAATAATAATATATTTGTATCGATGGCGTCCGCCACTGCGGGGAAATGGACCACATATGTCCAGAAAGACCTTTTCCAGTTTGGCTTCTGAGGTAATTGGTATCATCATACCTTCCTTTCTCTCATTGTTGGTTTTCACCAATTGACATATCAGACAGGTTTTGAGGTAGTTTCTCGTTTTTCTATTGATACTTTTTATGTGACAATTCTCTTCTATTGCCTTGATCACCTTCATGGCTCCCATGTGACCGTATCGTAGGTGATAGTCCAGGATGATATCCTTTTCGATTGTAGTAGGGATCATGACCTTCCATATTTCTTCATCAAGGGATGTCTTGATGAATAAAATCCCATTATGTATACAATAAAATTTGTTTATTGTGTCATCTTGGTTGGAGAGACGAAGTTTAATAGAGTTTAACTTCGGATCGGACTGCTGGTGTTTGCTGATGTCCTGCACTATCTTCTCTAAATCGGATCTGTCCTTAATAATGTTATAGATTTTCAAAATGCTCTCCTTTTCGCCTTCGAATGATTGTTCTTCAGATTCAATCTCGACAATACGTCGGCTACTACATTTTTACTTCCAGGAACATACTCCCACTGTATATCGTATTCCTGCAGGGCGAGTACCCATCTGGTCAATCTACCATGGCTTAATTTGCATCTTCTTAGAAATGATATTGACTTGTGATCTGTTCGGACGGTCACGGGATATCCGAGGATATACGTCCGAAACTTCCCGCAGGCAAAGACTACACTTAGCAGTTCTTTTTCCGTCACATTATAGTTCTTTTCACACTGGTTAAGGGTTCTGCTAGCAAAGCTCACTACTAGATGTTTTCCACTTTCATCTTCTTGGTACAGTGTTGATCCCAAGCTAATATTACTAGCGTCACAGTTTAGAAAGAAGGGTCGGTTAAAATCTGGATGGTTGAGCATTAGTGCATCTAAGAATTTCTCTTTAATTGATTTGAAGGTTTCGTCTTGTTCTTGACCCCATCGCCATTTATTCTTGGACGACAACTGGTACTGAAACTGGGCTGTTAGTTCGGAATAATTATTCTGGAACTTCCTATAATAGTTACACAGGCCCAAAAATGATTGTAGTTGCCTTCTGTTTTTTGGTGTAGGGAATCGTTGTATGGCGTCTACCTTTTCTGTTGATGGTGTTATTCCTTGACTGTTTAGCTGGAAACCCAGGAATTGTACTTCTTTAGCTATAAGCTTGGACTTGTCCAGTTTAAGGGTGACATTATTTTCAGCAAGCTTCTTCAAGACATACTCCACACGATAACAGTGTTCCTCCCAGTTGGTTGATGTTATAAGGAGATCATCAACATAGACAGTCGTGAATTGGAGCGCTTCTGGTCCTAGTATATGATCCATACAGGCGACAAAAACAGCTACTGAATTCACCAACCCGAAGGGCAACCTCTTAAATTGATAATTGCGCCCTTCGAAGATGAACGCCATGTATTGCCGGCTTGCTGGGTGCAACTCCACTTGCCAATAGCCGCATACGGTATCCCAAGTGGTAATGAATCGTGTTCCGTGGAACCTCTTCAAAATTTCATCAATTTCGCCAGGTGAGGTACGATCGTTTATTATCATTTTATTTATCTCACGAGCGTCAAGGCAAAGCCTTACCTTCCCATTTTTCTTTTGTATGGCCACAATTGGGCTAGTGTATGGCGATTGACTGCTCTCGATGATATCTCTACGGATCATATTCTGGATCTCTGAGCGTACGGCTTCCTTCATAGATTGTGCTATTGGGTACGACTTTCGGTTAAATTCTACCGGTTCTCTGAATCGTATGGAACATTGGTAGTTCCGGATCTTTCCAGGTTCGTCAGAAAATACAGCTCGATATTTCTCATATATTTCTACCAATTGATTCAGCTGGTTTTCCTCTAATTGCTCGTTAGTATTGTGGCACTGGAAGTTACGTATCTCTTGAATCTTTTGTTGCCATAGGTCTTCCTCCGAATCCTGATGTACTGGCTTGTTGTTTGTTGAGTAGTTGGACAAGTAATTCACCTTATTTTGGTGGTCGAGAAGTTGTCTGGAGTCTAAAGTCTTGTTATCAGTTAAATTGGCTATCCAGGTTGAACCTTCAGCAAAGAGTGATACCTTTCCTCGGCACAAGTCGATAATTGCTGAGTTTCGGCGCAATATGTCACATCCTATCATGATGTTGAAAGGTAATCCGGCTGCAACAAGAAATATCATGTCCACACTAATGCCCTGACTTTTGACACTGAGGGATACCTGCTTTCTTATGGTCTTGTTCTGTCGGCCGGTAGCTCCTACAAGTACAATATTATTAATAGGTAGTACCGGTAAGTTTTTGTGGCATTCCTGCTGTATCCGGTCCAACTCATTTCGATTTATTATGGAGACATTGGCTCCAGTGTCTATCATTATAGGAACAGAAATACCTTCGATTTCTGCAATTATGTATATTATTTCATTATCATTATTGTTAATATTAAGCTCACTTTCTTCTAATAGGTCCTTACGGATGTCCTTCAAATAATTGCTGTATATTATGGTAAAATTTTTTCTGTTTTTCTTCGAATTCATACCTACTTGGTTAAACCCAGCAGATTGGAGCAGTAAAGGGTCATTGGAGTTTATTACTGCCTCCGTTCGTTTAAATGTTCCGCTTCATTACGGATTAGGCCGTTGGAAGCGTCAGCTTGAAGTCCTGAGACTGCTTCGTTTGGTTCTGCTCGATCGTCTGGTTGGGCTTCTGTTACAGGTAGTCTTCGCTGATTATCCAGGCTGGAACTACGTCTGGGCTCGTACTCTCTGTACCTATTACTTCCCTGACTTCCTTGGAAGGTCTCGTACTCGTAGTATCGGCTCCTTCTTTGAGGCTGGTACCTCCTGTGTCCACTGCCTTCTGCTCGGATCTAGTTAACATTGGGTCGATATGTCCTGTAATTGTGGTTATTACCTCCATTCGGGTAATTTCGGTTATAATTACCATGATAATTATTATTATTAGAAAGGTTGGCGTTCCTCTGACCATTTGGAACATAGTTACTATTATTATTATAATAACCGTTGTTATTTTGTGGACGGCTATTATTATTATTATTATTATTGTTGTGGTTGTTGTTATTATTATTTATGCGAGGAATATTACTATTATTATTATTGTTGTTAAAACGGGGCAAATTATTGTTATTTCTGGGGTTATAATTGTACTCGGCATTATTCCGATTTGCGGAATTATAATTATTATTGTTACCCACATTTTGCCGATTATTATTATTATTCAAATTATTGTTGTTACTCCTTGGTTCCGGCTTTTCATATCTCCTGCGACTTTGACGGTAATAGTCTTCGTGCTCATACATTTCTAAAAGCTCGGTCATGGCTTGCACCGTCTTTATTTGACTGTTTCGTCTGGCTCTGATAATATCCTCCTCATAGTGGTATGAGAGTTTGCTGACCAGGCATTCTTCCGGTATTCGGGGCTCTAGATGTTTGGCCACGCACACCTTTCCTAAAAAGTACGCCGTTAAAGTTTGGTTTCCATACGGGTTGTACTTCCCATGACATATCCCGTCTCTGGCGATATTTTGCGTTGATTCAGACCAATATTTGGCTTTGAATAGCCTTCTGAATTGTTGATAGTCGGTCACCTCGTCTCTTATCGCCATCCACCAATTGTCTGCTATCTCCTTGAACGATTCGTCAAGCACCTCTTTATTCTCCCTCCAGCGATTACCTCTGTGTTTAGTGAAGTATTCTTCGATTCTTGCTAGGAACTCCATGGGTTTGTTTTTATAAAACCTGAAGTTAATTCCTTCACGATTCTCATTGTTGGGACAACTGGTAATGGTTGTCGGTCGACTATGGAATAGGTCTATATCTGTCTGGTTCTGTCGTACCTGACTGTTGATACTGGTCACAGCAGCTTCAATGCCGTCACATTTTTCTGTGAATCGGTCCTGCACTCGCTCCCAGTCTTCCCGTGTTTCCTTTAGTTTTTCCTCCAATGTCTTCCTAGTCGTTTCTTCAATGTTGTTAACCTTCGTATTTATTTCTGTCCTGATACTCCGTACTTCTTGTTCGGTTTGACTCCATTTTTCGTCAGCTCTGGTAACCTTTTGTTCGATTACCGTTATTTCCTCTTCTACTTTCTTGCTGATTGTCTCATTGTTTTCAGCTATCTTCTGGCTCAATTCTTCCTTCAATATTTCCATTCTTCCGTCTAACCGGTTCATGTTCTCTTGGTTCGTCTCCTTCAATTCTTCTCTCAATTGCTGACTATTATTCTCCATCTTTTTATTGGTTTCTTCCAGTTTCTGGCTTATCTGGGACAATTCCTCCTTCGATTGTTTATTGTCAGTTTTTATTTCCTCCATTTTCTCCTCCATCTTCTGGATATTTTCCTCCATCTTCTCCTCGATCTTCTTAATATTTTCCTCCATTAATAATTAATTTTCATTTTTTATTTCGTCCACCTTCTCCTCCATCTTCTTACTGTTTTCTTCCATTTTCTCCTCCATCTGCTTACTATTCTCCTCCATCTTCTTACTATTCTCCTCCATCTTCTCCTCCATCTTCTTACTATTTTCTTCGATTTTCTTGTTGGTATATCCGATTTTATTACCCAACTCTTCTTTCAATTGTTGGTTATCGTTTTCCAGCTTCTTACTATTTTCTTCCATTTTCTCCTTTAATTCTTCCTTCGTCGTTTTAAATTCTCTGAGTAACATCTCCATCATTTGACCAAATTTTGTATCTTCCTTTGCGGTGGATTTCTCCGGCTGTTCCTTCTGTGGTGCCGGCTTATTTGGTTCTGCTGGCGGTAACATTGACTCCACATCTTCCACTGGTGTCGCCTCTTTATCTTCCAGTTCTACCTCCTGCTCGGCCTCCATAGCCCTTTTCCTTGATGTAGCTCTCCTGTGCATCTCGCTCCCTCTTCCGACCTGTTGACCGTTGCCAAGCTAAAAATAGGTAATTGGACACTCGTCCTTATTTTATAACACTATTATCTCCTATTTAAAGCCCTTTAAGTTGGACGCCAATTTGTAATATAAATATAATATTACAAATATAATATAAGAATAAAAATATAATTGATGAACGTTTTAATAAGCTCCACGTTTGAAACGCCAATTTGTAATATAAAAATATTACAAATAAAAATAAATAAGAATAAAAATAATTGAAATATATATAGATATTGTGTGTAGATTTTGTGATAACAAAGGTATTGTGCTCTTCTTTTAGCCCCACTAGTTGGGCTAGTCAATTTGTAATATAATTTCAAATGTAATAATAATTAAAATATAAAGATATTGATGATAAGAATATGTTATAACTGTGTGTGATTGATTGATAAATGACAAATAAATCGAATTTTAAAAATTGTGTAAATATTTTTTCTTGTTCTTGTATCAAGTTTGATTGAAGGATTTAATTTAACTAATTACTAATTAATTAATTAGTTGAGTTTGTAATTTCCTTCTATATCTATTCTCTCAATGTGAATTATGTTTTTGTTTAATAAAAAATAATAATAACATTAATTGTAGAAATAAAAACAATGCTGGTAACTGAGTAATGATTTGCGTTTATTCATTCAAAATTGTGCGCCAGTCAGACTGCGCATGTCCCAGGCACTGGCTAATATTCGCCACAGTCGGCAGTGAGAAAAATCAACAAATATAATTTTTACAAGTTTAAATTTATGGTTCTTTTAACGAGTCGAAATGGTCAGAGGGCAAGGAACAAGATATATTTAACAGGTATTCTTAAACTAAATGTTAATATCTGAAATAGAACAAAATTATTATTACAATTGTCAATTAGAAAGAATTATTTAAATTGCGAACCAAGTCGATGAAATGACGTCACTCCCCTCCAGGAAGCACTGGCTGATCGTCTTTATGAGAAATTCAGTAATGGCCGCCTTCCACTCGATTTTAACTGCTACGATGCTGTTGGAATTGAAAGATCTTCTCCCACAGAAATAAAACGATGTTTCCTTTTTCTGCGAAGTGGTGTTGGTCCAAAATATAGTGTGGAATGTTCCCTCGTCGTCTGCGATGTCGAATTCTGAATGGATTTCTTGTGTAGTGTGGTGTTCAATTATGTGTGTTGGTTTTCTGTGAATTCGTTCCAAAAATTGTTCAAAATGGCTGTCGATTTCTGGTGTTGAGTTTTATGGTTTTATACTGTGTTTTTGGAAATTTGTGAAGTGTTAGACATTGATAGAGAAGGTTATTTCACTTGTTAGTTCATCTCCGTTATATGCCACATAACCACACTTGGTTTTAATACAAATTATTTTGTTTTCAGTACTCCACTAACACATTTTCAACTATTCAGCTTTGCGATTAACAATAGACTAATAGACGTAACGTCGTCGTTTTAGGGCAATTTGTGGTATGTCTTTTTCCTCTTCATATTGTTTAACTATAAAAATATCTGTCTAAGACTTGTTTCACTATCTAACTATACATAACAAGTTTTCTTATTTTTTACTGTATTTCAAATATTTCTTAAATTTACATAAATCTAACTATTCAGTAATATTGATTATTTAATTTTACATCTTTTGATATATAGCTGAGTTTGTTTCACGCTCATTTAAGCCCAAAAATTACAATTTTACATAATGATTGTATGTCTCATATTTTGTACAAATTCAGTGTTTTAAAGGTTTTTATTTGTTTTTTCGGTATAATATTTCCATGGAATATACTTAATAACTCCGTAATTACTTTGTTGTTAACAATTTGGTTATTAAAACATTTCAATATTGATTGATTTGCTGTTTAGTCTGATTTGATTACCATCATAGGCTTATTATTGACTGTTTCCAAAAGAAGTTAATTTCCTTTCTTTTGTCATTCTATTTGCTATTAACTGTATCTGTATTAATTATATTTTCAATTTCTGTATTGTATGTATTGACTTCTATTCCTATTACATAGATTAATTCTTTGATAGATAATTTTTGGTTTATAGGCCAGTCTGTGTTTACTAACATAGTGTCTTGGTTGGTCTGTTTGTACATTATACATGGTTTACTGATTTGAATAAAATTATTACATTTTTATGCCCTACTTGCCTCTCTGACTTACACAATGGAAAATTAAATGACATGATTTTAAAATACAATAGAATATCTTGTATCTAACAAACTTTCTTTATACTAATAACATCATTGAACCATAATATGAACATCTTATGCCTAATTTTCTCTATATCACCTAATTTTAACAAAAACATTTTATCCCTATTATTTTTAACTGTATCATCAAATGATAACAACATAGCTTATCCTAGACATAATTTAATTAGAAAAAATAAAGAACTCCTATTACTAGTACTACTGTCAGTCACTAACTGTCTTGTGTATTATGTTTCTTTTGAAAACACTTTAACTGTGATCAAAAAACATCTTGTATCTATTGACACCTTACATCTAAAAAACATTATCTAATTAACAATAAATAACAAACATCTTATTATTAGTTATACCATCAGTTATGAACTGTCCTCTGGTATTTTTGTCTTTCTCACAATTCACTTAACTGTAATTAAAGAAAACATTTTATAGGTAATAGTTTTTCTTATATCTAATTTAAAAAACTCTTATTACTGGTAATGTTGTCAGTTCTTAGACTGTCTTTGATTCCAATGGTTTTACTATTATTATTCTACACTCATGGTAGTCTTTTTATAATATTTACACTTCATTGAAGATTTTTTTCATAGATTTTTTAGCTGTTTCTCACTATACTCACTGTAGTTTCTTATTTTTGTTACCTCACTTCACTTTATTGGGTTCTACACTATGGTAGTCTTTTCAGTGAGTTCTACACTATGGTAGTCTCTTTTGATATATTTTTTAACATATTACTCTTATAACTAGTATACAATTTGTGTTTTCTAGGATTGTATCTTGTAACTTGTTTGGGTTTACATATATCGGTTTCAATTTTGTCTCATGGTATTTATTATATGACTAACATTTTGTTTTGGCATATCTCTTCCTGTTTCTGGTCTCTTTGTGGGAATCTTGATATGTTTCGTCCCTTCTTCAAATATCACATTAGTAGTTTCCTTATTAACATGGTTTAATGACAGATTATTTCCTTTTTTATGGTCCTTCCCTTTTTGTACTGCTTCCCCAATCTACTGGGTATACTGCTGTTTTAACTGGTTTTTACATAGTAGGTTCTTTTAATTAATGGTTTTCTTTATTATTTTCCATTTTTATTAACATTTTATAGACTTAATTATACAGTTTCTAGTGTAATCCTTAAACAATTTATTCTTCTCACTCACTCTGGAACTTTTTCTTTTATTTATGTTGCATTAATTCAAATGTTTAGTGTGATAATTTTGTTATGTTACATATGCTCTCCTGTAAAAGTGATTAGTTCAGATCATACTCTTAGTATGGATGAAATAATTACTACTAATTCTTTTGTATTTACATTTCTCCGTGATTACATGTTTTCACTTTATATACCTTCTTTTTCCACCATTGCTTCCTCTCAGATGATGTGTATCTCCTTCATTAGTTTCTTTTTTCATTGATAAGTGATCTTCAATCTTGTGTATAACATTATCATTTTATATTCCTTCTTATTTGGTGCTTCCTCACCAGTATGTTTACTCCCTAACATTCCCTAACAAATTAATTGGAACAGTTCAGAGTGGCACTTTTGGCTCCAATCCCTGCTGTCCAACACTTCAATTGAGTCCAGAGGTATTATCATCTCTGCTCAACACATAAGACTGATGGCATTTTCTACATCCAGTCATAAAAATAAATAAACAGTAAAAGTAGTCATTTTTGACTAAAATAAACATCTTTAGATTCTTCACTTCATAATGCGTTATATTAATTAATACTTTTATACACTTGACTCTTCTTCTCTCTTAAAGCTTATTCCATATTAGGTGGTTTAGGTATGTGGTATAATATACATTTCATCATGTTTACATAGTAAGTAGTATTTATTTTTACTCTTTCTACCATCTGGTATCCATTGAGTTACTTTTATTGTTCATGGTATAACATGAATTAATTCTTTATCACTTTCACTATAACAGTGGTTGTTGCAACAGCATTATCATTATTAGTATCAGGTTTTTTGTTTTTTGGTCTCACTATTTGGTCTTTAGTGAGTTGGTCCTTCTTCATTGTTCCATTTTTATTAAATTATTTTCTTTGTGAGTTTGGTTAATTTGTTTCGATTAAGTCATATGACATTCTGGTTTCCTTTCTCTTTTAGAATTTTGTATCTCTTTCTTACAAAATCTTTTTTCATATTTCAGAGTTATTTCTCATCATTTGTATGAGTAATGATATGAGTTTAATGTTTTTTTTTTGGTCTCACTATTTGGTCTTTAGTGAGCTGGTCCTTCTTCATTGTTCCATTTTTATTAAATTATTTTCTTCGTGAGTTTGGTTAATTTGTTTCGATTAAGTCATATGACATCCTGGTTTTCTTTCTCCCTTAGAATTTTGTATCTCTTTCTTACAAAATCTTTTTTCATATTTTAGAGTTATTTCTCATCATTTGCATGAGTAATGATGTGAGTTTAAAGTTTTTTTTTTTTTTTTTTTTTTTTTAGACATTTTTATTTAACTACATTCTTTCTTATTCATAGTTGTTTTTCAAATATTTTGGTATAAGTTGTACTTATTGTTGTTTTGAATTTTGAAATTATTATTCCTCAAAATTCTTTTTTCATTCATAATAGTCTTTGAATGTTTGTGTAAGTGGTACTTACTAATTATTTTGAATTTGGACAATTATTATCTCCATCCAAATTCTTTTTACTTGCATAATAGTCTTTGAATATTTGTGTAGCTTGTACCTACTATTGCTTTTGAATTTTGAAGCTTATTATGTTCAAAATTCTTTTTATTTATTCACAATAATCCTTCAAATGTTTTGTTGTAAGTTGTACTTACTAATGTCTTTGAATTTTGAAGTTATCTATTTATCAAAATTCTTTTTTCATTCATAATAGTTTTAACTCATAATTATGAGTCCTCCAAATATTTTTTAATGGATAACTGATTATAAGTTCCTTTTACTTTATTCGAAATGATATACTTTAGTATATACGTATTGTTATTATTGTTTTTAATAATCAGGTATGGGCCGGTATACAGCAGTAACAACTTTTTGGTAATGCCTTCCACAGTACTGGGTAATTCCCTGTTTTTTAGCAGTACCTTTTCTCCGACTTCATAGCTTATTATTTTCTTAACAGCCTTTTGATATTTGTTCTTGCGCCTTTCCTGGTCTTCTGCCAATTTATTGTAGAATCTGATTCGATTGAATTTGTATTCTTGACTCCTAGGGAACTCTATTATGCCTTGTATTTCTCTCGGAGGCGGTTTTTCATACATTGCCGTGTATGGCGTGGTACCTATAGCGGGGTGATATGACAAATTAAGGAATTCTTCAGTAGCTAATAAATATTCTTGCCACTTCTTTTGTTGATTATAGCAATAAGTCCGTAATATTCTTCCGACCTCTCGCAGTACCCTCTCCGCTGGATTGCTGCTGGGGTGGTAGACAGACGTCTTGTATGTCTTAATGCCCAATGTATTCAGAGTGTTTCTCCACCGCCAACCCTTAAATTGCGTTCCATGGTCGGTGATTATGGATGTCGGGCTTCCTACCTCTGGAATGTAATGATTTGTTATTATTCCTAGAGTCTTCAGAGTGGTGGCTCTGTTCACAGGGTATAGTTTTGTAAATTTAGTAAAATGATCCATCATAATAATAATATATTTGTATCGATGGCGTCCGCCACTGCGGGGAAATGGACCACATATGTCCAGAAAGACCTTTTCCAGTTTGGCTTGTGAGGTAATTGGTATCATCATACCTTCCTTTCTCTCATTGTTGGTTTTCACCAATTGACATATCAGACAGGTTTTGAGGTAGTTTCTTGTTTTTCTATTGATACTTTTTATGTGACAATTCTCTTCTATTGCCTTGATCACCTTCATGGCTCCAATGTGACCGTATCGTAGGTGATAGTCCAGGATGATATCCTTTTCGATTGTAGTAGGGATCATGACCTTCCATATTTCTTCATCAAGGGATGTCTTGATGAATAAAATCCCATTATGTATACAATAAAATTTGTTTATTGTGTCATCTTGGTTGGAGAGACGAAGTTTAATAGAGTTTAACTTCGGATCGGACTGCTGGTGTTTGCTGATGTCCTGCACTATCTTCTCTAAATCGGATCTGTCCTTAATAATGTTATAGATTTTCAAAATGCTCTCCTTTTCGCCTTCGAATGATTGTTCTTCCAGATTCACTCTCGACAATACGTCGGCTACTACATTTTTACTTCCAGGAACATACTCCCACTGTATATCGTATTCCTGCAGGGCGAGTACCCATCTGGTCAATCTACCATGGCTTAATTTGCATCTTCTTAGAAATGATATTGACTTGTGATCTGTTCGGACGGTCACGGGATATCCGAGGATATACGTCCGAAACTTCCCGCAGGCAAAGACTACACTTAGCAGTTCTTTTTCCGTCACATTATAGTTCTTTTCACACTGGTTAAGGGTTCTGCTAGCAAAGCTCACTACTAGATGTTTTCCACTTTCATCTTCTTGGTACAGTGTTGATCCCAAGCTAATATTACTAGCGTCACAGTTTAGAAAGAAGGGTCGGTTAAAATCTGGATGGTTGAGCATTAGTGCATCTAAGAATTTCTCTTTAATTGATTTGAAGGTTTCGTCTTGTTCTTGACCCCATCGCCATTTATTCTTGGACGACAACTGGTACTGAAACTGGGCTGTTAGTTCGGAATAATTATTCTGGAACTTCCTATAATAGTTACACAGGCCCAAAAATGATTGTAGTTGCCTTCTGTTTTTTGGTGTAGGGAATCGTTGTATGGCGTCTACCTTTTCTGTTGATGGTGTTATTCCTTGACTGTTTAGCTGGAAACCCAGGAATTGTACTTCTTTAGCTATAAGCTTGGACTTGTCCAGTTTAAGGGTGACATTATTTTCAGCAAGCTTCTTCAAGACATACTCCACACGATAACAGTGTTCCTCCCAGTTGGTTGATGTTATAAGGAGATCATCAACATAGACAGTCGTGAATTGGAGCGCTTCTGGTCCTAGTATATGATCCATACAGGCGACAAAAACAGCTACTGAATTCACCAACCCGAAGGGCAACCTCTTAAATTGATAATTGCGCCCTTCGAAGATGAACGCCATGTATTGCCGGCTTGCTGGGTGCAACTCCACTTGCCAATAGCCGCATACGGTATCCCAAGTGGTAATGAATCGTGTTCCGTGGAACCTCTTCAAAATTTCATCAATTTCGCCAGGTGAGGTACGATCGTTTATTATCATTTTATTTATCTCACGAGCGTCAAGGCAAAGCCTTACCTTCCCATTTTTCTTTTGTATGGCCACAATTGGGCTAGTGTATGGCGATTGACTGCTCTCGATGATATCTCTACGGATCATATTCTGGATCTCTGAGCGTACGGCTTCCTTCAAAGATTGTGCTATTGGGTACGACTTTCGGTTAAATTCTACCGGTTCTCTGAATCGTATGGAACATTGGTAGTTCCGGATCTTTCCAGGTTCGTCAGAAAATACAGCTCGATATTTCTCATATATTTCTACCAATTGATTCAGCTGGTTTTCCTCTAATTGCTCGTTAGTATTGTGGCACTGGAAGTTACGTATCTCTTGAATCTTTTGTTGCCATAGGTCTTCCTCCGAATCCTGATGTACTGGCTTGTTGTTTGTTGAGTAGTTGGACAAGTAATTCACCTTATTTTGGTGGTCGAGAAGTTGTCTGGAGTCTAAAGTCTTGTTATCAGTTAAATTGGCTATCCAGGTTGAACCTTCAGCAAAGAGTGATACCTTTCCTCGGCACAAGTCGATAATTGCTGAGTTTCGGCGCAATATGTCACATCCTATCATGATGTTGAAAGGTAATCCGGCTGCAACAAGAAATATCATGTCCACACTAATGCCCTGACTTTTGACACTGAGGGATACCTGCTTTCTTATGGTCTTGTTCTGTCGGCCGGTAGCTCCTACAAGTACAATATTATTAATAGGTAGTACGGGTAAGTTTTTGTGGCATTCCTGCTGTATCCGGTCCAACTCATTTCGATTTATTATGGAGACATTGGCTCCAGTGTCTATCATTATAGGAACAGAAATACCTTCGATTTCTGCAATTATGTATATTATTTCATTATCATTATTGTTAATATTAAGCTCACTTTCTTCTAATAGGTCCTTACGGATGTCCTTCAAATAATTGCTGTATATTATGGTAAAATTTTTTCTGTTTTTCTTCGAATTCATACCTACTTGGTTAAACCCAGCAGATTGGAGCAGTAAAGGGTCATTGGAGTTTATTACTGCCTCCGTTCGTTTAAATGTTCCGCTTCATTACGGATTAGGCCGTTGGAAGCGTCAGCTTGAAGTCCTGAGACTGCTTCGTTTGGTTCTGCTCGATCGTCTCGTTGGGCTTCTGTTACAGGTAGTCTTCGCTGATTATCCAGGCTGGAACTACGTCTGGGCTCGTACTCTCTGTACCTATTACTTCCCTGACTTCCTTGGAAGGTCTCGTACTCGTAGTATCGGCTCCTTCTTTGAGGCTGGTACCTCCTGTGTCCACTGCCTTCTGCTCGGATCTAGTTAACATTGGGTCGATATGTCCTGTAATTGTGGTTATTACCTCCATTCGGGTAATTTCGGTTATAATTACCATGATAATTATTATTATTAGAAAGGTTGGCGTTCCTCTGACCATTTGGAACATAGTTACTATTATTATTATAATAACCGTTGTTATTTTGTGGACGGCTATTATTATTATTATTATTATTGTTGTGGTTGTTGTTATTATTATTTATGCGAGGAATATTACTATTATTATTATTGTTGTTAAAACGGGGCAAATTATTGTTATTTCTGGGGTTATAATTGTACTCGGCATTATTCCGATTTGCGGAATTATAATTATTATTGTTACCCACATTTTGCCGATTATTATTATTATTCAAATTATTGTTGTTACTCCTTGGTTCCGGCTTTTCATATCTCCTGCGACTTTGACGGTAATAGTCTTCGTGCTCATACATTTCTAAAAGCTCGGTCATGGCTTGCACCGTCTTTATTTGACTGTTTCGTCTGGCTCTGATAATATCCTCCTCATAGTGGTATGAGAGTTTGCTGACCAGGCATTCTTCCGGTATTCGGGGCTCTAGATGTTTGGCCACGCACACCTTTCCTAAAAAGTACGCCGTTAAAGTTTGGTTTCCATACGGGTTGTACTTCCCATGACATATCCCGTCTCTGGCGATATTTTGCGTTGATTCAGACCAATATTTGGCTTTGAATAGCCTTCTGAATTGTTGATAGTCGGTCACCTCGTCTCTTATCGCCATCCACCAGTTGTCTGCTATCTCCTTGAACGATTCGTCAAGCACCTCTTTATTCTCCCTCCAGCGATTACCTCTGTGTTTAGTGAAGTATTCTTCGATTCTTGCTAGGAACTCCATGGGTTTGTTTTTATAAAACCTGAAGTTAATTCCTTCACGATTCTCATTGTTGGGACAACTGGTAATGGTTGTCGGTCGACTATGGAATAGGTCTATATCTGTCTGGTTCTGTCGTACCTGACTGTTGATACTGGTCACAGCAGCTTCAATGCCGTCACATTTTTCTGTGAATCGGTCCTGCACTCGCTCCCAGTCTTCCCGTGTTTCCTTTAGTTTTTCCTCCAATGTCTTCCTAGTCGTTTCTTCAATGTTGTTAACCTTCGTATTTATTTCTGTCCTGATACTCCGTACTTCTTGTTCGGTTTGACTCCATTTTTCGTCAGCTCTGGTAACCTTTTGTTCGATTACCGTTATTTCCTCTTCTACTTTCTTGCTGATTGTCTCATTGTTTTCAGCTATCTTCTGGCTCAATTCTTCCTTCAATATTTCCATTCTTCCGTCTAACCGGTTCATGTTCTCTTAGTTCGTCTCCTTCAATTCTTCTCTCAGTTGCTGACTATTATTCTCCATCTTTTTATTGGTTTCTTCCAGTTTCTGGCTTATCTGGGTCAATTCCTCCTTCGATTGTTTATTGTCAGTTTTTATTTCCTCCATTTTCTCCTCCATCTTCTGGATATTTTCCTCCATCTTCTCCTCGATCTTCTTAATATTTTCCTCCATTAATAATTAATTTTCATTTTTTATTTCGTCCACCTTCTCCTCCATCTTCTTACTGTTTTCTTCCATTTTCTCCTCCATCTGATTACTATTCTCCTCCATCTTCTTACTGTTCTCCTCCATCTTCTCCTCCATCTTCTTACTATTTTCTTCGATTTTCTTGTTGGTATCTCCGATTTTATTACCCAACTCTTCTTTCAATTGTTGGTTATCGTTTTCCAGCTTCTTACTATTTTCTTCCATTTTCTCCTTTAATTCTTCCTTCGTCGTTTTAAATTCTCTGAGTAACATCTCCATCATTTGATCAAATTTTGTATCTTCCTTTGCGGTGGATTTCTCCGGCTGTTCCTTCTGTGGTGCCGGCTTATTTGGTTCTGCTGGCGGTAACATTGACTCCACATCTTCCACTGGTGTCTCCTCTTTATCTTCCAGTCCTACCTCCTGCTCGGCCTCCATAGCCCTTTTCCTTGATGTAGCTCTCCTGTGCATCTCGCTCCCTCTTCCGACCTGTTGACCGTTGCCAAGCTAAAAATAGGAAATTGGACACTCGTCCTTATTTTATAACACTATTATCTCCTATTTAAAGCCCCTTAAGTTGGACGCCAATTTGTAATATAAATATAATATTACAAATATAATATAAGAATAAAAATATAATTGATGAACGTTTTAATAAGCTCCACGTTGGAAACGCCAATTTGTAATATAAAAATATTACAAATAAAAATAAATAAGAATAAAAATAATTGAAATATATATAGATATTGTGTGTAGATTTTGTGATAACAAAGGTATTGTGCTCTTCTTTTAGCCCCACTAGTTGGGCTAGTCAATTTGTAATATAATTTCAAATGTAATAATAATTAACATATAAAGATATTGATGATAAGAATATGTTATAACTGTGTGTGATTGATTGATAAATGACAAATAAATCGAATTTTAAAAATTGTGTAAATATTTTTTTTTGTTCTTGTATCAAGTTTGATTGAAGGATTTAATTTAACTAATTACTAATTAATTAATTAGTTGAGTTTGTAATTTCCTTCTATATCTATTCTCTCAATGTGAATTATGTTTTTGTTTAATAAAAAATAATAATAACATTAATTGTAGAAATAAAAACAATGCTGGTAACTGAGTAATGATTTGCGTTTATTCATTCAAAATTGTGCGTCAGTCAGACTGCGCATGTCCCAGGCACTGGCTAATATTCGCCACAGTCGGCAGTGAGAAAAATCAACAAATATAATTTTTACAAGTTTAAATTTATGGTTCTTTTAACGAGTCGAAATGGTCAGAGGGCAAGGAACAAGATATATTTAACAGGTATTCTTAAACTAAATGTTAATATCTGAAATAGAACAAAATTATTATTACAATTGTCAATTAGAAAGAATTATTTAAATTGCGAACCAAGTCGATGAAATGACGTCACTCCCCTCCAGGAAGCACTGGCTGATCGTCTTTATGAGAAATTCAGTAATGGCCGCCTTCCACTCGATTTTAACTGCTACGATGCTGTTGGAATTGAAAGATCTTCTCCCACAGAAATAAAACGATGTTCCCTTTTTCTGCGAAGTGTTGTTGGTCCAAAATATAGTGTGGAATGTTCCCTCGTCGTCTGCGATGTCGAATTCTGAATGGATTTCTTGTGTAGTGTGGTGTTCAATTATGTGTGTTGGTTTTCTCTGAATTCGTTCCAAAAATTGTTCAAAATGGCTGTCGATTTCTGGTGTTGAGTTTTATGGTGTTATACTGTGTTTTTGGAAATTTGTGAAGTGTTAGACATTGATAGAGAAGGTTATTTCACTTGTTAGTTCATCTCCGTTATATGCCACATAACCACACTTGGTTTTAATACAAATTATTTTGTTTTCAGTACTCCACTAACACATTTTCAACTATTCAGCTTTGCGATTAACAATAGACTAATAGACGCAACGTCGTCGTTTTAGGGCAATTTGTGGTATGTCTTTTTCCTCTTCATATTGTTTAACTATAAAAATATCTGTCTAAGACTTGTTTCACTATCTAACTATACATAACAAGTTTTCTTATTTTTTACTGTATTTCAAATATTTCTTAAATTTACATGAATCTAACTATTCAGTAATATTGATTATTTAATTTTACATCTTTTTATATACCTGAGTTTGTTTCACGCTCATTAAAGCCCAAAAATTACAATTTTACATAATGATTGTATGTCTCATATTTTGTACAAATTCAGTGTTTTAAAGGTTTTTATTTGTTTTTTCGGTATATTATTTCCATGGAATATACTTAATAACTCCGTAATTACTGTGTTGTTAACAATTTGGTTATTAAAACATTTCAATATTGATTGATTTGCTGTTCAGTCTGATTTGATTACCATCATAGGCTTATTATTGACTGTTTCCAAAAGAAGTTAATTTCCTTTCTTTTGTCATTCTATTTGCTATTAACTGTATCTGTATTAATTATATTTTCAATTTCTGTATTGTATGTATTGACTTCTATTCCTATTACATAGATTAATTCTTTGATAGATAATTTTTGGTTTATAGGCCAGTCTGTGTTTACTAACATAGTGTCTTGGTTGGTCTGTTTGTACATTATACATGGTTTACTGATTTGAATAAAATTATTACATTTTTATGCCCTACTTGCCTCTCTGACTTACACAATGGAAAATTAAATGACATGATTTTAAAATACAATAGAATATCTTGTATCTAACAAACTTTCTTTATACTAATAACATCATTGAACCATAACATGAACATCTTATGCCTAATTTTCTCTATATCACCTAATTTTAACAAAAACATTTTATCCCTATTATTTTTAACTGTATCATCAAATGATAACAACATAGCTTATCCTAGACATAATTTAATTAGAAAAAATAAAAAACTCCTATTACTAGTAATACTGTCAGTCACTAACTGTCTTGTGTATTATGTTTCTTTTGAAAACACTTTAACTGTGATCAAAAAACATCTTGTATCTATTGACACCTTACATTTAAAACATTATCTAATTAACAATAAATAACAAACATCTTATTATTAGTTATACCATCAGTTATGAACTGTCCTCTGGTATTTTTGTCTTTCTCACAATTCACTTAACTGTAATTAAAGAAAACATTTTATAGGTAATAGTTTTTCTTATATCTAATTTAAAAAACTCTTATTACTGGTAATGTTGTCAGTTCTTAGACTGTCTTTGATTCCAATGGTTTTAGTATTATTATTCTACACTCATGGTAGTCTTTTTATAATATTTGCACTTCATTGAAGATTTTTTTCATAGATTTTTTAGCTATGTTTCTCACTATACTCACTGTAGTTTCTTATTTTTGTTAGCTCACTTCACTTTATTGGGTTCTACACTATGGTAGTCTTTTCAGTGAGTTCTACACTATGGTAGTCTCTTTTGATATATTTTTTAACATATTACTCTTATAACTAGTATACAATTTGTGTTTTCTAGGATTGTATCTTGTAACTTGTTTGGGTTTACATATATCGGTTTCAATTTTGTCTCATGGTATTTATTATATGACTAACATTTTGTTTTGGCATATCTCTTCCTGTTTCTGGTCTCTTTGTGGGAATCTTGATATGTTTCGTCCCTTCTTCAAATATCACATTAGTAGTTTCCTTATTAACATGGTTTCATGACAGATTATTTCCTTTTTTATGGTCCTTCCCTTTTTGTACTGCTTCCCCAATCTACTGGGTATACTGCTGTTTTAACTGGTTTTTACATAGTAGGTTCTTTTAATTAATGGTTTTCTTTATTATTTTCCATTTTTATTAATATTTTATAGACTTAATTATACAGTTTCTAGTGTAATCCTTAAACAATTTATACTTCTCACTCACTCTGGAACTTTTTCTTTTATTTATGTTGCATTAATTCAAATGTTTAGTGTGATAATTTTGTTATGTTACAATATTATCCGATGACAAAATACTAAACAGATGGGAGATAGTCACACCAACCAACCATTTTGTATATAGTCTTTAAAATGAGATTTTTTTGCTTGTACACGGAAAACCTGGATCACTGTATTAAGATATATATTTTAGATATGTAGGTCAATTTATTAATTTTGAGCTATTAATTTAGGTAGTGCTAAGCTTTAAAACACAGTTATTTGTATGAAAGAAAAGTACAATTTTGTAGGCCAAGTAATAAATCCAACTATGATTCTGAAAAATTGTCACGGGTAGGAAAATGAAAATAATAATAATTCACCGATCTGAATGACGTTTTACAGAATCGTGATAAACATAAAATTACTTTTGATAGTGATCCCATGCTCATCCCAAGTTGAAACTTTCAGAATATGTAGAGGAAAACAATATCTTTCACATATATTTTTTTGAGAATTTTAAAAATACAGTTTTTCAAAATTCAGTAAATGCAATAATGATGTGTTTATAAAAAATACATATATTTTCAACTAATTATGTTTTATATCATATGAAAGCCCTTTAAAAGAGCTTTCAAATGAACTCGATGTCATTGTTCTAGCTTAATTAGAACACAAGTTGTGAACAAATCAATATTGTTGCGCAAGTCAAAAATTTTATTTATTTTTTTCATTTTTGAGCACCCATTACTCAGTAACCTTTCGTCAGAAAAATGTGAAAAAATTGATTTGTGTTACTATTTATGAATACTACATGCATACTTAATTTCAAATAAATCTAAGAGGGTCAGGTTGTAGCACTTGTTGATTTGACACGGAATATCTCTTAAATGTAACTTGAAGTTTTCATTTTGTTGTAAACATACCAGTCTAGTTTTTCTATTTATAGTTTATGCTTTTTTTTTTTAATAATTTCAGCTAATTGAACCCCTAATCAATCCTACACTCCCTCGCAGAAAAACCTATATTTAGTTCATTTATATTGTCATCTGAGTTTAGTTATGTTTGATGTAATAAATAAAATGTTTATTTCATCAAAGGTGTTTTCACTTTTTGTAATTATGTTCTTGTAAATAAATATTCTATGTACTTTATTAATGTAATCTTATAGTTACTGATAAAGTAACAAAGCCCAAATGTCTGTGTGGTATTTTTGTTGTAATAACATTTGTCTGATATGTATTATTTTTGCAATGTTTTTATGTATCTTCTATGAAGAAATAATTTGTTCATTATCCTTAATAATTATTAATTATTGATACCTTAGAATTGAAACTGTTTTGTATAAATTTTGTAATAAAAATCAATGTACTTGTAAGTCTTTTTTTATCAATAACCTATTGAAAATAACACATTCCTTGTGCAATGCAAGTAGGCCTACCAAATACCTACCAAAAATGTATATCCCCAATTTTTGATAGAATATTTGATTTTTGTTGCCATCAGAATTTTACTTTGATTTTACTTTCATGTTCCATAAGGAAATGGAAGTATGGTGATGGCAAAAAAAATCGTGTTAGAGATTTTTGCAGATTCTGATTATACTACCCTCAAAACATGAAAAAAAGTAATTTATCGAAAAGTGTCTGTGTGTCTGTCTAGATTTTTTATGGCAAATGATAAGAGCCGCAAATTCAAACAGAATCAAATAATTTTTTGCATACAGCCCTGAATTGTAGAGTATTCAAGACCTATTGTTTTTTGTGAAGATCGGTTAAGATAAAGGGGTAGTTTACCTGCAATATTTTATGTTGTAACAAGAGAAATTTTTTCATGACGAACGATAACTGCCGTAAATTCAAACAGAATCAGATATTTTTTTACATATGTGCCCGAGTTATAGAGGACTCAAGGCCTATTGATTTTGGTGAAGATCGGTTACGGGGAAAGGGTAGTTTACCTGAAACATTTTTTTGTTGTAACGTAATAGTTTACCTGATAATTTTTTGTATAAATGTACTACGTTATTGACAATAAAGAAGCAGTTTGTTTTTAAAATTCCTTCCCGGCCTGTTTGGCCGTAGACCAATGTTTTCTGCAAAACCAGACGTTTCGCCAGTGCCATCGACTTCCATCATCAGTGAAAATCAAGTGCGATAACGTGAGGTGGTATACGTTAGTGCCCACGGTAAGTGGCTGAAGCAGTAAGTAGAAAGAAGTAGTTTCAATGGAAATATTTCATTTCGAAAATGATTTTAAATATAAATCTTAGAACATGGAAGTCGTGTATGATTCTCCATACCAATATTTTGTTCTTAAGTGTGCGATTAAGTATTAGGAATCTGCTCCATGTCAAGGTATAGGATTACAGCCTGTTTTGCCTTCACTGAAGGCATCTCTTTTCCTTGCCCTACCTATATCTCGTCTTCCCTGAGGTCTGTATCTTATTACTTGTTTAGGTAGTCCCATGTCTTCCATTCTCTTGATATCCTGCCTCTATTTTATTTGTCCTTCCCTTATTCTGCCGGCTATAGAATATACATTTTACTTGGTACTTATATTTTCATTTCATATTTGATATCTAAGGGTTTGCATTATGAATACTCGACACAATATTTTTCTTGTTAGATTCGAAGTTTTAAGTAATTTTCTCTCAAAAAGTGTGTATGAACATTTTAGCACGACGAGATTGTCTGTTTTATTATTATTCTTAACGTTTTGGTTTTTATTATTAATTTTTGGTTTATTGATTTATTCTACCCAATTCAATCTATTATTGAATCCGATATGAATAAATCGGTTTACTTACTCTTTGACATCGTTTATTAATTTTGTTTAAATAGTTTAGAATGTTTTTTGTTCCATTTCATGAGTTCGATTCTGAAGAAGTTGCGTTGACTCTTCTATTATTAGCTGCGGTGAGTTGCTCTGTACTTTCCTGTATAGACACTAACATAAACACAACATGTACATGATACTTAATATTATTATAACATTAATAGTTAATAACATTTTATTATGGCCTATGCATACTGCATTGGTCATTGTCACTTCTGATAGTGTCCTTTTTCTTCATTTTGTGGTTTTATTACCTTAACTATAGTTTGTTAAGTGAGTTTACTATACTTTAGGAAGTTACCTTTTTATATGGGTTGTAATCCTATCAAATTATTCTCGTTATTGCTTGAATATCTCTTATCATTGTTTTGATAGCACTGTTATTATTGTGCAGTAGTTCATTCTGCATTTATACTGAAAATTGCTTTGGTTTAAAGTAACCAAGATTACTTGCATCTAGCTGTCAACATGGTTTATTTATTATTATTGTTATTATTAGTATTTGGGTGGCTATAATCCTTGAATTTACTTATTCGAATAGTATTCTGCCTCATTCAATGTTGTTGGTTTAGTTCCTACTCTTTTATGATAAAGTTTACAAGATAATTTTGTTCATCATGCATCCATTCTATGGCAAGTATATAGTTATAATATACAACAATGGATTATTGTCGGTTTTGTGTTTCTGTATTACATTTGATTTATTTGACTTTATGTAGTACTGGTATATCTATTGGTTATTATTAGATTACATTTTGTTTATCTTTTACAGTCTTTACTATTGGTAATTAGTGGTTATTTCTAATATCAATTCCATTTTACAATTGGTCATTGGTGTTTTGGACATAGCCCGCTTTTCATGTCTACACATAATTTAGCTAAGAACTTATTATTATTCATTCTCTTTCTTACTTTTTATGTTCAATAATTCATTCTTATTGATTATTGTTTGTATTACATTGTCAAGGAAGGTATTCACTTAATAAGTTTTGGTCAGTGTCAATTTGTTTTACAGCTTAGGGGTTTAAATCATCTTGTTTATTCCATTTATTCTTTCTTCTTGTATAATAATTCTTTTATTGCCATATGTTAGTTCATTATAATTCATGTTATCTCCCTTTTTTGTTTTGATCTGGATATTTTCTTCTTCTCTTCACCGATTCCTTCCTCCCTCTTAATAAGTTTCTTCATGGCGTTGTTTTCACTGGTTTCCTTCTCAAGGTTAATAGGTTTCTTCTTGATTTTTTCTTTAATGGGTTTCCTTCTCACTGTTTGATCTATTGGGTAATTATGTATGTCGTCTCGTCGTTAGTCTTGCTTTATCTTCTTTAGTTGCACATTTACTGGTAATTCCTTCTTCATTTTAATTCACTTGGTTTTGGCTTATGATACTTCCTTTTTTATCCATGATCGTATGCTTGACCTTGTAGGTATTCTTAATTGTAGTGGCTTTCAACTTATTTGTGGTACGCTGGTGTTGGTAGTGTTATATGTACCATTACAACATACAAAAATTTGACAGTTATTTTTGTCACAAAAAACTTTTATGATATATTGTGTATAAATACACATATAAAGGTATTTTTGCCACAAAAAACGTTTATGATATATTGTTTATAAATACACATATAAAGGTATACAATACATTTGATTTGTTTAACAGTCGTTATAAGACAGTATTACCATATAGGGGAGAGCAGAGAGACATAAGTTGATACTTTGTACTTCTTCAAGTGTCCCTTAGTCGCAGCACCTCTGCAACTGTATAACGTTTTTGTTATAGCTTGTAGTACATGCTCCTCCAGTCTGATTATAGCAGTGTACAGTAAAATGAGTCTTTGTTCCCTTTTGTATTTTAGAACGTGTAAAGCAACCTTTTTGTCACTAATTTGCTATGGGTGTTTACAGGTACGTACTTTGTTGGATCCATGGTAAGTGTACAATTGATTCATACTAATACAAAAGCAATGTGGCAACATGAGGGCAAGTTATGTTTCTCTATAACTTTTAAAAGAAAATTAATTCATAACCTAACAGATCTCAGAATTAATTATGTGTCAGTTACTTGTGATCCTATAATGAAGATTACGTGTTTATTAAATCCTAAGAAACTAAAATTTTTAAAATGATAATAGTAATAATGGCTCCTTTTTATGCCGCCTAGGAAATTTAGGAGGTAGAATAGGTTGCCTAAAGTGAGTGTTCGACAAACGCACTAAAGGTAGAGTGGCCAGCAGCACTACACTTCAGCCACTAATTTTAAAATTAAAGGTGTACCTTCAATTTCACCAGAAGGAAAGTGGTATGTTGGTACAATGTAAGTAAAACATTTTGTTCTGTTTTCTTTTTTTCATATTTGGTTCAAACGTACAAGTGAAAAACTTTCTGGGGCGATGTAGCTCACAAACCCTACAAAGACTCGGCGTTTTCCACAACTTGTATTTAGGAAAGAACAAAAAGAAAAATCAGATTTCTGTGTTATGATCTGCACTATTCTGCTAGTTATTATGGTTTGTACCCTAAGAATATTCGTATGTTAGCCTCCGAATACGTGTTTGCAAATAATGTCGATTTTCTGGTGAACTGGGCCGGTAAAAGATTGTTTTACTGGCTTCATGCAGCGACATTCAAGGTTGTCTTTTAGAGAGGCTGAAGCAACAAGTTTTGCAATAGCATTTAGTTTTAATAAACATAACATAAAACTTTCTTCAATATTGGAATTCTGTGATAAGTCGCCTTCATTTTTACTGTCACAATATTTGGAATGTGAAGGAAACCAGGCAGCATAACGATAGTGCACTGTCCTAACAAAGTTGTCAGTTTGAAGGGAAATAAACAAGTCAGCAGGGTTACCCCTTTCGAAAAGGGTGAAACCAGTGGTATTTTCATAGATGGCAGCTGGAAACCACCACTTATCGTTATATCCACAGAGTGTTATGTAGATATCACTTTGATTATTTATGGACCAGCAGGTTGTATTGGAGTAGCACATCCATCAAGATAAATTACAGCCTCTCTTTTTTTACTATTTATGAAACAGTTTATACCTCATACCCGTTACAATCTGACTTCAGCCATTAGACAAGTGTTTATATGGCCTGTTTCGGTGCAGCCGCTGAGAGCTGGATGACAATAAACCGAGGTAAAACCATGACATACCTGGGCTAGCAAAAGATGCTCTTTCAAAGGCAGCTACACCATCTAACTGACAGCAGGTTTTAGTTCAACTGGAATTTGGCCATTAAATGAAAATATATTCAGTATCGAAGAGTTTCTGTGTTCACCTGTAATTGACAGAGAGATAGGAGACAAAAGTAATTATGAAGGAAGATTAACACCAACAAAAGATTGTCAAGAGACCACAGTAGCCGGACCTCCCACGTCGGAAATAAACGAGACATCTGCTAATACCTTATCACAATTGACACCAGAATAAATTCGCCCTTATCCGAAAGCGACTGCAAAAATAAAATAGAAATGCGCCAAGAAGAAAAAGTCAAGTATTCTCACTGACTCCTATTAAAAAAGCAATTCGTATTGAAGAGGAGGCATGACAAAAGAAAGAGCGATCAAAACGGAAACTAATCATGAACGGTAAAACGAAGGCGATTTGTGGACTGTATAGAAACGGTCAATCAAACTCTCCAAGACTTAAGAAATTGTAACAAATTAGTGGGTAGCGTAACATTTGTTATTTCAGAGGATTCTCGCTAGAGATTACCGGTAACTGCAAGAGGAACCGGCGCTGATATTGTCTCAGTGTGTTTAAAGTCCTCGGCGATGTGGAATGCTATTCAGACTAAATTTGCAAAGCAATATGAGAGCCCATTTAGGAGGAGGAGGAGATGGTGATTTTTCTACAAACTTACTGCACCTCGGTGACGGTAGTGTTCCTAATGACGATAGCTTCACAGAAATTGACGAAAAACTGGGACATAGTAAATAGTACAACACTGTATTAATTGCTAAATTCTGTGCAAAACGCCAAGTGTTTACTTGATAAAAATTACAAGTGGTTATTCCCAAAGAATCGAATCTGTGAAGGAAAATAATGATACAAGTTTGGAAAAATTTTCTGGGGATAATAAAAAGTCCGAAGAATCTATTAACACCGTATTTAATATTGAAAATATAGTGTACTATCTCCAAGAATTTTTGAATTCTTTAAATCAATCTTGCATTCCGCCACAACGGTTCATTCTAAAGGTTGGCACTCCAACAATGTTGTTGAAAAATTTACATCCTCCGAACGTTTGCATAATACAAAATGCAGGTGACACGGGAATTTCTGTGTCAAGTAGGTAATAGCGTTATTATCGACTCAAAAGCCCTCTTCACACACACATTCGAATCAGTAGGCTACTGGTTGTTAGCATTACCTGGTGTAATTACCAACTTATAAATTGTAACATTCTTTACTTTAGTACACACTTGAAGGAAATTAACAGTTTCGAAATTACATCCGTTCCATTTACATAATTTTCATTAAACCTACTTAATATGTAGTAGTGAACGATAAGCTTTTCCAGGTTTTACTAGTACTTGACCTACAACGGTCTGATCTCCTACACTCAGTGCCTCTGTCTTTAATGATCACTGCTTTTTTTTACATAATAATTTTCCCATTCCTGCATAGAATTTACCCGCTCGTACAGAAGGCAACAGAATTTAGTGAATCCAAGCTGCAATCGAAGTATAACTACGTTACTTTCACATCTCCGTAGGTATGCCACGAATATCCGTCATACTGAATTCTGCTCAATAAAAGTTTCATACTATCATATGACTCCGACATGTAAGCAGTAAGTTATAAACTGAAGGGATTGGTGAATTATTAAAAATGGAGTAAAATCAATAGGTTAAAAAAAGTTCGTAGAAGTCTTTTGAGTGGAGGGAACGTTAGAAAACTGTTTATGTTATGAATGCTTAAGCCTACAAATCGTGATAGTTGATATTATTATTATTATATTATTACTATAAAACAACATTTGTATTATTTTAATACAGACAGGAGTGAATACAGCCTTCGAATGAATTAGTAGTACGAACGCGTCAGCCTGCCAACACACATTAGATCTGTATATTTGTGTCGTGACAACGGTAGTAATTTTTGTAAACAAAGACTGTTGTGTCATTACGACATTAAGAATGTTGTTGGCGTGAATTTAATGCGACAGATTTTTTTTACCTCTGCCCATGTTTCTCTCTTTCAGTCCTCTCACTCACTCACTCACTCTCTCTCTCACGCGCGCACACGCACGCGCGCCAACTCGTACAGTTTCTTCTTTTTCTTGTCAACAATTTCAGTGTTACACACAATCCTTCACTGTTTGTTTGTGCGTGTTTGTTTAATCATTCATTGTGTTCGTATAAACTACACATTCAAACTTGAGTAATCTGTTTGTAGCAGTGTAACATTTCAACAAACACTTAAAGAGGCGCGCTTTGGGTGCAGTCGCAGAAGGACCTGCCGTGCTAACTTAATGAAAATAAAAGGAAATTAATAGTGAGGTAGTCATGTTTAATTAAAGGTAGTAGTGAGGTTTGTCCCTATTAGTGAGGTAGATGGGGAAAATTGACAGAGAAAGAGTGAGGGGGAGAAGAGAGACGGGGGAGAGAGAATTACGAATTTTTAATTATTCTCATTCATACCGAATATCATTTGTAAGAATATAGTTATGCAGTTATTGGTATACAGTAGTACCGAAGCAACATGTTTCAAGTTGACTCCCATCCGTTGGAAATTTATTCACGATTCTGATTAATAAAAATTTCTACAAGTACCAATAATATAAATAACAACCTGCAGAAGCAGAAGAGTTTATATCTTACAGAGTTGAAGAGCTGTAATGTTACATTAATTATATTTTTGCTTTTCGTATATCACAGTGAGCAGTAATCTAATTTTTTTGAAATAATACGTGAAGGCTTATATATTAAGAATTAATTTTTTTTTATAGTTTCCGTAACTTGCTTGTAAAATAATTAGGTATCCAAAAGGTAAGTTACATATTTTAATAGCAACTTATAAGTTCCTCATCCTCGGTTTTTTCCTTTCTTCAAAATGTACCACTTCTTAATTGCGAATAAATTATTTAACGTAATAATCGTTTCACCAAAGGCTGTTTGGATCCTGTTAATAAAACTCTTGAGTCTGCTGCACATAATCCTCGCTTTTGGTTCATGTCTCGTTAACTTTCTACATTACAATAAGTTTAATTATTTTCAAGTTCCTTATAAGTAGCCAACTGTAGTAAACATCATGTACTTTGACCTCTCTCTCACTCTCTCTCTCTTTCTTTCTGTTACTCTTGTTCTTCTCAATAACTGTATCTCAGGAAGTCTGAACGTAACAGGTTCTTAAGTAAACTTCATATGACTTAACGTGCAAAATCTTAAACATCATTTGGGCTTCAGTTATGTTATAATTTTGTAAGAAAGCTTTACAAAATACTTTTTACACTGTTTCTGTATACGAAACTAGGTGCAGGTATGTAATCAAATTTTTAAGTAGGCCTATTTATTCTAACACTGTTACAGTTTCTTGAAAACGCCGTATGTAAACAAACATTAAAACTTAGTAATAAGGTTTATCAAACTACTATTTTTCTTGGACGCATTAACGCAAATCAGTAATCTAGAGACCAATTTTATATTGAAAAATCGATGTCTAATAAACGGAATTTGATATGCAAAAATCCATCGGTTAAGAAAATAAAGTAAACTTGGTTAGTAACAAATAATTTTGGCAAAAATTTTTAATTTGATATAGGCTATAATTGATTCCAATTTTATTACAATCTGAGAAATGAAGCCAAATAGATTTTCATAAACGTTGGTCTAGTAACAAAAAAAGTTTCATTCTTAAGCGCACAATATTATAATTTCCCTTTCATCCCGGAAAAAAGACTGTATTTAGCTACTATCATACTTCTCTAGTCCACACTATTTAATGGGTATATTATAGGTTTCACAAAAATTGATTATCTTACACATGGTTTTAATATATCACTAAACATTGTGAAAAGTCTGAGTGAAAAGAATTATATACACAACGGTTGATGTTAATACAGGTCTTAATTCGTTTCAAAATTTATAGATAAATAAAAAATTAAAATTATCACATATATTGTGTGGTGTATAAAATAAATTGTAATAATACTTTCTAATATGATTACTTAAGCCATAATATCCGAAGTTGGACCGTTCCTTTATTCTTCTGTAGCCTTCTACATTCTTGCGTATCTGCTGTCATATTCGCGTCTCACAGTCATAGTAGACAGTAGGCTATAATATTATACCTTTTTTTGCGTTGTCTGAGACTTGTCTCAGAGGATAAGACTCAGGCTGATCTGGGGCAAGCACCCTTCCGCCGATTGGAGATTTAGAGGAGTCGCGCGCCAGCGCAGCGCGGACCGGTGGCGAAGTAGGTGGAGGCATTCAGGATAGAGTGTAGTGTATGGATGTGTATTTGTGTGTTTACGTAGTGTGCAGAGCCAAATGGGTGATGGTAGAGCCATAATAAAAGTATAAGTCAAACGACAGCCAAGACGAGGTCGAGTAACGCAGGACGCCAAAGCTGGAGGGAGGTGTCAGAGAGGCGTCAAGGTAAGGCGGGGAGGCACAAAGGAGAGGGATAAAGACCGGATAGGTAGATAGGAATATTTAAGATGTTAAGTTATCAATAAGGAAGCCAGGTGTAGTAAGTATGACGAAGAGACTTAATTATTTCTATTTCTCCGTTGGCGGGGGTTTCTGGGAGGAGGTCCATCGGGAATGGTGAGGAGACGGTTTATGACAAAGGAAGGTCTGCGGTAGTTACAGGTAGTATTAATATTATACAATACCTCCTTCACATTTAAGTTGAGGAATTCCAATCAGCCTTCCGTTGCGTTACTTCTCTCTTGAGCCCTTGATATAATTCGTTGCCTGCTCTTTATTGCAGCTGTAATATCTCCTTCGTTTTATAATTCGTAACGTTAAATATTCTTCCTCACCCTGGAATTTTCCATTCTCTTTTACTAATTTCTTTTCACTTCATAAGACTTTTCTATACAAAAGCAAGTATATAAAAAAGTTATAAGGTCGGGGATTAGCAACCAAACGGCATTGTTTAAAAACATTTATCTACAAGTTTCTTTTCTATAGTTCATCGTACACACCCTTGCGAGATAAAAATAACTACACGGTAGTTTCTTTTGCAATTTTTCGCATTATTTTGAGACAAACGACTGGTGATTTAGAGATAAATACTTAATATTAATGGGGTCTCATACATTTTATATTATATCTGTTTTCTATCCTACTGATAGAATTAGAAAAACGGTAGCTATCTCTCTTTTCCTTTTAAAAGCACAATACATATTAATTTACCAAGTAGCAGTTTCCTTCTTCATTTAAAATTTCTATCAAATCTACTGTATATTGGACAAAACAGAAGGGGAAACATACGTGCTTACAAGGTAGTGTAAACATCCTGTAATGCTGTCAAATCAAAATACAAAGGAAGGGGAAGTGAATACTGTAATGAGTAGCCCCTACATTCATATTTATGCAGGTGTAGGTGATGATTAAGGCCCGGATTTTTATGTAATTACATATTTGAATGCTGAGTGCACATTTACACAGAAAAGCCAGATATCGGCGAATCATACCAATAGGTGTCTTATCCGCGAGTTTAATTTTACATATTTTGTTCATATTACATATTTCACTCCATCTTACATATTTCTACATATTTTAGCTATTTTACTATACTTTACTTCAATTTGAAAATTTAAATGGCAAAAAATAGTTAGGCCTATAACAACATTACTCAGATGCGCAAATATGCAATTAATCAGAATCAGGTCCAATTAAATTTATTACAAGAAAAGGCAAAATATTGCATCTGTTGCAATTGAACACATAGATTCTACTTTCAAGAAGTAAAATTTTTTACGAGCTCAAGCGACAAGTAAGGCATTTTGCACGGGATGTTAGATGAGAATGGTATGCGCGGCCGCACTCCTTATTTACGTTTCGTTCGCACGTTCAGCAGGCTCCATGGGGAAAGAACGTGCTGTCCGCGGTAAATAAATACTCTTCGCAGATCTTGCAATTCTCGCAACGTATTCCATCTACCTAAACAAACAAATATCTATATAACTCTATGCTATTGTAGGGCACAATGTGATTTTTGACGCTAGTATTATCGACGCTCTCGGAGTGTAAGCCTACACGTAAATAACAATCTGGTGTGCAGTGTGGTGTGTTGAAGTTATTGTCAAGTCAGTGTTTTGTCTTTCGCCTACACTTCTGCGCTTGCTTGTTTCTTGCCTTGGCGGATTCTCGTTGTTGGACAAAAGACGTCTTAAATAATATATTGTGCGGTATTGTTCAACGCAAGTTCTTAAGAGTTTTAAATACAAATATCCTTGTTTTATCATGGCACCGACCGCATCATCTTTGTCATCTAAGTTAAAATCATGGGTACAGATTGACAGTGCTTTTACAACTGACGATAAAGCTGTGTTTTGCCAAGTTTGTTATGGCCAAATGGTGTTAAAGAAGAGAAGGTACTGCTGTTGTATACAGATGCAGCAGCATACATGTTAAAAGCAGGTAATTCTCTAAATGTGTTTTACCCCAACCTACTACATGTTACATGCCTGGCTCATGGATTGCATCGAGTAGCTGAAACTGTCAGAGACCTTTTCCCCGAAGTAAATACATTAATATCAGCAACAAAAAAGGTGTTCTTGAAAGCTCCTTACCGTATCCAGTGCTACAAACAAAGGCTACCTGACACACCTCTGCCTCCAGAACCCGTAATTACAAGATGGGGAACCTGGATCGAAGCCGTAAATTTCTACAGTGACAACTTTGAAGCTGTGAAGTATGTGGTGGAAACATTATCTCCCGATTCTACAGTGTCAGCGAGCGAATCCTTGTCTGCATTCAACAACTCTAAGGTGATATGTTCAGTTTCGTACATCAAAACGCATTTCAGTTGTATCAAGAAACTGGAGACTGCAGGTCTGACTCTCCAAGAGGCCATAGGAATAGTTGAAGAAGCAGTTAACAAGTTAAATGCTGTGCAGGGTGAAGTCGGTGACAAAGTTTCTACTAAATTAAATGCTGTGCTGAATAGAAACCCTGGTTACTCAACTTTACATACCATTTATCGCATATGTAACGGCGAAACTGTAGAATCGATTGAGAATATTCTTCCAAGTACGATTCCTCTATATAAACATGCGCCGGTGACGACACGTGATGTCGAGAGATCCTTTTCTATATATAAAAACATACTCTCAGACCGAAGACAGTCCATGTCAACAGACAATATAGAAAAGTATTTAATAATTAATTGTGCAACTAAACAGTGGAAAAAAAAACTTACATGGACACTTTATTCTTATGCAGAGTTATAGTAGAGTTATATATACATATACAATATAGATTTTTAAGTCAAAAATCTACCTTTAATTTTATAGTAATTTCAACTCTTCTAGTAAAATACTTTGTTAAATAGTTAATAATTCTCAATTTTTTACTTTATACTCATGTCCTATACTACAGAAATCCATAGGTAAAATACTTTGTTGTTGTTAATTTTATAATATCAAGGTTTCTTTTTTAATACTGTTTTCTAAAATATGTTTTCATAAATTTTCTAAAGTACAATAAACAATTGAAAAGTAATTAATTTCTTATGGATGCTGTCTTATTTTAAACTCTTCAACAAAGAGTTGAACTTTCAGATACTGTGTATTCTGAGGGTTAACTTATTTTCTGTAACAGAAGTGGTAATCTAACTGGTGATTAGTGTCAGCCCCGAACTTGATTAGTATTTTATGGATTACATTGACTTTGCTCAAAATATATTTGCATGTTTTGAAAGTGATTTTAAAAAGTTTAAAATGAAGCACCTATTATTTTCAAAACCTTTCAAAGAGGGCACTGTTATGTTCTCGTAAAATGTAAATTATATTGTTGATGTGAAAGTATTTCAATACTACATATTTCTTAAATATTACATATTTAGCTACATATTTTCCTTATTTTTCCTACATATTTATGTACATAAAGGGAGACTGTGCGCTGCGCCGTACGCTAGACAGAAAGGGTATAATAAGCAACTATCTCACTCTAATTTCGTCAGTCAAACTCGCGGACGGATGAGTAAATTTTATTCAATTCATTTTTGCAGTTCAACCTGCGATAACTTCAAAACTAATAAATATACAGCAATTCTGAAAACTGCATTGTGTTCAGTAATTAAATCTCTATAAGTAGCCAAAATCTCAATTAATATAATTAACAATTACAGAAGATACACAGAAGAAGAACGTGTTTTTTTAGACGTTTCTATTGGTTTAGCATTTGCATTTGTACACTGTACTCTTTAAAATAGAAAAAGTAAAATTGGTTAAAAAGTTTTACTTACAGTACGCCTACATTAGTTTTTGAAAAAGTTTGTGATTCGACTGCTTCATACAATGCACACGTTTTTTGGAAGCCATGAAGCCAAAGTGAGTCGACCTAACGCCGCTGCCCCAGACTCAGTTGCCCCAAATAAAGTATTTCATTTGTAAAAACTTAAATATTAAAAATAGTGAACCATATCGCAGAATGACGTAAGTGTAGTGAAGAAAAAGTCGTGATCAGCCAAAACATCAAGAGTAGTATCTTTACATCCCTAACCATTCGCTAACCAAAATTGCAAAAATTAGTTTGGAGATACGTCCGGATATGGGAGGTTCCGGATATCACATTCCCGGATGTGACAGGTTGTACTGTATTTACCTTATAACAATTCCCCCTAAATAAAAGGGAAATCCCCAAATTCATATTTCGAAGCCACCTGTTGTAGATAAAACGGTATTTATCTTGGATACATACGTTTAATCTCATACAAACGTTTTTATGTGTGTTCCCATCAGCACCGACACACCTGTACAGGCTTCCCCATATTTTTCTACACCTGTCCAAATATGACTATACTGATTACAATAGTAATTTCTTCTACGGTTTGTTTATGACCATAAGATATGTCTTTATAGCTCCTTTTAAATACCATTATTTTCTGCTCATTCGTACAAAACTTTTAATTGTTGAATGTGCCAATTCTGATAATCTTTGCCAAACCCAAATTTTAATGTTATACGGCGTCACCTTATTATGTAGCAAACAAAATTAGAACAAATCACTGTTATTTTAGCAGTAGCTTTTTTAAGGAGCCCAGAGTAGGCCTATACCTACCCGACACGCACACATTTGAAGGATCAGTATTTTGTCTTGGAGTTCACTCTCCCAGCTGAGATACCCATGTTTTTAGGGACCAGGAACTCGCATTTGAGCTTCTATCATCAGCTACATAATGTAAAACCTAGATAAATGTACAAGCCTATGCTCTAAAAGCCTAAGCTATGATACCCACAATCATCTACGTTTTACTAAAATAATGGTTGCAAGTTAAATTTTTTGATTCATGTTGATGCTTTTGTCTCGAAGAAACCAGGTAAATTAATCTGCTTTTCGTATCCGGCCGACGATGGTGTGCTCCCACTTACGAACAGTGGCACTTGCAACTCGTTTCACTTGCGAACACTCAAGTAGATAAGACACGTAATTAATTTTTGATACGTGAGAGTACCTCCCACTTGCGAACACACAAACAACGATGAATGTACATCCACCCTGTATTGTGTTTAAGTTTTTATAATTCGTTAAATGTATTTTTTGTTACCAACTACGTTTACCAAGTTACAATTTTTATAAAACGCACACACACACACACACTTGCATAGCCGCTCTCTCTCTCTCTCTCTCTCTCTCTCTCTCTCTCTCTCTCTCTCTCTCTCTCTCTCTCTCTCTCTCTCTCTCTCTCTCTCTCTCTGTCTCTCTAAATTAAAAAGGAAGGTTATTTTTTATTTATTTTTATTAGTCAACTTGTAGAACGGACGACGTGATCTTGAGAAACATCCCAACTTCAGAATCTTTTTCATATCTTTTAGTTCATCCAATTCAGTATACTTTTTCGTCCTTTTCATAGCTTAAAAATTTCACTCCATCGTTACATCGTATTCTGAATACATTTCTCTGCCTCAGATTATAAACATTTGATAATGTTTTTTATTCTTGGATGTGGTCTTCCAACGTGGCTGTTTAGTTTCTGATGCGTGCTTGTACGGTATTATTCATTGAATGACGTCGGAAGTAGCAGTTCCGTAACTCCTGTGGCACTAATCATTGTCTAGCTATTGTTCTACGAATCAATTAAAGAATTAATCGAGTTTCTCTTCGTCTGGAACTTGACCATGGATATACTACCAGCCACATTCTACATCTTTTCGAAGGAAAGCAAGTGTAGCACACATTAGGATTTTTGTGCTCCCTAAGTCATTTGAATGTGTATACTCGTGCAAAGTGACTACTGCAGCTTTTGAATTTTCCATTCATGAAAAATTACTTTTAATCTTTCAAACTCTCTTTTCTATTGATTTAACCAAAAATCGGGAGCTTAGCTTGCACAACGTCTTCGCCCGGACGGAAACTACTCTCGTCAATTTTCAAACCGGGACAATTGACAAACTGGCCGGGACCCCGGGATCAGGTCGTCAAACCGGGACAATCCCGGTCAAACCGGGACGTATGGTAAGCCTATTTATACATGTATTTATCGGTTTTCAATATTGATGTGAGCATTGTACTGTAGAATTAGGAAGCGATTGTATTGAACGAATCACGATTATCAAATGATATACGGTATTCCTTTTAGTTCAACAATTCCGTCATCTCGTCTCCGGTACTTTGGAAAACCATTGTTATTTTCAATAGTTTAACGTAAAGTGTTGCTCGGTTATTATGTGTACATATTCCATCAATCATGCAAGGAACATTAGGATTACGAGCTCTACAAGATCCATGTATCATTCGAGATAACAATTTTATGAATCCTTGGAAAAGTGATACGGCACGAAACTTAGGATAAGCAAGAGGTAGTGTATTAACTTTTTAAATTGTATATTATTATTTTTTTTATTATGTTTTTACTATAAAATATTCATATTATTTTAATATGATTTCCTGGAACACGTTTGGTGGAAACGTAAAACCGGCCAGCTGATAAATAAGAAGTTGCGAGTTCAGACGTAGATGTGTATATATGTGTCAGCCAAAACAGTGTTTTGTAAACGTACACGTCTGTCATTACAACATTAAGAATGTTATTTGACCTTGAGTAGGTACTCATGTTGACGGGAATGAGAAATCTTGTGGTGTTAGCGCTGAATAGACACAACACAGGGGGGGCCATTCCGGCTTCCCGCGCTAACCTAGCGATCAGCTGTTTTTGCCGCGTGACGTCGACTGGTGGAAGAAATACGCGCGAGTCTTGATTTACCATGCAATCTTACCTGAGACAATGTCCTACTTAGCATCTCTCTGCTGTTTACACGAAATATTAACAATAATTGTAATGAGCTATTCATATAGAAAAAGGATTAAACAACAAGATTAAACGGTTTGCGGCAAAAAATAATGGTAAAATCTATTTCTACATTTAATAGAAAAGTAAGCAAGTCTGTCCACATATAACATTGACAAAATGGCACAAGATGTAAAATTAAGTCGGAATTTTTTATTATTCGTTAATTTTATATTAATAGAATTATTTCGATTGTTATTAATTTACTTAGAAACCTCAGATGATACTGATATTTTTCAGTGAAACGTGCGTCAGGTGTTAAAAAGAATATACGAAATTATACTACTTGCAGAAGAAACAAATTGAAAACATCACAAATTTTATATATATATATAATATGCCTGCGTGGGTGGGTGCGCGTACGTGCACACGCGTGCGCGCATGAGTGCGTGTATAAACATTTCTATGTAGTATAATATATTTGAAACAAGCTTCCAATTATTATAATTATAATCAATATCATAATCATTTTTTTTATCTACATTTTCTACATTCTACATTATCTACATTGAAATTTATTGACATTTAAAAGATACATTAAATATACTGTATTGAAAGGGACACTGTGCGCTGCGCCGTACGCTAGACAGAAAGGGTATAATAAGCAACTATCTCGCTCTAACTTCGTCGTCAAACACGCGGACGGATGAGTAAGTTTTATTCAATCCATTTTTGCAGTTCAACCTGCGATAACTTCAAAACCAATAAATATACAGCAATTCTGAAAACTGCATTGTGTTCAGTAATTAAATTTCTATAAGTAGCCAAAATCTCAATTAATATAATTAACAATTACAGAAGATACACAGAAGAAGAACGTGTTTTTTTAGACGTTTCTATTGGTTTAGCATTTGCATTTGTACACTGTACTCTTTAAAATAGAAAAAGTAAAATTGGTTAAAAAGTTTTACTTACAGTACGCCTACATCAGTTTTTGAAAAAGTTTGTGATTCGGCTGCTTCATACAATGCGCACGTTTTTTGGAAGCCATGAAGCCAAAGTGAGTCGACCTGACGCCGCTGCCCCAGACTCAGTTGCCCCAAATAAAGTATTTCAATTGTAAAAACTTAAATATTCAAAAATAGTGAACCATATCGCAGAATGACGTAAGTGTAGTGAAGAAAAAGGGGTGATCAGCCAAAACATCAAGAGTAGTATCTTTACATCCCTAACCATTCGCTAACCAAAATTGCAAAAATTAGTTTGGAGATACGTCCGGATATGGGAGGTTCCGGATATCACAGGTCAAGATGTGACAGGTTGTACTGTACTTTTTAACTACATATTATACTAATGTACAATGAAGATATACTTATTATATCTTTATTTAGTATATAGTTATTTACGTGTCAAGAAAAGAACGTGTGAATAAAGTGATCACAACATTTTATACCTTATATGTTTTCTGTCATTGAATGATTAACCCACTTTTTAATAACAGCGTTGAAAAATAGTTGATTACGTCTTTCAAAGATTATTTTTACTACGGTACTGAAATTAAAAATAACTAAGATCGTATACAGGAATTAAACGTAGGCGACTGGAAGCAGTAATATAAACAGCCGAGACACAGCAGCTGCAGGAATTGCTTACGTTCAGTAGACTTGGCAACGTTGTAACCTTCGTGACTTTATATACATTTTGTGGCAACACTGTGCATATTTTTCATCACTAAAAGCTAAACCGATATCCGTGATAAAATAGTAATGCATTTTTTTAAACGTGTGAGTGGTTTGTAACGATAAAGTTAACAGGGTAATTATTATTCAACTTTTTTCAACAAACTATCTTGAAACGGATATATATTTTTACGGTTTTTTATGCTGATTACGAATATGTAAGAATAAAATGTCTAAGCTTACTCGTAACTTTTATATATGGGGTCTCAAAAAGATGAACTTCTCTGGTCAGAACTTGCATGTTTAGCTAATGATGGATAAACGTGATTATATATATATATATATATATATATATATATATATATACAAACACTTTTTGATACAGTCCGTTTCTTGATGTATATATTATATTTAATGTTTATAATTAATTTACCTCAAGATATTTCTTCCCTTGTTAGGAACATGTTTCGGGTACCACTGTGTACCCATCCTCAGCCTTCCGGATTTTGTGTCTGGTGAAGTACATGTGTGTTGGCTAGTTGTTATTGTGGCTTTCTGTTGGCTTCTGGTACTTTAAATTGGTATTATTGTGTTTGATTGTGGTGTACGTATTGGTATTTTGTGTATTTTCAATGTTGAGTGCTTTGAAAATTGTGTCATGTTTGTATTGATTTGTACTTGTTCAGGTATTAGTTTGTACCTTAACACAAATACCTGAAAACATAAAGCACAAAACAAACTAATACCTGAACAAATACAAATCAATACAAAACATGACACAATTTTCAAAGCACTCAACATCGAAAATACACAAATACTAATACATACACCATAGTCACACACAATATTACCAATTTAAAGTACCAGAAGCCAACAGGAAGCCACAATAACAACCAGCCAACACACATGTACGTACTTCACCAGACACAAAATCCGGAAGGCTGAGGATGGGTACACAATAGCACCCAAAACAGTTTCCTAATAAGGAAATAAATATCTTGAGGTAAATTCATTATAAAAATAAATATAATATAGACTATATATATATATATATATATATATATTTCAATCACTTTCTGCTACAGTCCGTTTCTTGATGTATATAATACTATAATATTTATGACTAAATTTACCTCAAGATGTACTTTTTTCCTTTAGGAACATGTTTCGGGAGATCTTATAGGAAGATGGGAGAACAAGATCTCCCGAAACATGTTCCTAAAGGAAAAAAGTACATCTTGAGGTAAATTTAGTCATAAATATTATAGTAATATATATATATATATATACACTATACAATAAAAGCAATTCCAAATGCGTTTGGGCTAATATGTACACTTAAATGCATAGAAAAAGCCAAACGTCTACAAATCCAGGTTAGCTATACATGCATGACACGAATTCCCTGATATCAGCAACATCACGCTGAAATAGATATATACCACAGACAGCCACTATACTATAATGTATATTTGGAAAGCCTACACATACAAATCAAAATAAACCAATAGCGGGAGAATTACAAACCAATGCAAAACATGACAACATTTTAAAACACTAAACATTGTAAATAGTGAAAGGTCAAATTTATACATATCTGATCACAATAATAACAGTAAGCTCCAATAGACAAAACCAACCAGAACCCAACAGTAGTAACCGATCAGTAGGGAGACACAGTTCAATAGACTCAAAACTAACATTGCTGAGAATGGGCATAAAGTTTAATGCACCAAACATGTTCAAAGTAAAAGAAAAACGACCTGATTGTACGTTAATTTAGTATTAATTAATTTAAATTTCACGAACAACACTAAAGGAACAAGTTTTTGAAAAACATGCGGAAGCGCGAACGCGCGCGTGTGTTATACTCTCAAGTAATAATTATTTTTGCAAGGAACATCTGAAGATACAGAATGAATTTGTGAAACCTGTGTCAGGCATAAATATAGTGATAAATACACTTGCAGAAATAATTATAATTAGAAAATATAGTACATTAATATAATATAATTCATACATTCTATACAAATACTGCAAGAAACATCAAGAGTAACTTAAATTAAAAGGATTTTTTATGTATATTCAAACAATTTTTCCTAAAGTCTGTTTCTTGATGCATGTATAATTTATTTAATATTTATAATTATTTTACCTTAAGACGTTTTTTACCTTATTTGGAACATGTTTCGTGAATCCTATTGTTGCCATCCTTAGCCTGCTTAATTTTGTCACAGAAGGCTGAGGATAGGAACAATAGGATTCCTAAAACATGGTCCAAATAAGGGAAGTTAAGTAATTATAAACACACACACACACACACACACACACACACACACACACACACACACATATAGATTTATTAACTTATATTAAATTATAATTTTTATTATTATGACATTTACTAGTTAGACATATGTGTTCAAACATAGTTTACGACTTCAGTTACTCTTACAGATAACTATTTAAGTACATCGTAATTTTGTATATGTTTATAATTTGTACACTGAAGGTAAGCTTGATATGACGTTTTGAATTAAACTTAGTTTTATATAATAAACAAGTGGCCATTTATACAAAATATAACTTAAAATAACAGAGTAACTTTTAACACTTTTAATCTTAGTCATAAAATACAAATGTAATACACATACTTCAGACTGCTAAAAGTAAGCGTATATAATATAAAAATATCAGTAAGCCTGAAATATTCAGACAAAAGCCTGACTATTTCGAAGCTTTTTAACTCGTAATTTGTGTACATCGTTTGCATGAAATAATGAGCGTTAAATCACATTAATATTTTACATCACAGACACAGAAACAAACAGACAGACATACATGCGAGCGAGCGCGCAAACACACACTTGCACCACGTTAAATATATTTTTTGTACAGTTCCTTCATTTCCTTCGTTTAGATATTTTCAGTATCACTGGCAATGCAGGTGTTGTCATGAAATGCTTCGCAGATATTGGAAGGGGTATCGGAGTGTCTTTGGTAACTGTTAACTCAAATTTATGAAGTAGCATTGACAGACACATTTGAATTTGCATCATGGCGAAACGATTTCCTCAAAAAAAGGAAAGATCAATAGATACTAAAAGTATGGAATGGATATTCACATAATACTATTCCCAAATACACATATAGAGTTTGCATATAACATAATGAGTTAACATAAATTAAAATTTCGATTTGTGGAGTGGTTATGGGTAGGCTATAATGTAAACTCTAACATCCAAACCAAATTTTGTGGCATAAAATTGTCTAAAATCGGTTCCTGCATATTATAGTCTTTGATGTTACATCAAACAACAGTTATAATCTAATTATCTTAGTAAAAAGTATTATAATTGTTGTTTGATTTACCACATTTGTACATTGTTTATAAAGTACGGAAGCAACCTAATTTTTAATAATCTCTTCCTATTTGACAAATGTTAAATATAATGGACGGAATAACTACTTAAGTATAATTTTAGATTGAAGTTTGACGGAATCGCGGTAGTAGTGTTTTGCTGTACAATAATGCTATACGTGTGATGCAAGGATATTTATTACCCCAGACACTAAGTAACATGTGCCTCCTTTTAAATATTACACCCACGATTTTCCATTTAACATAATTCAACGAACAATTATTCTTAAAGTAAAAGATTGAATTTTGGATTTAGGACATACGACTTTCAAAATGAGGGATGGAGACATTAGATACCTAATCCATTCAGAGCCACTCACTAAACTCGATAAAATCAAAATTTTGATCTTTATTTCCCGCTACCTGCTTTTCTCCTATCACAGATTTCTTTAGCCTTTCTTTCACTTTTCGACTTTGTATTTATTTTATCTCTTGCCGCTACTTTAATTACTTTTATCTTAAATTCAGTAAATTATTAGATACTCGCACATATTTGTGTTATTTTTCACAAACGATTTCATTTGTATGTACAAATACTGAAACTGTATATCCAAATCACATAATTTAGAAGAGAATACAAGAGAATTTTTCTTTTCTGAGTTAACCAGTGTGCTCAAATGTTATGATATAGGCTATTGTAATACAATTATTTTTATCGAACATCCGTACACACTCACAGACACACACATATTGATACCATATTTTCTGACGAAGCGGTTTTATCTGCGAAATATAAAAAAAGAAAACTAATAATACAGCCAACTTGCAAACAAAATTTATACTGTGAATTTCTTTACTTTTTCCATCATTTCGTCGTGTGAAAACACAAAGTACAGAAATACTGTATGTGGATGTCTCACAGAGGAAAATAGTTAAAGTAACTATTTTTACATAGTAAATATTACATAGTACTTTACACATGCCTATATTGCCGGAATATAGACCCTTATAGGCCACAACTGTAACAGAAACAAATATTAGCTACTAAAATAAAAATGTTATAAAGTGTTTGCTTACCTATACACATTCTTGGGCCTTCTCCAAACGGTAGAAAAGTGTAGTTGTTTTTAGTATAATTTTATTATCCGTGAATCTTTCAGGATCAAATTTGTACGGATCAGGGTAGTACTCAGGGTCGTGGTGAATAGAAGAAGCAGGTATGATAATAGTAATGCCTTTTGGAATAACGTAGTCCACGCCTGGCAACTTATAATCTTCTACGCACTTTCGGTCTAAAAACCGAAGCGATGAGTAACGACGTAACGTTTCTGCAAAACACGTATTGAAAATTTATTCCAAATTAAATTTTCTGGTATACATAATGTTATACAGTTACTCACTATTTTTTATTGTATTCAGATCACACAAAGTAACGCAAACATAAGAATTAAAAAAAATTAAATTTCTGGGTTGTTCAACGTTACTAAAAACTGTTAACGTACAATTTATAACAGCTTCCATTTAGTTCATGTCTTTCAACGCCTGATAATTTGGCTTGCCATTATGCTTTGTCAGTACTAGGTCAATTTCTTCCTGCACTTTCTCTTGTACTTCTTGATGTCTTGTACAAACAGAAATTGATTGTTAATGAAGTAGTTTCAAAACCAGCACCAAAGAACAAAAGCGCTTGCTCTGTCATTTGTTCCAAAGTAAGTACTGCGCAAAAAAAAACCGGTTAGGCCCTACTTCCTATTCATATCAAGTCACAATTTGACCATAACTTAACACATTATAATTACTACTATATTTCTTCGCACGTTAGACAGATAAATTATCCGTTTTAAAGTTAACTCCCTAAAACGTGTACAGAAAATTGTATTTTTGATTGCATTAAGAATAATGTACTTTAACGCATACGAAAAGTTCGGCAAAACGTTTCGCAACAATACTTCAGAAGATTTCCATCAAGATTTCTAATAGGGTGAGAACACACGTATATTATGTGAGAAAACTGAACTGCGTCCGTGGACATTTCAGAATTGCCAGATGCTCGAAAGGCTACAGAGTGAGAAAACAAACTTGTGTTATTGTAAAAAAGTGTTGAATAATTTGATAGGAAATCTGTATTGTGAATGAAGATTGACAAAAAAAAGAAAGATTTTTAGACTATCTTTGGTGCCCATTTTAACCAAACTAATATAAAAATTAGGTTTATAAGGAAATATTTGTTCAAGAAAACGATGATAATGTGTCATGGTTATTATATGAGTGCTTAAGAAATATGAAATAATTTGGCACATTCCAGTTGGAGACATTTTCAATTAATTGTTATCATTTCAACTTGTTCTGAATTCAGATACAACTATAGCTTATTTTCAGGGAAAAATGTCAAACTTATTGAGTTTAACATAAAACATAAGCTTATCTGGTTCACCGTTCGCAACCCCTTTCTTTGTGTACTCATTTCCGTCTTCAAATAGAATTTTGTTATTTTTAATTTTAATTAAAATATCAATAAAGTCGTTTCTGACAATGTTATTTTTCTCTCTGTATTTTACCGTTTCATCGACCATTTTGAGGAAGAACTCTTCCGACTCAGGATGGTTAGTAAAAGGTTTAATGAGATGTAACTTTGTAACCGTCCATGGAAACACGAAACCAATTAATTGAACAATTGCCATAAATTTTGATGGTGGATCAAAAAGTTTGTTTTTTTTACCCTGAATTCGTTGTTAGGGTTCTCAATGGAATTGGTTTGTAACCCGAAAGCACAACTTCCTATTACATCTGTTGTGAAGCACGCAACAAAATCTTTTACTGCAATGTCTTTGTTCTGGTCAGCAAGTGGCTCTAAGGCTTTTACGAGTTCTTCCGAACAGGCCTCCATTAAGTAATTCATCATTTTCATTCTTCCAGAAGTAAAAGCTGATGTCAACTTATGTCTCGTTACTTTCCATGACTCTCCTTTCATATTGAATAAATGTTTAAAAAGCGGACCTAAAAGATCTAAAAGCATTTGTCCGTCCGTTCCAAACGGAAAACTTGGTTCCTTGTACGCAATTGATCTGTCTTTCCACTACGAGTAACTTGATAGGCAACCCACAAGACACTTCTGTATAGAGGGTTGCATACAACAGAGTTTGAAGGGGTAAAATTAAAAATCTTGATTTTTCAAAAGACGTAGAAGATGAAAACAGGAAAATCGGACTATAAAGTCCACGTCACATATACAGGTTGAGAAAACAATGGAAATAAGAGGATCAGTATCTTTGGTCGGGTCGACTAAGAGGAGAAGGGATGAAGACGACGATATGGAGACTGTTTTTGGAACATTCAGAAATGAGCTGGAGGATTTCTTTATGATGGCCTCTAACAAGATAGTATAGAGATTATTACTCTCCATGTTTGCAAAACTGGAGGGTGAAAACGTACAGTTGCGTACAAATCTCGTATTTGGAGGGCAGACTGGCGGAAAGATCAAGGGAGCAGTCTGGGCAAAAGAAGACGTTCGCACCGAGGCAAAAGTTGGGAAAACCCCGTTCAGGCGCAGCCAATTGAGAAAATTGTATTAGTTTATCCTACCGAGGAAGTAAAAGATGACTCAGAGGAAACTAAGAAACTGATTAATAAACTGTTTGAGTCGAAAGAGAAAGGTTGGCAGATCAGGGCGTAGATGAAGATGAGGAAGGGAGGTGTAGCGATTGAGGCAGGATCGGTGAAGACGACCATAAAGATTAAGGAAGTGGCATAATCAACAAATGCAAGACACATTATTCTCAATGGGAAAGAAGAAAGCTCCGGGATTTTATTATAGCACGGTCGAAATCCTCAGAAAAGCATGGATGGAGACATAGACACCACAAATAAACAATTATAAAATATCTAAGACTTAGTAAAATAAGATTAGACTACTACAAAACGGTTAAACAATATAAAGATTCAATTAAAACACAGAATTTAAAGGAACACTTGAATTCTCACCACGAAATAATCACTACACAGTGTAAAAAATAAATTTAAATAGTTTAACGGCTGCCAGAGTATTTATTCCGGTGCAATTAAGTACATAAAACACATTTATAGTACATGTTTCAATACTGATTCTGAATACTGATACTGATTTATAGTCATTTATGGAAATACTCATTCACTACTAAATGAAATATATCTGCGTTAAAGAAAATGTATTTATCGCGCAGGCTGTAGTAGAGTGAGGACAGCGCTGACACAACTGTGAAATGGACGGATCGTGCAAAACAAAACAAACAGCACCAGCGAACTCGCCACGCAGAAATATAAAAAACAGATGTCACACGTAGCCTACGTACACAGCCACTGGTCGAAAAGTATTATTGTCTGGCTTCGTGTTTCCAGTTTCGATGTTCCTGTCTTTCTGCCTACACGTTGCACGATAGTTGTAGTTCCAATAAATTGATCTATTTTTATTAAAAAAATATTTGATTTTTAACATACCTGGCACAATTAACAGCATTAAGTAAACTGACATTCCTTTATTCAATACCGTAGTGTCTCTGGAACAAATCTAATTAATTCTCCAAAGATATTTTGAGAATAACAATAACTGTATGCCCGACCACTCTCCTCGAAATCTTAGCTCGCCGCAATTCTAAAACTCACTTTTATCTTAATAATAAAACAGGCTGATGTTTCATCTTCCTGCGGGTAGTTTGCTTGTTGGTTCTCTAGATTCCTAGCGTATGACTAACATACACAGGAGGTCAACATTACGGCCGAGGTTACTAAGGCGCGCGCGCACACACACACACACACGCACGCACGCGCACACTAACATTACACGACACGCTGTATTGGACACTCAAACCTAGTGAGATAAGCATGTTACAAATGGGCGGTGTTATCTAGGCAGTGCATTTCTCAACTCCTAAATACTCTACATTTGTCATGTGCACCTTATTCTTTCAAGGACTATCATAAATAAACTGATTTGGGAGTAAATTGGGCTTCTTTATTTATAAAAAAAATAAGGTTATTTTTGATAAAGTAAGTTTCCAGATAAATAAGCATATAATAATATTACATTTAATGCTAACAATAATCTATAGAGTGACAAGATATAAAATTTAAAAATAGGGGCACTTCCTTTTCACCCTTTCCCCTGATCGTCCCAAAAACCCCATATTGCTATCTTTTCAACTGCTCCAACACCAATCAATTTTTTTGGTTTGGCTTAATTTGTGTTATCTTACAATGTTCTATTGTCCAGTGTCTTTACGGATTCGTTACTTAAATTGGTTTCTACAATATTAATTTTATATTATAATTAATAACCTATTTTTGAAAGATTTTAATTGTTATACGTCAATATTTGTTTTCCAATATGGAATTTGTACTTGTAACTTTTTAACAGCAGTCCAGTAATAAATAAATATGTTTGTGCCGCTTTGTGTGTGCGTGTGTATGTATGTGTGAGCGAGTGTTGTGTGTGCGCGTGCGCGCATGTGTATGTGTGTGCAAAAAATCTCACAAGTATGTTTTGTTATACAAATACACAAAATTTTTGTTTGTTTTTACCTTATATGTAGCGTTCCGAGTTTTCAGAGTTTAGTAATGTACCTTCTACACAGTGCTACTTAGCTAATCAAATTCTTGGATTTCGTTGTCCATGACGAGTCCATTGATTAAATATAATTAAGTCACTACCGACTCGGAACACAAAGTTTTTTATGGGTAAAAACGTAAAAGTTTTAGCTTATATCCTGAACCAGTTTTCGCTTATTATAAACTTCGTCAGATGCTGCCATTGGGAACGTTGTCCGTCATGTTCTTGGAGACGGTGTCGATTTTTGAAGGATCGATGTTGTGTGTGTGGGGTGTGATATGTTCGATCAATGCGTGTGATTTGAAAAAATCAGAACACACACTATCAAAACATACACACAAAGCACAAAACAAATTCAATCTACCTGGTATTCACAAACTATATTGCTCTGATTGCAACAAATTCTACATAGGCCAGACAGGACTTAGCTTCAAACAAAGATGCATTGAACACACAAAGGCAGTACAGTACACTACCGAATCCACCTTTGCAACACCTCATTGAAGCAAACCACACATACAAAACATCGACAATAACATGGATATTCTACACGTACACACAAAAGGCCGACAACTAGACAGTCTTGAACAATTGGAAATATACAAACACGTAAAAACGACATCCTAAACGAACAGATACCATTCAAATCACACGCATTATTCGAACATATCACACCCCACACACACAACACCTATCATTCAAAAGTCGACACCGTCGCCAAGAACAAGACGGACAGTGTTCCCAGTTGCAGCCTCTGACGAAGGTTACAATAAGCGAAAATTGGTTCAGGCTATAAGTTTAAACTTTTACGTTTTTACCCATAAAAAATTTTGTGTTCCGATTCGGTAGTGATTTAACCTTATTTAGTTAATTAACGGACACGTCCGCTTGTATAACCATCATTAAGTCAACTACGTTTTGGGTTGCTTTCATTAGTTATCCAACTTTCATTAGAGTTTCTTTTACTTACAACGGTTAAAATATGATAGGGAAGAAACGAAAATTCTAACAGTATCCGAGCGATTTAGTAGAATTACCTACCATGTTGCTATGAGAGAATTGTGAACGGACTTCGTAGAGGACACAGTCACATTGCCACACCCCGTGTCAACTATAAAGTTGAGCCGTCACCATATGCTGTTTAGTGACTGACACCAGCATCTGTGATTTACAATTAGCTTATTTCTTGTTCGTGGGAGGGATATAGTAATTGCTTTCAGGTTGAACACCGAAACAAGTAGCAATGGAGCGGAGCTACAGGAAATTGCGTAAAAGATTTTGCAGTAGGAAAGAAGTGGTTTGCCGTAACGTCTGCGACTTGAGGCGCGGGAGTGAATTACGTTTCTTATTGAGATTACAGAATCGGCTGTCGCGGTATTGCTTTCTATGTTTCGCCACGGCTTTTTGTGTCGCAGCGTATCCCCCCAAGAATACATTTTAGCGGTAACGGATTATATCTTAAATCATGTTGCAAAGTAATTTTTGTAGGCACCCTTAAGGGGGTCTCAAATATGGCAAAGCCTCATAATAAAAGTATAAAATTCTCACATTCATAATAATTCTTTATAATAGATGTGAAAATCCCATTGAGATCGAGAATGAGAATTTCTGATGGCAGATATTTAACTGTCGTTGAATAATCATAATATTGAACTACTCTGTGTACTTTTAAAATTCGTTACATTTATTCACTATGATGTATTCCTACTACAGTAAAAGACAAATGAGTAACAACACGCGCGCGCGCAAGCGAATAGAAGTACTAAAGAGTATTGATTTCGAATGGTAGGCCTAATTTATTGTAAAAACGGCCTGTAGGCTATTACCTTAGTAATATAAACGTTAGGCCTATGTCTGACAAACACTCTCAAGTTTTGATTATTTCAGTTACGTGCAAACCCAAATATATTGTCCAAATTTGTATGGATTCGCATGCTGTCATATGTGTTATGCAGTTTTTAGCTGCTATCATGCAGAAAAAATTTTAACAACTTATCATTTTCCCAGATCACTCATATTTCACATTTTCCCAGATCATTTTACTCACTTTTGCTAATACAGACAGTCAGACACTTAGCTCACACTTCCCAATCAGACAGTAATATGAAGGGACGAAAGTTACATTGAAGAATTTTCGCTACACAAGTGATAAGAGGCATAAAATGGAATCTTGTGTATATAGGCTTCCGTACCTTCTGTGTATGTATGAGATGCAATTAACGCTTGATTCCTCATTGAGTCACACCAAAGTCAACAAAACAAAATAAATTTTATTAACGCTTAAAGCTTTTAACATATAATTAAATTATATAGAAATATGTTCTTAAGTTTCCATGGTGAAAATTAAATTTTATCATACAGGCACAACTATAACCGTAAATACAGTCTTAAACGTAAAACCACAACTAATACAGTCTTTTAAAACTGTAAATTTAAACAGGTACCTGTCAAAACGTAAAGGGATTTGTAACATAGGATATGGTGATGATACGACACTCGTTGTCGGAAGCGAGAAGAGCTGAATGAATTAGTGTTAGAAATTAACGGAGTCGGTACATAAATGATGGTTGTTATGACAGGCTACAATTTAACCAGGAGATTTTGGTGTAAATTTTCATCAACCAATGGATTCCGCTGGAAAAATTGCAGGAGACTCATAATAGAAATTAAAAGAAGTTCAGGAATAGCAGAATCTGCACTGGCATAACTTACAAGAGTATGGAAAGCCATCATATATTATCATATTGAAACACCAAGCGATTAGTGCTGGACAGTAAAGAAATCTGACCTTCACAGACGTGACAGCTGCAAAGTCACACGGTGGAGGCGAATGTTTAAATACCATTGGCCGCTAGAGCCACTACACTGTTCCACCAATAGAATTAAAAACCAAAGGACGGTTGACTACGCCAGTAAAGCATCGAACAATAACATATTTAGGTCACTTCATAAAAAAACGGGTAAGAGAAACAAATGGTAGAAAATAATGCAAAAGGGCCTAGCGGGAGAGATGTACGTTCAGTAATACGGTTCTCTGACCTAGTAACAAAAGTAACAAACATGACTCTGACGTAATGCACGAGGATGACCATAGACCGGAACGGAAAGGGTAGCCTTCAACATTAAGTCATGGTGACTATACTAGCAACCGACTAGGATAAATGCATGGTCGGGCCAGTCTCCGTAACAACATTATATTGCTGATTAGGCAGAGAAGTAGTGCATTATGTAGTTAATGCTCCTGACTGTCAATTTGAAATAGCTGCTAATAGCTCCAGAGTTTTGCACGTGCCAGAAAACTTTATTAAGGCTTACATTTATCAAAATTATTGGTACCCAAGTTGAGTTATGTCGATAAAGCTGCTTACTTGCCATCATCGTGTGTATAATATTAGTTCATATGTTATTTGTGTTTCCTTAAATATCCGATGAACTACGTTTATTTTGACGCAGTACAATACCTTTCCGTAGGTTGTATCAAAAATCTTATACCATATAATTTTAGCTGCATACAGTTTTCAGTAGATAAACACAAACGTGTTTCTATAATATTGTACGTAGTTCGCACAAATGGCTATAATTACGGAGATAAACTTAGAAAGAACAAGTAAGTTTTTAGCCTTTGTGGGAGTAGGTATTTTTCGATTTTAAACAAATCCTGATAAAAAACTGCATAAAGAAATTGTATAAATATTTATCTTATCTTCGTGGCTTTAATTTCGTGTAACAATATGTTAACCGTTGAAGCCGTAAATAGTGTTTGGAGTCGGCCTATACGTGCCATATGGCTATATCATTATGACAGCTGTTATCTGCGACATGATTGGAGCCAACACAGTTCCCGTCTGACGCTCTCCTCTAGCACGCAAGCTGGTAATCAGTGTAACAACCAATACACGCCCCAGTTGTGAACACAAAGTTATCAAAGTCTCTATATAAACATATCGCCGCTTTATATCGTACCCCATTTTTTGTTTATTGTTGCCTTCCATATTTTTCCACAAACAAAATAAGAAAACCCAATCACTAGAGGCTATGTTTCGACAAATTCATAATTACGTCTATTTTATTTTACTCCAAACTAATTCACTACTCTTTTATTTCGCGACACACAGTTATTTCTTAGTTTTGGCATTATTGAATTCCTAACACAAAATGTCAAGTATGAAACGTAATATAGAATCAAGAGACGGAAGTGGCAACTTGATATTTTTAGGAAAAAATTAGATGACAACATTAGACTAAGAGAAAAAAAATAGTGTTACGAATTTTTACTGAACGCTTTCGAAGAATCGACACCGCCGTTCTACCCGTTTATCGCCTAGCCGAGCAGATGCAGCTCCTCAGTCAAGGGCGCACGCAAGTTTTGCTTTAGACTTAACCCTATGTTCCTAAAAGGAATGCGATTTAGAGAGAGAGCGTTGACACCTTCACGAGTAGGAAAGCGCAGCGGTTTAAACAAACCAAAGACTTCTGAAAAATACCGATTCAAACTACATTATCTAAACTCACTCAACGCTCACTTTCTCTCATCTAAAAAAATATGTTTTCCCGCGATTGCCGAAAACGTTTACTTTGCACAAGGTACTTTTTAACGCAATTTCTGGTTTTTCAAGTAACACCCTTCTTTTAATTCTATATTTTTTTTTTCTACTTGAATCCCACATTTTTAAACACTGATGTTAATGATTTAGCGTGCTATGAGCAATGGATTCTTTCTTTCACGATAGGTAGAAGTTGTTTAACAGTGGGTGTAACATATTTATTTTTATACAACTCCTGAACAATATTTCGTACTACACACTAATCGAAATCATCAAGAAAAAGTTTTCTTCTCTCACAGGTTTTACGTTTTCCCTGGCGTGGAGAGTTTCCCTTCTGGACTGCATTTTCCTTTGTTTCCTCAAGTACTTAATGAACCCTTCCTATTTATTACAGTAATACGCATCTCGTTTTAGTGAGGTATGTCAGTGAGATTTGTTGTTTTTCTTCATCACATTTTTCAATTATATTAGTAATTATTTTGCGAACTTCACTGTGAACAACAAAACTACTTTCATTTTTCTTTAGATAACCCTTAAAGAAACATTGAGAATAGACATACAAATAAATAATTAACAGGTTAATTTACTCACTAACTGAAAGTAACTAAAAGTACACTAATCGTAAGCTAGTTGATGCTAGTCTGACTGTGAACAGAGCGTGGTAGCTGTCAAAAATCATTGGCCTTAACAAACTAACGGTCGTAACATAAACAAATGCGACACATAATTTATCCCCTCCATCACAGGCACAGAGTTCAGTCTCTTCCAGACTGTTCGAAAGGACTTGTAACTATGCAAATTATATATAATTACCTTAATATCCACTTTAGTGATACACAGTTTCGTCACTGATGACGCGTTTCGGGACTAAGTCCCATCCTCAGATACATAATTAATAAACTAAAATATTAAAATCACGACCATGATACTGGTCAAGTCAAAAATAAATAAAATAAATTATAAATCGCATGTAATAAGTTTTGCTAACCACGGCTGGAGCTCCCGCATGCGTTCACCCGCAACCGCGATTGTCACGCGACTGGTCAAAGATTAAGACAAACTGATTGCAGTGTCGAACAGGTAATTTGACGCAAAATTTACCTGGTCATTTAATAAACTGTTTTTGGTGTTACTATCTTTTAAAGCTTTATAAATTTCAAATTCCTCCAGACTATCCATCCGTCTACCCTTTTTACAAATATGCAAAGTTATTAAATTTTCTTCGAAGTTCGTATATTTATGTCCGCATGATATTAAATGTTGTGCAAAGTTGGACTTATTATTACTTGGCTTAGGAATATGTTCTAAAAATCTTTTATAAAAACATCTGCCAGATTGACCGATACAGAACGCATCACAATCATCACATTTTATTTTATATACACCACATTGCTTTTTTAATGGTAATTTGTTTTTGTTTTTGAAATAATTTCCTAAATTATTATTTGTTTTAAATGATAAAATATAGTTATTATCTTTAAGAACGGGTCCTAAAATATTTGGCATAATACCTGTGAAATTAGCCGAAAGATATTTATAATTTTTGTTACTTGCTTTTATAGAGTTTGAATTTTTATTTTCTAAACGTTTCCTATTTTCTTCCGTTTGATCGATAGTATCATAGAGCAAATTAACAAATACGTTACAAATAAGATTAGACTTCACAAACATAAACAGGCAATTAAAATCAGCCAGTTAAGTAATAGTAAATATAAAGATAACATGGAACGCACGCACATTTTCTACCCTAGAGTAATAAATACAACTGACGTCACTTTAACTGACGCAGAGACAAAACTTATCAGCAAAGGTCTAAATTACAATTTTCCCCCCAACCTTAAAAATAAACATAACTTAATTAAAGAAATAATTGAAGCCGAGTCAGTGATAAAAAACATTCCTGACCCAGGTAAACAAAATGAAATAAGAGTATTAGTAAATAATAAGTTTAATAAAATCATTAAAAACAAGAACAATAAGCTTATACAAAATAAAGTTAATTACACTAAAGCACAACACGAACAACGCATAGCTATACAACTAAATAAAAAACTTTCTAATAATAATATTTACATAACCAAGGTAGATAAGGGAAATTCTATAGCCATGCTGAAACTTGACGAATACACACAAAAAGTAAACAACTTTATAAATGACAACAATATTACTAAGTTGACATCCGACCCCACTAAGAAGTACACTTTAGAACTGAATAAAACAATAAATAAATGCACGCAACTATTTGATAAACGCACACAATCCTCACTAAAACCAATAAATGCTAGTGCGCCTTTTTTAAGGGGTCTTCCGAAAGTACATAAACAGAACACTCCAATTAGACCATTAGTTAATTTTACAACTGCCCCCGGTTATAAAATAGCTAAAACCTTAGTAAAAAGTTGACAAAATAATAAATAGGCATAGGAAACGTTTAGAAAATAAAAATTCAAACTCTATAAAAGCAAGTAACAAAAATTATAAATATCTTTCGGCTAATTTCACAGGTATTATGCCAAATATTTTAAGACCCGTTCTTAAAGATAATAACTATATTTTATCATTTAAAACAAATAATAATTTAGGAAATTATTTCAAAAACAAAAACAAATTACCATTAAAAAAGCAATGTGGTGTATGTGAAATAAAATGTGATGATTGTGATGCGTTCTATATCGGTCAATCTGGCAGATGTTTTTATAAAAGATTTTTAGAACATATTCCTAAGCCAAGTAATAATAAGTCTAACTTTGCACAACATTTAATATCATGCGGACATAAATATACGAACTTCGAAGAAAATTTAACAGCGTTGCATATTTGTAAAAAGGGTAGACGGATGGATAGTCTGGAGGAATTTGAAATTTATAAAGCTTTAAAAGATAGTAACACCAAAAACAGTTTATTAAATGACCAGGTAAATTTTGCGTCAAATTACCTGTTCGACACTGCAATCAGTTTGTCTTAATCTTTGACCAGTCCCGTGACAATCGCGGTTGCGGGTGAACGCATGCGGGAGCTCCAGCCGTGGTTAGCAAAACTTATTACATGCGATTTATAATTTATTTTATTTATTTTTGACTTGACCAGTATCATGGTCGTGATTTTAATATTTTAGTTTATTAATTATGTATCTGAGGATGGGACTTAGTCCCGAAACGCGTCATCAGTGACGAAACTGTGTATCACTAAAGTGGATATTAAGGTAATTATATATCATATAATAAGTGATACGGTACGCAAAAAATAAGTAATATGCAAATTAGGCTATGCTGGGACGTTGCAGGAAAAGTATTATTATACAAGATAGGGAAATTATTCTGTAATATCTGCAGGCTAATATATAGGTCTATGCAACAACGGCCGCTTAGTGAGTTAGAGTGAGCGGTTTCTTTAGTGCGGATCGAGTGTTTGTTGAGGAGTAGTTAAAAGTGATTATTCTGTTATTATTAGTGCGGAACTCTATTATTTGACATTATCAAGGTGTGGACAAGTTTAATTGAGTTACTGTACGAGAGTACCGTGTTTATTACAAATTGTTGTTTGCCACTCATTAAAGCTGGTAATTAGTGACTTCATTGGTGTCTGTATTTTTTCCCACTATACCGTACGATTATCAGTGAGACCGTCGCAACTATATACATTTTTAGACAGTAAATACGAAAATCGTGTGTTATGCGCTATATTCTTAATGCTTCCAAATAGTTTCAGTAGTTAATATTATTGCTTCTGTTCCATCGATGTTGTAGGCCACTAGGTTAAAAACCATTTCCTACACCACATGTAAATGCCAAATTTACAATAACCAAATGTATAAAATATCTTGACTACATACAACAATACTTACGGTAGGAAAAGACCACTAAAAATGTATATATCTAACATTATTTGTATAGGGGAAGGGTGGGCATAGTGGCCACTTGCTATTTTTTCACCGTACAGTGCTGCCACGAAGCGGCAGACGCCTCAACTACTCCGCTAGTCCGCCATCATTGTTGTGCTGAAGTTAGAAGCTATTCCGATCACTTGTTCGGGAATTATCCATGATTTTCATGTTTTTCAACGTGCTGATGTAAGGTAAGCGTACTGCATTAACTATTATAACAGAATATAAGTTCCTAATATATACGATTGACAGTCACGCCTTAAAGCAACATGATTTAAGCTATAAATGAATGTTTCGAAGTAAGGTCTAGTGTTACTCGTTTAACCTGTAAAGTCGCATTTATGTAATGACGTCATATAGGGCAAAGTGGCCTTACTCGTTTAACCTGTAAAGTCGCATTTATGTAATGACGTCAAATAGGGCAAAGTGGCCACGGCCGTGGCCACTTTGCCCGACACAAAATATTGTGTACTTTTCATGTAAAATACAGTATTTACATGGTACCTAGACCAAGCGCATTTTGTGCTTCTAAATACTTATTCAAATATTAAAACTTGGTATTAGGCCTAACCTACTTACTTTGGGGTCATTTATGCTGTTTAGCATTACAAAATTTTGCTTTGGTTTGAGACGCAGTTATGGTGTCCAAATACCAAAGGAAGAGCCAGCAGCAGTCCTGGTACCCTCAGGCGACGCAACGTGCTATCGATGCCGTGAAAAAAGATGGTATGCCGAGGCAAACAGCTGCTGAAACCTTTAATGTGCCTAGGAACACTCTAAAACGTCGTGCTCTAAACAAAAACCAGCATGCTACTGAATGTCTAGGGCATTATCGTGCTGTTTTTAATAAAGAACAAGAAAAGCAGCTTGTTATCTTTTGGATATGGAGGTACGTTTTTTTGGAATTACAGAAGCCGACTTGCGTAGCCTTGCTTACCGACTGGCAGAAAAATAATATCCCTAATAACTTCAATCATGACAAAAAATTTGCTGGGAAAGATTGGGTTAGCGGCTTTAGAAAGCGCCATCCCGAAATTGTTTTGAGAAAACCAGAGGCCACCTCGGCAGCAAGAGCCCAAGCCTTTAACAGGATAAATGTTACAAAATTCTTTGACATTTTAGAGGATGTCCAGAAAAGTCACTTGTATCCACCTCATAGGGTTTACAATGTCGATGAAACGGGACTTTTGACTGTACAGTCCAAATCCTCAAAGGTTTTTGCACTAAAAGGTAGACGGCAAGTGGGCTCCCTTACATCTGCCGAAAGAGGCATTCTCTCTACATTCGCAGTTTGTATGTCAGCAGGGGGAACATTTATCCCTCCTTTCGTCATAATCTCCAGGCAGCGGATGAAAGTAGAACTCCAAGATGGTTCTCCACCTGGGACAGCTTTTGCTTGTCACCCTTCAGGGTGGATGCAAAGTGAGATATTTACACAATGGTTTGACCACTTTTTGAAGTATGCCAAACCATCAAAAGAAGACCCTGTATTACTAATACTTGATGGACTCGCTACGCACACGAGGAACCTTGACTTCATTAAAAAGGCTAGGAATACCCAAACCACTGTAGTTTGCCTCCCCCCTCATTGCAGTCACAAGCTGCAGCCGCTTGACGTATCTTTCATGGGGCCTTTCAACACTTATTATGTCAAGCAATCGAGAGATTCTTGCGAAATAACCCTGGTAGGCAAGTAACTCAATATCAGGTGTCTCGCCTTCTTGGGGAGGCTTTTTTAAGTGCAGCTACTCCAACCGTTGCCATAAATGGATTTCGAAGATGTGGCATAGTAACAATCAACAGGGATGAGTTTACTGAAGCGGAGTTTGCTGCAGCTACAACCACAGAAGTCCCCGCACTTCCTGTATTTTCTGGAGACGGCAGCACAATTACTGTAGGTTCCGGAGACCCCAACACTGAATTCGTTCTCATCTCTAGAGACTCATCAAGGCCTAGTACCTCATCTGTTGGAAGCCCACTCACCAAGCCCAGTACCTCATCTGCTGTAAGCCCACTCTCCATGCCCAGTACCTCATCTGCTGTAAGCCCACTTTCCACGCCCAGTACGTCATTTGCTGTAAGCCCTCATGATATTATCCCAATCCCTAAAGCAAACATTAACAAACGACAAAATAAGCGAAAAAAGGATCAGCAGCAGTTTTGAATTCAAGCCCTTATAAGACTGATCTTGTAATGTGCCGAGTTTTGGAATACTCGGCCCTTTTCCCAGTTAATTATGTGACGGTCATTGCGGGGGTTTGTGAATTAATTATTTGAGCGGAGTATACGCTGTTATCTGCATACTGTGTGGCCGATACGTGCGCGCTCTATGAGGAGTGATACGCAACGTTTTACTTGTCGCCGCTCTGAGCAGTACTCCCAGGCAGCCGAACGCGACGCAGCAACCAATTTCTCCCGGCGGCCACCAGTTTGATTTTTGTTGTCTGCTAATATCTATCATGACTAGATAATCGACTACGCGACCCTTCGGTAAGTCTGCTCAAGGTAACTTATTTATTATTTAATAAAATAATTGTTATTTAGCTTAAATTAATGCCGATGCAATGCGATATAAATACGAAAGTCACCACGTGGCGAGCGCGGGTTAAATTCTGTGTATGCATGTCTTGAAAGTTAACACTGGCTGAGCTAAAGCATTTAAAAAGTAATTATGGCTGTGTATTTTCCTAATTATATCATAATAATTTCATTATAATCAAAGGGGGGGCGTAAGAGAATGTTTTATGAACTAAATGTAGAGGTATATGAACTGTATATGTATTATGAACCTGTTTAAGTTTGCAACTCATCTCAAAATTGTAATAAGGGTTTATTTAGTTGACGAACTGTCCATAAATACTAGTCATTTAATTCTAAATTTTTTACTGAAGTTAATTTCTGTGTTTCTTAAAATTTCAAAATTTTCTTTTAATCTGAGCATGTGGTAGTGTGTGAATTATGCTGGAGTCCTGAATATTAGGGGGATCGTGAATTGGGTAACATTTGAGTAATTGTCAATATATATAATTGTTCAGGGTTCCCGACCTAAGACGATTCTCGATCCACTTCAGCGGGTGGCCGAACATCTGCCACCAATGTTATTACACGAGTGATTCTCCGTCTGTGCCGTCGGGAGGAAGAAATGGACAATACATCAGGTTTTGTGCCGGATTTTACCAGGTGACATTTAACCCATTTATCTGTATTTTGGCCTCTACAATGTAGAACATCTTATTCTCTTCCGGGAACATCTCCAGTTAAAGTTGTTGGGACACAAGTCCAGCGAGACAATTAGTGCTTGTAAATTTTGTCAGTGTATTTTACTAAGGCTTATGCCCCTGAGTAAGTGTGAGCCCGGACGGGGTCATGCGCCACCGAATTTTGCTGAGAAATTTTCTTTAAGGGTAAAAGTGTGTGTGACTTAAGTTTACTGATTTATAGGGGGTGAATTATGCTTGCATTGATTAAGGGTATTCATAGCTATATGGGTTTCGTTTTTTTTGTAGATTTCAAGGTTTGGGGAGGTGCTGTAACCTGTGGACGTCACCCGTAGGTGCCGTTAGTAACAGGTCTATAGCACGTTTTAGGTTGCTGGATCTGGTGGTGCGCATGGCCTCGCCTGTGGCCAAGCCAATTCTGTAGGAACACCTCAAATGTGTTTTATTAGGGGCTGATGTTATAAAGTTTTTAAATTCAAATTGTCATTATATATATATTTTATAAAAATTATTTTAACTCAGTAATAATTCAGTGTAAGTGAAATTTCATTCAGTTCTTTTACTGCCATAGCCAGTGTACTACTAGTTCAGTTGTTAATATGAGCACACTATTGGTTCAATCATAAACCGTATTATATATATTTTATAGAAATTATCTTAACTCAGTAATAATTCAATATAAGTGAAATTTCATTCAGTTCTTTTACTGCCATAGCCAGTGTACTACTAGTTCAGTTGTTAATATGAGCACACTATTGGTTCAATCATAAACCGTATTATATATATTTTATAAAAATTATCTTAACTCAGTAATAGTTCAATATAAGTGAAATTTCATTCAGTTCTTTTACTGCCATAGCCAGTGTACTACTAGTTCAGTTGTTAATATGAGTACACTATTGATTCTTACTTTCAATCATAAATTCTGTTATACATTCGTACGGCCGTGCAGCCATGTTGACCTGGCCATGGCGCAGTCCTATCTGGGGGAACCTTTCTAAAATTTTGAATTCTTGTGATAATTTCATTGGTTGCAAGCAGTCATAACCGGACTGGTTAATGGATTGGTTTATGAAAGTTTTTTATGGAGGCAGGACACTTTACCCTTTTACAGTAGTTTGGGATGGGGATCTAAGTCACTGGTACTGAAGATGGTATTCTTCGGTGGCATGGTTAAATGTCTATGAGCTGCCTGCCAGGTGAACATGTGTGTAGTATATATATGTGTGTATATCGATATGTGTGCGCTATGTGTATTTATGTAACTATTTATTTATGTGTATTTATGTATTTATATTGATCGATGTTATATATTATTTATAATTGGGGAGATACTATTATGCTAATGTTTTACATGCATTTTATTTTGATGAGATGATACGTGCATATTTTCAGAGGAGTGTAATGACAGGGAGTGATACTTGCATGTTATTTGAAATAGTGAATAAAATTGTTATTGTTGCTAAACAACGAGTTTAATTGCAAATCCCGTCATACCGGACCCAGCGCAGTTTTGGCTTCCCTAGGCTCTGGCCTAGTTTTAAATAACTAGTGGCCCCTCTTTCAAAAAAAAAAGAAAAATAAAATAAAATAAAAATAAAAAAAAGTTTTTTTTTAATAAAGTCTAAAAGTTGAAAGAGGGGTTACAAATGGTAGCAGAGCGCGATCGATTCTTTGAGTCGAACCCTTGGGTCCTGTGGTGTGACGGGCCTTGCAACTCGGAAATAGTTTGGAAAGAACATCAAACATCAGCAATATTGGAAAATGAAAATAATTGGTAGATGCTATGGGATTTCAATTGTAAACCTGGTGCCGCCACGTTGCATGCGTTTTAGTTGGGGTTTTTATTATTGTTGAGATTGGACCTTACCGAAGAGCGTGGGGGGATTGCCGGGGGAATGGATGCCTTATATAAATAGTTATGAAGTAATAGCGCGAGAGGTTAACTGGATGCGGTATGGCCTGACCGGAAGTCGGTACTGTCATTGACCCGACTTAGTCACGGAAGTTATAATAAATGTCTTGTTGAATTGTTATATGTTGTGGTAGTTGTTCGGTGGTGTGGATTGTATGTTAGTCTTAGTGTCTGATGTCGTTTCTTCTTTTGAGTCTGGCGGCTGACGGAGAGTTGGTTCTGGAGTGGATCGGGTTTTCGCAGCGCTAGGGAACCCGGGGGTCCTCTTGATGGAAGAGAGAGTACTCGAGATTTTCCTTTTGTAAGTCATGTTTGTGTGTTAGGTGTTTCGTGGAAATTTATGTTTGTTGTTGTGGGTTTTGAATTGTGCAATTCTGGCGGGGGTATGCTACCAGAAACTGCCCCACCCTCTTTCCGGAGTTCTCCAGAAATTTTCGGTTTTGGATGGAGTAGATGAGGACAGGTTGTTGGTCTTCTTGGACCTGGTCCTGCAGTTGGCAGATTTCCCGGGTGTGTCTGATGAGGAGGTCTTGTCCCTTATATACCCGTATTGCCGGGGTTCATTGTCATGGCTGGTCACCAGCATTCTGCGTCGGGGCTGCAGTGTCGACACTTTCCATGCGGAGGTGTTGGACTTCTTCATACCCCGTCGACGACAAGACCAGTTGAAGTTTAAGTTATTCTATCGTCTACAGGCCAATGGAGAGGCATTGGGGGACTTCGTGCATGATGTAAGGAAAGCTGCCCGTATATTAAGACTGGGGTTGCCCGAGACGGAAGTCATACAGGTAATACGAGAAGGTCTGACTCCCCAAGAGAGATCCCGGCTGGTTTTCGCAGAGCCTCCACGTTCTTTTGCGGACCTGGACCGGTGGTGTGTGCATGCCAGGACTGTCCAGGCGAATGACGAGTCCCGGGGAAGAGCTGCCAAAGATGTCCAATACTCAAGTAGTTTATTAGGAAGAGCTTAAAAGGACAAACATGGTGTTCGGTGGAGAACACAAGAGACAGTCAGAAAAACTGAATATTCCGGAAGTAATTGAGGCTACAAGGGGGTGGCAAGTGAGAAGACGGTAACAACAGCTACAGCACAGAAAACAAAGAAGTATGAAATTAACAGGGGAAGAAGAAATTATGTTAGTAAACAAACATCGGCAAGTAGGGAGCCGGTAGCAAGTTATTCCTATTTGGAGAGTAAGGAAACTTTAAAGGTTCCAGAGGAAGCACCAGTGCCTAATAGAGTTGTGGGTGAAGCAGGTGAAGAGAAAGAAGAAAAGCGGAATAACTTCTGTGGATTAATACAAGACGACAAGAAAACGTCTGTTAATACTGCGTCAGTGAGGACGTCATGGTTGAATCCAGATGCCGTGGAATTTGTTCCGGTATCTCCATCTCGGTTCGTGAGGGATCCAGATCCTGTAACATCATCATCGTCTACGCAGGGATGTGAGAAGTCACTCGAGAGTGTCGCTTTACCATCGACAGTAGAAACTAAGTTAGTCATTGCACATGAACCTGGACAGCTGGATTCCAGGGTGGAAAATGTTGAGAACGTTGTAGTTGCTGAGAGTGGTGAAGGAGAGGAATCGAAGGAAGAGGCAGAAGAGCGGTCTGCAGATGCTGCACAGGGAAGTATAGTTGTGGGTGTTAGAGAGACTGAAGAGTCTGAGTTTGCGGATGGACCCGGGGATGTCCAGGCTGCAAGTGTTGTGGAAGGAGATGAGGTAGAAGTTGAGGAGAAATTTGGTGGCAGCGTTGTGGAGTGTGTGAGTGAGAATGATGTAGTGTGTGAAGATGTGCAGACGCCTTCTGTAAGTAATGTTGAGGATTCCGAAGAACGGAAAGAAGTTCCAGGTGGAACAGATGAGCAACTCGAGGATGAAGATGTGCAGTGTTCGAATGGTGGTAGTGGACGTGATGGCGATGATGTTGATGATGAACCTGTTGATGAAAAAGAGGATGTCAAGGAGATTTGAGAAGAAGCTTGTGAAGGAACTGGTGACCAATGTGATGGAGAAATTGATGAGGAGCTGAGGGAAGATGCGGTTGAAGATGGATCAGAGGAGCAACTGGAAGATGCTGAGGAGGTGCAGTGTCATGATGTTGATTTGGATTATGTGGACGAAAAAGGGGAAATTGTAGAAAAGAAAGAAGTAGAAAAGGAAGAAATTGTAGCCGAGGAGTTAGATGATGGGGATAATCCAAATCGGGGTGACAGTAGGGATGTAAGTTGCCTTGATCCTGATTCCGAGGAAACAAGTCAGTACAGCTCAACACGAAATAATCTCTCAGAGAGTGGTGTCCAAAAGGAACGAGTACCTAAAGTTCGCCATAGAAAGGTGAGAAGAAGCGGTTATGGTAGCGGGTAGGTGTTCCCCACAGTCCCAGTGGTGTTCGTCTACTTCAGGGATGCGCCCCTGCCTGCGCGAGCCTTGGTTCTCTCCAATTTCCTTTTTCCTGGAGAGAGCCATGTCCTTACCTTCTGTTCCAGGCCTTGATCTTCAATGATCCTTGCCCTTTCCTTCTTCCAGATTTTCCTAAGCTGCCAAAAAAAAAAAAAAAAAAAAAAAAAAGATTAGAGAGCACTTGGAGCACACACACGTATGGGATTATGGATATGTATACATATACATGCAAGTGAGATTATTGGGTCATGGAGACCAGATCCCCTTTTCTTCGGTGATTCTGAAACACGGTTAATGTTCGGCGTTTTGGGGCTAGTCCCTCTGGTAACTATAGGGCTTGCCACCCTGTTGTGGTTGTGTCGGTTTCTCAAACATAGTTGGGCATGTCTCGGGGGGCCAGTGCTCAGGGAGCTCCCGTACCTTCTTTCGTCTTTTCTTCGCTGTCTTTTCTTGCCGTGGGCTGGCCCTGATCAGGTCAGCCTGCGGTGGCTACACACTTACACGTTACATGTCTTCTTCTGCTCTTTCGTCTTCCTTCTGAGCCTCTGTTCTCCTGGGAGCCATGACTGATGGGAAAACCGATACCAACTCGAGTATGGAATATAAGGATGGTACACAGCAGGGTACCACTGAGTTTCAGTTGGGGCAACCATGTTGCCCTTTTGGAGTGGGGGTGTGCCGAGTTTTGGAATACCCGGCCCTTTTCCCAGTTAATTATGTGACGGTCATTGCGGGGGTTTGTGAATTAATTATTTGAGCGGAGTATACGCTGTTATCTGCATACTGTGTGGCCGATACGTGCGCGCTCTATGAGGAGTGATACGCAACGTTTTACTTGTCGCCGCTCTGAGCAGTACTCCCAGGCAGCCGAACGCGACGCAGCAACCAATTTCTCCCGGCGGCCACCAGTTTGATTTTTGTTGTCTGCTAATATCTATCATGACTAGATAATCGACTACGCGACCCTTCGGTAAGTCTGCTCAAGGTAACTTATTTATTATTTAATAAAATAATTGTTATTTAGCTTAAATTAATGCCGATGCAATGCGATATAAATACGAAAGTCACCACGTGGCGAGCGCGGGTTAAATTCTGTGTATGCATGTCTTGAAAGTTAACACTGGCTGAGCTAAAGCATTTAAAAAGTAATTATGGCTGTGTATTTTCCTAATTATATCATAATAATTTCATTATATTCAAAGGGGGGGCGTAAGAGAATGTTTTATGAACTAAATGTAGAGGTATATGAACTGTATATGTATTATGAACCTGTTTAAGTTTACAACTCATCTCAAAATTGTAACAAGGGTTTATTTAGTTGACGAACTGTCCATAAATACTAGTCATTTAATTCTAAATTTTTTACTGAAGTTAATTTCTGTGTTTCTTAAAATTTCAAAATTTTCTTTTAATCTGAGCATGTGGTAGTGTGTGAATTATGCTGGAGTCCTGAATATTAGGGGGATCGTGAATTGGGTAACATTTGAGTAATTGTCAATATATATAATTGTTCAGGGTTCCCGACCTAAGACGATTCTCGATCCACTCAGCGGGTGGCCGAACATCTGCCACCAATGGTACTACAAGAGTGATTCTCCGTCTGTGCCGTCGGGAGGAAGAAATGGACAATACATCAGGTTTTGTGCCGGATTTTACCAGGTGACATTTAACCCATTTATCTGTATTTTGGCCTCTACAATGTAGAACATCTTATTCTCTTCCGGGAACATCTCCAGTTAAAGTTGTTGGGACACAAGTCCAGCGAGACAATTAGTGCTTGTAAATTTTGTCAGTGTATTTTACTAAGGCTTATGCCCCTGAGTAAGTGTGAGCCCGGACGGGGTCATGCGCCACCGAATTTTGCTGAGAAATTTTCTTTAAGGGTAAAAGTGTGTGTGACTTAAGTTTACTGATTTATAGGGGGTGAATTATGCTTGCATTGATTAAGGGTATTCATAGCTATATGGGTTTCGTTTTTTTTGTAGATTTCAAGGTTTGGGGAGGTGCTGTAACCTGTGGACGTCACCCGTAGGTGCCGTTAGTAACAGGTCTATAGCACGTTTTAGGTTGCTGGATCTGGTGGTGCGCATGGCCTCGCCTGTGGCCAAGCCAATTCTGTAGGAACACCTCAAATGTGTTTTATTAGGGGCTGATGTTATAAAGTTTTTAAATTCAAATTGTCATTATATATATATTTTATAAAAATTATCTTAACTCAGTAATAATTCAGTATAAGTGAAATTTCATTCAGTTCTTTTACTGCCATAGCCAGTGTACTACTAGTTCAGTTGTTAATATGAGCACACTATTGGTTCAATCATAAACCGTATTATATATATTTTATAGAAATTATCTTAACTCAGTAATAATTCAATATAAGTGAAATTTCATTCAGTTCTTTTACTGCCATAGCCAGTGTACTACTAGTTCAGTTGTTAATATGAGCACACTATTGGTTCAATCATAAACCGTATTATATATATTTTATAAAAATTATCTTAACTCAGTAATAGTTCAATATAAGTGAAATTTCATTCAGTTCTTTTACTGCCATAGCCAGTGTACTACTAGTTCAGTTGTTAATATGAGTACACTATTGATTCTTACTTCCAATCATAAATTCTGTTATACATTCGTACGGCCGTGCAGCCATGTTGACCTGGCCATGGCGCAGTCCTATCTGGGGGAACCTTTCTAAAATTTTGAATTCTTGTGATAATTTTATTGGTTGCAAGCAGTCATAACCGGACTGGTTAATGGATTGGTTTATGAAAGTTTTTTATGGAGGCAGGACACTTTACCCTTTTACAGTAGTTTGGGATGGTGATCTAGGTCACTGATACTGAAGATGGTATTCTTCGGTGGCATGGTTAAATGTCTATGAGCTGCCTGCCAGGTGAACATGTGTGTAGTATATATATGTGTGTATATCGATATGTGTGCGCTATGTGTATTTATGTAACTATTTATTTATGTGTATTTATGTATTTATATTGATCGATGTTATATATTATTTATATTTGGGGAGATACTATTATGCTGATGTTTTACATGCATTATATTTTGATGAGATGATACGTGCATATTTTCAGAGGAGTGTAATGGCAGGGAGTGATACTTGCATGTTATTTGAAATAGTGAATAAAATTGTTATTGTTGCTAAACAACGAGTTTGATTGCAAGTCCCGTCATACCGGACCCAGCGCAGTTTTGGCTTCCCTAGGCTCTGGCCTAGTTTTAAATAACTAGTGGCCCCTCTTTAAAAAAAAAATAAATAAAATAAAAATAAAATAAAAATTAAAAAAAAGTTTTTTTTTAATAATATCTAAAAGTTGAAAGAGGGGTTACAGTAACAGCGAAGGCAAGAAAAGGAAGAAAAGGAAAGACTGAAGAAAATCAAACTAGAATTAAAAAAGAAAAGAATGATAAAAAGAAGAAGGGAATAAAGAAAAGAGGAGTTGAAGGGAAAAAGATATTGATAGTCGCAAATCGTGCTTTGTTTGAGGACTCCGACAGTGACGTCAGTGATGCCGATTGCCTGTACTGTGGGGACTATTTTTCTAAGTCCAGAAAAAATGAAGGGTGGATCAGGTGCTCAGGCTGTCTAAATTGGGCATACGAGGCTTGTTCCGGGTGCGAGGAAGAAGACGAGTTCATCTGTGATCTCAGCAAGTGAATTGATAAAAAGACAATAGCTAACAAAATGTTGTGAAGAAATTTTTACATCCTATTTTTTTTTTATAAATTGTACAAATTAACTTAGGAAATAATTTTAAAATGTACTAAAAAGTTTCAAACCTTTGTATAGAACGATAATGTCGCTTTCATTTGAGAAAAATACACACTCCTATTTTTCAAAATGTAGTTAAACTGTTCTTTTTTTATATCGGGTATAGTGGCCACCCAATGGCCACTTTGTGTTATCCAGTAGGGCAAAGTGGCCATTTAGTAGGGTAACGTAAAATTTTTTTTTTTCAAAAAGTAACTAAAATACAGTCAAAGTGAAAATTTTTGCATAAAGCTAAATAATTAAGCTAACTTATGCCTAAGTTTTATTTGTTTTTATTAATTTTTACTTTTTGATAACAAATCTTTTTCCTTAGCGTGGCCACTATGCCCATCCTTCCCCTACTGCATTTAAAAATGTCGTTATTTTCACAAAATAATTTAATGTGCACTTGAAGTCGTTAATTTGGTATTGTAAATATTTAAGGTTTGCGGAATAATTTTGTTTCTTCATTAGCTGGAAGTTGTAAATAATAAACTATAATAAAATTTAATTGATGTAAATATGTACATTCATCACATGCAATAATCAGCTGTTGAAACTACTTATTATGAACTTGTACCTTTTACTGAAATGGTGTACGTATGCTGGCAAATTGACTAGTAATCTATTGCTTTTAATTCAAGATTATATGGTTATAAAGTAATAAATAATGTAACATTAAAGTTATATGAAATTCTGTTTTATTTTTGTTTCTTCCAAGATTTATTGTTTCGTCTTTGTTAAGTTGGCCTGTTATTTGCTACCTAACAAAGTGAAAATTAATTTTTTCATGCTACTGGAAAGTATACCTCTGATCTTAAGGAAGGTAGCAAAAAAATGTTTCCCTTAACAGATACTTATATGACCAGAGATGGAATCTTCCATGAGTATAGGCAGGTACGTCATTATTCAATTATAATTATAAGTAATAAAGAAAAATATAATGAAAATATAATTAAGATATTTTAGTAATTATTAGTTAAATGAATGGGTTAGGAGTCACGGGTCCTGAAGAGAATAATAGTTATCATATACAGCGCTGAATAGGCGTCAAAATTAGCAGTCCGTCAAAATGAATGGCGAATCACTTTTTACATGGCTGAATATTAATACCGATAAAGAGCACACTTCGACTAAAGGTAGAATGGAATTCACTGTTCATTAAAATAACTAGTCACATATAAGGGTGTAAAACTATAAAATGTGTGTGTGTGTGTGTGTGTGTGTGTGTGTGTGTGTGTGTGTGTGTGTGTGTGTGTGAACCTTAATGGCGTGAATCTGTCTCAATCCAGTGTAGACGTATTTTGTCGAACTTCTGCGGAGGAGTCTCAGCGAAACGTATTGTGCGTTTGCCCGCCTTAATTTATCCTAAAGTTGTGTGAGCTAAGAAAGTTTCACTTAGCGGTGAATTGAAAACTTGGGTTCTGCTTTACTAACGACCCAATTACAGACTCCTTATTCGTCTTTGTTCCACGAGTTGCACATTGACAGTCATTATGAACTATTCTCTTCAATTTAGTTTCATTAAGAAAAAGAGTTTCAGTAACATTGTTTGATTTGGACACGTTAAGCAATGTTTTTAATTGCAAACGCACAGGCATGCAGTAATAAACACAAAACTCTTTATGGTGTAAATAAATTATTGAAAAAATATCCATCGGCAACAAAAGAAAATTAGTCAGCACTGTACTATAATAATTTTTTGTTCAAGGCATAGGTTTCAGTACCTCAAATGGTTACCTTCAAGTTGGACGAACAAACACGCATTTTAATATTTCATATTTTTTCAAAAAATGTATACATTCAATGAAATACGTAAGTACAATAGATATTTCCATTTAGCCCTTATTAATCCGACTGTCTGTCTATCTCTTACAAAATTTGATTGTTTGGACATTATTTTTAAGGGTTACGTGGTCGTTCTCATATTGCTGCACTCGTTTGACAAACTGCCGCCCCGCGCAATGTTAATTTGTTACGAAAGTCAACAGTAATCAGAATTGCACGTGCAGCATTCAACACCAGTTTCCAGGCTACTTTTGTGCTAAACGTTCCGGGGAGAAGAAGCGTCTGTAAACAGGCGTGTCTGCAATGTATTCAACATATGTCAATTTGCGTACGACGTTAATAGTTCTGCCAGTAGAATCTTGTTAGCATGAAACAGCGCGCATGTCGACTCGTCGACCAACAGTACTTCACTCAATCTTCCATGAGTGCTTGTGTCACTTAAACTGTTTTGCAGGCATCTAGTAAAATTTGAAATTTCACTAATTAGCTAATAATTATCTAATTATTCATGTCTTCAAGGTAAGGTAGGATTCATGCCGAATGTTACAGTCTCCAAGGCATCTGAATAAACATTTCTGTTGGCAGAAGTCACAAAATTAACTATGCATAACTTGAATGTGTACATATATTTGCATAAGTTGTAATGAGTAACTTGTGTTCTGTCCTCAGTCTAAAATTAAAGTGGCCAATCCTATACCTTGTAGTTCATGTCGCAAATTTCGGACTAACAAAATTTGATAATAACTGTTTTAATTTCATACGATTCTGTAGTTTCATCAATTTTCCGACTGTGTTCATTCGCTCGTCCCTCAGGCCACTAGTATCCAGGCACGGTTCTTCACCTCTACAACACCGGTCAATAATCTATTATATAATTTCTGATATAAAGTTAATATGTATTTCTCACGATGTTTTAAGTTAATGATAACCAATTTAAGTTGCCAAGAACTAATGGAAACGCTCGCTATTTTATGTAAGGTAACAATGTTCAAACAACAGTTTTCGAAATAAATTTTAAAAATCCTCATAATTTGTAATTCCAAGATGAAAATTTTATTTAAATAACGTTTTAAAATTGAAAATGATTAGAGTCTCATAAAATATTGAAAGTAAGTTAGATAGACCTATTTTAAGTTTACGCAAATAGGCTCATCACCTTAATCATCTTCAACACAGCATAGGCAAGGTGCAGTCTGTTTCGCCTTCAAAAATCATCCAGCCATCTCTTTCTGGGTCTACACACACACACACACACACACACACACCTGTCTCCTATACGTTTGTATTTCCAGACTTGTTTGGCCAGAGGTGTTCTTTCCACCTTTGTAACCTTTTAATTTTTCATTTAAGTTAAAAACTTGTAACCCTTCTCTTATGGCCTCATTGTTTATACGGTCGAGTTTAAATAACATTTTAACTCATCTTAACAACGCCATTTCTGAGGCCTGTATTGTACTGTCTTGTTTCTTACGTGCTGCCCTTAATTTACACCTATAAGACAGTTCAGGGAATGCCATAACTTTGTACAACTTCAATTTTGTATTTTTATCTGTATTTTGTACCCTGTTTCTAAAAATACTGTCGATTGTTCCATAGATTGTCTGGAACTTACCTAACCCAACATCAATATCATAATTTTGCAAATATTTTAATTTTGGCATAAAGAGACTCACCTGTTTAAATTCTATCACTAATCATCATTTATGTTCTCATTGGCTCCGTACATCTACATGCCATTACCTTTTGTTTTTAAAGTAGAGATTTTTATATTGTATTGTTTCCAAATATTACGGAGTTTAAAAACAGATTTTTGCAAATCAGATTCTGTATTTTGATGTAGGCTACAAGCAAGTCGTCAGCAAACAACAACATATTCATGTATCTGTCGCGTGATAACTTAATACCAGGTTTCACCAGATATTTCCATTTCCTTTGCCAGATCGACAATATAAATGTTAAAAAGAGTAGGTGATTCACTGTCCCATTGTCTAACACCGTTATTAACATATATTTGCTGGATATTTGTTTGATCATCTGGAAAAATATAAATTTATACGATTGTCTCAAGCAAACAGCAAGAAACTCGTAGATCAATCTTTAAAAGTGCCTTAAATAAACAGTAAAACCAACAAAATTATAAACATAAATTGAGACCTGTTGACCAGTTATTTTTTTTTTTTACAAACAAATCTTTGCACCAGCATTGTCAATATACCAGTACTTAATGTTTTAGCTTAGAGGTTTCAATGATTCATTTTTTGTTTGGCATACATTTTGTTCAACACGCAGACCTCAGGCACCTTAACATGAGGATGTATTTTATTATGTCTTGTTTAAGTTTTCCAAAAAATAACTATTCATAATTTGAGAGCAATTTCTAATTGTGTGAAGCAAAATACAATTTCCATACAGTAGTACGCAACAGCACGACTACAATTTACGGTGAAGAATAAGCTGGTTGTACTAGTAGTACTAGCATGTGGGGTTTAATTTCCGCTGCAAGCACATAGTTATATTCCGAATTTAAATATGCTCTTAGTGAATGTTAGAAATTTTTGTTTAACACTAAAATAACAAACGGAAATCAGACTTGACCTTCTATGTACGATGACTCGTCTATGCAATTAATAACTGTCAATCTGAATTATTGTTTTCTGTATGCCTGTTCCAGGAATTCCTTTTGACCGAAGCAAATTAATTATTATCGACAGCCAACGTTATCGAAATTGTGCTGTCTCATGCTGTTTGAATAAAATATTACGAAACACTATTGACTTTTCATTAATTATAAGCGATAAGTTAATGATTGACCTTTCACAGTTTAAATTGACCGACTATTACGTCAATTTACTGTCAATTCCACGACGTTTTTATGGCTCTCTAACTGTAGTTCAGTGGCGTACTTATCATGGTACGGGGGGGGGGTCCGCACTGGGTGCCATTTTCAAACATGAACATTTTTTCTTCCATTTAGAAAAAATATATTTTTTTTTTTTACTTTTAAATTTTCTTAAAGAAAAAGATACTTATAAATATTATATGTATAATGTAGAAGCTCTAACTTAACAAAGTAACTGAAAACAATAGCACCTACATTGAACTACATTGTGAACCAATTCAACGATGATAGATGATTATCTTCTTCGTGATGTGACGGATGTACGACAGTTATTTGCCGGTTAGTTTCCAGCCCTTCAATGGATCGATATGGACTCCGATCCGGTAAGACGTCTGAAGCTGCAGCTGTAGACTAGCAGACGTAAACAGCCAGTTCGCGCGGCATCGTTGGGCTGTTATTGTATTAGCAAATAGTCGCTTAAATGAATTAATCGTCAAATATTACTTTTTTTTAACATGGTGGGTTCCAACAAAGAAAATTGAAGAAGGCGAGAGGACAAGAAAATTAGGCAATATCTGGTTCCTTGTTGAAGTTCTTAAATCCTTCAGCACCCTGTCAGCCATCAGACAGAGCTGAAGATGAAGAAAGTTTGTCCAGAGAAAAGAACGAGGACGATCAGATTCCGTCAACGCCAACGTCACTTACAATTTTGGACTTGAGTTAACACGAATTGGAAACAACATCTGATTTCTCATTTGAAGATTGTATCGCTTTTATTACCCTTTCAATAAGAAGACACTTCTGAAGGCCGTTAAGAAAATTTGACGAAAGGAGAAGATAATAAGGAGGAGATCCTTTCAACGCTACATGATAACTTGGTTGACACTTTACATGACCTGGATAATTGAGATCGGAAACAACCCAATGAAAAAGAAAAAGAAAAAAATGAGGACGATGCGGAAAAATCCAGTCTATTCTTCAAGACAGCTCAGTCTCAAAATTGCTAGAACAGAAAAAAAAACAATAAACATAAATCCGGTTATATAGAAGTTTCACACCAAATTCCACAACTCGAAGTCGAAGAAAGGTCTGATAACGATGTTAAGTCTGAACAAATATCCATGTATTCAGATAAAGCTGATTAGTCGACTTCTGTGCCAGATACGTTAAGAATGTACTTAATTCAGAGAGGAAGTGAACCTTTCCAAATTAAGGATAGACCTTTCAGAAAATAGAGACAAGAAGAAGAGAATGAAAAATGTCATCAGCTAACCACGGCATAGTTTTACAAGTACTTGCCGAACGGGTAGAAAGTTCTCAGATCATGGATGGTATATTCTCAATGAAAGAGACTTTGTTTGTTTTGTTTCTCTTTAGGCTCTTTTGCGCAGACAGTAAAAAAATGAAACATGAAAATTTGTAACTGGATTCCAGTCTTGGAGGAAACTAAGCCCAAAGGTCATGAGGCATCTGAGCAGCACCTCTTTTCTCTTGAAAAGTGGAAAACTCTTAGAGTGCGATTAACGACAAAAAGTACTATTGCTCATGTTGTCCAACTAACAGTAGAAAAGGGAAAAAGAAATAATGGAGGGATATTTTATATCGTCTTCTACACATTACTTTATTTTTGGCCAAAATAAAACCTTCTTTTCCGTAGCCATAGAGAGGATGCTATTCTGACAGGGAAAGGAATTTTTTAGAATTGGCAGAACTGTTGTAAAATTACGACCTAGTATTGAATGAACATTTGGTTCGAATACAACAAAGAGAACTTCATTTAAAAAACCTCTTACCTTTCCCCTAAAACACAGAATGTATTCATTAATATTTTGGGAAAGACTATCAACGATAAAATATTGTCTGATATTAAAAAGCAAGGTACTTTGGTATTCTTTTCGACTGCATACCAGATTTATGCAGATGTATAAATCTGCACATACTGAGCAGATGTGTGAAGTGATTCGATATGTTCAAATTGAGTATGGGAAAGTACAAGTACGGGAATCCTTAATGGAGTTTTACTCTCTGCCTGGCTATGAAAAAGGCTGATTTCATAACTAGTGAAACTGTGAAGAACATTGAAATGGATGGTCTTTATATTAAGATGTGGCGAAGCCAAGGGTACTATAACACATTAACTACGGCAGGAATCCACACAGGTGTTCAGGCAAGGGTACAATAGATGAATCCTAAGGTTAATCATGCCTTGTACTAACCACTCTTTAAACCTGTGTGGAGTTTATTCGTTTGGGAGTGTACCCTCTCGTGTAACATTTTTTGAATTTCTAGAGTGTTTACACATTCTTACCGTCCTCAACTCATCGTTGGTATGTACTGAAGAAACAATCTAACGACTTCTGTCAAGAGCCAGGTAGAAACAAGATGGAGTGCATGAGGCACTAAAACCTGTAAAGGCAGAATTCACTGAACTAGTGGAAGCAACTGAAGAACTGTCTAGCCCAGAAAAAAAAAATATTGAAACGAGAGGCTCAGAACAGTTATTATTGAAGGCTGTCTGCGACTTTTCATTCTTATGTTTTCTTTCCCTTGAGAGTGATGTACTGGACGAAGTTAATCATACCCAAAAATATTTGCAAATAAAGGGAATAAGCTTCGAAAAATGTGTGATCAAATGCGATCTCTGAAGCTGTATTTTAATGGTGAGCGTTATATACTATCGTCGATAACGCCGTCACGTTGGCTACCGAGTTGTGTGAAACTGTAAAATAGGGGTAGAAAAAAGTTCAAGAAGATGATGTCAGGCGAAAAGTGTAGAGATGTTGGTCTTAAAATAAAACAAGAACTAGAAAAAGCTATGTTTGAATGTGTGGAACGATTCTAGTCAGAACTTGATAATAGGACCAAATCAATGGAAAAAATGCCAAAATTGTTCTCTGTTCTGAACCAAATGACTTAGTCGGCACTTCAAAAAATTTCTATCATCAAATCTTATTGAAACATTTCATGAATTCTCATCGTTGAAGAAGACATCATCGTTGAAATCAAGCGACTGAGAAGACATTTGCGAGCGGCTGAAATCGACCAAGAAGATTGCAAGAAGTGCTCATCGTTGAAATGTTTGGAATTCGAAAATGAAGTGCAATTTTCTGACTGTGTTCCAACCTTGGCTTTAGCATTAAGACTCTATTTGACAATTTGCTTATATCGACTGCTTCGTGTGAACGAAGTTTTTGCAAACTTAAGCCTTAATTGATTAAAAGTTTTCTCAGTTCTACCATGAGCCAATCGAGGCTTACAAATTTGGCTATTATTTCAATCGAGCACAAAACAGCTGATATAATTAATTTTGATGATGTAATTAGTATATTTGCTGGAATCAAATTATGAAAACAAAAAATGTAAGGTTTCTAAAATCATAGAGAAATATTGATGTGATATATGTGTTTACAATGAATTATGAATTAACCAAATCTCAAATTTCGAAGATGTTAAAATATTCTTGGATTTCGTTGTCCATGACGTGTCCGTTACTTAACTAAATATCACTATAATATTGACGACTCGGAACACAAAGTTTTTTATAAGTAAAAACGTAAAGTTTTACCTTATAAAATGTAATGTGTAGTGTAAATTTTACTAGTAGTCAGCAACAGAGCACTGATCTTGATTACAATTTTAGCGTAGTTTAAATTGTAGTTTCAGTATCTTTAAGTGGCATTGCTAATAAAGTTTAATATTTAAGAAAATATGCATAGGCTACCACGACTATAGTTAATATTGTGTTTGTGTAGTTACTGTATTATTATATATTGCACTTGCATTGCTGAAAGAAAAGCTAAATTTATGTTGAAAATAAAGATATTATATTCGGTTATTAGCTTACACAAATTTGAGTACCATTTAAATGATAATGTTTGGGCGTTTGGAGTGGGGTATCACTATGGAGAGGTGACAAATATGAGCTCCACACCGGGTACCAAATAGCCTAGGTACGCCACTGGACAAATGACATTGTTAGGTTAACGTGCAAGCTAACGTAACTACTAACCTTTCTTGCTTTTTGTGAAATCCACGTAAAAAAAAAAACAATTTAAAGTAAGGCCTATTGCTATACATGTCTTCCTTTCTCGAAGCAGCATTGTGTTTCAATGGTGTATAGCTATAAGTAATTATGCATTTTATCAGTGGCTGCGGTCAAGACGTGTAAATAGCCGTCTGTCTAGACTGTCTAGTCATGTTTAGAGTAGATGTTAATATTTAATAATTGAATCTAATTTTAGTTCACCAAAATAACAGTTTACCGGAACTATCTAACGTGACTAAGTAGCTGATTTTGTACGCTGTCACTGCTACAGTGCTACAGTAGGTGACGCAGATTCGTCACAGCTTGAGGTAGCCCTGTGTAGGAAGATGCGCGCTCAAGTAGAGCGAGATAGAAAACAGTAAGCCTTATGCACTCGCCCGAGAAGGTTATCTGCCGCGCGTAATTTTGTGGCGCGTTTTGTAAGGCCGCTTTTATGCACTCGCGCGTAAAGGTTTTCTGCCGCGCAGCAAGAAGTGCTGCCAACCACTGTATACATTCTCTCACATTCATTTGGCACTGCTCTTGGAAGATGGATTCGGTCGTGTTGTATTACGTGAATCGACAACGACGGAAAATGCATGAACTGTTCATCCCATCGATCGTAGTCGTTTTGTTGACGGGGCATTCCATAATCTCTATGGAATATTACGGGAAGACATAGAGACTTTTTTTAATTTTTTTCGAATGTCTGTGACTTCATATGATGAATTGGTCAGTAAATGCTAGAAATGATACAAACGAGATTTCGTGCAGGGGTTGCCATTTACTCCACAGGAAATGCTGACTATGAGATAAGTCACGTACACAAAATTGAATTGTGTCTAAGAAAAAATACTAAATAAAATTTAATCTAAGAATACAAATGTAGCTGACTCATTTTAATTATCCGGAGTAGTGTGGCAGTGTACAAAAAATAAGTACATGTACTATTCGGTTAATTGCCCATTCTTATCCGGCATTATTTTTACTACTGATGTTCTAATTAATTTAGTAATTTTCCCTTTAACAAACTGAGTAAAAACTGAAAAACTAAATGAAATCTTAAAAATGGAAATCTTAAAAACAATATTCAAGTGAAAACATAATTAAACAAAACATTAAATTCCAATAGTTAATCACAGTGAGAGCTAACTATCAGAAAAATACCTCCACATATATAAGGTTACAAAATATACAGTATAAGTAGGCTACAGTTTGAAACAATTTAAGTATTTTTTGTTTGGCGTCGCCTTTAAAGAAGAAAGAAATTTGTTTTATTAAGTCATAAATTTATTATTTGTTATTTATTAAGTCATTTACTATGTCATACAATTAATTCAAAATTGTTTGGCAACAGTTTAATTAATAGTAATAATCAAATAAGCTGAACAGAAATAAAAACAATAGTAATCAATATTTTCACCATAACATATTTCATTGTACAAAAAATAATTATTTTTGCGTCATTAAACATCACATTTGTAGTTATTGACGAATCATTAGAAAGAAAATCTAATGTGTGTTGTAGCAGAAGTTGGCTTTACTGATGCCGTGGGAACGGGCGGCACGGTATGCCGCGACTTTGCAAAGAAGCACCAATTTACACACATGTACTTACAGCACGTGGGTCAAGACTTTCTGACTCGCGTAATTTAGAGTAGGGCGGCATATTTTTCAGAACGCGCGTTATGGTTTTTGCCGCGCGTGTGCATAATTGGCTTCATTTGCCTCCTTTGATTTACAAACGTTAAAAAAGTAAGTATTTTCTTCAAATTTTGTAAGCTAATACATTCACAATATTTATTTATATGAAATTCATCATTATTACATTGAATAGTCTAATACTTAGGCTATTTAACAGCATGTCCTCTTTGATTGTACTCAAATTTTGAGGTTAGCTCTTTCAAGTTTTATTAATAATGGCTACTATGGGAAGTTTGGGACACCCATCATAAAGGAGGCTTGAGACGCTGTCTCAAGTCTCCCCTATTATATTAATTTATAATGTGTTTAATATTCTGTGATACCAGTTAGGTCTTAATGTATTACATTTGTAATACAGTATTTTTATTTTCAATCTTTGCTTTCTGATGAGATTAGTTGACTCAGGTTTTATTCATGATGATCACTAAATTGAAACAAAATGCAGATTTTGTTGATGGACGTTTCCTTTTAAAATATATTTATGACGATAACAGTAATTCTGAGCTAAGTTTAATTTTCTTCACATCATTGTAATTTAAACATGTAGATTCATTTTAAAATTGTTAGTATTATTTTAACATCAAAAACAGATATAAAGTTGAGCTAGTTAGGCCTATTTATTTTTGTTTTCATAAATAGTCCTTAATATTTATATATTATAATTTAATATTATAATATTTAATTATAGGTCTAATATATTTTCTTAAAATTTAATGTTATAATGTTTATTTATAATTTATTTTCATATTTCAGATACCGTTTTTCTACAAGAATAAATAGGGAAATTTCCGAAAATCCACCCCTCCAGATATTATGAAAGCAGCCGTTCTAGAAGTCACCGAGAAAAATCAAGGGATACGTGCCACAGCTTCAAAGTTCCAGAGAGACAAGGAAACGCTGAGCCGCTACATAAGGAAGTATAAAGATACAGATGAAAATGGTAAAACAAACATATCTTTTACTCCTTGTTATAATTCTTCTCAACTATTTACAAATGCTGAAGAGGAACTTTTAGAAGAATATTTGCTGAAATCTTCAAAATTGAACTATGGCTTAACATAAAAAAATACCAGACAGTTAGTGTATCAGTTTGGCGTATTGAATAATAAAAGCCTTCCAGACGTATAGCATAACAAACAATGTGCAACATATGACTGGTTGAGCGGCTTTATGAATAGGTACAAAACTTTATCTCTTCGAACTCCTGAGAGTACTAGTTTGAGCAGATCCACAGCATTTAATAAAACTAACGTATCAGAGTTCATTGCTAATTTAATAATTGTTATGGAGGAGAATAAATTTGGACCAGAAGCAATTTATAATGTGGATGAAACTGCTTTAACAACAGTCCATAAGCCATGCAAAATTATTGCTGAACGGGGAGAAAAGCAAGTATCAAAGATGACATCTGGAGAAAGGGGAACTTTAGTTACTCTCTGTTGTTGTGTCTCGGCTATGGGAACAGCTATTCCACCATTTTTAGTGTTTCCTAGGGTTAGGGTGAAAGAACACATTAAGTTAGGAGCACCACCAGGGACAGAAGCTGGTGCTCATCCAACATTTCGCCAGATATTCGAATTGTAATTTGGAGATAAAAGTTCTTCTTGTCATGGACAACCACGAAAGCCACATTTCTCCTAAAGGGATCCAGTTTTGTAAGGACAGTGGTATAGTTCTACTGACATTACCTCCTCACACCAGCCGTCGCCTCCAATCTCTTGACAGGACAGTTTTTGGTCCGTTGAAGAGTTATTACAATCAAAGTTGTGATGAGTGGATGATTAACCATCCTGGTCAGCCCATTTCAATTTACGGCATACCACAGTTAATTGGTAAAGCATTTCCACGTGCAGTTAATCCCTTCAACATACAGAATGGATTTTTGAACACAGGCATTTTCCCATTTAATTCATCGATATTCTCAGAAAGTGACTTTTTGTGTGCTGAGGTAACTAATCGACAAAATCGGGATGTTGATATAGACAGTGAGCCTACACCCAGTAGGCCTACCTCTACACCCAGTGAGCCCACTACAGTACCTTTGCAATCAACATCAGAAGTGCCAAGCAATGATGGAATAGAATATAGACCTACAACGGTTACGCCAGAACAGATTAGACCATATCCAAAAGCCCAACCCCGTAAGGGAAGAGGGGGAAAAAGGCCTGTTAAAACGAGAATTCTGACAAGCACTCCTGTTAAGAAAGAAATAGAGAAGCACTTTGAAGAGAGATTAAGAAAGAAACCGAAATTCTCATTGCGTTCCAAACAGCCTCCTGTCAGTCAAAGAGAGCCAAGTAAAAATAAGAAGAAAAGAGACTCATCATCTAGTGATAGTGACATTTCTATTCATCTTGAAAGTGAAGAAGAATGTAATTTGGAACGCCTGACAAGAGAAGCAGATGAACATAATACTAATAATAATTATTTTTCCGGGGACAACACAGTGCTTAACGTGGGAGACTATGTTATTGTGAAATTTGCTACAAAAAGTAACATTTATCATTATGTGGGTAAAATTGTGAACAAAGATGAAACTCTGGAGGAGACTAAAGTCAAATTTTTCAGAAAAAAAGGAAATGGGTTTTGTGAAGCTGATGTGGAAAACATTAGTATGGTTCCAAATGAAGATATCCAGAAGATTCCTCCACCAGTAAATATTGGAGGCACTGAGCGATCAAGGGATAAGTTGATCTTTCCTGTTGACTTTTCATCAGGAAAGTTTGAAAACATATGTTAATTGTTGATGAAAGAAGAACAAAATCTTTAACTCGGCATAATGAGAGATAACAATAATAATTGTGTTGCCTTTTAATAATTTTGAAAATTCATTTGATTAAAAGTTATTTTTTTATTATATTTTTTATAGGCTAAACTTTATTTTTTCCATTTTACTATTATTATTATTAGTTTTTTAATTTGTTTTAATAGTTCAATATTGTTATTAAAAATTATAATCTATCATTTTTGAAAGGCCATATTTTTATACCGTTTGATGAATATGACTCTGTAATTTCATTTTTAAAATTAATTGATTTTTGTTAGTAGATAAGCACTGTTGATTATTTCAACTAGGTGTAGGTGTATAGGTAAGCCTATTAGTAGCTACATGTATTAGTAGAAATATTGTTAATATCAAGATAATGAATAGTGTTGTAAGTCATGTGTAAATCAAGGTTATGTTAAATAGCCTACTATGTTTATAGACTCTGGTCTCTTAAGTTGTAAAAAAAAAACAATATTTTTGTTTCATATAACTGAATTTTAATTGTAAAATATTGCCTACTCTTAAATAAATTAAATTTTGTTTGAAACTTAAATGGCTTTTAGTATTATTTAAATTTATCTCAAGCCACCCATATTATGGGAGCCTTGAGACATGTTCTGTCTCGAGCCTCCCTTAACATGGGAGGCTTGATACACATTGCAAGCATAAATAAAAAGGGGTTTATATACTTTTTAAATGCAATAGTACAAAATTTATTATGCAATAGAATAAAGGATATGATTATTTTTCATTACAAATTATCAGCACCTTTTTTATTTAGCTAATTTTCTACAAAAAATAAAATTCTAAAAAGTGTCTCAAGCCTCCCCAGCTTCCCCTAGGTCTGATAAAAATAAGTACCGAATTCAAAAGTGTCAACGATAATTAAGTAGTTTCCTAACTGCTTCAGGCAGAATTCTTTCGAATGCAGAAGAGTCTTCTGCATTAATGTTCTGCCTATTCTGTAAGCAACACACTTTTTCTTTTTGTTTTTTACTTTAGAACTAATATTCCTTCTCCAAGCCCTGTTAACGCGCCAAGTGCAAGTACAGTCTCATTGCCGGAGCTTGCATTGTTGATATTGTAACGAAACAGAACGCTGTAAGAATAATTATAAATGATAATTTCTGAAACCCTATTCAGGGATGGAACCAAACACAATGATCAACAACTAATAAACAGAAACCATCAAATTTTGAAGATAATGAATGAACCAAATATAACTCAACATCAACCATTGACCTGACTATGACTAACAAAATATAACCAGTCTTTACCCAGTATGATAGGGCAGTAAATAAATAAAAATAACATAAAAAGCTATAATCAAACATTAAATAAATAAACCTAATAAAACAATAAAGAGTACAACCATTTCATAATGTAAAATGTGTGTGAACTATAGGTATAATAGGCCAATAAAAATCTGTCTTGTTATAAACTAAAGTGAAAAAAGAGGAACAACACCTTATACTATATTGTAATTAGATGTTCTATTTGTCTTGCTGTCAAATTATCTACTTCTCTTTGTGTCTAAATTCTCTTATTTCCTGTAATTTACTGTTCCATAGGCCGTCATTTGTCATTTTATAAATTATCGTCTCGCATTGTGTGTCACTCTTTAAATAATTTAATTCCCTAACTTGGTGGTGGGTACGGCTCAGAGGGGCACCATCGCTTCCTATTAACTCTGCCGTCCACACTGCACCTTCTGAGTACAAGGACACCTTCTCCTTGCTCAGATCAATAATGGCTGAGTATTTCCTCAGTATATCACATCCTATTAATAATTCAAATGGTAAACCGATGGCGACTAGACATATAACGTTAATTGTAACACCATTGCTTTCTAATTCTAATGACACTTGCTTTCGCACTGTATTATTTTGACGCCCAGCGGCACCTATTAAGATAATATTATTGACAGGTAAGGTGGGTATTATATGTTTACTTTGTTTTTGTATTTTCTCCAATTCAGTGTCGTTAATGAGTGACACATTGGCACCGGTATCTATCATGATTCGTGTGGGAATTCCTTCAATTTCGGCAGTTATATATAAAATTTCATTATTCTGTTTGATCCTATTTGTCACAGTTTCCTACAATATTTCTTCGCGAAGATTCTTCAAATAGTGGTTGTAGATGATAGTAAGCTTTTGACCATTAGTCCTTAAAATTTGTCTATGTTGTACGTTGCCGAGATGCTCTCGCGTTAAAATTTTATAAGTATTATTATTATTCTTGAATTATTAATTTTGTAAGTTTGTTAGGTATTGTGAGCTCGTTGTCGAATGGTTTAAGTTGACTCTTCTGCTATTCGGTGAGATGATTCGAACGGTGTGTTCCTTCACTGAAATTGACATAACTATTACATTTATACAATACTTACTAGTGATGGTTGTATGCTAGTAATGTGTGAGAATATTACTAGCGAGAATCATTAGATTCAAATTCTCGCCGCTGTCTCTGGTACCAACCGCTGATGTCGCTCACCTAAGCTGCAAGTCTATTCATTTACAATAATAGTCAACACTTTTTTCATTCGTTTAATAATGCTATATTATTGAACTCGTTTTTTAATAATTGCTAATATACAATTATTTTATTAATTTTACTTTTAAATTAACTTATTTCGAGTATGGACTCTTTCAAAACAATTAAAATCTCAGAGTGGTCAGACTGAGTCTATAGAATCGACTCGCCTGGATGTAAACTTTTCTTTATAAAATTAGCAGGTTCTTTTAGTCTACAACATACACTTTAACAAAAGAAATGCACTACTGTAAGAAAGAGTAGGCGGAGAATAAAAAATATTATTTGTTTCTTTAACATAACATAAACTTTGAACGATTGTTCATTACTTAAAATTGAGATTAGATAGGGTTCATCGTAACCTTACTTATTTAATATTAATTGATTAATGATTCATTGAATGCATTACTTATTTCGTACAACATTATTATAAATTAAATTTAGTGATACTTTCATTAATCATCTTCTAAAAGTGGATATAAACAAAGAAAAGGTAATTGAAATTCATCTATCACTAGGGTTAACTCGTATGTTACATTTAGTTAAGGTTTTACACTTAAACACAATATTAATCTTAAAATATTATATGTTAGGGTTCATTGGTTCCCTCATTGATGATTCAGTGTCTCTTTACAAAATATTACAATTCATTTTAAGCTAAAAATTCAAAATTGTTAATAGACAACTCTTTCGTTGCTGATTGTTTATTCAATTGTCAAAATCTCTTTTCTCATTGAAATAGGGTTCGGTTTTATTTAACTGGGTTTTAATCAAATTCGCTAGTAGCGTTCTTTGTTTGATTAATTATTTTTATATATCATAATAATTATTGGCGTGTACCGTCGACCTCGAAGTGTCACTATCACAAAACTTTTAATTTTTCAAAAATTATTTAACACTTGAATTAATATTTATTAATTCTTTTCACTAACTGCCTATACGCATGTACTCCGATAAAGAACAGTGTCAAAATAAACTTCACTTTCCCTCTTATCCGACCTAACCTCAACTAGGAGTTTCGAGGTTAGTATGCGTTATCAGCTGTCGGCTATCTATTCAATGCTTTCGTGGTCACTCTCACCCACGTGGAGTCTGCATCGATTGCTGGTGATGAACTGTTGTTTTTACGTGTGTCGGGATCGGCACTTTATATTTTTTAATGAGCTCTGATTGGCTAATTGTCTTTATTTCGTGAACTCTCGGCGACATTCGGCAAAATAGACGCGCAAGTAGTAAGCGTCAGTACGCCGGGTTCGAGATTATGATTTTGTGGTTACAAGTGCACGCCGACGGGCTTGCAATTCATTATTTTTTCTTATAAATCAAATAATTTACTTCTAATTACACTGATTACATTTTTACAATTACCATTGTTTCTCATCTTTTGATTACGAGTATTTTGCATACCCTTAGCATATAGTTCTGATATGGAGTTGATGAAAACACTTTTCGTATAAATTAATAATATCTCTTATGTTACATAATACATCAAATACATTGTTTTTATTCACTGTGTTTATGGTGATAACTTATTAGTACTGTATTATGAATTTTCCATACATTGTTATCTATTTACAGTTATGAATTATTCATTTTCCTAGGATTAGACTCTAGGCCTATTATCACATAAATTATTTATTACTTAACTCATAATCTTAATGGTTGATAATGCAACTTTGTGGTGGCCTATGCATAATTCACTTGTCATTTCCACTTCTGATAGTGTCAGTCTTATTTATTATTGGTTTTTATTACTTTAATTACAGTCTCTTTGATGAGTTTTTTAGTACACTTGAGTGTTACATTTTTTCATTAGTTGTAATTCTTTCATATTTATGTCTTTATTGTATCTTTATTTCATATCATTGTTCTAATAACACTGTTAGTACTGGTCAGTGGTTAATCCTGCCTTTATATTGACAATTACATTGGTTTGAAGTTACTCAAACTTCTTCCATCTAGCTATTGCTAGTGTTCACTTATTATTTGTTTTATTTGTATTAATTAGGTGGATATAATCCTTGGAATGTATCATCTAATCGTTATTCTGCATTATTATGTGTCATAGGTTGAGTCCCTATTCTTTTATTACAATTTTAAGTGATATTTTTGCTGTCCCAGGTAACCATTCTATGTAATACACATGGTTATATTAAATTACATTTATTCAGCATTTATGTTTTTTTATAAATTTATCTTTAAATGTTCCTTATAGTACCTAGTTATGTTATACTACAAAACATTTTGGTTTAACATCATCTTAGTCATAGTTTTTTACTGTTTTATTGAAAACTAATTGGCCAGATTAGGTTATGTTCTTATTTGGTGTCTCAACAATGGTTGAATGTCAGTTTCAATTTTTTACAAAATGCATGATTTATTTAATCTTATCTAACACAGGTATTTTATTGTCTATAACTAGATTTCTCTTTGGTTATTATTACAATCTTTATTAGTGGTTACTAGTGGTCTTTTACAATTTTAATTTCACTTTACAACTGTTTATCAGTACTTTGGACATTGTCTATTTGTTATGGTTATACACCACTTAATTATGAAATTACCATACTGGTACTCATTCTCCTTACTAATTCTGTTTTCAATAGTTAATTTTATTGAGTTCTGTTAGTATTGTACTGTTATTGAATGTATTTGATTAATAAGTTTGACAGTGTCAAGTCACAGCTTAGGGATTTAAATCAACTTGGTTGACTCATTTTTACTTTCATTTTCATTAATAATACTTATATTTTCCTAAGCTAATTGGTTCTCATTTATAATAGCTCCCTTTGGCGTTTGACCTGATTAGGTTTTCCCCTGATTTGCACTGATTCCTTACTATCTCTTAATAAGTTGCTTCTTGGAGTTGATGTCATTGGTTTCCTTCTCACTTTTTGATCTATTGGGTAATTAGGTACGTTGTCTCGTCGTTAGTTTTGTCCTTTTTTCTGCATTTGTACATTTACTTGTAAATCACAGTTTATTTTTTCCCCCTATTTTGGTTAAAATACCTTCTCTGTTCATGATTGTAGGTTCAACTTTTGTAGATAAATGTTTTCAGAGTGGCTTTTATTCCATTTATGATACGTTGGTGTTGGGTATGTTATATGTACCATTACAATGTTTATACCCAGTATATAGGACAGTGAGGGGTCGCAAGGGGTTTTCACTGCCTCCTCCGTTTAAATTAATGCTATCGTGGTAGTTGTCCGGGCATGTCGGTTTATTCGCCTGGAATGGTGTGCTGGTCCCTGGTTGTTCATTGTCTCGGTTGTTAACCTGTTCAATCATCCTCGGTTCTCGGAGGTCCTCCTGGCTTCGACTTCTTCTTGCTCAATTGTCATGGTGATTCAGTCTCACAATATTTCCTCCTTGATTATAGTGGTTGTCAAAACTATTCCTCCGTGGTTGTTGATATATTCGGTAATCACCCTATTCAGCACTAATATAGTTTATTCGGGGTCGGTATGGGTGATTATTATTATAGTTACCTTGGTTGTTACGATTAGCATTAAATTCTGGATTAGTTCTAAAATTATGGTAATTCTGATTGGTTTGGTAATTATTATAATTATGGTTCATTCTATTACTAGGATTGTAATTTTGATTTGCCCTGTTATTATTATAAGAATTGATTGTGTTACGGTTGAAGTTCATTTGCTGGTTATTATTCGGGGTAATATTTGGGTTGTGATTACGATCATTGCCATTAAAATTATAATTATTTCGATTATTAATATTATTATTATTATTGTTCATTCCATGGTTATTATTAACCGAATCGTACCGATCAGTTCGTTGTCTGCTTCGTCGATAGTAATCTTCCTGTTCGTAATTTTCTACCAAGTCAGCCATAGCATGTACAGTTTAATGGTTTCCCAGACGGGCTCTGGCAATTCCTACGTCATGGTGATACGCCATTTTAGTTACCAGGGATTCCTCAGGTATTTTTGTCCCCAGGTGTCTAGCCAAACACACCTTTCCCAAGAAGTAAGTGGTTGGAGTGGTACCTCTATTTACGTCATATCTACCATGACAGATGTTGTCCCTAATAATGATTTGTGTCGATTCCGACCAATATTTTTCTTTGAATAATTTCTTAAATCGTGTATAATCGATGATGTCATTCCTTGTCGCTGTCCACCAGTTGTCTGTTATCTCCCTAAAATACTCATATAACATCTCTCGAATCGAGTTCCACATTGTTATTCGATGTTTACTAAATTGTTCGTCTATTCCGGCTAGGAATTCCATGCGATTTCTCCGATAATTTTTAAAATTAATTCCTTCTCTGTTTTCATTTGTGGAGATATGAGCAATATTATTTGGTCTGGTTCTAATCATTTCAATTTCTTCCTGGTTTTGGCGGACTTGACCAGTCTCAAAATTTCATTTTGTTTCTTTGAGTTTTCAGTGAATTCTTCCTTCTGTTTCTTAAAATTGTCATTCCCATCTTCCTTATTCCTGTCAAATTTTTCCTCCATTCGTTTAAAATTCTCATTATTGGTTTCAAATTTTTCGTTAATTTGTTTTAAATTTTCCTCATTTCTGTCAAATTTTTCCTCCATTCGTTTACTATCTTCCTTCATACTGTCTAATTTTTCCTCATTCCTTTTTAGGAATTCCATTATGCCATCCCATCTCATTTCTCCTGTAGTCCTATTTGGTTCTCCTCTAGCTTCCTCCCTTACTACCGTTTCCACATCCTCAACCGATTTTACTTCTTTTTCTTCCATCCTGACTTCTTTCTCGTCCTCCTTCGTCCGTTTCTTTGATGCCGCCCTCCTTTGCATCTTTATTACTTTTCAGAACCTATAGCAGTCGCCAGCTAAAAATTAGGAAATTAATTCACTTATTTTTATTTCTTCACTTATTATATCCCTAAATTAAGCCTCACTAGTTGGTGGGCAACTTTGTAAGTAAACTAGTGTACGTGTATTATATTTAGCGTTAGATGTAATAACAATTTGTTTGTTTAATGAAGAAACAATTTTTGCTCTAATTTTAATCTATTGTGTCTGTTGATATTTATGTTGCGTGTTTATTCCTCGTATTTGTTAAATTTATTTAATTATAATTTCAATTTCTCAACGATTCTTCTTTATCTATTAGTTCTAGAATTGACTGAAGAGAATTATTCAGTCCGTATGTTCTAATTTGAATGTAGCGGTTGGATTACCCCAAAACAAATTCTCAACGTTACATTCGATCTTCATCTTACCCTCATTCGTTGAGGTTAAATGTGGTTTCGTAGTTTTTATTATTCTTGCGGCTCACAGATGTCTTCTGGATCTCCGTGAATATAGAACGAATCCTGATTGTACCTTACATTCGAGAAATAAAACACATGGATATGATTTTTGTAATATTAAAATTTAATCTTTGCAAAATTAATTCAAGTTAGGAAAAATTGTCATTTTCAAGATACACGCTAGCAATAATCGATTCTTTATCTCAGGGTCAATAGTAAAAATGAATTAAATATATAAAGTGTGAATTCTTTTTGCTGCTACGAAAGGTTCCATTAATTAATAACAAACAATATAGACTACATTACAATATAATCTTAAAACTTATGATCTAATGTGATATTATAAATAATTATTAATGTTGAATAAAGTGGCTTGCAATATTTCGTTTCGTTAGGTGCGCAATGCATTCTGGTTATGACATGACGTCATAAAAATGGCCGCCTCGTGGTCAGTTATTGTGTGTAAAATTCTTCCCAATGTATCTTAATAAAATATGTTCACTTTGTATTCACTACTTCTTATATACTGTTTTCTCTTTTCTTTATAAAACGTCCATCAGTGATTAATTGTGGTGTGAGTTATTGGTGTTACTAGTGATTGTTCATGTTGTATTACTAAAGTTGTTTGGTTAAGATATTTGTAGAATACGTTACAGTCCTTAGTTAGTTTTAGTTTAAGCTTCTTCATGTTGATCACTTGATATTTTCTGATTTTTCTTACTGGTAGTCGTTCATATTTGGTTAGATGACTTTTGTTAATAGTTTTATTAATTTTCTGATTTTTTGTTTATAATTTATTCTTTTAAGTTTGGTTCCTGGTTTTAAAATTTGTTACATAATATTTTTCTGCGAGCACTCCTCAACCGTATTCAATCGTGGTTAACAATCAAGTGTCTAATTTCTTCTTTTTGTCATCGAAACTGACCAAAATTTCTTGGATTCTGATTGGCCCATCAGGCAAAGTTCAAATGTTACATGACCAAGACCCTGCAATTACATTACATTTTATAATTTGCCTTCAACTTACTATTTTATCATTATACAATAATAGTTACTACAATGTCTATGTGGTTAATAAGAATAAAATTACAAATCATTTGATACTAAACATGTCCTGGTTTAGTCCTGTAAAATTTAGTATTTGGTGGATTTTCCATTTATCTTATTAAACAATTTATAATGATGGATGACAGTTAACTATGACCCCTTGATATAACATGATTTTAAATTGATTTATTGGTAACATGAAACATTTATAATATAAAACAAAACTCATAATGATACTCCTTATATTAACAATTATGATTTACTATCTTAATAATTGCACACTGTTAAACAATTGTTTGTGTGATAATTCCTACATCACTACTGTCAATCATGATTGACCACTTCTTAATCTAAATAATAGCACACTATTCAACTGTAGTTTATGTGACTATTATTAGGCCACCTTTTATGTGTTTATTATCACTTATAGCACTATAAGGTGTTGTTCCTCTTTTTTCACTTTAGTTTATAACAAGACAGATTTTTATTGGCCTATTATACCTATAGTTCACACACATTTTACATTATGAAACGGTTGTACTGTTTATTGTTTTATTAGGTTTATTTATTTAATGTTTGATTATAGTTTTTTATGTTATTTTTATTTATTTACTGCCCTATCTTACTGGGTAAAGTCTGGTTATATTTTGTTAGTCATTGTCAGGTCAATGGTTGATGTTGTTGAGTTATATTTCGTACATTCATTATCTTCAAAATTGTATGGTTTCTGTTTATTAGTTGTTGATCATTGTGTTTGGTTCCATCCCTGAATAGGGTTTCAGCAATTATCAATTATATTTATTCTTACAGCGTTCTGTTTCGTTACAAATTGCCCTCCTTCAGAAGTAATTATTTCTGAACACTGCATTATGTGTGATGACATAATTATTTATGTTATATTTTCCTTTGCTTCTTCGTGATATCTCTTTATCGACTGATGATTATAACTGCCCTTTAGCTTTTTTGAAATGGGGTCGGTTAATTCATACGTGTTGTTGTTGTTTCTTTTGTTACTGTATAGGGTCCTACGTAGAGTAATAATAATTTCTTTGATATTCCTTCTAGAGTGCTGGGCAATTCCCTGTTCCTTAACAACACTTTCTCTCCTACTTTATATTTAATTATTTTACCATTGATGTTCTGGTATTTGTTTCTACGCTTTTCCAGATTTTCTATTACTTGGTTATAAAATCTTAGTTTGTTAATTGATAAAGCTGAGACTCAGGAAACTTAATTAATTCTTGGATCTCTCTGGGTGGTTGTTTTTCGTACATGGCTGTGTATGGAGTGCAATTTATTGATGGATGATACGCTAAGTTTAGATAATCTTCTGTGGCTGATAAGTATTCGGGCCACTTCCTTTGTTGGTGGTGACAATAGGTTCTTAATATTCTACCCACTTGTCTCAGTACTCTTTCCGACGGATTACTACTGGGGTGGTATACTGATGTCTTATAATTTTTGATTCTTAGCTCTAACAATGAGCTCTTCTATTTTCTGCCTCGGAATTGTGTCTGGGTCTTCCTATTTCTGGGATGTATTGAGTGGTTATTATCTCAAGAATCTTCTGTGTAGTTGCCCGACTGATTGGATACAATTTGGTGAATTTGGTGAAGTGGTCCATAATGATAATAATATACTTGTATCGGCTTCTACCTTCGCTACGAGGAAATGGTCCGCATATATCCAGGAATAATTTTTCCAGTTTTTGTTCAGATGATATTGGTGTCATTATACCTTCCTTTCTTTCGTTATTATTTTTGCTAACTGGCCAATATGACAGGGTTTTATATAATTTTGTACCTTCCTGTGTATGTCCCTGATGTAACAGTTCTCCTCCAATGCTTTTACTACCTTTACTGCACCCATATGTCCGTATCTTATGTGATAGTCCAACACTAGGTCCTTTTCCATGATTCTGGGAATGATTATTTTCCAGTCTTCTTGTTTCAACGTATTTTTTATAAATAAGATACCATCATGTAAACAATAGAATCTGTTTATGAGGGTGCTTTGGTTCTCCAAACGTTCCTTGATTATTCACTGTAGTGTTAACGCTATCACACCTTTCTCCGCTTTTTTTTCTGCAAATTTATCACGTTTTCTTGTTCCTTCTGTATTCCTTCAATTTAAACACGATTATCGTCTTTAACCTGGTCTGTTCTGGCATTTAACACTACTTTATTTTAGGTAACATTTGCGTTAGCTTTTCTCAATCTCTCATTAGTGTCAGCTATTTCGTGTTTCCTTTCCTCATCAATTTTATCCATCTTCTGGTTAAATGTATCATTTACCTGTTCAATCCTACCATTCATTCTTATTAAATTCTGTTCATTTATTTGTCTGAACTCTTCCTTCATTTGGTTATTATTTTCATTTATAGTTTGCCTTAAAGTTTCAATAGTACTTTCTTTAATACTGTCTATCTTTTCGTTTTCAGTTTCTTATTTTCAACGGTATTCCTGTGAATACTGTCTATTTTATTTTCCAATTGATAACTGACCGCCACGAGGCGGCCATGCTTATGACGTCATGTCATAACCAGAATGCATTGCGCACCTAACGAAACGAAATATTGCAAGCCACTTTATTCAACATTAATAATTATTTATAATATCACATTAGATCATAAGTTTTAAGATTATATTGTAATGTACTCTATATTGTTTGTTATTAACGGAATATTTGTTATATATGTAATTAAAGGAACCTTTCGTAGCAGCCAAAATAATTCACACTTTATATATTTAATTCATTTTTACTATTGACCCATAGATAAAGAATCGATTATTGCTAGCGTGTATCTCGAAAATGACAATTTTTTCTAAACGGAATTAATTTTGCAAAGATTAAATACTAATATTACAAAAATCATATCCATGTGTTTTATTTCTCGAATGTAAGGTACAATCAGGATTCGTTCTATATTCACGGAGATCCAGAAGATATCTGTGAGCCGCAAGAATAATAAAAACTACGAAACCAAATTTAACCTCAACGAATGAGGTTAAGATGAAGATCGAATGTAACGTTGAGAATTTGTTTTGGGACAATCCAGCCGCTACATTCAAATTAGAACAGACAAACTGAATAATTTACTGCAGTCAATTCTCGAACTAATAGGTAAGGAAGAGTTATTCAGAAATTAAAATTACAATTTAATAAATTTAATAAATACGAGGAATAAACACGCAACATAAATATCAACAGACACAACAGATTAAAATTAGAGCAAAAGTTTTTTCTTCATTAAAGCAACAAAGATTAATTACGCAATTTAACATTAATAATATCCGAGTAAACGTTTCAATATAATATCCCCGCATTATACTAGGATTCAGCCAAATCGGACATAAACACGTTCGGTAAAACTTCGCGTACTTCTACCTTGATGTACTGAAGAAAACAAAGAATGCACTTTTTCGTCAGTTTGATTTGATATGAGAAAAGCACAAGGAAATCCCTATCTCATGTCGTCCTAAGCAAGTAGGGTTATTATCTCAAAACCGTAACTGTTCAAACCGTGTGTGCTATCACTGCATATGCAGTCACTGCCACATTTCTTCAGTTTTTCGCTCTGGTCATTGTTCAAAATAATTAACACAAAATCGTTTTTTTTTTTGTAAGTTTCTCTGACGACCCCTTGAGGCTTATAAAACAATACTCAAAGCTGTTTACTGGAGTGGACGTCGTTGACCGACGCTTCAACACTTGTACCATCTTCTTGATGTCTCACCAACTTCGAGCATAAATTATATGCGTGCTCGATGTTGTGCAGGTCTTATTTCGTTAATAAATGAATTCTTTCTAATTTTCAGCGTGTCACGGAATCGCGTATTTTATTAAGTATTGATCGAAGTGGTATTTCATTTGCAATATCTACGGCTAGACTTTTTTCTTTCACTGTCTGCGAGACCTAAATGCTTTAGGTCATTTAGATGAACTACATGAGTTGACACATATGTAACCTTGCATGTACCATCTTCATTTTCAGTGACGCGAATGCTTGCGGGATAGACAGCATTGATTTTGTTACATCCCTGTAATTTTAAGTGCGGACTCCCTTTACTTTCAGACAAAATTTGCCCGGACCTATGGCATATACAATAATGTCTCTTTGTGCTGTCGGTAGCAGAATGAGAGCCGCGCTTTTTAACGTATCTTGAAAATGTTTCTTTTCCAGTCACTTGTTTCCACTCCAAGAAACTTTCTAATGAATTAAATTCTTTAATTTCAGACTTCATTGATATGTTGTGCTGCAATTCGAAGTGTTCAAGTAAGGCTTGTTCCTTCGCTGCTACAAAAATTCATAAGGGGCATTAAACTTTATTCGTTGCTCTAAATGAGCCTCCACCGTAAGATTCACGTTCATGACGCTTCAGTGTGTATCCATGCTTAAACTGTTTATCACAGATGTTACACTGATATGTACGTGACTTCAAGCTGCTCAAAACCGGCACTTTACTGTTTAGATTTTCGGGACGTAGACTAATTTCGGATGCTGGCTAAGCACTCGATTTTCACTGATGATGCCAGCCGATATACTGTCAAAACGTCTGGTTTTGCAGAAAACATTGGACCACGGCCAAACAGCCAGGGAAGGAATTTTATTGGTAACTACTTCTTTGTTGCCGATAACGTAGTACACATAAAATATATCCCCTCCCCATTCAACTATCATTTTCATTTATAGAAAATTACCCCCAGCACTTCAAATAGCGTTTTTATTTATAGATATTTCATTTACGTTTCTACAGTTGATTATTATGACCTTATTATCAGAATACTTTATTTATCAAAATTAAGTACTTTACTCCTGTTAAAACATAAAACGTTGCTGGTAAACTAGCCTTTCCCCTTAACCGATCTTCACTAAAATCAACAGACCTTGAGTCCTCTATAATTCAGGGAAATATGCATAAACTAATTTGATTTTGTTTGAATTTGCGGCTGTTATCGTTTAAAACATTCTACACATAGACACACAGACAAACACACACACAGACACTTTTCGAAAAATGACTTTTCTTCATGTTTTGAGGGTAGTACAATCAGACTCAGCCCTTGTTTTGAACACGATTTTTTTCGCCATCACCATATTTCCATTTCCTTATGGAACATGAAAGTAAAAAATGTATATAAAGTTAGATTATGAACACACAAAAAATAACAATTGAATATCACTTAAAAAACTCGATGAACACACACACGGATAGTTTAAATGAAATAAAAAGTTTTATTGTTGAAAACGAACTTCAAAGACAGTTTTATTTGATAGTCACAGTGATATTAAAGAATAAAATTATAATTAATAGATGATTGTCACACACTGTTAACACACGCACAGATAATTAAAATTAATCAGTAAAGTAATAGTTTTAAAGTCACCTTTTGTGTACAGACACGCTGTTGTTACTATACTATAATTACCGACACACTATTACTTAACAAACGCACAGTAGGCCAGGCGGGACAAAGGTAACAAATTTGACATTATATTTCCCTCGCATGTTTTTGCACATAAAACCATAAAATTACACAGACTTGTAAAGGTAACTATATGCTAAATACAGGATTTTTTTATAATCTAATATGGTAGCAGTAAAAAATATATTAAACAATAACTGACAGCACACACTTTGTTACAAACGTCCCCATTTCCGGCTCAAATGTAACACTGATTAGGGTCAATTGTAAGAGATGTATGTGAAACAAAACACGGTTATTAGTAAAATACAGAGATATTATGTTATTTACTTGAATTTTTGAAATGTATATCTTTACATTTTCTTATTCACTGGAAATTAAAAACTGTGGAAACAATTTGACTAAACGAACTAACAACAAATAATTAAACTAAAAATTAGTTTTTCATTTAAAATTTAATTAATAAAATTACATAATTCACGACTTTATTCTGACTGCCAATGTGAAAAAAAATAAAGACTCGTTTGTACACAATAAATGCGCTCACGTTTTACAACTTGTGCACTGAAACAATTTTCCTTCAGGTAAACTGTTACTGAAAGGATCCAAGCAGACTAAACAAATGTGTCTTCATCTTCGTCATCTTCCTCATCTGATACGTATTTCTTCATTTTCTTTCATGTTTGTGGGTTTCAGTTGTTTGAAGATGTGTAGTCATAGTTAGGATTCCCATTGTCCCGATCTACTGTAGGTATATCAAAAAGGCGCCGTTTTGCGCTTTCTTAGGTTGGGTCAGCCTTCTTCTTGGCCTTTCTTCTAGCTCCTTTTTCTCAGAAGAATCTGTTAATACTGCGCACTTTCCCTTTCTGCTGCCTTTGGTGTTATTTGCATTAAACGTCCTGGGTGCTTTTGGGAGTAGCCGGATATCAGCTGGTGAAAACTGGGTTCATGTGCTAGGAATAGCTAGCATATCGTGTCTTGGTGAAGAAGATTCATTCGCATTTGAGGTCTTATCTACATTTGCTTGAGGCAAACTGTCAGAAGCAGGTTTACCCGGTGTTACGTCACTGCCTGTAACCAAACCTGGAGAAAACTCACTATCATCGAATACATTCTATTAAATGGGCCAAACTCCAGTCGCTGAAAATCCAGACATAATATTCTTTGGAGTCGCTGACACAGGTAAAGCTATTGCAGCTATTTCTGGAACATCGTATATTGAAAGTCTTTTACCTGGGTTGTTTTTTATCCAGGAATAAATTGCAGTGTTTATCTGCGTTTCGAATGGACCATAAACCCCACGATCGAAAGGCTGTAGTTTGTGGGAGCAGTGTGGTGGAAACGAGGAGGTCCACTTCTAATGAGATAGTCACAATAATTAACTCTGGGAAACACAAGCAAGGTCGAACACTGTCACCACAACCACTGACAGGTAAACACATGGTTACTAAGCTGCCTCTCTCTGCAGAAGTGATTGCACTTGTTTGTTCTTTCCCTTTGGTTCCTACAACTTTTATGGGGGTTTGAACAGTGATAATGCCTGTTTTATCTACATTGTAGATATTATGAGGTTCAAATTTATATTTGTCAAGCAAAATTGGGTATTTATCGAAAAAGATGTTAACATATATCTTATTAAAGTTTACGGTTCTACTGAGACTTGTTGCCTCGGGTTTTCTAATAGAAATGTCTGGGTTATATTTGTGTACGATGTGAACCAATTCGGACCAGCCATTTCCGTCTCAATCCATCGCTGTGGCATTAGTAACTTAAACGTTTTAACACAGTAGTACGCTAACCTTTTAATTTCCGTAGGTGGAAAACCATAATAGAGATCTGCAGAGGTCTTCAGATAAGTTGTTAAGATGAAGTCCTGTTCACTGGTGAACACTTCAGCGTGTGGATTATAGCCAAGTTTTGGGACAACATTATTATCTGCTCTGAGTTTTCGACAAAATCTACAAAGACTCAGGTGGCAAATGTTAATTTTTGCGCAGCAGACCTAATTTTGCGAGGCTGTTTCCATCACATTTTGACGGGTATTTCCTCGTGTCGTCGTCCTTTCCCGGTACTTGGTATACTGGAACTATAAACAAAATTACTTCAATATACAATACGCGTTCTTCACTTGCCCCACACACTTCACAGAACTTTTTAGTAGAAAGGAAGGCCTAATCTTTAATACTACACATATCATTTTTCGGGGGGCAATTGTAACATGTTACTTTTGTCATGTTACTTTTGTCCCTGTTGTTATTCTAAACAAAAAAACTTGGTACTCTTCAATACTCTAAAATATTTAAAAGATAAAAATGGTATGTATTCGAAAGCGAAAGGAATGTAGTTACGCACATAAACGAAGAAGTCTGTATGCGTCAGGGGCTAAGGTCTAGTATAGAAAACCACCACTCCCATGGTAGCGAACTGAAGCTAGCTTCAGTTGAGTTGGACCGCATAATGTTGAGTTTGCTGGTATCGCTGTCCATGTTACGTTTTATTTAGTACCATGTTTAAACCATATGCGTATCCATTTTTAACATTTTAAGTTGTCGTACCTTACTAAATGGTGCGTTTTATTTACATTGCATTTAAACATTATACATTATATTTGAAATTATAGTTATATACTTTAGAATAGTATCAGTGCTGGTTTCAATACTTTCTACAATGTTGGTTTGTATAATAAAAGACAATTTCACAAACTCTTTTTCATCCTGGATGTTTAACGAAAAAACTGATAGGTCGACCCCGGGTCTTTCAAAAGCCCAACAAATCCACAGGAATTGTTAATGGTTGGCTGGTCGAGCTGATCTAAATGCGGTATTTTGCTGGTATTGTTTGGAAAGGACAGGAACAATAGCTGAGATAAGACTGGATTCAATCATTTAGAAAATCTAGTTAAATCTAGTGCTGGCCTACTGTGAATTATCTTTGTTCATCATTAAGTATTACTGCTGTCGATAAGAGTAGAATAAAAACTGCCACGACCAATTTATATCGGCGATATCGGCTCACAAGCGGAAGGTTCGACGCAATAGAGACATTCTTACGAGATTAGTTAACGCTGTCTGTTTGCTAAATATACAGGAAATACCATTTCGGAGACACGACAAAATAGGAAGTCAGTTAATCGAGGCAATTACGTAGGACTTCTAAAGCACCATCCAAATGTGGCCTTCTTTTTGCGGATAGTATGGAAACATCTACTGTATTCAGGGTACGGTATAATTAAATGAAAAATGATCTCATTGAAGCGGTTAGCTCAGATCCTTTAGTGACTACAAAAAAATGAAATAAAGAGGCAAACTTTGTAGCTGTATTAGTCGATAAAATCACAGACGTTTCAAATAAAATGCAGTCCTCTACAGTTTTGCATTATCGGTATGCTTACGATGGAGAAGTAAAAGAGAGATTTTTAGGATTTACTGACGTAAGCTGTGAGCGACGTGCCCAGGCTATTAGAGAGCTCATTCGCCAGTTGCTGGTTGCATTTGAATTTGCCGTGAAAAACTAGTCGCTCAAGCGTATGATGGAGCAGCAACAATGGCAGAATTTTTAAATGAAGTTCTGACGGAAGTACGGTATCTGATATACCTCAGCTTCACCGAAATGTTTACCCACCGCACGCTACTGCATTTTATTTCGCAACTTGAAAATTATAAGTGCGAATTTCTCGCATTCTCACCTAGTTTTGACTTGTAGTTTACGGCAAACACACACACACACACACACACACACACACACATAAAACGGTTTTTGCAAGGTTTTTGGCTGCCAGAGCTGAGGTAGTCACTGCTGACTATTACCGATAAGTGATATGTCCCCCTCGACATACTAGGGTCAATTGAAAATTTCGCGGAGAGACATCTATAGCTCAGTGCTAGAACTAAAATTTTTCGTGTACTGGAAGACGTATTTTTCACGTGGAAACCCGTTAATTTCCATATACATATGTCAATTTATCTGACCTGTGCCTTCTTGTAGAAAGCCTACGAGATACAGAAATTAAATTGAACGATCTGAAAATAGAAGCCAAACAAGTACGCTTAAAGATAAATAACAAAAAGACCAAGGAAATGCGTATTAACCGTAGAAATAATTCTGATTTGATACTAGAAGGAAGAGTTATAGAAAGGGTTGACGAACTTTGGTATTTGGGTACCATGGTTAGTCAGGATAGAGGTGCTCTTAGGGATGTGATAAGTCGTATAAATAAAGCAAAAGGAACATTTGCACAGATAAGACTAGTACGGAGATCACCCCATATACGCAGAAAACAAAACTCAGAATATTTGACTGAAGAGTCAAATCGGTGTTGCTGTAAGGATGTGAGACCTGGAAAGTGACAAAGGACATTACCACAAGGTTACAGACTTTCATAAACCGTTGCCTGAGGTACATAATGAGAATTTGGTGGCCAAAAATCATCTCGAACAGAGATCTATGGGAGGCCATATGTCAGAGTACCATCCAACTACAGATAATAATAAGAAAGTGGAGGCAGATCGGTCACACCCTGAGAAGACCAACAGAAAATTCAGACAGGCACTAAATTGAAATCCGCAAGGTCGCCGTGGACGTGGTAGACTGAGGAACACCTGGAAGAGGACTGTGGAAAGAGAGCTGGCTGGTGTCAACAAGACATGGAAGGAGGTGAAGACCCTGGCAGTGGACAGAACACACTGGAGAAATTTCGTCGAGGCCCTATGTTCCACCTAGGAATTTAAGGACATAAGTCAAGTAAGTAAGTCTGTCAAATTATTCACTTTTTATCAGCTGTTTGAAATTTTCCTTTGACGCGTGTTTTTAAAATGCACAAAATCAAACATCGTGTTGTGATGAATTCTTTATTAAAAACGTTCTTGCGCCAATGGAAAATCAAAACGAAATTGCAAATGTGTTATTAGATGCAGCGACTTCAGAAACAACGGTAAATGAGGCACACCCGAGTTTAAACGTGGTCGTACAAGCACTGAAGACGATACCAGCAGTGGACGACCAAAAAGTGCAACAAAAATGCCATTATTAAAAAAATGTTGTAGGGTGTTAGAAGACCGCACATTGAGGAGTGGATAATGTTGCCGAAATCATATTGATCTCATATGAGAGTGTGCGTCATACTTTAAATCAAAACTTGGTGTGAAAAAGCCTTGTGCAAGATGGCTGCCGCATCTGGAGTTGTTACATTTTTTGGCGTCCAGTGCGGGGGTGATCATCTTCAATGCTCATACGACCATGTTTAAACTGAAGTGACTACTTACGAACCACTGGGTTTGAAGTCGCAGCATCTCCTGACTCATTTACAATTTTGTTCTTAATTTCCGTTGGCGTTAAACAATTTTTAACAATGAATCAAACCGGATATTTGATTTTGTCCGGTTTTCAAAACACGCATGACACGTCAATTGTAAGCAGTTTCTAAACAATGAATAAATTGATATATCGATTTTGAAATTAACAGGAGTTCACATAAAATACAAATGTTATCACACGTCTTTCAACTACTTAATAAGATATTAATGGTGATTAGTCTTAACTTTTTTCTTATTTTGTATGAAGCCGACTCACCGGACCCCCACCTACATTCTAATACGCTGTTGATAAGCTTAGTCTTATAATAATGTATGATAATAGTAAATCATAATATAATATTATAAATAATAATTTATACACGGAACAACTATTGAATTATAAACTGAAAGGGCGGATGGAGATGTGCGTGACGACAGAAGAAACTTTGGAGTGACCAGCTCTAGCCTGTCTGTTGGGACTGGAACAAGCCGTTTTTGGTTTAATCCTTGCTGAACAAGAAGAAGAATAGGATGATGATGGATAATTTATAAAATAGTTACGCTATAATAATTGAAAAGATATTGTTCTCAGAAATTATATTAGGATTCAATGGAACTTTCTACCGAATACGCATGAACCTTTCCCCAGCTGAAAACTGTGAATATCTTGCCGTTTCGTTTAATACCAGATATATGAGTGTAGGCCAGTTGGCCTGCAATGATTTCATTTAGTTTGATAACTTATTACTATTTATTACAATTATGTTCACATTGCTTCTCTTTACATGAAATATCAAAGTTCACTTGTTCAGATAGCAACTTGTTTGTTTGACAACTTTTCCTGTTTCTTATTAAAATTTTAATCACGTTGCTGTTTCTTTTTAAATGTCAAAGTTTATTGATAGCAATAGGCTATCTGAGTTGATATTGTACGGAGCATAACGCCATTGGAAAATATAATGTCGTTAAAAAATTCAAAAACCTTGGGTAGTGTCGGTGGTAAAATATACCTGCTTCACTGTTTGTCGAGCGCTGACTGTGACAACATCAACATGAAGGCTTCATTGGTGCTTCTGTGCGTGCTCATTGCGCTGAATGCAGGGGTCGAGTGTCATCAAATATGTCAGCTGCAGGGACAACCCGTAAGTATTGGCTACACGAACAATCCTACCATTGTAGAATCTACGTAATTTATTTAAAGTATCAACGCGAATAAATTAATCGTGAAGGCCTATCATCGAAAGGACGCACGTGGAATTTTTCAAATTTTACACAAAACAAAAAAAGTTTGTAATTCTTAATAGAATAAAGTTGACAAGTCTGTTCTGTGCATAATACATGGAGTTGCTCAACTGACAGTTGGCTTTAAACAGTTAAACAAAAAATTAAATCTTTTATAATAGTAATAATTTTTAAGAGGATTGGTCCAAACATTTACTGTACAAATGTCCGGAAGTGTGCACACTTCCGGGGTCTGTGGTTTGGCTATTATACGCGACCCACTAAAACCTACCTCCTTTCACTCTTCTAACACACTAACCTGGAACTGTTTGACATATTACCTCGGACTTGGGTCATTGTTCTTCGGCCCTAGGCTCACATTACCGTTCCACCTTAAACTTTTAACATCAATTGTGTCATTTAATTAATACACGTATTGACTTTTCCTCTATTTATTCATTTTTCACTTCCAGTAATGTACGCTTACAGCACCTTTTCCAGTACCTCATTTCAACGGCTCGTCATCTTCTCCTCATATGTTTTTGTTTTAGCTTGCTATTCAGAGAAAAATATGGCGTTTAAAGTGTATACACAATACTTGAAAGAGAGTAACATATTAAAAACGAAGGACATAACGTTTTTTTAAGAAAAACTATAACACAAAATGTAAAAGTGTAAAAGTAACAAATACAATTATTTATAAATAGTGAGTTTATATAAAGGAAAAAATAACAGCGTATTAACAAATGAAAACAAGATTTGTTATTCGTTAGGTGGCCAAGCCAATATTTTTTTATTTTATACTATAAAATCTCAGAAACTTCACTTTAAACGAATTTTATGCAAAGCAAAGAAAAATGTAAAGACATGTATAGAATTTCTTCGCCTTACTTCGTGTTGGTTGCTTTTTCAGTGATCTATACGAAACTGAATTTTAATGAAAAAACGAGTATTATTGGAAAACGAGTTCTGCCACAAAAAGGGAGAAATCTATAGTAATAGGCTAGGGGTGGTCAAACCCGCTTTACTTCGAGTTGTCTTTTACGAGGGTTTCACAAAAGCGAGTATTTTTTTAAAAGCATATTGGTTTCCATGTGTAATTTTGTCTGCATGTTGACCTAACAACACGAACATTTGGCATCACAGACGCACATCGGAGTTATATTATTGCTAGTAACAGTTTTCGTAGAAAATATGACAATGAAACACGGTTGAAATCGTTAAAAAAGTATTTTATAACAAACACAAATGAATCTTCACGATTTCTATTGTCTAACTAAAATTATATGCGATATTCACTACATAACGATGCCAACAGTCGCATAATCGAAATATCAAAAATGAGTGTGGGTACGATTATTGGGAAAGCACCAGACCATCTAAACGCAGAAATGCCTTATAGATAGCATGCAGATCTTTTCAAACAATATCGGGTAATAAATAAGGATAATATTAGGGTAATATTCGGGTAATAATAGATCATAAAGAGAGTATTATTATTATTATTATACAGATATCCAAAGTAATTAAAGCTTGACCTTTAGGAACCAACAGTGGGTGTAAATTTGATAAAGTTGCAAAAATTCATGTGGGAGTATAATATTGAAGGTAATTTTAAGTAACATATGAAAGTGGTATAACGTTTTGGAAATTTCGCAATTTTTGGACCCCAGGTGTCAAAAAGGTAAAAAAATGATTAAAAATTGTGAAAATTCAGCAGGGTGTTGGACTAAAAGCAATTTTGTAACCCAAATCTGAATGTTTCAAATTTTTAATGTCTGTTTGTGATCGTGTGCTCTAAAATTGTTATATTATTTAAGAAATAAATTAGTAGACTAACAGAGATTTCTATAATTTTCACCGTAAGCGATAATTATTTATTGTTGAAATTTATGTAACAATATGTAACTTTGTTCGAAATAGTGAGAGTTGTGCAGCTTACTAGTAATAAAATGAAAAACAACTAGAGACAGCAATTTACAGGGCACCGATGCGTATTCAGTTGCTTGGAAATTGTATAATATTGGATGGGAGTATTATAATTGGAAACGTTGTATTACGTACAGGGTGTATTTATGGGTGGGGGGGGCGAACTGGACTGGATCCTACCGCCACTGCCAGAGGGTCAGAAAAGTTCACGTATTGTGTTTACCTCTTAATTTGTAGTCAGTTTTATTTTTTTCTAGCTGTTAATCTAATATAGTATTAACTCTTTTTTAAAATATACAAACCGGTATATTACACACCATCAGCGTATACGTTTGAAATATGGAATGTAAGAAAATGAATTCAGTCAATAAGTATCGTGTACACAATGCCTTAATTACGCGCGCTCTTGTGTATATGTATATTGCAACGAAACAAATTAAGGGTTCATTGATATGTATTAGAACTAATGATATATAACAGGGTCTCTTATCTGGAGATAGGAATTTATTAAACTAAAACAAATTTAAATCTTGACTGTAAATTCTTTACATAAACTATTTATTAGTTATATAGTGTCTTTAGACACAAATAAAAGTTTATTTGAACAAGCCTATGTCACTTGATTGTCAAATTCCTTCTTGGAGTCCGGTTGGAAAGTCGCTGCGTTGTGTCGAACTCTGGCCTCGCTGCTGCTGTCACACGCGAATCACACACGCACGCCATTTATCTGATTGATAGGTTTTTTGTGTTTACAATCTCAGGTTTGATAAGTGGGTTAGTAGTTATTATTTAAATTGCGGTATATTTAGCTTACACCTTCCGGCAATCTTGAAGTGTTCACGCGTTCATATAGTTATACTCCAATTAGTACAACTGACCTAAGCGGAAAATCTTGACTAGCACTAAAGATTAATGATCCCTCCAGTGACCCTAAGTGAAAACAAAACAAGCACTAGGCGAACAGAATGTCGGTGCAAAACAAGCAATTATATAAATACAATATTTGTCAGTGAAGTGTTAACCGTATTAATTCATGTTATTTCTTTTTAAAGAGAAAACTGTAAATAGAATTGACAGTAGTTAATTGTATTCATTTTTTAATGTCAAAGACTATGTTTGTTATTGTTATTAAATCATGTTGTTAATTGTACTAAGCCTATAGGCAAAATAGGAATATTGTGTTACCACAATACAATATTTATAAAGGGCCCATATAAACGATAATCTAATAGTCAGCTAGTAATGATTGATTATCATTACACTAAGTAATGAGTACACTAAGTACACTAAGTAGTTTGTGTTATTGTTTGTCAATTTATAAATGTAGAATTTGGCCATGAAGGCAATACCTTAAAGGTAACATGTTAAAAGATTTTGTTGTAACTATTGTTAAAACATGTTAAGGGTCAAGACTCATATAATAAGATGTAACTCAGGAAAAACGGTTCAAAACCAAAAACCTAGGTAATAATAAATGTCATTTAAAATATATTAATGAAATGCTATTGATGGCCTAGGCCACAAGTTCCATACAAAGGAAATAATGTCAGAAATGAGTAGATTAGTAAACCAATGTGATAAAACAGGAAAGACGCAAAATTTATGTGATGAACTTAATTGTTTTAATGGTAATATTACACATTAGATTAATTTAAAGAATTATAAAGTGATATAACAAATGTAAAAGTAAAGTATAGCCCAAAATTAGAATTTTTGTAAGGTGAGAAATCATCCTTTATAATGACCAACTCATGTAAAATGAAGTATCAAAATACTTATAATTTTACAAGGAAAACCACTAAGTAACTTAAAATTAATATGATCTAAAGCTAGGAAGGAAGTATTTTTTTAGCATAGGTGTAAAGATATTTGATTTTTGTAAACTGGTCATGTGACACCAGTGTTCACAGGTATTAACCAATAGCAGGCCAGAGTTTCTTGGACAAGACCGTGAACGAAGTAACGAATTATAATTATTCTATTGTTAACTTCAAGAGAGGGCAGATGAGCTCTGTATAGTAAAGCCAATTGAATACCAAGGAAACAAATTTTGATGAGTCGAACCACTTAAATAATCACAAAAAATGGAAATATAAAACCATAAGGAAGAAGAAAATATAAACAAATTATCATAAATAGATGGAAGACTAAAAATAAGAAGAACCGACACGATTAAAAAGAGTGGAAGTAAAAACCGAATAGGTACCTCAATCTGGGTGAGATTTTATAACATAATATTAACCGCATAACTACAACTACACCACATCGAGAACAAATTCAGAAACACAGAACACAGAAACCATCAACGCAAACACCAGTGAGAACTAAAGAAAAAAAAACTAAACATAAACTCAGTCAACACGCCACAAATCATTTTATTTAAAAGAAACTAGCGAGGACAATTGCATATGGACCCAGCTGAGTAACAGGCGGCCATTTTGTGTTGACGGCCATTCCACGGTTTGCGAAAGCAAAGCGACTTATTTGCCGTTAAACGGTAACCAAAACTATAATCCTTTATTGTGTTAGTAAATAAGATTTTTATTTCCAGATAACTGTAATGTATAGTACTTTATTATTGCATTTCTGACTTCCATAGCAGATTAAAAGAACCCAAGACCAGAGAAAATAATAATTATAAAAACTAAAATATTTCCCAATCGAGTTTAGTAAGAGTCGACCCGGCCTTATTATAGTACGACATTAAAGTCGACTAACTGACCCTGGGTAAACAAATGATAATAAATACAATTGATTGAAATAAAAGTAGTTGTTATTTGTAAAATAATATCAAATTAAGGAATTTTATAGGTAACAGTGAAGAGTGGGGATATACGGGTGAACAGTACTTCATAGCCAGCGAGTGAGGGAAGACTAACCTACAACAAGCCGATCGAGGTCAAAATCGATCGTAAACATAAACAAATATTACGGACAATTCTTGAAGAGAAGCACACTCTCTCCTCTCCTCTCCGTTTACGTTACGTTTCATATTGGCGATCCCAACACGGGAATTAACACACTACTCTCTACTCGAACGAATACGTTACGTTACAAAGGACGTCCAAACGCGGCGCCTTATTTTAAAGGAATCCTCTACACAGAAGGAAGATAGAAATAAATTCCAACCTATAAATAGGAATATTCTCATCTCTTTCGGTATTTGTAAAACGTTACGTTACAATAATCAAAAAGCTCTTAGGCCGTTGTCGGTTGCTATATAACAGCGACATCGTGGGTAATGTTTAGAATCCCTCCTTAGAGGATCTTCTTCAGGCTGCAGAAAGCGACAATGTGTTGTCAAACAGTTACAGCGGGTCTTGGCCGAACGAAATCCGACGACTTTTTCGGATAAGAGCAAGGAACAATATTAAATAAAACAAGCCAAACATGTGCTTACCTTCATGATGTGATAAGATCTAGATAAAAAATAAACGGGAATGGGATTAAGTGTATCAGCAAAACTAAGTACGAGGGCAATTGAAAAGTTTGCTGAGCGGCATGTATAGATTAAGAGTAGAACTAAAACGTCATCGGTGATGTCATCTAATACTTTAAAGGAGAAGGAGGAGAAGGAGAAGGGGAAGAAGAAGAAGAAGAAGAAGAAGAAGAAGAAGAAGAAGAAGAAGAAGAAGAAGAAGAAGAAGAAGAAGAAGAAGAAGAAGAAGAAGAAGAAGAAGAAGAAGAAGAAGAAGAAGAAGAAGAAGAAGACGATTATGGTGGTGGTGATGGTGATGATAATGACAACGATGAAGAAGAAGAAGTAGCAGCAGCAGCAGTAGTAGTTAGTATTAGTAGTAGTAGTAGTAGTAGTAGTAGTAGTAGTAGTAGTAGTAGAAAGGGGACGAGGAGTACAAGAAGGAAAAGAAGAAGACTTAATTATTAACTACACGAGGAGGGGGGACAAGATGCTAAATTTTGTTCCAGCGTTCATACACTCGACTTCTTAAAGATCAACGTTGGTCAGGCGGCGACATTATTTATACTTGTCTCATGATACACAAGTATGAGAATGTCGCCAGCATTACGCCACAACCGCTCTAATGTACAATATCCAGCGGATAATGGTAGGCGCCGCTACGTCAGAAAAGCTGTAAAACATTTCTGAATATCAATGTTCGACTACATTAAAAGTCACTCTAATACATTCTGAAAGTTCTGAAGAAGAAGAAGAAGAAGAAGAAGAAGAAGAAGAAGAAGAAGAAGAAGAAGAAGAAGAAGAAGAAGAAGAAGAAGAAGAAGAAGAAGAAATGACGTTCAATCTGAAATTAAAGTTGTCTAAGGGAAAGGTTTTTTTCTAATCCTAGTTTTTGCCACAGAACCTATTTACGGGAAATGCCTACCAAGCGTCTAGTGGAAGACAATTACGCGTGAAGTCAAACCGGTTCTGGCGAAGAGTGGGGATGGAGGGGTAGTTCAGACTGAAGTGAGTGAAATTAAAACTCATACGCCTAAGTCTGTTCAGCTAACAGGGAGTACTGTAATTTCTAACAATTTTCAGTGAAGTGGACTAACCGGCAAATAATAAGAGTCGTCGGTCAACGTAGGAAAAACTAGTACTCACTGGTGTTCTCGTATTTGTAAATGTAAATAGTAGGTTAGAAATAATTTAACTTTCTATTTTATGAGCGTATCTACAACGTGCACAGTAATGTTTTATTAAGTAGTAACGTACGGTGCCTTTTGTTAGTACGCAGTGTGACTTTGTACAGGGGTCAGAAACATTATTGTAGTACGAGGGTCAGTTGAAAAGTTCGCGGAGTGACATCTATAACTCAGTGGTAGAACTAAAATTTTTCGTGTGCTGCAAGACGTATATTTCACGTGACACCTGTGGGGGAGTATCCAGTTGAAACGTGATGCAGTAGAATAGGAGGAAGCGAAGTGCAGTGTAGTTTGGTACAGTGTTGCCTCGGTAATAACGACGGTGAAGTTTAACAGAAGTAGTTTGATTTCTGTAGATTCCGTATATACTCCTCAGTTTGAAAGCAAGTGAGAAAGTACTTGTACCTACCTTTCGGCTTAAGTACTTTAACTTAAATACATAGTTTAAGTAGGCTTATTTTATGGATGCTTTCTTAAATCGTTTTAGTATTTTATTGATGGTTATCAAAAATATTATTTAATTTATGCATAACTAGTAAAATCTTCATTAATGCAAGATTATAAATAAATAGGAAGATATATCAAAATTGTGACTCTAAACTTTAAATATATGCATAATCCCTTATTATCACATATTGATACAATCTTTGACTGTAAATAAATTGAACGTTATAACGCCGACATACAATTTTGGATGTTAGGAGTTCTACAACTATACCTTACGTAATCTCTTTTATTCTCCATAAATATTTAATGCCTACTTCATTTCAAATATTTAAAACTATATTTTGTTCAGTTAACAGAAATTATAACGTTTTAGGTATTTTAAGGAAAGACGGTCCCCAACACAAATTTAATTTAAAACAAACAATCTACCGCATTTTAATTTCTGAATTATCATCCTAAAGGATATCCTAAACCAAACTGGGGAGATTAATAGACTAAACCAAACTAAACCATTAAAAGATTAACATCCGGGTTGTTGGGCAGTGGTCGATTGCCTACTACTGCAGTCATAACTAGAGGTTCCGACCACCCACCGGACGTCTTCATCAGTAGTAAAAATGATTAAAAACTTTTCGACAAAGCAAACTGTCCGATTTGTTTTGATTTTAATTAATCGACAGTTTAATTAATTTTACTTAATTTTGCGTCGAGTTTTGATGACACTAGTAAACAATCGACCACGGCCTAACAGCTCGGAAATTAACCTTTTAAGTAATAACTCCGGCCTTTATAGCCTACGTGGTCAAACTGAGGACATTCTACTTCAAGAGTTTATACTTTGTAATTTTACCATTTGATAATAATTTCCTCCTTTTTTGGAACTAAGAATTACATACACGTTTGCCAAAGATATTATCACCCTATTAATTACGTTTCTTGATTATACATAATTCAAATTTTCCGTACAGTTAAACTATATAAGTACCTGACATTCTCCTACTTCACTATAATTGACGGGTTTCTGTTTCTTATTGACTTGAAGACTTTATCCGTTTTTTCCTTCAACTTTTTCGAACAATAGTTGTTAGAGTTGGTTTCTAGCCAATGCCTCTCGTTCTTTCGTTCTAGTTACTGCACATTTGGTGTCCTCACTGTAGTTTAGTCACTGTATTGTCAGACAATAAATTTTTTAATTTAATCAGTGTATGTTTATATTCATTTCCATTGTTATTAACGTCGTGAGCCACATTCGTGTAGCCATTTTTTAATCGTCATATCAGTCATATTCGTATTTTCTTTTAAAACTTTCCTTGAACTCAGAGCTCATACGTTTGTTAATTCTTTTTGTACGCATTACCTTACCTTGGGGATAAACGTCGCTTCTTTCAATATATTTTTGGCTTATTCGAAAAATTGTTTTAACTTTGTTAATAGTAATCACAATAACTCCAGCTTCTGAACAGAATTGTCTGTAACATCAATCTCTAAATATTCTATATAAATCTCAACATACACCTTTTCAATTCTATTATTTGTTCCTTTCTGTTTATCGAAATTTTAACCTCTGATCATTTTTCGTTCTTTCTGATTATTATAATGTATTTTTGTCTAATTGTGCCTTGTTTAATTTTCTAATTATTGAATCTTAGTTTCTTCTATCAGCATTCAATTTATTTGGACATCTGTACAACCAGCTGTTAACTCTTCAAGTCCTATAGTCTTACGGCAATTTTGAGTTATTATGGTTATTTGAATTAATTTTTAAAATATTTTGTTAGTGGTGTCCGTATTTTTTCATAATCACATATTCATCCCTGCACCTGCAACCGATTTTTTCCTATTACAATACATACTTATTTGTACACAAAATTGCCTACATGCAGAGGAGGAATACAGACTACACGCGACAGGATATTGTTTTGCTTAAATTTCGAGTCACGAAAAGAGTAATTTAATCAAGATAAGAATTGTGAGTACAAATTAAAGAAATAAAATTGACTTAAATTTAAATATACATAGGCCTACCCAAACTTGATATTGATGATTACCAATCAATCATAACTCGGCACAATTGTATAAAATATATTTATAGAAAATCATGTGCAAATGAAAACAAAATTTGAAGATTTTCATCGTTACTCAATTAGTAATACTAATATTGCTTGCAAAATATAATTAAGAATAGTTAACGATTATTCATAATAGTATTACATGTCTTGTAATGTAGGCTATATTTGTGTTTTCAACTTCCTTAACAACGCTTAAAATATTTATACATAAAGAATTCAACAATGTATGATTGTTAAATAAATAAAAATCCTAACTACTACTTATAATTTTTAATGTTATTAACATTTAGAATTAAGATTAATTTTAATTTTCCGTTAAGATTTGATGATCTTAAGAATTAAAGAGCATATTATCAAAATAACCATCCCTCTGTTTGTATCTTAAGACAAATTTTCTTTCCCAGTTTCACTATTAAATTATTATGTTTATTGTATGTATTCCGTTTTGCTGTTCATCTCAGTTCAAGGGTTGTGAGATTAGAAATTTACACAACATAAATGGGCGTTGAATTACTCTTGAGTATTCCCTTGGCAATTATATAACTCGTATTTTGAATGCAATTCTTAATAAAACCAATGGTCACAAACGCAATATGCAGTGAAATAAATATGGATTATTCTGTCTCGATAATAAACTATGTAATTCGTGGAAGGAAAATGATCTCAGTTAATTTATTGTACGCGCGCGGGCGCTTGTGCGTGTCTTTATTTTTATGTATGTGTTAATATTTGCGTACGTACATGAGAATGAAAACAGGTATGTGTAGTGTGTGTACAACAACTTTGGTGTATTGGTGTGTGCAACACGTAGAGTTAGTTTGTAAGTGGCGACGTTTACAAACATTATCACTGTGGCTGTTAAACACTGTCACTTGCGTGATGCTCGTAAGCCTGAATGTTATTTTTTGGAGCCCAGAACTCGTAATAAAAGTCTATAATGATCTTCACACTTAGAGTTCCATGTGTCACTGATATTCATGTGTTATTATGCCTGCCTGTTTAATCGTTTAATCCGTATAATATACCTGATTGGTAAACAACTTTTAAATATGATAAAACATTATTGTACGGATTAGATTACAAAATGTATTTTCGTCATAAAACTCATCACAGAGTATTTAAATAAGCTTGTTATTCGAATAGATTTTTTATATGTTATTAAAGCTATTTAAAATTTTGGTCACAAAATTACTGTTCACAGTATAATCCAGTGTAAAACCATAAGCGCAGAAAATGGTTTCAAATAAGAATTATTTTCCATGAGTAATATGAAACGGACAAGCGTGTGTAAGGCGTATGAACATATGGGGAATCTGAAATAACGGATACAATGTTTTGAAGTACATAAAGCTCCAGGAAACAAAAATGTGGGTAGCAGAATTAAGTTTTCGAAGACTATATCAACATCTCGAATAAGTCTATGAAATCCGGACGATAACTAATCATGAAAAACGGGAATCCAATCAATTGAATTTAAGTTTATGAATACGTGAATATTTACACATTTATGGAGCTATTAAAATATGAGAAATAAAGGCAAACTAATCTTTTATTATGTAAACAGCAGAATTGAACAAAAGAAAAAAGAGAAAAGAAACGTGGAAAAAATGAGAGGACAGAATTATTAAAGAGCTTGGTTCTGGGCAAAAGGTAAAACTGATAGGGCGGCCCAAGGGAAGACGGCTCCTGTGAAAATCAGAACAGACTGCCAGTCTAGAGTATCGAATCTTAATCTACCTTAAACCGGAGCAGTAGGATGGAAGAAGAAGGAAAAGAAGAAGAAGAAGAAGAAGAAGAAGAAGAAGAAGAAGAAGAAGAAGAAGAAGAAGAAGAAGAAGAAGAAGAAGAAGAAGAAGAAGAAGAAGAAGAAGAAGGATGAGGAAGCGAATTGAGAGATTAAAAGTATATATCGAAAAATATTCAAAAATCAAATCTAGCGGTCGGTATTATCATTGCAGACTACTATGATCCCTGGGCATCAAGTAATTTTCACGCGTGCCTGTGTTGTGAAACTCCCAAGATAACCAAGTCCCTACAGCGCAATTGTGTTTTCATTAGTTGCCGAACCGTTAATTGCACTGCACCGAATAATACTGCCTTATGTGAAGGTTAGCGGTTCGGCAACTGTTTATAACAAAGTTGAAATAACGTAGAATGGTAAGAAAATAAACAAATACGACAGAGGAATGGTATAGTGTCTTGATATCTCAAATGACTAGGCAAAATATATCACCCTAATAATAATGTTTAGAAACTTGTTTATTTGCTTGCAACTACTTCCGATTCATTTTGTTCCGTGTGTCTCTGATCCCGAGTTTTGTATCTAGTAACCTTTTGCAAAGTGCCAAGTTACGTTTGTGTAAAGGGTTTTCGTTAATGCCTCTCAGTAACAATCCTTCTTCATTTACTAAATGAATGGATCTACTTTGGCAGCGTAGTTATTTCAGCTCAAAATACATGAGGTAGACAACTTTCGAGGTTAGAGCAAACACTGACGAAATAAGAAAATTACTGGCGCCTATCGATCCTGTACCTGTGCATGCTGCATCCAGATACGTTTACACATTTCAGCACTTGCGTTAAGGAGAAACTTGAATTTCTTTATGTCAATCATTTTACATGGGTTGATCGATTAATTTACTCACACAAACTTGCCGGTATAATTACGATTCATGGCGATTTCGCTTAGAATCAGTTACTAATCTTTCGGTATTTATCACTTAAAACTAAGTTTTATAAACCGTTCTCCAAAACTGTTTCTCAGAAAACATAGAAACTTTCGCAGTATACTTATTAGCCAATATATTTGAAAAGTAATTTTTGTGTCCATTCTAAGGTACTTAAAATGTATTACAGGATTTTCACTTGAATATTTCACTTGCTTGGTGCCTCCAGTCGTTTTCTGCTGTCAAAAGCACTATCCGCATATATTGCATTACAGTAATATTTCTTGCGTTGAGTCTGACGCCTTTTATGGACTTACCTCAAGCAGATTCATATGGTGCTATATAGGCCTAATACACAAAATAATTTAATTACCGATAATATTTCAGAAAAACAATTTATATTTCAACATGAACCTATGTGCTCCGTTGAGAGGGTAATAATTTGGTTTACTATTAATTACTGTAAAACATAGTACTTGTCAGGCTATTAATTCAAAGTGACTTGTTCGGAGAACTATGTAAAACAAACTGAGAAACCAGAGTATGGCTGACGAAAAACTTCACATTACTTTACATAAGTTTGAGAGCAGTTTCTATGCTCTGGTCAAGTAATGTTTGGATCTATTCATCGTATCCGTTTTCTTTGTTAAGAGGATAATTATTCTATATGTGAATGCCTACTTTGAAACATATTTTTAAAACCCATCGATTGTTTAATATAAATAAATCTATCTCTACCATTGCAATAGTGACATATATTCCTGCTAATGACTATTAATAAAAGTTATAACAGGGCATCAATAAATATAACTAAAATAAAGAAAAATGTCTTATTCAAGAGTTGTTTAAACAAATTACAAAGACAGCGACAACATTTTATCAAATTGAAAATAATACCTTATGTTCAGATCATTCTGAATTATGACTCATTATATAAAATTTAGATATTTGTGACTATATTTTAAATGAATATTTTCACATTTTGAAGTCAGTATTTTTTTTTATTTAATACATTTTTGCACGGCTCGTATAAATTTTTTTATAGCATTTGTAGGGACACAAAGCTAGACAACAGTACAAGTTACTTGACTACATTGCTCGAAAGAACTATATCCTGTAAGTTTTGTTTAATGAGCCTTCTGTATTTTTAGAAACGTTAGCAAATGTGTGACCTCAATATTATAATCACCTCTTTCTCCTCCGTTGCTCCCGTGTTAATTTGTCTCACGTTGGATGCGTCAATTTATTACTAAACGTGTATCCCGTGTTAATTTTTTAAATGTTAAATTGTAATAAAGATTGGTTTGTTCAATGATGAAAACCGATTGAGTAAATAGTGTATCAGTTGTTCGTGATTTATTTATGTTGCGTGTTTTGTAACGTGATTTCATATATAAATTTTATGAAATGAATTATTCTGCCTTGTTTACTAATCAGAATTATTATTATTTCAATTCAGCAGTTAAAACTTTAAAATTAATTCGAATGTAGCGGTCGAGTCGTCCCAAACAATTCTCAATGTTCACCTTCGATATTAGGCTTAACCCTATTCGTTAAGGTTAATCTTGGTTTTGTAGTTTATGTGATTCCAACGACTCCTCGACGTCTTCTTGTTTTTTGTAATTATAAAATAAATGTTGATTGTATCTTATTTTCATGAAATAATAACGCATGGACATGATTTATTAACATTATCGTTTAACTTTGCAACTGTAATTCAAATTGATGGAAATTTTCATTCGATACACACGTTAGTAACAATCGATAGTTATCTCAGGATTGAATAATAAAAATAGGTTAAACATATTTCGTGGGAATTCTTGTGGCTGCTACGAAAAGTTCCATTACATAATAAACAACAATATAGAGTACATTACAAATCTTTCTAGTACTTATAATCTAAAAAGAGAGTTACAAAATTTATTAAGAAAAAACATACAATGTCTGATGATATTGAGTACACCTCGTACAGAGCATGCTGGTAATGTGACGTCATCATCATGGCTGCCTTCGTCCGTTCCAGATAATAACTGAAGCTTTACTAATGTGTTTAAATAAATGTGTTCCTTGTACACACTGATTCTTATATATATTGTTTTTCACTTATTAAAATGTTCACTAGTTATTAGTGGTAGTGTGAATTATAGTGTTTTCTAGTGGTTGTTCGTTTTGGATTAATAATATTGTCAGTTATAAAGTCGAATTATACGTTCCACTTCTAGGCGATATTCGCTGTACGTCTCCTTGTTTTTGCTTGATATTTTCTTTATGGTGTTTGTTCCTGGTTAGTGAGATGATTGAAGTTAAGAAATTTTGTATCTTCAGTGGTGGTCATAAAATTTTCTTTCACAAAACGGTTTCTGAGTTTAGATTTTCTTTTTAATAATATCTCAGCGAGCACTCTTAAACTGTTCTCAATCACAATTAACAATAAAGTGTCATTTCTTCTTTTTTAGTAACCGAACTGACCAAAACTTCTTAAATTCTGATTGGCCCCTTATGTACAGTTTAAGTGTTACATGACCAATACCCCTTAACTACTTTAAATTTTACAAATTACTTTTAACATATAATTTTATGATTAAATCCTAATGATTCATACAATGTTTATATGATTATTAATTATACAATTACAAACAATTTGGTGTTAAACATGCCTTGGTTTATACCTGTAAAACCTTAGTACTTAGTGAACTTTTCTGATATATGATGAAACAATTTATAATGGTTGATGGTAAGTTATACCTTGACTCCACGAGATACATATATTTAAATTAACTAACTAATAACATGAACTGTTATAATATATAACAAAACTCTTAATAATAATACTTGGTTTGACAATTTTAATTTATTCATACTGTTGAACTATTGTCTGTATAATAAATCATTTTTACTTTCTGTTAGTAACAACAAAACACTTTTTATAAAAAATAAATATTACACTGTTTAACTGTAGTTTGTGTCACTATTATTATGCCACTTTTCAGTGTTTATTACCACCTTTATCACTGTAAGGGATTGTGCCCCTTATTCTCTCTTTTTATGTACACAATTATGTTTAACAACATTTTTATTATAAAGTTAATACAATTAACACAATTTATTTTAGTTGATAAACTTTTATTTTTTAATTTGTACTCTTTATCGGGTCTGTTTATTCATGGTAAGTTATTTAGGCTTATTAGGTTTCTTTATTTAAATTTAGTTTGTTTACTGCCCTATTCCACTGGGTAAATACTGGCTGGGTCTTGATGATATTAAATAAGTCAAAGGTTGATGTTGTTGAATCATATTTGGTTCCTTACTGATTTTTCAAAACTTCATATTTCCTTTTAATTAGCTATTGTTTATGATTTCGTGTTCCCTCTCTGGATAGGGTTTCTTTATTATATTTATAATTCGATTTACAACATTCTTTTCGTTACAATATTTATCCAATTAACGTCTTGCTGAGCCCCTCTAGAGTGAAATTCTGCATATGTCCATGGTACCAAGTACAACGGCAATAATACTTTTTCCAATATATAAGATACGAATAAGGAAGCATGGTGTACAATCGTTACTCGATAGCCCGTCACAAATTTACTCTTGAGTACACAGTAGATTTATAAATACATCTCATTCAAATTTAATAAATCCTATTAAATCTTAACAGGCTTACCTGAATTGAGAATTGTTCCTGATTGACAATAAATGATATTACAAAAATGTACACATCAATATTGTTTTTATTTTTGTTAATACATGTATTTCGTAGAACAAATAATCTCTTTATTTGTCTTTGAGAGACACTCGTACACGTTTTTACAGATATGTTAAAGTGCTTCAACTCGTGTCTGAAAAGATAAAATGTTTCAAAATTGTGACTGTGAAAGGAGATTAAGTGTAAACTGTTTGACATAAATAATCAATAACACTATGTAATTAAATGCATAACATTACTAAATACGACAGGGTAAATGATAACATTTCCGCGTAGCTGTTAAAAGTAGTTGAATATTAAAGATATAACATTATGCAAAGTACTCGTAATTATGTTTATGAAAAGATATGAACTTCAGATGTGTATAAGCTTCTGATGAATAAATGTTGGAATAACACTTTTATTTTTACAAAGGTTTTTTAAAAATATATAAACACTTGATAGGTACGTTTCACAGATTTTATTTAAGTCTGACAGCTACATCGACTTCTTAAGCCATTGTCAAAGAGTTGAGACTTTTATTTTTAGTCTACTTAGATTAATACATAAGACATATTACGGTATTGCGACATTTGTGTATGTGTTTTTATTCACCTTGTATATAGAGGTACTAGCTAAAGTAAAGATCGTTTGTTGCTCGACTTTAGGAATTGTACAGTAAACTATAAATTAACTAATACTTCTGGAATTACGCAGATACCGTTTATTTGAAATAAAGCACACACGTAATTCTGTATGTGTTATAATACCAAGTCAACGTAATGAAACGATTCTTTTCCGTAAATAATTATGATTTTTTGTATGCCAGAAACGTAATGTGAATGATACATATTACTCTCGACGTGCCTTCAAAAGAAAGTACTTCAAGTAGAAGTAGGGTATTATCTGAAACGTTTCTTTAAGATTCGTTTATCATAAATAACTAACTTCAGTATGCTAAAGAAATCTAGTAAATCAGCACCGATTTAAGTTTGCGCAAACTCGCACCATCGTCACAGTCCCATCAATTATCACTTGAAAAGAAATTGTATAAAAGTTTATGTGAAATGTAGTTGTATTCAATGCTCTAATCTATTTTATTTTTTTTTATTGGGCCCTTCAGTCTTTCGACTGGTTTGTACCCTCCCCGCATGTACCCGTGGTGCGTGTGTTACGGAGTCTCTCATAGGTATTTGGGACCTACAGTTTAACGCCGGATCCGAACGGCATAGTTGGGGAGAGTTTATACTAGGCAGGATACGTCTCGAAGGTTTGCCATCGCCTTGCAAGGGGGAACGATCGTATCTAAATCAGGTGGCCCCGGCGGGAATCGAACCTATTTTATTTAAAATATGATAATGCTGAAGTTGGCGACTTTCATAGAATTATATAAATCAGGTTTTATGTTTATTCAAAACGAATTAACCCTTTGAACAGTGACAACTCGGTCAGTATGCCGGGCCCCTGAAAGTGGAATTTATTGAAATTTTGTAAAATGTTTTTTAATGCAAAATTGTCAACATCAATTATAGGCAAATTGATTAAAAATGTATAAATAGTGTTAAATTAAAATTTTCTACTTACTTTAAATGTTCTTCTGTGTGTGAAAAAAAATAGACACTTCGTCACCCGATTCACAATTTGTAATGTATTCACGAATTTCGTCTTCAGTCAAATATTTAGACATTTTGCAAAGATACCGTAGTTTATCAGATTACTAAATCAATACACAACACTAAATCCAAATTTTACGTACTATAATTTAAATAATACGAATAATAAACGTTATTTATAAACGAAAACACTGCTTACACCTTTACACTTTCATACACAACGCAGAACGTAACCTCCAAACACAACGCTGCAGAACACGTGTAAAATTATTCACCACAGCCACGTAAATTACATCAGACTAAGAAGGAATGAATACCAAATGTTTCAGAAACTATCCGCTAGAGTGCAGCACTAATACCTTTCCCATAAATGACGTATGACGGCAATACTAACGAAGCAAACGTTGAAAACGTAAATATACGTGATTACTGAATTTGCCCGTCTAACAAAAAACGTGTATATACGTGATTACTGTTGAAAGGGTGGTAAAATATCGTCGGTAAAAGATTTGCATCATAGATATTTGTAAAATATCGTCGGCAGGAGATTTACATCATAGATATTAATAAACATGTTTGAAATTCAGTGTTTGCTATTTCAAGCGTAGGTAATCTAAATGGGATCGTTATCCGTGTGTGCCCGGCGAGACCGTGTGTAACTGGATAAACATAATAGTGATTAATTTCTCAGTGTACGTATTATGACGCTTTGAAGTCTAGTGTAGTAATTTATGGGTAAAAATAATTTTGTTAGGCTTACAGTTGGCTTAATTTAATTTTGCGATTTCTGAAAAAAAATTTTACGAATATTCTTTTTCGAAATGAAACACAACTAACATGAATACATTTTTAATTAATTTTAGATACAAGATTAAAAGTGTTTGAAATACACTTAGTGACAGTAAGGAATATAAGTAAGTAGAACGAATGAAAGTAATTTTATATATGTCAAGTAGATAAATGTTACATTTTCTCCACCGGGTGGGCCAAAAATATGTATACAAATAATACGGTGATTTTTATTTTTTCTTTACAGTTATTGTGAATGATGGAAGGAAACGTAGGTAAAGGAAAAAATAAGTGCAATTTGAACCAGTAGGCCTACTAGAAAACTAAACTTGCTAAACTGGATGGGATCAGCATGTGTAGAAGTGTTCTTCGTGACACGTCTGACAATTTACTGTCTTGGAGGCAGGTTTGATGCAAGGGGCTCAGTAGCTAATGTACCAAAGATAGACGTCCGGTGATGTCTATGATAGAGGAAAAGGATACAAGTGCCGCTATGACATTTGTTAACCGTCCACAGATATCTACCTGACGTGCGGCTCAGGATATATCCTGCTTGACGTACACACTTAAGGCTGTACGATTCAAGATTATTACTCGGTCTTCTGTGGGACGACACAGACTAGTGTTGTACTGTGTGAAATCATCTGTAACCAAATCTCTTATTGACGAGACCGACTTGATAAGATCATCTGGAAAATCTTTCCAGGCTTACAGCTCATCATCAAATCGCAAATGATGACAAACATTAACTCTCTCGGCCGTTCTATTTAGTGAAGCTGTATGTTCTGTTGTGTGCCAGAATAACGCTAACTCTAAAAGTTGAGCAACGTGTTGATTTAAACTCTTATTTTGCTGTCTTATATTTTTATTAATGTTAATTTTTACTTTATTTACACATATTTATACACTAAGTTGATGACTGCACATTGTCACATTTATCGTTAAATCAAAAAATTAAAGATAGGCCTACTGAGCATTTGAAGTTAATTTAGAAAAACACGAAGTTAATTAAGTTCTAGTTTATTATTCTCGTAAGAATTCACATTTTTAGTTTATGAATTATCTGTAGTTACAACTGAATATTCGTTTTTAAGTAGGGGAATACATATTCAGTCTGCGTGTACTGGATTTGTTTTGTCTGTGCGAAGTATGTTTTGAGTGAATGCAGTAACGAACACGCTTGAGCGACATTCAACAGAAACACGTGGTTACGAAGTGGAAACATGGTGATGACATCATTGCAAACGTCAATCCCTCTCCTGTAAAAATTTTAGTATAGACATAACGCAAGACAGTTTATATTGCGTCTCCTACAGATAGCGCCCAATAAGTGATTTGCATGACTGGGTGATAACTGTCAGTAGGAAGAACATAAGCGTACAAATACAGAAGTAGAGAAACGACAGGACGAGAAACGCATGCGCCAACTAGAGGAGAGAACTAGGGATGGCAACATTGATTGGTATATCGATATATCGGTCTTCCGATGTATCATAACAGCTATATCGATATATCTGATATATTGCTTGGAATATATCGATATATTACGATATATCGGTAAGACCGATATATGAGCCAATGACCGCAAGCTCTCAGTCTGCACTGCTGTCCAACTCCAATTCCAATGCAATGCTGTGTTGCACGAGCACGACAAAAAATCCCCAACGTTGTTTATATCAGATAGTAATAAGTTAATCTCATTATTAACCCTCTAATGGTAATGTGCGGGTCGGATCCGACCCATGCTCAATTGTTCCGAACATCTCTCCATTCTAACTTTTCTCCAAACGGTTAACACCAAGATACCCTCTCAGTCATTCATAGGAAAGGCATAGGAATAACCCCAGTTTCCAGGTAATTGTTCCTCGATCACTGTGTTTGTTTTTTCCGGGCACTTCTCTTTTCGGGTCGGATGCGACCCGACCTTACCAAAAATGCTTTAAAATTTTTCAACGCTTCCTATATATTTTTTGCAGTTTCGTAAGAATGTATGGCTTGTGAACTTTATACATACGTAGTACTGTAACTAATGTTTAGTCTTGTTTTGTAGACTAAACATGAACACAACACTTGCCATTGTTTTGTAATATTGTAACCAGTGACTTATCGAGTTGTATCTGTTGCAATGTTTCTCCAAAGTCGAGTCTAGACATCAACAGTCGTATATTTTGGAATGTGTACACTTTGTGTACATGTTACGATTCACGAAAAAGCGTAGTAGTATATGGTTGACATTGCTCTGGCATCATAGCAATACTAACACGTGTAAGAGCCAGACAGTACCATTGAGTGGACAATAAAATACAATTTACTCTAATTACTGTGACTTTTTTCATTGAATTTAGATTTTCTATTCATTTTTTATTTTTTGCATAATGGCTTGTAACAAAATATTGTACACTGCTGAAGAAATATTAGCAGAGTTTCAAAGGCAAGAAGAAGAAGACTCAGACTTAGAAGAAGAAGATTTTAACAAAGAAGTTTCCGAGACTGAAGATAACATTCTTATAGACAGCGATAAAGAAGATGAGGAGTTCGACTTAGCTGAAGGGACACAGGGTTGTAGCAGTGCTGATGATTTTTTTTATTGTACTTCAAACCAGTTTTTAATATTTCTGTCATTCTTGTAATAATGTTTAAACATTTAGAATACACTCAGACTCTATAAAATGTGGTGACACTTTGCATAAAGCACACGCATTTTTGGCAGTGGGGATTTTTATAGCAAAGTGGAGAAATTTTGAGTAGCCATGTGGGGAAAAGAGGACTGATTGACCTGGCAACACTGCCTATGAAAACACTGATGATGACAGGATTTTTGAATTGGGGAAAGACGAAGAAACCATCTGGACGAAAAACCGGTACGCTCCAAATTTTCACGAACCTCATCTTTAACTGTTATCACACACCTGCCCGGACCAAAAGGCGTTGCTCGAGGGATCGTTGATGAGGTACAATTGTTTTCTTTATTTGTAACCGATGAGATGCTGGAAAAAATTGTTCTCCACACTAACAGTGAAATAGAAAGATCGAAGATCAAATACCAATCTGTACAGTGGTTTACATCTCCCACAAACCTGATAGAGATAAGAGCTCTTATTGGGCTGTTGTATATGAGCGGTGTTTTGAAGAACTCTGGTTTATGTCTTAATGATATGTTTTCTGTAATCTATGGACCGGCTGTATTTCGCTGTTCAATGTCACAGAAAAGAATGTCTTTTCTAATCCAGAACTTACGATTTGACGACAAAACTATGAGAGATCCAAGGAAGGATAAATTTGCGGCGTTTCGAGACCTTACCTTGCATGCGTAAAAGTCCACCTTACCGTTAGAAGGTTGAAGTACTAAAACACAATTTGTTACAACCTTATTAAAACATCATTTTAAGAGAAGTGAATTTAATGTTTTACATTTTTTAAATCAATAACAAAAAAAAACGATACATATCGCGTTTTTAGACATGTATCGATATAATCCAAAAATATATAAATAACGTATATCGATAAAAAATATATCGATATATTTAGAAATATATCGATAAATTTCAACTATCGATATATCGTTGCCATCCCTAGAGAGAACGTATAGATTCCAGTTGGCCTTACAGCCTCGATTTAATTCGAGTAAATTAGTAACTGGAGTATCTAAAGTACCGTAGATGAGTCGGGAAGAGCCAAAATTCGAAAAATTATTGTGTTTAATAATGATCAGCTGACTAAGTAATATGAGGTAGAACTTGTGATTTAAAAATATTTAAAAGGAAATACGCTATATTCAAAAATACTCTGAATAGAACATCCAGTATCATTTTCTGTAGTTGAGAAGCTCGTCGCGTCTATATTTTTCGTTTCATGGTCACAATCGCTAGAAGACCTATACCCAATAATCCGTAATAGTGCCCGTGCTTCCACACAAACAGACAGAGAGAACATAATAAAATTCTCTCACTCTAATGATGTTATTACAGTACAATTTAATCTGCGAAGTCATTCTACATGGCGTTGTTTCTTATAACTATCCGTTTAGTTTTACTCTTCTTGAATGAGAAGTTGTTCTGACTTAAAATTTACCGTCTACTCTTTCAATTATAGACGGGTCGCATACTTGTAGACTGTTATCAAGAACAGGCCTCCAGTTTCTCGCTGATTTTCAACCAAGTTCCTTTCTCGCGGACCGGTAGTAAGATTTCGTCGTAACTTGATCACTTATAATACTGTCTCGTATTCGAATGTCTACGCATTATGTTATAGATACCTGCACATATAAAGTTTACTATGTCTCTAAACTCTGCCTACTGCTTTATAATATTGTCAGAGCTTCGACTTGACGGCCTGTAAGGCCGTGGTCCAACGTTGTTGGGTGCAACCTTTTCTGCCGTACCTTCGACGGCCATCTTAAGTGCAGCCTTAGTCAGCGTGTTGCAGCCTTCTGAACTGACGATGGCTGTCGAAGGCACGGCCGAAATGTTTGCACCCAACAACCTTGGGACCACATACTTATAGTCCGCCAAGCCGAAGTTCTGATAACATTGAAGCCGGCCGTGAGAGACTCAGACTGCTTTATAATGTTTAATATTTATAAAATATTGAAAGTATGTATTTTGGTTTGTACAATATGTTTAAAAAGTATAAACTACTGCTTTATAATGTTTAAAGGAGTATTACTGTTGCTTTATATCACCTCTAGGTTTCGTTTCCCAACTGAATAAGCAGCAAACAAAACTTTAACTGTGAATTTCACATCAGCGCACTTGTCTGTAATGAATAATCCATTTCACAAAAATAAATTGCGAAGGCAGACGTGTTGTTTGGTAACATTTAACAGTTCTGCTCAAGAGGACCGTATGGTTAGGCAGCGTAAAATACATAGGCACCTATGTATAAAATACGATTTCCTTTTATTTATCCCTAAATATATATAACTTTAATACTTAAAGTTTCATAAAATTGACGAGTTTTCGCTGTAATTCTCACAAAGTTTCCCGTCTGCTGGCACGCTTTCACATCGCCTTTAGTGAAGCGTGAATATATTCCACATCGCTTTCAGTAAAGCGTATCTGAGCATCGTACGCGTTAGCGGACTAATAAAGCTGACTTCAATAAGTTCTGTTTGACAGTTTTGAATTATTATAACTTCCCTTCAATTCCTGCTGCTTGTTATCGTAGGCTTGAAGTCAGTGTCCATAATCTTTTTTAATATTATTTATTTGTATTGTTTATAATTGTTTTTAGCTAATAAAACGTGTAGCATTAATTAATTGCATTATTTAAACAAAGTACACTCACCTTAACCATCATTATCATCATCATTACTATAGGATGATATAAAGAGTCAGTATAGCCACACGATCATGATATCTGCATTCATTTGCTAATAGCCAACCTTTCAACTATGTTAACTACCTTTATATCTTTAAAGGATCCGACTGTTGCCTATTTACACGTAACTTTTTTTCAAAAAATTGGGTTAAGTATTTTATCGACCATCTAAGGACCACATGCCAATTTCAATTCTTTACTCCCTGTTCTTTTCTTTTCTCCAATATTCTTTCATCTTTTCGATGTGTCTCTTCTTCCTGTCTTCAGTCTACTTTGAATCTGCTTTTTTCTCTCTCGTACCCTGGAGTCGTTCCATTTATAACACTTTTGCCACGAAAAACTTCTCTTTTAATTGCTTCTTCTGTGTGTATATTATTTTTTTCTAAATCCTTTTAGACTTCTTTAATCCAACTTGCTGTTGAACTATGTTTTTACGATTGGAGAAAATTAAGTCAGAAAAGTGAGAATGATTCCCTATGTTTACAGTCATTCTTTAAATAGGAGCACTATATAGCCTACATGAGATAGCAAATTTATTTTACATGTCACTAAGAGAACGGTATAATTTCATTTTAGCTTTTTCATGTGTGTTAGCTAGGAATTGCTAATGATAATTGTTTTCAGTGTTAATAAATTGTCTTCAGACTTACTGGCCCACACTCAAATATTGCACACATATTCTGAACTCACAGGGTTTGAGAGCGGCGTTACGTGAACGAGTATTGGACTATATATGCGAATTGGAGCCACGAATACTTTAGCAAAACTACTAATACTCTGGTACATATTTGTAACAGTATAACGACTTCGATTACAATTTATCTTTGTCGTACATGAACCGTATAAATTACTTATGTAAAATAATTGAGTACCTATAGGGATTAAATCAGTTTTCCTAAATCTCCGTAATATAGGTCTAAAATGAAGTAGCTTAATTACCTTTGTCTTTAAGCGACTCTAAGTCAAACGTTTGTTCAATTTTTATTATATGAGCGCTGACTTGCTCAATGAAGATACTATTTATTTATTCATAACAATTGCAATTTGTTGCAACAAATTCTACATAGGCCAGACAGGACGTAGCTTCAAACAGAGATACATTGAACAGACAAAGGCACTCCACTCCACTACAGAATCCACCTTTGAAAACCACCTCATTGAAGCAAACCACACATACAAAAACATCGACAATAACATGAACATTCTACACGTACACACAAAAGGCCAAAACTAGACACTCTAGAACAATTGGAAATATACAAACACACGAAAACAAATAAAAACGATATCCTAAACGAACAGACACAATTCAAATCGCACGCATTATTCGAACATATCTCACCTCACACACATAACATCGTTCTTTCGAAATTCGATTCCGTTCCCCACAACAGGACGGACAGCGCTACCAGTGGCAACCTCTGAAGAAGCTTTCTAAAAGTGAAAATCGGTTCAGGTTGTAAGGTAATACTTTATGTTTTTACTCATAAAAAACTTTGTGTTCCGAGTCGTTAATGTAATAGTTGCATTTATTTATTTATTTTTTTAACGTTGCTTACATAAAGTTTCTAAGAATTAAATTCTTTAAAAATTGTAATAAAAATTTACATTTATTTGTTAGCAATTTAAATAAGTAAATTTACAGGAGACCTAAAAGAGAGTTGTTATGACGCCAGTTTTTTAGATTTACGAATCTTTTCTATAAAAATATTCTAGGAATAGCTCTGAAACCCTCTTTTTTCACTTTCCATTCCACAACCTACACCAAACTATCAAATTTATGCTTTAATTTAAGTTTCAACAATTCTAGTATGGCTTAATTGTAGCCATGGATTAGAATCAAGATGAAATTTTTTGCAAACTATAAATCGAAAACGAAACGTTTTCAATCCTGTGTTCATATAATTGTTTTCCTTTATTTCAGCCTGCAAATTGTAAGAAACTGTTATAGTATTGAGCCGTTGCTACTAACAGTTTACAATTCACACTCAATAGCAGGTGCGAAGTTCACACACGCATAAATACACAACATCTAACAAATGCATAAACGATAGCAGTACCTAAGAATACTGTTCTATTGGCCTACACAATATACTTACATATGGACAGTATACACACGCGCGCGCGTTTGATTTTAAATATAAATACAAAGGCTTTTTAAAAATATATGAACAAGTATTTTGTATAAAATAGATACGAAAAACATAACACTACTCCACAACATACAGGAAGGTAAAAAAATGGATTCGTTAGAAATTCTAGAAATTAAAAAAGCAATAAAAAATAACAAAATTTAACAAATGAACAAACTGAATTCTGTGTATTCCCTTTACTAAAAGCTGTTATTTAGTTTAGTTTATTTTATATTTTGCATTTAGATTATATTTAGTTCAGTTAATTTTATATTTTACATTCAGAGTATATTTAGTTTAGTTAATTTTTTATTTTGCATTCAGATTATATTTAGTTTAGTTAAATTTATATTTTGCATTCAGATTGTAGCCTATTTAGTTTTTACAGACACCTGACTTTCCCTTTTCTCCTGCACACCCCCTTAAGAGATGGCCACCACCACCTTTACTCACATCCTGTGTTTAGGTTTTTTAGTTAATTCATCTCTTTGACAAGGGCTTAGGAAGTTGAAACAGCTGTCAGAGTTATATAAAATATGTGAAACGTACCAAGTGATTATATATTTTTAAAAAAAATTTGTATTAACATGTCTCACCAAATGCCCAACGACTCATCAATTAATATCGTTAAATACAAATGTACAGTATAGACGCGAAACACACCGGGCGCGCGCGTACATACAAACACACATATGGGCTCGCGTCTTATCAAAACTAAATGGCAACAGTACAAATATTGTTCGTATGTCGTATGCAATTATCGTACACATGAATAGAATAAACACGCGCCCCCGCACGCCCAAACACACACACACATACACACATCATTAGCCTCCTTCATTCACACGACATATCTGTTATTTATTTTAATAACTGTGAATTGTAAACGGCAAAATAGCGTGTACGTGCATGTGATCTGAACAATAACTGTGATCAGACATATCGGCTCAGTATATATGGAAATAGTTCTTCCGTTTCAAAAATGATGAGTGTGAGGCAATATTTGCAGCTAGGAGAAGAGTTCTCCAAGACGTCTCGAGGGTCATGTTTATTACAGGCCTATTGTTCGTGCGAGGACCATTTTGGCCCCCACACCACCACCTTTACTCCAAGATGACTTACCCTGAACTGTCAGCACAGAAGGCTACCGCAGAGTTTGCGTTAATACGATGTGCCTTTCATATTTATACAAATGTTCGTGTAACACTATCTGTCATTGGTAGAGGTTGATTGACTGCATGGGCGTATTTACGATGGGGGGGGGGCAAACGAGACCGGATTACCCACAGAAGGTCGAATAAGTTTGACAAATGATTTTGTTAATCTCTTAATTTTAGGCAGTTTTATTATTTTTTACGTACGTACACTAATATAGTAGTAACTATTTTTTTAAAGACACAAACAGGTTTATTGAACAGCATCTGCGTATAACTTCGAAGTATGGAACACAGGAACATCAAGTCATTCAACAAGTACTGTGTTATTACCGTTTACTTTAATAGGATAGATTTCATGATGTCATCATACGTTTGTCATCTACTTTGTACTAATGTTAATTCTTTACTAACTGTTTTATTCTTTTGAATGAAGTCGACTAGACCGGATCCCCCCACCCAGACCAAATTCTAGATACGCTTCTGATTGACCGCAGTCGGAGAGAAAAAATATTTTACAGAATAAATTCAATCCTGTAATGAGCAAGTTTGTAATGTAAGGAAATCACTCAATTACACGAATATTCCGATTGTAATTCTATTACCGATCTTTGTAAATATTAATGTTTACTTAGATGGAATTTACTAACATTACTTAGAGAAGATGCACTAATATTTTGTAAAGTGATTATCCAATCGGTTGTAGATTTCAGCATTTAAATTTTATAGACCTATTCATTGATTAACTTATTATAAATTGTGATTCTGATGATGGCAGTAAGCTAAATTAAAACTGTCGAACCAGTGTAAAAAGAATAAAAAATATCTTCTTGCTTATGAAAAAATATAGTCTTGTTTACTATTGATATAAACGGACCCTAGCAATAATACGTGAGAAAATGTATGTACATAAAACGCTACCAGGATCACTTTTTACATGGGCGTGTAGACATTTCGATGCCAGATAAGTGGTGTAATAACTATTTTCTCATTTTTGTTACCATTATAGCCTAAGCGATGGAGACGTGAGAAGCAAAGAAAAAGTGTGAGTAAGGCAAAGTGAATAATTTGTTTGACAAATGATTTAAACATACACCTTTTGTATGTAAGATTGTAAGTTTTATACTGTGCATGTTAACTGTAGCGAGCTTTGCCATTATACAATTGTGAGAGTGTCAGTTTCTTTGTGAGTCACACGAATAGGAATAAGTCTACTGAAAAGAAAAGTAACGCGAGTCTTATTCTTCGACGTATTTTTTAATTGAGCGCTGTCGTTAATAGACTGGTTCCCTGCCGCATATACTGCACACGTGAGAAAACATTAAATTATTATAAGCATTATTCCTATATTCCGCACTGATACAATTTAAACGACTGTATGTGTTCGAAAAACACAAATTAATTGCTTTCGCGTGTGCGTCGTCTGCCTCGATATAATAATTTTGTAGACTCTTCACAGTTCAGAGAGCAAATCCAGGACATTTCCTTTATATGTACCCTCGCTGAAATATCAGTTGTAACAAGATACAGTACTTCCTACGTTTGTTTTTCATTGTTACATTCTTTTTAAATTAACTTCACGAAGTTTTATTACTCAACTTTCTAGTTTGTTTTGTTCCAAGCATTCTAATGTACGATGAGTGACTGTACCACCACGTGTAAAGATAGTTATTATTTTAAAACCTTTGGAAATTTGCTATGTTGCAAAGTGCTGCATCTGAATTTACATCTTTACATAGGCCTATACTGATTTTTTATTTACCTTTAATTATTTGCACATTTACACAATACTGATAATAATTCAGTAAAAGTCAGGCTGCGGATTTTTTAAATATATTTAAGCGTGTATAGTAAAATTGAAAGACAAAGCACCTCCGCAGAAGCCATTTTCATATTGTAAATGGCGAGAGGGGAATGAAGAATTAGTTTTCATGCAAATATCAATGAAAGTTATGTCTTACCTTTTAGTTTTGTTGTTATTTTCAAATGACATTGTTACTCCCGTTTGGAGTCTGCTATTATTATTTCAATTTACTGTTAATTATGCTGTTATTTTAAAGTAATTCTCTTTAGTATTTTTTAAATTGTAGCTAATTTACTTGTATCCTTATTTTAATTATATAATTACGTATCATCATAACTTTCATAATCCTTTAACGCGTTCTTTGCTGTTAAAATTTAAATCTACTTCTCCCGGTAGCTCGTCTGATAAAATTACTCACAATTATTGGCAAACAAGCACTATAAATAAGTTTTATGTTTTACAACTTATTAGTGAAGCGGCCGTTGAAGGAATAAAAATTCCAATTAAAAGTATCTTCGAACATTACTGCAGGCAACTGGGTTACAAACTCACACGTTGTCGACTGTCGGACACACAGAGAGACGTCTAAGTTACATCCCTCAAGTCACAACGTCGTAGTTCACTGCGGTAACGAACCAGGCCGTCTCTGTAACGATATGGAATTATTTCTTGAGAGCATAATCAACAGGAATAACGGTAGTTGTCACATTGGTCTTATCTAGGTCGGACGCAGGACAAATTGGCACCGATACCTTGTTTTACCAACACTTAGTGATAAAACAACGTATTACGGAATGTATTCTGAGAGCCTCAGCTCTGTTAAGATAGTTGTTACCATCTTAAAGCTTTCTTCTTTGTGGAGTATTACACATTTTATACTATTAATTACTTCCACGAAATCCCCAGACCATGTAAATAGTATAAGTTAATCCTCTATGCCTGCTTGAGGAGATTTTAATTTAACTGTGTTATCGTCCCATGTGTTTGTATAAAACAATTTTTGCTCAGGGTATTAGCAATGAAAGCTATTGGCACAAAAAGTTTGTTAGGCTTCTCTGTTACCTGCTTTTATCAATTCTGCAGGGTAGCGGACGTGTGACAAGCGGTTGATAATGTTTAGGCTATATAATATATCTGCTTTCATAAATCGGCAAAATATACTAAAAAATATATTTAAAAACTATTAGAAATTAGTTCATTAAAGTCAAGAGCGCAGATCAAAAACATTTATTTCAACGTCTACAGTGTAATTTGATTGTTTATTTCAATGCATTTATAGAGATAGACTGGGCAACAGTTGCGTATAGAAACCAACGCAGTCCAAATTAGTATTTTTGTGTTTGTTATTGCCATGTTTTATTAAATGGTTTCTGCGATGAATTTTGCAAATTTTAATAAAAAATAACTTGCTGCCTTGAATGTATTATTACGTCAGGCAGGTCTTGTTTTACATAAAATTAATTTTAGTACAGAAATACCAAGCTAAAGCAATCTTGCGTTACGATCGCCATTCCTGATTCAATTACGAAACGTCAGGTAAGGTAGAACATAACAAACGCAGGGCACTCACGAACAAACGTCTACCACTCTCTGATAACAAGCGCTACTTTTAAAGTACCTAGCGAGTCCCATTTGAGTGACTACTGATGGGAACATTTTTTACCAACACATTCTGAAACCAGTAAACAAAGAAAATTAAATATAACCTGCTATAACAAAGGCTATTTGTTGCATTTAGGACAGTTAAGGTACATAAATTAAAAACGTAGATAAACACATAATTTAAAAGCTTTATAAACACTAATGGAGCACAGAGAAATCAGGTGCTAGTGAATTTTATTTTCTGTTCTGCTTCAAGTAGTGAAAATTAAATTAAGTGGTTATATTGTTTGTCAAGAGTTTGAAGTAATTTTATCTGACGAGCTAGCGGGAGAAGTAGGCTTAAATTTTAACAACAAAGGACGCGTTAACGGATTATGAAAATTATGATGATACGTAATTATCTAATTAAAATAAGGATACAAGTAAATTAGCTACAATATTAAATAAATACTAAAAAAAATTACTTTAAATTAACAGTATAATTAACAGTAAATTGATAGCAGATAATATAGATAACAGTAAATAGCAGATTCCAAACGGGAGTAACAATGACATTTGAAAATAACAACAAAACTAAAAGGCAAGGCATAGTTGACAACACTTTAATTGATATTTGCATGACAACTGATTCTTCATTCCCCTCTCGCCATTCACAATATGAAAATGGCTTCTGCGGAGGTACCTTATCTTTCAATTTTACTATACACGCTTGAATATATTTAAAAAATTCACAGCTTGACTTTTACTGAATTATTATTAGTATTGTGTTAATGTGCAAATAATTAAAAGTAAATAAAAAAATCAGTATAGGCCTACGTAAAGATGTTAATATTGGTATTACAAAGTGATGATGCAGCACTTTGCAACATTGCAAATCTCCAAAGGTTTTAAAATAATAAATCTCTTTACACGTGGTGGTACAGTCATGCATCGTATATTAGAATGCTTGGAACAAAACAAACTAGAAAGTTGAATAATAAAAATTTGTCATGTTAGTTTCAAAAAATGTAACAATGAAAAACCAAACGCAGGGTGTACTGTATCGTGTTACTATCTGAAACTAGAACTACTCCACAAATCGACAATCTCAAACCTTATTTAACAGACTAGAACTGGTATTTTGGCGAGGATACATAATAAGTAAACTGCCCTGGATTTGTTCTCTGAACAGTGACGACTCTACAGAATTATATCAAGGCAGAAAACGCACACGCGAAAGCCATTGATTTGTGTTTTCGAACACATACAGTCGTTAAATTTGCTTCAGTGCGGAATATAGGAATAATGCAAACGTAATGTAATGTTTTTTCTCGTGTGGAGTACATGTATCAGAGAACCAGTCTATTAATGACAGCGCTCAATTAAAAAATACGTCGAAGAAAAAGACTCGTGTAACTTTTCTTTTCAGTACTTTTATTCTTATGCACGCGTCTTACAAACAAACTGGCATTCTCACAATTGTATAATGGCAAAGCTCACTACAATTAACATGCACAGTATAAAACTTACAATCTTACATACAAAAGGTGTACGTTTAAATCATTTGTCAAACAAATTATTCACTTTGTCTTACTCAAACTTTTTCTTTGCTTCTCACGTCTCCATCGCTTAGGCTATAATGGTAACAAAAATGAGAAAATAGTTATCTCACCACTTATATGGCATCGAAATGTCTACACGCCCATGTAAAAAGCGATTCTGGTAGCGTTTTATATACATACATTTACTCACATTATTATTGCTAGGGCCTATTTGTATCAATAGTAAACGAGACTATATTTTTTCATAAGAAAGAACATATTTTTTATTCTTTTTACAGTGGTCCGCCAGTTTTAATTTAGTTTATTGCCATCATCAGAATCACAATGTACAATAAGTTAATCAATGAATAGGTCTATAAAAATTTGAATGCTGAAATCTACAACCGAATTGGTAATCAGTTTAAAAAATATTAGTGCATCTCATCTTCTCTAAGTAATGTTAGTAATATAATAAATAAATAATTATTGTAGAGCCAACGTTATTTGAATTGATGACTGTAAAGTGTAACAGTGGATGCCTGGAGAAACGTGGCAACGTAGCGACAGGTACGTGAAAAGACGTGCCCTTCATATGAATACTCTCTTTTCCACCATCAAATAAGCGCGTCATTTTCGTTATAGTTTGTTTTAAATTGGAATGGGACTGGAGTTCAGGAACAGTGTTGCCAGTCTGTGTCGTGTGTAGGGTCCATAGCAAACGTACAATTTGACTGTTGGTACACTCCTTCGCTTTTCTTGTAGGTTTAATAATAATAATAATAATAGTAATATAATGTATACAAACTTTATATGGTTTTAAAGAAGAAAGTTCAGGGAATACTGCAGTATAAATACTAAGCCGACTGAAATAATTTTAATATTTTTTATTTGTATTACAACAGGAAAATGTTTTTAATTATACAAAAACCAAAATACAAAAAGAAATAAGCAAGAAAGTTTTTTTTTATTGTTTGGCCAGTTGAAAACTTCCAGCGGGAAAATTGTAGTAAAAAGTCCATATTTTATTTTGATTTGGAATTATATAATTTTAGGCCTACTTATTTAAAAGTGACAATGGTTTTCCTTACCATTAACTCACTGCGGGCCACGCTGTTTATGCAGTCGTCATGACACCATAAAGATTCAATGCTAATATAGTATCAAATCTAATTAATTGTAAATCAATCTCGGTATTATTTCATTATTTCACTGTTTTTAATGTTAGTTTAATTTATTAATTGCTTTCTCAACAAAAACAATAAATTCTCTTTTTTACAGTTACAGAAATCGTTAAATTTAGTATTTTTTTCTATATGACTTTAATATACTCGTAAATAACGGACTTCCAATAAATAGTCTTTAAAAATACCGTTTTAATTTAACTACTGCAACTCACTAACTAAAACCAGCACTAAACACACGCATGAAAATCACAGAAGAACTTCACGAGTTCTAGGCTATGGTGAAGACTGGCAACGCGCGCCAATTTCCACGACGCTGATTGGACGAATCAGTTTCAGACTAGCTATACTGTAACTAACATACATTAATCTGGAGCTATTTTGTAGACCATACCATTTTTACTCCCACTTTGTATATTTTTGTATTAACCTATAAGATGTACTGTTACATTAAATAATTGTATTGTAATGTTTCTAAACAGTGTTATTATGATTGTAATTTTTTCTAAGTTATATAACGTTATGTTATTTTTTCGTTGATATTGAAAAATTAATAAATGTTTACCTATGTATGTAACACACGATAATTATGGTGACAACAGATAATTATTTCAGAATTGTAACAGATACTAACCTCTTATTTCAGTGAGTCACCTTATATTAAATATTGTTATGATTTAATTTATTTTATAAAAATAATTGTTTTCTGTATTTTAAATAGGCTAAATGTTTTCACATTGTTAAAGCTGTCTACAGTTTCTAGGCAAGTTCCATGAATAATCTATATGTTATATTAGCTTGTGTATTCACGTACAATGATGATCCTTTTTTTTTGGCGATTCTTGCAATTCTCTTTTATTCAGTTACGCATTTCAAAGCTTAATGTATCATCATCATGTTAATTTAAATTAATAGAACTTATAACTCGCTAGAAAAGTATTTGTCAGTTATTTAGACCGAAAATAGCCTAGCAACACCATTACATCGACAACCATGAAAAACACAAGATGGTCGCTCGCCAAATACGAAATTCTGAGCTCCGGATAGCAACACGTGGAAATCCGTGTTGTGGTGCTAATTGATTGTCTTTAATTCCAATAGATGACAAATTTTTGTTAGGAAATTATTAATTTTTCTTAATATAGTGATGGGACTTTAAGCCTTGAAATGCATAGCTGTCCAAAAACGTACAAAGGGGATTGTCAGTGAACAAACTAAGTCCGAAATATTTTATCATGGTTCAGTTGTAAATAAACTCTATTTCTGCAGAAACACAGACGGTATGCGTCATTGCCTTTTTTGAACCGCAAATGTACTAAAGATTATAAGCTTCCAGACACGGATCTCGTTATACCGAAAGGAATGGGTATCCTTATTCCAGTCTACGCTATTCATGATGATCCAGAATACTATCCAGAGCCATTTAAATTTAAACAAGAACGTTTCCTGAATGACGCTACTAAGACAGAAAACAGTTTTAAGTTTATGCCATTCGGAGAAAGACCACGTATGTGTATAGGTGAGTACAAATACATACTGTTACGACGGTCTACTCGATCGTCATAGGTACAGTGGAAACAAAATAAGTACAAGACACCAATTAAGTCACTAATCACACCTTTAATTGTTATAGTAAAACAGTTCGTAATTAACAACACAGTGTCTACAACAAATCAAATGAAATTATTCATACGCAATAAAATGTCCACTAATATTAAAACTCAACTGTATTACAATTATACCGTCCGAATATAAAACGCAACACTTCACTAATAACTACTTGAACGTACACCGTAATAACTCGAACCGCTCTGTAAATATATCGCACTAATACACTCGAACCGCACAGTCAAAAATCTCGCATTGAACTCAAAACTAAGGCTGCGACGCGATGTATTTATAGTTACGCTCACACACCAGAAGCTTCCAAACTGCGTCTTATCTCTCGCGAACTACGTAAATTGCTACGGCCTTGACACAGTCCGAGCGCCCGAGCGGAGCCTGGCACAGTCGAGAAAATTCTCCCAAAATGCGTTTAGTAGCACGTACACCACACGCTTACGTCGAGATCTTTCTGGCGCATTCGATAAACGCGTAGATTGTTCAGTGCTGTCGTAGCACTCCCCCTCCTTAAGCCTGTTCGTCCCGAACTGGCAAAGCGTCTCTAAATTTGTATTTAGCCAGGCGATCTAGGTGGACGACCTTGAATTTTCGCTGTCCTTCCTGTTGAATCCGATAAACAACATCGTTAATCCTTTTTTTTACAGTGTAGGGTCCTTCCCAGTTAGACTGAAGCTTAGGTGAGCGACCACGACGGCGCTTTGGATTGAACAACCAGACCTGATCTCCTTCTTGGAAACCCACACTATTGCTGCGAATGTCATACCGAGTTTTCATTTTATCACTGGCAATCTTGAGCCGTCCTCTTACCAAGCGATTCATTTCTCGCAGTTGGTTTTCTAATTGCGAGAATAGTTCTTTGGCTCTTGGGACTGAGTCTCAGGTGATCCAAACATCAAGTCCCCAGGAAGACGAATCTCCCCCCCCAAACACCAATTTTGCTGGAGTCATGCCGGTTGTGTCATGTACTGATGACCTATACGCCATAAGGAATAGTGGTATACGTTGGTCCCAGTCTGTTTGGTTCTCGTCAACAACTTTCGAAAGATGCTGCTCAAGTGTCCTGTTGAATCTCTCAACCAACCCCTCCGACTGAGGATGCAGAGGCGTTGTCCTGGTCTTTCGAATTCCCAGTAGACGGCATAATTCTTTAAACACTCCTGATTCGAAATTTCTCCCTTGATCCGTATGGATTTCCATAGGGGCTCCATAACGGCAACAGAAGTTGTGAACTAACTGCTTTGCCACAGTGGTAACCTCCTGATTTGGAATTGCGTATGCTTCCACCCACTTAGTAAAGTAGTCACCTACAACCATGTTGCACCGGTTTCCATCGTCAGTAACTGGGAATGGTCCAGCAATGTCTACGGCAATTCTCTCGGAAGGTTGTCCAACGTTATACTGTCTCATTTTTCCCCTGATTCTGGTTTGTGGGCCCTTGCTTGCAGCACATATTTCACACGTCCGAACCCATTCCTCTACGTCGTGGCGAAGATGAAGCCAATAGAATCGCTTCCGTATTTTGTCAAGGGTTTTGTTAAGGCCAAGATGGCCTCCAGATGTTCCATCATGCATCTCCTTCAAAACAGACTGCACTTTACTTCGGGGAACTATCAACTGCATGACCACGTCTCGTCCATCTGCACTTTCCCAAGCCCTTTTCAGCAATCCATTTTCTAAGGTGAGAGATTCCCATTATGGCCAGTAGCCCTTCAGCACTTCGGAACCATGGCAGATATCTTGCCAATCCGGGCGGCGACCTTCCTCTTTTGCTGTCAAGATCGGTCCAATGTCTTCATCAGTCATCTGTTCTTGTCGACTGTCTTGTGTTGTCCAGCCATCAGCCAGGAAATCTACAGTGATGGCTTGAACATGTTCGCTTGAGTTTTGTTCTTCCTTTCTGTGGCAATGTCGGCAGTCTTCCGGGCACGGTCTTCGTGATAAGCCATCTGCATTACCATGCAGGCGCTCCCGCCGATGTTGTACCTTGAAGTTGTACTCTTGCAGACGTTCGAGCCACCTTGCCAACTGTCCTTCCGGATTTTTAAATCTCAAGAGCCATGCAAGTGCAGCATGGTCGGTACGTAGTGAAAACTCTCTCCCATAGAGGTATTTATGGAAGTGCTCCAAAGCTCTGACAATTGCCAACAACTCTCTTCTTGTAACACAATAATTTCTCTCTGGTTTAGAAAGCGTCTTGCTGTAATACGCTATTACTCGTTCTTCACCGTTCTGCACTTGAGACAAAACTGCTCCTAGACCAGTATTGCTTGCGTCTGTGTCTACGATGTACTTCCCTTCGGAAGCTGGAAAAGCGAGAATTGGCTGCGAACATAATGCAATCTTCAACGTTCTAAATGCTTGTTCACACTCTCTCGACCATTGGAAGTTTCGTTTATTTTCCGTTAGCTCATGTAGTGGTTTAGCCATAGTAGCGAAGCCTTTCACAAAACGTCGGTAATATGAGCATAACCCCAGGAAACTCCGAACTTCGTGTTTATTCTTCGGAACTGGCCAGTCTCTTACGGTGTCTACTTTATTAGGATCCATGCTAACGCCCGCTGCCGAAACCAGATGGCCCAAATACTGTACTTCCTTCTGGAATAGAGAACACTTCTTCGGGCTCAGTTTCAGTTGTGCACCGTGAATTCTCGTTAGAACTTCCTTAAGGTTTTCCAAGTGATCTTCGAAAGTCTTCCCGATCACTATGACGTCGTCTAAGTAAACAAGGCAAGTTTTCCACGTCAGGCCTCGGAGTATCAGGTCCATCAATCTCTCAAATGTTGCCGGTGCATTACAGAGTCCAAATGGCATGACGTTAAATTGGAATAAGCCACTTGGGGTCGAGAAAGCGGTCTTTTCCTTGTCTTCTTGATGAAGACCCACTTGCCAATATCCACTCTTCAGGTCCAATGTGGAAAACCACTGTGCTCCGGACAACGTGCCGAGTGTATCGTCAACGCGAGGTAATGGATAGCAGTCTTTCTTTTTAACGTCATTTAACCTCCGGTAGTCTACGCAGAAACGCAATCCACCATCCTTCTTCGCTACCAGCACTACAGGGGAAGACCAAGCACTTGACGAAGGTTCAATTACTCCCTCTGTCAACATGTCCTGTACTAACCGAGACATCTCCTCTTGTTTAGATAATGGAGGCCTTCGAGGAGGTTGGCGTATCGGTGTTGTGTCCCCGGTATTGATGCGATGTTGCACAAGAGAGGTTCTTCCCAGTGACTGTCCCCGAACTGCAAAACAATCTTTCAATTCGTGTAAAAACTGTCCGAGTTCTTTTACCTCACCACTTGAGAGGTCGTTAGAAGATCTGTTCAATAATTCTTGCAGTTCCTCTGGTAATTTAGAAGTATCCGACGAACTGGGTCTTCGTTGCGTTATTCCGGCTACCCAGGCCACAGGAGTTAATTTGCCTAGGAGCGTATTGCTTTGTAAAGTGATAGCTTGATCCAAAATATTCGCCACTCTAATAGGTACATTTCCGGTTCCGTCAGGTTTTACTAAACTTCTGGCAATTAGTATGCCCGGTGTGCTGACTACATGGGGTTCGAATATAGAGCACTGATTGCCCCTAGTATCTACCGCAGTTCTAACCATGATGATCTTTTCGGAGTTTGGCGGAACAGTTACGGCCACTTGGTTTATGACGTCCATCGATTTTTCTGCTGTCGTCATTGTTGATAGCATTACCTCTTCGCCTCCGATTCTCAAGACATTGTTTTTGAAGTCGACTATAAATCCGTATGCGTTCATAACGTCCACACCAAGAATTGCTTCATCCACAATGTCTGCAACAAGTACTTGATGATTAAACTCAAGTCTACCGAGGCGTAGGTGTATCTCCACTTTTCCATACACTTTTACAGGCCGTCCAGTAGCTGTTCGCAAGCTGCAAGAGCACCAGATTGGCTTGAGATCTTTCACCACGTCGGGCACACAATAGAAACTGTTGCGCCTGTGTCAACTGTAATCGAGGTTGGCCTTTCTTGAACAAATCCGGTAACTACCAAGCTCCCGGTGTTTTTCTGAAGCGTAGAAATTGCGTATTCTCTAGGGGCTTCGTTCCTCCAGTTAGTCAGCACACGCCCCGTTGCACCGACTATTGCTCGTTTCCCTGCTGCTGAATTCTAACCCGACAATCTCGTTGTAGATGTCCAGGTTTCCCGCATCGATAACACTTCGGTCTTCCATCCTTTCTTATTTTATTCTGTGGCGCCGACCGTCGAGTCTCTGTTCCTTGTTCTTCTTCCTCATCGTCTGTGCCGTCTCGATCTTTTAGCTCGCGTACTTTATGACTTGTCCAACCAGACGCTGATTTGGCGGCCTCAAATTGCAAAGCATGTGCCAGGGCGTCCGCACTGTTCTGGTGTCTTGCCATTCGTAACACTTGCTGTAGTTCGTTATCTCGGACACCGGCAGTAAATGTCTGAATCGCAAAACGCGTTCAAAAATCTTCTGGCGCTTCAGGATAGGCCAGTCTAATTAGTCTGTCGATACTTGCTTCAAACTCTTGAAGACTTTCCCCGGAATGCTGTCGCCTTGCTCTCAACTGGGTGCAGTACACATCTCGCAAATGTTTATTACCATACCGTAATTCCAGAGCTTTTATCAACTCGGCATAGGTGTTCTGGCTGTCAGGTGGCACTTTCTGTAGTAGTTCTGCCGCGGGTCCTTTTAATGCAAGAACAAGTGAAACAGCCTTGTCTTTTTCTGTCCAATTATTTGCGCATGCAGCAGCTTCAAATTGGCGGAGGTACGTTGCCCAGTGAGTGCTTCCGTCAAAGGTTGGAGCTTTGACATGAACTGTGCCTACTGCAGGCAAAGTGACTTTCTCTGTTAACTTATTTTCTGTGTATTTTTCTGTCTTGATCACTGGTACAGTCTGTTCAGAAATTTGTTTTGGTTGAATCTTCATGCACTGTTCAACTTCAATTTTAATTTGTTCTCTTATGTTTGCCATTGAGTTTTCTACTGCAGATATTTTTGTTGACATAACTTCTTCCACAGTCAAGACAGATTTTTCTACTTTAGCTATTTTATTTGACATGGATTCTTCTACGTCAGATATTCTGGTAATATGATTGTTGAGCTCACCTCGTAATTCACCTACGTCACCACGTAGGAGACCCAATTCTGCGGTAGTATGTTCTTGCATCTGCTTTTGTTCATGAATTAATGCTTTGATGTCATCTGCCTCCTGCTTGCGTTTTTCATCCTGTCGTTTCTCTGCTTCTTCTGAATCCTGTCGTCGTCGTTCTTCTGTCTGCAACAACAGCGCCTAGAAATTTTCCATCATCTGAGTGGCATCCATTGTTTTTCGATTAACTACGAATTACACTCGTCTTGTACAAAGTATCCACTGTTTCCACTGTTAACCGTTCTATCCCAGTTCTGACACCACTGTTACGACGGTCTACTCGATCGTCGTAGGTACAGTGGAAACAAAATAAGTACAAGACACCAATTAAGTCACTAATCACACCTTTAATTGTTATAGTAAAACAGTTCGTAATTAACAACACAGTGTCTACAACAAATCAAATGAAATTGTTCATACGCAATAAAATGTCCACTAATATTAAAACTCAACTGTATTACAATTATGCCGTCCGAATATAAAACGCAACACTTCACTAATAACTACTTGAACGTACACCGTAATAACTCGAACCGCTCTGTAAATATATCGCACTAATACTCTCGAACCGCACAGTCAAAAATCTCGCATTGAACTCAAAACTAAGGCCGCGACGCGATGTATTTATAGTTACGCTCACACACCAGAAGCTTCCAAACTGCGTCTTATCTCTCGCGAACTACGTAAATTGCTACGGCCTTGACACAGTCCGAGCGCCCGAGCGGAGCCTGACACAGTCGAGAAAATTCTCGCAAAATGCGTTTAGTAGCACGTACACCACACGCTTACGTCGAGATCTTTCTGGCGCATTCGATAAACGCGTAGATTGTTCTGTGTTGTCGTAGCAATACGTTTCCAGGAAAACATTTAGTCATATCGGCCACGTTTCAGTGCCGGTAAACTAATACATAAGCCAATCATATACATAATACACAAATGTACAGAGTGTAACGTAAAAGCCACCACCACTATACTTATTTGAATTCCACATATCAATAAAAGAAAACTAGTTTTTATAGACACAGATCCGGAAAGCATGTTGCAGATGGGTATACATTTGTTAAATCGTATCTGTAAAGACTCTGGATTAGAAATATCCACACTTAAGACCAAGGTAGAACTGATCCCGTTCGGGCAACAATTTGTTATAGATGGTACTGTCCTGGAACAAGTCAGGAATGTTGAATACCTGGGCCACAGTGTGTCTTGTAATTTTCTAAGTTTCCTTTCTTCCTTCCTCTATTTGATATCAATTCCCAGACTCCTTTGGTTATCCATCATTGCATATGACCATAGTACATAATTATTGTTCTGGGACTACAGTGGCAGGATATTCCCATCAACTGCTTAATACATCTGACATATTGGTTCGTTTTGAACTCTCTATCCAGCGACTGCAGACTGTGTCTACAGAACGTGATGACAACGATATTCAACCAAAAGTGCTGAGGACAGCTACTAGTCGGTGAATGCCGTCAAGGGGACGTAGATAGGCAATTTGGGTAACTTCTTCGCATCGTGTGTTTAATGTGTTTAATACGATGAAATCTATTTCAAGATATAAGTAACGTGTAGGACTTTATTATGTATTAAATTAGAATATAAGTACAAGTATTTCTTATAGAGATATGAGTATTTCTTGGAATTTTGGTAAGTGAAATATACTCAATTGAGGAACATTCTAAAATAGACGAAAATATTTTCATTCTAGTTGCTATTATTGACACTAAATGTTCTCCATAAAAAATATAGTTTGCATACATACCATAAAGTTGTATTTGTGCTGTACGAATAGTAAGTAACAAAGATAGCAATTCAATTCTAGCTGGAATACCGTGTCTCTTGTAAAAAAAAAAAAATAATGGTGACAGTTGTAAGGGCATGTTAGAGCGACTTCATTGATAACAAACAAGATTATTTTAATAATATTAATATTAATCGCATGCGCACTTGACAGTTCTGTTGTAACATTGGAAACAATTACTCAGCAGTCAACTTTGTTGCATGTAATCGTTTTGATGTGTTGCAAATGAAGACATGCATGTCTATGTTGATAAATAACTTCAAATTTTCACATACGGCAGACAATCCGTCACCAGTTAGAATAGAGAGGAAGGTGTTCATTACGACGCCAGAGACATCAATTGTATTGAAGATATCCAAACGTTAAAACAAGTCAATTACATAATGTTACATTTTTTGAATCTTTCTTTTGAGCGGAAACAGCTTTCAGTTTAATGGAAATTATTTGTACACTATACTACTTTGAATTTACTTACGACAGAACACCATTTAGCTAAGGTCCTCCTGTGTTACATATTACATAAATCAGTGAACAGTATGCAGGGGTACACATCAATTCTGGAAGCTAACTTGAAGCTTACAATTGTCCAGTACACAGTAAAATAACAATAAATGTTACTTGCTTAACAGTGTTGTACTAAATATTACAAGTCCAAGTACAGATGTCCACACAGGATAGCTCACACTTATCACTTTACTCCAAGCACATTCTGTATCGCAGTATTAACTAAACTAAATCCGCTTCTAAATTCTATGTTTATACACGTCTGGAAAGCGTACCTCGAAATGTGTAGAGCGATGCGTAATTCTGCCGCTGACACAGCGCGTGGAAACTACCACGCAGTCACACATGTTCTCTTCCTCCTCAGAGAAACCATTGTTAAGATATTAGTATATAAACGCACCTGATAACGTGTTAATAGCTTTGAATAACAGAAGACTTAAACTTAAGTATAAAATATTTTTCCTGTATGTTATTCTACAAATATAGTTATTGCTTTCACCTTTTATGATGAGTTTATACTATGTCATTGCTTAGAAACCTTACTGACGACTGTTGTACCTGACATATTTCACTTCTTTCAGTGAAGCGCGCCTGGACACTTGCTTGTGAGTAAACTAACAAAGCTCACTTCAATTAGTGATCTCTTTTATTGACAGTTTTCCCAGATCTTGGCAAGACGTCTCTTACATTCTTGCAAGAACGAGTCTGTTATTGTAGACTTGAAGACATTGTTTAAAATTTTCATTTCATAATAATTACTTGTACTCCTAATTTTTAGCTATGCTAAATCTTCTGTAATTTAATTGTTCAGTTTTTAAACAAACTACGAGCACCGACCCCGCCGTCGTTGTCATCGTCGTCATCATCATCATCATCATCATCATCATCATCATCATCATCATCATCATCATCGTCGTCGTCGTCGTCGTCGTCGTCGTCGTCGTCATCGAAATCAATACTATTGTCCAAAATTTAAGTCATGCAGCCATTTCACTGTGGTTCACGTACCAATATCTTTGAAAGACGTTTCCTACCCTTTAAGAATCTAGCTTTTTCTTCTTGCATGTAACTTTGTTTTAACAATGTGGCATAGTCATTTCAATTTATCATATGAATTGAATATTTAAAATTTCTTTCTTTTCAATTGTTAAAATTTATAAATTACGTCTTACGGTTACTAAATGTTCTCTTATTACTTAATGTATCCGAATGTTTTATGTTCAGCTATTAACCTATCGTAAACTAAAAACGCTTTTCACGTCTGTTAGTGAGCGTGACATAGTACTGTACAATCTCAAACGAATAAAAACTTCTTAATTGATGTACTAATTAATTTCCTTGTCGCTAACAAGTCAATTAATTGCAGATCGTTGGCTAGTGTAAGTAAATAATGAAATTACATCATACTATAACATTTTCTTAAATAGCATTATAAATACAGAATGGGCAATATTTAAATTTGTCTACATTTGTAATATATTACACTTACCTAATATTGGTAAGTTTATTTTCCAGAATTGGTTACCGTAACGTTGTTGTATTAACAGTAACCATAAATCATCAACAAAATAACGTGTGATTATTTTAACATTTCAATTTGAAGTAGATGTTGCTGATAGCCGTGGTATTAATGCTCATTTTTCTGGTGAACATCATATTCCTAACAGGAGCTAGAACATTCTCACCTTGGAGCAAGTTTGGTCAATATGTTAATCAGATTCCACTGATGCTTTACACAGTGTGGTTCGAAGGAAGAAACCACATTTAATGCAACTAGATTTATTGTGGATTTTCCTCATTAATATCGTTTTGTAAAAACAAATGTAAAACAGGAGCAGAAGAAACTCAGAGATTTCTTCTAATAAATACATTTTGAAAGTGTTAATTTTTTTTTTATAATTTAACATTTTCCCTTGAGACACACTACGAAATGCAAATTACAATAAGGTATAATTTCTGTTTTTGGCAAATTGAGTAATTTTTATCTTTTGCAATAATTTGTAATTCTTTTGCTTTGTAATAACTTTAAACTCTTTTACTACAAAATAGTGAGTTATTCTTCTGTCTAATTGTTAAAGTATACGGACAAAAAGTGTTCATGAAAATCAATTTATGGTAAAGACAACGTGAAAAACCGTATTCAAACTTGGTTATTAACAAACACATTTTAAATAGCACTTGAATAATATTGTTTATATTACTATATTAAGTTCCAACAAAATACAGTTAAATCCACACAAATGAGACAAGTAGTGTTGTGTCACAGGCTGTAAAAGACGTCACTAAGTATTTCCTTTTCTTTGTTGACATACGCCCATATTCAATTAGGAATGTCTCTCATGACAAATAAATTAGATGAAAAAGTTTCCTTAACGTGCCGTTTTTAAAAATAATTCTATATCTACTGATTTGTATAGAAGACAGTGTTAATTTACATTGTTTGTGTTTAGAAAGGTCTAAGTTATAATAAACGACCATGTGTAAATTGTTGTTGAATGCTTCAGAAGACACAATAATATGAATAGTCGATGTATTGATTTCTGTAATTATTGTGTGGTAACGTAAAGGGTATATAATGTTTTTCTCGATAATAATTGATAGTATTCTGTATATCCCTGTAAACTACTTATTTTTACTCAGCGTCCTTCCGGCGTTACTCAGTATTCAGTGAACTTACCTGACTGTTATTTTCTGTACTGGTATTTAAGTTTCTATTATTTGACACAATTCAGTGAGAATGATTCCCGGTAATTAGAAGCATTATTTTATAAACACGTATGAGTATTAGTTGGAGAATTACCTGTTTTGAATGTTGAAGAGGTGGGAGAAATTTTGTGCTAGGCTGAGTTCTAATTGAGCCCTTCATGTTACAGACTATAATTGACGTAACTAAATTGCAAATCAGTTTCATGAAACGAGATAATCGAGTGTGACTTCATAACGTTTACATAATTTGTTATATCCATCCTATATTTTTGCTATAAAAAGTAGACGATTTACATTTTTAAAATAACGTTCAATACATTGTAAAAAACAAAACATATCAATAGAGGAATTACAGAATTCAGATGGTACTCTGCGTAGGTTTATTTATAACATACATCCTGAGGTCTCGTGAAGTGACATGTTCTCTTTGAACTTCTTGTAAGTTGTTCTGTTATTGATGTTAAGTTGAAATTCTTCACCATACTGGTCGGTATAATGCAGTATCCGTTTCTCGTCAAATGTACGAAAGCTTTTGAAACCATCAGTGAGAATAAAACATTATTGAACCATCTGTTATGAAGGCTATCACGGCCAGAGGTAACTGTTAAAACTGTTTTATTCCGGATGTTGGGCTGTAGTCGATTGCTTATGATCTCGTGACTAATCCGTTTGGCCATACATCCTGAAGCCATCGTCAATAGAAAATAAAAATAAAAAAAAACGTTCGCAAGAACAGCGGGCCGAACGCACCTCACATTTGCGGAGCAAGCAATAACCAAGTCGAGAAAACAAGGTTCCCTACATAACTGCAGTTGTTCTAAGCGACCATGTCTAGCTGGTCTGTTATTCTTCTTTTCCAGCTGTAGACCGGCTCCGAAGATGTGGCCAAAACATTTGGACGCGAGAATATGGGCAATTGGTAACGGCACAACAACCCGGAATATGTTAGTTTTAACAACACTACTGAGTATGAACCTTTCTGTTTCGTCAGAAATTATTTAGATTGACACACACACACAACACACATTAATATTCCGTTTTTAATTTTTATTTTTTTAATTCATTAGCTTTACCGAGAATACTAACAATGTACATAAAGCTGCACCTATTAGTTGTTTAACCTTTTAAATTTCCCATTACTATTTTAGTTTTCAAATTTATTTTGTGGGTGATAAGATTTCTGTCTCTATTCCGCTTGGTGTATATCAGTTTGTGCGTTACGCGTGCAGTCGACTGCTGCTAAACGATAGCAAAAGTGGGTTAACTACTGTTTTATATTTCTGAGGAAATCAAAATATAGGAATTACTCAGGAATTTTTAATATACATATTAGTCATAAACTCAGCACAAAGTGTAAAAATATTGACATATTTTGACTCAGCCTGAAAAAAACACAAAAGCCTTCACCTAACGGAGGATATGTTCAAGGAAAGAAGCTGGAGGGAAAATCTTATTTTTATTTCTATTTTATGTATTAATTAAAACTCAGTTTTGTTTGATTAACACATAACAAGGATTGTAATAATTGTACTTATTTCAAAAACGTTATTCTTCTTGGAGTAAAAGAATGCTGAATAATATTATATTATAAAATTCAGAGGTAAGTTACAGCTCGAAGCAGACACAATAAAAAGTAAATAACATCGTGCTCAGTAAAACAAAAAAAATATTATATTAGTGAGATCTTTAATACATAGAATTAAGTGACTTTATATATGTGTTATTTAAAAGACTACAATTATTGACAAAAGTGTGGTCTGTGCTTTACAACTTTCATGAAGTAAAACGAAAACACAAATAAATAGCTTACAAGACCATGATGCACGATGTCATGATAATCAAATGCCAAACACAACATAACGGTCTGTACGGTATATACATACGAACATAACGATCTGTACATCTGAACATGTGCTGCGTTTGTTCTGAACACATTACACATTACACAATTTACTGTTCAAAATATTTAGATCGTGTGTGTGTTTTCTGTTTTTACTTAATGTTAATCCATCATGTTCAATCCGTTGTGTCCTGTAAGCGTGTCTGTTTTTATGTCAGTACGTTCCAGACTATTACTACGTTTCATTTTCTTCGACCAATCAAAGATTTCCCTTCACCTCAACAATCCTATAAGTTTTGTTTCTTTTCCGTCCCACTTTCTCATTTCTAATATTTTCCTGTATCACGGGAACTGACAATATCAACAATAGCAACAGAAATTTTAAAGAGTAAGTATGGAGTAGATTCCACGTTTGTAGAGAATAATAATTTATTTACTAACACATTCGTCATAGAACTACTGAGAAGGCGAGCCTACAAAGGTAATTCTCACATTTGTATGTGGTACGTATTTCCACTTACAGCAGGTCTCTTTTGTGTATACAGCAGATGTCGGTACACAGCTGGTAGGAGGAATTAAAAAATTAAAAACAATTAAAAATTGATCATTTACGAGACCTTCATTGTTTTGTTTGGAATCAACAATTTCATAGAGCTATATTTGTATACTTGATAGAGCTGAACACACGGTCACAATATATGAATATAAACCCTTTTTATATTTAAGGATGAATGATTGTGAGAGGGTAATGGATCTCTTTTAGCTGATTACGACTTGGAATTTTGTAAACGGCTGTGGAAACCAAAACTCGGCATTAGATGTACACTGAATAGAGCACGCTGTTGAATAGGCTAAAAATGAAGTAGTCGCAAGCCAACAGCAAGCCTTCGTAAGCCTGTGATAATGGTTTTAGTGAAATATTGTTAGTATGGGCTTGAAAAGTGCGTGAGTAGGATACGCATCGCTATGGTGCTAAGCTCATGCGATGTAATGTGTATGTGATGTCATTATTCTATTTCTCTTATGCGAGCTTCAAATCTGTCACATTAGTTTATGTGATACGGTGAGCGCTCTTAGTTTATTCTCTCATCCATTCCGTTCTTTTTGTTTGCATAAATATTATTAAAATAGTGCGATTCAGTTTTGCTCATTTCTGCAGCATACATTTCTGCGCAGTAATCCAACTAATTCTTTCTGTTTGACACGGTACATACGGAGAACAGCTTACTTGGAGACTGAAGTCAGGTTGTCCTACCAATGCCGCTAACGACTGCTTTCGAACACTGTTCAACGGTTTACGCTAAAACGAATACTACTTACCTATATCAAAATCTCTACACACAGAAATTAATAAAAAAAACCTATTTCTGCTTTCCCTGAAAAAATGAGTGCTTTCCACATATTATTAATAATACATTTAACGTGAAAAACTGAAAATCAAAGTAATTATTATTTTCTGTGTTTTTGGGTACGTGCTTGTGTGTCGAAAAAATGTGTACACACACGACATTCACAGTACTTTGTGCACGTACTTTTAAGTTAATTCGCATTGCATAGCACAGTAATAAACATTCCATTCGTTATAACAGTAAAGGATATTCTCTTACGTAGTTTGCCATTTAGGTAACACTTCAGGTTTATTGCAATTGCTTTAGTAACTGTATATGACAGACGAGACCCCAGTAATCAGTCAAGTGTTGATTTTAAGATTCCTTATAACTTGAAAATTGAGTATAAGTTTTTCTCAAGTTTCCTTGAAATATAATTATTTAACATAATATTTCGTTTCTATTTAAACATTTTTGCAACAAACATAGTGTTGTAGTATTAAGGTATCAAATTAAAAGTGTATAACTAAACAACTTAAGGGACAGGATTAATATGTGAGAGATATTATTAAAACAATTTTCAAATTAAAAAGTTTTATTACATTGAATTCAATAATCTTCATACACAGTATTACTATTATACCTATAATTTAGGCATTATCTTCAATGAAAAATAACAATATCATTAAGTTTAGAAAGTCAAATAAACAATTAATATGCTTTGCACCACTTCAAACGACTTGCAACTGCATCACTATAAAAACCGTCAGTTTATATGAAACCTTTAAATACATGTGTTTTTTCAGAATTTTATTTGATGAGTCCTAACACTACATTAAACAATCCACACACTCGACTTTGTAGTTTGTTTGTTTCGTTGTGGCTGTTCATAAATGTATTATAAAACAATGCTCCTATTAGTAATCACTTAAATGGGTCTGACGACTGCGGTAAAAGTGGCGCTCGTTATCACAGAGTTGTTTACGGTAGTCCGTGATTGCCCTGCGTTTGTTACGTTCCACATTACCTGACGTCTCGTAATTGAATCAGAAATTGTGATCGTAAGCTAGATTGTTTTTGCTTGGTATTACTGCCCAAAAATAAACTGGAAATAAAACAAAACCTATGTGACGTATCAGTAAACTAAAGATCGTATATTAATTTTTAATTAATCGTTTGTATCATACATTGCAGAAAAAGTGTCATAAAACATGGCAGAAACACACATTACAAAAATTTTACTCGTCACTTTAGTGAAGTCGTTTGTACACGTAACTGTTTACACAGAAAAATTCTGTGAAACTATTTAAGTAATTCCTCATTCAATATGAAAAATCAAATTATACTGTAGATATTATAAAGTATAATTATTGTTGATCTACGCTCTTAACTTAACTGAACTCACGTTCTAGCTGTATAGTATATGAAATATTATACAGTTTTATGTAGTTTTATATAAATATATTATATAGTTTTATGATCTACAGTTTTCATGAAAGCAGAAATATTGGTTAAGTGAACATCATCAACTAATTTAGATACATCTCCTATCCTACAAAAATTGATAAAATAAAGTAACTGAGAAGCCTAACAAAATTGTGGGCAGCAATGCTTTGTAATTCTAACGCGAAGAATCAATATACGCTGAGCAACCAATAAATTTGTACAAACACAATGGACTATAACACTATGACATTAAAATAATCTGAAATAGGCGTGAAGGTTACATTATTCTATCTATGTGTCTTGGAAGTTTAGTGGAAATAACTAATGGTATGAAATATTTCGTAGCTACTAAGAAGAAAGCTTTAAGCTTTAAACGAGCTTATTCACCTATCAGTGAGTATTTGGTATTAGTTTGAGATCGTCTTCGGTCATAACCATGGGAATCGTCTTAAACTAAAGTATTTTACGTCCTGCGTCTCATCCACATCAAAACCATTTGACAACATCCGGTGTAAGTGAGGTCAAGTAATTCAGCCTAAATGAGTCGGGTCGTACGAATTAACTTGGTGCAACGTCGCAGCTGAAGGAACATTTCCAGTTGTAAGATAAAGAAATGCGGTACGACTTACTGAAAAATTGTATTAAATCTAAGAAAATCGAATGTTTCTGCCAATAACTGTATACAAACATTTGTTATTATTAGCCTACATATCTAATCATTAAAGTGGATTAATACCTGTTACAGCAACAAATAAGTGCTGATTGACACTGTTACAATCGATCTGATTCACTCTCCAAAAGAGTATGATAATTACCGTTGAAATAATATTAATTTTGTGGAAGACTTGTATTTACTACTCAGTTGCAGGCTACTAAATCTAATCATTTTCCATCCAACTTTACAAAACTAAATGTGATCGTCCAGTGAACAATGTTTTCATACCAAGACTTTAATCACTGCACCCGCACATCAGCGATCAGTATTGCACTACTAAAACACCGCAAGTGACGACTGGTATTATCCACGTTATGTGATATCTCTGTTATCAATTTACCCTTGCTCCATTAATTTATTACTTGGTTCACCGTAATAGCTTTCCACGTTTTGAGAACTGAATTTTCAAGGTGTTGGAATTTTTTGCAATGTGCGACTCGGAACAAGAAATTGAATTCTTCTCCCAGAATTAAAGAGAATGTTAGCTTTTGTGATTAACATATCAGTCCAGTACTCGTAGGGATGTCCCATGAATTCTTGAATCTTGGAAGTGATAGAGCCAACAGATGATCCTTGTGATCTACTGCAATTCTTTGGTGAAGACTTTTGTGTGAGATGCAAATCTCGTTTCTACATCTACTGCAGGAGAGATATTTTCCTGTTAGTTGCAAAGAGAGAAGTGAAGTTTTTACTGTACCTGTGATAACGATGTTGCTCTTTGTCGATACAGGGTTAAGACATGACAAGTTTGGTGCTATTAAAAGTAAACCTTACACGAACTGTAAACTGATGGTATAATGTAGTTTCTTTAAATTTACACTGAAAACAAGGAGTGACGTAACCTAATAACAAACACTGTTACATCACGTTTAAAAGGAATAAATCCCAAATTTTAGTACCAAGCCACGTGTTGTTCAATCAAATATATTGCAACTTACCGTCTGCGGCTTTTGAAACAACGTCTTCACTATAAAGTTAACATGTTTCGGGACACTTGTCCCATCCTCAGAACTTAAAATGTTCGTGTATCAGTTAACGTTGATACAGTTGTGAAATAATTAAAATATTAAAATCCAATATGAAACAAAATCACAATATTAAATGTTTAAAACGAGCGCGACGGTTAAACGATGTAATCGTACGGTGACTGACCGCGCACTCTCACCGTCACCGTACGATGTACATCGTTTAACCGTCGCGCTCGTTTTAAACATTTAATATTGTGATTTTGTTTCATATTGGATTTTAATATTTTAATTATTTGACAACTGTATCAACGTTAAATGATACACGAACATTTTAAGTTCTCAGGATGGGACAAGTGTCCCGAAACATGTTAACTTTATAGTGAAGACGTTGTTTCAAAAGCCGCAGACGGTAAGTTGCAATATATTTGATTGTTACACCACACTGTTGGAACAGAAACACTTAACTGGTAGTGTTCTCTCGTCTTGTTCATTTATGAAATGACCTCAGAGGTCACGACTCGAGGACTTTCATAAATAAACCAATTTTCTAAATAATATTATGCACTAAAATTTAGTTGATCCCTGTTACAAACGTTTAAACAGAATGAATACTTAAGTATTCTTGTGCAGCAATAAAGCACAAAATTCCAAAACTTGTGACAAAACCTTTTTCATAAATTAGTGATTTTAGTAAAAATGGAAGAAAGGTGATATTTTCATGGTACTAAATGAAAGCTATGTTATTTTTTGCTTGACCGCAATAGTCCTTGATCTAACAAAGCTGTAAACATACGGATCGCAATCGAATTCTGATTGAAATTCAAGATAGTAAGGAATTCATTTACTTAATGAAGGGAGCGAAAATTTCAGAATTAGTTGTAATGTTCTTAAAAAGGATTAAATTTTGATAATAGTTTAAAGACAGCGTTTTAAATTTCAGGGGCACTGCACTGTAACTATTACCTTTCCGTAGAGATATTAATATAGTTATGTATGCAAACTAGTTTACACATTTTCTTTAAACAATAAGAGTGGAAAATCATAAGATTATAATTATTCTTATAATTAAAATTAAAATTCTTAAAATTGTTATTCTTTTTCTGTAAAATTATAAGAGTAATATAAGTTACCACAGTCTACGGACACAGAAAATTTAACCAGATTATTTCACCCGTAGCTGAATGTGATATCTTGTCTCTAATTTGCCGGAAAACTAATTTATTCAAAGGTTACAGCGAAGCTAGAGTTTGTTTATATTCTGTAGCTTATACAGTGCTGGCAATGTAAAAGTTTTATTAGGTAGCCAGAGAACTATAATCGTAAAATTGTTTTGTGGTTAAAAAAACTTCAACAAAAGTAGAATATTTATATGTAAAAACTATTTACCACACATTAAAATTTGCATTTTTGAAAATTTTAATTTTCTTCTAAGAAGATATTACATGATGTTCTTATACCGGAGAATTGCTTTGGGCTGTAAGATATAAGGCTAAAGGGCAAAAAATAATTTACAGATTAATGGAATTTAAGTCCTAATTGAAGCTCGTAAAAGTAATTAATAGTTTAAACTGTGGATTTCATGTTTAAGGTTACAAACATAATTAGTCTTATAGTTAAATAATAATTTAGTCTTTGCAGAATGCTTTATGTTTTTGTAGGATTATTGTTAGATTTTATGAATACCGGTGTTTCATTCAAATTACTAAAGGCGTTATCAGCATCAATTTTCCAACTACATTTTCCCATCACTCATTTAATTCATGTTACCTCTATTTAATAACTCTATTCTTTTAAATACAACACTTGGCTGATTTCAATAAACTAATTTTACAAGTAGGTAATTTTCAGTATAATTAGCTTCCGGTCTGTTGAGCCATGATCCCCTTTTTAACAATACGTTTCAGTGTAGTTGCAAGAATTATGGTTTTCATGGTCTACCGTTCACAGTCGCACTTGTGTAGACGTCGTCAGTCGCTGGCGGAGCATGACTGTGAAGAGGAGACCACTGAAAATGACAGCTGCAAATGACTGGTGATCTAGAAAGAGGCCCACGGCACAAAAGACGGAAGAGACATAGAATTTGACTCCGACCGTAAAAGTCCTAATAGAATTTATTTCCAGCGATCTTACACTATTATGTGGTTAGAAATCACAGACATATGAACATATGAAACCTGAAGAATCTCTCTACTTTATGTGCCCCCTTTGCTTTTGTATACAGGAAATATTTTACCGAAATAACTCAAAGGTTATCACAGTAACGATTGTTTTGTGAGAAGATATTCGTAAGAGACAGTTTCTGAAGCTTTCACGGCCGGCGGCAAACATTATTTGCCGGGTTGTTAGGCTGTAGTCTGTTGTTAGGGTTTCGGCCCCACCAACGAATTCCATCTTCGGTGTTAGAAGCAACTCGCACGGTAGACAACTGTGTTTTTGGCTAAGAAGGCCCGCTTATATAGACTTTCCTGCCAGCACAATCTGAGGTGGTAAGCAGCATCAACAAATCAGCTTCAAGATTATTATTGATGATATAAAAGATCATAATTTTTATTATAAGATATACAGTAAGATCGTTTTATTATTATTATTATTTTAATTTTTAGATAGTTTGTAAACCACATAAACGTTTGCTTGCATGTGATATTACATGAATGTGAAATAGTCAGCTGCCTCCACAAATATGTGTGTGTACAGATATATATAAATCCAATTTAGCCACACATGCAATAAACACAGGACATGAATTCCCAGACATAACCAATGTGTCACTAATAAAACATATACCACACAAAGGCACCATAATGAACATTTGGGAAAATTTACAAATATACAAACATAAAACACAAAACAAACTAATACCACAACAAATACAAATCAATACAAAATATGACACAATATTCAAAGCACTCAACATCCAAAATACACAAAATACAAGTACATATACCACAATCACACACAATAACATAACTTTAAAATACCAAAGAACAACAAACAACATTAATAGCATCCAGCAACCAACACACAGATACTTCACCAGGCACAGGATTATAAAGGCTGAGGATGAGAGAACGGGAACTCTCGAAACATGTTCCAAAAAGGAAAAATAATATCTTGAGGTAAATTGAATTATAAATATTAATTGTAATATATATATATATGTATATATATATATATATATATATATATATATACGTAATGGGAGCATAGCGTGTATATGATATGGGAACTATCATATATATGATAGTTATAAATGGGAACATAGCGAGAGGTCGCAATTCACAGTATATCTCCCTGTGAAGTGGTTGCAACGTGGTCAGAATCAGAAAAAAAAAGAAAATTGACAACAGCAGGCATAGCAAACAATATAGCCCTATATAATCCAGACACGTACCTATCAGTCTTATCAGCATCCAGTCTTTTATGTCCTGCCTACGCCAACTTGCAAGACAGAATCACGAAAGTTGCGTGAAGTCGTTTACAACGCAAATTACGTATTTAGCACACACATCCACATCATACGATCATAAACATTTTTGAAATACTATAAAACCCACTAAGAGGCATTCTTAAAATATAACATAAGTACAATCTAACACATCTCCACGCATCACGCAACATCACGCATCATACACTCTTCTCAGCATATGTAAGAAGTCACTTATATACATGCATATCTGATTCATACCCTCTTTTTCACGCGCACAACCGCGCGTTCGCACTTTTATGCATACATACGTACATACATACATGGTCATTACATATATAATATATATAAGCAGTACTTTCATATACGAAGGCAACGAAAATCAGTAAATTTTTTGAATATATTTTCTCGCCTTGTATAACATATGGTCTATTAATTTTCTGCCGAAGTTTTTTTATAGTTTGCTTCCTTCGCGGTCTTTTCTGATCAGTGTAAGCCAAGGAGAATATTTTATCATAGACTTAAATTGTACGGTTTAAGTTGAGATTGTGAGACTAATATTACATATTTAAAGTAGAGAAAATGTTATGTTTTTTTAACTATTTGTGTATTCTGAACCTACCATGAGATAATACACCAATTCTGTACTTGCAGTGTACATAGATATTTGCATAAAAATTTTTTTTTCAAATTCGTTCTGTTTAATCACGGAAATACATTAATGATACAGATCAGGTAACGGTTTTTCTCATTTACAAGGTGTAGGATGAAGGTCTTATGGCGCACTCCTTTAAACAAATTAAATCACTGTTACTTGTTACTTGACACACTACACCAAGTCGAATGGCTTTATCCTATTTAGCCTTCACACAAGTTCAATTCTGTCGAGAACTTGCAGCATCTTGACATTCTGGTGTTTATGCAGAAGTCACTCATGCTTCTTGGCGAGTCGCTGAACTTCTGAAGTAATCTTCACATCAACTGTTTAAGTAACAGTATAATAAAAGTAATAATAATAATTATTATTATAGTAATAATATTAATAGCTCACTTTTAATCTACCCATGTCTAGTAATCTTAGTCTAGTTTTGTATGGTGGCTACTTTCAGCATTGAGGGAAGATAGTGTGGCAAGTACTATGCTAAAGCTTCAATTACTACCTCAGCTGATGCCTAAGAGACTCATTTCCATAGGCTGAGTTTACTGGTGGCTAAAAGTAGAATTTCTTGTAGTTTTACTAATAATATATGTCTAATGAACATAAAATGTTGTAACGAAACAAAATGTTACAAAAGAATAGTAAATAATAGTGAAATCCGATCCAGACAGGAACCAAGAAATAATAATTGCTAGCAAATTAAAGGAAACCTAGTTGGTTTGACTTATTTAATATTGTCAAGAAACCCAGCAATAACCCAGTAGAATAGGGCAGTAAACAGACAAAAATTAAATAAATAAACCTAGTAAGCCTAAATAATAAACTTGCCCTGAATAACAACCGAACCCAATAACGAGTACCTAATCATAAATTAAAATTGTATTAACAAAATTGTATAGGCATATTTTTAAGGACAGAAAAAGGGACACAAACCTTTACAGTGATGAGTGATATAATAAATAGTGACACAGACTACCGTTAAACAGTGCTATTTATTATTTATAAAAAGTGTTTTAGTATTATCATACAGACAATAGTTTAAAAGTATGAAATAAATAAAGTTGTTAAAAACAAGTATTATTATTAAGAGTTTTTGTTGTATGTTATAGGATTTTATGTCACCAGTTAATTTATGTAAATATATGTATCTCAGGCAGTCAAAGTAGAAATTACAATCAACCATAACAAATTGTTCCACCACATATCATAGAAATTCAAATTAATAAGGTTTTACAGTTATAAACTGAGGCATGTTTAGTATCAAATTGTTTATAATTATATAATTAATCATCATGTAAACATTGCATGTATCATTAGAGTATAATAATAAAATTATCTATTAAAGGTAATTTAGAAAAATGTAAAGTAATTAATGGGTGTTGATCCTATAACACTTAACCTGTACATAAATGGCCAATCAAAATTTAAGACGTTTGTATGAGTTCTATGACTAAAAACGAAGAATAACACTTAATTGTTAATTGTGATGGAAAACAGTTTGAATAGTGCGTGTCTAGATGTGTAAAGTATAATTTGACAACATTTTTATCCAACAAGGAACAACCACTAGACAATATAACAATTTACCCTAACACTAATCACTAGTAAACACTTTAAAGTGAAAACAAATTCAATATCTAAAAGAACAGTGATTACAAGGAAAACATTTATTGTACACATTAATAAACTTCATTATTCTCTGACACGGACAATATAGTAGCCAGGATGTTGACATCGCTCTAACCTACATGCTTTTACGAAGAGTATTGAATATCGTCAAACCTCGTATGTTACTTAATATATAATTTTTGTAATTTTTTAGATTATAAGTAATATATTGTTTGTAAAGGTACTCTCTATTTTTAATTATCATGTAAAGGAACTTTTTGTAGCAGCCACAAGAATTCCCACGAAATATATTAAAATTATTTAATTATTAAATCCTGAGATAAATATCGATTGTGACAACCGTAAGTATCGAATGGAATTTTCCAATAATTTGAATTTATATTACAGAGATTAAACCATTATATTATTAAATCATATCCATGCGTTATTATTTCAGGAACGTAATATATTATCAGCATTTATTTTATAATTAACAAGGATAAGAAGAATTCGGGGAGTCATTGGAAGTACGCAAATTGCAAAACCAAGATTAACCTCAAATAATAGGTTAAAGCCTAATACCGAAGGTGACTTGAAAATTTTGGGATGACTCGACCGCTTTTTTTTGAATTGATTTTGGAGTTCTAACTACTGAATTGGAATAATTATAATTCTGATTCAGAAACCAACGCAGAATAATTCAATTCTTTTACTTATATATTTAAATCACATTCGTAAACACACAACATAAATATTCCACGATCAGCTGATACACTATTTACAACTATTTATTACAAATTAACATATACAAGGAATAACACGGGCAAATCATTATACCATTAAGATACTACGGGTACAAGAGTCGTATTATAATGTATATGGATTTACAAGGCAATTAGTGTGAGTTTTGTAGCTTTCGTTTCATACCCTCAAAGTGCCTATGTATGTTTCGATATTTCCCTTTCTTGTTATTACATTATAAAAAATTAAATTATATTATATCTGTTTCCTTGAATTCTGTGATGTTACTGTGAAAATGTTTTATTACCTATTGCGGAGTATTATATAAATAAACCTGGAAAAGTAGATTTTAACGGCAGTCGAAGCAATGTGGGGTGTAAAAATTTCTACTTATGGTACGAACATGCCGACGCAACCTTACTGGCACACTGCAGATTACTATAAGACATTACTGTACTGTGAGACATCGCGACAAGTCATCTGACAAACATACCGAAGAGTTTAACCTTACTTAGTTGTCGCAGAGGCGAGAAATGACCGTTTTTCTCTTAAAAATTCCAAAAATTTAATTTTGTATTTGTCATATATATGTGTATACATACGATTTTATTGATTGATTTAAATATACTCATTAAATTATAATTCATTATGTTATCAAGTGATAGTGACAGTGACTGCACGTATATGTCTTTTAGGACAAAATGGTAGCTAATATCTAACTTCTCAAACCGCCAACTTCATAAATTAGAGAAGCCAAGATTTGGTCAAATACCATAAAAATATGATATATAAGTTATAACACAAATATGTGTTATAATATGATCTATAGACCGTGTTACAATTCCATACTGTAGACCATGTGCACAGAAAGGACAAAGATAAAGATACAAATAAGTTAAGAGTAGAAGTAGAATGTAATATGTAAGTAGAATTAAGACATTTACAAATTTAAACTGCAGTATTAAAGTGTCATTGATAATTCAGTAAGTAGGGCCTGCGTATAGTGTAGTGTGCATAACAACTAAAAAAAGATCCAGAGAGATTTCATGCGTATATGAGAATGACGTCTGATATATTTGAATGTATTTTCAAAAGTATCAAAATAAAAATTGGAAAATGCAAGAACAACTAATAAACGAATCCAGTTTTGGCAGTAGAAAGACTGGTCTTCACCATAAGGTTAAAAATTTTAAAATTTAAGAAACTATATATAAATTGGAAAATACTGTACAGTAATTTATTTTACAAACATTTATGCAAAATTTTAAAAATTATATGCCGTAAAAAAGTTGTTCCGATCAAATTTAAAACAGTAATATTTAAATATCTATTATAATGTGTGAAATATACGTGTAATTTATACACAATTCAACGGATTAGATTAACAGTAGGCCTAATATGACAACATTGAAGAGAGTGTTTCATCCAAAGATTACCTAATTGACAATGTTGGGTGTTTTCGTAATCGAAACTCTCAATATTGTTTTGATATACGGATGTTTTGATGTGAGGCGGCAGATGAGTCAGGGAAGTCATGTGATTCGAGATAACCAATGAATTAGTGCGCTACCTTACTACATTGCTGTCAGTCAGTGAGTCAAAAATAAATTAATTTGTTCTTATCTCAGTCTAACAGTAAGCATCTTCGACACGTTCACTCCTATTTAAAGCTATGTTATGTATTTATATATTTACGCTATGTTATCTATTTATATTATGATGTCGTACTGTCGTACAGTAGGCATACATCTTACCGTAAGCTGTAGTCTACCATTAATGCTGCTTCGGCATTTATTACGCTTACATGAGTATACAGAGGTTGCGTGTTTTCTATTTTTATTCCATTTTTATGATTGTAGTTTACGTACACTTTTTGTAACAATATTGTTTTAAACGCCATCATAGTACTTTTCCACCTACGTAACAATAAAATGACAATGGCGAGAAGAATCACACTGTTAAATAGCTTGGCAGAAACGACGATGTCTAATAGCCTATATACGTAAGATAAGACGACGAGATAAGAGAGAGTGAGTGAGTGTGTGTGTGTGTGTGTGTGTGTGTGTGTGTGTGTGTAATAAAATCATTTTTTAAATTGATTTAATGTCTCATGTATTTACTATCATACAGAGACAAAATACTATTTGTGTTTAAAATTCTTAATAGCTAAACCGTGCTAATTTCGCATCTAAAATCCTTTTAATATTTTTCTATTGACCCTTAATCTTTCATATTGTTATTGTCAGTGCTTGTGTATCTGTGAAGGAGAAGAGAGTTAGGAAGAGAAAGACAGAGAGAGAGAGAGGGAGAAAGAGAGAGAAACAGGTAGACAAAGAGACATAGCCAGACAGATATTTGCAAGAAATAATGGAATTTATAATGACGCTCTTCGTAAAAATTAGCAATTTCACACAGGCTGTTATAATGAATGATTTTAAAGAAACTTCTCAATTACTAGAGAGTCGCAAAATTTATGTGCTGAAATTTGGTAAGCGGAAATTATTAGAATCAAATTTTTAATTGAAAATTAAATGTAACTTATTACTTAATTTACAAGATCGTATTTGGAAATAAGAATACCATTATTTTCAGGAAAAAGGTGAGTGATTCTATGGGCCTACTAAGACAACAGTAGTTAATTGAAAAACACGTTTTTATTAACCGTGAAACATATTGATAGAGCGCATTGAAAACAAATAAAATTAGTTAATAAAAATGAAACAATTGTTTGGAAACGCAACAACCGACGTCGTGTAGGGAGATAAAGAATAGACAACAAAATGAAAAACACGCAGCGTGGAAATAACATTTTTCATCCACTGGCTGTGCATGTGCGTACGTGCGACATCTGTGTTTTGTATTTCTCTGTGCGGTGTTGTTTGTTGCGTTTTTCACGTGCCGTACATTTGACAGAGCAAAGATAAATGTCAGCCCTCTCGTCTCTGTTTTTTACGCTTTAGCAGAGAGATTTCATTTTTATAACTTCATCGCCACATTCATTATCTAGTGCATGCATCAAGTTATAGTTTACTTATTTTTGCGTCCTTCATAACTGACAGTCTTTTCTGTTGTTTATTTTTAGGTGTTAGTATAGTTATCTTATTCTGGTCTTCATTCGAACGTTTCAGTTTTTTACCTTCTTTGATGGGTCTACATAAACATTTCAATTATCCCCTGTTATCTTAATTCTCTATCATGTAGTCAGTATGAACCTGCTACTGACTATAAAAAAGTGTATTTGGTACATTACACTTAACATTCATCAAGTCTTTCATTGTAATTTTACTCCGTTACTGAACGTTCTACATGTTTTACAGAACCAGCTGTAATGATTGGTGCGTACGTGACACTTAACATGCGTCAACGATGCTATTCCATATCATACCGGTCGGCGCATTGTGTTTAAGGGCGCAATCAATTATGCTGAAGATGAAACTACACACACACATAATTATTCTATTTAAAAATAAATCCTTTTAATTGGAAGTTAAATATAATATATTTAATAATGTTAATATATTTTTCTTTTTTAATCAAAAACATACTATAACAGTATATTGCAACAATACATATATTTGCATATTTGCCCAGGGCGGTATGTTTGTAAATATTTAGCATAGAAAGTATATGATGAACAGTTTTTGACAATATTATGCAGGCTCAGAATTGTCAGATAGGGTACACCAGCCCCGCGTGAATACAGCGCTTGTGTGGTTGCGTGAGTGAACGCAAGTTACGACAGGAAAAGATGGGGTGATGCGTACGGCTGTAATCAGGTTTTAACCGGATAAAAATAAACTAATTAATACGTTTTAAACCTGTGAACGAAGACTTACCCAAATTATAAAGACGCCATTAAATTAAGGAATTTTTAACGAATACGGTGATATAAAAATTATTGCAAAATGTGCATTAATGAAGACGCTGGGTAATTTAATGTTTTTTACTAGTGTAATTAAATAGTAATTAATAAGTGTGTTATATGTGAGTGACCAGAAAAAAATTACGCGAACGATGATATCGCTCGTGCTACGAGTATATTTACGAAATCGCGAAAATAAACCAAAAAGTGATTTGTAATTAAAAGGACGCTTTGCACGAAGTGACAATATATAACAGGTCGAAAACAGTCCTGGACCCGTCAGATCGCCGTCCAGTATAAATACCTCCGGCAATTTTGGGCGGTCTCAGAGACTCAAGAAATCTCCATGCAACGTCACGCTGCCGGTCTGCCGATCGATCAGGACCACACACACCAAGACTTATGGAGGAACTCTGGACCATCACAACCAACAACCCGTAGAGGCAGAGAACACAGAGTCAGCATAATCATAATCATCATCATCATCAAATTCTCAGGATTCAGGACACAACACACGCGCGCGCGCGCAACGGTAACGTCGGCAGTACGCAGGTGATGAATAAACAATTATATTTTTGTTGTGCAAAGTACATTCAAAAAGAAAATTATACATGAACAATAAAGACTTAAAGTTTTAAATTTAAATATTAGTTAAAATAAATAATTTAATTGAATAAGAAAATTAAAAAAAAGTTCTAATCTTCTGTTATATGTTAAAATCTGAGTATGTCAGTAGAATTATATAATAGGTTGAAAGTACATGTTATTATTTTATTTTTGTTTATAGCAACAAGTAATTTTATTCTTGAGTTTAATATTATTTTTGCTTGTATATGAGTTGCTATTATTATTTAAAAATTGGGGTAAAAGATAGACACACTGAAATAAAAAGCGTTTAGATAATTTGTTTAACATGTCTGTTTAGCTAGTAAGATTATATGGTTATTTATTTGAATATGTCATGAACAGCAGAGAAGGTTATATGGTACTTTATGTAAACTTGTAAAAGAGAATATTTTATTTATCAAAGATTTGAAGTTTTATTATTTGAATATTTTCAATTAACATAAATAAATCATAGAATGATTATATTGAAACAGTTTTAATTAAATATTTCATGTCAACAACATCTCACTCCTCTTCGAAAATTATTTAGTTATTGTGCAACTACATATACAGTACTTAACGCAACGAGAATAAAATATCCTGCGACCTGGCCGGTGTAATACACTTCAGAGTTGCGTTGAGTACATGGTAATGAATTTGTGTAATTTTTAAAATACTTTTAACTTTGCAATATACTACAACGATACATATTGTAACGTGTCGTTTCACCAAACATAAAACACAACATACTCGTTAACATGTAAATAATGATTAATTAATAGAATTATAAGGTACAAATGTTAAACTTAGAAAATAAGTAAAAAGACATTTGTTAGTTCATAAGCATTAGATTAAAACTATGAGGAGGTCTGCGTGCCTCAGACAGTTGTTTTGTATCATTGAACTACAAACAGTGAATGTTATAAATTTTACAAATATAATAAATCAAACTATAATTATATACGTTAGGTTGTGTGATAGTGCTAGAAAGTGAAACTAACAGTGATAGACTTTAAAAAGGAAAAAAAAAACATGTATAAGGAAAGTGATTAAACATTATTACAATATGAGCATTGAATGAAACATAATCTACATGAAACAGTTATGTAGCCCATATAGTGAGATCAAACCAAGTGTAAATAATTTAAAAGATAGAAACTCTTACCTTAAAAAACTTATAATAATATAGTTACGAAGGAAAAATAAAGTAAAGGTCAACAGAATATTACTAATTAGAAATGGTACACCGAACCTGTGACCCATAGAAACTATAGCCATGGCCTTTAACTAATGAAATTAATGTTTTGAGTGAAGAAGATTATGATTGTTAAAAACATTGTGAATTGCAAGAGAACGTTTAAGATAAGTGACTGCTGAGTTGATAGAAATTGAGGACCGGTGGAAGCTGAGATGACCAGGAGAACCAATCCGGGACCTAGAGGAGTGATGTTTTGATAGAGAGAGAGCGAAAAACCAGGTGTCCAGGAGCGGAATCAACGAATGAATCCATTGTGAAACCTGCAAAGTTGGTGAGATCATACCACAAAAACAATAACTGAATAAACAATAAACAAATAAATAATAATAATAATTGTGACTTGCGTTAGTGCACTATTATGAAAATGGTTGTTAATTATAAGAGTTTTTTTGTTGTAGTTAATAGTAGTTTAGAAGGACCCACAAACATTCAACAGACATTAACAACACTGTATTACCCAGTCTCATGCATCGAAGTTGTATTGTCTGTTCTATATGTAAATTGTATGTTGACCCTGAGGTTCAGATGAATAATCCTCTATTTAAAAATAAAACAGTTTATACTTTATTAGTAAGAGATACTAATTTGTTTTTATATTACATATTGACGCTCAGAAGTGGGGCCTTCCACATTCACTGGATACATAAGGAGGATTATATTAACTGAATGTTACAAATTGGCGCCCAACCGGTAGAGCTGAAATTAGGCAAAACCAACTAACCGAAACACAATTAGTGAAATAACGATTGACCTAATTTTAGCTGGCAACTGCTGGAAGACTAAAAAATGCGACGACGAGAAGCTTCTCAGAAGAGACGACAAAAGCCAGCGACAGAAGAAGGTAGGCGGGAACAAGAAGAAGAAACGGTCAAAGACAGCGAAATGGAAGAACAGGCGGGTGACAATGAAGAAGCCAGAGGAGGCCTGGATTTACAAAAATTATGGGAATTAATTAAAGAAAATTCCAAGAAACAGGAGGAAAAAGTAACCAAAAGATTGGATAGGAATAAAGATGAAACTAATGAGAGTTTAAGACAAATGAAGGAGGATATTGAAAAAATAGATAAAAATAATGAAAAGAATATCGAAACACTTAACAAGAAAATGGATAGTAACCAAGAAGTGTTTAAACAAATGAATGAACGATTGGACAGGAATGATGAGAGTTTAAGGCAAATGAATGAAGAAAATAATGAGAACTTTAGAAAACAAAACGAAAAGTTTGAACGAAATGAAGAAAGTTTAAGTCATATGAATGAAAAGCTGGACAGCATTAAAGAGGGTACTAAGGAAGATTTTAGGCAAATTAATAAGAAAATTGAGAACTCTAACAAGGAGCTAAGGGAAACTCTCAATGAAAAAATAGAACACATTGATAAACTTAACCAAAAAAGTGACCATCGCAATGAAGCTGTAACACAGCCAACTGTAGAGACAATTGAATGCATTGATGAAACTTTAAAAAGGGCCAATGAACGTTTAGAAAATAAAATTGATGTTTTAAGAGAGCAATATGACAGTAGTGTAAGCCAGAAAATAGAAGGTAGTAAAGAAATAGAAAATAAAGAAGAGACAATTGAATTATTACCTGAAAATAAATATAACAGGAACAAGGAGAATACTAAGCCACTAGAAAAGAAGATAAAGAAAATAAGAAGAATACATCCAAAGAAACCAATAAATACAAGAGAAAATTTGGAGATGATGAACAGTGGACTAGTAAATGTACTTAATCTCCCTATTACCGACAATAGAGAGATAATGAATTTTACAAATGGTAGGAGAAGCTTAACAGAAATTATAGAAAGGAAGTAGGGGTATTATGAGAGTTCTAACGCGGAAGTGACGTCATCCCCCCGCCCCGCCACCGCACCCGCCCCCGCCCATTTTGGCGGGAAATTAAAAATGGTGGTGGTGGGGGTGGTGTTGGGTGTTGACTTCCGGTGTTGGAGTAGAGGTGGGGTAGTGGTGGGGGTAATGGTGTGTTGTGGTTGGTCGTCGGCTGTGTGGTGGTGGTTGTTGTCGTCGTTGATTGGTTTATGGTGGGCGGGTCGTCGTCCATGTTGGAAAATTGCGACGTTGTCGGTTGTTGCTGGAAAATTGCGGCGTTGTCGTCGGCGGCCATGTTGGAAAAATCGTCGCCAGCATGTGCTGGTTAAGCGTCGTCATGGCTTGGCCACGGCTTGGCCGCGGCTCGGCCGTAGATTGGTCGACGTGTGTCGTGTTTAGATCGGGTGTGTGCTGGTTAAGCGTCGTCATGGCTCGGGCGTAGATTGGTCGACGTGTGTCGGTGTGTGCTGGTCGGCGGCCATGTTGGAAAAACGTCGACTTTGAAAATCTTTGTCGTTCATCTCCTTTGAGGTTAGAGAAATAAATATATGTGTGCTGCGTCCCTCGACGCATAATTGAAAACCAAATTCACTTGTAAAATTTGTATATCGTGCATCCATGTATGGAAAAAAATACATACATCATGCACGTAAGATAGGAAGTACCATATTCTGATTGATATGTAATTTTTTTTTTCGCATGGACATAGAAATAGTGTAGTCTCGTCCTGTATCGGTTGTAAGAAATTCTCACCCCCGCGTGTATGCACTGCATAAGTGAAAATCACTGCACTTGTAATAATTGTCTAACGCACATCATGCATGTAAGATAAATACCATTTTTTATTATTCTGATGATATGTATTATCTCACGAGTAGTTGTAGTAAAAAAAGCGTAGTGTATTTTGCATCTCGCAAATGAAACTCTCTTTGATTTGATCCGTCGTGTATAAATGAAAATCACTTCACTTGTAAAATTATGTAACACGCATTCTGCATGGAAAACATAATTACCATTTTATATTATTGTGTTGGTTATGTATTTTGTGGGGGGCGCTCATATTAAAAAAAGTATTGTCTTCTGCTTTGGTCCATCATGAAAAATCACTGCACTTGTAAAACTGTTTAACGCACATTATGCATGTAAGATAAATACTATTTTTATTATTCTGATGGTCTGTAATATCTCACGAGGAGCTGTAGTAAAAAAAGTGTAGTGTATTCCGCATCTCACAAATGAAACTCTCTTTGATTTGATCCTTCGTGTATAAATGAAAATCACTTCACTTGTAAAATTGTGTAACACGCAATATGCATGGAAAACATAATTACTATTTATATTATTGTGTGGAGCGCTCATAGTAAAAAGAGTATTGTCTTCTGCTTTGGTCCATCATGAAAAACCACTTCACTTGTAAAAATTGTGTAACACGCATTATGCATGATAGAAAGGAACATTGGGTCAAATTCGACAGCGGTCGTCCTTGATTTCGGGCGTGGTTAACTATAGCATCTTTGTCGCCTTTGTCTCCTTGCTTTGCATCTTTGTCGCCTTTGTCTCGCTGTTTTTTGTCATCAGGTGTGGATTACCTGATACCTTCACTTTCGTATGCATCCATGTGTGGGCTTTTCTGTATAAAAGCCGCACGATTTGCTCAGTTAGAATACAAAACATCGCAGGAATCTGACAGGACATCATTAGAAGATCACGTACGAGGTGAGTTTATTTTAAATTATTTTTCTGTAGTCTATTATCAGCAAGCAATTATTTTAAATAAAATTGATTTCTTTTTTAATTGCTTGAATAACACGCAACGCTCGTTCTAATAGTTTGTTTTAAATTAATGTTTAGTTTCTTTATCATGAAGTAATTATTTTAAATTAAAATTGAATTTTTCTTTATAGTGTACAAAACATCGCAGGAATCTTCCAGCACATAAGGGTGAGTTTGTTTTAAATTATTTTTTTGTAGCCTATTATCAGCAAGCAATTATTTTTCTTTAATTGAATAATACATGAACGGTCGGCGCACAACGCTCGTACATGGACGGTAGCCGCACAACGCTCGTACATGAACGGTCGACGCATAACGCTCGTTCTAGCAGTTTGTTTTAATAATTATTGTTTATTTTCTGTAGTATATTATGAGACAAGTGAAGCAATTTTTTTTTTATTAATTGATTGTATGTAATAACGCATGACTTTCTAGCTTGTACATTGACTGATGAATAGTTGTATTGTTATTTAGAATAGTGTCAATGTTCGAAGGACTTTTGAAATCTTTCGTAACAGTATCATGAAGTAATTATTTTAAATTATTAATTGAATAACACCTGAACGGTCGACGCACAACGCTCGTTCTAGCAGTTTGTTTTAATATTTATTGTTTATTTTCTGTAGTATATTATGAGACAATTGAATCAATTTTTTTTATTAATTGGTTGTATGTAATAACACATGATTTTCTAGCTTGTACATTGACTGATGAATAGTTGTACTTTTATTTAGAATAGTGTCAATGTTCGAAGGACTTTTGAAATCTTTCGTAACAGTATCATGTAGTAATTATTTTAAATTAATATTGTATTTTTCTTTAATTGAATAACATCTGAACGGTCGGCGCACAACGCTCGTTCTAGCAGTTTGTTTTAATATTTATTGTTTAGTTTCTATAGTATATTATGAGACAAGTGAAGCAATTTTTATTAACTGATTGTATGTAATAACACATGACGTTCTAGCTTGTACATTGACTGGTGAATAGTTGTACTGTTATTTAGAATAATGTCAATGTTCGTAGGGCTTTTGAAATTAAATAGAGTGGAATGTTACAGCAATAACGTTTAATTGAAACAAATAAAATACATGTACGCAAAATACATTACAAGTTAAAATACATAATAATTTGTAAACAGATGCACAATGACAATTGTGTATAATTAAAAACAAAATAAATATATGTAAACACACTATATTATGATTTAAATACAATTGCATGTAATTACAATTTAAAATACATATGTAAACGTACACGCATACAATGACAATTGTGTACATTTAAAACAGTTGAAATATATGTAAGCTAAAAGTTATAATACATAATATGTGTACACACGCACAAGCGCACACAATGAATTGTAATGACGATTGCTTATAATTAAAACAAATGAAATACGCCTAAGCGTTACATGGTAAATAATCCATACACATACACATACATTATGAAATACAAATATATTTGTTATTAAACGTGATATTTCAATCTAATGTCCCTGGATAGTGGCAATTACAGCATTGCTCATATTTTACCTCCATTATTAGTGTATATTTTTGTTTCTATTTTTTTTCTATTTCCATTACCTCCAATAATTCTTTTTGTATTCTATAGCACTAATTGCCACGAACATAGCAATGATATTTCAATTTAAAATACAATATGTAAACGCGCTCATAATTGCGTATAATTAAAACAAATGAAATTCGTTGCAAAAACAAATCACAGCAAAAACAAATCACTCTATCGTTGCATCCGCTGTAAAAGAAACCTGCTTCTGCTATTTCTTTAGGTGTTATCGTCAACGATATAGGCCATTCTTTAAAACTCTTTAAACGGTTTTCAAAGATTCTGTAACGCGGGTACGGGGATATGATTTTTTGAATTAAGGCGACTTGCACTTCTTTATCATCCGGTGATAAGGACTTGATCATTGTTGTCGGTTCACCGCACTGTCTGAAATAGCGGTTGTTGTTGTTGGGATTGTTATCGTCATCCTCGCGATCGTTTGAAAGCATCATGTGCGTCCTCTTGCGACTTGTGCCGATGAAACACTGAGTGAAGAATAGGGGGAGGGGATAATAATAAGACGTTTCCCCCTCCAAGGTTACGGGTATTAAGAAAATAAAACTACATGAAAATTTATTACATTTTTTAATAAAAAAAAATCACATACATATAATGCATACATAACATACTAAAAAGCAAAATTCTATTTACATCAAAAACAATAAGCAACACTCTATTTACAGCAAAAACAATAATATACAGTAATCGTTTAATTGTGCCTGCTCACCGTGTTGGATAACGGAGTGTACACGTTGAGCGAATCGTGCAGTATGAAGCAGTAGGCCGCGGTCTGAGCGGGGAAATTGTCCGATGACTCGAATTCCAATCTGACGTCGACTGGTGAAGACTTGAGCGACTCGTCCTGTCTGCTACAATCGAAGACGAATAGCGGTGCTTTCGTTATGAACTCGGTCGGTGTTAGAAGTACGTTGGGTTGACTTCTATGGTAGTACGATTTTTGAAATCGTGTATACATGACGTAAAGCAATGCGTAACGTCCGTTATCGATATCCAGGTTCAGGTTATCGTACGGATAGTATTTGTCGTTCAGAAAGAGTCTCGCGTTGGTCACCTTGCAGTGATCGAATTCACCTGCGCGTTTCTTCAGATTGTTCTTTCTGGCTGTCTGGAAGGTGAGTATCAAGTACCGTGGTTTCTCCAGTTGTGTCGTTGTTTTCACCGTCCAAGTCTGTCTGTCGGTCGTCGGTAATGCCGGGTACTCGTGCAGTTCCCAACTGCGAAACGGTAAGAATAGCGGTAGGTCCTTGCGTATGATTTCCAACAGTCGTATCCGCACTTCGTTGTTCACGTACACGAACGGAATCATCCAAGATATTTTGGTCAGTTCTATTTCAGCGTTAGCGGGCGCATCCGTGGACGAGAAAAGAGCGTTAACGTCGGTGGAAGTGCGCAACAGTATCAGTTCCTGTTTCATGTTTAATATTACGTGTGTAAAATCCTCGGCGAATCCCATCAGCATCCTCAACGGTATGCAAAAGTTGAATTCACCGTTTTTGCCGGTCGGCGTTAGCTCGTTAGCTGTAGGAGCAACCCAACCGGCGTTTTGCATCGAAACAATGTCCTGCTTGCCGGCAGATAGCACGGTTTTAATAGTGGACGTGAGGCCGACGTTCTTGGTACGATCCACTTCCACACCAGCCAGTTCGTAACGGATTCCTTCGAAGAGAAACGCGATCGCGTTGTTGACCATTTTCACGTTCACGGTATCCGTGCTGGCGGTCTTTTTGTTCAACTTGCCTTCAACGTACAGGAAACTTTCCATCGGTAAAGTGAAGACTTCCTGTTGCAGGATAGGTATGCGTATCTCATCATTATTTCCGTATCGTGACGCCGACGCGTACGGTGCGTGCGGATGATATTCGTAATGTGTGATGTTGTCTTCAAAAAATGGTCGGCGTTCGACCGATAAGACGACACCACTGTCCGTTATGTTACTTGTTTTTCTTGATTTTGAATCCTAGTGAAATCAGGTAGCGCCTGTTAGTTGCTGTTAACCGTGTCAACGACGAACGTCTACTGATACCTTTACCGAAAGTGTCGTCCTCTTTTATCTTGCGGTGCGAGCCACCGTCGCCACCGCCGCTCTTCATCACCGGGGTATCGGTGAAATAAAATCCCATGATTACTACGCACGTTTCAGATGTATACGCGCGGTGATGACTTCGCCTTGAAAATTAACGATATCACCGTCCTGATCGTGTACGGACACTGTAACGTTACGCAATTGTAGTACGTTGAGTGGAAAATAAATGACGTTTCTGGGCGTTTCGACTATCTTGAATCCTGGCTCGACCGTCGGATAGAACGAGTGCAGTATATGCTCGTTTCGTCCCGTCTTGTACGAACCTTGTACAGCGTGACACCTTATCTCCAAAACGTTCACTTTGTTAATGTTTACAGGCGCGTCCGACGTGTGTAATATAATATATACGCTTCTAACTTGCGTTTCTTGGAAAAACCCAACATGGTACCGATTGTGTGTTCCGTACTCCCGAAATCGATCTCGTATGAACAATAAAGTTCGCATTTCAGTGTGTTATTATTGGGTCGTAGAGCAAATGTCGGGTCCAATAGCGCTTTCTTCAGGTACGTTTCGATATCACTGATTTCGTACACACCAGTCGGTATTTTGACAAGTTCTAACGTTTTACGTGGTCCTTTTAGTACGGGAAAGACCTTGTTTTTCCGCTTTCCACGTTCGGTATAGAGTTGTACGTGGTAAAATCCAGTAGTCCCGCGTACCATTCACCGTCTGTCAGTTCAAGCGGCGGAAAAAAGTCACAAACCAGTGCGCTCGGATCCGTTCCCGTGACGGTGACCGTAAGCGAAGACATCTTGTCGTTTACTGATCGTTCGATGTCAAAAACTCCAAACATAAATGTCCGCAGACGACTGTGTCCGACGGTTGTTTCCGTGTGTAATTGTAACGAACGTCGGTCACGTTCGATCCAAAGTACCGTATTAGCTCGACAGGAGGGCGCAGATTGCCGAATCCGTCAAAGTACACGACTCTGTCGCCTCGCTTCTTATAGCATACCCAGTGCGTGCCCGGTCCGGTAGCGTCGTCCAGATTCACGATCGCGCTTTCGTTCTCCCACGGTGATGTACTAGGAAGTGCGTCGCGCATGTACACGCCTCTGAAATAAGGTACACGCAATCGTTTCGTGTACTCGTACAGATCTCGATCGGACAACGGACGCACGGGTATTTTGATTAGTTTTTTCGGTACGGACGAAGGTAGAGTCCTGAAGCCTTTTTATCACCGGTCCGTCTTCGTCGTCGTCCCGACCCTGTTGCTCTCCTCCTCTTCCTGATTATCGTGCGTCGAACCGACTTGCGTCGTCTGGTGCGACGTCGACGTTTACGCACACCACCACCACTGCAGCATAGCCCGCTGCCTAAAGCGGATTTCGCCTTCATCGCTGCCGCTACGGCCGCCGCGTACGCTCTTTCGCGGATGCCTAAATTCAAAGCTTTCACTCATTCCCACGCCTTGCCGGCTAGCACACGATCCGCTACACGTCTTCTTTCGTTGTCCTTGTACTTGCTGTAAGCGATATCGTGTTCGCGACAGGCTTCGTCCAACTCGTTGATTCCTCGATCACCACGTGCTAATCTTTCCTCTTGTTTCGTTCCGGGTCCGCAGAACCTGTAGCCGGGCAGATGTAGTTCCACCGGTAATACGTCCACCGCTCGATTGATCTGCGTACGTACTGAGTTCGCGATGAATGGTACCGCGCTTTTAACTATTTTTCCTATGAGACCACGCCCCCTTTTTTTATCAACGCGACTACGTAGTTCATACATGTCTACTGTTTCGATTGCTGACGATAAAGGGATCTCCAATCGTGCTCGTCCTTGGATTTGTCCAGATCACTAATCAACTCGTTCGTCTCCGCCTTGCTCGTAAGTAGTAACTCTGCCTTTTCGGCACCGAGTGAAGTACGCGCTGCGTGCGTATGCAATTTATAGATATACGATACCACATTCTCCCAACGACGTTGGAACACTTTTGCGAGTTTGTACATTTCGCACTTCGCGTACTGCCTCGTTTCCTCCAATTGACGTGCGTTCACTGCGTCCGTGGGCCGTGCACCGCCGTCACCGACGTTCAGAATAGTCTTTCCTTGTGCGTTGAAATAAGTGTCGTTTACCACGGTGATCGTGTGTCGGTTCAAATATTCCAAGTTCACTGCGTCCTTGTTGTTGATGGGCGGCGCTAACTGCGTTATCCGCACGTTGCCGACCATTAGGTTAGGGTTCGTATCCTTCGGTATGATCTTCGAGTTCACGTATACTTTGGTCGCAGCGTCTCTCGCACGAATCGGTTCCCTCAAAGTCTGTATGCGATGGTCTCGCCCGTCGACGACGGCTCCGTTCTTCTTGTTCGGTCCCAGCTGTGTGAAACGCAAGCACGAGTAATCTACATACTGCTTGTTGACAGCGTCCCCGAGATCGACGGGAGCGGCGACGTTGACGAGCTTACGACCTTTCACGTCTATTCCTTGTGTCGTCGGCGGATCGGCTAACAGACAATGTTCGCGCATGAACCGCAGTGAAACGGCGTCGTTACCGTCGTGCGGTTCGCCCAAGTTGTGTATTTTCTTCCCCGCTACGTCGAAGTACCCGTCCTCGGTCATCGCGATACCGATATCCTCCCGCAGACAGCGTCGCGTCTTCCTTCGCGCTCTGACTACGCTCTGGTGTCTGCCGAACTTGTCAACACTCATCTCGTGAATGATGCACGTCGTACGCCGTGCACGGCATTTATACGTACTCGCGTAATAAATCGATTAGTTTTGATACGATTGTACCGTCTGTGCATTTTATTCCGACAACGGAGAGTCCATCGGTATGTTTTCCTTTTACAATTGTATTTAGAAATTCATCGTACACGTATACGCGCCCGTCTTTGAAGAAATAAATCTTTCCATCGATGTATCGGAACGCGCTATCAACGGCTTCTGGCAAGCCGACAAAACGATCTTTAACGTATCCGTGTTTCTTGATCGTGAACGTGCACTCGTCTATCTCACCATAATACATATCGTTGTACAACAGAAGGGTTCGACCTGTGTAGGTGTGTATCACCGCGTTTATTTTCATCATCGTGCGAACGCCAAGCGTCGTGATCGGACGCGGATACCCGTTCACCGCCTGCAGACTGTGTATATCGAACATGTATACGTAGTTATCTATGAAGAGCACCACTTCTTCGGTGCGCGGTCTCTGGTACATCGCCGAAACGTTGGTGAACGTCGACGGTAAGAACGTCAACCAATCCGTCAACAGAAGCGGACTCCCGCTCGGACGCTTCGACTCGAGATCCAGTGTCCACAAGAAGTTATAGTGCACTATATACATGTGTCTGTTGATTATTAAAAATTGATTAACGTTCTTTAGCCGACATAAATCCGCCGTCGTCCGGAGGGTATCGTTCGTCGTCGGCGTCGGCGTCGTCGTCGTCGTCGTCGTCGTAGCTGGCGGTGGCGGTGGCGGCGGCTTCCCGTACAAGCGTTGAATACCTCTTATATCGTCGTCTCTAAGGTCGAACGGACCGTCCGACCGCGGCACGTAGAAAGGATACATGATCGAATCTCTCTCGAGGGCATGAGACAGCCCTAACGCGTGTCCGATTTCGTACGTTAGCACCTGAAGAAAACTGGTCTGATCGTCCGGTATTTCGGTTGCGTTCGTATGATTCCACGATTCGTAGTAGTCCATATGTATCTCGGTAGTGTTATACGGTAAATCGGGCGGGTAGTAAGCGTGAGCGAGTATACCTACTCGTCCGTCCAAATCGTACCCGCAGATCGAACACCTGGAGGTCAGACACCTGTGTTTAAAATATTTCATAGCGATGACTATGTCAGCGTTTACGTCGTTGGGTCGAGAGTCGAATTCCAGATTCGAATGTTTCCACCATACAGCGAACGCTTGTCGTGACGCTTCTATAGCGCTGGCGGTACCGTGAAAGAACCGCCACGACAGTCGTCTCTTGGTCCACGGCGTTCGTAAGGTGTACGTCACGAAATCTTCGTTACCACATCTCCGCGCCCGCATCAGATTAATCGTTTCATTGTTCAATTCTCCATTTACGGTTAAATTGTAATTCACTTGAAACGTCCGAAGGTAGGCGTCCACATCGATAGTGGAGTTGTCTGTGAGTCGTAAACTGTAATCGGGCACGTATCCGTATCGCACCAAGTAATCTAAAGCGAAATCTACATCGTTCGCGTTAGCGAGGACGAGCGCAATAATAAACACTAGCGTGGTGTACATTGTGTGTCTCGACACTGACGGATGTTGTCGTATAGCGGTCATATTTATACGATGATGTCGGCTTCACGTAGTTCTTCTACTATGGAAACGATTTCGTTCGTGTGCCCACCGTTTCCGGCGCGCTGTGACGCCATCAACAGTAGCAATCTGTCCACCAGTTCGTTCGGATCGTCCCAATGCACGTAATCGATTTTGTCTTTTTTTCTCGATTCATCCATATACGTTCCGTCGGTATTATGCCCGTGTCCCGTACGTTTCGGTGGGAACAGTTGTGATATTACCCGTTTATACTTTACACCTCTGTTCGCGTTCACCTGTGCGCTCGCAAAATATAAATGCTTGTGCGCGTTCGTGGTGCGTAATATATCTTTGTACGCCTTTAGATCCGCTTCGTTGTAAACTTTTTCGTTAGGGTGTTTCATGAACACGAGTTCGTATAGACCCGGTGTACCTTTGTATCGCCTTTTAGTCGATGAGGATCGTATCGTCCGTTTCGATTTCAAACAGCGAGACACCGATCATCCATTTTCCGTTCGCGTGTCTTCACCGTAAGTATAGTCCATCAGTCGATCACGTTCAGAAGATACGATCATACACATGTACTTGTTCGCTAACGATTCGCTGTCGTATTGGGTCAGCAGATATCTACGCGCTTCGCGTCTTCCTTCCGGTGTGGCTAACATTTTTTCGATATTGAGACTAGGATCGGTCTCGTCGTCATCGTCCGATGTTTCGGCTAACGTAGTCGTTTTCAGGAAACGCGGTGTCCGCATCGGTGTTCCCACGTCGATCTTACTACTAGAATCCTCCTCCTCCACATCCTCCTCACGTTTCATCTTTTTCGTTGGCTTTTCATTTGTTGTTTTTCGTTTTTTTTTCAACCAACGCTTGCGAAATACTTTGTAACGGTTCCAGAATCGGTTTGTAACTTTTGGATAACGTTGCTTCCTCTTCACGGATCCCATGTTTTAACGCACGGTATTTCTTCCGTATGTCATCGCTGATCGTGTCGATATCACGGGCTAGTCGTTTCTTCTTTTCGTCCATCTCGATATACGACGGTGCGTCGACGAACGTCGCTGACACCGGAACATGTGTATTTACGCACAGTGAACAGCTGTTACTTGCGAACGGTCCGGGAATTTTAATCGATGACTATGAAACGGTCGAAACCGGCTCTGTACCTGCCACCATCGATAGAAGAATCCTTGTCCACGACGAGAAAGCCGTATCGATCTTTCCACGCTTCGGTGCACACGTTCTTAAACGTCTCGTATTTCATGTCCGTGTTGACGTGATCGTTGTACGCGTGCCTCAAGTTGAGATCGTCCTGTTTGAACAACACTATTAAATTGGCGTTATCGCGAACCAACTGTTTCGGCACTTGACTGTACGTCTGACACGGGTAAAACGCGTCCACACCGCTGTGTCGTCCCATAGCAAAATACTTGCGTATGTTGTGTTGCCTTTCGCAAGACACATCGTCCAACACCATAATAGAATTGGGATCGACCTCGTCGGGAGGTGGTACCTCATCGTTATCGTTGAACGCGTGATAACCCATTCCTTCGTCAGAAAGTCGTGTCGTCAGGGTCTCCAGCATCCGATATTTGGGTTGAAACAATGATTTAGAAAACACGTATAGGTTCGCGAATCTCAACCCGTTCACATCGAACAACAGATTGAACATGACATTAGTCTTCCCGCATGCTGAAGGTCCGCAGATGATCGAACGTACGGTATCAGGCAGAGGACACCCATGTTTACGATTTTTTCTGCCACAACAACCGCCACCACCATCGCCACACAATTTCGAATAGTCCACGTCCTTTATTTTTAGTCTGTGCGCTTGTTGCAATATTTTCATGTCGTCGTTCTGTCAACAGTCTATTTAATAGTCGTACTATGTTGGTACATCGACGGATATGTAACTGCACACACAAGTGTCCGGACCCGTTTCACAGTTTGGTTTCGACCAAACACATTTTTAGTGATCGAGTCCAGTGCCACTAGGTACTATTTCGCTGAGTCGGAACCTCGACACACGATTGCTAACCCTCTGCCAATACTCGTGTACCGTTAAGATCCTGCGCATGCGTTCGACGTAGTCAGCGGGCGTGTTCACGACGTACTCGTTGTAGCCGGGATGCGACACAACGTCTTTCACACTGTACACAGCGCGCATGTTGACATCGTAACGCACCAACGCATACTGATTCTATTTCCACGAATCGATTCGTTGTTATAGCAAGTTCTTCTTGTCTATCCACGAATCGTGTTTACCATCGAATCCTAACCACCTGACTTTCACGCGATCGCCTTTACGTTGCACGATCTTTTCTACCAAGTACACGTCACCGACGTTCGATTTACTGATTTCGTGTTCGTAAAAACCACCTTTTAACACTTCTCCTGTATGATCCTTTAGCGAATAAGTGACGGGTACGCTGCCGGTACGTACCGCGTGAACGAGGAATATCTCGTTTGTCCAATTGGGGGTGTATCCTTTGGCGAACGTCATTTTGTGTTTGCTTATAGGCACACGATCGCCTACTTTGAACTTTGGTCGTTTATAGTCAATGCTCCTCGCTGTTTTTACACGAATCCGTTGCAGTACCGTACGTTCGCTGGATTCGTTCACCTGACGCGGTTTCATTCCGATCGTTCTGTGCACACTGTTGTTGTACGACCTGACCAGTTCCGGTAACATATCCAACCAACGGTAATGACCTTGTTCGCTGAACGGACGATACATGTGCGTTTTCAACGTACGGTTGAAGCGTTCCACAATGGACGCCTTTTTCTCACTATACGTGGAATAGAGTGCGACACCGTATCTGCTCAGCAACGTTTGTACGGCGTTGTTGTAGTACTCTTTCCCGTTGTCCGTCTGCAGATATTTCATTTTATTAGCACGCAGAATCGGTTCCAGAGCTCGTGCGACCTCTACACCAGTCTTCGTTTTCAACGGAACGGCGTACGCGTACTTGTTAAACGCGTTAATCATCGTCATGAGGTACTTGAATCCCTTGTTCACCTTCGCGTGCGGTATCATCTCTACCAGGTCCGCTTGGTACAAGTCGTGAAGTCCCTTCAACTCGACTGCACGTCTCGGAAAATTCCTTCTTACCGGTCTGTGCAACTCCATCGCGATAGTCTTGCGAACGCTCTGCTGTATGTTCTTCACCTGCCGTTTCATTCTCACGTCGTGCGAACCGTGATTCACAATACGCTGGAACTAGTAAACCGTCGGCTCAGTGCTGAACGTAACTCTCGTTCTGGTACGTGCGCCTTCCATCACGAGACTGTCACGACGTCATCGCTCCACAACCAGTTATATCATTTCGACTGAACGGAAGAACAGCGCGTTCTTCTTGCGATTGCGCAAGTACGTTAAAACGTGTGCTATACTGATTTTCATGCAACCATTACGCACGAGGCTCATACCGCTGTAATATCTCATGAGCGTGTGTTGTTTCGTGTCCAACGCTCTTACGGTCTTGACAGAATTCATGTCCTTGAACATGACGCTACGAATAACGTTGTCGCGGTACTCATGCATTTCCGCGACTATGACGTTATCGTCCGCAGGTAGGGGCTCGCACATGTGTTTAGCTTTGAGTTCAGCGATCGGACGCTGACTTCCCGACTTCATGTTCAGGTGTATAAGATACGAGTTCAACAACCAAAATTCGTCCGCCATAGCGCTCGTGCACTGCTGCCACTGTTCGTACAAACGTCGGTCTTTCACCGTGTACCCTTGTTCGTGCGAATAGTGTAGACCAAAGTATTCGCAATTCTCGCGGAGTGTAGGCAACGCCTCCTTCAGAAAGGGTACCGAAAACAATCCCTGCGCCTTGTTGTTCACCAACGTGAACTGTTTACCTCTCGCTAGTGTCGGTAACGAGGACGGTGGACAGTACACATCAAAACTTACGTTGTAGCTGGGATCCAGTGCGCACTTTGGCGCTATCGCCACCGCGTTTCTGTATATTCCAATCGGTGTACGTATCGGAATAGTGCGCTCCGTAAGGACGATGCAACAAGAAGCGTGCGGTATCGAACTTCCGTAGGCGAGCATGTCCGTGTACACCGTCGCGTAGTTCATCTGTCCGTGAGAATCGTGTAAGCCGTGCACGCGTTGAACGGCGTGATACAGTTCGGGAATCGGACGGAAACGTGAAAGAAAATTCCATCCGTGACGTACGGTACACTTGAACATATTCTTTTCGTAAACCACGAGTTCTATCGGTACGTTGTTTCGTTCGCACTCTTCGATAAATTTAAGCCAACGTGATTTGTTGTGTATACGATCGGAGACTATCATCAACAGCACGATTGGTGGCAGATCACCGCTACGTTTTTTTATGTAACGCCAACAACGTCCGTGATATCTGTCAACACCGAACTTGTAACGTGTACAGTAGTTGCCGCAAAATCGTTTTTTCTTAACAAAATACATGGAAGATAATTTGGACCGTATCGCGCTTCGTAACGGTTTTGTTATCGCGAAATGTTTCCCATCGTCGTATCGATAGACGTCCATCGTGTCATCGATTCGTGATGCAAGTGATACCGTTTCGACATCGACACGATATTTAAAGTGTATACGTATAATGTTTGAGGAATTTTTTATTTTTTTTTATTTTTATTTATTTTTTATCATGGGCACCATCGCTCAGACTTTGAACTGATTACACTCATTCGGTAGTAGTAGTATTACACATAGTACTACTAGTACTAACACATAGTACTACTACTACCCAAACGGGTATGTTATGTGAGTTTATATGGGAATTAATTAAAGAAAATTCCAAGAAACAGGAGGAAAAAGTAACCAAAAGATTGGATAGGAATAAAGATGAAACTAATGAGAGTTTAAGACAAATGAAGGAGGATATTGAAAAAATAGATAAAAGTAATGAAAAGAATATCGAAACACTTAACAAGAAAATGGATAGTAACCAAGAAGTGTTTAAACAAATGAATGAACGATTGGACAGGAATGATGAGAGTTTAAGGCAAATGAATGAAGAAAATAATGAGAACTTTAGAAAACAAAACGAAAAGTTTGAACGAAATGAAGAAAGTTTAAGTCATATGAATGAAAAGCTGGACAGCATTAAAGAGGGTACTAAGGAAGATTTTAGGCAAATTAATAAGAAAATTGAGAACTCTAACAAGGAGCTAAGGGAAACTCTCAATGAAAAAATAGAACACATTGATAAACTTAAACAAAAAAGTGACCAGCGCAATGAAGCTGTAACACAGCCAACTGCAGAGACAATTGAATGCATTGATGAAACTTTAAAAAGGGCCAATGAACATTTAGAAAATAAAATTGATGTTTTAAGAGAGCAAAATGACAGTAGTGTAAGCCAGAAAATAGAAGGTAGTAAAGAAATAGAAAATAAAGAAGAGACAATTGAATTATTACCTGAAAATAAATATAACAGGAACAAGGAGAATACTAAGCCACTAGAAAAGAAGATAAAGAAAATAAGAAGAATACATCCAAAGAAACCAATAAATACAAGAGAAAATTTGGAGATGATGAACAGTGGACTAGTAAATGTACTTAATCTCCCTATTACCGACAATAGAGAGATAATGAATTTTACAAATGGTAGGAGAAGCTTAACAGAAATTATAGAAAGGAAGTAGGGGTATTATGAGAGTTCTAACGCGGAAGTGACGTCATCCCCCCGCCCCGCCACCGCACCCGCCCCCGCCCATTTTGGCGGGAAATTAAAAATGGTGGTGGTGGGGGTGGTGTTGGGTGTTGACTTCCGGTGTTGGAGTAGAGGTGGGGTAGTGGTGGGGGTAATGGTGTGTTGTGGTTGGTCGTCGGCTGTGTGGTGGTGGTTGTTGTCGTCGTTGATTGGTTTATGGTGGGCGGGTCGTCGTCCATGTTGGAAAATTGCGACGTTGTCGGTTGTTGCTGGAAAATTGCGGCGTTGTCGTCGGCGGCCATGTTGGAAAAATCGTCGCCAGCATGTGCTGGTTAAGCGTCGTCATGGCTTGGCCACGGCTTGGCCGCGGCTCGGCCGTAGATTGGTCGACGTGTGTCGTGTTTAGATCGGGTGTGTGCTGGTTAAGCGTCGTCATGGCTCGGGCGTAGATTGGTCGACGTGTGTCGGTGTGTGCTGGTCGGCGGCCATGTTGGAAAAGCGTCGACTTTGAAAATCTTTGTCGTTCATCTCCTTTGAGGTTAGAGAAATAAATATATGTGTGCTGCGTCCCTCGACGCATAATTGAAAACCAAATTCACTTGTAAAATTTGTATATCGTGCATCCATGTATGGAAAAAAATACATACATCATGCACGTAAGATAGGAAGTACCATATTCTGATTGATATGTAATTTTTTTTTTCGCATGGACATAGAAATAGTGTAGTCTCGTCCTGTATCGGTTGTAAGAAATTCTCACCCCCGCGTGTATGCACTGCATAAGTGAAAATTACTGCACTTGTAATAATTGTCTAACGCACATCATGCATGTAAGATAAATACCATTTTTTATTATTCTGATGATATGTATTATCTCACGAGTAGTTGTAGTAAAAAAAGCGTAGTGTATTTTGCATCTCGCAAATGAAACTCTCTTTGATTTGATCCGTCGTGTATAAATGAAAATCACTTCACTTGTAAAATTATGTAACACGCATTCTGCATGGAAAACATAATTACCATTTTATATTATTGTGTTGGTTATGTATTTTGTGGGGGGCGCTCATATTAAAAAAAGTATTGTCTTCTGCTTTGGTCCATCATGAAAAATCACTGCACTTGTAAAACTGTTTAACGCACATTATGCATGTAAGATAAATACTATTTTTATTATTCTGATGGTCTGTAATATCTCACGAGGTGCTGTAGTAAAAAAAGTGTAGTGTATTCCGCATCTCACAAATGAAACTCTCTTTGATTTGATCCTTCGTGTATAAATGAAAATCACTTCACTTGTAAAATTGTGTAACACGCAATATGCATGGAAAACATAATTACTATTTATATTATTGTGTGGAGCGCTCATAGTAAAAAGAGTATTGTCTTCTGCTTTGGTCCATCATGAAAAACCACTTCACTTGTAAAAATTGTGTAACACGCATTATGCATGATAGAAAGGAACATTGGGTCAAATTCGACAGCGGTCGTCCTTGATTTCGGGCGTGGTTAACTATAGCATCTTTGTCGCCTTTGTCTCCTTGCTTTGCATCTTTGTCGCCTTTGTCTCGCTGTTTTTTGTCATCAGGTGTGGATTACCTGATACCTTCACTTTCGTATGCATCCATGTGTGGGCTTTTCTGTATAAAAGCCGCACGATTTGCTCAGTTAGAATACAAAACATCGCAGGAATCTGACAGGACATCATTAGAAGATCACGTACGAGGTGAGTTTATTTTAAATTATTTTTCTGTAGTCTATTATCAGCAAGCAATTATTTTAAATAAAATTGATTTCTTTTTTAATTGCTTGAATAACACGCAACGCTCGTTCTAATAGTTTGTTTTAAATTAATCTTTAGTTTCTTTATCATGAAGTAATTATTTTAAATTAAAATTGAATTTTTCTTTATAGTGTACAAAACATCGCAGGAATCTTCCAGCACATAAGGGTGAGTTTGTTTTAAATTATTTTTTTGTAGTCTATTATCAGCAAGCAATTATTTTTCTTTAATTGAATAATACATGAACGGTCGGCGCACAACGCTCGTACATGGACGGTAGCCGCACAACGCTCGTACATGAACGGTCGACGCATAACGCTCGTTCTAGCAGTTTGTTTTAATAATTATTGTTTATTTTCTGTAGTATATTATGAGACAAGTGAAGCAATTTTTTTTTTATTAATTGATTGTATGTAATAACGCATGACTTTCTAGCTTGTACATTGACTGATGAATAGTTGTATTGTTATTTAGAATAGTGTCAATGTTCGAAGGATTTTTGAAATCTTTCGTAACAGTATCATGCAGTAATTATTTTAAATTATTAATTGAATAACACCTGAACGGTCGACGCACAACGCTCGTTCTAGCAGTTTGTTTTAATATTTATTGTTTATTTTCTGTAGTATATTGTGAGACAAGTGAATCAATTTTTTTTATTAATTGGTTGTATGTAATAACACATGATTTTCTAGCTTGTACATTGACTGATGAATAGTTGTACTTTTATTTAGAATAGTGTCAATGTTCGAAGGACTTTTGAAATCTTTCGTAACAGTATAATGTAGTAATTATTTTAAATTAATATTGTATTTTTCTTTAATTGAATAACATCTGAACGGTCGGCGCACAACGCTCGTTCTAGCAGTTTGTTTTAATATTTATTGTTTAGTTTCTATAGTATATTATGAGACAAGTGAAGCAATTTTTATTAACTGATTGTATGTAATAACACATGACGCTCTAGCTTGTACATTGACTGGTGAATAGTTGTACTGTTATTTAGAATAATGTCAATGTTCGTAGGGCTTTTGAAATTAAATAGAGTGAAATGTTACAGCAATAACGTTTAATTGAAACAAATAAAATACATGTACGCAAAATACATTACAAGTTAAAATACATAATAATTTGTAAACAGATGCACAATGACAATTGTGTATAATTAAAAACAAAATAAATATATGTAAACACACTATATTATGATTTAAATACAATTGCATGTAATTACAATTTAAAATACATATGTAAACGTACACGCATACAATGACAATTGTGTACATTTAAAACAGTTGAAATATATGTAAGCTAAAAGTTATAATACATAATATGTGTACACACGCACAAGCGCACACAATGAATTGTAATGACGATTGCTTATAATTAAAACAAATGAAATACGCCTAAGCGTTACATGGTAAATAATCCATACACATACACATACATTATGAAATACAAATATATTTGTTATTAAACGTGATATTTCAATCTAATGTCCCTGGATAGTGGCAATTACAGCATTGCTCATATTTTACCTCCATTATTAGTGTATATTTTTGTTTCTATTTTTTTTCTATTTCCATTACCTCCAATAATTCTTTTTGTATTCTATAGAACTAATTGCCACGAACATAGCAATGATATTTCAATTTAAAATACAATATGTAAACGCGCTCATAATTGCGTATAATTAAAACAAATGAAATACATGATATGTAAACGCACGTACAATGACAATTGTGCAAATTTAAAACAGTTGAAATATATGTAAGCACGTTATATTTTAAAGTTAAAATGGCGCGCGCGCGCGCACACACACACACACACACACACACACACACAATGAATTGTAGTGACAATTGCTTATAACTAAAACATTAAATACGTCTAAGCGTTATAAATTAAACAGTAAATAATACATTATGAAATACAAATATAAATGTTCAGTCCATTGGGCCTCAGTCTAAAATGTCCACCACGTAAGCCCTGTCTTTTTCTCCACGGTATATGAGATGTAGTGAATATGGCGTTAAATTTTTTAATTCGTCATCGAAGACGCCCGCGTATCTTTTCGGCAGATAAACGCGATATTTCAATCTACTCTCCCTGTAATCCTGGATAGTGGCAATTACGGCATTCCCGTATTTTCCTTCTGTGTTTTGCAGTTCTTCTATTGGGTATTTTACTCCCATTACTAGATCTTTAATTTTTTTATATTCAATAGCGCTGATGGCCGCGAACTTAGCAACGAATGAAATCATTTTTTTCCAAATGAAGAACCTGTTTTCCGCTCACACGTCTGTCAAGGTCTGAATTAATAACGCTTGTTCGTACCGGTATAAGAAGGGTGACTGTTGAGTAGGGGGAAACCGGCCAGCGCAGGGGAGGTGGGACCACTCGTTGCGGTTATTATTAACCCTGCGAAACAGGATGCAGCTGCTTTCCCACGCCATGTTCAGCGGGTTGGTGGGGGGAGCCGACCTCCTTATTTTTTTTTATACGTCTAGACAGGATGATGTCATCGACTCCACTCGAGCGTGCGGGAACAAGTCGACAACGTTAATAATTATTTTTTTTATGCGTGTTCGAACATGTCGGTGGCACTAATTTTTTTATATGTCTAGACAGGGTGATGTAATCTAATTCCACAGAGGGGGAGGAGGGGGGTAGGCGACGGTTGATATTATTACGTAAGCGCTAAACGACAACGTATCCAATTAGTAATTTACCAGAAACATATTGATTATTCTAAAATCCGATAAAACCCACTCGCGTAAAGCGTGTACTCTATGATTTGTGCATATTTCCGGAAATAAGTGGTGCGTGAGACAGGCTGTTCCATGTATTGAATGTAATTGTTCGAGTTTGGGACAACCTAAATCTTCTAAATTTATAATATTGTAATGTACGAGACGCTTCTCCAGAAATCTTTTTTTTTGCAATCCTTTTACGAAAACATAGTTAAAAGGAAACGTATATTTTACTAATATCGGCACAAGATGGTCGTACGATGTGTCCCCGTCCGTCCACTCTAGACCATGATAATAGTCCATTAACCATCGGTTTGTCCTCATGTGTTTGTGATTCGAAACGATTGTGCCCGCTGGAGGTACAAATATCCAATGCCTGCTGGCAAATGCGGCGACGTCCATAATGGCTAGTTCCTTAACGAGTTCGTTACCATCGTTTTCGATGAAACAGTGAAAGTCAAGTATGACTGCTAGCTTGTCGTTCCTCATCCTTTTTTCGTTACAAACAACGTGTTCGGTGACACTAGGAACGCTGCTGATCCGTCCGTCTTGCGGAACAGACAAGTTGTATGTCGTGAGACGTTCGTAAAGAATTTTTTCGGTACGTTTACTTTGTACCTTACCTGCTCGTCACGTATCACTGCAACAAATTTCTGTGTCAAAACGTCGTATACAAAAATTTCTATAGGGTACAGTGCTGCGTGCTTTAAGTCGCTGCAACGCCTGTACTCGTACGGAGTTAACAGTTCCATGCGTCCGTCCTCAACGCGTACTGTTCAAACACTGAGGTATGCGAGATTAGTGGAGGGGGTATAAACACTTCTGTCAAACGCTGTAGTCACTATGCGATGAAATTAAAGCGTGAAAACGAACTAGATATACGCTCTCATGTAAGCGGTGTTTGCGGTTCTACATAAGGGACACGTATTTAGGGTGATGGTGCAATTCACACATGTGACAAAATGTCGACAGGGAATAAGTACAACTTCAAGATTTTGCGCGTAACAAACTTTGCACAATGTATCACGATTCGAGCCCCCTTCTTCCTTTTTTATATTCTCTTTGAACGTGTCCGTGTGTTGTTCGTTCTCTGCTGCCGTTGCCGCCGCTTCTGCCGCTGCTACCGGTTCGGTAACGATGCCCAGTGCCTTGATGATAAATTTTTTATCTTTCGCTAACATTACGTAAGAGCACACAGGGAAATGACGCGCGTGTTCTATCCAAGCATTTTCTCCACGTTCCCATTTGTTTAAGCCGCCTCCACAGCAAAAACAAATCACTCTATCGTTGCATCCGCTGTAAAAGAAACCTGCTTCTGCTATTTCTTTAGGTGTTATCGTCAACGATATAGGCCATTCTTTAAAACTCTTTAAACGGTTTTCAAAGATTCTGTAACGCGGGTACGGGGATATGATTTTTTGAATTAAGGCGACTTGCACTTCTTTATCGTCCGGTGATAAGGACTTGATCATTGTTGTCGGTTCACCGCACTGTCTGAAATAGCGGTTGTTGTTGTTCGGATTGTTATCGTCATCCTCGCGATCGTTTGAAAGCATAATGTGCGTCCTCTTGCGACTTGTGCCGATGAAACACTGAGTGAAGAATAGGGGGAGGGGATAATAATAAGACGTTTCCCCCTCCAAGGTTACGGGTATTAAGAAAATAAAACTACATGAAAATTTATTACATTTTTTAATAAAAAAAAATCACATACATATAATGCATACATAACATACTAAAAAGCAAAATTCTATTTACATCAAAAACAATAAGCAACACTCTATTTACAGCAAAAACAATAATATACAGTAATCGTTTAATTGTGCCTGCACACCGTGTTGGATAACGGAGTGTACACGTTGAGCGAATCGTGCAGTATCAAGCAGTAGGCCGCGGTCTGAGCGGGGAAATTGTCCGATGACTCGAATTCCAATCTGACGTCGACTGGTGAAGACTTGAGCGACTCGTCCTGTCTGCTACAATCGAAGACGAATAGCGGTGCTTTCGTTATGAACTCGGTCGGTGTTAGAAGTACGTTGGGTTGACTTCTATGGTAGTACGATTTTTGAAATCGTGTATACATGACGTAAAGCAATGCGTAACGTCCGTTATCGATATCCAGGTTCAGGTTATCGTACGGATAGTATTTGTCGTTCAGAAAGAGTCTCGCGTTGGTCACCTTGCAGTGATCGAATTCACCTGCGCGTTTCTTCAGATTGTTCTTTCTGGCTGTCTGGAAGGTGAGTATCAAGTACCGTGGTTTCTCCAGTTGTGTCGTTGTTTTCACCGTCCAAGTCTGTCTGTCGGTCGTCGATAATGCCGGGTACTCGTGCAGTTCCCAACTGCGAAACGGTAAGAATAGCGGTAGGTCCTTGCGTATGATTTCCAACAGTCGTATCCGCACTTCGTTGTTCACGTACACGAACGGAATCATCCAAGATATTTTGGTCAGTTCTATTTCAGCGTTAGCGGGCGCATCCGTGGACGAGAAAAGAGCGTTAACGTCGGTGGAAGTGCGCAACAGTATCAGTTCCTGTTTCATGTTTAATATTACGTGTGTAAAATCCTCGGCGAATCCCATCAGCATCCTCAACGGTATGCAAAAGTTGAATTCACCGTTTTTGCCGGTCGGCGTTAGCTCGTTAGCTGTAGGAGCAACCCAACCGGCGTTTTGCATCGAAACAATGTCCTGCTTGCCGGCAGATAGCACGGTTTTAATAGTGGACGTGAGGCCGACGTTCTTGGTACGATCCACTTCCACACCAGCCAGTTCGTAACGGATTTCTTCGAAGAGAAACGCGATCGCGTTGTTGACCATTTTCACGTTCACGGTATCCGTGCTGGCGGTCTTTTTATTCAACTTGCCTTCAACGTACAGGAAACTTTCCATCGGTAAAGTGAAGACTTCCTGTTGCAGGATAGGTATGCGTATCTCATCATTATTTCCGTATCGTGACGCCGACGCGTACGGTGCGTGCGGATGATATTCGTAATGTGTGATGTTGTCTTCAAAAAATGGTCGGCGTTCGACCGATAAGACGACACCACTGTCCGTTATGTTACTTGTTTTTCTTGATTTTGAATCCTAGTGAAATCAGGTAGCGCCTGTTAGTTGCTGTTAACCGTGTCAACGACGAACGTCTACTGATACCTTTACCGAAAGTGTCGTCCTCTTTTATCTTGCGGTGCGAGCCACCGTCGCCACCGCCGCTCTTCATCACCGGGGTATCGGTGAAATAAAATCCCATGATTACTACGCACGTTTCAGATGTATACGCGCGGTGATGACTTCGCCTTGAAAATTAACGATATCACCGTCCTGATCGTGTACGGACACTGTAACGTTACGCAATTGTAGTACGTTGAGTGGAAAATAAATGACGTTTCTGGGCGTTTCGACTATCTTGAATCCTGGCTCGACCGTCGGATAAAACGAGTGCAGTATATGCTCGTTTCGTCCCGTCTTGTACGAACCTTGTACAGCGTGACACCTTATCTCCAAAACGTTCACTTTGTTAATGTTTACAGGCGCGTCCGACGTGTGTAATATAATATATACGCTTCTAACTTGCGTTTCTTGGAAAAACCCAACATGGTACCGATTGTGTGTTCCGTACTCCCGAAATCGATCTCGTATGAACAATAAAGTTCGCATTTCAGTGTGTTATTATTGGGTCGTAGAGCAAATGTCGGGTCCAATAGCGCTTTCTTCAGGTACGTTTCGATATCACTGATTTCGTACACACCAGTCGGTATTTTGACAAGTTCTAACGTTTTACGTGGTCCTTTTAGTACGGGAAAGACCTTGTTTCTTCCGCTTTCCACGTTCGGTATAGAGTTGTACGTGGTAAAATCCAGTAGTCCCGCATACCATTCACCGTCTGTCAGTTCAAGCGGCGGAAAAAAGTCACAAACCAGTGCGCTCGGATCCGTTCCCGTGACGGTGACCGTAAGCGAAGACATCTTGTCGTTTACTGATCGTTCGATGTCAAAAACTCCAAACATAAATGTCCGCAGACGACTGTGTCCGACGGTTGTTTCCGTGTGTAATTGTAACGAACGTCGGTCACGTTCGATCCAAAGTACCGTATTAGCTCGACAGGAGGGCGCAGATTGCCGAATCCGTCAAAGTACATGACTCTGTCGCCTCGCTTCTTATAGCATACCCAGTGCGTGCCCGGTCCGGTAGCGTCATCCAGATTCACGATCGCGCTTTCGTTCTCCCACGGTGATGTACTAGGAAGTGCGTCGCGCATGTACACGCCTCTGAAATAAGGTACACGCAATCGTTTCGTGTACTCGTACAGATCTCGATCGGACAACGGACGCACGGGTATTTTGATTAGTTTTTTCGGTACGGACGAAGGTAGAGTCCTGAAGCCTTTTTATCACCGGTCCGTCTTCGTCGTCGTCCCGTCCCTGTTGCTCTCCTCCTCTTCCTGATTATCGTGCGTCGAACCGACTTGCGTCGTCTGGTGCGACGTCGACGTTTACGCACACCACCACCACTGCAGCATAGCCCGCTGCCTAAAGCGGATTTCGCCTTCATCGCTGCCGCTACGGCCGCCGCGTACGCTCTTTCGCGGATGCCTAAATTCAAAGCTTTCACTCATTCCCACGCCTTGCCGGCTAGCACACGATCCGCTACACGTCTTCTTTCGTTGTCCTTGTACTTGCTGTAAGCGATATCGTGTTCGCGACAGGCTTCGTCCAACTCGTTGATTCCTCGATCACCACGTGCTAATCTTTCCTCTTGTTTCGTTCCGGGTCCGCAGAACCTGTAGCCGGGCAGATGTAGTTCCACCGGTAATACGTCCACCGCTCGATTGATCTGCGTACGTACTGACTTCGCGACGAATGGTACCGCGCTTTTAACTATTTTTCCTATGAGACCACGCCCCCTTTTTTTATCAACGCGACTACGTAGTTCATACATGTCTACTGTTTCGATTGCTGACGATAAAGGGATCTCCAATCGTGCTCGTCCTTGGATTTGTCCAGATCACTAATCAACTCGTTCGTCTCCGCCTTGCTCGTAAGTAGTAACTCTGCCTTTTCGGCACCGAGTGAAGTACGCGCTGCGTGCGTATGCAATTTATAGATATACGATACCACATTCTCCCAACGACGTTGGAACACTTTTGCGAGTTTGTACATTTCGCACTTCGCGTACTGCCTCGTTTCCTCCAATTGACGTGCGTTCACTGCGTCCGTGGGCCGTGCACCGCCGTCACCGACGTTCAGAATAGTCTTTCCTTGTGCGTTGAAATAAGTGTCGTTTACCACGGTGATCGTGTGTCGGTTCAAATATTCCAAGTTCACTGCGTCCTTGTTGTTGATGGGCGGCGCTAACTGCGTTATCCGCACGTTGCCGACCATTAGGTTAGGGTTCGTATCCTTCGGTATGATCTTCGAGTTCACGTATACTTTGGTCGCAGCGTCTCTCGCACGAATCGGTTCCCTCAAAGTCTGTATGCGATGGTCTCGCCCGTCGACGACGGCTCCGTTCTTCTTGTTCGGTCCCAGCTGTGTGAAACGCAAGCACGAGTAATCTACATACTGCTTGTTGACAGCGTCCCCGAGATCGACGGGAGCGGCGACGTTGACGAGCTTACGACCTTTCACGTCTATTCCTTGTGTCGTCGGCGGATCGGCTAACAGACAATGTTCGCGCATGAACCGCAGTGAAACGGCGTCGTTACCGTCGTGCGGTTCGCCCAAGTTGTGTATTTTCTTCCCCGCTACGTCGAAGTACCCGTCCTCGGTCATCGCGATACCGATATCCTCCCGCAGACAGCGTCGCGTCTTCCTTCGCGCTCTGACTACGCTCTGGTGTCTGCCGAACTTGTCAACACTCATCTCGTGAATGATGCACGTCGTACGCCGTGCACGGCATTTATACGTACTCGCGTAATAAATCGATTAGTTTTGATACGATTGTACCGTCTGTGCATTTTATTCCGACAACGGAGAGTCCATCGGTATGTTTTCCTTTTACAATTGTATTTAGAAATTCATCGTACACGTATACGCGCCCGTCTTTGAAGAAATAAATCTTTCCATCGATGTATCGGAACGCGCTATCAACGGCTTCTGGCAAGCCGACAAAACGATCTTTAACGTATCCGTGTTTCTTGATCGTGAACGTGCACTCGTCTATCTCACCATAATACATATCGTTGTACAACAGAAGGGTTCGACCTGTGTAGGTATGTATCACCGCGTTTATTTTCATCATCGTGCGAACGCCAAGCGTCGTGATCGGACGCGGATACCCGTTCACCGACTGCAGACTGTGTATATCGAACATGTATACGTAGTTATCTATGAAGAGCACCACTTCTTCGGTGCGCGGTCTCTGGTACATCGCCGAAACGTTGGTGAACGTCGACGGTAAGAACGTCAACCAATCCGTCAACAGAAGCGGACTCCCGCTCGGACGCTTCGACTCGAGATCCAGTGTCCACAAGAAGTTATCGTGCACTATATACATGTGTCTGTTGATTATTAAAAATTGATTAACGTTCTTTAGCCGACATAAATCCGCCGTCGTCCGGAGGGTATCGTTCGTCGTCGGCGTCGGCGTCGTCGTCGTCGTCGTCGTCGTCGTCGTAGCTGGCGGTGGCGGTGGCGGCGGCTTCCCGTACAAGCGTTGAATACCTCTTATATCGTCGTCTCTAAGGTCGAACGGACCGTCCGACCGCGGCACGTAGAAAGGGTACATGATCGAATCTCTCTCGAGGGCATGAGACAGCCCTAACGCGTGTCCGATTTCGTACGTTAGCACCTGAAGAAAACTGGTCTGATCGTCTGGTATTTCGGTTGCGTTCGTATGATTCCACGATTCGTAGTAGTCCATATGTATCTCGGTAGTGTTATACGGTAAATCGGGCGGGTAGTAAGCGTGAGCGAGTATACCTACTCGTCCGTCCAAATCGTACCCGCAGATCGAACACCTGGAGGTCAGACACCTGTGTTTAAAATATTTCATAGCGATGACTATGTCAGCGTTTACGTCGTTGGGTCGAGAGTCGAATTCCAGATTCGAATGTTTCCACCATACAGCGAACGCTTGTCGTGACGCTTCTATAGCGCTGGCGGTACCGTGAAAGAACCGCCACGACAGTCGTCTCTTGGTCCACGGCGTTCGTAAGGTGTACGTCACGAAATCTTCGTTACCACATCTCCGCGCCCGCATCAGATTAATCGTTTCATTGTTCAATTCTCCATTTACGGTTAAATTGTAATTCACTTGAAACGTCCGAAGGTAGGCGTCCACATCGATAGTGGAGTTGTCTGTGAGTCGTAAACTGTAATCGGGCACGTATCCGTATCGCACCAAGTAATCTAAAGCGAAATCTACATCGTTCGCGTTAGCGAGGACGAGCGCAATAATAAACACTAGCGTGGTGTACATTGTGTGTCTCGACACTGACGGATGTTGTCGTATAGCGGTCATATTTATACGATGATGTCGGCTTCACGTAGTTCTTCTACTATGGAAACGATTTCGTTCGTGTGCCCACCGTTTCCGGCGCGCTGTGACGCCATCAACAGTAGCAATCTGTCCACCAGTTCGTTCGGATCGTCCCAATGCACGTAATCGATTTTGTCTTTTTTTCTCGATTCATCCATATACGTTCCGTCGGTATTATGCCCGTGTCCCGTACGTTTCGGTGGGAACAGTTGTGATATTACCCGTTTATACTTTACACCTCTGTTCGCGTTCACCTGTGCGCTCGCAAAATAAAAATGCTTGTGCGCGTTCGTGGTGCGTAATATATCTTTGTACGCCTTTAGATCCGCTTCGTTGTAAACTTTTTCGTTAGGGTGTTTCATGAACACGAGTTCGTATAGACCCGGTGTACCTTTGTATCGCCTTTTAGTCGATGAGGATCGTATCGTCCGTTTCGATTTCAAACAGCGAGACACCGATCATCCATTTTCCGTTCGCGTGTCTTACACCGTAAGTATAGTCCATCAGTCGATCACGTTCAGAAGATACGATCATACACATGTACTTGTTCGCTAACGATTCGCTGTCGTATTGGGTCAGCAGATATCTACGCGCTTCGCGTCTTCCTTCCGGTGTGGCTAACATTTTTTCGATATTGAGACTAGGATCGGTCTCGTCGTCATCGTCCGATGTTTCGGCTAACGTAGTCGTTTTCAGGAAACGCGGTGTCCGCATCGGTGTTCCCACGTCGATCTTACTACTAGAATCCTCCTCCACCACATCCTCCTCACGTTTCATCTTTTTCGTTGGCTTTTCATTTGTTGTTTTTCGTTTTTTTTCAACCAACGCTTGCGAAATACTTTGTAACGGTTCCAGAATCGGTTTGTAACTTTTGGATAACGTTGCTTCCTCTTCACGGATCCCATGTTTTAACGCACGGTATTTCTTCCGTATGTCATCGCTGATCGTGTCGATATCACGGGCTAGTCGTTTCTTCTTTTCGTCCATCTCGATATACGACGGTGCGTCGACTAACGTCGCTGACACCGGAACATGTGTATTTACGCACAGTGAACAGCTGTTACTTGCGAACGGTCCGGGAATTTTAATCGATGACTATGAAACGGTCGAAGCCGGCTCTGTACCTGCCACCATCGATAGAAGAATCCTTGTCCACGACGAGAAAGCCGTATCGATCTTTCCACGCTTCGGTGCACACGTTCTTAAACGTCTCGTATTTCATGTCCGTGTTGACGTGATCGTTGTACGCGTGCTTCAAGTTGAGATCGTCCTGTTTGAACAACACTATTAGATTGGCGTTATCGCGAACCAACTGTTTCGGCACTTGACTGTACGTCTGACACTGGTAAAACGCGTCCACACCGCTGTGTCGTCCCATAGCAAAATACTTGCGTATGTTGTGTTGCCTTTCGCAAGACACATCGTCCAACACCATAATAGAATTGGGATCGACCTCGTCGGGAGGTGGTACCTCATCGTTATCGTTGAACGCGTGATAACCCATTCCTTCGTCAGAAAGTCGTGTCATCAGGGTCTCCAGCATCCGATATTTGGGTTGAAACAATAATTTAGAAAACACGTATAGGTTCGCGAATCTCAACCCGTTCACATCGAACAACAGATTGAACATGACATTAGTCTTCCCGCATGCTGAAGGTCCGCAGATGATCGAACGTACGGTATCAGGCAGAGGACACCCATGTTTACGATTTTTTCTGCCACAACAACCGCCACCACCATCGCCACACAATTTCGAATAGTCCACGTCCTTTATTTTTAGTCTGTGCGCTTGTTGCAATATTTTCATGTCGTCGTTCTGTCAACAGTCTATTTAATAGTCGTACTATGTTGGTACATCGACGGATATGTAACTGCACACACAAGTGTCCGGACCCGTTTCACAGTTTGGTTTCGACCAAACACATTCTTTTTAGTGATCGAGTCCAGTGCCACTAGGTACTATTTCGCTGAGTCGGAACCTCGACGCACGATTGCTAACCCTCTGCCAATACTCGTGTACCGTTAAGATCCTGCGCATGCGTTCGACGTAGTCAGCGGGCGTGTTCACGACGTACTCGTTGTAGCCGGGATGCGACACAACGTCTTTCACACTGTACACAGCGCGCATGTTGACATCGTAACGCACCAACGCATACTGATTCTATTTCCACGAATCGATTCGTTGTTATAGCAAGTTCTTCTTGTCTATCCACGAATCGTGTTTACCATCGAATCCTAACCACCTGACTTTCACGCGATCGCCTTTACGTTGCACGATCTTTTCTACCAAGTACACGTCACCGACGTTCGATTTACTGATTTCGTGTTCGTAAAAACCACCTTTTAACACTTCTCCTGTATGATCCTTTAGCGAATAAGTGACGGGTACGCTGCCGGTACGTACCGCGTGAACGAGGAATATCTCGTTTGTCCAATTGTGGGTGTATCCTTTGGCGAACGTCATTTTGTGTTTGCTTATAGGCACACGATCGCCTACTTTGAACTTTGGTCGTTTATAGTCAATGCTCCTCGCTGTTTTCACACGAATCCGTTGCAGTACCGTACGTTCGCTGGATTCGTTCACCTGACGCGGTTTCATTCCGATCGTTCTGTGCACACTGTTGTTGTACGACCTGACCAGTTCCGGTAACATATCCAACCAACGGTAATGACCTTGTTCGCTGAACGGACGATACATGTGCGTTTTCAACGTACGGTTGAAGCGTTCCACAATGGACGCCTTTTTCTCACTATACGTGGAATAGAGTGCGACACCGTATCTGCTCAGCAACGTTTGTACGGCGTTGTTGTAGTACTCTTTCCCGTTGTCCGTCTGCAGATATTTCATTTTATTAGCACGCAGAATCGGTTCCAGAGCTCGTGCGACCTCTACACCAGTCTTCGTTTTCAACGGAACGGCGTACGCGTACTTGTTAAACGCGTTAATCATCGTCATGAGGTACTTGAATCCCTTGTTCACCTTCGCGTGCGGTATCATCTCTACCAGGTCCGCTTGGTACAAGTCGTGAAGTCCCTTCAACTCGACTGCACGTCTCGGAAAATTCCTTCTTACCGGTCTGTGCAACTCCATCGCGATAGTCTTGCGAACGCTCTGCTGTATGTTCTTCACCTGCCGTTTCATTCTCACGTCGTGCGAACCGTGATTCACAATACGCTGGAACGTAGTAAACCGTCGGCTCAGTGCTGAACGTAACTCTCGTTCTGGTACGTGCGCCTTCCATCACGAGACTGTCACGACGTCATCGCTCCACAACCAGTTATATCATTTCGACTGAACGGAAGAACAGCGCGTTCTTCTTGCGATTGCGCAAGTACGTTAAAACGTGTGCTAAACTGATTTTCATGCAACCATTACGCACGAGGCTCATACCGCTGTAATATCTCATGAGCGTGTGTTGTTTCGTGTCCAACGCTCTTACGGTCTTGACAGAATTCATGTCCTTGAACATGACGCTACGAATAACGTTGTCGCGGTACTCATGCATTTCCGCGACTATGACGTTATCGTCCGCAGGTAGGCGCTCGCACATGTGTTTAGCTTTGAGTTCAGCGATCGGACGCTGACTTCCCGACTTCATGTTCAGGTGTATCAGATACGAGTTCAACAACCAAAATTCGTCCGCCATAGCGCCCGTGCACTGCTGCCACTGTTCGTACAAACGTCGGTCTTTCACCGTGTACCCTTGTTCGTGCGAATAGTGTAGACCAAAGTATTCGCAATTCTCGCGGAGTGTAGGCAACGCCTCCTTCAGAAAGGGTACCGAAAACAATCCCTGCGCCTTGTTGTTCACCAACGTGAACTGTTTACCTCTCGCTAGTGTCGGTAACGAGGACGGTGGACAGTACACATCAAAACTTACGTTGTAGCTGGGATCCAGTGCGCACTTTGGCGCTATCGCCACCGCGTTTCTGTATATTCCAATCGGTGTACGTATCGGAATAGTGCGCTCCGTAAGGACGATGCAACAAGAAGCGTGCGGTATCGAACTTCCGTAGGCGAGCATGTCCGTGTACACCGTCGCGTAGTTCATCTGTCCGTGAGAATCGTGTAAGCCGTGTACGCGTTGAACGGCGTGATACAGTTCGGGAATCGGACGGAAACGTGAAAGAAAATTCCATCCGTGAGGTACGGTACACTTGAACATATTCTTTTCGTAAACCACGAGTTCTATCGGTACGTTGTTTCGTTCGCACTCTTCGATAAATTTAAGCCAACGTGATTTGTTGTGTATACGATCGGAGACTATCATCAACAGCACGATTGGTGGCAGATCACCGCTACGTTTTTTTATGTAACGCCAACAACGTCCGTGATATCTGTCAACACCGAACTTGTAACGTGTACAGTAGTTGCCGCAAAATCGTTTTTTCTTAACAAAATACATGGAAGATAATTTGGACCGTATCGCGCTTCGTAACGGTTTTGTTATCGCGAAATGTTTCCCATCGTCGTATCGATAGACGTCCATCGTGTCATCGATTCGTGATGCAAGTGATACCGTTTCGACATCGACACGATATTTAAAGTGTATACGTATAATGTTTGAGGAATTTTTTATTTTTTTTTATTTTTATTTATTTTTTATCATGGGCACCATCGCTCAGACTTTGAACTGATTACACTCATTCGGTAGTAGTAGTATTACACATAGTACTACTAGTACTAACACATAGTACTACTACTACCCAAACGGGTATGTTATGTGAGTTTATATGGGAATTAATTAAAGAAAATTCCAAGAAACAGGAGGAAAAAGTAACCAAAAGATTGGATAGGAATAAAGATGAAACTAATGAGAGTTTAAGACAAATGAAGGAGGATATTGAAAAAATAGATAAAAATAATGAAAAGAATATCGAAACACTTAACAAGAAAATGGATAGTAACCAAGAAGTGTTTAAACAAATGAATGAACGATTGGACAGGAATGATGAGAGTTTAAGGCAAATGAATGAAGAAAATAATGAGAACTTTAGAAAACAAAACGAAAAGTTTGAACGAAATGAAGAAAGTTTAAGTCATATGAATGAAAAGCTGGACAGCATTAAAGAGGGTACTAAGGAAGATTTTAGGCAAATTAATAAGAAAATTGAGAACTCTAACAAGGAGCTAAGGGAAACTCTCAATGAAAAAATAGAACACATTGATAAACTTAACCAAAAAAGTGACCAGCGCAATGAAGCTGTAACACAGCCAACTGCAGAGACAATTGAATGCATTGATGAAACTTTAAAAAGGGCCAATGAACATTTAGAAAATAAAATTGATGTTTTAAGAGAGCAAAATGACAGTAGTGTAAGCCAGAAAATAGAAGGTAGTAAAGAAATAGAAAATAAAGAAGAGACAATTGAATTATTACCTGAAAATAAATATAACAGGAACAAGGAGAATACTAAGCCACTAGAAAAGAAGATAAAGAAAATAAGAAGAATACATCCAAAGAAACCAATAAATACAAGAGAAAATTTGGAGATGATGAACAGTGGACTAGTAAATGTACTTAATCTCCCTATTACCGACAATAGAGAGATAATGAATTTTACAAATGGTAGGAGAAGCTTAACAGAAATTATAGAAAGGAAGTAGGGGTATTATGAGAGTTCTAACGCGGAAGTGACGTCATCCCCCCGCCCCGCCACCGCACCCGCCCCCGCCCATTTTGGCGGGAAATTAAAAATGGTGGTGGTGGGGGTGGTGTTGGGTGTTGACTTCCGGTGTTGGAGTAGAGGTGGGGTAGTGGTGGGGGTAATGGTGTGTTGTGGTTGGTCGTCGGCTGTGTGGTGGTGGTTGTTGTCGTCGTTGATTGGTTTATGGTGGGCGGGTCGTCGTCCATGTTGGAAAATTGCGACGTTGTCGGTTGTTGCTGGAAAATTGCGGCGTTGTCGTCGGCGGCCATGTTGGAAAAATCGTCGCCAGCATGTGCTGGTTAAGCGTCGTCATGGCTTGGCCACGGCTTGGCCGCGGCTCGGCCGTAGATTGGTCGACGTGTGTCGTGTTTAGATCGGGTGTGTGCTGGTTAAGCGTCGTCATGGCTCGGGCGTAGATTGGTCGACGTGTGTCGGTGTGTGCTGGTCGGCGGCCATGTTGGAAAAGCGTCGACTTTGAAAATCTTTGTCGTTCATCTCCTTTGAGGTTAGAGAAATAAATATATGTGTGCTGCGTCCCTCGACGCATAATTGAAAACCAAATTCACTTGTAAAATTTGTATATCGTGCATCCATGTATGGAAAAAAATACATACATCATGCACGTAAGATAGGAAGTACCATATTCTGATTGATATGTAATTTTTTTTTTCGCATGGACATAGAAATAGTGTAGTCTCGTCCTGTATCGGTTGTAAGAAATTCTCACCCCCGCGTGTATGCACTGCATAAGTGAAAATCACTGCACTTGTAATAATTGTCTAACGCACATCATGCATGTAAGATAAATACCATTTTTTATTATTCTGATGATATGTATTATCTCACGAGTAGTTGTAGTAAAAAAAGCGTAGTGTATTTTGCATCTCGCAAATGAAACTCTCTTTGATTTAATCCGTCGTGTATAAATGAAAATCACTTCACTTGTAAAATTATGTAACACGCATTCTGCATGGAAAACATAATTACCATTTTATATTATTGTGTTGGTTATGTATTTTGTGGGGGGCGCTCATATTAAAAAAAGTATTGTCTTCTGCTTTGGTCCATCATGAAAAATCACTGCACTTGTAAAACTGTTTAACGCACATTATGCATGTAAGATAAATACTATTTTTATTATTCTGATGGTCTGTAATATCTCACGAGGAGCTGTAGTAAAAAAAGTGTAGTGTATTCCGCATCTCACAAATGAAACTCTCTTTGATTTGATCCTTCGTGTATAAATGAAAATCACTTCACTTGTAAAATTGTGTAACACGCAATATGCATGGAAAACATAATTACTATTTATATTATTGTGTGGAGCGCTCATAGTAAAAAGAGTATTGTCTTCTGCTTTGGTCCATCATGAAAAACCACTTCACTTGTAAAAATTGTGTAACACGCATTATGCATGATAGAAAGGAACATTGGGTCAAATTCGACAGCGGTCGTCCTTGATTTCGGGCGTGGTTAACTATAGCATCTTTGTCGCCTTTGTCTCCTTGCTTTGCATCTTTGTCGCCTTTGTCTCGCTGTTTTTTGTCATCAGGTGTGGATTACCTGATACCTTCACTTTCGTATGCATCCATGTGTGGGCTTTTCTGTATAAAAGCCGCACGATTTGCTCAGTTAGAATACAAAACATCGCAGGAATCTGACAGGACATCATTAGAAGATCACGTACGAGGTGAGTTTATTTTAAATTATTTTTCTGTAGTCTATTATCAGCAAGCAATTATTTTAAATAAAATTGATTTCTTTTTTAATTGCTTGAATAAAACGCAACGCTCGTTCTAATAGTTTGTTTTAAATTAATCTTTAGTTTCTTTATCATGAAGTAATTATTTTAAATTAAAATTGAATTTTTCTTTATAGTGTACAAAACATCGCAGGAATCTTCCAGCACATAAGGGTGAGTTTGTTTTAAATTATTTTTTTGTAGTCTATTATCAGCAAGCAATTATTTTTCTTTAATTGAATAATACATGAACGGTCGGCGCACAACGCTCGTACATGGACGGTAGCCGCACAACGCTCGTACATGAACGGTCGACGCATAACGCTCGTTCTAGCAGATTGTTTTAATAATTATTGTTTATTTTCTGTAGTATATTATGAGACAAGTGAAGCAATTTTTTTTTTATTAATTGATTGTATGTAATAACGCATGACTGTCTAGCTTGTACATTGACTGATGAATAGTTGTATTGTTATTTAGAATAGTGTCAATGTTCGAAGGACTTTTGAAATCTTTCGTAACAGTATCATGAAGTAATTATTTTAAATTATTAACTGAATAACACCTGAACGGTCGACGCACAACGCTCGTTCTAGCAGTTTGTTTTAATATTTATTGTTTATTTTCTGTAGTATATTATGAGACAAGTGAATCAATTTTTTTTATTAATTGGTTGTATGTAATAACACATGATTTTCTAGCTTGTACATTGACTGATGAATAGTTGTACTTTTATTTAGAATAGTGTCAATGTTCGAAGGACTTTTGAAATCTTTCGTAACAGTATCATGTAGTAATTATTTTAAATTAATATTGTATTTTTCTTTAATTGAATAACATCTGAACGGTCGGCGCACAACGCTCGTTCTAGCAGTTTGTTTTAATATTTATTGTTTAGTTTCTATAGTATATTATGAGACAAGTGAAGCAATTTTTATTAACTGATTGTATGTAATAACACATGACGTTCTAGCTTGTACATTGACTGGTGAATAGTTGTACTGTTATTTAGAATAATGTCAATGTTCGTAGGGCTTTTGAAATTAAATAGAGTGAAATGTTACAGCAATAACGTTTAATTGAAACAAATAAAATACATGTACGCAAAATACATTACAAGTTAAAATACATAATAATTTGTAAACAGATGCACAATGACAATTGTGTATAATTAAAAACAAAATAAATATATGTAAACACTATATTATGATTTAAATACAATTGCATGTAATTACAATTTAAAATACATATGTAAACGTACACGCATACAATGACAATTGTGTACATTTAAAACAGTTGAAATATATGTAAGCTAAAAGTTATAATACATAATATGTGTACACACGCACAAGCGCACACAATGAATTGTAATGACGATTGCTTATAATTAAAACAAATGAAATACGCCTAAGCGTTACATGGTAAATAATCCATACACATACACATACATTATGAAATACAAATATATTTGTTATTAAACGTGATATTTCAATCTAATGTCCCTGGATAGTGACAATTACAGCATTGCTCATATTTTACCTCCATTATTAGTGTATATTTTTGTTTCTATTTTTTTTCTATTTCCATTACCTCCAATAATTCTTTTTGTATTCTATAGCACTAATTGCCACGAACATAGCAATGATATTTCAATTTAAAATACAATATGTAAACGCGCTCATAATTGCGTATAATTAAAACAAATGAAATACATGATATGTAAACGCACGTACAATGACAATTGTGCAAATTTAAAACAGTTGAAATATATGTAAGCACGTTATATTTTAAAGTTAAAATGGCGCGCGCGCGCGCACACACACACACACACACACACAATAAATTGTAGTGACAATTGCTTATAACTAAAACATTAAATACGTCTAAGCGTTATAAATTAAACAGTAAATAATACATTATGAAATACAAATATAAATGTTCAGTCCATTGGGCCTCAGTCTAAAATGTCCACCACGTAAACCCTGTCTTTTTCTCCACGGTATATGAGATGTAGTGAATATGGCGTTAAATTTTTTAATTCGTCATCGAAGACGCCCGCGTATCTTTTCGGCAGATAAACGCGATATTTCAATCTACTCTCCCTGTAATCCTGGATAGTGGCAATTACGGCATTCCCGTATTTTCCTTCTGTGTTTTGCAGTTCTTCTATTGGGTATTTTACTCCCATTACTAGATCTTTAATTTTTTTATATTCAATAGCGCTGATGGCCGCGAACTTAGCAACGAATGAAATCATTTTTTTCCAAATGAAGAACCTGTTTTCCGCTCACACGTCTGTCAAGGTCTGAATTAATAACGCTTGTTCGTACCGGTATAAGAAGGGTGACTGTTGAGTAGGGGGAAACCGGCCAGCGCAGGGGAGGTGGGACCACTCGTTGCGGTTATTATTAACCCTGCGAAACAGGATGCAGCTGCTTTCCCACGCCATGTTCAGCGGGTTGGTGGGGGGAGCCGACCTCCTTATTTTTTTTTATACGTCTAGACAGGATGATGTCATCGACTCCACTCGAGCGTGCGGGAACAAGTCGACGACGTTAATAATTATTTTTTTTATGCGTGTTCGAACATGTCGGTGGCACTAATTTTTTTATATGTCTAGACAGGGTGATGTAATCTAATTCCACAGAGGGGGAGGAGGGGGGTAGGCGACGGTTGATATTATTACGTAAGCGCTAAACGACAACGTATCCAATTAGTAATTTACCAGAAACATATTGATTATTCTAAAATCCGATAAAACCCACTCGCGTAAAGCGTGTACTCTATGATTTGTGCATATTTCCGGAAATAAGTGGTGCGTGAGACAGGCTGTTCCATGTATTGAATGTAATTGTTCGAGTTTGGGACAACCTAAATCTTCTAAATTTATAATATTGTAATGTACGAGACGCTTCTCCAGAAATCTTTTTTTTTGCAATCCTTTTACGAAAACATAGTTAAAAGGAAACGTATATTTTACTAATATCGGCACAAGATGGTCGTACGATGTGTCCCCGTCCGTCCACTCTAGACCATGATAATAGTCCATTAACCATCGGTTTGTCCTCATGTGTTTGTGATTCGAAACGATTGTGCCCGCTGGAGGTACAAATATCCAATGCCTGCTGGCAAATGCGGCGACGTCCATAATGGCTAGTTCCTTAACGAGTTCGTTACCATCGTTTTCGATGAAACAGTGAAAGTCAAGTATGACTGCTAGCTTGTCGTTCCTCATCCTTTTTTCGTTACAAACAACGTGTTCGGTGACACTAGGAACGCTGCTGATCCGTCCGTCTTGCGGAACAGACAAGTTGTATGTCGTGAGACGTTCGTAAAGAATTTTTTCGGTACGTTTACTTTGTACCTTACCTGCTCGTCACGTATCACTGCAACAAATTTCTGTGTCAAAACGTCGTATACAAAAATTTCTATAGGGTACAGTGCTGCGTGCTTTAAGTCGCTGCAACGCCTGTACTCGTACGGAGTTAACAGTTCCATGCGTCCGTCCTCAACGCGTACTGTTCAAACACTGAGGTATGCGAGATTAGTGGAGGGGGTATAAACACTTCTGTCAAACGCTGTAGTCACTATGCGATGAAATTAAAGCGTGAAAACGAACTAGATATACGCTCTCATGTAAGCGGTGTTTGCGGTTCTACATAAGGGACACGTATTTAGGGTGATGGTGCAATTCACACATGTGACAAAATGTCGACAGGGAATAAGTACAACTTCAAGATTTTGCGCGTAACAAACTTTGCACAATGTATCACGATTCGAGCCCCCTTCTTCCTTTTTTATATTCTCTTTGAACGTGTCCGTGTGTTGTTCGTTCTCTGCTGCCGTTGCCGCCGCTTCTGCCGCTGCTACCGGTTCGGTAACGATGCCCAGTGCCTTGATGATAAATTTTTTATCTTTCGCTAACATTACGTAAGAGCACACAGGGAAATGACGCGCGTGTTCTATCCAAGCATTTTCTCCACGTTCCCATTTGTTTAAGCCGCCTCCACAGCAAAAACAAATCACTCTATCGTTGCATCCGCTGTAAAAGAAACCTGCTTCTGCTATTTCTTTAGGTGTTATCGTCAACGATATAGGCCATTCTTTAAAACTCTTTAAACGGTTTTCAAAGATTCTGTAACGCGGGTACGGGGATATGATTTTTTGAATTAAGGCGACTTGCACTTCTTTATCGTCCGGTGATAAGGACTTGATCATTGTTGTCGGTTCACCGCACTGTCTGAAATAGCGGTTGTTGTTGTTCGGATTGTTATCGTCATCCTCGCGATCGTTTGAAAGCATCATGTGCGTCCTCTTGCGACTTGTGCCGATGAAACACTGAGTGAAGAATAGGGGGAGGGGATAATAATAAGACGTTTCCCCCTCCAAGGTTACGGGTATTAAGAAAATAAAACTACATGAAAATTTATTACATTTTTTAATAAAAAAAAATCACATATATATAATGCATACATAACATACTAAAAAGCAAAATTCTATTTACATCAAAAACAATAAGCAACACTCTATTTACAGCAAAAACAATAATATACAGTAATCGTTTAATTGTGCCTGCTCACCGTGTTGGATAACGGAGTGTACACGTTGAGCGAATCGTGCAGTATCAAGCAGTAGGCCGCGGTCTGAGCGGGGAAATTGTCCGATGACTCGAATTCCAATCTGACGTCGACTGGTGAAGACTTGAGCGACTCGTCCTGTCTGCTACAATCGAAGACGAATAGCGGTGCTTTCGTTATGAACTCGGTCGGTGTTAGAAGTACGTTGGGTTGACTTCTATGGTAGTACGATTTTTGAAATCGTGTATACATGACGTAAAGCAATGCGTAACGTCCGTTATCGATATCCAGGTTCAGGTTATCGTACGGATAGTATTTGTCGTTCAGAAAGAGTCTCGCGTTGGTCACCTTGCAGTGATCGAATTCACCTGCGCGTTTCTTCAGATTGTTCTTTCTGGCTGTCTGGAAGGTGAGTATCAAGTACCGTGGTTTCTCCAGTTGTGTCGTTGTTTTCACCGTCCAAGTCTGTCTGTCGGTCGTCGGTAATGCCGGGTACTCGTGCAGTTCCCAACTGCGAAACGGTAAGAATAGCGGTAGGTCCTTGCGTATGATTTCCAACAGTCGTATCCGCACTTCGTTGTTCACGTACACGAACGGAATCATCCAAGATATTTTGGTCAGTTCTATTTCAGCGTTAGCGGGCGCATCCGTGGACGAGAAAAGAGCGTTAACGTCGGTGGAAGTGCGCAACAGTATCAGTTCCTGTTTCATGTTTAATATTACGTGTGTAAAATCCTCGGCGAATCCCATCAGCATCCTCAACGGTATGCAAAAGTTGAATTCACCGTTTTTGCCGGTCGGCGTTAGCTCGTTAGCTGTAGGAGCAACCCAACCGGCGTTTTGCATCGAAACAATGTCCTGCTTGCCGGCAGATAGCACGGTTTTAATAGTGGACGTGAGGCCGACGTTCTTGGTACGATCCATTTCCACACCAGCCAGTTCGTAACGGATTTCTTCGAAGAGAAACGCGATCGCGTTGTTGACCATTTCCACGTTCACGGTATCCGTGCTGGCGGTCTTTTTGTTCAACTTGCCTTCAACGTACAGGAAACTTTCCATCGGTAAAGTGAAGACTTCCTGTTGCAGGATAGGTATGCGTATCTCATCATTATTTCCGTATCGTGACGCCGACGCGTACGGTGCGTGCGGATGATATTCGTAATGTGTGATGTTGTCTTCAAAAAATGGTCGGCGTTCGACCGATAAGACGACACCACTGTCCGTTATGTTACTTGTTTTTCTTGATTTTGAATCCTAGTGAAATCAGGTAGCGCCTGTTAGTTGCTGTTAACCGTGTCAACGACGAACGTCTACTGATACCTTTACCGAAAGTGTCGTCCTCTTTTATCTTGCGGTGCGAGCCACCGTCGCCACCGCCGCTCTTCATCACCGGGGTATCGGTGAAATAAAATCCCATGACTACTACGCACGTTTCAGATGTATACGCGCGGTGATGACTTCGCCTTGAAAATTAACGATATCACCGTCCTGATCGTGTACGGACACTGTAACGTTACGCAATTGTAGTACGTTGAGTGGAAAATAAATGACGTTTCTGGGCGTTTCGACTATCTTGAATCCTGGCTCGACCGTCGGATAGAACGAGTGCAGTATATGCTCGTTTCGTCCCGTCTTGTACGAACCTTGTACAGCGTGACACCTTATCTCCAAAACGTTCACTTTGTTAATGTTTACAGGCGCGTCCGACGTGTGTAATATAATATATACGCTTCTAACTTGCGTTTCTTGGAAAAACCCAACATGGTACCGATTGTGTGTTCCGTACTCCCGAAATCGATCTCGTATGAACAATAAAGTTCGCATTTCAGTGTGTTATTATTGGGTCGTAGAGCAAATGTCGGGTCCAATAGCGCTTTCTTCAGGTACGTTTCGATATCACTGATTTCGTACACACCAGTCGGTATTTTGACAAGTTCTAACGTTTTACGTGGTCCTTTTAGTACGGGAAAGACGTTGTTTCTTCCGCTTTCCACGTTCGGTATAGAGTTGTACGTGGTAAAATCCAGTAGTCCCGCGTACCATTCACCGTCTGTCAGTTCAAGCGGCGGAAAAAAGTCACAAACCAGTGCGCTCGGATCCGTTCCCGTGACGGTGACCGTAAGCGAAGACATCTTGTGGTTTACTGATCGTTCGATGTCAAAAACTCCAAACATAAATGTCCGCAGACGACTGTGTCCGACGGTTGTTTCCGTGTGTAATTGTAACGAACGTCGGTCACGCTCGATCCAAAGTACCGTATTAGCTCGACAGGAGGGCGCAGATTGCCGAATCCGTCAAAGTACATGACTCTGTCGCCTCGCTTCTTATAGCATACCCAGTGCGTGCCCGGTCCGGTAGCGTCGTCCAGATTCACGATCGCGCTTTCGTTCTCCCACGGTGATGTACTAGGAAGTGCGTCGCGCATGTACACGCCTCTGAAATAAGGTACACGCAATCGTTTCGTGTACTCGTACAGATCTCGATCGGACAACGGACGCACGGGTATTTTGATTAGTTTTTTCGGTACGGACGAAGGTAGAGTCCTGAAGCCTTTTTATCACCGGTCCGTCTTCGTCGTCGTCCCGACCCTGTTGCTCTCCTCCTCTTCCTGATTATCGTGCGTCGAACCGACTTGCGTCGTCTGGTGCGACGTCGACGTTTACGCACACCACCACCACTGCAGCATAGCCCGCTGCCTAAAGCGGATTTCGCCTTCATCGCTGCCGCTACGGCCGCCGCGTACGCTCTTTCGCGGATGCCTAAATTCAAAGCTTTCACTCATTCCCACGCCTTGCCGGCTAGCACACGATCCGCTACACGTCTTCTTTCGTTGTCCTTGTACTTGCTGTAAGCGATATCGTGTTCGCGACAGGCTTCGTCCAACTCGTTGATTCCTCGATCACCACGTGCTAATCTTTCCTCTTGTTTCGTTCCGGGTCCGCAGAACCTGTAGCCGGGCAGATGTAGTTCCACCGGTAATACGTCCACCGCTCGATTGATCTGCGTACGTACTGACTTCGCGACGAATGGTACCGCGCTTTTAACTATTTTTCCTATGAGACCACGCCCCCTTTTTTTATCAACGCGACTACGTAGTTCATATATGTCTACTGTTTCGATTGCTGACGATAAAGGGATCTCCAATCGTGCTCGTCCTTGGATTTGTCCAGATCACTAATCAACTCGTTCGTCTCCGCCTTGCTCGTAAGTAGTAACTCTGCCTTTTCGGCACCGAGTGAAGTACGCGCTGCGTGCGTATGCAATTTATAGATATACGATACCACATTCTCCCAACGACGTTGGAACACTTTTGCGAGTTTGTACATTTCGCACTTCGCGTACTGCCTCGTTTCCTCCAATTGACGTACGTTCACTGCGTCCGTGGGCCGTGCACCGCCGTCACCGACGTTCAGAATAGTCTTTCCTTGTGCGTTGAAATAAGTGTCGTTTACCACGGTGATCGTGTGTCGGTTCAAATATTCCAAGTTCACTGCGTCCTTGTTGTTGATGGGCGGCGCTAACTGCGTTATCCGCACGTTGCCGACCATTAGGTTAGGGTTCGTATCCTTCGGTATGATCTTCGAGTTCACGTATACTTTGGTCGCAGCGTCTCTCGCACGAATCGGTTCCCTCAAAGTCTGTATGCGATGGTCTCGCCCGTCGACGACGGCTCCGTTCTTCTTGTTCGGTCCCAGCTGTGTGAAACGCAAGCACGAGTAATCTACATACTGCTTGTTGACAGCGTCCCCGAGATCGACGGGAGCGGCGACGTTGACGAGCTTACGACCTTTCACGTCTATTCCTTGTGTCGTCGGCGGATCGGCTAACAGACAATGTTCGCGCATGAACCGCAGTGAAACGGCGTCGTTACCGTCGTGCGGTTCGCCCAAGTTGTGTATTTTCTTCCCCGCTACGTCGAAGTACCCGTCCTCGGTCATCGCGATACCGATATCCTCCCGCAGACTGCGTCGCGTCTTCCTTCGCGCTCTGACTACGCTCTGGTGTCTGCCGAACTTGTCAACACTCATCTCGTGAATGATGCACGTCGTACGCCGTGCACGGCATTTATACGTACTCGCGTAATAAATCGATTAGTTTTGATACGATTGTACCGTCTGTGCATTTTATTCCGACAACGGAGAGTCCATCGGTATGTTTTCCTTTTACAATTGTATTTAGAAATTCATCGTACACGTATACGCGCCCGTCTTTGAAGAAATAAATCTTTCCATCGATGTATCGGAACGCGCTATCAACGGCTTCTGGCAAGCCGACAAAACGATCTTTAACGTATCCGTGTTTCTTGATCGTGAACGTGCACTCGTCTATCTCACCATAATACATATCGTTGTACAACAGAAAGGTTCGACCTGTGTAGGTATGTATCACCGCGTTTATTTTCATCATCGTGCGAACGCCAAGCGTCGTGATCGGACGCGGATACCCGTTCACCGACTGCAGACTGTGTATATCGAACATGTATACGTAGTTATCTATGAAGAGCACCACTTCTTCGGTGCGCGGTCTCTGGTACATCGCCGAAACGTTGGTGAACGTCGACGGTAAGAACGTCAACCAATCCGTCAACAGAAGCGGACTCCGCTCGGACGCTTCGACTCGAGATCCAGTGTCCACAAGAAGTTATCGTGCACTATATACATGTGTCTGTTGATTATTAAAAATTGATTAACGTTCTTTAGCCGACATAAATCCGCCGTCGTCCGGAGGGTATCGTTCGTCGTCGGCGTCGGCGTCGTCGTCGTCGTCGTCGTCGTCGTCGTAGCTGGCGGTGGCGGTGGCGGCGGCTTCCCGTACAAGCGTTGAATACCTCTTATATCGTCGTCTCTAAGGTCGAACGGACCGTCCGACCGCGGCACGTAGAAAGGGTACATGATCGAATCTCTCTCGAGGGCATGAGACAGCCCTAACGCGTGTCCGATTTCGTACGTTAGCACCTGAAGAAAACTGGTCTGATCGTCTGGTATTTCGGTTGCGTTCGTATGATTCCACGATTCGTAGTAGTCCATATGTATCTCGGTAGTGTTATACGGTAAATCGGGCGGGTAGTAAGCGTGAGCGAGTATACCTACTCGTCCGTCCAAATCGTACCCGCAGATCGAACACCTGGAGGTCAGACACCTGTGTTTAAAATATTTCATAGCGATGACTATGTCAGCGTTTACGTCGTTGGGTCGAGAGTCGAATTCCAGATTCGAATGTTTCCACCATACAGCGAACGCTTGTCGTGACGCTTCTATAGCGCTGGCGGTACCGTGAAAGAACCGCCACGACAGTCGTCTCTTGGTCCACGGCGTTCGTAAGGTGTACGTCACGAAATCTTCGTTACCACATCTCCGCGCCCGCATCAGATTAATCGTTTCATTGTTCAATTCTCCATTTACGGTTAAATTGTAATTCACTTGAAACGTCCGAAGGTAGGCGTCCACATCGATAGTGGAGTTGTCTGTGAGTCGTAAACTGTAATCGGGCACGTATCCGTATCGCACCAAGTAATCTAAAGCGAAATCTACATCGTTCGCGTTAGCGAGGACGAGCGCAATAATAAACACTAGCGTGGTGTACATTGTGTGTCTCGACACTGACGGATGTTGTCGTATAGCGGTCATATTTATACGATGATGTCGGCTTCACGTAGTTCTTCTACTATGGAAACGATTTCGTTCGTGTGCCCACCGTTTCCGGCGCGCTGTGACGCCATCAACAGTAGCAATCTGTCCACCAGTTCGTTCGGATCGTCCCAATGCACGTAATCGATTTTGTCTTTTTTTCTCGATTCATCCATATACGTTCCGTCGGTATTATGCCCGTGTCCCGTACGTTTCGGTGGGAACAGTTGTGATATTACCCGTTTATACTTTACACCTCTGTTCGCGTTCACCTGTGCGCTCGCAAAATAAAAATGCTTGTGCGCGTTCGTGGTGCGTAATATATCTTTGTACGCCTTTAGATCCGCTTCGTTGTAAACTTTTTCGTTAGGGTGTTTCATGAACACGAGTTCGTATAGACCCGGTGTACCTTTGTATCGCCTTTTAGTCGATGAGGATCGTATCGTCCGTTTCGATTTCAAACAGCGAGACACCGATCATCCATTTTCCGTTCGCGTGTCTTACACCGTAAGTATAGTCCATCAGTCGATCACGTTCAGAAGATACGATCATACACATGTACTTGTTCGCTAACGATTCGCTGTCGTATTGGGTCAGCAGATATCTACGCGCTTCGCGTCTTCCTTCCGGTGTGGCTAACATTTTTTCGATATTGAGACTAGGATCGGTCTCGTCGTCATCGTCCGATGTTTCGGCTAACGTAGTCGTTTTCAGGAAACGCGGTGTCCGCATCGGTGTTCCCACGTCGATCTTACTACTAGAATCCTCCTCCACCACATCCTCCTCACGTTTCATCTTTTTCGTTGGCTTTTCATTTGTTGTTTTTCGTTTTTTTTCAACCAACGCTTGCGAAATACTTTGTAACGGTTCCAGAATCGGTTTGTAACTTTTGGATAACGTTGCTTCCTCTTCACGGATCCCATGTTTTAACGCACGGTATTTCTTCCGTATGTCATCGCTGATCGTGTCGATATCACGGGCTAGTCGTTTCTTCTTTTCGTCCATCTCGATATACGACGGTGCGTCGACTAACGTCGCTGACACCGGAACATGTGTATTTACGCACAGTGAACAGCTGTTACTTGCGAACGGTCCGGGAATTTTAATCGATGACTATGAAACGGTCGAAGCCGGCTCTGTACCTGCCACCATCGATAGAAGAATCCTTGTCCACGACGAGAAAGCCGTATCGATCTTTCCACGCTTCGGTGCACACGTTCTTAAACGTCTCGTATTTCATGTCCGTGTTGACGTGATCGTTGTACGCGTGCTTCAAGTTGAGATCGTCCTGTTTGAACAACACTATTAGATTGGCGTTATCGCGAACCAACTGTTTCGGCACTTGACTGTACGTCTGACACTGGTAAAACGCGTCCACACCGCTGTGTCGTCCCATAGCAAAATACTTGCGTATGTTGTGTTGCCTTTCGCAAGACACATCGTCCAACACCATAATAGAATTGGGATCGACCTCGTCGGGAGGTGGTACCTCATCGTTATCGTTGAACGCGTGATAACCCATTCCTTCGTCAGAAAGTCGTGTCATCAGGGTCTCCAGCATCCGATATTTGGGTTGAAACAATGATTTAGAAAACACGTATAGGTTCGCGAATCTCAACCCGTTCACATCGAACAACAGATTGAACATGACATTAGTCTTCCCGCATGCTGAAGGTCCGCAGATGATCGAACGTACGGTATCAGGCAGAGGACACCCATGTTTACGATTTTTTCTGCCACAACAACCGCCACCACCATCGCCACACAATTTCGAATAGTCCACGTCCTTTATTTTTAGTCTGTGCGCTTGTTGCAATATTTTCATGTCGTCGTTCTGTCAACAGTCTATTTAATAGTCGTACTATGTTGGTACATCGACGGATATGTAACTGCACACACAAGTGTCCGGACCCGTTTCACAGTTTGGTTTCGACCAAACACATTCTTTTTAGTGATCGAGTCCAGTGCCACTAGGTACTATTTCGCTGAGTCGGAACCTCGACACACGATTGCTAACCCTCTGCCAATACTCGTGTACCGTTAAGATCCTGCGCATGCGTTCGACGTAGTCAGCGGGCGTGTTCACGACGTACTCGTTGTAGCCGGGATGCGACACAACGTCTTTCACACTGTACACAGCGCGCATGTTGACATCGTAACGCACCAACGCATACTGATTCTATTTCCACGAATCGATTCGTTGTTATAGCAAGTTCTTCTTGTCTATCCACGAATCGTGTTTACCATCGAATCCTAACCACCTGATTTTCACGCGATCGCCTTTACGTTGCACGATCTTTTCTACCAAGTACACGTCACCGACGTTCGATTTACTGATTTCGTGTTCGTAAAAACCACCTTTTAACACTTCTCCTGTATGATCCTTTAGCGAATAAGTGACGGGTACGCTGCCGGTACGTACCGCGTGAACGAGGAATATCTCGTTTGTCCAATTGGGGGTGTATCCTTTGGCGAACGTCATTTTGTGTTTGCTTATAGGCACACGATCGCCTACTTTGAACTTTGGTCGTTTATAGTCAATGCTCCTCGCTGTTTTCACACGAATCCGTTGCAGTACCGTACGTTCGCTGGATTCGTTCACCTGACGCGGTTTCATTCCGATCGTTCTGTGCACACTGTTGTTGTACGACCTGACCAGTTCCGGTAACATATCCAACCAACGGTAATGACCTTGTTCGCTGAACGGACGATACATGTGCGTTTTCAACGTACGGTTGAAGCGTTCCACAATGGACGCCTTTTTCTCACTATACGTGGAATAGAGTGCGACACCGTATCTGCTCAGCAACGTTTGTACGGCGTTGTTGTAGTACTCTTTCCCGTTGTCCGTCTGCAGATATTTCATTTTATTAGCACGCAGAATCGGTTCCAGAGCTCGTGCGACCTCTACACCAGTCTTCGTTTTCAACGGAACGGCGTACGCGTACTTGTTAAACGCGTTAATCATCGTCATGAGGTACTTGAATCCCTTGTTCACCTTCGCGTGCGGTATCATCTCTACCAGGTCCGCTTGGTACAAGTCGTGAAGTCCCTTCAACTCGACTGCACGTCTCGGAAAATTCCTTCTTACCGGTCTGTGCAACTCCATCGCGATAGTCTTGCGAACGCTCTGCTGTATGTTCTTCACCTGCCGTTTCATTCTCACGTCGTGCGAACCGTGATTCACAATACGCTGGAACGTAGTAAACCGTCGGCTCAGTGCTGAACGTAACTCTCGTTTTGGTACGTGCGCCTTCCATCACGAGACTGTCACGACGTCATCGCTCCACAACCAGTTATATCATTTCGACTGAACGGAAGAACAGCGCGTTCTTCTTGCGATTGCGCAAGTACGTTAAAACGTGTGCTAAACTGATTTTCATGCAACCATTACGCACGAGGCTCATACCGCTGTAATATCTCATGAGCGTGTGTTGTTTCGTGTCCAACGCTCTTACGGTCTTGACAGAATTCATGTCCTTTAACATGACGCTACGAATAACGTTGTCGCGGTACTCATGCATTTCCGCGACTATGACGTTATCGTCCGCAGGTAGGCGCTCGCACATGTGTTTAGCTTTGAGTTCAGCGATCGGACGCTGACTTCCCGACTTCATGTTCAGGTGTATCAGATACGAGTTCAACAACCAAAATTCGTCCGCCATAGCGCCCGTGCACTGCTGCCACTGTTCGTACAAACGTCGGTCTTTCACCGTGTACCCTTGTTCGTGCGAATAGTGTAGACCAAAGTATTCGCAATTCTCGCGGAGTGTAGGCAACGCCTCCTTCAGAAAGGGTACCGAAAACAATCCCTGCGCCTTGTTGTTCACCAACGTGAACTGTTTACCTCTCGCTAGTGTCGGTAACGAGGACGGTGGACAGTACACATCAAAACTTACGTTGTAGCTGGGATCCAGTGCGCACTTTGGCGCTATCGCCACCGCGTTTCTGTATATTCCAATCGGTGTACGTATCGGAATAGTGCGCTCCGTAAGGACGATGCAACAAGAAGCGTGCGGTATCGAACTTCCGTAGGCGAGCATGTCCGTGTACACCGTCGCGTAGTTCATCTGTCCGTGAGAATCGTGTAAGCCGTGCACGCGTTGAACGGCGTGATACAGTTCGGGAATCGGACGGAAACGTGAAAGAAAATTCCATCCGTGACGTACGGTACACTTGAACATATTCTTTTCGTAAACCACGAGTTCTATCGGTACGTTGTTTCGTTCGCACTCTTCGATAAATTTAAGCCAACGTGATTTGTTGTGTATACGATCGGAGACTATCATCAACAGCACGATTGGTGGCAGATCACCGCTACGTTTTTTTATGTAACGCCAACAACGTCCGTGATATCTGTCAACACCGAACTTGTAACGTGTACAGTAGTTGCCGCAAAATCGTTTTTTCTTAACAAAATACATGGAAGATAATTTGGACCGTATCGCGCTTCGTAACGGTTTTGTTATCGCGAAATGTTTCCCATCGTCGTATCGATAGACGTCCATCGTGTCATCGATTCGTGATGCAAGTGATACCGTTTCGACATCGACACGATATTTAAAGTGTATACGTATAATGTTTGAGGAATTTTTTATTTTTTTTATTTTTTTTTATTTTTTATCATGGGCACCATCGCTCAGACTTTGAACTGATTACACTCATTCGGTAGTAGTAGTATTACACATAGTACTACTAGTACTAACACATAGTACTACTACTACCCAAACGGGTATGTTATGTGAGTTTATGCCGGCTCTGAAAAGAGCCGTTTTTTGCGTGCGTCGACTTCTACAAGTGCTCGCGGACGAAATCACATGTAGGCATTGACGCCTTATGGATTTGGACGGGATCATCACCCACCGTCCAATCCATAATTCGTACTTTGCATACACAGCATCTCACAACATCAGCGTCACCTTCGTAAATAAACCCGGCTTTGGCCAGATCAAATAATTTTACATTCGCATTCGGATATTTCCGAACGTAAAATTTTATATTGCCTCGACGACGGATGTTGTAAAAGCTGCTTAATCGGTGTGCAAAAGAATATGTGCACACGTCCATATTTGAAGCGAGAATGCTCGTTTACTCTAATACATTCAACCTCCTCGGAGATAGCTGCGCGCGCAACCGTTAGTGGGAGGGGGAGGATCGTTGTCGATGTAAACCATAGTGGAGGGGAGCGGATAGCTGCGTGCGCAGCCGGTAGTGTAAGCGGAGAGGGGATCGCTGCAGGCGTTCATTTCGTAGTTACCTCGAGTCTAGTGCAGGCTAACTTTCGCATAGCGCATATAAAGCATCGATTATTTTCCAAATTCACGTCAGTCTTCCATTGCTGCTCAAGCGTGCAAGTAATTGTAGTTTCACGTTTCACGTTCTTGTTGTGATAGTGCCAACAATGCAGTCTTTTTCTGTTGAATGTAAACATTCGTTGCGTGGCGCGTTGGTGTCGTACGTTTACACACCGGTTACGGAGGACGAAGAATGTGTCAACGATATCATAACCTTTATTGATGAAATGCACGATACGTTATGTACGGACATTCTAAACGAACTGAGACGTTTGCTTAGTATAAAGTGGCATATAACGGTTAAAGCGAGATTTGTCAAGTACATCTTAAACGCTGACACTGACGAGGACGAAGAAGTGACGACTGAAGCCTATTTTCACGGACGATGTCATACGACGCTGATCGGTGACAAAGACGTATTGCCCAATCGTTTAGAAGCTTCGTACGACAAAATCATCGAGTCAATTTGAAATTCACACGCGAGGGTAGCGGTTGGGCGTTGGACCACATCGTCTCCTTAGAAGTCGTTCTCTCACGGTACCAACCACTGGCCGCCTCCAGTTTCATCCGTACACCCCCCGAATTGTCTCGTACTAAATCCATCATCAACGTGAACAATACAGGCGATCAAATGTGTTTCGTATGGTCGGTGTTGGCCGCACTGTTTCCACAACACAGAGACAGCGAGCGTGTATCCAAATACAAATCACATTTCCACAGTATCATCACTTCTGGTATAACTTATCCCACCCGTCTATGCGACATTGTGAAGTTTGAACGAGACAATACTGACGTTTCCATAAATGTTTTCGGTTACGAAGAAGATGAAATTTACCCGTTAAGAATAACACCTTCCAACGGCAGACAACATCACGTTAATCTATTACTTCTTACCACTGTCGATCGAAAACATTACTGTTTAATAAAAAATACAAGTCGCTTATTCTCTTCACTAACCAAACACAACGGCCGTTCTTTCTATTGTAATTACTGCTTGAACAGGTTCTGTGAAGAACGACTCCTTACCGAACACGTCCCCCATTGTTCACCGTACGGCGAACAGAGAATTCGTTTACCAACGAAAGAGAAGGAGAAGGTTATGTACTTCAAAATTACACTTACTGTCAAAGTAACTGTCTCTTTCGCTATATATGCAGACTTTGAATCGTTCATTGTGCCTTGTCATCGTTGCGACGCTTCTCCGCACACATCGTCCACCACAACGGAGTCGTTACATCTTCCTTCAGGTTTCTCCTACCTCATAGTCGACCACGAACGCAATATTTTCAAACCTCGCGGTGACAACGTGATAGAAACCTTTCTCAATAGACTAATCGTTGAAGAGCATGAACTGTACACGATCATGCGTACCAATGTCCCTATGACTATGAGTGATAGTGACGTATTATCTTTCACGAATGCCGTCGATGCCATCTCTGTGAAAAACCACTGACCGATGACGACAAGGTGCGCAACCATTGTCATCTGAATGGACGATACCTTGGCGCAGCTCATAACGTATGTAACCTCAACTGCAAGACTGCCCAACATATTCCCGTCTTTTTCCATAACTTACGAGGTTACGACGCACATCACTTGATACAAGGGTTGGGTAAATACAACGATGAAACTCTCACTTGTATCGCTACCAGTAGTGAACGCTTCGTATCAGTCACGTTGGGTGCCCTGCGTTTCGTAGACACGTTACAATTTTTGAACACGTCCTTGGATACACTTGTTGGAAACTTGCGCGCGAGCGGTGCGGATTTCGCTTTAACAAAGCAATGTTTCGAAGAACACTTCGAGCTACTCTTACGTAAGGGGGTGTACCCTTACGATTACATGACGGGTAGCGAGAAGTTCGACGAAACACGTCTGCCCGCACGCGAACACTTTTTCAATAGGCTGAGTGAAATGCCCGTGTTGGACGAAGATTACGCACATGCACAGAATGTGTGGCAGACTTTCGGAATCCGCACGCTGGGCGATTATCACGATCTTTATCTTAAAACAGATGTACTGCTGCTGGCTGACGTCTTCGAGGCCATACGTGAGATGGCCATACGTGAGATGGCCATGCGGTACTACCAGATTGATCCGGCTCATCTTGACTCGCTTCCCGGCGTTGCTTGGCACGCGATGTTAAAGATGACCGGTGTGCGACTGGAACTGTTGAAGGATATAGATCAGCATCTTTTTATCGAATCATCCGTTCGCGGTGGCGTTAGCATGGTACCCAACCGCTATGCCAAGGCCAACAACCCGCTAATCGCTGATCAGTATGATGCTTCAAAGCCAACCTCTTTCATATTGTACACCGACTGCAACAAACTTTACGGTGCAGCCATGTCACAGCCGCTCCCTTACGGCGACTTTAGATGGCTCAATCGTAACGAGATCGACTCACTAGACGTACGTACTCTGAGTGATGACAGTGACATGGGCTACATACTTGAGGTCGACCTACACTATCCATCTAAACTTCATGACCTTCACTCCGATTATCCGCTGGCCCCCGTCCGTTCCTGTGTCAATCCCGACATACTTTCACCGTACTCTCGACGACTGCACACGCGACTACACTATACAAAAGGGTATAGAGGATCGGAAACGCCTTCGTCGTCCGTTCCCAAGTTGCTGACGACTTTGGACGACAAGCAAAAATACGTTCTCCATTTTCGAAATTTAAAGTTTTATCTGAGTCTGGTTTAGAATTGAAAGCGATCCATAGGGTGTTGAGTTTTAAACAGAGAGCGTGGTTGAAACCGTTTATCGATTTCAACACGCAAAAGAGAGCAGCAGCCACCAACAGTTTTGAAAAGGATTTTTTCAAACTGATGGTCAACGCCGTCTATGGCAAATCGCTGGAGAATGTGGGGAAACGAATAGACTTCCAACTAGTCTCTAACGAACGACGGCTGCAGAAACTGGTTTCCAATCCACGGCTAAAGCGTATGATCCGCTACACCGATGACTTGGTCGGACTGGCCTTACGAAACAGAACGATATTCCTTTGCCGTCCGGTGTACGTCGGCTTCACAGTACTCGATGTCAGCAAATTGATAATCTACGATTTTCATTATCGGTACGCTGTTGCCAAGTACGGTCAACGATTGACATTATTAATGACTGACACGGACAGTTTGCTTTACAGCATACAGACTGACGACGTGTACACGGATATGAAAGAGGATCTCCACCTTTTCGACACGTCGGACTATCCCGCGGATCAACCTTGTCATTGCGACGACAACAAAAAAGTCGTGGGGAAGTTCAAGGATGAGACCAATGGGAAACCCATCAGGGAATTCGTCGGACTCAGAGCAAAATGTTACTCGCTCCTGTTGTCCGACCGCACCGACAAAAAGGTGGCGAAAGGTGTACCAAGGACAGCAATAAAAAAAAGGTTACGACATCGATTGTACAGCGCGTGTCTTTTCGACAGTCGTACGGTTTTCACCTCTGCCGAGTGTATACGAAGCGATCGTCATAAACTGTACACGCAACGTGTAACAAAGCTTTCCCTGTCACCTTATGACGATAAGAGGTACGTACTGGACGACGGTGTAACTACACTCGCGTACGGACACTTCAGAACGCGTAAACGTGCGCTATCCGACGACGCTGATGGTCCTAACACGAAGAGACAGAGGTACACGGACCAGTAACTAACGGTAAGAATAAACTCGTATTTCATGTATAAAAAGTACTATATTCGATAAAGCATCACTGGGTAGGGGGGTAGGCGACTAGACGGCGACAGTTAATTTGTGATACAGGATGTAATCGATTCCCGCTGAGACATTCACACGCTATGTACACGTGCAGTTATTTTTTTTTTAGTCACTTACATCAAGATGCTGACTACCCATATGTTATCGTTGCGTGTGAACGTTGTGATGGTAGGGGGTCTTATTCATGTGTACATAAATTTGTTTAACCTTGTGAAACAGGACGCCAGTCTTTGGTGATGTAATCGACGAGAGCTTTGCGAGGGAGGGGGAATATGCGTTTAATTTTAAACAAGATGTTGTCTGACCTCGCAGCGTGTGTGAGGGTGGGGGGACTCTGTCTGTAGCAGACTCCCGTCGAGAATATCCATATATATATATATATATATCTCTTGTTTTGTCGATACAGTTTGTTTTACATCTTGCATGTAAGTACTTACGTTGATGTTCAGCATTACACACACACACACACACACACACACACACACACACACACACACACACACACACACACACACACACACACACACACACTTCATTATGTTCTTTACCTAATTATTTTACAATTTTCATTACGTTTTACAGAATGAACAACAACAACAATAACAAAGTGGATAAACGACTGCCGGAGGAGCAACGAGTACGACGGTAAATACAATATATTTTTTCTTTATTTAATGTGTACAAACAGAATATTCCATTCGACTGACTTACTGTTTTTTTTTTTTATAGTTCACAACGGTTACGTCGTGCATTGCTGGGGAGCATTTCTCCACAACTCAGCTCGAGTCGGTAAGTCCTTTTCCATTAACATTCTCTTGTATTATTGCGTTTACATCCTGTGTTCAATTTATACTTTTGTTTTCAGTTATGTTGATGGTCCACCTCCACCTGCTGCTGCTACGTATAGTTCACAACGGTTACGTCGTGCATTGCTGGGGAGCATTTCTCCACAACTCAGCTCGAGTCGGTAAGTCCGTTTTCATTAACATTCACTTGTATTATTGCGTTTACCTCCTGTGTTCAATTTATATATTTTTGTTTTCAGTGATGCTGATGGTCCACCTCCACCTGCTGCTGCTACGGGTCCCCCCATATCTCCGCATATTACGCAGCGGTTACACTGTGCTATAATGGAGCTCGCACGTCTATGTCGGTAAGTCGGTTTTCATTAACAATCTCTTGTACTATTGCGTTTACCTCTGGTGTTCAATTTATACTTTTTTTTTCAGTGATTCTGGCGAACCACCTGCTGCTGCAGTTCCACAACCCAGCACGAGTCGGTACGTTCGTTTTCATTAACAATCTCTTGTACTATCACGTTTACATCAGGTGTTAAATTTATTCTTTTCTTTTCAGCGATGCTGAAGGGCTAGATCCTGTGCAGAGAGGGGTCTACCTGCTGCGGCCCCGGATCCCATCTCCACAACCCGGCACGAGTCGGTACGTTCGTTTTCATTAACATTCACTTTTACTATTGCGTTTACATCTGGTATTAAATTTGTGCTTTTTTTTCAGCAATAATGAAAACATAATGGAGTGCGACGGTAACAACAGTGACATCTCAACAGTCGTGTTGAACGATGATGATTCAATGCATTACATCGATGATACAGAAGACGATAGCGATGAAGATTACGAGTCATCGCTGCCAGTTATCGATGTTACTATGTAAGTCTTCTTCTTATGCGAACATACTTTCTTTTTTTTTCACGACTGTACATGATTTTTATGTCTAATTTTTTTGTCCACAGTGACATTCAGCCGCAACCGGCACAGTCTAGAACATCGCTGCCACTTACACCACCGCAGTCACCACCACCGCCTCAACCACAGCCTCAGCCGCAGCATCCACAGTCACCATCGCCGCCTCAACCACAGCCTCAGCCGCAGCCTCAACCGCAACCGCAGCCACAACCGCAGCCTCAGCAGCAACCTCAGCCACAACCTCAACCGTAGCCTCAGCCGCAACCCCAGCCGCAACCGCAACCGCAACCGCAACATATGCACCTTCTGCCGCTGCAGTTGCAAAGGGATCCCCGTATAAGACCCCCTCCAGAAGACGCACCGGTCTTCTTTGACATTCTTGAAACCGTCGAACCCAGGATACACGGTGAGCCAACGACGATGAGTCTTCTTATTCGCAGGAACTTACCGACATGGTGTTGGCACCGAGGAGAACTCTGTCCTGTCCAGGGTATAGTGCCCCATACCTCGTGTAGTATATGTATGGAGGATTACAACGACGGACAGAGGCTCCTCAGTTTGGCGTGTGGACACGCCTATCACTATCGATGTATCCTGAACTGGTTTCAGACGGTTGCGTTGGAGGGGGCTCCACCTAGATGTCCGCATTGTCGGCTATATGCATTCGGCAAGCCGACGCGGACCTTCTATGCACGTATGCATATTTAAGGTATGTTACAGTGCTCATAAACGTTATTTTAATCCAACCTAATAGTATTAACCATATTTCACTAATATTGTTTATATTTTTTTCTGTTACAGATGGCTGTGCACAACAAGTATTATTGTATATAATCTTAATATTGTATATATATTTATTTATTATTTTTTAATAATTCATTTATTTATTATTATATATTTTTGCAATGTATTTATTTGTTGTATATTGTATTTATATTTATATTTGTATATATTATAATTGATATGTACATATTTATTATATATATATTCGTTTAAATTTGTATGTGTATGTGTGTGTGTGTGTGTGTGTGTGTGTAATGTATATATTTTGTTGTATATATTATTCTATGTATTTTTTTACAATATACATGTACATTTTTTTTTCAATGCTTAAGTATTTATTTTCAACTATCCTTTTTCAATGCATGATATGTGTTACACAATTTATACAAGTGAAGTGATTTCAATTATACACACAAGAAATTACAAACCTATACACGTGCGACAACATGGTCGACGCTTAACCGATGGATGCACGATATACAAATTTTACAAGTGAATTTGGTTTTCAATTATGCGTCGAGGGACGCAGCACACAAATATTTATTTCTCTAGCCTCAAAGGAGATGAACGACACAGATTTTCAAAGTCGACGCTTTTCCAACATGGCCGCCGACGACAACGCCGCAATTTTCCAGCAACAACCGACAACGTCGCAATTTTCCAACATGGACGACGACCCGCCCACCATAAACCAATCAACGACGACAACAACCACCACCACACAGCCGACGACCAACCACAACACACCATTACCCCCACCACTACCCCCACCTCTACTCCAACACCGGAAGTCAACACCCAACACCACCCCCACCACCACCATTTTCAAATTGTCCCGCCAAAATGGGTGGAGGCGGAGGGCGGGGCGGGGGGATGACGTCACTTCCGCGTTAGAACTCTCATAATACCCCTACTAAAGGACTCACAATGAAACAGTGAGTAAGGACTTCAGAAAATTGATATTCAAGGTAAATATACTTGAAATAAAAATACGTGGTAAGATATCAGTGATACCACCGATAGTTGATATACCATCGTCATATTTGTTTAGGAAAACAGATGATAGAGTGATTAATATAGGATTGAATACTAGTGAAAAGGTGGTATTAGAAGAATTGGTGTATGAGGTAGCAGAGACCTATACCACAAGGATGGAAATAGTTCTGCACACCAGAAGAACCCGGATCGTGGCAGATACCGAAAACGGATAAACCAAGTAGGAACAATATTGTAAAAAGTGACTGATTTTCTGACTACCGACAAGGCAAACCAGTTAAGAAACGAAGAAGAAAATAATGATAATTAAAACAAAAATAAAATAAATAATCACTCTAGACTTAAGAAAAAATAATGGTAATTAAGAAAACATAACCAAAACTGAAGAAAAAGCTGATAAGGAACAAAAGGGGAATATAACAGAAAAATAAGAAGGAAAAAAGTATTAAACTAACAATTAATTAAGACAAAATATTATTTAGAAAAATATAACAAGGGATTCACTAGAAAGAAAACAGGATAAAACGAAAACAAACTGAGACATAGAGTACATCAAAGTAAACACTAAAAGGGGCTCTGACAACAGTCTTGATTAAAACATGAGCGAACACTTCAGGAATGAAACGAAACGCAGGAGAATAAATCGGAGAGAATACGCACGCTGTCCATAAACCAGATACAATTACAGGAGCCACAGGTAAATAATATAAAACCCAAAAGCAGAAAATAAACCTGAATGTTACGAGAGAAGGAATAGGAATTCCTATGGTGTTATTAGTAACCCAAGGGTTACTCTTTTAGGTATAAACAGAGTGTTGTATGCTACGGCGCCACTCTGCAATTATGAAGGATCCGCTGAGATAATTGGAAGCACAAGTGCCCCTCAGGACAGGAATTCATACTAAGTTAGGGAAAATGTTAGGGTACCCATAGGAAACAAATAAACCGTAACAGACCAGAATCATGGCAGGAAAGACTGCAGGAAATCAGGGCATTCCAAGAAAAAGGATATACAGAGATCATGAGTGTGGCACAAAAGAAGAGGTTAGTGAACAATTACAATAACTACTGCATCGTATTCTCCAACTCACCGAATAAAGCGAAGAATTTAAATAATATCCGGTTGAACAGCTGTTCAAGAAAGCTGTAAGAAAGTAAATCCAGCGCATGATAAAAGAAGATATTATAGGAAAGAGTTGTTTGTCAATTACCAACCCCATTGTAGCAATACCCCAAAGAATATATAACAAAACCGAGATAAAGAGGTTTTATGAAAAGTGAAGACAGTTTTTGTAGATTTTTGCCATTTATTTCAGTAACTCCTAAAAATACCATTACTGAAATAACTTGTCTTAAACGGGGGGCTTTATGTAACGTGTCGTTTCACCAAACATAAAACATAACATACTCGTTAGCATGTAAATAATGATTAATTAATAGAATTATAAGTTACAAATGTTAAACTTAGAAAATAAGTAAAAAGACATTTGTTAGTTCATAAGCATTAGATTAAAACTATGAGGAGGTCTGCGTGCCTCAGACAGTTGTTTTGTATCATTGAACTACAAACAGTGAATGTTATAAATTTTACAAATATAATAAATCAAACTATAATTATATAAGTTAGGTTGTGTGATAGTGCTAGAAAGTGAAGATAACAGTGATAGACTTTAAAAAGGAAAAAATCATGTATAAGGAAAGTGATTAAACATTATTACAATATGAGCATTGAATTAAACATATAATCTATATGAAACAGTTATGTAGCCCATATAGTGAGATCAAACCAAGTGTAAATAATTTAAAAGATAGAAACTCTTACGTTAAAAAACTTATAATAATATAGTTACGAAGGAAAAATAAAGTAAAGGTCAACAGAATATTACTAATTAGAAATGGTACACCGAACCTGTGACCCATAAAAAATATAGCCATGGCCTTTAACTAATGAAATTAATGTTTTGAGTGAAGAAGATTATGATTGTTAAAAAAATTGTGAATTGCAAGAGAACGTTTAAGATAAGTGACTGCTGAGTTGATAGAAATTGAGGACCGGTGGAAGCTGAGATGACCAGGAGAACAAATCCGGGACCTAGAGGAGTGATGTTTTGATAGAGAGAGAGCGAAAAACCAGGTGTCCAGGAGCGGAATCAACGAATGAATCCATTGTGAAACCTGCAAAGTTGGTGAGATCATACCACAAAAACAATAACTGAATAAACAATAAACAAATAAATAATAATAATAATTGTGACTTGCGTTAGTGCACTATTATGAAAATGGTTGTTAATTATAAGAGTTTTTTTTGTTGTAGTTAATAGTAGTTTAAAAGGACCCACAAACATTCAACAGACATTAACAGCACTGTATTACCCAGTCTCATGCATCGAAGTTGTATTGTCTGTTCTATATGTAAATTGTATGTTGACCTGAGGTTCAGATGAATATTCCTCTATTTAAAAATAAAACAGGTTATACTTTATTAGTAAGAGTTACTAATTTGTTTTGATATTACATATTGACGCTCAGAAGTGGGGCCTTCCACATTCACTGGATACATAAGAAGGATTATATTAACTGAACGTTACAATATACATAAATAAAGGCGTGTCGGGCCTCACGTTCAAGGGCGACATTTTTATGCAACACTACAACTGCAAATATAAATTTATTTGTGTTTGCGGAGCCCCACGATCTTGGACGCCAATTTATGCAACAGATTTATTATATAATTTAAATTTGTGGAGCCCCACGTCCAGGGCGACATATTATATAACAATATAACTCTGTACGTAAGTTGTATAATTTATGTTGTGTGTATACATTTACATGTAATTTAATTTGAATAGCCCCACAATCTTGGAGCGACAAGTATGCAACAATACAAATTTGTAAATTTAATATAATTTAAATTTGTGATGCCCCACATTGGAAGCGACAAATTATGTAACAATACTCAGTTGCATAACTACAATTTAATTTGGGTTTCAGGTGTATCTGTAATAAGATACACCTTATTTGTATATAACTTGTAACAGTATTTCAAATTTATTTGGTATTAATAAAATTGTGCGCATGGCACTTGATTCGACTTAAAACATTCGTTATTACTTTGTTACTATGCCGTAAGGCTTACGCTATATACATCCTTACTGACTAAATATTCTATTCTACTAATTATTTTATTAAAAAATATCATTTCCTGACTACTCAGTCAATTAGTGTGCTTCGAAATATCAATGTTAAAATATCTTTTTAGATATTGCAATGGAAACTCAAAAATATTAATAGTTACTGAATTTATTTTTCTTTTATCAGTACTGATTTATAAGAAAAATAATTTTTATTTAAATGCTTTGCATTCTTTTCATTTCAACATTAATTTGAGCTCTTACTTACGTTAATCTTACTTCAATAACATCTATGATTCTAACTCTCTATATTTATAATAAACATTGGCTCTTACTTTTAAATAGAACAAGTATGTCTTTAATTGTCTTTGAGTTAATTGTTCGATTAAGAGATAAATAAGTTGTTTATCACCTTATTGTCGTCAATCATACTCAATCATTGAATCCTTCTGTAATCGTCCTCGTCTCGAACTCAGCATCGATTCCTCTTGTCCAGCGTGTCTCCTCTAGACTTCAGTATTGTTCCTCTTGTCCAGCGCCGTTTCCTCTAGAGTCCAGCGTCGTCCCTCTCTCTTGTCCAGCGTCGTCTCTCTCTCTGGAACTAAGTCGTCAGCTCTCTCTCTTTCTGGAACTTTTTCTCGTGCTGTTTCGGACGTCAGTTGATCTTCTTATGTGGATTTTTGTTACTGAATTTCTGTTACTAATTAAAATTGATTGTTTCTATAATCCAGTTACCATAACTGTATGTACAGTAACTGGAAGGATGAAACTATTTACAAAAGATTTAAATACTTTGTGCGGACGGGCAGAAGCTCCCGCTGCACTGCGTGTGATCGAAAAAGAGAACAACTGTAGCGTGTGTGTCCTATTTATACCCAAGTCTTGGTCAACACCTGCAGTTGTACGAAATCGACATGTCTGAAATTGTCTCTGCGTTCAGTCCCCCCACTCTTTGCAATTTCGCTATTTCTTATATTTCTGCGAATTGCAGACTCCTATAAGTATACTCTTATACTCATCTTACAACTATTTTCACTACACATGTTCACTGTAATTTTGGACATTGCAACTTAACCCTTTCGCTCTGTACAGAGTTATTTCACCACTACACTCGCACGGTGTGTCACTTTCACGTGGTTTTTGTACACAATATTTATTTAATTTTATTACATTTTATTGTTTTTTTGGATTTTACTCCGTATTTATAGTTTATGAATAATTACGGGAAAACAGTAATTATGCAATTATTCATCTTGGGGTGGTAAACTCGCCTGCATAGACTTGCGTTACACAGACTAGCAATACTGGTGTACACACTTTCAGTTACATTTGTGTGTGTGCACGTCGATTGAGGTCGAAATACCTGTTCATATTTTTGTCTGAGCCAAGCTTGCAATCCCTGACATGGTTATTTCTAATACAATGTTAATTATTTACAGTTTATTAGGTATATTTAAATTTTTATATTCAATGCTCAGTACATTACTTATTTGTACTGTCGCATTATCCGTCTGATTGGTAATAACAAAAATTTAATGAATTTATTTATTAAATGTTTTTATTATTATTACAATGGTTTAGAAAAAATATAACAATTAATAAAGAATAGTATTCGTCATTTCACCCTTAATTGGAGTGAAATACATTAGTGAATTACATATACGTCTCACCTCTCCTCTTCACACGCTCACTGCTCGTGACCTTGCAGGGTGGCTTCAACAACAGCTGATCTGACTGGTTTCATTGACCTCGTTATTTTTATGTGTAGAACTTCATAAATGACGTTGCGTGGTATTTACCAATTTCTTTCTTCTGTATCTCATCATATACGATGAATGTGTGTTGTCCTACTTGCTGTCTTAACGTATACGGTCCATTATACAGTCTGAAGAATTTCTTTCCCGTATTCTCGCTTCTGTTTCCAACAGGATTTGCTTTGAGTAGTACATTCTCTCCTACATTAAATTGTTGAAGTTTGTGAGTTAGGTTAAATCTTTCTACCCTCTTGTTACTCCTTTCTATTATTCGTTGCTTTGCGTATTCAATTTTTACACTTATTGGTACAGGTACATTCTGGTTATTAGGTTTGTGTATATACTTGGTCCAAAATCTGTTTGGCTTCTTATCTTATTCAAATTCCATTGGAGTAATCCTGTTGCTTCACTATAATTTTCGTTGATGCCTTTTTCAAGAAATGGTAAATATTCTGCCCATCTATTGTGTTGATCATGGCAGTATATTCGTAAATATTTACCTAATTGTTTGTTGACTCTCTCAGCAAGGGTTCCTTGAGGATGTCTTATGGATGTGAGTACAGGTTGCATTCCATTTTCCCTTAACGTCCTCTCCTATTTTTCACTCTGGAATTGTACACCTTGATCACTGAGTACCTTCTTCATTTTTCCATATGTCGGAATATATTTCTGCAGTAGTATCTTCAGAACAATTTTGGTTGTGTGTCGCATAATTGGGTACAGTCGGACTGCCTTGGAAAACACATCGATACATACCAATATGTGTTTTACACCTCGACTTGATCGTGGTAGTGGTCCCAGAAAATCCACTGCAATTAGCTCTCCCTACCTCCGCCTTCTGTATGCTCTGCATTTCCACGTATGTGTGTAAATTCGGTCCTTTCGCCGTTTGACACTCATAACACTTCTTCACTTCCTTTTTTATTTTTCGATACATATTATTAATCGTAAAATCCTCTCGTAGACTCAGGTAGCATTTGAGGTCGGTAGCATGTGCTAAACTCTCATGTGCTGGTTGAATTAATTTCTGTAACATGTCGTTCGTTAGTACTATCTTCCAGTCTTGTCTTACTAACCTGACAAAATTCCATTAAGTATCTTATAATGATTTGGTAGCTGTTCTTGGTCCTTCGTCTCCCTTATTGTCACGTCCAAATGTTGTTGTGCTAAATTTTTCAGCATTTGTTTTACTTCATTATTCTCTTTCAATTTAATTGATAACAATCATACTTCTTTCTTTTCGCTCTCATAGTCTTCTTCAAGATTTCCGGGTATAGGGAAATTAGTTATGCTGGAAATTTTGATAGGATCGGGTTAAATACCAGAGGCTGAAATAATGTGACCTAGGAATTGGATAGACGATTTGATAAATTCACATTTGTCTAGGGTAAGGGACATGTTCGCTTGCCTAAACTTGTGGAATATCGTGCTTAGATGTTTTATATGTTCGACTAACATTTTAGATACAACTAAGATATCATCTACAAATACCATGGTGTAGGGTTCACCACCTCAGGTCCTAGTGCTCTTTCTAGACACTTTACGATGTCTGCCAAACTCGTGCTTAATCCGAAGGGTACTACCCTGTGTTGGTAGCATTTATTTTTATACAGGAAAGCGGTGTACTTTCTATTCTCTTCACGAATTGGTATCTGCCAGAAACTTGAGCGTAAATCTAGCTTCGTCAGATACCTCGCTCCTTCACACTTAGTAAATAATTCGTCCGCAGTTGGCTCACAGTCATACTCCTTTAATACAATGCTGTTCAGCTCCCTCATGTCAAGGCATAGACGTATCTCACAATTTTTCTTCTTCACTACCACTAGAGGATTCAGGAAGTTGCTGTTCGATCGCTATATGACTCCACTTTCAATCATGCGCTGAATTTCCAGTTTAACCTCTTCCTCATATCGAATTGGGATAGGGTATGTTTCCTAATGACTTTCGTAGGGTCTGACACAACTATAGAGTGCTCATATACTGTCGTCTGCCTTGGTACTTCACTAAATACATCACTGTACTCTTCTATTAATTCGTGCAGTTTCTCTTCTTCCTGTGTCGTCATTCCTTCATCTGTCGCATTCACATGTCGAGTTGGACCATACTGTATTTGTGGGTTGTACAAAGTAATAGGTGTTTCACATACCTTGCACTCTTCTTTCTCACTGTTCATATTTAATTCATATTGAACATTTTTATAATTACACACAACTGTATTATCATTAACATTAATCTTAGCATTTATTGCATTTAGTATATCGATACCTAAAATTCCATCATAAATCAATTTATGCATAATTATCATGGGGTGTTCTAATTCTAGATTTTTATATGTTAGAGTTACATATGCTTGTTGTTTAACTCTTTCTTTTTTATTGGTAGCTGTTGTAATATTTAAATTATTTACGGGCAAAATTCAGTCTTTTTAAAATATTTCTTATTGCGTTGAACCCATGCAGCGTTAAGAACTGATAGTTGGCTGCCGGTGTCAGCTAGCATCCGTATTTTACACATGTTTATGCTTACAGTCACAATAGGGCATTGTGTTTGCTGTGCGTCTCGCTTTACTGTCCCCATCTCATTTATTTTCTGGCTATCTCTCTTCAATTTTTTCTCATTGTACCCTCGTACTGCGGCAACGCGTTTGTCAGCTGGTTTCGAAAACTGTTTACGATTGGACGACCATACAACGTCTCCTTGTCGTTTAGCTGTATTTATTCGTTCAGTCTCTGTAGCTGTGCGTGTTGTAGTGTTGTACATTGGTGGCGAATAATTTATTTTGTAATTATCACGGGGCGGTGTATGTTTTGTATTGCTTTCTTGTCATCTCTGTGATAATTATAGTAGGGAGCTGAAAATGGTAAGATAACTTTGAAACAATTTCGTATTCTGAGAATTTAGGTTTAAGATGCTTTACACGTTCTATTTGCGTAATTGTGTATTGTTCAATACTCTGCTGTCCTTGTGCATTGAACTTTCCATATTCGAGTTGATCCCTTACTTGTCGTTGGGTATGTAGATTCCAGTATCGGTTCTCGAATGCCTCACGAAACTGCTGATATGTACTGACGTTATCTCTAATAATAGAGTACCATTGGCTGGCTGAATCTCTAAGATATCGCGTGACGAAGTCTATCTCCTCGTCGTCATTTATTGCACTCCCAATCTTTTCTATTTCCTTCTCTACTATAGCTAGGAATTCCATACTGTTCTCCCCTTTACCACATGAGAACTTAAGTCTGCTCCTTTCTTCCATTGGTGTAGGAAATTTGGTCATTTGGTTCTGTCGTCTTCTTAACTCACTTCGTAGCTGGTTCATTTCCTCTTGAATTTCTTCTTTCATATGTGATACGTCTCCCGAACGGTCCTTCGTAGATTCTTCAATTTTATTCTCAATAACTACAGTACGTGTTTCTATTTCTCTAAGTTTACTGGTACTTGCTTGCTATACATTATTAATAGTTTGGATTTTATCATCCTGTTCTCGCGTTATAGTAGTTAAAGTATCATTTATTTGCTTATGCGTTTCTTTTAAATTTTTTCTCCACTCGAGACATTATTCTTTTTTGTTTGTTTTCAATCCGTACAACTTGCCCATGTAAGGCTTGTTTAAAATTATTCTCTAAAGTATCAATACGTATGTTGCTGTCACCAATTTTTTCGGTTAACTGTGCATTACTGTCAATTATACTTTGTTTTATTTCTATGTTGTCTTGTTTCAACTGGAGATTATCAATTTTTAACTCTTCTAAACTCTCTGCTATTTTTATGGTGTCTGGTCTAAAATTTTCAGTTTGTTATTCTAATTGTTTCTTATTAGATTCTTTTAATTCGTCTATTTTAGCATTTATATTTTCCGTTTGTTTTATGCTTATTTCGTCTATCCAGGCACGCATCATCGTTTTAAACGCATTACATCCAAATTTCTTGGAATCGTCATGTTGAAGTATTATTTAAAATATTTAGTAGTTATTCTTTAACAATTATTATTGATAACCGTTCCCCACTTATTTATTTATTTCTTTATTTTTATTAAGAGTTATTATTACTCATTACAGTTACACCTGTTACATAGACAAACAATATTATTTGTCGGCGCCAGCTGTGTTATTGCACAACAATTAACATAATATTCAGTTAATGTTTCATATAAATAATTATTATTACATATAATATTCTTTTATTTAACACACCATTATTTTTTGAGCAACCATTTAGCTAAAAAAAAATTTAATAGTTAACTTGTGGGGATCGGGCCATACGTTCATGGACTACAATTTATGTAACAGATTTTTGTACATAAATTTAGGCATGTCGTTCACCACGTCCAGGGCACCAATTTTATACAACGATACATATACATAAATGTAGGCGTGTCGGGCCTCACGTTCAAGGGCGACATTTTTATGCAACACTACAACTGCAAATATAAATTTATTTGTGTTTGCGGAGCCCCACGATCTTGGACGCCAATTTATGCAACAGATTTATTATATAATTTAAATTTGTGGAGCCCCACGTCCAGGGCGACAAATTATATAACAATATAACTCTGTACGAAAGTTGCATAATTTATGTTGTGTGTGTATACATTTACATGTAATTTAATTTGAATAGCCCCACAATCTTGGAGCGACAAGTATGCAACAATACAACTTTGTAAATTTAATATAATTTAAATTTGTGATGCCCCACATTGGAAGCGACAAATTATGTAACAATACTCAGTTGCATAACTACAATTTAATTTGGGTTTCAGGTGTATCTGTAATAAGATACACCTTATTTGTATGTAACTTGTAACGGTATTTCAAATTTATTTGGTATTAATAAAATTGTGCGCATGGCATTTGATTCGACTTAAAACATTCGTTATTACTTTGTTACTATGCCGTAAGACTTACGCTATATACATCCTTACTGACTAAATATTCTATTCTACTAATATTTTATTAAAACATATCATTTCCTGACTACTCAGTCAATTAGTGTGCTTCGAAATATCAATGTTAAAATATCTTTTAAGATATTGCAATGGAAACTCAAAAATATTAACAGTTACTGAATTTATTTTTCTTTTATCAGTACTGATTTATAAGAAAACTAATTTTTATTTAAATGCTTTGCATTCTTTTCATTTCAACATTAATTTGAGCTCTTATTTACGTTAATCTTACTTCAATAACATCTATGATTCTAACTCTCTATATTTATAATAAACATTGGCTCTTACTTTTAAATAGAACAAGAATGTCTTTAATTGTGTTTGAGTTAATTGTTCGATTAAGAGATAAATAAGTTGTTTATCACCTTATTGTCGTCAATCATACTCAATCATTGAATCTGTCTGTAATCGTCCTCGTCTCGAACTCAGCATCGATTCCTCTTGTCCAGCGTCGTCTCCTCTAGACTTCAGTATTGTTCCTCTTGTCCAGCGCCGTTTCCTCTAGAGTCCAGCGTCGTCCCTCTCTCTTGTCCAGCGTCGTCTCTCTCTTGTCCAGCGTCGTCTCTCTCTCTGGAACTAAGTCGTCAGCTCTCTCTCTTTCTGGAACTTCTTCTCGTGCTGTTTCGGACGTCAGTTGATCTTCTTATGTGGATTTTCGTTACTGAATTTCTGTTACTAATTAAAATTGATTATTTCTATAATCCAGTTACCATAACTGTATGTACAGTAACTGGAAGGATGAAACTATTTACAAAAGATTTAAATACTTTGTGCGGACGGGCAGAAGCTCCCGCTGCACTGTGTGTGATCGAAAAAGAGAACAACTGTACCGTGTGTGTCCTATTTATACTCACGTCTTGGTCAACACCTGCAGTTGTACGAAATCGACATGTCTGAAATTGTCTCTGCGTTCAGTCCCCCCACTCCTTGCAATTTCGATATTTCTTATATTTCTGCGAATTGCAGACTCCTATTAGTATACTCTTATACTCATCTTACAACTATTTTTACTACACATGTTCACGTAATTTTGGACATTGCAACTTAACCCTTTCGCTCTGTACAGAGTTATTTCACCACTACACTCGCAGGGTGTGTCACTTTCACGTGGTTTTTGTACACAATATTTATTTAATTTTATTACATTTTATTGTTTTTTTGGATTTTACTCCGTATTTATAGTTTATGAATAATTACGGGAAAACAGTAATTATGCAATTATTCACCTTGGGGTGGTAAACTCGCCTGCATAGACTTGCGTTACACAGACTAGCAAAATACTGGTGTACACACTTTTAGTTTCATTTGTGTGTGTGCACGTCGATTCAGGTCGCAATACCTGTTCATATTTTTGTCTGAGCCAAGCTTACAATCCCTGACATGGTTATTTCTAATACAATGTTAATTATTTACAGTTTATTAGGTATATTTAAATTTTTATATTCAATGCTCAGTACATTACTTGTACTGTCGCAATACATATATATATATATATATATATATATATATAGCAACAGAACAGGATGAAAGTTTTATATAATTGGAATACTAATGCTATAACTCATTTTCTGACGGCCATAGACATGTTAAAAATTGATTTGTTCTTTCCTTTGTAAAGTAGTCTTACGTTTTGAAACAAGCTATGTTTAAAAAAGTATGTTATATCAAAATGTGCATAATATTATATACTCTTTTTTATGTCATGTGAAATATTTGTGTGTAAGTACGCTGGTGGGCGGGTGCGCGTGTGATTCACATTTTACTTTACAACTTAGTTGAAAATTGACATTTGGTTCTGAAACTTGGACATGACGTTCTCATAGTTATAAGCTACATTTTCCATATATTCAATTCTCCACAACTATAACTTTGTTTTGAAAATGAAAGCAGTTTTTAATTTATTTCGTTATCTCCCAGAAACTAATAAAATTTGTAGATTAAATGTAGAAATCTAGAACTCTGCCTTTGCAGAATCGGACAGAGTTTCAACCTGATGTCTGGCTATCACTAAGAATATCTATGACGTTGCTAGATTTCGCACAAATCAGAAAGTCTGACATTTATTTGAGACGGTCTCTTACAGAGAACGGATCGTTCAGTCAGTCATTCTTTCCATAGAAAGACGTACTCGCTGTCACGAGATTTTCGTGTCAGGACTAGTCGATTTCCAGAAGACTTTGTAGTGGGTTGACGGTACGAGTTCTTCGTAACCATTGCCACATTATAGATCTCAAATAATTAAATAGACCATATTCTAGTGCTTTTTTGCGAAGAGTGAAAGATTTCCGTTAGGGGCAGAATACCTATCGTGGTATTCTGAGTATTAACGCGAGAACACTAAAAGAAGACGGAATTGTGTAAGCCTAATACACGATCTATTTATACCCAGTTTTCATCCCTGAGATTAAGATTATTCAAGTTATAAACAATAACAGTCCCATATCGCAGTTCATGTGTGCCGAGACGTGGGTATTCAGCGACGTGCATCTTTGGTCGACGTGCAGGTTTGCAGCGAGCAGAACGCCTGGTGTCTACGAAACATTGGGAGCTTTACGCACAAGTAACTTATATGTAAAACAAGCCAATAGACTCATTTGTTAAAAGACAATTCTTTATTAAAAATTTTATATTTTAAAGCCATGACACTTGTAAATTGTAGTGTGCTAATGAATGAAATTCTCCTACCTCCAGATAGAGACTCTGTTATAGTAATTTCAAATTAACCTATCTATGCAGTTATATTTTGTATCGTTCAATATATATATTGTAACTAAACGTTGTGTATGTGTGTGTTACAAATTTATATATCGTGTTTATATTTAAAAACATAATAATGTTCGTGTTAAAAAAAATTTGTTTATGAAAATTTTTTTTATGTAATTAATTAAAAACAATTAATTAATTATGTTTTTTGTGTTCAGAAACGTTTATTTATTGTTTTATCTGTTTTATGGACTTTTCCGTATTTTTAAATTCCCTCGCCACTTGATAGATTCGTCTCCAAGCACAATCGATTTGTTTACTTTTCTTATTTTGGAGGTTATCTTCCTTCTTCGTGGTGAGATCCTGGTTGTTCCTTTTACTAAATTCAATTATTATATTATTTACTCTAGGAATGAAAAAACTGTGTAAATATGAAATAAATAAGAAAATTTTATTAGCAATTTATAATCTTTTGACTCTTTTATCGATTTATCAATCGATTCTCAGGGTTTGTTTTATCGTACAATTATATATAAAAGTAAGGGGTGATTCCTATAGCTGGACGGTGGGCGAAATTTAGGAATTCCTCTGTTGCTGCTAAGTACTCTTGCCACTTTTTCTGTTGGTTGTGACAGTACGTTCGCAAATTTCTACCCACTTCTGTCAGTACCCTTTCAGCTGGATTACTACTTGGGTGGTAGACTGACGTCTTATATGTTTTAATCCCAAGCGATAATAATGTGTCCCGCCATCTTCTCCCTTTAAACTGAGTACCATGGTCGGTAATGATTAAAGATGGTTTACCTATCTCTGGCATATACAATTCTGTTATGACTGCAAGAACTTTTACCGTTGTTGCCCGATTAACCGGATATAGCTTTACGTATTTTGTATAATGGTCCATTATCTCGGTTGCCCTTATTGTCCGGACGACCATTGTCTTCATAATTATCCCAGTACTTGTGACATCTCTGGTTTCCTCCTGGTAATTCATTTTCCCTGCGATTATTTTGTTGCTTGTTCAATTTTTCTTGCTGTTATTTCTTCATTTGCTGCAAGGCTTCTTGCTCATTTCTTCCTTGGTGGATTTAATTTCTTCTTTTGTGGAATCCATTTTCTTATTCATTTCCATCATCATTCTCATTAAGGTTTCCTGGAATTTAACATCTCCGGTTGGCGCCGTGTTCTCTGTTCGTGATGGTTTCTCGGGTTGTTCTAATCGTTCCTCCCGGACATCGATTTCCCCTGTTTGTATGGCATTTCCGGTTTTTCCTTTGGTCGTGCGGGTTGTTTCGATAATACTGGTGGTAATAACCTTTCTACATCTTCTACTGGCGTCGCTTCTTTGTTATCCATATCGATTTCGATTTCCTTTTCGGCCTCCACCGCCCGTTTCTTTGACGTTGCTCGTCGTTGCATCTTCCCTTTTCTCTAATTCTGTAGCTGCTGCCAAGCTCCAATTAGGGATTGGGCAAATTGTAGTGGCCTGTCAATCGCTAATTAAAGCCCCTCAGTTGTGCGCCAATTTGTAACTAAACGTTGTGTATGTGTGTGTTACAAATTTATATATAGTGTTTATATTTTAAAAAAATAATGTTCGTGTTAAAAAAAAATTTATATATGAAATTATTTTTATGTAATTAATTAAAAAAAATTAATTAATTATGTTTTGTGGTGTTCAGAAACGTTTATTTATTGTTTTAACTGTTTTATGGACTTTTCGGTATTTTTAAATTCCCTCGCCACTTGATAGATTCGTCTCCAAGCACAATCGATTTGTTTACTTTTCTTATTTTGGAGGTTATCTTCCTTCTTCGTAGTGAGATCCTGGTTGTTACTTTTACTAAATTTAATTATTATATTATTTACTCTAGGAATGAAAAAACTGTTTAAATATGAAATAAATAAGAAAATTTTATTAGGAATTTAATATATTTTGTCTCTTTTATCGATTTATCAATCGATTCTCAGGGTGTTTTTTTATCGTACAATTATATATAAAAGGTTCTTTTAGCAGTTATTTTATGGTAAGTCAGAGAAATAAGGGTTAAGTATATCAAGTATAACAGTACAAATATATCACCTTAAAAAATTAAAAATACAGATTTAATATTTGATATATAATAGTAAGTAAGTTGTTGTCAAACCAATCTGTAGCGTAGTGGCTGTGTTGATTTGGATGATGGGTAATCAAAGATGGCTGCCTCTAGTGTGTAGTTGGGAGTCAGTCTCACCTCGCTAATTCAAAGTTTAATAAATATGCTTTTCCTCTGAATTTACGTCCTGGTGGCTGCAATTCTTCCTTCTTGTGTTGGTGGAGTGTCACTGGTTCAGTTTTGCTGTTGTATTCGGAAAAATAGTGTATATTTAAGACAGATTCACTTTTGTCGGTTAATCGTATGTTAGGCACTTTTATGGTTAAGTGTTATTACTGTTTTAATGGGTTTAAATGTTGTATTCACTGGTGTTCTGTTCTGTATAGTGTTAGTTGAATGTTTGTAGGTGTCTATCTTACTCGGTCTCCGTCTAAAATAAGTTTTTTATCGAAACTCCCGTTCGTCACTTTTAGGATTCGAGATCGTTCGCCATTACGGTTGTAGTAACTAGGTTAAAGTTTTTAAGCACACGTATCAAGTGTATCATTCAACGTTCAATAATCAACTAATTTACTTCCTCCTTCCGTGGCCAAAGTCTTAGCCAAGACAATCTTATACAAAGCATTGTTCGAAATTTTTATTGCATCCTGTGGATGTGATAATTTACATTATATAACTGATTATATTTTTGTTATTCTTCAAATTTATTAGCTAGTAACTACTTAATCTTCGTCTTCAGTTCATTCTGCGTAATTTGATACCAAATAATGTAGTTTTATTAAGTTTTTAAACTAAAATGGTAATTTGTTTCTTTCATTTTGTTGTGTAATTTTTAAAATTCACTTCTTGTCCTTGTCTTTCAAATGAAGCCATATTATAAGTTATATCATTGATTATATTAAATTTCAGATTGTAATAAAAGGTTTATCTTCCCTTGATTTCTTGCAATGAGGTTAATCCGTTATGTTTTAAAATATTATTCAGTAATATATGACTCCCCTCTCCAAATTTTGAGTTCTTACATTTCCATTTTTAACAATAATTCTGGCTATAATTTTACAAAATCTTCCTTACTTATATTTCTAACTACATGACTTTATTACTGATTTACCTTATGTAAATTCGTTCAGTTTAATTGTATTTCTATACTTATTTAATCAAATTTGTTGCTGTTTTTAGTTTTTAACATTTGGCCTAGGTTTCTAATAGTTTTTACACACAAAGTTTTTTAAATAGTACATATTGATTTATACCCTCTCTGACTTTCATTGCTATTGTGACATAGATTGAAATTTTCTTATTTTAACAAGTTAACAATTAGTATATGGTTCATACTATTAACAAATATCATATAACTCAAATTAACATTTTCTTATTGTAAACAAAAATAACAATTATTATATGGTTCATACCATTAATACATAATATATAAATCAAATTAATATTTGTCTTTTCAACTCAGACATTGTATACTTATTGATAGATAAAATACACAAGAAATATTATAAATAAGGAATGTTAGATTCTGACATTTAAACTTGATTGTTTCTAACATCTTTTTCTATACAAACAAATATAATTATTACAATCTTATCCTATATTTCTTAAACTAGGTTTGAAATCAGTTTTTATCTGTTTTTTGGGTTTATTGGGGTAATGGTACCTTGTCACTTCACTGTTATTATGGCCTGCTCTGATTTATTTTATTCATTTTAATGAATGTTATTTTAAAAAGAGTGGCAGTTATTTACAAAAACACATGTATTATAGGTCATGATAATACTCTATTTATTATTCATGAACACAAATTAAATCACTTTAAATTTGTAGTATTTCATCATCTACTCAGTTTGTGAACACCAATATTTAAATATAATGTTTATTTTCTGTAATACTAAAACTTGCAGTTTCTCTATTTATTCCTTGATTTTGATTCTGAATAGTTATATAGTTTTACTAGAATCAAGAAATCTATTTATAGACTATAATGAAGATTTGTCTTTGGTGTTATTTTATTATCTCACATTTGTTCACTTTCAATTCTTACTCTATACACTTTTCGGTTTACATCTATGGTACATGTGGTTTTTACCTTTGATATTTTGTTATACTTGGATATTATTATTATTATATTTATTTAGGGGTTTGGGTTTTTTTATAAGAGCATTCCTTCTTCTTGTGGATGCTGTCTTGCTCTTGTTTCTTCATTGATTTCTCCTCTTCTTCTGGTTTCTTATAAAATTATTTTCTTCATCTTCTTGTGGATGCTTCTTCATTGGTTCCTTCTGCTCTTCTTATTTCTTATAACATATTTTCTTCATCTTGTTGTGGGTTTAGTCATTATCTGGGTTTCTTCCTTACCTACTCCTATCCTACCTGGGTATTACCTGTTTTCTCATATTTAGCTTTTAAATTGGTTTTGATGATTCAGCACTCCTTGTAACATTTACATTACATGAACTATTATTTTAATCAAGGATTATATTCCACGGTGGTTCTTAATTAATTCTTTATTTTAATTTACTTTTTCGGATTTAATTCTGTTATTATTTGATTTCTATGATCATTTTACCATTCATTTTTATGGGCTTATCTGTCATGCTACAATATATATATAGTAATTTAAAATTTATGTTTATATTACCTCAAGATGTTATATTTTTCCTATTCGGAACATATTTCGAGAGCTCCCGTGCTCTCATCTTCACCCTTCGCGATTTGCTGAGATGAGAACACGATAGCGAAGGCTGAAGATGAGAGCACGGGAACTCTCTAAACATGTTCCGAATAGGAAAAATATAACATCTTCAGGTAATATAAACATAAATTTCAAATTACTTTATATATATGAAGAAACGAACTGTAGCAGACAGTGATTGAATATATATTGTAACGGTACATATAACACTACATCCACCAACGTACCGAAAATTAATTTGAAAGCCACTACTGTTAAGAATACATAAAAGGTCAAGAATACCACCATGGATACAGAAGGAGAAAGTGTCATATGTTAAAATAAGTGAAGTATCATGAAGGAGTATTTACTAGTAAATGTACCAATAAAGAAGAAAAGAAGACTAAAGACGAGACGACTGACATACCTTACCCATTAGATCAGTGAGCAGGACAACGGAAACAAAAGAAGAGAAATAAATCAGTGAGAAGAACACAATGAAAACCCAACAAAAGAAGAATGAAGAATCAGGGAGAAGAACACAACAATAAAAAACCTCAAGAAAGAAGAAAGAAGAAACCATGCGAAGGGGACAAGTGAAAACAACATCATGTATAAAATAAATATGAGTGAGAAAGAGATAAGTGAAGAAAAGAAGAAGGACGATATCCAAACCAGACACAAGAAAAACGGGAAAGAAATTGAAATATAACAAACTAACATAAACCTATGAAGGAATAATTGTACTAAGAAGAAAGAAGAAATGTTAATTAATTACATGATATAAATCCCTAAGCTCTATGGTAAAGTCAACACTGACCACAACTCATTTGATGAATACATTCCTTGTCCATGTAGAATAAACTGTAATCAATAAGGACTAAGTATTGTAAATAAAGAATCACCAACAAACTGAATAAGAATAGGATAAGTTTATATTAGCTAAATGATGTGTAGACATTTAGAAAAAGACTAGGTTCCAATATAGATGACCAGTTGTACAGTGGGATTGATGTTAGTAAAAACCCACTAATTAACAATAATTAAGACAATAAAAGAGTAAACCAAAGGTACAACAATAATAACCAATAACCAAGGTACAAACATTGATTGAAAGCCAATCAACCAGATTAATGCAAAAATACACAGCCAGCAGCAACACATTACTGCTTACCAAACATGCAACATAACCTAATCTGGGCAACCAGTTTTCACTAAAACTTAAGAAAAACAAAGCCAAAATAATATCAAACCAGAATGTATTAAGCTAGGACGTAACTAGATGACATAAGGAACATTTTGTACACAATAGATGATATAATAACTAAATATAAAAGCTATATTAATGTAATCCAATATAACTATATGCTTGTAATAACAAAGATGCATGATGCAACCAAATTATGTTATAAACTTATTATATAAAAGTAGTAACTCAACTAACAACTTGAAGTGGGACAGAATACTGTTCAGATGAATAAATTCAACCAAGATAACTATCTAAATAATCAAAATAACAATAATAACAACAAAACTATAGTAACAACTAGCTGCAAGCAATCTTGATAACTACTAAACCAAGGTGATAACCAGTACAAATGCAGAATGAACTGCAGCACGTTGATAACAATGTCATTGAGACCATAATAAATATCATTTGAATAACAATAAGAATAATATGTATAGAATACAAAGCATACAGTAAGGTAACTCCATGAAGTATGACAAGCCTACTTAACAAACAATAATTAAGGCAATAGACTCATAATGTAGGGGAAAAGAACACTGTCAATAGTGACTAAACCCATTAATGTGTAAATAGGCCCTATTAGCAATTAGTTAAATGTTAGTATTATTAAAATATAGGAAAAAACAAATATGTATAGTCATAGACCTAGGATTGAATCTATGAAAACGGACATAGTATTAATATTAAGGCATAGTTTTAAGGGAAAATTGTACAGTAGGATAAGAATACGTTATTGTCATCGAATATGGGATAAAAACAATGTGTTAATAATAATTAATAGCTTAATGGACATTAAGTGTATATACCAAGTGCGATTTCAGCAACCCCGAATCCGAAATATATGATGAGGGAATTCAAAATAATCATCATAAAAAATTAGAAAAAATGAGGGTAATTAAAATGACATCAGGCAGTTATAAGTAAGATATTGGACTTATAAAAATAATTGTATGATGCTGAGCCCTTGCGCGTGGGTATGTTGACCACAAATTCTTAATCTCAACACCAAAAAGTGACGCGTTTGTAAGCGTCTGTTTTGACGAAGCCCGCCGAAAATAGATGAATTAAAATATATTGACCAATCAGATCCTATAAAAAATACGAAATGCATCATTCCGACAGAGGAAGCGAAAAACAGTCTTTTACCAGCAACGAGGCGAACTACATGCACGCCGTTTCTCCAGAAAAACGTGCGTTTGACAGCGGCCAGATGTAAACATACGCTAACCTCAAACCACGAGTGGAGGTTATTAGGTCAACTAAAGAAAATAGTGCAGTATATTTTTAAGTGAAAATAATTCGGAGTACATGCGCATAGGAGTGAGTGTAGTGCAATTATAAAAGTTTAATTAATTCATTAAAGAATTTTAATTAATTAAAAATTTTAATAAAAAGTGTAAAACCTACGAACGACCAGTTACGCAAGTATCAAATACCCACAACTATTATATTATGATTGTATAGTAATATATACGTAACAGAACGCTAATAGCGTATTGAATTAACATCAGTTAATCAATTAAATACTCAATTCCAAAAGGAAGGGAACTCTGTAATACAGATAAACAATGTCAATATTTTATTTATATAATTAAATAAGAGTTACACCAGAAGGTGACGTAAAGATATCAAATGAATTACAAATACCTGAGTTATGTACATCCAGTCTAGGAGATGATAATAATCCATGACACTGAATTCTAATAATTATTATCACTTGTTAACTAATAATTAATAGCTTTTAAACAAACAAGGTTGCACAAACCTATTTCAACTTCAATGTTTAACCATGAACAGTTGTTCATACTTTATATTCTTTCAAATTAATAATCAATGAGTTTATATTTTATCTACTTATAATAACCGTAGCAATTTTATCAATTATGTGTATTTTGCAGACTCAAAGAACCTACTACTATTAATAACATTACAAGTTTAATAACGCTTCATAACCTATTTGTTTACCAACAAAATTATTCGACTAGCCAAATGCAGTCATACCAACCTGAGATTTTTAAATGTTTTAGAGTCCATGTACGAATTTAACTGTTAACCAAAAGGAAAGTAAATTATATTATTGTACTAAATTTTATTGTTCTAGATTTGAATAAATTATTATTGTCATTTGAACCTTTGAAAGATTTGGCTTTTATTGTAATCAGTAGATACAGCTTAGTGAGACAAACGAGACGGCCTTTTTTATATTTTCCAGCTTCTTCAGAAGGGGATGGAAAGAGGCGTTATTTATTTATAAATTAAATTTTTGTTGGAAATTTTGTTTAAGATAATATTTGACATTAATTAGTGGAATTTTACTTTTAGGAGAAATTTATTAGAAAACCATTTCTTAAAAACATTTGCATCCATCCATAAAATTCATCCATTTGATTTGCATATTATACAGGCAAATGTTTTAAACAATCGTTTAAAACGTCTTTCAGTAAAAATGTAAAATGTAATATTATTTTCTGCTAAAAAATGTATTGGCTCTACTGGGGTTTAGACAAAACATCGTGTAACTTATATCTAATATAATTATAAGTATGTAAAATAATAGTGTTGTAGATCAACTAAACGTGACTTCAGGTCTATCCCAAAGTGACCTTCACTTACATTTAGCGACAATTACATAGTAAGTTTGACTGATCAGGAATTTTCTGTCATACCATATTTAAAGAAATATAACTTACATTATTACCTATAAGTATAACGTAAATTATAGTTCTGCCTCACAATAAATAAACGCCAGAATAATTCCTGATTCTGGAATATTCTGGAATATAATGAGTCTGACGTGTATTAATAAGCAGGTGCAAAAGATGTTAGACAGGTTAATGAAAAAGTGACAGTGACGGACCTTGGTGTAAAATAATATGAGGTTCAGTTTTGCTGTAAGCTTAACACAGTCTTCACATGGACGTTTCAAATTGCTGTATAAAACTAAGACTAAAGCTTTTATTGCTTGGTTTAATATATCTTGCATACTTCACGTTTTAAACACAGTCATATGTATTGTCACACTTTACTACCTACATAACTAAAATATAACCTTAGAATTTTAAAAGAATATGGGTTGATTAGACTTTTTTTGGGATGGTTGAAAAACAGTTTCTTCATTTTTTTTATGATAGATTATTTTTCTCTACAGCCTGTACTGATCAGGTTCAAAAATAAGTCGTGTGTATTATTTTTTGTGAACACTGTTAACAGAAAGCGACCTACCGTGGTATCAATATTTATGAATTTGAAAACCTTAGTCGAACCCACAAGTCAGCAAGTTAAGGATCACGCTTAAAATTTTACAAGGTGACGGCTCTTCCCACACTTCTTTTTGGGTCTGACAATTGGACTTTAACGAAAGTCAGGCCAGTCGCATCCATGCGGCTGGAATGAGATTTCTCAGGCACGTGGCAGGGTATACTCTCCATTATCATAGAAGAAACACAAGTATACGACAGGAACTGAATAATATGAGCATACTCGACAGTATCGCCCAGTAGGCCTATCGGCTGAATTGGTAGGAACATCTTTGCCGAATGGATGACTGCCGCATCCCCAAACAACTATGGAACTATAAGCCGAGGGGACGCAGAGGTGTGAGATGTCCGAAGAAACGCTGGAATGACCAGCTGCAATATTTGCGTATTTGAGACCGGAACAAACTATTCTTGTTTTTAACCTTGAAGATGATGATGATGAAAACCTAAATAAAATTAGTGTAATAGATTTTATTTAAACATTGAGCTTCCTACATAACTGCTGTAATGTATGAGTCCTAAGAAATGAAAAGTTACAACAAATTAAGTAAATAGCAAAATTTTTATTTCTTCAGAAACTATATGATCAGAGATTACTTTCATCGATAATTTTGTATGTTGTTTGCGTGTAAACAGAGGTTACAGATTTCCTCTTTGCACTGTCATATGGCTATCAGACGTTCAACAAAAGTGTATAAAAAACAAAACCTTATAGAAAAAAAAATTGTATTTTGCAGTAGGAAGTAATTAATTACTTAGTACGTTGACGTAACAAATAAAGAAATAAATTTATAACATGAAATTTAAAAATTCGTGTTTAAACAAAAGTAGTTGATTTATGTTTAAAACATATAAGTAAAAAAAGAATTTGGCTGTACAAGAAATATTATTTTTTTCTATACAGAAAAATTTAATTGAACAGACAAAAAAAGGAAAATGCCTCATGAAATTTGTATTTGAAATTATAATGTCGACAATTGATAACGCAACATGCATTTTACTCCATTCGTATTTTGTCTTTATCTTATGAACGGATAGAATAAAGGCGTGTGATTCCGAAATAGCACTAAAATTATCATGTCTTAACCCTGTCTCGAGAAAGGAGAAGAACGTTTACCACGTATACAGTAAAACCTTCATTTCTCACGTTGCAACTAAAAGGAAAATATCTCTCCTTCAGTGGATTTCCACAAGAATCATCTGTTGGCTCAATCACTTCCAAGATTCAAGAATTCTTGCGACATCTCTATAACCACTGGATTGATTTATAAAAGGTAACAAAAAATATAAAAGTTAGTCATAAAAGGTAACATGCTCTTGAATTATGCGAGAAGATTTCAAATTCTTGTTTCCGAGTCACAATTTAACAAATTCCAACACTTGAAAATTCACTTCTCAAATCTATTGCGGTGAACCAAGTGATAAAGTCAAGGAGCAAGGGTAAATTGATATTAGAGATAGATACCTCATGATCCTGGACAATACCAAATGTCTAATGCACTGTTTTTTTGGTGAAATACTGATCGCAGGTGTGCGGGTGTTGTGCTTAAAGTCGTGGTGTTATCACCTAAATTTAGTTTTGTAAAATTTCATGTAAAATTAAATATGGAATATTTTAGTAGCCTGCAACTGAACAAGTAGTAAATGTCTACATTACTGTAAATTTTCGTGAATCGAATTATTTTCCACAAAACTATTATTATTGCAACGGTCATTATCACACTCCTTTGGAGAGTGAATCAGATCGATAGTAAGAGTGTAAACGTTCAATCAGCACATCTTTATTGCTGTAATACGTATTAATGCATTTTAATAATCAGATATATAAATTAATTAATAGAAACTATTTGTATACAATTATTGGCAGAAACGTTCGAATTTTTTGGGTTATGTACAAATTTTTCAGTAAGTCGTATCGCCTTTCTTTATCTTACCTAGGGCAATGTTTGCAATTTGTGACGTTGTGGTTCACTGCAGTAGCAAGTTAAGTCGTATGACCCGACTCTATTAGGCTGAATTACTTGACCTCTGTTAACACCGGATTTTGTCAAAAGGTTCTGATGTGGATGAGATGCAGGACGTAAACTACATTAGTTTAAGACGATTCCCCTCGTTTCGACCAAAGACGATCTCAAACTAATACCGAATACCCACTGATAGATTAATAAGCTCGTTTATAGATTAAAGCTTTCTTCTTAGTAGCTACAAAATAATTCATATAATTAGTTATTTCTACTAAACTCAAAGAAACATAGATGGAATAGTGTAACCCTCCATGCCTATTTCAGATGATTTTAATGTCATACTGTTATAGTCCATTGTGTTTGTACAAATCCATTGTGGTTGCTCAGCGTATAATTGACTCTTCATTTTGCCCACATATCATTGCTGCCCACAATTTTGTTAGGCTTCTCAGTTACTTTATTTTCTCAATTTTGTAGGGTAGGAGGTGTATCTAAATTAGTTGATGATGTTCACTTAATCAATATTTTCGCGTTCATGAAAACTGTAGATCATAAAACAAATAATATTTAATATACTAAGAACTAAAACATGAGTTCAGTTAAGAGCGTGGATCAAAAACAATTGTACTTTAATATCAACAGTATAATTTGATTGTTCATATTGAATAAGGGATTACTTAGATATATTCACAAAGTTTGTCTGTTAAACGGTTAAGTGTAAAAACGACCTCACAACAGTGACGTGGAAAATTTTGTACGGTGTGTTTCTGCCATGTTTTATGACACTTTTTCTGCAATGTTTGATACAAACGAATAATTAACAAATAATTTACGGTCTTTAGTTTACTGATACGTCAGATAGGTTTTGTTTTATTTATAGTTTATTTTCGCGCAGTAATACCAATCAAAAACAATCTTGGGTTACGATCACCATTTCTGATTCAATTACGAGACGTCAGGTAGGGTGGAGCGTAACAAACGCAGGGCAATCACGGACTACCGTGAATAACTCTGTGATAAGAAGCTCCACTTTTAACGTAGTTGGCAGTTCCATTTAAGTGATTGCTAATGCAATAGGAGCATTGTTTTATAATACATTTATGCACAGCCACAACGAAATAAACAAACTAAAAGTCGAGTGTAAAGATTGCTTAATGTAGTGTTAGGACTCATCAAATACGACTATCAAAGAGCATATGTATTTAAATATTTCATATATAAACAGACGGAATGCAGTGAGAAGCAATTACGACTTGTTTGAAGTAGTAGAAAATATATTTACGGTTTATTTGACTTTCTAAACTTAAGGACCTTGTTATTTATCATTGAAAATAATGCATAAATTAGAGTAGTAATACTGTATTATAATATGATATAGTAGTATACTAGTAATACTGTAATATAATATGATATAGTAGTATACTAGTAATACTGTATATAAAGTTTGTTTAGTTAAATGTAAAAAAGTATTTAAATTTTATTTTAATTTAAACTCTTTTATATTAATCCTGTTCCTTAAGTTGTTCAGTTATACACTTTTAGTTTTGTACCTTATTAGTACAACACTGTGTATGTTGCAAAATTATTTAGGTAGAAATGAAATATTATATTAAATAAATATACTTCTAGGAAACTTGAGAAAAACTTAAACTCAAGTTTCAAGTTTTAAAGAATCTTAAAATCATAGACTTGACTTTTACCGCGGTCTCGTCTGTCATATACGGTTACTAAAATAATTGTAATAAACCTGTAGTATTATTTAAATATCAAAACGCGTAAGACAATATCGTCTAATGTTGTAACAAATGGAATGTATAAATGAAATGTATTATTCGTGTGCTCTACAGTGTGAACTAACGTAACATGACGTGCATAAATTACTGTGCATTTCATGTGTGTACACAATCAAAAAAAAAAAAAAAAAAAAACCTGTATCGATCAGAAAGAATCGGTTGACTTATTGTGGAGAAATTTTGCCTAGTGTTGATAAAAAAATGAGCACAAACGGAGTTGCATTAATTGAAATAATATTTGTGCAAACGGAATAGGAATAGAAAAGGAAACGTAATAGAAGACACAAAACGTAAATAGCTTTCCTGATATGGACACTTAATGAGAATGAGTGAAGAAAGAATACCTGTGAGTTTGTTCAAATACAGACCTAGCAACAGAAGAAAAAGAGGCAGACCTAGATTAAAATGAATAGAAGGGATCGAAAGGAGTATGGAAGAAAAGAATCTGACGAATGAAGAGACACAGAATAAGAAAGAATAAGTTGATATGGAAACTGAGATGCGGGATGCGGCGGTAGCTGGTTGGATCCCCGCCAATATAAATAAATATATATATATATATATATATATATATATATATATATATATATATATAGTTAACCAATATCATGTTAACCAACTTAAATGCATTTACATATTGTGTATTGAATTCATGGGTGTAATCGTAATAAGAAGATGATACGTTATTTCAGTTTAAAATCGTTCCATTGTTTATTTATTTAAACAACATCTCTCATATCCGATATTAAATAATACCTCATTATTAAATCATTTGTACGAAGTTTTCGTACATAACTTATTGCTAACAAATTACATACATAAATTATATACAACTCTTATTATCTAATTATAATTACTTTAAAATATTTATTTTGCTCTCGGCTTACTCATGGCGTGTTCATATTTTTTGCAATTGCTGATTCATTAGCTTTAAAAAATTAATTTACTTCTATTCAAACATCTTTTATGTTACTTTGTTTTACTTTCTACTGCATATGCATTTTTTTTCTTTATCGTCAAAGACTTTAATAAGTACGTTAATTCAAAAATTACTTATTTCTCTTATCATTTACGATACTAATTTCTAAATTTGATACAAGAAATATTATTCTAATTTTTACTGCTTTTACATTTACGTGTCATTTATTTATTTTAATATTGGTTGAATGTCTTCCATTCAAACGTTAGTTAGCGCCTTCCAACTGTCTGTAATTAAATTTTTTTTATCACCTCATTTGACATGGTTATTCATCTGTACGTCCCGCCGTGTCCTTCTGGTCGTGTCCTCTGCATGTGCTTCTGGTCCTCTGGTCCTCTGGTCGTGTGTGCTGATTAATAGTCGTCTCGTCTCACACCATATGCTGCCGGTGTGCCCATAGACCTCATCGTATGTATTTTGCAGCTCTGGCTGTACCGCTAGTTGATCCTGTGACTCTTACGATAATTGTGAATTTGTGTCGTCGACTGACATAACCCCCTGCGGCAATGGTTGAATCGAGAAGAAGAAACTTTATTAGCGCGACCCGGTATTTGTAAGCAGAATTATCACTGTTGCACACCACTATATAAAAATATTCCGATTAGCGCTTTCAAGCTTCACAGCTCATCCTCACATCGGAAATCTGATCTGACGATGAGCTGTGAAGCTTGAAAGCGCTAATCGGAATATTTTTATATAGTGGTGTGCAATAGTGATAATTCTGCTTGTGATTTTAACCACTAACACAACTTTCTTCATTAATCTGGTATTTATAGTCAGGTCGTGCAAAAATTCCTGTCTGAACACTTTTCAACTTGTCAGATTCTGTCGAAGCGTCACTCCCCACACTCTGGTTCAATTCACTATTTTCGCCTATTTTCGCGAATTACGAAGTTTATTTCACTTAACTCGATGTTCAATCGATCAATAATTTTTATGTGATTACTATACGTAAATTGCACTTCTTTATGGTATTTACAAAAGGAGTTATTCATTTTTGACGTATAGTAATTGCACTTTTCGTCACCTCTGAATGTTTTTTTAACATTTTATTTATCTATAATTTCTACACACTCTGGTGTCTTTTTTTTATCCTATCGTACATAGTTTTCTTATAATTAACAATAAACATATAACTATTCTACTTGAAAAGGGTCGGTTACATTTCAGGAACGGACAGGTTTCTACACGCTAACAAAGTACGCGCGTACCCAACGCACAACCCTCTGCCTGGGATTAGTACAGGCAGGAGCTCTGTTGAGAACCTTTGAGATCCCATCCCCTCATTCAACTTGCCTAGCGACAAGTTGGTAGCGTATCCAAGGGAAACTTATATTACTCGCAATCTCCAAAGGGTAGTTAATAGCCGGACGGTTATTAAGGATTATAACCAGGCAAAGAAAAAGGACAAGAAGAAGGGATTCGGAATATCTAGGAAATAAATGTTGCTACCTGGAACGTGAGAGGTTTGCAACATAAAACAGACGAATTGGAAGAATTAAATGAAAGAAAAGTGGATATAGCAGTATTAACAGAAACCAAGAAGAAACAGAAAGGAAATATAAACTTATAATACTATTCAATGTTATACAGTGGTGTCGACATAAATAAGCGAACTCAAGCAGGAGTGGCCATTTTAATAAATGAAGAAATTAAAAGGGCTATAAGAAGCTACAATGGATAAGGGAAAGAATAATTTCAGTAAAATTAAAAGTAGAAGAAGGTAATCTTACAGTGGTGCGAGTTTATGCACCGGAGGAATGAATGAAAACTGAATCTGTTGAGTTCTACCAACAACTGCAAGAAGTAATTGATAAGGTAAATAAAAATTGTATTTGCTTTCAATAACTTTTATTGACAAACTTGAGAGGAATTTCATATTCTTCGTGAAATATGTACATACTCACTACAAATTTGTATCACTTGTAATAGGAAAGAAATATAATTCTCGGGTATAGTGTTTTGAAATTTTTAACACCTGTACACAGTGTGAAATGACTTAAAGCATGTTACTACGTAAAATAACAATTATACGGTACCACGGTTCCTTTCAATGAAGACAAAACCGTGTTTACAGAGTAAAAGCTTTAACATGAAATTTAGGTTAACTGAATATTTTTCACACGGTAGTACATTTTCTACTAAATACAAATGGAACGTTTTTCTGCGGTAAAATAACGCAGCTTTTAAATAAGTTTTTAAAATGTTATGTAGACTGTATTTAATTGGCAAATTGTCTTCTACAACTCTCCGAAAATTTAAATAATGGCCTACTTTTTATTTTTAAGAAAAGAACTATTCGTAATACTGTAGAGAATAGCTCTGCAATGTTAGTGTAGCACTCGTCATTAACAGATAATTAGTTGAAGCTAACGGACATTAATGAACCGTTATGAATAAAATTATACGATTATAAATACTGTAGAAAGTTACAGAGCCAACAAAAGTTCTTGCAATTGTAGTAGCTTACATTATATTACATTACGTTATGTTTCCTTCAAAAATTCCTCTTCATTTTGCTAGCTGATCAGATTTGCTTAAAATTTTTCTTTTCTGAGAAGGAAATTTGCTTAAATATTTGCTAGGGTGTTAGTTCTGCAAGAACTCACTTTTCCCTGTCAGACGTTTAACAGCAAATAACATATAACAATAAGAAGCCCGTCAGGTAAATTAATACATATTTCACCATATTTTAACTCAAGAACTCTCCAACTTTCTTTTTTGCATTTAGTGTTGTTTCTTTCCAGGATCGAAGACAATACAGTCGGTATTGTTGTAATGTGTCTCATCATATTGTATTCATGAATGCATTTAGGAGATAAAGAAAGGATTTCTAGTTGTCTGTGAACCGGAGAAGAGATAGGTGGGTAATTTATAAGTGGAAAAACCCCATATTCAGTTTTCTGGTTCATGGGTTCTTGTCGTTTATTTAAATTTTATTTTCCTCTTCATTCATTCATGATGAGAAGGAGGTTAAACTGATATGAAGTAGGTTTCCAGTGTCGGATGCATTGTGAGGCCAACTCAAGAATAAGAGGAGAACTCATTTCAAGGTTGAATTATCCTTTGACAGAATACAAAAACCAAAATTTGTCTAATATTTTCTAACGACATTCTTTCCATGACAACTATTTTGTCAAGCTTTTACACGACAACAGATGATACAAATTTGACATTGCCTATAATGTGGCCCCGATTTTAGCATATTGTGTCGTGTTTGTAAGTGCACACGCGTGCGTTACATGGGTGGAGGTAAAGGATGTTGCTTATAATATAAGTTAAACGAATTATGGTAAACAACCCACACAGACACACACGCGCGCGCGAACGTACAAATTGAAACATCATGTTGTGTACATTAAACGGAATTTTTGAGTTGCACTCTACATTTCATAGTTTATGTCTGTTTAAAATAAATCTAACGTTGATCGTTTATTTTTTTGTGAAAATACAAATTCTATAATGTTACTATTGGTCTAGCACTCGAGTGAACATCTAAGCGTAGGTAAACATCACACAAACGTTAATACTGACAACGGTCAATGTTGTCGTGGAGAGTTTTCACATCTGTATATACAGACAGGTGTGTTTGAGTGTGGGGGAGGCGCGTGTTTACACACACACACACACACACACACACACACACACACACACAATTTGAAGGACACGAATTAATACTTATCATAAAATATATACTTACTAAAGCCCACATAAAGCACAAGTGTGAAATGCTAACGTATTTTACTGAAAGTATTGAAAATTAAACTCTGTCATAAAGTATGTTATAATTCCATGTGAAAAAAAATGGTTATATTTATTACGTTAAACTCATCACGGCAAGGCTCTACTTCAGGCGTAGACTATCTGAAACTGCATATTGCGAAAGATTGATCGACTGACGTGTTGAACAGTTTGATATTAATAACAGTATATCATGTTAATACTGAACGTAATCAGTGACCTTGGCTGACAAGTAAAAGCAACAAAGGACAGTTGTCAGCTTATTTATAGTTTGCGAATTATACCCGCACTTCCATTGATTTACGAGACAGGTATAAGTCAGTAACAATTAAATTCTCCCAAAGATTTTTTTTCAAGTGACAACTTAGTGTTATTACAAAGCTGTAATTAGTGAATTACTCAAGTGTTTAGGAGTCTATTTGGATTGTGCGCTTTTACTTAATTTGATGACTTCTGGTATTTGTTTCCATAGTGAGTATTACCATATTTATTATAATACTGTTGTAAATAAGCGATATTAATAAGTTTGCCGATTTATCTCAACAATTTTCTCCCCTGCTCTAAGAGCCATGCGATTTCATAGACAGTTTTTTTGAAGCAGATCTGGACGAGGTCTGATGTCCAGTCATAATCCAAGGGTGAAATGGATGATTGATAGAGAGAGTAGGGTCTTGCACCTGTACCGGTTTATTCAGGACCCGGGAGGTGTCGTGTTATGTTGTAGACACAGTTTTCCTCTTGTGCATCCAGTAATAATGGAAAGGGGACGACAAATTTTGTTTGTCATTATTATCACTCCACAGCAACACAAAATTTCGTATACCTCAATACCAATAGTTGTACACCTGACGGATTCCGAAAAACAATTTTCGTAGATGCTTGTTACAATAAAATTAAAGAATAATATTTTATCTTAAAAAACCAAGAAGCTAATTACTTAAATTAGGAAGAGATACGGTATCTATTTCATTAATTACAAATTATTTATAGTTAATAAATAAGTCATTATTTACTGTCCTATTCATTATAAATCGTTGTTCTCAAAAATTTCAAAAGTTCTAAAGATTAAATATATGTTAACAACTAAGGCTTGTGATTGAAACTGTCAATTCGTATTTTGTATTTTTGATATATTCAGCCTTTATATTTTTCTTTATTGTTGTTTTGTATTCTGTATCCATTGTTTATTACAAAATATATACAGAAATATTGTATACTTTGATTGTACAAAAAAAAATTAGGTGGTTAGTAAATTAGTAAGTAAGTATCAATAATAGTAATCTTCAGTATTTAAAATTTAAATAAATATTAATTGAACCATAGTTTTTAATATATTTTCAACAAACTAAATCTTTAGCTTTTCTTCTAAATTTTAAATTCAGTTAGCAGAGAAAATATTATTATCCCTGAATTAAAACCATTAAGCCAATAAATTATCTTTTCATGTAAATTTTTTTAATCTTATTTCTGACAAAGTAACTACGCCCAACTTAAAATTCTCTTACGCATCCCAGGTAGGTGTGCCTCCTAGATTGACCACTGAATTAGAATGTTGTACTTATGTTTATTTTGTGAGAGTTGTAAAATTACTTTTAGTGTAAGGCAAATGAAATAATAGTACCTTATTTAAGAATATATATGAGAATTTCATATTCGTAAAAGTATGTAAAATTAACTCACATCAAACAAATCAAGCAAATACATTTGTGTGAATAGAAATTACGAGTCTTACATACGTTATCTAAACAAAGGTGAACGGGCTGGGATTTTTGCTTGAATAGCAGATATCATTATGTGATTGAATTCGGGTCGGGAACCAGGCCGACACATAGTTTCTACACGAACTTTGGTTTCTGTATCGATGTATTATGCTGTCAACCCGTAATCTCTTAATAACTGATGTACATCGTTTTATTAATTCTATTTTTGAAATACTGAAACAAATATCATTATTTTAAATCCGGTATATCATCGTTATTAGATTGTTTTAAACTTTATATAATAGACAAAATGAGACAAAACTCGATACACATAAAAGAGTTTCTTCCAAAAGAAGAAAAATGTTACTGAAAAAATTGATTTGGAGTTGAGAGTTTTAAACTTATAAATTTAAGTTTTATTTGCTTATAGTAGAGAGAGCTGAACAATACGGCATTACAGAAAAGTATAGGGAATTAATTGTGTTGGTAAAGTAACAAATAAATAAATTCATGCTGAAATACTCAATTTATGGAGAAACGATGACACGACGAATGACGGCCTACCTAGAAATGTACAATCGTAGATCATACAGCGTCTGCAACAACTTACAGACGAATTGTTACCTGAAGGCGAAGAATAAGTTTGAATCACCTAAAACTATACAGATTGTTGTGGACATAGATTGTAGAAATTATAGAAATTGCCACTGATTAGAAAAGGCTTAGGAATTGTTTAAAACCACGGAGAGATTAAATGCAAAATAGAAAGGAAAAGAGTAAAAAAGAAATCACAAAAATATACAAATAGCTGCAGTAGAGATGAATAGTAAACGTGTACTGAATTCCCGAACACACACATTCAGTGTGCTCGATAATTACAAACAAGGTATAGTTTCATACATCTTAAATGCTTCAGTAAATGGAGGTTTAGATAAAACGGTATGTACGTGGTTGGAGCAGAAGGATTCAGGCTTTGGATTCGGTCCTTTAATCTTTTGCGGTATTAGTACAGAAGTTATATAAGAGTTAAACAGTACGTAGTACACAAAGAGATTATATGACAAAGATTGTTAAAGTTAAGTTATCACAATTTAAAAGTTATTAAAATCTGGTACGTTGATGAACGTGATTTCATGACACGTGCGTTTTATCAAGTGACGTCGTCTCTTCAACTTGAACGAACAATGTTCATCCGTTGGCGTGCCTGTCTTACGAAGTACTGGAATGGAGGTCAGCTTCTGACTACAGCGTGTCACGTCTGATCTCAATGGTAAGTGACTCGTTCGGCAGTTCAGTACACATACGTTATCGGTGCACATGCCAGCAACTTCGGACGCACATGGCATGATATGGACGCCAATGTACATTTTCTTTTCCCTACATTTGATTTCGTTTTACGTACTGAAAAATTTTGAAGATTATGTACTGATGTTTATGAAGATTCTGTTCTCAGTACATAGCTTTATAAAATATCCTTCTTGTTTATCATTACAATGACGTAACTACGAAGGCTGACAACATTCGGTGAAATTTACCGGTTACTATGCTACAAGGTATTGTCAAGTAACACAACTAATAGGCGATTTCCTCTTTTAGTACAAACCTAAAACATGTGTGGTTATTATCTTAATGCCTGTTTACACAAGATCAATAAGTGAAAGCTTATTTTGGAACTGGCAAACCTTATTCTAATCCAGTTTGTGTAATTTAACCTATTACACCTTCCATTGGTATTTAATGAAGCGTTTAAAATGTATGAAAGTTCACTTGTGGATTAAGTATTATTTATTACTTATATAGAATATGTATTATTAATAGTTAGACGGTTGAGAATTGTTCAAATGGCCGAACCGTCGTTCTTTATATTTTTTAGTGACGGAAAAGTACGTCAATTAAATCCTAATGTATATAATCAATCACAACAATCTTTTAAAGAACCTTATCGTAGTTTATAAACGACACATATTAATTAAATAGTTATTAAATAAATTTTTGAAGAACCACGTAATGGGAATTGTTAATAACTAATATTATAAATAAATATTTGAAATCAGCTTAACTTATTTATGGATATTTTTTACAATTATATTTATAGTAAAGTAGCTAAGAGAGTTAAACAGATAAAAAACATGGGAACACCTGATTATCTCCTCTACGTACACGCTTCAAACATTTAAAAAATATTAGATTATGTAGTCTATATAACATAACGGTGTATCTACGAAACGAAACAACGCTTACATTGAAGTAAATGTAATGTGTGTAAGTATATCAGAATAATACAGATGTAAAATCTATAAAGAAGCTAATTTCAATCAAAAAAAGAGAACTAAGCGGATGTTTCTCTTTGCTAAGCTGAAATCATTTGCTAAGTTAATAGCCCACATCAACACATACGACATCTAACCGGGGACATGTTTCTAACGTATTGAATTATTTTTCTCATATTCATTTCGAAAGACCGCATACAAGTTTCACCAAGCTTTCCATAAGAGTGCGACAGTCATGATAATATTTTAAAAGATTTATTTTTCAGAATTTTTCTTACATTCACTCCGAATAAGTCTCAAGTATTATTCATGTCAAGTAAAGCATTGCTTCCGTTCTTCAGTTAAGTTTAATTTCTAGATCACATCCCTAGTAGTAAACGAATACAGTTACTCTATTTCACTTCACACGAAAATTGTTATTAGGCTATTGTGTTTATTATTATTATTATTATTATTATTATGACACAACTGTAATATTACGAGTATTGTTTATCGTTTCAAAGACAGATTGAGGACACAACGTTTCGTAGTTTAACAATCTGACGTCGTCTTCAGTTGTAAATCAGATATAATTACATCATAAATATCAGTACTAAATAGATCTTATCACAATAGACCTACAAAAAATATCTAGAGGTCTAAACGTTGTGACCTGAATATTTTTTTAAAACGATGGATAATATCCGCAATATTGTAATATGTAATAATAAAATAACAGTATGCCTCCTAGTTTCAAGATTCGTAAAAGCATCTTTACCAGCTCAGATTTTTAAGACCTGAAGATGGTGGAGACACCGAAAGGCCTCGTCAAGAACGAAGTATTTAGCAGTGTGGCAATAAGTAGTGACAAAGCTGGTGTTAAGATGGCTGCTAATAAAACTAACAAAACTGGAAAAACTCGGATTTTGTTTGTTATCTGTCGAACATAATACTAGACCACACTCTATAGTGTTTTACTAAGAGTAAAACAATATAAATATATTGTCGGAAACTAGGAAACTAGGTTTATTGACGTACTGCAAAAGAATAAAAAAAGAGTTTCACTACCTTGTGACGGTACAAAAAGTGCTGAAGCCAAAATATATTGTCGGAAACTAGGAAACTAGGTTTATTGACGTACTGTAAAATTATAAAAAAGAGTTTCACTTCCTTGTGACGGTAAAAAAGGGGTGAAACCATTTTTGATAATTTTGATTGTGCAATAATCCGATTTATGTAAAACCAGAATAAAATTCGACTTTAGAAATCTGCATGGAAGTTGGAAATATATGTCGATGAATCGACAGCTATTTCTAACTGTACCAATGGATGAATCAGCCAAAACGGAGTTCTATATAACCATATATGGGCACAGATTTTTAATTATTAACTGACGTCACAAAACGTCACGGACCGAGCCCTTTTTATAAAATATTGGAATGCAGTCCAGGCGTCACCCAGCCTTAAAAATTTGCCAACGTGGAACGTCCAGCAGAGGAAGAGGGTATCACGTGACCCACGAATATAATAGCCGCTCCGAGACTGACATCGTTCTGGTTCGAACAACCATTTAACCCGGCCGGGTGCGATTCAACCAAAGTCCGCGGACAAAATTAATTTTGACTTTGAACGAGTAAAAAATGTAATTAAAACACAGTTCATGAAATATCTACAAATGTCAACTGCGTAGAAAAAGTAAATTAACTGTTTAACCCAGTTCCGGAAAGTTTTAGTGAGTGTAGGAAGAAAAAGTGTGAACGAGAAAAGGTGCAACGCGTGGAATAGCAAAGACAGATAAGTACAGTGAAACAAATCAATCAGCCAACAATTAATTCATCAATTCTTCAAAAAATTACATTCAAAAATGAGATCTGAAATACAAAAAAAAAGGGGGAAATGAATGAAAGAGGAAGAGAGAATATGGAGTACTGGTTAGCTTTCAAGTAGTAAGTAAGATTTAATAGGATTATAAGAATTATGTTTGTTCAGTAAGGTGATTTGTTCATCAGCAAATAAATGGGGTAATACCTTTGCAGTTAAAAAAAAAATGAAAATAAAAAATAGAGTCTATTTCACAATGACCACGTGTTAAGTGTAAATTATTACGCTACGACCTTAGTCTGTTTACATCGTCAAATTCTCGCCTAACGAATGCTGGAACCTTCTGAGATCAGAGAAATTGAAGCAAATTAGTCAAACGTTTTATTTTAAGTATCATGGTTTGCATATTTAACCGGAAATATGCTGGCGGCCCTCTGAACATAAGTGATGAAATGCAAGGTAAGTGTTAAAATTTTAAAAGTAGGTAATGGTTTGGGTGGGAAAGTTTTAAAAAGTAAAAGTAAAGTTACAACCTTTCTTATGAACGCATTACCATTTTCCACATAAATTAATATGAAAGTCTCATGTACACACATTATTACACACACATAGAGTTAATAAAATATCTACGACCACCAAAACTCATATTGTTCATACGTTTTTATTTGTAAATAACTAATTCATAAATTCATCTTATTGAGGTCTAAAAGACTTATAACAGATTCATAATGACTAATTTATCTCTTCTATGTTTCGTTATTTAAAGAGCTTTCGCCTAGGGCTGTACTCAAATAAAATGTAGCCTATCATTTTCGTAATGCATTTACAGAGCCTTCAATAAAATAGAATTATTTACTGTAACTAAGTGAAAAAATATTTGTCTGTTTCAGATAAAAAATGTGGTCTGCCTTTGGAGTGACGTCTTTGGAAGTGACAATCGCGTGTCTTCTTGTGTTGTGGTTACTGTACAAATACTGTACGTCCAATTACACCTACTGGAAGGAGAGATCAGTACCCTATGTTGAGCCTCAATTTCCGTTTGGCACGGAAAAAAACATATTCTTTCGCAAAGTACCATCCGGTGAACATTTTCTAATCATATACAATAAATTTAAAAATGCAAAATTTGTTGGAGGCTATCAGATAAACAACCCATATTTACTGTTGAGAGATCCAGAATTAATAAAAAATATCTTGGTTAAAGACTTTCACAATTTCATTGACAGGGGTTTAATAGACCCTGAATTGATGACTCCTGTAAATAGAACTTTGTTCATCATTAGAGGCGAAAAATGATGAAACATGAGAGCAAAACTGTCACCAGCTTTCACTTTAGGAAAAATGAAAATGTTGTTTCACCTGATGGAAGCATGTGCGGAGGAGCTGAAGAAAGCTCTGGACTCCGTGGCCGAACGAGATGAGAAAATTGACGTAAAAGATACTATTGCAAGGTTTACTACGGATGTTTATTTCGAGCTGTTCTTTCGGCTTGAAATCAAACTCAATCAGAAATCCAGACTCTGAGTTTAGGCAAAACGGAAAAAAAATATTTCAGAGACCGCCTCTACTTCTGTACATAAGACAATTGCTTGCTTTCTCCATACCTAAAATTTGTAAGCTGTTGCGTTTGAAACAAATCGGAAAGGAATCGGACGATTTTTTTAAGAAAATTGTAAAGGACACTGTAGAATATAGAGAGACGAAAGGAGTAGTTAGAAACGATTTTATTGATTTGCTTATCAAAATAAAGCATAATAAATGTTTTTCTGACGATGATAAATATGAAGAAGGAACTAATAAAATTATTGGGCTCACTGAAGCTGGTAAGACTTAAATCACCGAAGCAGGTGAAGTAAACATTATTAATAAGTTATAAATAGTTTACTAAGGAAATGCAATATTGTCAGTAACAATGATAAGATACTAGCACATAAATGTTATCAACTTGTTGTTAGCAAACCGTACACGTTAACTTACATTTTCTATGTCAAATATTTCTAAACAACAACTGTATATACATATGTATGTGTGTATGCATATGGAGGGGGTGGTCGTTAAGCGCTCCATCTCGTCTGTACACCGCTAAACTATAACTCTAATTTCTACAGCCAAGTTTCTTGAAGTTGTATGGCAATAATTATTCTGAAAATAATGGTGAAGTAAATGCTGCCATAAAACGTGAGTTAGACAAAACAATTTTTATAATAAAAAATAAAATAATAAAACCACAGCCAAAAACACACACACACACACACACACATCTCCGACATTGTGTTTGTAACATATTTTTCCTTCAGAATTCAGCTTGATTTCCTCGTGTTACTGTTTTTGTTTTTCTACAAGGTTGCTGCAGGTGTTTAAAATATTTGGCGCCGCTGTAAACAGTTGTTTTTATCCTAACAAAGGCCGACCTTTATATTTTCAATGCTTTTAAAGGCCCTGTTTTGTCCCTTACAGACTCCCATGCAATCATGCTTTTTCTTAAAAGGACTGATAATCTGAAGCTGCGTTCCGAAAGCATACTACTTAGCTCATCAGGGTCTACAATTTACGCTAAGTGGCGAAGGAATCGCAAATTTATTCGAGACCACACACACACACACACACACACACAGAGAAATTTTTTTATGCTTTCATAAGCATGTTAACGAGCATAAGTATTGCATAAGTATGCGATGTCGGCTTTCTTATAACAGCCCCAGTCTCAATTTTTTTATTGTCCCTGATGAGGGCTGTCGCTGTTGCTACGTTTCGACAAGATGACATTGAACATCTTCAGACTGATTCTGCTCGGTGGTATCCCGTGGTCTGCGTAGCAACATAAACTTCTATCAGCATTGGTCCTGCAAAAAGTAAGGCGCGGGCTATTACCTAAGAAACCAACAAAACACACACAGGCAGAGGGTGTGAGTGTGAAAAGAGGTAGACAGATAGATAGACAGATAGAGAGACAGACAGACAGACAGACAGACTGACAGACAGGGAAAGAGAAAACGAAAATAAAAACAAAACTTAAATACTAAACCTACAACAATTTTTCACCGTTTTCCGACAAAATGGTTTGTGTTTATCGAGTTGCCTTAATAACTAAAGTCACTGGGTGTAAACATCGTTCTATACACTGAAGAATGTGGGTCAAAGTAAAGGCGGTATTTATTTGTTATCGATCTAAACTAGTGTAGATCGATTGTTATGATCGTAACCGAGCTGCGACCTTGGCATGCTTATCCAGTCCACGTGTATCAACTCCTTGAATTTAATACGCTATCACTGTGAACCAGAGTAGCGTAGGAACCCCAACAGCGCTTCGTGTTGTCGCTTTCCTGTGTTATTTCTGCAAATATGTATTTGACCAATAACATATCATATTAGATTAGTGCAACTCAATGAAAACCGGTAGCAGTGACCTTAAACAATACATCTATAAGAAACAAAAACAATTATGTCGCGTTTTCTCCACCTCTTCATTACAATTACTACTACTACTAATAGTAATATTAGTAGTAGTAGTAGTAGTAGTAGTACAATTTTTTCTGTTTCCCGTTTTTCGTTCTTCCAAATTTTATTACCAATCTGTTTTAAATATCTGTGTTACCGTTTTGGAAAGGTTCCTGGATTCATTCTTACTACGAAGCAGTAATATTTTAAGTTTTTACTTAATTTTTTTTCTAAAATGTGTTTCATTTCGACTTCTCTCCGTTTCATGTTTTATACTCTGTCTCTTCATGTCTTTTCTACTGCTTTCACCTTAAACATAATGTCTACGCCCTTGAGAAATGTAATTATATATTGTTCCCGATATTATTATTTTATTTTGAGGGTGTGTGTACATATGTGTTTTTCGTATACTTAGCTGTACGCTATAGTATAGGCAATAGGCTTTGCAATAGGCTATATGACAGTGGGCGTATATTCCATTTGATTTACTCAGCGTATTTTGTTATTAACTGTTTGATTTAATCTTGCAGCTCGGATGATTTAATCTTTGCATGAGAGCGCGGATTTGATAAAATAGAGTTTGCGTGGCGAATGGTTTTTGCATTTAGCGTTTATACTAATCCCCACAATAGTAATAAATAATTTAAAGTTAATTTAGCACACTCTTTATAATGTGTGGAATTTAATCTCAGAGATATACAGACATGACATAAATAAAAAAAAATAAAAATAAACTTGAAAAAGTGGAAATTTAAAACACCATGTTATGGCAGTTGAGGACTTTGAAAAACGACGTATAGCAGTACGAGCAAAAGAATATAGCAATACTCTCGAGCCTGATTTGTAAACACAGACTTGAAGAAGCATATCCAACTTTTAACTTCGTAGGAATGAAATTTTATTAACTTGAATTGTATTTAAAATTACTTAAAAGTTGCTTGGGGCAAAACATTTGAGTATTATTTTCAGTAGATTACAGGAGCCAATTTGATTTGATGGCGTTATCAAAACTTCGCAAATATTCTCTCAAGTTGAACGTTTGAAAGGCTTAAATGACTAATTTTCATATAAGTAGAGAACGTTGGAGATGATAACGTGGAATCGGTTTCGAGTTTATGTGATTATGTACTTACTAATAAATAGTGCGCAAGATACTTTAATATTGTTCTACTTCGTCGGTCCTCCTTGAACATAAAAATCTGTCATGGGCTTACCAAATTAAATTACATTGGTTGTAAATTAGCTTAAAATTCGTAGACCAAAAATTTTGAAGCGAGTCATGACCGATCATTTCTGTAACTGAAGTTACAATTTCAATTTAAGAACACTACAAACCTCATTAATGTGGGGTTTATTAATTTATTGAGGAAGAAATTAATAAAAATTTGCTAGCACCTCCTTTACCATCCTAGGTAGGTGGGGGGGGGGGGCGTAAACCAAGTTTACCACTGGTGACAGAGACCCTAGTTCTGTCTCTGAGTTGTAATACTTGAACAGTCGTTTCTGGATATGTGTTAACACTTCTGGCATATACTGTAAATTTGTATTCACATGTAGCACAAAACATAAGTAGCCAGAATGTTGTCGGTTGGCTCCATTTTCCAAACACAGTATAGTTTGAGGCAGCGTTGTCGCCTCTGTGTACATTATTTATTAGTGTAAGATGCACAATAGACTCCAGTAGTATACCTTCCTGTTCACTGTAGTAACGTAACGTTATAAAAAGCCCTTGGTTACTCATAGTCATATTACTGAAGGAATCGGCAATGTATGATTCCTTCATAATAATAGGAATTTTACCAGTGCCCTTCCCCTTCCTATTCAGTTATGAGTCAGAGAATTTTTAAACATATCTTCTTAAGACGGATCGTCGTAACACAGGCGAAAAACAGGATGTTGACTCACAGATCTGATCCTATGTCAGTTTGCAGTATATAATTCACAGTCTGCTCAAAGCTGCAAAAAGTACTGAAAACAGAATAGAAAGATTATTTGCTATACATCACTTGCTTTTGTCTGTTATATAACAAATAAAGATGAAAAACATTTAACGATTAAATTTTAAGTTCCAGAGTAATGACCACTCTTAAAGACGAATGGTGTGAGACCTAAGCTAGTAACAACGACATTATTTGCATCTGTGTGTGTGTGTGATCCCGCGCGCGCGCGCGTACTGTTAACCATTATATTTGCTACACTACGTCTGCCTATTTTTAATTGGTTACTTAATGTCAACATGCGTTAGGTATTCATTAATATGCTTTCAATTACAGGTCTGACGTTGGACGAAATGACAGCCCAAGCGCTTGCCTTCTTCGGCGCTGGATTTGAAACACCCGCTTCTTCAACTATGACCTTTTGCCTGTATGAGTTATCGCTCAATCAGGACATCCAGGAGAGTCTCCGCAAAGAGATCGACGACATTTTACAAAGACATTCTAACAAGATAACGTATCAGGCACTGTAAGAAATGCCGTATTTGGACGCTGTTATCAACGGTCAGTGAATATTATTTTTTAGGCCTATTACTGACTTTCCATAATTTAAACATATACCGGTATTTAGACAACAATGTAGTCTTTGTTAATAGATTTTCCTACGTAAGTCCTAGTTTCAACTAATTACCTTAAACATCGGTTTAATAAACATTCTGAGACTATTCTGGTGACATTAAGTATGAATCGCTTTAATACACCATAGCTGAAAGTGTGTACAAGAATTGAAGTATTGACATTTGACATCGACAAAATGAAGCGAAAAAGAAATTGTTGGGTTGCCTTTCTGCTAGAATTATCCGCCCTAACTTTGGAGATGGCAGTATGTACTTTTTAAATAATTTATACCTACGTGTTCCCAGACGTTTCAGAAGCCCAGCTACGTCCATATACAGTTAGTTTACTAATATTTAAAGTACGTACAAAATCAACAGGTATGATTAGAAATCAGCAAAGAGTTGCCGTTCCATACTCATTTCGTACTAAAAAACAAAATAATTCTTACCATGTTATATCGGATGTGACTATTACCATATATTACTCAATGGAAAAACTAATACAACGATTTGATTAAAAACTTGATTGTTCTTTTCCATTGGAACGGAGACGATGATTTTTCTGTGCTGGAAATACACTGCGTGCTCGGCCGTGGTTCACTAAAGTTATTATTTTCAGGGGTTTCGGCCTCACCTCTGGAGCCCATCTTTAGTGTATAAAACGACTCAACGCAACTGACACAATGTTCATCAGTAACAACAGTATTTAGGCTGAAGATTGCCTCTAGAGATGGGGCTGAAATGTATGATAATAATAACTTTAGTGGACCACTGCCCAATAGTCTGGGGGTTATGTCCAAGAATTTTGACGCCGGCCGCAGAGCTTTAGAAGTAAGTTATTTTTCTGTTAACTAATCATACTAAGACATTATCATAATAGAGTAGACGTTAAATTACAATAAACAGTGGATTAAAAAAAGCTAAAACATAAGTAATTTGTAAGGGAATGGAGAACCTAGAAGAAATATTATGACTACCTGTGGTCAAACGATAACCAAAGACTGCTAACACCAAACCACGTGCACTATAGACTGAATCTTACTTCGTTACTCCCCTAGTGAGGCTGAAATTTTTACTGCCTGGGATTGTTCCGCCTGAGCTTTCAAAATGAGCTTACACAGGTTATTTGTAACCGTTTGTAACTATATACACAGCTTATTTGTACAAAGGTTCTGAAATTATATCAAACTAATTAATTAATTAAATGAAGAATTATATTTCAAAATGTACATGTCTCTTTCGAATGCTACAATGACAGCGGTAGTTTTTAATTTGACTCTGTCGAACGTAAGCTACTTACGAAACATTCAGCTATGTGAGTGTCCTTACATTAAATATCAATCTCACTTAAAACTTTGTTCTGATACAATTATTGTTTTCTACACTGTAAAGTAATGTTTTTAATATTGCTGATGGTTCTTCTCTTCGAAATCCCAAAAAACCTCTAGGCAAATTTTCATGAATAATTGAAGACACTTTGTATATTAGGCCTGAATTATGTAAGCAAACACACACGCTGGTGATCCTCCTTTCCATTGATTTTCTTGAGCAATTATCTGATTCACGATATTACGAATTTCCATGATATTAATTAAAAATAACAGTAATTACAATTCACTCACAAATATTTGGTGAGTTATTAAAAAAAAGGAGTCACTAATACCATATCACTGAATAGTGTGTCAAGAACATCAATAAACAGCATCAAATAAGTGCCTGTGCATATCGGGTGCCATACATAGTATTCGCTGTTACAATGAATATTGTTTTAACAATTGACAAACTCTTTGCAAGCCATATATCTTTATGTTTATGTTTACTTTATGTTAAGCTAGTAATGTGGCCTAAAGATTTGAAACGCATAGTTATACAAAAAAAAAAGATGATGAAGGATTAGAAGTGGATCTTGCTACACAAGCTAATAAAAACTTTTCAATTTATTTGAAATGTGTTTTCATGGTTCAATGACAAATATGTTCTTTTTCAGAAACACTGAGACGGTATGCGTCATTGCCTCTTCTTAACCGCCAGTGTACTGAAGATTACAAGCTTCCAGATTCAAATCTTATTATACCGAAAGGAATGAGAATCGTTATCCCAGTCTACGCTATTCACCACGATCCAGAATTCTATCCAGAGCCATTTAAATTTTCCCCTGAACGCTTCCTGAATGACGCCACTAAAACAAAAAATAACTTTTCATTTCTTCCATTCAATTCAATTCATCCATTTATGTGTATTGGTGAGTATGAAAAGCACAAATCACAGAGAAATTATTTCAGTCATATGTCTTAAATATTATGACATGTAAACCAGTAAAGACTCAATATGGTTACACATAATATTTATGTGTAGTTATTGTGAAATTATTTCACTTCACACAAGTGCGTGCAAAGCACGTACACATACTTATGTAAAAAAAAATTAAAATGAATAAATATAAAATATGTTTTACATAATTAAGTAAGTTAAATACATACTAAATGTAATATTTACGTAGCTTAATTGATTTGAAAAAATTCAGGTTCCTAGATTGATGCACGTTGTATATTGGTAATATAAGTAGATCATTCGTTTAGTATATTACTCTATAAATCTGAAAGTTCCCAATCTGAAATAAACATTCATGGAGAATTCATCCACTGTTCAAAACGTATCAGTATACAGAAAATATGCTTTTAATGGAATTTCATATAGTCCTATTCTTTTCAGCAGGTGATCAATCACATTTTACTGCGCTCTGTAGCTGAAAATAATTGTCTCGCTTTTCTTATTGTCTGTAAAGAAGTTTTCTGCGTTCAAAGCAATTATATAGTAATCTTTGTTTGGGATTTATATATGAGTGTGTAATACTCCTATCTTTGTAACAGAAAATTAAACTTCACTATATATTTGCGGTTATGTCGTGTTCAACGCCACTCAATAGGGGGTAATATGCTTGTTGTAATATTGTAAAACACTAAATATTTTCAAGAAAATTGAATCAATAATTTAACGACAGAGTGTTAATTTACTGTCAGACAAAACAAGGAATGATTTTTATTGTATAAATTAACGATGACAATGTGAGTGGACACTTGGATGCTAATTCAGTTTTCCTGCTCAGGCATGGGTCTTGCTCATGAAATGCATTAGCCAAGTTAACATCGCATGCTTTTCGAAGTGACCCTCTAAGTTTATCCCTCTGCCAGAGTCATAGATGCCAATGTTCATGTGTTTTCTAAACAATAACTGAAAAAGTGTTGCAGACAAAGTGCGACCACCGGCTCGTATACTTCTCATTTCTGCCGCTGATATTCTGTATTCATCTACAACATTAGCGCCATAAGCTGTTTGTTTACAACTGTCACACGGTCCCATGCACGAGTTCTGTTAGGTTATGCAGCTAAAGTGTGAAGTTACATTTATTAACTTTTTGTGTGTTAATATTTGTTTAGTATCTGAATAAAAATATTTATTACTAAGATTGGATTATGTCTGTATTTATAATTAGATTTTTACTTGCTGTGTTTGCTCTTTTTACATTTATCATGTTCTAATTACATAATTCCGTTAGCGAACTTTTGATGGAAGGACAATTAAAATTTAAAAAAAAATTACATCACGTCCTGATAAAGATATCGTTTTAATTTGGTACCAGGTAGGAAAAAGAGTTTACTGGAATGTTCAAAATCGAATAATGTTCATGCGACTGTGAAATAAAAAGTCAATATTTTGTTTACGATAATGCATTATAGTAATAAACAATTATGCGTAAATAAATGATACAGAAAAAATTAGTTAATATTGTAGATATTATTTTAAATTAGTTAAATTATTTAATATTTTTTTTAGTCCCCTGAATATGCACACTCTCCAAATGTATTGGTCCCTCCCGAAGGTGTCCTCTTCATGGTCACTAGCTCTTGCGACTTCTTTGGTGTTTTAAGTTTTAAACGCAAATTATTCTCGCGCGTAAATTTTATTCAGGGGAAAGGTATTTACCTATTCTACAAAATTTACAGCGATATTAAATTTACACTTTCAACTGATCGCATGTATCCGTTATTAGTGTCCCGGGATTCAACGTGAGGACATTATGCGTTATGTACTCTCGGATGACGTACAAGTATAGTATATTTCTGTTACTCTAAGTTCTTTTTTAAGAATGTTAATGCTACTACCGTCGGAGGTTCCAAAGATCTGGACGCGACGAATATTAGGCTTATGTATGCACATTACTTCCACTCAAATAACAATAAAATATCTTACAGTTTCCCCCATGTATTGTTTTAAGACACTAATGTATCAGATATACTTTTTATCTCTACAAACCTCAACAGAGGTTAAGAAACTATGGATTGTCATTGCCTTCCCCTTAACTCACAAACATCAGCTTTTCACGCTCACTGTGTAAAAAAAATAACTACGGAGTATCGGATATGTTACTGTGTATGCATGTGTGTGCGTGTGTCGGTGTGTATGACTGAGTGTGTTTGTGTGAAGGGTTTCACAGTGAGTATCCTTTGTAGTAGGTTTTTGTGTATAATCGTGTTTGAAATGTTTAGTCACCGCAACCCCGAACCCTGTCAAATAACAATTCCTAGAGAAATCAGATATAAACGGTCTCCGTAGCCAACTCAAATACATTACGCCTTAAAATATTCCCGGTTCATTGAAGAAACATCGGCACTCTGAAAACATCAAGCATGTTTATACCCATAAACCTACTACAATATATTTATATATTCCAGCGTAACTAATAATTATTGCATAGATAGGTGTGATGGAAATGTAAACACAGAGTGAATACCTGGAGGTTGGAAAATTTAATAACTAACACAATTATTATTTCTGTCTTATTAAATTTTTAAACGTAAAATTATTTATTTGATTATTTGTCTTTTCACTAAAGAGTTTATTGGGTGCTTATTTTTACAATACGTTGTTACTTGTACCTCGAATTCCACAACCACCGTCGATGTCCGGCGATCAGCTGCTGCAGACGATTCGTTGCTCGTTGACGTCAGCGTCGTTCACTTCTACGTTTCACACACACATTCGTTGCGGTTATCGAACTGTTATTGTTTATACAATTATATCAGGGGTTTTTGTAATGGGTGATAAATAGATCTTGTGTGTTGGGCTTACACAATTCCGACTCTTGAAGTCTTCTGCTTCTAATTAGCAATACCGCGATCGATACTGCTGTCCCTAGAAGGAAAATCTTACGCTAGCTCGCAAAGCACTAATACTGATCTATTAAAAATTTGTATGTGAGTTCTTCGACTAGATAACGTATACGAACACCTCGTAAAGTATACCTAAGTTCTACGTAATCTATAGAATAGACCTGTTCTGACACGAAAATCTTGCGATAGTCAATACGACCTGCTATGACGAGACCTCGAAACAAACTTATATGAAATGTTCTCCGCAAAGTACTGACTCGAATAAATTTTATACCTTCTGATTGGTTAAAATCTTAACAACGTCATAGATTTAAACCATGATAGACTAACTTCAAGTTAAAACTCTGTCCAATTATGCAAAGGCCTGTCTAGATTTAATCTAAAAATTGTATTACCCTCTTGCAGATAACGAGTTAAAAGAAAAGTTAATTTAGTAAAAAAACATATTAGAATATAGTTCTGGGGTATTGAATACATGAAAAACGTAGCTTTCAGTACGGTGCCGGTTATCGGCAAAAAACTGTAATAATAGTAATAATTAGTGCTATTTTAAACGAATATGTGGTTAACCAAAACATTTCTATAACTTTTCTAAAAGTTATTAAGAAATGTGTTGAAAGTTGTATCGTAGCATTAGCAACAATTACTCAAGAAACATTTCTGTTGCAGGCAATCGTTTTGCCTTGTTGCAAATGAAGACATGCATGTCCATGTTAATAAAGAACTTCAACATTTCACTTACAGAAGACACTCCGGTACCAGTTAGAATAGACAAGGAGTTATTTGTAACGACTCCAGAAACACCAATTGTACTGAAGTTATCTAAACGTTTATATAAATGAACTGCATAATTTTATATTACTTTCCTAATTCATAAATTTTGTATAAAATAACAGATTTTAATTTAATGAAATTTCTTTACACTAAATTACCTACGGAATATATGGAAGTTTTATGTAGTATTTACTTAAGAAAGTCACTTTAAAATGTCTTTTAAATTTTATCAACAGAATACTTTGCTTTAAACTAACTACATAAAATAATACTGACTTGGACCACAATTTATTTTCGATAAAAATGATTTTTACGTTACTGTCTTAAAAGCTATTGCTCATTATGAGCTTTGTAAGAGGCTACCGCTAGAAGCCATCATTTTACATATTAATTACATATCAACATTTTAGTTGATAACATCAGGCAAAATCCAAGACTTTGGTTTAATAATTATGTTTCTTTAAACTATCTGAACAATAATTAAAAAAAAAATAACTGGTCAAGTTATCGCCATTTAAGGTAATTGAACAACCAAAAAAAGTTCCTTCTTTGGGAATCCTCAGTAATCTGTACCGTTGTATGCAACGTGAACGTTGATGAAGTTAACATTTGAGTAGAAAAATAAGAAAAGTGTGTTACACTTGTACGTAAGATTAAAATGTTAATAAGTTGAAGGTAATTTAAGTAAAGAGTTATTACAAGCAACGTTAAATTGGGTTTAAATATTAATTTTCCTTATAATATTATGACAGGTACTTAAAACCGTAAACTCAAGTGTAAGTAACTGCGTAGCAGCTGTATAAACGTAGATGTACTTTACAATACAAACGTAGATGTACTTTCCACTACAAACGAATTAATAATTACATGTATGTACATTAAGGTATAAGGAGGATTGTGTGGTTTTTAAAGTATATAAGATATGTTGTGGTCATTAACCTTAATGTAAATTACAACTATCGCTAACATGAATACACTAAGTTTTTATGTTTCATAAACATAAAGAGAATACATTATTCTGATAGCATTTTCAGATATGACGATAAAAATAATATTATTTTACACAGTCGTATAAGCTTACATATTTGCAGCATGCGAGAGGCCTACATATACCAACATAAGACTCCGCGGACTACGATCTATAGACACTTAATAAAATCAAAATCAATAAAGTCTATAAATACTTTATCAGATAGTAAAGTTTAGAAATATATAAGTAAAATAGTGTATCATTTAAAAATAAAATACGTATTACTTTCATGTTATAAATATTGCATTTTTAGTATGTAAACAACATTAGTACTTATTCCATTTTAACTTTGTGGTTGTTATAGGCATTCGCTGAATTTGTGCATTTTTATTTTGTTATTAAACATATTTTTAGAATTACAATGAATTTGTGTTTCTTACAAACAACTTTGCAATTCTATCATCACTCGTGCTGTCCTAAGTAATGGATAAACACTTTCCACTAAAATACAAATAACAGACTAAAACTAAAGTCCATTGCGACGCAAGCTCTTAATATAATTTCAGTTTACGAAATATCCAACCAGCAAAATTGCTGTATAATAATTCTGAAACAGAAGCAGCTTCACAGTGTTATCACATCTTGAAACGATGTTGTCCATTCCACGACCCGAGAGCTTTCATACTTACACAGATTGTCAGTACGGTATTTTCTATTAAATATTGATGGGATCTTATCCTTTCTTAAACAAAAACAACGAAAGAGTACGTACACATTAATGCGTATATAACCTAATCTAAACCCTAAACGTTTGACACGCGCGTTTTCGTGAATAAGCCATTGGAGCATTGAATACAAAAAAAGCCGATTTTAGTTACACGAGATTAAATTGGAGAAATGTTAGTTTCGGCTTGTCAACAATACGTTTAGGCTCAAAAAGCTGTAAACACCAGGGAGACACTGAAACACTCATTATAAGACAGAAATAAGGAATTGACTTACTTAGTTAAGGTCTCAAAGTATTTTGAATTAAATACAGTTTAAAGACAATATTTCAAGTGGCAAAACACTGTTAATTCCTTCCACTTTAACTATCATTTTCAGACAGAGAACAATACAGTTATATCTGCAGACTAACTACTGTTCTACTAAAGTAAATAATTTCTTACTAAAATAAACGTTACTACATTCAACTGACAAAGAAAACTTAACAAAATTATTTCACCCGTAGTTGAATGTAAAGACTAGTCTCAAATTTACCGGAAAACTTATTTACACAACTCTCATAACTCAGCTACTTATCAAAATTCTACAACTTAAACAGTGTTGTTAATGTCAAAGTTCCCTTAGGTAGCCACATTTAATTACTATTCTTTATTTATACAACTCTTCCGTCGTGGTTAAACAGCTTTAAGAGTGCTGGAATATGTATATCCAAAAGCTTGTTCATTTTGTATTCATATCCATCTTACTAAATTTAATAGTTATTCTAGAAGACCTTAAACTTTGGGACAAGAGTAACCATCTCGAAACAAGGAAATATGAAGAGTACAAATAATTTACAAGGGAAATTAAGTTTTGTTTCAACTGCAAATTTAAGAAGTAAGTAAAATATAATTGCATAGCTGCCATTTAAAATTACAAATGATTATACCATCCGAGCGTCAGTATTCGAACTAATCGGGACCAAGAGTCATTCAGATAGGCCTATAAATAAAATCGGATATTCGTGCACGCAAAAATGTATATTACAATGTACGACGAATTGGCTCCACCACCATAAAATATTTAAGGCACGTTCAAATGCAGATAAAGTTGTTGCTACACTTTCTTTAATACTTGCATTTGAAGATTTGTCGTTTTTCAAATGACTGCTCAGCACATTACACTACACTATGAACATCACGCTGTTTATAGGAGGTAAAACACTAAGTATAGTAACAAAACGTTTTACAATTATATTTATAGGTTTCTAACATACAGATGTAAAGTGCCTACTATGATAATTTTCAAACATTTTCATTTTCTTTGGAGTTAGACCTTTCAACCGTAAAATAAGGTCACTGTTGTTAAAGTTCAAAGTTATAACCAGAAAATACTCTTAAGGTCTCGATACATTACAACCTCCAATACTACAAATACTTTTTGTTCTACAGTCACCGATACATATTATCCCTTTATTTATTTATTTATTCCTTTTGTAGAACTAAAGGAAAAGGTCAGTTTGACGATATGTTTTCGCTTTTCGGCACTAGAAATGATAACTTATAGAATAATTGCATAATTAACATCATCATCATCATCGTCATCATCCTCAAGGTTTAAACCAAGAATGGTTTGTTCCGGTCTCAAACAGGCAAATATTACAGCTGGTCACTCCAGCGCTTCTTCGGAGTCCCACACCTCTCTGTCCCCTCGGCTTATAGTTCCATAGTTGTTTGGGGATGCGGAAGTCATCCATTCGGCAAAGCTGTTCCCACCAATTCAGCCGATACTGGGCGATCGAGTCGGGTATACTCATAATACTTAGTTCCTGGCGTGTATCTGTGTTTCTTCTATGATCGTGGAGGGTATACCCTGCCACGTGCATGAGGAATCTCAGTTCAGCCGCTTAGATGCGTGCGACTGCCCTGGCCTTTTTGTTAAAGTCCAATTCTCAGACCCAAAGTCGTGTGGGAAGATCCACCACCTTGTAGAATTTTAGGCGTGTTCCTTTACTTGGTGACTTAAGGGTTCGCCTGATGGTCCCGCACATAAGGTTGAACTTATGCAACTTATTCACCAAGCCGTTGTTAGCATTAGAAGACACTGAATAATTAACATAATAAACATAATCGAATTTCTTAATATAAGAAAGAGGCCGAGAAAAGCGTTTTGCACTGATGGCTAACACTAATAATCGAATGGTATTCGCGAATTTTTATTTTACAACAAATACGGATATTTGATAATATATATTTATCCTTCGGATAACTGACACCCTTCTGTAATTATAAAGTCTGAACGGAATGCCTTAAATAATCACTGTCGGCGAATTTTACGTACTCATGTTTTGTTCAAATCACTAAACATGTTTAACACTTAACTTTTCTATCAGTTGGATTCCTAGTATTTCTTTAATTCAATTTACCTTATATTTTATAGATCTATTTATTATAGAAGATTCTTGAGTGAGTACACATAATAGAGAAGATCACAGTATTTAATACTAGTGGTCTCGCAAAATATTTGTGGGTAGAAGCTACAGAGCTTAACAAATGGAGCGTGAGGAATATAAATATTTTCTCGTCAAATTGCTTTTAAAATAAAATAAGGTTTTACCGAAGTAACTCTATGTTTGATGAAGAAATGCCTGTTTGTGAGAAGATAAACGTAAGGTAGAAAAAAATCATACAAAGGAGTGTTTGTGTGTGGTACAACAGATTATCAAATAGTGTTCATTTGTCAGGAGAGAGCACTAAGACACAAGCAGGTTGCACTAACTATTCTAGATTGCGTACTATACATATTACCGAAACGTATTTCCTTTATATCAAAGTTGCATAACAAATATATTGAAAGATTACTTAAATTTATACAGACATATAACTAAAAAATTTCTTCAATAGATAGTAACAGGTCATGCATTTCGAGAATAATTGTCACAAATGTGAAATTCTCTTCTTTTCATTTGAAGAGAGAGGGCTATCTGACACACAGGCCGGAGAAAATTCCGCATCTGTAAAATCATCCCTATTAAAGGGGTCAATTCCAGTGCATTTAAATCCTCATAAAATGTGTGCCTAGACCCCTTTTATGTATAAAATGCTGAGATCCCGATTTTCTTTTGGCGAAAGCCCAAACTAAATTTCAGTAGATCATATAATAAATTCAACTAACTCATTTTCTTTTTCGTCTGTAAATAGGCCTATCTGAAGACATTTCTTCTAACTAATAACTATCGAAGTAGCTGTAACTGTTCATAGAGCTCTTTTTCGTGTATTTTTTACAATATCTTGCTAATGTTCCATAATTTATTGTTGTAAATTGAGTTGCGACTCCTCTCAAAGTTCTTTTACTTAAAGTTACTTCCCTAGCTGCTCTCAGCATGTGCCGGCCCGATTCGGGCCGTCGAAAATTGAATTGTGGAATATTTAATTATAATATAACGCGAGAGCAAAGGGGCTGGTGTACTGAACTTTGTACCAACCGTTAAGGCTGCGCGCGCAACGCGTAGTAAGGGTCGGCTTGTGCAGACGGTATCAGCTTATTCTACTCACCGCCTGGCTCAGAGAATCAACAGACTCCCGGCTTCCGAACAGTTACTGCGTAGTTTCTCGTCAACTATTATGGCTGGCTGAAACTTAAGCGACTCCCGGTAAGATATTTTATTATTGTATGCGTTCAAAAGTAATTAAAATTAAATAAATAATTAATAACAAGGTGTATGCAACCGTATAAAAAGACGTATGCATGTGAGTGCGACCCGACACTTCTATATTAAAAGAAAATTTACTTAATGTTCAGTATATAGCCCATGTTCCTTTTATTATTACTATAATAGTGTGAGAGGTACTGTAATTGTCATTGTCATGATAAATGTGTAGAATGTTAAAAGTTAATGGCTAAAAGTTAGTGCGTAGTTAGGTAGTGAACTATGCTCATTCATGCATCAGATTGTCGGTGTGCTCTTTAATTAACTTTACAGTAAAGAAATTACTTGTGAGAACATCCGTAGAGGAAACCTTATTAATGTTAAAACATTATTAATAATGTGAGTGCTTTGAAGTTGATCTTTTTGGACAAATAGCGATTATCGTGTCACCACGTGGCTGCCTAACCGGTTAATTTCTGTTGAGGCGTGTAGAGATTGTGCTGATGACTTTTACACTACGCCAATTTTAATAAAGTCTTTTTATTTTTAAAATTAATTATCCCATGGCAGACTTTTCTACTCTTTAAGCAGGTTGCAAAGACTTTATTACTGAAACTTTGTGCATTTATCTAGAGTTGGTTGAAGGCCCGTTCTAAGGTTAATTACCTGAACTTGGGTGTACATTTTTTTTGTGAACATCTTTCTAATTTATATGAATTAACAGGGTTCTCGATTAAGACGGAGATTTGGCTTCGCTGATTGCCTTCCATCTGCATCAGCCATGGACCATTAGACACGATCCTGTTCGGAGAAGGAGTCGGTGACCAGATCGAGATGTAACACTGAGTCAGCACAATTAAGGTGATATGCACTCTTTTATTTTCCTTTTGGGGCCGGGCCGGCGGTGCACCTGTTTTACTGTAAAAATCTTTTGAATCCATGTGACCACGTGGCCAGACAGTCTGCTATAAAGGGGGTCAGCTGATCATCATTCTGAACATTATGAGTTAATTTCAAAGAACACTTTAATAACTGAATTACCTAACACTAAGTGCAATGCTTGTAATTGTGTGCTGCACTGGGGGAGCGTGCCAGAGATATTTGTACACTTAGACATTTTACAGTTTGTATATATTCATTATCTTATTCTTTACAAAATTTATATGACATGTTAGGAACTCTGTTCCGGCTGGAACAGAATTGAGTAAATAGTAAATTCACCTTGGGTTTAATATTTTAGGGCTGGGGTTTTTTTTTTTTGTTTTCTTTTGGCTGTTTTCTGGGGTATAAAAAGGGACATAGTTTTTGCCTGGCCCGAGTTGGTACAGTTTGGAGCAGGTATGATTCCTGTCAGCTTGGTTAAGCGCATGCTGGCGCGCTCCCACAGCTGCCAGGGCACAACCGTTCTTTTGTGATTTCATTTTGTATGTATTTATATAGCCAGTCGGGTTTTAATTGAAAATAATTTGCACATTTTTTCTGGGCATATACTAATTGATTTTGTACCTTACAAAGGTCTATACTGATTGTTTTTCTTTTACTTGTAAAACATATATTAATTAACCTTTTCACTTGTAGCATCTACTGACTAATTTTTTTTTACTATAGAACATATACTGATTAATTTTTTACTTGTAAAACATATACTGTTTGATTCCTTTTTTCAAAAAAATTTGTAAAGCATCAACTGATTAATTTCCCTACTGGTAATGTATATACTGATTTATTGAATCCTTCTGTATTGGTAAAACAAATTAACATTTTAGAACAGTATAACAATTGCTTAGAATCAGGTGATGTCGTTTCCTTAAATTTTTATTTAATGCTGTTGAAGGAACTTAAAGTTCATATGCTCATGATGGGTCATTTATCAGTGGAATTGTATACATATGGGCGGTCCGGTCTTGCTTATGGGTTATGAGTGATTATCATCCTTTCTGGGGTTTCCGCTTTTATGTAGTTCTATGGAAACGGGTTGCTGATGGGCAAACATTTATCACTGCTGGTTTCTGGGCATGGTAGTAACACTGCCTGCAAGGCAGGTGCATTCCGGGGGCATTCGTGTTTCGAATATTGGTGTATAATTGTGAGTATATGTGCCTTATGTTCCTGTACGTGTTGTTATGTTTGTCTATGTTAAGCTAGTCACAAGATGGGGGAGAATTATATATTTACTGTACATTGTTCTATACACACATATATATATATATACTTGTTACGATATACAGATATTGTCTTTCCACACTGTTAAAACATGGGCATTATTTATTTATGATATATTTGTGATTCATGGGTGATAATTAGGTGATAGAGTTGTGTCTACATGTAGCGAATGATGGAATAAAATAAAAACTGTTATTGTTATATTACAGCCGAGTTTCATTGCAAGTCCCGTCATACTGGACCCAGCACAATTTTGGCTTCTCTAGGCTCCGGCCTAGTTCTAATTAACTTGTGGCTTCTCTTTCAAAAAAAATTAAAATAAAAGAAGTTTGTTTTATACTCATAAAAAGACATAAAAGGAAAGAGGGGTTACAAATGGTAGCAGAGCGTGGTTTATAAAGTCTGATACTGCAGATGGTAGCAGTGAGCGTGGTTAATTCTGGGGTTGAACCCTTGGGTCCTGGGGTGTGACGGGGATTGCAAACTCGGAAATATTAAGGCGATTGTTGTGACATTGTTTTCTTGGGTATATGCCCGTGTAGGCTAGTTGTAGGTTGTATAACTTGTGAGTCGGGTCGCACCACTGAGGCGGTTATTTGTGTTTGAAAAATGTGATAGGTTGTACTGCCGGGGAGTCTCAAGGGTGGCCCGGATGATGGAATGTTGATTCAGGGTCGGAGTTTAGCGTGTGACTTTAGCGGGATGCGGTATGGCCCGATCGGAAGTCGGTACCGTCACTGACTAAATTACCGAATTATGAATTTTTATTGTTAGTTGTTTTTTTGTGAGTTATGTGTTGGTACGACGTGTGTGTCGAATTGATGTTTGATGTTATGTGTGTTCAGTATTGTTGGTTGTCACTTGTCTCCTTCTGTGGTGTGCGTAGATGGTTCCGAATAGGCCAGGTCTCCGCAGCGCTAGAGAACCCGGGGGTCCACTCAAAGGAAGGACAGTACTTCAGGTTTTTCTGATTTTTGTGAATATGTTTTTGTAGGTTATGTTTGTGTTAGGTGTTTAGTGTGGATTTGTTTTATGATTGTTTGTTTTGAATTGTGCAATTCTGGCGGCGGTATGCTATCAGGAATTGCCCCACCCTCTTTCAGGCGTTCTCCAGAAATTACCGGTGGTGAATGGATTTCATGAGGACCAGCTGCTGGTTTTCTTGGATCTGGTCCTGCAGGTGGCGGATTTCCCGGGGGTGTCCGATGGGGAGGTCTTGTCTCTTATATACCCGTATTGCTGGGGTACGTTGGCTGAGCTGGTCACCAAAACTCTGCGTCGGGGTGACAGTGTTGATGCTTTCCATGGGGAGGTGTTGAACTTCTTCCTACCCATTCGACGACGTGCTCAGCTTAAGTTTGAAAAATTCTATCGCCTACAGGCCAACGGAGAGGCGTTAGGGGACTTCGTGCACGATATACGGAAAGCTGCCCGGGTGTTAAGTTTGGGGTTGCCCGAGACAGAAGTTATACAAGCGATTCTGGAAGGACTGCATCCCCAAGAGAGATCTCGGTTGGTATTCGCGGACCGTCCACGTTGTTTTGCGGACCTTGAACGGCTGTGTGTGGTTTCAAGAACGGTCCAGGAGGTTGACGAGTCCCGGGGAAGAGATGCTACGGATGTCCAATACTCCAGTGGTTCATCAGGAAGAGCCAAAAAGGACAAACATGGTGGTTGGAGGAGAATACAAGAGACTGTCAGCAAGCCTGAATATTCCGAAAGTGACGGAGGCTACAAGGGGGTGGCAAGTGTGAAGACGGTAACAACAGCTACAGCACAGAAAACAAAGAAGTATGAATTTAACAGGGGAAGAAGAAAATATGTTAGGGAACAAACGTCGGCAAGTAGGGAGCCTGTACCAAGACGTTATTCCTATTCGGAGAAGAAGGAAACTTTAAAGGTTCCAGAGGAAGTACCAGTGCCTAAGAGAGTAGTGGATGAAGAAGGTGAAGCAGAAGGGGAAGAGCGGAATTACTTCTGTGGATCAATACAGCACGACAAGTAAACGTCGGTGGATACTGAGTTACAGAACGTGAAGAGGACATCATGGTTGAATCCAGATGCAGCAGAATTTGTTCCGATGTCTCCGTCTCGGTTCGTGAGGGATCCGGAGCCTGTAACCTCACCATCGCCAGTAGAAATTAATTTAGTCATTGCACATGAACCTGGACAGCTGGATTCCAGGGTGGAAAATGTTGAGGACGTGGTAGTTGCTGAAGGTGGTCAAGGAGTGGAATCGACAGAAGAGGCAGAAGAGCGGTCTGCGGATGCTGCACAGGAAGGCATAGTTGTAGTTGTAAGGGAGACTGTAGAGTCTGAAGTTGCAAATGGACACAGGGATGTCCGGGCTGCAAGTGTTTATGAGGTTGTGGATGGACAAGGGAGTGTTCATGCCGCAAGTGTGGTGGAAGTAGATGAGGTAGAAGTTGAGGAGAAATTTGGTGGCAGCGTTGTGGAGTGTGTGAGTGAGAATGATGTAGTGTGTGAAGATGTGCAGACGCCTTCTGTAAGTAGTGTTGAGGATTCCGAGGAACGGGAAGAAGTTCCAGGCGGACCAGGTGAGCAACTAGAGGATGAAGATGTGCAGTGTTCTGATGGTGGTAGTGGACGTGATGGCGATGATGTTGATGATAAATGTGTTGGGGAAAACGAGATCGGAGAAGATGTTAGTCAAGACGTTCGTGAAGGAGCTGGCGAGGAGTGTGATGAAGAAATTGGTGAGGAGCTGAGCAAGGACGCTGTTGAAGAGGGATCAGAGGAGCAACTGGAAGATGCTGAGGAGGTGCAGTGTCATGATGTGGATTTGGATTATGTGGACGAAAAAGGGGAAATTGTAGAAAAGAAAGAAGTAGAAAAGGAAGAAATTGTAGCAGAGGAGTTGGATGATGAGCATAATCCAAAGCGGAGTGAAAGTAGTGAGGTAAGTTGCCCCGATTAGGATTCAGAGGAAACAGGTCCGTACAGCTCAACACGAGATAATTCCTTAGAGAGTGGTGTCCGAAAGGAAAGGGCACCCAAGGTCCGTCACAGAAAGTTAAGAAGAAGAGGTTAACGGGTAGCGGGTAGATGTTCTCCACAGTCCCAGTGGTGTTCATCTATTTCAGGGTTGCGCCCCTGCCCACGCGAGCCTTGGTTTCCTCCATTCATCCTTATTTCCGGAGGGAGCCAGGTCCTTACCCTTAGTCCTAGCTATTGACCCTTTAATGATCCTTGCCCCATTTCACCTTCCCGACTTTCCTACCCTCCCCTTAGTAAAAAAAAAAAAAAAAAAAAAACCTATCAATAATGAAAGAGACTTGCAGAGAGTGCACATTTAGATTGTGGTCCTGGATTATCATTTGGATGTGGAAGGTTATCATGGAGAAAGTTAGGAGTTTAGGAATGTTCCCTCAGAGTGTCGTGGTCTTGGAGATTGTAAGTTCCCTGTTTTGGTTATGATAGAGAGTGATAAGGTGCTGTTGTTTCCTTGTTCATAGTGGTTTGATTTCGATTTTTGGTAAGTGTAGGGTCGTGCCATGCCGCATTCTCCGGTTGTTTCCCGGGTGTTTTTGTTGAGAGAGAGAATTTTGATTGTTGTGTATCGACGTCGGTGGAGAAGTAATACCCCCTTGCTAGTCATGGTGTTTTGGTGAAGTAAGAGTTGAGATTAATGTTCGTGTGCCCTTGGTGCGGTCCTCTCTGTCTGGCTGAGCGGGGCCGTCCGCCCTTGTGTAGGGATGTGGGCCAGCCATATGGCAAGGATGGAGAGACCTTGTGGGTGCATGTGGCTGGTCGGTCCAAGAGATGGACGAGGAGTAGTACGGTCGCTCACATATCAAGGTGTGAGATACCTTGTTGGGTCTTAGGACGAGTATGTGAGTGGGACCGGTGGGAGTAGGTGATGGTCACCGGAGAGGGTGACATGTTGGGGCGGTCCCGTGGGGTTGGCATAGCGGAGAGGGTCGCATGGGGATGTCTGTTCTCCTGAGAGCAAGTGCCGCCGGGCCACCATAACCACGACGTCCACCAGCTTGTTTTGAGAAGGGGGTACACTGCAGGGTACTCTCCCGAGTTTCAGAGTGGGGCAACCGGGTTGCCCTTTCGGGGTGGGGGTGTGCCGGCCCGATTCGGGCCGTCGAAAATTGAATTGTGGAATATTTAATTATAATATAACGCGAGAGAAAAGGGGCGGGTGTACTGAACTTTGTACCAACCGTTAAGCCTGCGCGCGCAACGCGTAGTAAGGGTCGGCTTGTGCAGACGGTATCAGCTGTATTCTAATTAACTTGTGGCTTCTCTTTCAAAAAAAAGTTAAAATAAAAGAAGTTTGTTTTATACTCATAAAAAGACATAAAAGGAAAGAGGGGTTACAAGCATAATACCTGGACGTATAAACAATTGGTCCTTCTGCGTCTTTAAGTTACAAACCATTTTATAAACTACAAACCAAAACAAATAAAGAAACAACTAGCATAGGGTGGGAAACAATAACAAATAGCATAAGTAATACCATAACTGTGGAAATATAACCTTTAAGGTAATCAGTGTTTTGAAAACATAAGCGTACGTAATGAGATTAAATTTAAGACTTTCTACGCTGAGAAATTGACTTATTTACCGTTTACAACAAATAGAGTTAAAAGAGAGGTGACAAAATTTTATTTACCACTAAAAAGAAACACAAAAGCTGTTGTAAAGTTAGCCACAATGATCAGGCACCGATACAACTTCACAAAAAATCTTGTTAACATTGGGATCAACAGCTGACGAGACATCGCTCACAGCGATCTGGTGACCAAGTTATGAAACTTGTGACAACTAACCCCTGCGACAAATAAGCCCGGTCAGGTTTAGGCCTACTGTAAAGATAGTCCAATATATTGTAAACAAAATTTTTCACAACACATTTCCTACGTTTCAATGAAAGGAAAGAAGAAGAATTTAGGTTGCAAGTTACAATAGTAAAACGTGTTAGCAAAACACTCAAAAATTAAAGTTTCTTATATTCTCCACAATGAGGTAAAATACATTTATTGGAACACAATTTTAAATGTTACACTATATAATACTGAACAAAAACATAGAATACAGGCTTTCTTCTATCTTATGCAAATCGACCGAACATATTTACGGCGTAAAATAGTAAGAAATTTCCCCCATAGGCGTGTATTTTGATCTTATAAATATCTTAATTATAGCTCCAGTTGGAGTTTGGAGAAACGTAAGAGGCGCGGCAGATTTGTCAATAACATAAGTACGAATAACGTCATATAACCTAATCAAAAACGCCTTGCGCGGATCTTACACGACACCCATGCGCTCTGCCCAACACATACACACAATGTACACGTTTATAGCTAATAACGGTCACAGTAATAAAATATAAGGTTACTCTGACTTTGTCATTGTACCACCTGACTTTATGAGGTGGAAAAATGTTACCCACGGTTTATATGACGTCCGATCTGACTACAAAGGGAATGCAAAGTTTTTATATTGAACAGTTTCTTCTGTGGTTTTGGACTGTTATTTAAGAATAACACGGAATGATGCCAGTGAAGTTATCTCAGTTTTTCAGTATAGTCTTACACGTAACGTAAGCAGACAAAGCATACAACATTACGGGACAAAGTATTAATTTGTTTAAGCCGTAAGTAGTTTTGACCGCTTTTTGAGGGTCTATGATTTCCAAAATAACTTGCACAATTAGAAAACATAAAATTCAAGGATCTCCAGATCGATATCGAACTGCAATAACCATCATGTACGCCTATGTATAGTTCTCATCTGTCATTCAATGTTTAGGGACAATATTTCTTACCCATTATTATTACAGTGAATGGTCTTATTAGGCCTTAATATAAATTACAATTACTGCAATAATCGTGATAAGGTTTGAAGAGCGAGCGGGAGAGTGAGAGAAAGAGAGAGAGAGGGAGAGAGGGAGAGAGAGAGAGAGAGAGAAAGAGAGAGAGAGAGAGAGAGAGAGAGAGAGAGAGAGAGAGAGAGAGACAGACAGACAGACAGAGACAGACAGACAGACAGACAGACCAGACAAAGAGAAATAGAGAAAAGGACAGAGAGAAGGCAAAAATACGAACACAGAATATATTAATGGTAAGTAGACAGCTTCTTACGTCAAATTTGTTATTTTCAATGAAACTTCTTTAGTAAGAAAAAATTTCGAAATTGCAAGAAAGTTACTAAAGACATGTTGTAGATTTTTATGAACGTAAGTGAGCATAATGAGTATAGGTAATGACTGCTTTATTAAAAACTAAATAAAATTTGTTACATAGTTTCCACGATCGTAATGGGATATAAGAATATAATTTTATTTTTATTATTTTCATCACAAAGATTGTGAGGAATGCTTTCCAAATTATTCTTGAGGAACAACGGTGTTTAATTTAAAGAATTACGTTAATTTGTCGTTAAACCAACTGATAGTGTAGACCAAAAACATATCCGTTTATTAATAAAAATGGAACAATTTATTTGAAGCACAAAAAGCGGAGATGTATAGAGAGAGACAGGATACACAGCAAAATGGAAAACACAAAGCCGGGAAATAATATTTTTTGTTCAAGTGTGCAAGTACGTATGTACGTGTGACATCTGTGTTGTATATTTGTGTGTGCGGTGTTGTTTGTTGTGTTCTGCACGTTTCACCCATTTCACACAGCAAAGTTAACTGTCAGTGACGCCCTCTGCTTACTACTGTTTGTTACTTTTTAACACACATTTTATTTTCAAAACTTTTCCCACATTCATTATTAACAACATCAAGTGCAAGAATCAAGACTTTCTTTACTTGTTCTTCCATAATTCTTAGTTGGGCGTAACTTTCTTATTTATCTTTCAGTGAAGGGTTTGTGAGGATCGGTCAAAAATATAACACAAATTTTAACTTATTTGTGTCGACGTTTCGATAATGTTCGTTGACATCACCAGAACCTGTGTAATACAAAATAAATGTCAAAAACAACAGAACTATTATTTGGGTGAACGTGTTTGGGTATGTGACTGTGTGTGCATATGTATGTATCATTGTATATGTGAAGACGTTGAGATAGTTTGTTTACATCTACAAATGTTTTTTTTAAGACAACGAGAAAATTATAATATCACAGAACTTAATTTATGTACTATTACATTTTAAATTACTATAAAGTAATGGTATACATATATGTAACGTAATGTGAATATGAATATTTATCTATGGGGCAAGTTAAATAAATTAGATAAGAATATTTTATTCTGTTTGCGATGATCAGAGAGAGAGAGAGAGAGAGAGAGAGAGAGAGAGAGAGAGAGAGAGAGAGAGAGAGAGAGAGAGAGAGAGAGAGAGAGAGAGAGAGAGAGAGAGAGAGAGTGAGAGAGTAAGAGTTTAAGAAAATTTGTTGATTCAATTTTTTTTAAGTAAGTTGTCTATAAATGTGTATTCGTTTTGCAAAAAAACTTTACATAATCCAAATACCAAAAAACTTTAATTTGTTTTCGAATGTTTTGTTATATTATTTGTGAAATATTTTGTTGAATTAAGCTATTTTGAACACATTTTTACTTCCATGTTCTTTAAGGAAATGGAAGTATGGTGATGGCAAAAAAAATCGTGTTCGAGATTATTGCAGATTCTGATTGTACTACACACAAAACATGAAAAAAAGTCATTTTTCGAAAAGTGTCTGTGTGTGTGTCTGTCTGTAGATTTTTTTCTATGGCAACCGATAACAGCCGCAAAATCAAACGGAATCTAATAATTTTTTGCATGCAGCTCTGATTTGTAGAATACTCGCGACCTATTGTTTTTGGTGAAGATCGGTTGAGGGAAAGGGGTAGTTTACCGGCAACGGTTTTTTTTTATCAAGGGTAATTTTGTTTGTTTGGCAAACGATAACAGCCGCGAATTCAAACAGAATCAAATAATGTCTCGCATACAGCCCTGAATTGTAGAGTTCTCAAGATCTGTTGATTTTGGTAAAGACCGGTTAAGGGAAAAGGGTAGTTTACCTGCAACGTTTTATGTTTTAACAATGGTATTTTTTATGGCAAACGCTAACAGCCGCAAATTCAAACATAATCAAATAATGTTTTGCATACTGCCCTGAATTGTAGAGTTCTCAAGATCTTTTGATTTTGGTAAAGATCGGTTAAGGGAAAGGGGTAGTTTACCTGCCACATTTTTTGTTTCATCAAGGGTATTTTATATGGCAAACGATAACAGCCGCAAATTCAAACAGAATCATATAATATTTTGCATACAGCCCTGAAATATAGAGTTCTCAAGACCTGTTGGTTTTGGTGAAGATCGGTTAAGGGAATAGGGTAGTTTACCGGCAACATTTTATGTTTTGTCAAGGGTAATTTTTTTTATGACGAATGATAACTGCCGTACATTAAAACAGAATCAACTACTCTTCTGCATACCTTTTTGAATTATTCAGAACTCAAGGTCTGTTGATTTGTTGAAGATGGGTTAAGCGAAGGGGTAGTTTATCAGCAACGTTTTATGTTTTAAAAAGGGTAATTTTTTTATGACGAACGATAACTGCCGAAAATTCAAAAAGAATCAAATAATTTTTTGCACCCTTTCCTGAGTTGCAGAGAGCTCAAGGTCTACTGATTTTGGTGAAGATCGGTTAAGGGAAAGGGGTAGTTTACCAGCAGCATTTTATGTTGTAACAAGAGAAATGTTTCCATGACGAACGATAACTGCCGCACATTCAAACAGAATCAAATATTTTTTTGCATGCATCCCTGAATTGTAGAGGACGGAAGGTCTATTTATTTTGGAGAAGATCGGTTAAGAGAAAGGGGTAGTTTACCTGAAACATTTTATGATTTAACAAGAGTAAGGTACTTAATTTTTATAAATAAAGTATCCTGATAACAAGCTCATAGTAATCCACTGTAGAAACGTAGATGAAATATCTATAAATGAAGAGGTTAGGTGAACGGGGTGGGGGTAATTTTCTATTATTAAAAATTATAGTTGAAGGTGGAGAGGAGAATTTTTTATATGTGTACTACGTTATCGGCAACAAAGAAGTAGTTTTTTGTTAAAATTGCTTCCAGGGCGCTTAGACGTAGTCCAATGTTTTCTGCAAAACCAGAGTTTTCGGCAGTGCCATCGACTGCCATCATCGGTGAAAATCGAGTGCGAAAACGTGAGGTGGTATACGTTAGTGACCACAGTACTGTGGTTAATGCTGTAGCAATAAGTAGAAAGACGTAGTTTCTATGGAAATATTTCATTTCGAATATGATTTTTAATATAAATCTTAGAACATGGAAGTCATGTATGGTTCTCCATACCGATATTTGTAAATGTTAAAGAGAAGTAAATTTTGAATAAACACAATTTAAAGAAACAAGAAGGTAAGGGAAACATTCTGTATCTTTAAAGAAGTAATAAGGTATCTCACTTGGCAGTTAATGTAGGGTCAAAATATGCACAATGAATACCCACGACGGCGACGTAGGTAGCCAATGTCGCTAACATATATCTGGTTGACTAACGAATACGGAAGTCGAATTTACGAACTTATAGCGCTTATAGTAAATTCATATTTACGATGAAAGACCAAAAAATTTTCGGTAATACTACAGACGCTATCAGAACATATAGAAGTGAAACTAAACGCTGTATTATATACGAAGATAAAAAATATTCAATAATCAAATGTGACATTCTGTTTTTGAGAAAAGGTATGTAGTGTGCTTATGTTTTTTTTTTTGTATTTTGTGCCACCGATGGTCTATAAATCTACAATAATTTATGATAAACTGTCAAGGGGTGCAATACTTACAGGTATTGGTGGTACTTACAGGGGTTGTTTACTTACATGGTACCTCCTTTTAATGATGGAAAGCTACAGTTAATATATACTGAGTTGAAGTAATTGTAAAAACTTACTACAACAGTTTGCAAGTGTGTAATGTAGGAACAGCTAATCTTAAATTTATGCTTCATAGAAAATAAGGGAGTGAAACCCTATCGCTGGACTGTGTTTAATACCAAGGAAATTTACGTTACAAACGCACTATACTAGCAACTTCGTATATAATAACGAAATTTTAAGGTAAGACAACCTTATATTGAATTTCCTTAAACAACATATTTTTATCTAATTTGATATTTAGTTCGGTGAATTGTGCTAAATGGGAATCCTAGTATTCACTTGTGTTTGACCATTTCTTTTAATCTATTTACATAAGCTGTAATCTTATTCTTGACGAAAGTAGGTGTAACGTGTTACACATTAGGATTGATCATTTATATAAAGTTTTCTTTGTCATAAAAATGTTTCTTAAATGTTTATGATTGTAAAAATATTTATGTAAATACGAGAAAAATGACACTGATAAGGAGAAAAATCGAAAAAATTTAATAATAATCTAAAGATAATGGCAATCAAACAAATAAAACAACAATAGCAGAATTTTCTGCAGGGGGAAATGTAAGAAAGGGTTTTGTTTGACGATTACGTGACCTGTCCCTGTAGAACTGTGCTGGTCCCTTATACAGCTAGGGTCATATATTCTGAGGGCTGCAAAGCGCAAGAGAAAATAATATATGACAGTGTGCTGTAGATGGCGCTGTCTATTATATGACAGCTTAGGTGTGTAGGCGGGTAGCGTGGCACAATAACCTAACGTTGTGCTTCACTCTGCACTGGGCGGAGAAATATTATACGGGTTTGCTAACCGTTTAGTTTCATAATAAATACTTTTTCTAATTTTTAGTGTAATAACGGTACATACATATAACATTAGTTTTATTTTTATATAGGCTATTTTTCTTTGCCCAATGATTTTTTTTGCACAACACAAAACGGCTACACACACACACACACACACACACACACACACACACACACACACACACACACACACACACACACACACACACACACACATCTAAATGTTACTCGTTGGCTTCATTAATATGACGTCGAAACATGTGTGATGTGTGATGGCTTCCAACGTGTGAACTGTGTGAAGCCATACAACACACTATTCGTTTATTGGAGTTAATTAAACTCCGGAATTAAACCATTCAAAGCAGTGCAAAATTCTTTGCGTCATTCAAGGCCACTGATGCCAAAATCACAGGTTGCTTTATAAAGCTGCCTCGTGCTAGAGTGAGAATTCTTTATGGAAATCAAGTTTGTTTAATCGTTTCAAAGTTATAAGTATGTCAACTCCGAAGTGTTTGGTGAAGACCTATTATTGTGAAGGCGGCAACAATAACAGTTTTAGATTAAACAGAAATGTCATCTACCAGCCAAGAAAGTCAAAGTAAAATAGAAGTAATAATTGAATTTTGAAACAGAGAAATTCACTTCCCAAAGACAGCTGTTTTAACTTTTATATTTTGCAGGTCGACGTTCACAAAACAATTTTTGTAGGGTTGACTTAATTCCTATTTACGGAATTTAGTTCGTCAAGGTTAATAAAGACACACAAATTCCTACATTTCTAAAATATTATCATCCAGATAACTTTCTATAATATACTAATAATAGCTTATTGTGCGTAAACTATTTTACTGATATTATTATTTCTAAGCAAAGATTTATTTTCTTTATATTAAAAATGTTAGTACATACACAACCAACAGTTAAATTCTCTTCTTAAAAGTAATTATACGAGTTTAATGTAGTTATTACTATAATTTCGGAGTCAAAACGTCCTAGGACGTGGTCCGATGCCTAATCTCCATTGTTGTCTGTCGTTTCAGTTTTCGTCGTTTAGTCCTCTGTCGCTCATTGATCTTCCTATACCCTCTATCCATGTTCTCTTGGGTCTTCCTTTCTGTCTGTGCTCTGTATGTATCCATCTCATTTTTTTCTTTGGTAGTCGGACTTGTTCCATTCTTTGTACGAGTCGGTAGCAGATTAGTTGTTCTTCTTCAATGCAGTCAATGATTGAAGAAAATATATTTTTTATATATGCAGTATTTGTAGATAATATGTTTTCAAGTGAAAAGTTATACGTCAGTAAATATTACTAAATTTTCTAATTTTGTCAGAATGTTAATTGATTTTCTTCTTACTTTAAGGTGATTATCAGATTACGAATAAACGTAATGTATATATAAATCTGCGATACATTTAGGTGCCTTGCTGTGGAACCTTTTTCTGCACTTTTCGCTTTTACCATGAGAATAAGGAATTGCTCTTACCAGAGTTTATTGCATTATAAAATGTTGAGATGGACCAGTCATAAACTATGCTGAAGATGGAAGAATATCGTAACCTGTAGAAGTATTATAGAGCCAGTGGTTCAGGGAAAACCAAGAGGCTGAACAAAGAAAACGATGGAAGAGGGAGTCGCATGGGAATTGATAATCAGGGAATAAGGAATTAAGAATGAGCAGCGGTGGGTAGAGATAAGGAGAGCAGAGGGCGCCATAATAGTAACAGTGCAATAATATTAGTAGTAGTAGTAGTAGTAGTAGTAGTAGTAGTAGTAGTAGTAGTAGTAGTAGTAGTAGTAGTAGTAGTAGACGTTTCTTGGAATAATAAAGAAAACATTGGGGGTCTATCAATCTGCTGGCTGTCTCTTTTAGTGCATTGTTTTAAGTAAATGAATGGGAATTCAGTAACAATTCGTGTGCAAGAACAGACTAAAAATTTGAAGTGTACGTTTTTGCTGTTACTATTAACTAACGAGTGTATTGAACAAAACCAATGGCACTGTCGCTTTACAAGTATATTTTTTTCCACTTTCAACAAACAATTTTTTCTCTTATATTTAATTATTAACAATAGTTGTTATGTTTGTCAGGATTAATAGTGATCTACCGAAGTTGCATCCTCATTTTTGTTATTAAATAATGTACATTACAGGCATGGCTTGTTGACGTAGAAACTATTTGCTATCACCTTGGAATTCTAATACATTTCGAATAACAAATTGACATTGTCTCTTATATTCTAAGTATAAAACGTAATACATAAACCGCGAGGTCCCGCGTGAAATACACGTGTGAATTCTACAATTTTGCATATGCCAAACAAAACATCAAAAAACAGCGAATTGATAGATGCAGATTATTGCAAAGAGCGGATGGAATGAGAAGGAATAATACTATGAGGAGCATACTAGACATTCGTGCTAAATCCCTGTCTAGTTTGAATTCATAAATAATTTGTTCAATATATTTAATTCTGTCCGAAAATGCACGTAATATACGTCATGTAGTTTTTCGCTGTTTCAGTAGAAACAATATTCAGTTGAGAGAAACTATCAAAAATTGAATTCTACGAACTTGCCAGTAATATTTCAATCTTTTCTACATAAGAAGTCATTGCGGAATTACAATACATTTGTAGCTGAGGTGTCGGAATATGTAGATAATGATATTAACCACCCAGTTCTTTTTTTTTCGATATACCTATACAAGATCGTCAAATGGAAATAAGTAGACTTTGCTATAGAATATTTTATAGCCACATTAGGAAAAATTATAGGGTATAAAGGATTATATTTGTTAGTACTGTTATTAAGTCAACATGCAGTTATCAAAAGCATTTCTCTGACTTTTCTGAACGACAGTTGTGTCGTTGCGTAGGGAATAATGAAAACTATACTGAAAAGGTATATTTGTTGCAAGCAATCCTTTTGGATTGTTATAAATGAAGACATGCATGTCTATGTTGATAAAGGAACTTCAAGATTTCACTTACGGAAGACACTTTCGTACCTGTCAGAATAGACAAGGAGTTATTTGTTAGGAGTCCAGAAATACCAATTGTATTGAAGATATCTAAACTTCCAAAGGAGTAAAATGTTTAATTTAGTACATTTTACCATTTATTTCTGTCGACCTAATAATTAACACTGTTTTTATTTTTTGAGTTTGATTAAAAATAATATCAAATTAATAAAAATTCTTGTGTACCACACTAGTTACCGAATTTATAAACGTGTTATGTATTACTCGTTTAATAAAAAACTTGGCAACCTATGATATTAATTTTTGTTTTATAACTTGCATTCTGATTAAATAATCTCTACTCTCCATATTTATGTTCCTTGTAAATTACATGCTTATTGTTTCAATATTATTCCTACCGTCTAACGTAATAGGTAACTACGTCTAATTAACAGAGAGACAACCGATTATAAGTAAACGTCACACGAATTGTGAGCTGATGCTATAATGTCAATTTCTTCTAAGTTACGCTGTAAACAAGGAGTGACGGAACATAATACCGAACACTTAGTTAATCTCTGTCAACATGTCCTGTACTAACCGAGACATCTCCTCTTGTTTAGATATAGGAGGCCTTCGAGGAGATTGGCGTATCGGTGTTGTGTCCCCGGTATTGATGCGATGTTGCACAAGAGAGGTTCTTCCCAGTGACTGTCCCCGAACTGCAAAACAATCTTTGAATTCGTGTAAAAACTGTCCGAGTTCTTTTACCACACCACTTGAGAGGTCGTTAGAAGATCTGTTCAATAATTCTTGCAGTTCCTCTGGTAATTTAGAAGTATCCGAAGAACTGGATCTTCGTTGCGTTATTCCGGCTACCCAGGCCACAGGAGTCAATTTGCCTAGGAGCGTATTGCTTTGTAAAGTGATAGGTTGATCCAAAATATTCGCCACTCTAATAGGTACGTTTCCGGTTTCGTCAGGTTTTACTAAACTTCTGGCAATTAGTATGCCCGGTGTGCTGACTACCTGGGGTTCGAATATAGAGCACTGATTGCCCCTAGTATCTACCGTAGTTCTAACCATGATGATCTTTTCGGAGTTTGGCGAAACAGTTACGGCTACTTGGTTTATGACGTCCATCGATTTTTCTGCTGTCGCCATTGTTGATAGCATTACCTCTTCGTCTCCGATTCTCAAGACATTGTTTTTGAAGTCGACTATAAATCCGTATGCGTTCATAATGTCCACACCAAGAATTGCTTCATCCAAAATGTCTGCAACAAGTACTTGATGATTAAACTCAAGTCTACCGAGGCGTAGGTGTATCTTCACTTTTCCATACACTTTTACAGGCCGTCCAGTAGCAGTTAGCAAGCTGCAAGAGCACCAGATTGGCTTGAGATCTTTCACCACGTCGGGGCGCACAATAGAAACTGTTGCGCCTGTGTCAACTGTAATCGAGGTTGGCCTTTCTTGAACAAATCCGGTAACTACCAAGCTCCCGCTGTTTTTCTGAAGTGTAGAAATTGCTTATTGTCTAGGGGCTTCGTTCCTCCAGTTAGTCAGCACACGCCCCGTTGTACCGACTACTGCTCGTTTCCCTGCTGCTGAATTCTAACCCGACAATCTCGTTGTAGATGCCCAGGTTTCCCACATCTATAACACTTCGGTCTTCCATCCTTTCTTATTTTATTCTGTGGCGCCGACCGTCGAGTCTCTGTTGCCTGTTCTTCTTCCTCATCGTCTGTGCCGTCGCGATCTTTCAGCGCGCGCACTTTATGACTTGTCCAACCAGACGCTGATTTGGCGGCCTCAAATTGCATAGCATGTACCAGGGCGTCCGCATTGTTCTGGTGTCTTGCCAGTCGTAACACTTGCTGTAGTTCGTTATCTCGGACACCGGCAGTAAATGTCTGCATCGCAAAACGCGTTCGAAAATCTTCTGGCGCTTCAGGATAGGCCAGTCTAATTAGTATGTCGATACTTGCTTCAGACTCTTGAAGACTCTCCCCGGAACGCTGTCGCCTTGCTCTGAACTGGGTGCAGTACACATCTCGCAAATGTTTATCACCATACCGTAATTCTACAGCTTTTATCAACTCGGCATAGATGCTCTGGCTGTCACGTGGCACTTTCTGTAGTAATTCTGCCGCGGGTCCTTTTAATGCGAGAACGAGTGAGTCTGCCTTGTCTTTCTCTGTCCAATTATTTGCGCATGCAGCAGCTTCAAATTGGCGGACGTACGTTGCTCAGTGACTGCTTCCGTCAAAGTTTGGAGCTTTGACATGAACTGTCACTACTGAAGGCAAAGTTACTTTCTCTATTGACTTATTTTCTGCGTCTTTTTCTGTCTTTATCATTGGTACAGTCTGTTTACAAAGTTGTTTTGGTTGTAATTTTAGATACTGCTCGACTTCATTTTTAATCTGCTCTTTTATATTTGTAATCGAGTCTTCTACTGCAGATATTTTTGTTGACATAGTTTCTTCCACAGTCAAGACAGATTTTTCTACTTCAGATATTTTTGTAGACATCGATTCTTCAACACTCGAGACAGATTTTTCTACTTCAGCTATTTTTAATGTCATTGATTCTTGTACCTCCGATATTTTAGTAACTTGTTTATTAAGCTCACCTCGTAGGAGACCCAATTCTGCGGTACTATGTTCTTGCAACTGTTTATGCATAGTTTCAAAGAGAGCTTCCGTTTTACCTTTTTGTCTTTCTTCTGTTTCTAGCATTAGTGCTTTCTGACGTTCCTCAGCCTCTTCTCTTTCCTGTCTTCGTTCTTCCTTTTGTCGTCTTTCTGCTTCTTCCTGTGTCTGCCGCAGCAGTGTTTGTAAAGCTTCCATCATCTGACTGGGATCCATGTTTACCGATTAATTACGAATCACACTCGTCTTGTACAAAGTATCCACTATTAACCGTTCTATCCCACTTCTGACACCACTGTTACGACGGTCTACTCGATCGTCGTAGGTACAGTGGAAACAAAATAAGTACAAGACACCAATGAAGTCACTAATCGCACCTTTAATTGTTACAGTAAAAATAGTTCGTAATTAACAACAAAGTCTGTACAACAAATCAAATGAAAATTGTACACACGTAATAAAATGTCCACAAATATTAAAACACAATTGTATTACAATTATACCGTCTGATTATAAAACGCAACACTTCAATAATAACTACTTGAACGTACACAGTAATAACTCGAACCGCTCTTGAAATATATCGCACTAATACTCTCGAACCGCACTAACCAATATCTCGCATGGAACTGAAAGCTAAGGCCGCTACCCGATGTATTTATAGTCACGCTCACACACCAGAAGCTTCCAAACTGCGTCTTATCTCTCGTGAACTACGTAATTACTACGGCCTTGACACAGTCCGAGCGCCGGAGCGAAGCCCGGCACAGTCGAGAAGATTCTCGCAAAATGCGTCTAGTAGCACGTACACCACACGCTTACATCGAGATCTTTCTGGCACATTCGATAAACGCGTAGGTTGTTCTGTGCTGTCGTAGTAATAGTTATTGTTATAGCGATTCCCACTACTGGCAGGGAGCATCACGTTGCTCTCCAGCGGTACACAGATGAAGCTGCAGAGTGGAGCGAAGCTGAAGGTACAAGAAAGTTTCGTTATTCTATATATTACATATATATATATTACATATCTCGTTTCGTTATTCTATAATTTTGATTTTGTGCAAATTAACTCACAATCCGTTACCTGTCAAAGTGTTAACCCTAGACAGAATATTGGTGTAGAATACCAGAGTGTAAACACTAAAAGTATTAACGTTAATAAGCAGGTTGTCAATACGTAATAACATTATGATAAAAACCGGGAAAATGTAATACCATTTTTCAATATATATATATATACATACAAACTGACAATGAGAAAGTAAATAGAGTAAAGAATTTTAAATTAGTTTTTATTAACAGACCGTATAATGGTGTCTCGGTCTAATTTAATTATCTAAGTAAATCCTAAAACCACCTAGGATAAAATAAAATTCAGAAAAATTAAAAAATTATAAAAGTTAGTTCACTATATTTATTGGTCAGTTAAATGATATATATTTGATGTATCGTAAACTGCCTTACAGCTAAAAGTAAACTTGCAAAAATAAATTAATTATGTGCATATGAATACAGTATCCAATTGATTTTAAAATCTGCAACTACTGTGTTAAATTAAAAATATTTGAATGCTAATATGAGAAGCCTGAGGCTGAAGTAGCCACTATGAATTTGAAAATGTAATTTACAATAATTAGTGTAGTAGATGTTATTTAAATATTGAGCTTTCCTACATAATTCTTGTAATTTAAGAGTCTTAAGAAGCGAAAAGTTACAAGAACTTTTATGACAACAGATTTAAGTAGATAGAGAAATTTATATTTATTCAGAAACTAGATGATCAGAGAACACTTTTCATCGGTAATCTTGGATGTTGTTTGCGTGTAAACAGAGGTTGTGACGGAATATGCTTGTTGGTGTAACCGTGATGTTGATTTTCTGTATCATTACAGAAATAAATGACTTGACCATTTGACTTTACAGGACTGATAACACTACAGGAGTTGTTAATTTCCTTTGCCTCTTTGCACTGTCATATGGTTATCAGACGTTCAACGAAAGTGTATAACGAAAAGAAAACCTCATACAAGAAAGAGATCATCGTATTTTATAGTGGGATGAAATTATTTACTTAGTATTTTGAAATAACAAATAACTAAGTCAAATTATAATATGACATTTAAAAGTGTGTTTAATCAAAAGTAGTTGATTATTTTTAAAACATAGAAGTAAGAAAAGAATTACGCTGAACAAGAAATCTTAATTCTTTTTTAAAAATACTTCGCGTTAAAAGAAAAATGGATCATGTAATTTACATTTGAAATTATAATATCTATAAATGATAGAACAAGAATCAATTTATTTCATTCGTCTTTTGTCTTAATTTTTTGCACTGATAGAGAAATGTATCGTGTTGTTTCTCTGTTAACGAGACGTAGTTACCTATTACGTCAGACGGTAGGAATAATAGTGAAACCATAAGCATGTAATTTGCAAGGAACATAAATATGGGAAGTAAGTGTTATTAAAATTATTTCCCAGTAGCGTGGCAAAAGTCGCAGTATTGTGGTCACTAACCGTAACATCTGTGTTAGTGTTTTACCTCGACTTTTAGCACTGAAGATGGCCGTGAAAGGTACGGTTGAACGTCTGTTGGAATGAACAGCATTGGACCAGGGCCAAACAGCCCACAAGAAAATATTTTTAGTAAAATTGACTCCGGTCGTGTAAGCCTCAGGCAAACCTTAGGGAAAGTAAAGATTATGTAATCAAAATAAAATGTATAAAACAAAAATAAAGATCATAGGCTGCCAAGTTTTTTATTAAACTAATAATACAAAAATAGTTTATAAATTCCATAACTATTGTAGCATTAAAGAATTTTTATTAATTTGATATTATTTCGAATCCACTTAAAAATAAAAATAATATTTACATTTGTTAAGTTAACAGCTGTTCCCTTACGAACGATATAAATAAAATGTACTAAAATAAAAATTGTACTCCTTTACAAGTTTAGATATCTTCAACACAATTGGTGTTTCTGGACTCGTAACAAATAACTCCTTGTCTATTTTGACTGGTACGGGAGTGTCTTCCGTAAGTGAAATCTTCAAGTTCTTTATCAACATAGACATGCACGTCTTCATTTGTAACAAACCGAAACGATTGCCTGCAACAAAATTGCCTTTTCAGTTATTATTCCATGTCCTTCAGAAAAGTCAGATAGGGCTTTCGGTAACCGCGTATTTACTTAATAATACTATTAAAAAATATTATAATAATTTATAGCCGTTAATTCTTAGTAGTGTGCCTCTTAAATTTTCTAGAAGCCTACTTACTTTTAAATTATTCCTCAGGCTTTCACGGCCGGTGTCAGATGAATTGCTCATGATATCCGGGCTGTTTGGCCGTGGTCCATGGTTTATAACACAACCAAACGTTTCGGCAGCTCCACTGGCTGCCATCATCAGTGGTATAAAAATCCTGCACGCCGGGTGTTTACCTACAGGCCCATAGTACTGTGGTATAGGCTAAAGCTGTCCTACCATGCTACCTGTACTTATAAATTCAGCAAAGTCCCACGTACAGGTAAAAATGACACCATCAGCCAATCACAATAAAGATGGTGTATGATTGGCTCGCACCAAGCTATGCCATTAGGTACTCACTTGTTTTCCGAGAAGTACTGTGGGGAAGGCTGCTGATTTCCCGCGATGCTACCTGTGCTAATTGTTATACTAATTTCAACCCCCGCACAGGTAAAAACAGCATCATCGGCCAATCAGAAACAAGAAGGTGTGTGAGAGGCTCGCATCGCGCCATGCCATAAAGTACTTAATGCGATGCTTTCGCCCCGCCGATCCCTTTTCACATAACAGCCCTGCGATTGGAAGGAGCAACATCTCTTTTTGAGCTCTTCTTCATGGGAAAATCCTGCTTATTCAGTGCGTTCCAGTCTCCGGTTTTAACCGTGACATAAACAGTGCGTTAGTGCAGTTTACAAGTTTTTTGTGCAAGTTTACCATCTACTCAAGAAAGTGCAGTGCAGTGTGTTTCAGTGTAGTGTTGTGTTTCTTGTGCCGTGCAGTGTTTCGTGTTTGTTCCGCTGCTGCCTGGAGCTTTGGTAAGTGAGCTACTTTTGTATTTTGCTTATCGTAGTGCTTGGTTAGTCCACTAGTCCGTTCCGCCTAGGCGTAGGCTTCGCCTCGCCGATGGCTGCCCGCAACCCATCTTCCGTCGGCCCTTCTCAGGGCCAACCTGCCTCCGTCGGTCCTTCTCAGGACCTCTCAATCCCTGCTAGCGCTCTGGCGCAACCTCTCCCGGATGGCCCTTCTCAGGACCACCCTATACCTACCTCGTCGCGGGAAACTCACGACGCGGACTCGGCCATGGACACCGATGGTGCATGGCAGTCTGTCAGCCGGAAACGGCGTGTCAGTGCCACCTCCACGGACTCTGGTCGGACTTCGCGTCGTGGCTCAACCGCGGGGCAATCTACCTCGGCCTCCCAGCAAATACCCGACCAGCCCCGCCCCGTCGTATCCCGCCTCTGATTTTCTCCCGGCCTTCGGATTGGGCTAATTTCATGCGGCGTATACACCGGTGCACTCCCTCTGGCACCTTGACAGCTTCGGCCCAAGGTTACAGCTCCATCCGCCTCAACCCCACGACCGTGGAAAGCTTCCGTATTGCACAGAAGTTCCTCACGGACGCGGGTATCCCCTACCACACCTTTGCCTTGCCGGAGGAGAAGGAACTAAAGGTACAAGTTATTGGTATCCCTGTAGGTACCCCGCCTGAGCTCATTTCAAATGAACTCACCAGTTTAGGCTTTAGAGTACATAGTGTAACGCCTCTCTTCTCCCCCGGCAAGAAACTAGCGCGCAATGCGTTCCTGGTAAAGATACGAAAGGTGGGTGATTACCAGCCCATTTATGAAATCAACTTTATGTTTTATTTGAAGGTTAGGGTTGAAGCCTTCGAAGCCCAAGCCGGACCGAAGCAGTGTTACAACTGCCAGCGGTACGGCCACTCATCGGCATTTTGCCACCACCCCACCCGCTGTTTGCGCTGTGGCGATAGCCATCGGAAGGACACTTGTCCTCTCGCTCGTGTTGCCGCCACTTGCGCCAACTGCGGGGAACCTCACCCGGCATCATCAATGTCGTGCAGGTTCTATTCTGCGGCTTTGAAGAAGCTTTCAAAGTCCTCGCAGCACCGCGTTCCTGCGCCTCCAGCTAGGCCCCAAGCATCAAGGCCTGCCGCCTCGGCGGCACCTATCCCCGCTGCGGCACCGGCACTTGCGCCTGCCCCAGCTCGTCCGGCGTCTACCGGGGCGCCCAGCTATGCGCCTGCAGCTGCTTCTCAGCCTGCCGCACAGCCCGCGGCCCAGCAGCCAAAACCTGCTGCGCCGTCCAAGGAAAAGACCAAACCGTCGCCCCCCCCGCTTCCTCGCAGCACACGCCCGCTGCACCTCAGCCACCATCTACTCCAGATGTCCGAGATCCTAGGCAGCCGAAACGAAAGGCCCCCGCCCAGAATGGCATCATGTTCAAGCACCCGGCGCCCAAGCCTCAGGCGGCACCGGCGTCTGCCGCGTCCTCGGACGTGACTTTGGCTGACCGCGTGCGTGCTTGGATCAACGCCTTGATCCCGCAAATTCTTACTGCCAAGGATGTCCAGTCCTTACTCGTTATCGTTCTCACCTCAGTGACCTCGCTTATCCCTCTCGATGGCTAGGCCCTTTCGGCTGGTGGCTTGGAACGCATGTGGCGTTCTATCTCGCCGTGCCGAATTGGCCGCCTTCGTTACCGAATATGACATAGACGTCATACTCCTTAATGAAACTCACCTGACTCCTGCCCACTCGTTCCAGCTTCCAGCGTACACGACGTATTGCACAGACCGTCCTGGCCAGAACCGGCGTGCCGCATCTCGCGGCACAGCCATTCTGGTTCACAGGCGCATCGCCCACCCCCCCTGCCGCCTCCGGTGACTCGTTGCTTGGAGGCGACGGCGGTTGTTCTCTGCATCGGGGCTCGGGAGTTTCGACTGATTTCACTCTACCTCCCCCCTCGAGGTGGACCACCACCCGACGAGGATGAATGGGACGCTCTCTTAGAAGACCCTCTACCAACCATCGCAGCCGGAGACTTTAATAGTAAGCATCCCCTGTGGAACAGCCGTGTCTCTAACCCGTACGGCCGCTCTCTGTACCAATACGTTCAACGACATCCTCATGTGAACGCTCTTGGTCCTAGATCACCGACCTATATCCCCAATCAACGGGGACTTCCAGACGTCCTTGACATTGCTGTTGTCAAAGACTTGGCCTACCCTATCGCTATCGAAGCCGTGTCAGACCTCTCGTCTGATCATGACCCGGTAATACTCACTGTTCGGCCCACGCTGGACACACCTCTCCAGCCTCCCCATCGTGTAACGAGAGTCAACTGGCGATCGTTCCACGATGAACTGAGTCGAACAGTACCATCTGACCCCCAGGTCGACATCTCCAGCCCGGATGATGTAGACCGCTTGGCCGACTATCTTCAAGAAGTCGTCACGTCCGCCATGGACAAACACACCTATAACGTCCCTGCGCCCAACAGACGGTCGCAGTTACCTGAAGAGGTGATTCTGGCCATCCGCAACCGGCGCCAGCTCCGCCGGAGATGGCAAAAAACCCGAGACCCTGCCGTACAACGCAGGCTGAACGCCCAATCAGACCTTGTCAAGCTGCTTCTGCTTTATGCCACTGTTCATCGATGGGACTCATACCTTGAGTCTCTGGAAGTCACGCCACAGTCCGTTTTTCGGGCTGCGCGCCGACTCACTGGCGAGAAACGGACCCGCTACCCCCTAAGATCACCGAACGGGATTGTGTACTCCGCGGCCGACAAAGCAGAAGTCTTTGCCGATACCATGGAGGAACAATTTACCGTTCACAGAGGCGTCTGTGACCCCGGCCACTCGGCAGCGGTCGCAGACTTCCTATCTGGATATTTTTCCCGCCCTCCCGCAGACCCAATCGACCCGTTCGACGAGGCTGAAGTGGAAACGGCCATTAGTCGACTGCGCCCCAAGCGGGCGCCCGGCGAGGACCGTATTGGTGCAGCGGCCCTACTTAACGCCCCAGCAAGTCTCGTTTCACTCATCCACGTGCTGTTCAATGGATGTCTCCGGCTCCATTACTATCCCAGCCCTTGGAAACGAGCCAAAGTCATCATGTTGCCGAAGGCTCGCAAGCTGCGTACACTCCCGGAGAATCATCGCCCAATCTCTCTTTGGCAGTCTTATCGAAGGTGTTCGAGCCCCTCCTGCATCGCCGGATTACTCCCCTGCTGGATAATTTCATCCGGCAGGAACAGTCACACGTTCGTTTTGCGACTGACGTGGTGCAGCGCCAGCTCGCATTACTTCCGGCCTGGCTAAGGAAATGGCGGGTGGCGATCAATACGAAGAAATCCGAGGCGATTGCCTTCTCCCGTCAGCTCACTTCCCGAAGCCAGACCCTCTCCCTTGAAGGGAGCCCAATAGCTTGGCAACGTACTGTGAAGTACTTGGGCGTCACTCTTGATCGACGCCTAAGCTTCAGAGCTCACGTGTCCACAGTGCTCCAGCGCGCCCGAGGCGTCAAAGCCAAACTCTACCCATTCTTATCGCCTCGAGGGCCACTGCCGTTGCGCACGAAGCTCTCGATCTATCTGCTCTTTTTACGAGCCGTCCTTATGTACGCAGCGCCTGCATTTTGGACCCAACTCGCCCCCGACGTCGTCAAACGCATGGAAGCCTTCCAAGCCCTTACCCTTCGCCTTATCTCCGGCTCTCCCTGGTTTGTAAAAAATGATACTATGAGGCGAGGGCTGAAGATTCCGTCGCTCGATGGATTTGCGCGAACTCTTACGTTCAACCTCTTCCATCGAGCATCCATTTCAGACTTTCCCCACCTCCAATATCTCGATAACGATGATGGACCACCACCAGTCAAACGCCGCCCCCCTCGAGCTCTGCTCGACGACCCTCCGTAATTTTAAAATAAAAAATTGCCCTCTCACCGTCTGTCCACTCGCCGACCAATCGTATCTCACCACCTTCCTTCCAGTCAAATCTCCGGTCCGTTGCAGGCCGACAGATGGGTCGGGCCTTGTGTCGGCTTTAGGTGTGCCTAGCGCCACCTTCAGTCGGCAACTTCGCCCCTCCAATCTCTCGCCTGCCTTGGTATCGCCATAAGGCAGTCTACCGGACTCTTACCGGGCTGGCGGAAGTGTATCGACCCGTTGTGGGCGAACAAATCCCGCCAATCCGTGCTAAGCGTTCGCGTAGACTTCCCTCTCAGGCCATTGGTGGATCGCGTCAGCGGTTCAGCCAATCACAGCCCGTCTCCTTCACCTCCGCCAAACTAAAAAAGGGGGTACCCATCCTCGCAGCGACAAGTCTCGCACCAAGCACTCACCAAGCATCAGGCAGTCATCGGGCTTGCCCGGACGCTGCCGTCACGGGGGCACGCACTGAGCTGTGCCCTGCATTCATCGTGGTCATCGTGGTCGTGGTCGGCCGATCCTCATGTGAACGCTCTTGGTCCTAGATCACCGACCTATATCCCCAATCAACGGGGGACTACCAGACGTCCTTGACATTGCTGTTGTCAAAGACTTGGCCTACCCTATCGCTATCGAAGCCGTGTCAGACCTCTCGTCTGATCACGACCCGGTACTACTCACTGTTCGGCCCACGCTGGACACACCTCTCCAGCCTCCCCATCGTGTAACGAGAGTCAACTGGCGATCGTTCCACAATGGACTGGGTCGAACAGTACCATCTGACCCCCAGGTCGACATCTCCAGCCCGGATGATGTAGATCGCTTGGCCGACTATCTTCAAGAAGTGTCACTTCCGCTATGGACAAACACACCTATAACGTCCCTGCGCCCAACAGACGGTCGCAGTTACCTGAAGAGGTGATTCTGGCTATCCAAAAACGGCGCCAGCTCCGCCGGCGATGCAACAAACCCGGGACCTTGCCGTAAAACGCAGGCTCAACGCCCAATCAGCCCTCGTCAAGCAGCTTCTGCTTGACGCCACTGCTCATCGATGGGACTCATATCTTGAGTCTCTGGAAGTGACGCCCCAGTCCGTTTTTCGGGCTGCGAGCCGACTCACTGGTGAGAAAAGGACCCGCTACCCCCTACGATCACCGAACGGGATGGTGTACTCCACGGCCGACAAAGCAGAAGTCTTTGCCGATTCCATGGAGGAACAATTTACTGTTCACAAAGGCGTCTGTGACCCCGGCCACTCGGCCGTGGTCGCAAACTTCCTATCTGGATATTTTTCCCACCCTCCCACAGACCCAATCGACCCATTCGACGAGGCTGAAATAGAAACGGCCATTAGTCGACTGCGCCCCAAGCGGGCGCCCGGCGAGGACCGTATTGGTGCAGCGGCTCTACTTAACGCCCCAATAAGTCTCGTTTCACTCATACACGTGCTGTTCAATGGATGTCTCCGGCTCCATTACTATCCCAGCCCTTGGAAACGAGCCAAAGTCATCATGTTACCGAAGGCTCGCAAGCTGCGTACACTCCCGGAGAATCATCGACCAATCTCTCTTTTGCCAGTCTTATCGAAGGTGTTCGAGCGCCTCCTGCATCCCCGAATTACTCCCCTGCTGGATAATTTCATCCGGCAGGAACAGTTCGGCTTCCGCAGGCAGCATTCGACCACTCTTCAACTTGTCCGAGTTGTCACGCAACTCACTGACGCCATCAATAGAAACCATCAAACTGTCGCCGTCCTTCTGGACGTGAGCAATGCCTTCGACAAAGTCTGGCACGAAGGCCTTGTCTATAAACTAGCTACCTCCCCTCTCCCTACCTCATTTGTACATCTGATGCGGTCGTACCTCTGCGACCGCAAATTTAGGTTCTGCGTCGACGGGACGTACTCTTCTGTCCGCCCCGTCGCCGCTGGCGTCCCTCAAGGATCTGTCCTCGGCCCCGTTCTGTACCTAGTGTACACGAACGACCTGCCAGTTTTGCCTGGAGTCACGCTCTCTCTCTATGCGGACGATGCGATGTACCACACCAGTTCTGCAAACCTTCGTTTTGCGACTGACGTGGTGCAGCGCCAGCTCGCAATACTTCCGGCCTGGCTAAGGAAATGGCGGATGGCGATCAATACGGAGAAATCCGAGGGAATTGCCTTCTCCCGTCAGCTCACTTCCCGAAGCCAGTCCCTCTCCCTTGAAGGGAGCCCAATCGCTTGGCAACGTACTGTGAAGTACTTGGGCGTCACTCTTGATCGACGTCTAAGCTTCAGATCTCACGTGTCCACAGTGCTCCAGTGCGCCCGAGGCGTCAAAGCCAAACTATACCCATTCTTATCGCCTCGAGAGCCACTGCCATTTCGCACGAAGCTCTCGATATATCTGCTCTTTTTACGAGCCGTCCTTATGTACGCAGCGCCTGCATTTTGGACCCAACTCGCCCCCGACGTCGTTAAACGCCTGGAAGCCTTCCAATCCATTACCCTTCGCCTTATCTCCGGGTCTCCCTGGTATGTAAAAAATGATTCTATCAGGCGAGGGCTGAAGATTCCGTCGCTCGATGGATTTGCGCGAACTCTCACGTTCAACCTTTTCCATCGAGCATCCACGTCTGACTTTCCGCACCTCCAACACCTCGATAACAACGATGGACCATCACCAGTTAAACGTCGCCGCTCTCGAGATCTGCGCGACGACCCACCATAAACATAAAATAAAAAATCGCCCACTCACCATCTGTCCACACACCGACCTATCGAATCTTACCAACTTCCTACCTGTCTAATCTCCTGTCCGTTGCAAGCCGACAGATGGATCGGGCGTTGTGCCGGCTTTAGTGTGCCTAGCGCCACCTTCAGTCGGCAACTTCCCCCCTCCAATCTCTCGCCTGCCTCGGTAATGCCATAAGGCAGTCTACCGGACTCTTACCGGGCTGGCGGAAGTGTCTCGACCCATTGTGGGCGAACAAATCCCGCCAATCCGTGCGAAGCGTTCGCGTAGACTTCCCTCTCAGGCCATTGGTGGATCGCGTCAGCGGTTCAGCCAATCACAAAGCGGTTCAGCGTCTCCTTCACCCCCGCCATAATAAAAAAGGGGGTACCTATCCGTTTCTGCGAAGCGGTCTACCTAGAGCATTTGCCCGGGTAGGCTGTGTCCAATTTTGCTCTGCAAAATTTTGTCTAATTTAGCGGAAATATTGAGTTTTCATCATTTTTATCATCATCATCATATTCAGCATCATCAACTCTACAAGTTTCATCAACAGTTCAGTGCTAATCAGTTTTATTTAATCTGTGCGGGAGTGTTTTTGTTTCCGTGTGCTGTGCGGTTTTTGTCGTGTTCAATTGTGCCTGTGGATAGTTATCAGTGTCTGGTGATCCCTCTATCCTAGACTAGCGTAGACGTTCATTTCGGCTTGTCTGAAATGGCGTCGAATACGCCCCCGAATCCTCTACCGGCGCCGCTTGTTTCCTTAATGGAAACATACTCAACCGACTTCCGTTCAACTCCACTTCCTCACAGTGATAGTGATAGTGAAAGTGATAACAGTGTGGTCGATATGTGCAGTGTTGGGTCGGGGGACGGACAGTTCTCGCTTGTGGAGGGCAAATCTGCCAAACGCAAGCGAAAACTGGCCCAAACTCCGCCGCCCGCCTCACCTGCACATCAGTCGTCTAGTCACGGTAACAGCGGCACTCAGCGCGAGCGTGAGTATTCAACTGCTACCCAAACTGTGTCTTCCCCACGAATTCCACCCATTGTAATTCCTGATAATAGGAATTATTCTGACCTTTTACGTTCAATATCCCTAGCTCTCCCTTCGGTCAAGGTCGAGAGAAGGTGCCAAGGCGCCTCGCTAAAGCTGGCGACCGCTACGATCCCCGACTTCCGCTCTGTTCAGTCATTCCTGACAGAGTGCAAGATTTCTTTTCACACTTTTGCCCTCCCGTCAGAGCGCGAAATCAAGGTCGTTCTGTCGGGAATACCTTCCTTTACTGAAACTGATGCCATCAGGCAGGAACTTGTTGCGCTTGGCTATGCGCCGACCGCGGTAAGCGTCCTGCATGTTGGCAAAGGTGATGACCGCCGACCTGTTAACAGCTTTCTGGTCAAACTTTTGAAAGTAGGCCCTTTCGAGGAGATTTATAGTCTCCCGAATCTTCTGCACCTACGGGTGCAAGTCCGGACATTTGACCCGCGGCCCGGCCCCTCGCAGTGTTTCAACTGCCAGAGGTTCGGCCACAGCAGTCTTTTCTGTCATCAGCCCCCGCGTTGCGTGCGTTGTGCTGAACCTCATCGTGGCTATGATAAGCCATTGACGGGGTTCACAGCTAAATGCTGCAACTGCAAAGGAGCCCACCCGGCTAATTACCGAGGCTGCCCTAATTTTATCGCCGCCATGAAACCGCAGCGACCTCCTGTGCGCCCTGGCGCGCAGGCTGGCCGTGTAGCTGGTCCTGGCCCTAACCGGCGAGAGGCTTTCCCACCTCTCACTGGTTCATCTGCCAAGGTCCCGGCAGCAACTTCGGTTGCTTCAGGTGCCGCTGTCTCGCCTGCAGTCGTCGCTTCGGCGCCGCCTGCAGCGGCCTCAACCCCGGCGCCTGCCGGAGCGCCCGCACCTTCCTACGCGGCCATGGCCGCTAAATCAGCCCCGTCACCAGCCCGATCGGGCAAATCCAAGCGCTCTCGTCGTCGCCGGAACTCCGCCGGCCGACCTACATCATCACAGGTTCCACCTGTACCCTCTCCGCGGGCTCGACCCGCCCCCAGTCATCGTCCTCAACCTCCCAGCGAGCAGTCTACTACTCAGTCCACCAGCCCAGCGCCATCTGCTACCCCTGTCGAGGCCAGTCAGGCTTGTCCTCCTGAATCCCGGAATCTTCTCGGGCTTCAGCGGATCCCCTGACTGCCTGGGCAGATAATCTTGTTGCGTCTATCAGGACTGCTCGCGACACTACCACAGTGCTTGCCCTGGTCTTCCAATCATTAGCTGCCCTCTTTCCTCTACTTCCCCGAAATGGCTAATAGCCTGAGGATCGTTGCGTGGAACGCCTTCGGGCTACTCCCCAGACGATCTGAACTGATGACTTTCGTGACGGAGTATGATGTTGATATCATACTTCTTTCCGAGACTCATCTGGCTCATTACCACTCGTTTTCCCTTCCTTCCTACGCCTGTTATCGTCAGGATCGTCCCCTACGGCCTCGCTGTCCCCCCTCGGGGGGCACAGCTGTTTTAGTCCACAGGCGGATATCCCACAGGCTTTTGCCTCCTCTAGATACATCTATTATTGAAGGCTGCGCGGTGGCGGTGGACGCCGGCGGATCGGAGCTGCGCGTTGTTTCTGCGTACCTCCGGCCTGGCCGGCGAACTCCGCCACCGCCCGAGGAGTGGGACGCCCTCCTCGACCACCCCCTCTCAACCATTGTAGCCGGCGACTTAAACGCCAAACACCCTTCATGGAACAGCCGCGTTGTCAACGCCTATGGAAATTCTCTGTTCCGGTTCGTCTCTGGCGACCCGGCACTTAATGTCATCGGCCCTGAAGACCCTACCTACTTCCCCTTTCACGGCCATCGGCCGGACGTTCTTGACATAGTAGTTGTCAAGAACGTTGCCCGCAACATCGAGGTCTCGTCTGTGTCGGACCTTTCGTCCGATCACAACCCCCTTGTAATAACTGTTCGAGAGCTGTCGGCGTCACCCCGACTTCCCGCTCAGATTGTTAGGAGAGTCAACTGGCGATCCTATCATGACGAGCTCTCTCGAAGGTTACCATCTCTCCCGGCGGACCCAATCGTCACTCGTGACGATCTGGATCTCCGCGCCACAAACCTTCACCTTGGTCCAAGGTGTCATGGATCGACACACCTACGCACTCGAGGTGAATCTTCGTAAATCGGCCCTACCTGCGGAAGTACTCCACGCCATCTGGCTACTGCGCCAGCTCCGCCGCAGATGGCAAAGAACCCGTGACCCAGTCGTTAAGCGACGATTTCAACAACAGTCCCTTTACGTTCAGCAGCTACTGCGGGACGTAAGCTCTGATCGATGGGACTCATAACTTGAGTCTCTTGAAGTCGACCACGCTTCCGTCTGGAGAGCGGTGAGTAGACTGACCCGCGAGAAGAGAACTCGCAACCCGCTGGAAACCCCGAACGGGATTGTGTCTTCATCAGAAGGCAAGGCTGAGGTCTTCACCGACTGCATGCAGTCGCAATTTACCGTTCATCGAGGCGTTTCGGACCCTGCCCACTCGGCAGAAGTCCGGGACTTCCTATCTAGTTATTTTTCTCGCCCTCCCACTGGCCCTGACCTCCCGTTCGACAGAGACGAACTGTCTGTCGACTAAACCGCCATCGCGCCCCTGGTCCTGACCGGATCGGGGCCGCTGAATTACAATATCTCCCGGCCTCAGGCGTTGACCTCGTTCTCGAGCTGTTCAACTCTTGTCTCCGGCTACAGTACTTTCCCCGCCTGTGGAAAACTGCCAATATCGTTATGATTCCTAAACCCCGCAAACCGCGCATGATTCCTGAAAGCTATCGGCCAATATCTCTCTTGCCAGTTATCTCGAAGGTGTTCGAGCGGCTCCTGCTGGCCCGCATCTCGCCGTTGTTGGATAACTTTATCCGCAACGAACAGTTCGGGTTTCGCAGAGAGCACTCGACCACGCTTCAACTAGTCCGCGTGGTAACGCAACTCTCTGACGCCACCAACAGGCGAGCGGCTACGGCCGCCGCACTGCTGGACGTGAGCAAGGCCTTCGATAAAGTCTGGCACGAAGGTCTTCTCTTCAAACTAGCCAACTCCCCCTTACCATCGTCCATAGAGTTTTTCCTCCGGTCGTATCTCAGCGACCGAACCTTCAGGGTGAGCGTCGACGGAACCTGCTCTGCAGTTCGTCCTGTCGCCGCCGGCGTACCTCAGGGATCTGTCCTCGGCCCCGTTCTGTACCACGTGTACACGAACGACCTGCCTGTTTTGCCCGGAGTCACGTTGTCTTTGTTCGCTGACGATGCAATGTATCATTACAGCTCTGTGTCCCCGCGTTTTGCGAGTACACAGTTGCAGCGTCAGTTGGACCAGCTTCCGGACTGGCTACGGAAATGGCGGGTGACGATCAATACGGAGAAATCCGAGGCGATCTGTTTCACTCGTAAGTCCATCTCCCGATGCCAGCCCCTCTCCCTGGAAGGGAGGCCTATCGCCTACAAAGAGTCGGTGAAGTATCTATGCGTTCGGCTAGATCGTCGCCTTTGCTTCAACACCCACGTGACGGACACCCTTGCCAAGGCTCGCGGCGTCCGAGCCAAACTTTACCCATACCTCGCGTGCCGCAGCCCCTGGCGCTGCGCACGAAAGTTACCCTCTATCTGTTGTTTCTCCGGTCTGTATTGACCTATGCGGCACCTGTATGGTGGTCACTTGTCTCCGCCACCAACAGGCGTAGGCTGGAAAGTTTCCACTCCAGAACCCTCCGTTCCTTGTCGGGATCTCCTTGGTTTGTTAGAAACAGTGTAATTCGAGGAGGTCTACGAGTTCCTACTCTCTCAGCCTTTGTCTGGTCATTAGCTGCGACTCTCTTTGCCGCAGCTGAGACCTCTTCCTTCCCTTACCTCAGGACCATCAGCACCACGCAACCACCTCCCCCTGTCCGGGTCAAACGTCCTCGGGCGATTCTCGATGACTTGTAAAATTACTTAAACATAAATTTGCATATTCACCATCTGACCATGCCCCAGAATTTACCTGCAAAGCTGCTTCCTTCCTCCCTTCCTAGTATGCCGACCGCGCTGAATGCCGCTGCTACGCGCTATCACTGGCACGGAGGCTCTCTGCCTCGCGGGGAGCGACCGACGCCTCACGGCGTCTGCACGCGGGACCGGCAACGGGCGACATCTGTCACCTGAACCCGTCCTTGCGGCAGTGCCCACTGATTGCTGAAATTTTAAAATAAATAAAAATTGAAAACCTTTCTCCCCCGCCTTCTCAGTTAACTGGTTGGCGGTTGTCCATTCCTGTTTTTAGGCACCTGTCGAATGAACCAGAACTATGTGTATCCACAGGCAGCCATTGGGCTCGACCCAGATGCTGCAGTCATGCACCGGGTGCAAAGACGCCCCGCTACTATGATGCTACATGCTACATGCTACGTTTCTGCGACAAGTATCGCACCAAGCACGCAGCAAGCAACAGGCAGTCATCGGGCCTGCCCGGACGCTGCCGTCACTGGGGCACGCACTGTGCTGTGCCCTGCAACATCTGGACATCTGGACATCTGGACCGCCGATTCATAGCGATCGCAGCATGCTTATGAATCAAGACGGACTCCATATGAAGACGAGGGAAGTAATCACTCACCGCCGACAAGAGTTTCGTCTCATCGAAACGGATCAGATGGTCGGCATTGGCGAGCGCGTGCTCGGCTACGGCAGACTTCTCCGGCTGTCCCAATCTACAGTAACGGCTATGTTCACCCACGCGTGTGCGGACGCTGCGCTTCGTGGTACCAATGTACACCTGGCCGCATGAGCAGGGAACTCCGTACACACCGCACGATGACAGCGGGTCTCGGACGTCCTTCGCCGGCGTCAAGAACTGGTGGATCTTCCTTGTCGGCTTGAATATTGGCCTCACACCGTGCCGACTGAGCAGCCTACCAATGCGGTCCGTCACCCCATGGATGTAGGGCAACGCCGCGAAACCGACGGTTTCCCGTGAATCCACTTCCGGTCTGGCTGTTCTTCTCGGCCGAACCGCTCGTCTCACCTCCCCGACGGAATATCCATTGGCCTGCAGCGCTAGTTCGAGGTGGCGCAGCTCGTCATCGAGGTAGCGGGGCTCGCATATCCTCCTAGCCCGGTCCACCAAGGTCTTCAACACCGCCCTCTTCTGGCTGGGATGGTGGTTTGACTGTTTATGGAGATAGCGGTTAGTGTGCGTCGGTTTTCTATAAACTTTATGTCCGAGGCTGCCATCTGTCCTTCTAAGGACCAACACGTCCAGAAAAGCCAGCTGATTGTCGGTCTCCCTCTCAACGGTAAACTGTATCAGTGGGTGAACCTGATTGAGATGTGCCAGGAACCTGCCAAGTTCATCCTCCCCATGGCTCCAGATAACAAATGTGTCATCAATATACCGGAACCAGCACCTCGGCTTCAACGGAAAAGATGAAATTGCCCGCTGCTCGAACCTTTCCATATACAAGTTCGCCACCACAGGACTGAGTGGTCTCCCCATGGCCACACCATCAATCATTTCAAAGAACTTACCGCCGTACTGAAAATATGTAGTTTTTAGAATATGTCGGAAAGCGCTGTAATGTCTGCCGGAAAAAGGTTAGCTAAGTGGCCAAGGACATCATCCACGGGCACCATGGTGAACAACGAAACCACGTCAAAGCTGACCATTATGTCTCCAGACCGCAACGACAACCCACCGAGCCTTTCAAGCAAGTGGGTCGAATCCCTCACATATGACTCCGTACCACCTATATGTGGCCGGAGAAGGTCAGTCAAGTGTTTAGCCAGATGGTAGGTTGGAGACCCTATGGCGCTGACGATGGGTCTGCTTTTGGTTGCTGCCGAAACGTTTGGTTTTGTTATAAACCATGGACCACGGCCAAACAGCCCGGATATCATGAACAATTCATCTACTTATTTTTATTTGACGATCTTTCAGGTATATCAGCAACCAAGAACTGAATGGCTACTATTATTATTTCCATATCCGACACCACAAGTACATCTGTATTTTATTCTCGCAAAGATGTTTTATGTAGAACAGCTTCTAATATTACTGGCAAGTAGAATTCTTTTTTTTTTTTAATTTCTCTTAAATGGATATATTTTTACAATCAAAACTCTAAAAAAAACATGTCATATATTACGTACATAGTGAAACAGAATTAAACGTAATCAGCAAATTAACTGTGAATTAGAAATAGGCAACGATATAGCAGAAATGTCTACTATGCTCTTCATGGTATTATCGCATGGTCTTTCCATCTGCTCTTTGCAGGAATCTGTGTCTATACTATAATATTATATATATATATATACATAAGTATATATATATTATATATATTGTAACGCAACATAGTTGAAGTTCCCCAACGTTACATAAAAGACTGAATGAAATATGGTCAAGGACCATACCCTGACTTAAGGTTGATCGATAGTTCATGTGTTTGAGAAGGACCTCAAGTAAAAAGGAGGCAATGACTAATATTAAATGTAAAAGAGCCAGACCAATGAATGATTGGATGTAATGAAATGTTTGTTTTGTACTGTGACATGTTAAGATCTACAGAATATTTATATTGTATGTTGAATGTGTTAAAAATGAAATGATGTTGTTTGATAATAATACTTACTCAATAATTATGTTTATATTTTATATTAGATTTGTTTTTATACAGCACAGTATAGTTACCAATGTTAGGCATTGTACTAAGTTGTCAGTATTGTATAAAATTGAAAGATACTGTTGTTCTAATTAATGTTTATAAACTGGATCAGGAGTGTGACCAGTGTTTCAAGTCTAACAAGTAGTTCTGACAATTATGTCATAAATTAATAAAGAGTTCCAGAACCAATTGATTAATGTAAAAACAACTAACCACCAGTAAATTAAAATTCATGTAATTAACTATGTAATCAATAATTAATTGTACAGTAGGTCAGGTAAAAAGAAAATTAAGTTAAAAATCAAATAATGTTATAATGGTTGTAAATGAATCTATAGGCCTAAATTCCATATTAGTGAAAGGAAATTAATACCTTTTTAGTAAACCCAGTCCAACGAAACTCTAGTAAAACATTTACTGTTTAATAAGGAAGGTTAGGGGAGAATTTTATGTGATTCAATATTAATCCAAGCATGGAGTATTTTATTGGAAAGGAGTAGTAATATTCTATAATGCCGGCTCAAGGATATATAGAAAACATGGTTGTTAAGGCAACTGATTTTTAGTAAGTTGTTGATTTTGAATAGATGGTACTGATTGTTACAAGCTATTAGGTTGAGATGAACCGATATATTTAAAATATATGAATAAATATAAAGAAAATATATATCAAAATTGAAAAAGCATTTTTGCAAAACAATTATACTGGAATGTCAATGAATTATACAAATTAAATAACCCTCTAAATTATCAATGAATACAATAAAAAAGAACTGAAAGCGTCTCACCTCATTCACTAAATAATTCCGCTGAATTTCGTATCAAACCAATTCATGCTATAAATTGAAGACCAATAAAGAGTTGAAGCCTGAATTAACGGAAATATTTGGAAATACAGAAGATTCGGTTGACGAAATAACCTTCATTGACAGCGTAAGCTGAGATCCTGATTCCAGTTCGTTGGGACCAAGAATTGTGAAGACGCAAAAGAAGAATCGAAGCACAAGAGTTCCTGTGGGATTATCATCATCCATTCATTGAAGACCAGAGCAGTTTTACTGGGTGAAGACGATATAAACTGCATTTTGACCGTTGTTGACAAACATTCACCGCCTAATGAAGCTTTCGCTGCTTGGGTAAAAAAACAAATTATTTTCATATCATTGTATTTTAAGTAAATAATTTTATTCTTTTTTGTAAATTGAACAACCTTAATTATGCGTTTTACCTGGCCTTACTAATGGTTCAAAGAACTACACGAACCCTGGTATAAGAATTATTTGTCATTATTTTCAAAGTATATATATGTTTTCTTTTAGAGTTCGAATAATTAAGAATCGATACATGTTGGGATAGTCGATTGGATCGTCTTATTGTTTGTCTGAGACAACGTAACTTGTTAAATACCAGAGAAAAATAAATAAAGTACATTTGTTGTATGAGATAACGTTTTAATCATTGCAGAGAAAATACTATATGTAATTGGCGTAATAATTTATTAACAGATTGATACAAACACTCAGAATAACTAACCTATACGTACACTTATTTCTAGTAATAGCGCTCCAAGTTTACAGCTGGTGGGACGGGAGATTGCTGAACTAACGGGTTTAGCCATACTAAATTTGAATGAAATTTTTATCGTTGAGGGACTAGGGTTGAGACAAAAACCACTTACATTCAGTAAATACTCCATATATATTGCTCATATTAAACAACCACTGAGAATTAAATTAAGTCTACAGAATACTACCATTATAAATTCAGGAATATAATTCTAAGTTTGTGGACTTAATAATCTGTGTTCTGAGGGTTTCACTGGTCACAACCGCAAGGTATATTAGCTAATAACATATTAATTAAACCAGGTAACAGCATTTTAATTGTTACGAATCGCCAACTATAACGTATTACTTGGCATTTGTTACACCGGAGTATCTTATAACTAATTACACTCATAGACAAGATTTCTTTATAATTTGACGTCTCCAGCTGGTATCATACATTATAACATACGTCCTCACATAATTAACAAGCAGTTCGTTACTAAATTGATTTACAACAGTGAGGCTTTAAGGAGAGATATCGAGTTTTGTTTCAAATTGACGCTCCCAACGTGGGGCATCATCGTCTCATCTTAACACCTATATTTTAATTTTGTTTCAAATTGGCGCTCAACGAGTGGGCTTTAGTTAAGTAAAAACTCATATTATTTGTTACTTAACTTGAGCAGGCAACCATTAGAGGCACAGGAATGCATACGAGAGCTCTTACGAAAAGAATGGAGAAGGAACAAGAGACAGAAGAAGATAGGAGGGAAGAAGAAACAGAGGCAGGTACAGATATTGAAATGGAACAACAGGCGAGCAATACAGAGGATACCCAAGGGGACCAACCAGATAAGGAGGAAGCCAGAGGAGGATTAAATTTGGAAAAATTAATGGAATTAATGAGTAGTATGAAGGAGGATAATAAGGAAACTAATGAGAGTTTAAGACAAATCAAAGAAGATAATAGACAAACTAATGAAAAAATAGACAGTATAAACAAAAGGTCAGAAAAGCTGGAAAATAAAATAGACAGTATTAAGGAAAGTACTAGTGAACTTTTGAGGCAAACCATAAATGAAAATAATGAACAATTGAAGGCCGATTTCAGACAAATCAATGAAAAGCTAGAAAATAAAATAGACAGTATTAATGAGAACTCAAGAAAACAAAACGAAATTTTGAGCGAAAATTTAATCAAACAAATGAACGAAAGGTTTGACAGGAATGATGAGAGTTTGAGGCAGATTCTGGAGAATACCAAACGAATGGATGAGAAAATTGAAAACCATAATAAGGAGTTGCGGCAAATCATCAATGAACAAGGCCTAGCATTGAGGGAAGTCATCAATGGAAGTATTATAATTGTCAATGAAACACGGAGCAAAGGAGTTGATAGCTATGAAGTGGAGGTAAGACAGCAAATAAATAAAATTAAGGTGGATCTGGAAAAGACAGATGAACCCATCATGCAACTCAGAGTAGAAGTAGAGACCAAAATTACTCAAATAGGAAACATACAAGCGAAGACCCAAGAAAAATTTGACAAGATACCAATTGATAGAACCGGAAGTATAGAACGGGTTCATGATGAAATGAAGATAGTGAGAATAAGACAAATGTGTAAAAGGAAATTAATAGATACACGGGAAGAATTGGAAATGATTAAAAGGGGATTAGTTAAACTGCATAATAGACCAATTACGGAAAACAGAGAAGTAAGGCAAGTGAGAAACTTTAAACGAACAACACTTGAATTCCCAGATGGACTAGAAGGACCAAAAAGGCCAAAACTAACTAAGGAGCATGGAGGACTTATAGAATTTATGTATGAACCATCAGAACAATTAAGAGACAGTACAGAAGAATCAGTTCAAAGGACGATGATGAGCTTGACTATAAATGACCATTTTATAGTGACAAGAGGCAAGAACTGCACAATAATGAGATATGTCACAAGGACAGAAATAACTCTATACACTAGAGAGACCCGAACAACCAGTATAGAGGAAATAATGGACCACGGTTAAACAGATTCCAAACAGAATATAATGAAAAGGGACGGATTTTATGGATACAGGACCAAGCAACCCATTGTAAATAAAAACCCAAAATTCCAAAGGATGTAAGAACAACTTACTCATAATTATTCAGAAACAGTATGATTTAAAATAAAGAGAATAAATACCCCAAAATTAAAAAAAAATGAAGTAAGCTCAACTTACAAACAAGTATCTAAGAAAACAATTTATGAGGTATATAAGAAAGAGAATTTTGAAGATAAAAAGAACAACCAAAGTCGAAAAATAAGTAAGAACACCTTACTATACAATTTAGAAGAAATTGCTTTAAACTAATATGAAAAAAAAAAAAAAATTTTACACTAATTCAACCTAATAAAAATCATCAAAACCAGAAGACGAAATGAGTTTATCTAATGTAACATAATAGTGAGAAATGTAATTTCGAATGTAAAAGAAATAATAATGATTGTGCCAGAAGAATATAGCTACATAATATAATGTATAGTACTGACCAAAATCTCATAACCAGCTGTATTGATCACAAAGGAATATGAGCCAATGAAGACAAGAGAATGAAGAAGCCAAAATGGAACCATCAAAAGGATCACAAGAAAAGAAAAAAACAAATGGTTAAGAATTATCCGTAAACAAAACCCAATTAATAAATGTCAATAAAATAGCCAAGTATTGGAGAGAAAAAGTGTATAATAGAAGGAAGAATTAATATGAAGAAATAATATGATCTGAATTCAAATACAGTGAATAATCCCTAGAATATGATTATTATTTATTATTTTATTGAAGGTCACATGATGACTACCTTACGAGGTTTATTAATGAAGATTGACTGTAGAATATTCCAGCAATCATTTAACTGGGCAGAGATGATGTTCCTCTGATCCCAGAAAGTATGTAACGGACGACGGTAATTGGTTAGCCGATAGAGCACCACCGATTCGATTCCAGTTATAATGTTAGGGAGGTTTAGGAAAATTAAGTATTAGAGGGAAAACTCACAAATAAATATAGAGAATTAAATAAAACCAGATCCAAAATGTATAATTAATGAAGAATGTCACAAGAATGATTATAGAAATAAGATTTAAACTTGGGAAATAATGGACTTTAGGAAGGAACGAAGAAATGATAATAAAATAACGAATAATTGGGAAATATAAAAGTACTATAAATAGGAAACCAATTGGCCAGATACAAATTAGAAGTTTATTTCTTTCTAAACTTTGTTTATACCAAAATAAACTTATTTCGAAGGGGGGGTGTTATGTAACGCAACATAGTTGAAGTTCCCCAACGTTACATAAAAGACTGAATGAAATATGGTCAAGGACCATACCCTGACTTAAGGTTGTTCGATAGTTCATGTGTTTGAGAAGGACCTCAAGTAAAAAGGAGGCAATGACTAATATTAAATGTAAAAGAGCCAGACCAATGAATGATTGGATGTAATGAAATGTTTGTTTTGTACTGTGACATGTTAAGGTCTACAGAATATTTATATTGTATGTTGAATGTGTTAAAAATGAAATGATGTTGTTTGATAATAATACTTACTCAATAATTATGTTTATATTTTATATTAGATTTGTTTTTATACAGCACAGTATAGTTACCAATGTTAGGCATTGTACTAAGTTGTCAGTATTGTATAAAATTGAAAGATACTGTTGTTCTAATTAATGTTTATAAACTGGATCAGGAGTGTGACCAGTGTTTCAAGTCTAACAAGTAGTTCTGACAATTATGTCATAAATTAATAAAGAGTTCCAGAACCAATTGATTAATGTAAAAACAACTAACCACCAGTAAATTAAAATTCATGTAATTAACTATGTAATCAATAATTAATTGTACAGTAGGTCAGGTAAAAAGAAAATTAAGTTAAAAACCAAATAATGTTATAATGGTTGTAAATGAATCTATAGGCCTAAATTCCATATTAGTGAAAGGAAATTAATACCTTTTTAGTAAACCCAGTCCAACGAAACTCTAGTAAAACATTTACTGTTTAATAAGGAAGGTTAGGGGAGAATTTTATGTGATTCAATATTAATCCAAGCATGGAGTATTTTATTGGAAAGGAGTAGTAATATTCTATAATGCCGGCTCAAGGATATATAGAAAACATGGTTGTTAAGGCAACTGATTTTTAGTAAGTTGTTGATTTTGAATAGATGGTACTGATTGTTACAAGCTATTAGGTTGAGATGAACCGATATATTTAAAATATATGAATAAATATAAAGAAAATATATATCAAAATTGAAAAAGCATTTTTGCAAAACAATTATACTGGAATGTCAATGAATTATACAAATTAAATAACCCTCTAAATTATCAATGAATACAATAAAAAAGAACTGAAAGCGTCTCACCTCATTCACTAAATAATTCCGCTGAATTTGGTATCAAACCAATTCATGCTATAAATTGAAGACCAATAAAGAGTTGAAGCCTGAATTAACGGAAATATTTGGAAATACAGAAGATTCGGTTGACGAAATAACCTTCATTGACAGCGTAAGCTGAGATCCTGATTCCAGTTCGTTGGGACCAAGAATTGTGAAGACGCAAAAGAAGAATCGAAGCACAAGAGTTCCTGTGGGATTATCATCATCCATTCATTGAAGACCAGAGCAGTTTTACTGGGTGAAGACGATATAAACTGCATTTTGATCGTTGTTGACAAACATTCACCGCCTAATGAAGCTTTCGCCGCTTGGGTAAGAAAACAAATTATTTTCATATCATTGTATTTTAAGTAAATAATTTTATTCTTTTTTGTAAATTGAACAACCTTAATTATGCGTTTACCTGGCCTTACTAATGGTTCAAAGAACTACACGAACCCTGGTATAAGAATTATTTGTCATTATTTTCAAAGTATATATATGTTTTTTTTTAGAGTTCGAATAATTAAGAATCGATACATGTTGGGATAGTCGATTGGATCGTCTTATTGTTTGTCTGAGACAACGTAACTTGTTAAATACCAGAGAAAAATAAATAAAGTACATTTGTTGTATGAGATAACGTTTTAATCATTGCAGAGAAAATACTATATGTAATTGGCGTAATAATTTATTAACAGATTGATACAAACACTCAGAATAACTAACCTATACGTACACTTATTTCTAGTAATAGCGCTCCAAGTTTACAGCTGGTGGGACGGGAGATTGCTGAACTAACGGGTTTAGCCATACTAAATTTGAATGAAATTTTTATCGTTGAGGGACTAGGGTTGAGACAAAAACCACTTACATTCAGTAAATACTCCATATATATTGCTCATATTAAACAACCACTGAGAATTAAATTAAGTCTACAGAATACTACCATTATAAATTCAGGAATATAATTCTAAGTTTGTGGACTTAATAATCTGTGTTCTGAGGGTTTCACTGGTCACAACCGCAAGGTATATTAGCTAATAACATATTAATTAAACCAGGTAACAGCATTTTAATTGTTACGAATCGCCAACTATAACGTATTACTTGGCATTTGTTACACCGGAGTATCTTATAACTAATTACACTCATAGACAAGATTTCTTTATAATTTGACGTCTCCAGCTGGTATCATACATTATAACATACGTCCTCACATAATTAACAAGCAGTTCGTTACTAAATTGATTTACAACAGTGAGGCTTTAAGGAGAGATATCGAGTTTTGTTTCAAATTGACGCTCCCAACGTGGGGCATCATCGTCTCATCTTAACACCTATATTTTAATTTTGTTTCAATATATAATACTATACTACTATATTATATATATATAAGTGGTTCTGATGCTTCATTTCGGCATATAAACAATTATAGAATCAACACCTGAATCTCACGCGGTATGAAACTTACTGATCGAACATAAAAATATTACAAAACCATATGCAAATCACAAAATATATGACATTTTTATGCAATTGGGGAACGTCCTCCAACAATGGAGAGTGTCCTTCTACACGTTTCTCGGCTGGCCCAGCAGGTGTGTGTTTCTTCAAGGCTACATTAAAGTACGCTCTACAATTTACGAGTGCCTTCATTGGTGTCTGTACTATGTTTTCCACTGTACCATTCGACGATCCATGAGAGCGTTGTAACAATATTACTAAGTAGTTCAGGTTTGATAGGTAAACATGGGAATTTTATGAAGCGATAAACAGCAAATTAGGACAGCCGGACGCTGCAAAAGAAGAAATGAAGAGCTATTAAGAAAAATACCTGAAGTTGGTTGGAATATTCCATAAACTTCTGCTGTCTACGTAATGTACAAACTTCCGATGTTAAATCCAAAAACAAATATTTAAGGACTACTAGAAATATGCGTTAATTTTGTAAACATGTTTTTCTGATTCCATTAAACTTAACAAATATTGCTTAAAATTTATGTTCATGTAATTTAATTAATTCAAAGGTTTCGTAAAATATATATAAACACTTAGTAAGTTTCACAAATTTCTAATTAACTCTGACAGCTGTTTCGACTATCTAAGCCATTGTCAAAGAAGCGAGTGAATGAAATTACTGAACACAGGATGTTAGTGGAGTGTAGGTGGTGAACATCTGTTTAGGGAGTATCTGGAACATCTGTGTTATGATGGTGAGGGGGGGTGAGCAAGAGACAAGGGAAGGTCAGGTGTCTTTAAAAAACTAAATACAATCATGAATGCAAAATATAAAATTAACTGCACTAAATATAAAATGAATGCAAAATTTAAAATAATGCTGCACAATCAAAATAATATAAAATAAACTAAACTAAATAACAGATTTTAATAAAGGGGATACACAAAATTCAGTCTGTTCATTGGTTAAATTTTTGTTATTTTTTATTTTTTTTTAATTTCTAATATTTCTAACTAATCCATTTTTTTACCTTTTTGTATGTTGTGGAGTAGTGTTCTGTTTTTTGTGTCTATGAAGTGATTGTGTTGTAAGCAATGATCTCCAAAACCTGTATTAGATATATTGGTTAAAATCGCCTTCTTATGTTCAGAAATGCGATGTTTCAGAGCACGGCCACATTGTCCGATATAAATAGCATCGCATTCTGCACAGTGTATTTCATAAACTCGAAAATGAATAAAACTTAATGAATTAGTTTCCTGTGCAAACATTATATCAAAAAGTAATAAGAATAAGTATAGTCTAAAAGATTCAGATAAGTACATAGTTAACAGTTTAAAACAAAAAATTAATTAAAATAGCTTAGTGGTTTGCAAAGCCGATAAAGGCAATACGATTACAATAATAAATAGGAGCGAATATATTGAAAAGACGGAACTTCTCTTCAGGAATGACAATTTCAAGATATTAAATGATCCCACTAATACGTTTCAAAAACTAATAAAATCACTTACTAAAAATTGCCCTAATATATTTTCAGACACAAAAATTTTCATGCTAACTATGATGAACCCAAAAGCTCCTGTTTTGTATAGTTTACCAAAAATACATAAACCTAATTGTCCCATGCGCCCAGTTGTTTCATATTTAACTGCACCTGCATATAAAGTCTGTAAAAAACATAATGAATTATCGCCAAAATATATTAACTTTAACACAAAGCATGCTATTAAAAACACTTTACAATTAGTTAATAATATAAAAAATGTACATTTACCACTGAATGCAAAATTAGTTTCATTTGATGTTAAGAATTTATTTCCGTCTATACCTGTAGATGTTCTGTTGTCTATCTGTTCCTCACATATACAAAATACTTTAATCTTAAATAGTGATCAGAAAAAAGAATTATTCTCGGCCTTATATATTTGCATAGGACAAAATTATTTTCAGTTTAATAATAAAGTCATAAACAATTAAATGGCTTACCTATGGGCTCTCCTTTATCACCTTTATTAAGTGAAATCTTTTTGACATTTTTGGAAGAAAACATTTTTACATCCGATAACCCCAACATAAAATATGTTTTTCTTTGGGCAAGGTATGTTGATGATATATTTTGTATCTGGACGGGAACAGATAGACAGCTCCATATGTTCTTAGATTATATTAATTCCTTTTATAGTAGCGTGCAATTTACACTTGAAACAGAAAATATGAAAAGTTTAAATTTTTTGGATCTTACCATTACTAGGTCACAAAGTAATCTTAGTTTTCAGATATACAGAAAACCTACTTTTACAGATACCGTTATACATAAACAATCACTAACATCATGGCACATAAAATTAAGAAGTTTTCATGCAATTGTTAATCGTTTCCTTATAGTTCCTTTATCCAAAGAAAATTTCAATAAAGAGGTAGATATTATAAAAGCCATAGCACAAAATAACGGTTATGATGAAAGAATAATTGACTCTTTAATTTTATAAAAACAGAAGAAAATTACTTTAAAAGAATTTTATTCCATAGAGCCAGATCAGGGTAACAAAAAATTTCACTTAACAAATTACATTGCGTGTATAACAGATAATAGTAATAGGTTAAAAAACCATGGTCTTAACATGGTATCAGTAAACAAACGAAATCTTTTTTCACTACTAGTCAATAATAAAGAAAAATCTAACACACTGGAGAAAAATGGAGTTTATGAAAGACATTGTGCAGAATGCGATGCTATTTATATCGGACAATGTGGCCGTGCTCTGAAACATCGCATTTCTGAACATAAGAAGGCGATTTTAACCAATATATCTAATACAGGTTTTGGAGATCATTGCTTACAACACAATCACTTCATAGACACAAAAACATAACACTACTCCACAACATACAAAAAGGTAAAAGAAATGGATGTGTTAGAAATATTAGAAATTAAAAAAAAATAAAAAATAACAAAAATTTAACCAATGAACAGACTGAATTTTGTGTATCCCTTTATTAAAATCTGTTATTTAGTTTAGTTTATTTTATATTATTTTGATTGTTCAGCATTATTTTAAATTTTGCATTCATTTTATATTTAGTGCAGTTAATTTTATATTTTGCATTCATGATTGTATTTAGTTTTTTAAAGACACCTGACCTTCCCTTGTCTCTTGCTCACCCCCCCTCGCCATCACAACGCAGATGTTCCAGATACGCCCTAAACAGATGTTCACCACCTACACTCGATTAACATCCTGTGTTCAGTAATTTCATTCACTCGCCTCTTTGACAATGGCTTAGATAGTCGAAACAGCTGTCAGAGTTAATTAAAAAATTTGTGAAACTTATTAAGTGTTTTTATATATTTTACAAAACCTTTGTATTAATTTGTTTCACCCAGTGCCCAACGAGTTATCATTTAATTAATTGTGTAAAACACGGTTTTCTTCATCCCATTATATTTTCGTAGAATGTACATGAGCAGTATTTGTACACGATTCGCATGTACATTTGTGTAAGTGAATCGTCTGTTTAAGTGACATGACCGAATGTGTGAGGCATATGACTGAAATGTTTTGTGGGCATTTTAATAGAATAGAGTTGTATGTTATTTTTAAAATTCGGTATAGTCGCTTAAGCCTGGCGTTGGGCTCATCACTATGTAATAGAACCTTAGTGTCCGCCGTTTAAAAGCGGTATTTTGTTTATTATGGTTTATTATTAAAACGATTTATGAGATTTGTTATTATTGTTGGTTTATTTAACTTGTATTTGAGTTCATTACGTTGAAGTTTTAATCGTTTGTTTATCACTAGTTTGCTTGTTGGTAGCTGTCACGAAGACTCGGATTGTCGACTCCCCACTGAAAGTAAAATGTCATGTCACAGTTGTACTTACTTTCCTTGAAGTTCAGTGTGTGTGAGAGACGAGTTTGTCATACAATTTGTATGTAACACAATTCAAATTGCCTCCTTTGCCGCCCACAGTACTGCATACTGTGGTGAAGTTGTCCGCCTGACCTGAAATCGTCTTAATCTAGTAAAAACAAATGTAGTCAACTCCTTTTTACTCTTAATAGTATTATTTATTCACCAATGATGGTTTGTGAATGTCAATTTACATAATTATTACGTGTTAATAATTCATTTTACAAATACTGAATAAATTACATGACTCTTTCTTATTCGCAGGGTTGCTAATCTGATTTCTTTGATTCACCATTCAACCGAGGTGTTTTATTATTTAAATTCATTTAGCATAGGTAGGTTCTTTGAGTCTACAAGAAACAAACGAGAAGATGTATTGTACTACTGTACTATTGTGGCGTAACGATTCGATTCTGATTTGACTATCTTCCTCCATGTTGTTCATTCGGGTATTGATGTCTTCCTTGGCTTGTCGCAGTTCATGGCTGGCTGTTTCCATTTTTCGTTTCTTTCGGAAATTTCTTTTCTACTCATCTCCTCTTCTATTTTATTGTTTATTCGCTCGCTGTTCTCGTCTATTTTCTCGTTCAGGGCTTCCATGTTCTTCTGGTTATCTTGTTTTAACTGGTCTTTTAATTTTACCATATTCTCTTCCATCTTCTTACTGTTGTCGTCTATTTTTTCTTTAATTTATTTCATCATAGCCCTCATCATTTCTACGAGGTTTGCGTCTCCTGATTGTGTGGGTCGGTTCGGTTCCATAAGAGGTAACATCGCTTCGATGTCTTCCACCGGCGTCGCCTCCTTTCGTCCACATTAATTTCTTGTTCCTCGTCCGCCACGCGTTTCTTTGACGTCGCTCTCGGATAAATCTTCCGTTTTTGTTTTGTAACTGCCGCTGGAGATTAGGCTATTTAAAAAATTTATTTATTATTGATTTCGAAATAATTTCGGCCCAATTCGAGCCTCGTACGTTGGTGCGCCATTATTTAATAGAATTAGAATTCTGAGTGTGAAAGGCCTCACGTTTGAGCGCCATTCTTTAATAGAATAGAGTTGTATGTTATTTTTAAAATTCGGTATAGTCGCTTAAGCCTGGCGTTGGGCTCATCACTATGTAATAGAACCTTAGTGTCCGCCGTTTAAAAGCGGTATTTTGTTTATTATGGTTTATTATTAAAACGATTTATGAGATTTGTTATTATTGTTGGTTTATTTAACTTGTATTTGAGTTCATTACGTTGAAGTTTTAATCGTTTGTTTATCACTAGTTTGCTTGTTGGTAGCTGTCACGAAGACTCGGATTGTCGACTCCCCACTGAAAGTAAAATGTCATGTCACAGTTGTACTTACTTTCCTTGAAGTTCAGTGTGTGTGAGAGACGAGTTTGTCATACAATTTGTATGTAACACAATTCAAATTGCCTCCTTTGCCGCCCACAGTACTGCATACTGTGGTGAAGTTGTCCGCCTGACCTGAAATCGTCTTAATCTAGTAAAAACAAATGTAGTCAACTCCTTTTTACTCTTAATAGTATTATTTATTCACCAATGATGGTTTGTGAATGTCAATTTACATAATTATTACGTGTTAATAATTCATTTTACAAATACTGAATAAATTACAAGACTCTTTCTTATTCGCAGGGTTGCTAATCTGATTTCTTTGATTCACCATTCAACCGAGGTGTTTTATTATTTAAATTCATTTAGCATAGGTAGGTTCTTTGAGTCTACAAGAAACAAACGAGAAGATGCATTGTACTACTGTACTATTGTGGCGTAACGATTCGATTCTGATTTGACTATCTTCCTCCATGTTGTTCATTCGGGTATTGATGTCTTCCTTGGCTTGTCGCAGTTCATGGCTGGCTGTTTCCATTTTTCGTTTCTTTCGGAAATTTCTTTTCTACTCATCTCCTCTTCTATTTTATTGTTTATTCGCTCGCTGTTCTCGTCTATTTTCTCGTTCAGGGCTTCCATGTTCTTCTGGTTATCTTGTTTTAACTGGTCTTTTAATGTTACCATATTCTCTTCCATCTTCTTACTGTTGTCGTCTATTTTTTCTTTAATTTATTTCATCATAGCCCTCATCATTTCTACGAGGTTTGCGTCTCCTGATTGTGTGGGTCGGTTCGGTTCCATAAGAGGTAACATCGCTTCGATGTCTTCCACCGGCGTCGCCTCCTTTCGTCCACATTAATTTCTTGTTCCTCGTCCGCCACGCGTTTCTTTGACGTCGCTCTCGGATAAATCTTCCGTTTTTGTTTTGTAACTGCCGCTGGAGATTAGGCTATTTAAAAAATTTATTTATTATTGATTTCGAAATAATTTCGGCCCAATTCGAGCCTCGTACGTTGGTGCGCCATTATTTAATAGAATTAGAATTCTGAGTGTGAAAGGCCTCACGTTTGAGCGCCATTCTTTAATAGAATAGAGTTGTATGTTATTTTTAAAATTCGGTATAGTCGCTTAAGCCTGGCGTTGGGCTCATCACTATGTAATAGAACCGTAGCGTCCGCCGTTTAAAAGCTGTATTTGTTTATTATGGTTTATTATTAAAACGATTTATGAGATTTGTTATTATTGTTAGTTTATTTAACTTGCGTTTGGGTTCATTACGTTGAAGTTTTAATCGTTTGTTTATCACTAGTTTGCTTCTTGGTAGCTATCACGAAGGCTCGGGTTGTCGACTCCCCACTGAAGTAAAATGTCATGTCACAGTTGTACTTACTTTCCTTGAAGTTCAGTGTGTGTGAGAGACTGGTTTGACATACAATTTGTATGTAACACAATTCAAATTGCCTCCTTTGCCGGTCACAGTACTGCACACTGTGGTGAAGTTGTAGACCCGACCTGAAATCGTCTTAATCTAGTAAAAACAAATGTAATCAACTCCTTTTTACTGTTAATAGTATTATTTATTCACCAATAATGGTTTGTGAATGTCAATTTAAATAATTATTACGTGTTAATAATTCATTTTACAAATACTGAATAAATTACAAGACTTTTTCTTATTCGCAGGGTTGCTAATCTGATTTCTTTGACTCACCATTCAACAGAGGTGTTTTATTATTTAAATTCATTTCGCATTAGTAGGTTCTTTGAGTCTACAAGAAACAAACGAGAAGATGTATTGTACTACTGTACTTAAGTAGCAGGAGAGTGCTCACATAATAATATTAAAACTTATTTGGTAACAGAATCTTCGTCAACTGACGTTAATGCTCAGATTAGAGGTTATATCTGGCGATTGTAAACAATGAACATTATTAATTTAAACTGCTAATAAAACGTTAGCATCATTGTAATAATTCATAAAATATGGTTAGGAGTTTATTTGTTATTGAAACACGATGATCCATCTTTTTAAAACTGGATTGCATAAACAAGGTAAATCGTGTTTTTCTCAAATAACATAATTATAAGAATAACACTGGTTTTTGTCCAAATACAACCATAAAGTAAAACATATTAATCATATTATTAATGTTGAACATTCTTTAAGAGTTCACTAGACATTGATTGATATTATGGTTAAGTTAATGTTCATTAAATCAATCAAGGATTTATTAAAATACTGGCAATTCCTTACATCTAAAATGGGTTAATAACCATTAAATTATTTAAATGTTTTTCATTGTCCATACGACAATGTTTGTTCAACAAAAAATAAAGAAAATTACTGTTGTGAATGTAAACAGTTAGTTCTGAATAATGGTAAAGTCATTCATCTTTTGTAACAAACTTCTTAATTCTAATTACGAATGTTATTCATTCTATAGAAAGTCATGAGTTTTTTGGTGTTTCATTTACATTATTAATTATCATGATTGATAAGAATTGGTTCTTAAGGATAAAGGTCGCTATCAACCTAAATAAAATAATATAAGTCACTGATACTTGCGTCCTTTCCTTATTTCCTTTAATTGCACTTAATCACTTTTTAATTACGATGCACTGCACAACCTATGCGCATAAACTCCGAAACTATTATAGTTCACTTTAAAAAAGTTTACTCGACTTTTGTTCCGAACTGGGTTAACCTCACTCTCGGTTGTAGGATAAGGTTAACAGCTGTTCCAATTTCCACACTTTCCGCTCGCGAAACTGGCGTGGCTTCCCCGTTGATATGTATAAAACGAATGCCTTCGCTCCGGGTTCCGATAAGCCCACGGGCTGTAAAGACATAAAATGCTTATAATTAATATAACTTTCTTAATCTTACTTTAATTCACAATTCATTATGCTCATCGTCCAGGTCTTCCTGTGACGCATAATTTGAATCCTTACGTGATATATTTTGCTTAAGTATTAACCGGATTTGGTTTCTTGAACTTATGTCTAATACAATTTTGCACTTACGAATTAAATTTTATAAGTTATTTTCCTTAAAACTAATAAATGTCTCTTTTATTTCATGACGATAATGCTTCCCAAGTTCAGTTTATTTCTTTTACCCACTGTCTGTTCACATAATCACTTGATAAATACATAATTTAGGCTTAGGTATTGCTAGGCCTATAACACTTTTAATTATCTCCTCCTTTTACAATTTTATGTCCACATTTTACAATTGTTACTATAGTATAATTACTATAACCGAATTCCTTTAACTAGTGTTTGCCATAGTTATACTTGGTACACATCTTTAGGTTTGTTTTCTCTGTTTTACAATGAATCATATTCCTTCACTAATGGTTGTAGCCAACCATTGAACCGTTGTTCTATAATGTACATATTTGTTTTTTTAGTCTTTATCTCTTTACTATTATGCTTATCATTGTCTATTATTAATTGTTACACTTCTAGTGTGCATTGGGATATTCCCTTTTGCTGTCAACTTCAGAATATCTCTTACATCTAGTGTCACATGACAGATGTATTTAATTATTATAATCATGACTTAAATTAGTGACAATAATTATCACAAAACATAATGTTAGTAATGTTCCATCTTTTTTGCTATACAGATATCACCCTTTTTGTTTCTGATTAACTTTACACCATGTTTTAGCTAAAAGTTACATGGTAAATCCCATTTTGTCTGTTTTTAGTCAATTTGTTTACATCAATTACAATATAAATACTACTCTAGGTAGTTCATCTTGGTATTGGTATAACCCTTATAATATCTACTTGAGATTTAGTCTATTAGATTTTAGTTTAATATTGTTTTAGTTGTTAATTCTTATTAATCTAAGTGAAAAGTACATGTAGTTAGGTTATGTGTCTCCACACTCTTATGCAACAATGGGTTGACTTTGAGTTTATGTTCCTTTACAATTTTTTTAATTTCATTTTCAACTGTATTGGTGTTATTAATTATCACCTATAATTTGTCAATTGGTTTTTTTTTCTCTCTACTATCATTTTTCATAATTTTATTGGTAATTACTATTGTTACCTGATAACCTTGATTCTCTATTAACTTACATTAATACTAGACATAGTATATCATAATATTGTTGTTTACAGTTTCTTATTATACTAACATACACATTATTCTCACTCTCCTGACTATTAATGGATGCCCTACACGTTTACTAGATTAGTGGTCATAGTCAGGTCATCTAACGTAGTCAGTTAGTGTTTTGGCTATGTGTCATTGTCTCTCACTCTGTACTTCACTTGTCGTTGGTAATTTATTTCACAGTTGGACTTCTTATCTGATAGATAGTGTAAGTTATCTTGTTTCTTCTTGTTGCACTATATTTATCGAAATTATTATTATTATTTCATCTTTTTCTTTATAGTAGGTGATCATCAATGTTTTCTGGTTTCTCACTGACCGAATCTATTTGGTGATTGGGTAAATCACTATTTAATACATTTTCATTCTTGTTTTATGATTACCATTACTGTTTTAATTCTTTGTTTGTGAGTTCACTCTTCAACTATTATTTATTTATGTTGTTTTAATGCTTGGTACACTCATTGTGAATACTTAATAGTTCTTGTTTCACTCAATTATTATGACATGTTGTGTTTGTTATGATGTCCAAAGTATCGTGGTTATATGTCTCGTTACAGCATTTATACTCACCTATACATATCCGTGGTATAGGATGTGAAAACCGCCAAACGGGAAAAACGTAAAGTTGTTTCTTATTTTAGTGGCGTCAGTCAGGAAACGTTCAGGGTAAAATTTAAATGGATCCGCATAGAATTCTGGATCGTGGTGCATAGCGTAGACTGGGATGACGATATTCATTCCTGACTTTATAAAAAGTTTCGAGTCTTGAAGCTTATAATCTTCAGTACATTTGCGATTCAGAAAAGACAATGATGCGTACCGCCTCAGTGTTTCTGGAAAAAACATATGTACAGTATCATTAAACATGGTAATACATTTAGATTAGGATAGGAAAGTTGTTGCCATATTTTATAGAAATGTGCACTCCTGATCCTCCTACATCTTACTTTTCTTTACAACTTTTCGATTCAAGACTTCAAGCCTCATTATCAGGTTAATAAAGCGATTCACTTAGAAGCTTAACCCTGAACAGTACGTGATGTTTTCTGGTGCTCAACGTCATGTATTTGCGAGTGACTCTTCCAACGATTATGTCCCTCAGGTTGGTATTTAATTAATGAAACACATATACGTTTAGCAGTCAAATTTAATGCATTTATTAAATTTATGTTAACGGTCATTAATATCAATTCTCTTTGACCCTTAACATATTATGATCATTGATTATTTTAAAACATGATTTCTCTTAATAGACATTTATATACTAAGGTCTCTGTATCTCAAGGTTCAATTTAATTTATATCCAAGCATGACTAATACTTATATCATATTACAACATATTCTATTTCCAAATGGATTCATTTTCAAGATATGAATTTATTCTGAATTGAAGTGATGTAAACATACTACTTAAAGTTTTAATGTTTACTACATGCGTAAGTTCTTTTAGTAGGACATGTTTTATGCGTAGGTTCTTTTAGTAGGACAGACAGGTGTTTTTGTAAAATAGTAGTTAGTACATAAAAGTTACTGTTGGTACGATATTCCTGTCTACGGCGTGTGGACCTGCAGTGATCCCATCTCCAGTTCCTTATATCTGCGTCGTAAGTGTAGATGCGCTTCCCACTCCTTTGCATGAATCGTCAACTTGCTGAATCATATCGTGGTTTACTCTCGTAGTATTTTATTGCTTACACTTTTAATCACTCCACTTTAACTAATAATATCCGGCACCTTCCGACATTACATTAGTATAAGTACCGTTCACTAATTTATAGCATTCATTCTCGTTACGTGAATTAAAGTTCGCTCATGACTGATTTCGAGCACATGATACGATACTAATTGTTTTTACAAGTTACAAATTAATAAAACTCTAGTTCTTACTCTTTCAATTTGAACTATATTACACACATTATTCCTTCATTTGACTTTATGGAAATATAGTATAAGTTTCTGAATCTTCACAACTATTTACACATGTTAATTCTACATAAGTCTTGAGTTAACTCTCTGAACTTTCACCACCGACTACTTCCGAATTTAAATAAAAACTCTTAAATGTTCAGTCAAGACTCCACGGAAATTATGACGGACTCTATCGATACGCTACTACCGACTCTCCGAAAATTTATTAATAGTCGCGCTTTCGGCTTATTTTATATAGTCAATACACCGAATTCCCCACTAAGACTCTATTCGTCATCCTGCTTCGTTTCCATTGGTTCTAAGTTCCTTTCTTCTAAGAAAAGTTACTCCTGGAAACCCGCCTACATTGAAAGCTGTTCTGATAGGTCATCTTCATACCCTACCTTAATTCCATCTCCTGGTCCAACCCTCCTTATGCTACGGTAAGTTTGATTTCACACTCGTAAATCGTTCTGTCGTTTTTTCTATATCCCATTTAGACAGGACAACCCTTAACTGCCTTTTAACGCACAGCTGCACGGTTAATCACCTCTTCTGTAGCTTTTCTCGGTATTTAACTAGTAACCCTCTCTCTGGCGTTTTTCTATAGTCTCTGGCTAGAACAATTCCTTATTTGTCTCCTAGTGACCAGCTGCACAGTTGGTTAGTTTATTCACCTCTACTTGTGGCGTTCCTAGTACGTCGTAATTGTACTCCCTTCTGGTGTTTTTTCTACGCCTTTCCACTAGAAAAACCCTTAGTCTCGCTAAGCCCCCAGCTTCCTTGTTAATTGGTTCAATCACCTTCGTTGTGTTCTTCTGGGTATGTCCCATTCATACTTATCTCTAGTATCAGGTGGTATTTCCACCTGATAACAAATATAATATTGTTGATGAAGTTATTAATGCCGAGACCGCAGTCAAAGCCATTGATGACTCGAGTCTCCAAAACCAGTCACGTCACATAATTAACTATAAATTTAATAAAATTTTAAATAACCGTAATACTGATGGTCGTAACATACAGAAAGAGTTAAGAGCACAGGCTGAACGCAAGACACTTAAAAAGATATAAACTAAGTTGCATGATAACAACGCACTTATTACTAAAGCAGACAAAGGTCATACTTTGGTAATAATCCATAATGACACATACACACAGAAAGTACACAAGTTCATTTCTGATAACAATATCGAGATAATAAATTTCGATCCCACTGACTCATATGTAAAATCATTAAATAATACTATTAACAATTGTACCAATTTATTTAACGATCGCACTCGACGTTCCTTAAAACCTATCAACGCGCGCGCGCCAAAACTTACCGGCTTACCCAAGATCCACAAAGATGACATTCCTATCAGGCCATTAGTCAATTTTACTACATCCCCGGGTTTCAAAACGGCCAAAAAACTTGTCACACTAATTAAAGACAACATCTTTCTCAAAAAACAACCATATTATCGTCAACAACATTGATTTCATAAACAAGGTCAACGACATAAAATTACAACCCAGTTACAAACTAGCCTCCTTTGACATCATCAATTTATACACAAATATACCCGTGAACCAAACTTTAGATATTTTGAATGACAATCTCCATGATACTAACAAATTGGACACACAACTCATTAAAGAACTAATTATCATACTAAGACTCATCCTTCAACAAAACTATTTTACTTTCAACGGTAATTACTATATTCAAACAGACGGTCTGGCCATGGGTTCACCGTTATCCGGCCTGTTGGCTGATATATATCTTGACTTTTATGAGAACAATTATATCCTTAACAATAATATCTTCGCCAATAATATTATCTTTTATGGCCGATATGTTGATGATACTTTTCTAATTTTTAACGGTACTTTGACCAAATCAGTAATCTTAAAAATCATATGAATACTGTTACCCACAATATTCAATTTAATATGGAAACTGAAACCAAAAATGAACTCAACTTTCTTGATCTTACTGTCATCAGGCAACTTAACAGCTTAAACTTCAAAATTTACAGAAAGCCTACCACCACAAACGTGACCATACATGCAGACTCACACCACCCTTTCTCTAAAAAATTAGCGGCCTACAACAGTTTTATTCACAGACTTTTGATGATCCCCCTAAATAATGATGATTTCGAGTGTGAACTCAACATAATTAAACTCATAGCTATGGCCAACGGATATGAGTCCTAAATGATTGACAATATTCTTAGAAAACACAAATCCCGTCGTTCCAAACAGACACATGATAATACACCTAACAACAAATACATCACAACAACATACACTGAGTTGATGCCCAGGATCCTTACATCCACTTTCAGTAAATTAGGTTATACTGTCATTTTTAAAACAAATAACCGTCTACGGAACTTGGTTCGCCCAGTCGTTCAGACAAACACTGAATCCAAAACCGGTATTTATAAGCTTATATGTGACGATTGTGACCGACTTTATATCGGCCAAACGGGTAGACCGTTCATCAAAAGATTCCGCGAACACACACCACAAAGCCATTTTAACAGGGGTGATTTTTCAATAGATAATATTAAATCTAACTTTACAAGGCATCTGATTTCGTGTAATCATTCTTTTACAAATTTCAACAATAACTTCATACCCCTACATTATTGTGCTAAAGGCCGTTATATGGATGCACTCGAAGAATTCGAGATATATAGAGGTCATAATAACCCTGGTATGTGTGACGACATACTTAATGATAAACTTAACTTCATGTCCAACACACTGTATGATACAGCGCTGCGATCGATTACAGATAATATTAGATAACAGGTTCCATTGACGCAGTTCAGACATGCTACACGCGGTGCACCGTGTTCGGGTAATAGAACGCCTTTATATGTTTATTTAATATATTTTATGTATTTATTTATTATGTGTTTGTTTTGTGTGGATTTTATTGTTTAACGAGCTCCTCTCGGAGTGATGGTCTGAGGATGGGCCACATGACCTGAAACGCGTAACCATACAAATTACGCTCGACGTCACTGGACGGAAGTTACAAGGTAAATTATATATAATTATCATACAGTGACTTGGACCGCTTTATATATGTTTAAATTATCTCTAGTGTTTTTCATGCATTTAGCTAGAACACTTCCAGCTACACCGTTGAGTAGTTTATTCAACTCTGCTCCTCCTTCCCTTTTTACAATTAGTTCAGTCACGCTTATTTTATCTTTCTCAGTATTACAATCGTGACTCTTTCTCTGGCGCTGTTCTATGCATTTAGCTAGAACAAGTCCGAATTTCTTCAAGTAACCAGCTGCTCTGTTGGATTTATGATATGTCTATAAACATGCCTGTCGACGTTGAAGGATTTCACACGCCTTTGTGCTAACTTCCTTTCGTATACATCACTGTCATTCCAAAATCTGACACCTGCTTCTTCTTTTTTTTTTCCTTTTTTTCGCATTTTTTGGCGTTATACTCTCCTGTATTTGACGTGATGTTCTGTGTTACGGTGCTAGATTTTCTTTAATTTAAATTACTTACATGTTCTTTATGAGCGACTTACAATTTTCAATCATATTATTAAAATGATAATGATAACGCTATGTCGAAAAACGCATTTGGACGCAGGGACGATTACAAGTGAACTCGAAAACATTAGAAAATACAATTAAACAATTATTCATGAAAGTTCTAGAGGGCTTTATCAAAACGAACACATATATTTAAAACGTAGAAAACAATTATTTTAGGAAAAAATGTAAATATAATTGTGTTTAAATGTAACCAGAGCTAAGTAAGCGATAATATTCAGACAGAACCGTTTCAGCAAAAACAGGTATGTTCATTTGTTTACTATTCTCAAACTGAATCGATGTTTACATTTTACATTTTTGTAAAATTTAACATAACTTACGAATACTGTGAAAAATGTTAATGTAATTTATTTAATAAACAAGATTATATAGTTGCATAATAATTGTGTAAATCATATTGGTTATCTAAAACCTCAATATGAACAACTCCCAATACTTACGTGTTTTAGCGACTCAGTGAGTTCGATTGAGTCGTATTTAGTATTTGTGCATATGTTCATATTGTCGACAACAAGACAACAAATCCTCGAAACAACAGATTCCCCACTTAATGCATTGGGGTTCATAAATCTAGAGGTACAAGAGAATCTTATGGAAGTCTTTATTTGTTTTACCACCAGTTGTTAAATACATACGTTTTATTTTTAATTCTTTATGGGTTTCTTCAGTTTTAGCATCATTTATCTCACCATTTATTTGAATTCGATGTTTGCTCAAGTAACAGCCTATTTTATATAAACAAATGCACAATCATATTCCTTCCGATGAAAACTCTATCAAGTGTTTCTTCAGATGTGAATACATAGGAACAGTCACATCAGCGATAGCCTGATAAGGCTAAGTTACTTTTACGTTTCAGAAGAAAAATGGATAAGTAAAATGTTATTTGTTTAATGAATAAAGATGTGGATGTTGAAAGTATTTTTTGTCGAAAAGAAAAGTAAAAATATACAGTATCATATTTGAGCCCTTGTGGAAACACAAAGGTAAGTTTATACTTATACTAAAATTTTGTACCGCCCTGTCTAATCAAGGAACAGGGCGGTCGCTACTAAGATTAATATTTCTTTTCCATGTTTCATTTTGCCAACATCTGTGAATTTTCAACACTAACAACAACACTATCTAATTTACAAACTTTCAGCTACGGGATATTAAAACAACGCATTCTTAAATTTAGGCTATGCTAAAATTGATACAAATGTACTTAACAAGTTCAATCGTCCAACGTTCAAAGATAATTGTTTGCAAGTATTATCGACAGAGTAAATCTATTTCAAATTAAAGCATACTTGACAATGGCTAAAAATGTATGTTTAATTTAAACAAATTCAGGAGGTCAAAGTGTACATATTCACTTACCGTTGATAACTGCGTCCAAACACGGCATCTCTTGTAAAGCCTGATAGGTTACATTGTCAGAATGTCTTTGTAAGACGTCATCGATCTCTTTACGGAGATTATCATGGATGTCCTGATTGAGCGATAACTAATAGAGGCAGAAGGTCATGGTTGAAGCGGCAGTTTCAAATCCAGCGGCAAAGAAGACAAACACTTGAGCTGTCATCTCGTCTAAAGTTAGACCTAGAATTGAAGTTTTACAAGTGCACGGTTAACACATATTGACGCGATGTAAGCAGTCAGAAGATAAGCAATGGTGATGTAGCAAATATATTTGGTTATATTTTTCGCATTTTCCTTAGAATATATAATACCATAATATATTAATATTACACATATTTTCAGCATATATTTGTTACATCCTCATGCGCGAACGCTCCTATATACACACACACACTCAGAAGGTAAGTAATAGGCCTATTTTTGTTTCTACGTGCCCGCCTGGTAACACTCGTGTAGAATCGTGGAGAATGACCAACCATTTTAAATTAGTTCTGAAAAAAAACGTGTATGTAATTACGTACGAAGAGGATACAGAAACTGTGTACACGAAGAAAGAGGTGGTAAAGAGAAGAAGAGACAGGAGTGGTATTCTGGATAACACCCAGTGTACAAATAATTTAGAGTATAATCTAATAATAATAAACTAATAATATTATTGAGACATGGTAAGAATGAATCACAAAGATTTCAAAATGGGAACAGAAGACAAACGAAGAACGGTCACAGGCCGAACGCGTAAAACATAAACAGGGAATAAAAGCGATGTAGTAGTAGTAGTAGTAGTAGTAGTAGTTGCAGTAGGCCTACTATCCTATGTTGTTGCTATTGTAATAGGTTTTGAACAGCTGCAGAAACTAACATTTTAAGCGTCAAAAAATAACAGAAATCAATCCTTTTTTTAAGCAGAAATCAAATAGAATCTGCCAGGAAAAATGTTTTACCAAAAACAAAAGAGAGTGTTGAGCGCGCGTGCGTGTATAGAAATGTTGAGTGAGTGTGTGTGTGTGTGTGTGTGTGTGTGTGTGTGGTGTGTGTGTGTGTGTGTGTGTGTGTGTGTGTGTGTGTGTGTGTGTGTGTGTGTGTGTGTGTGTGTGTGTGTGTGTGTGTGTGTGTGTGTGTGTGAATACAATAATGCACTTAATTAATAATACTGTATGTTTATTTTTATAATTTATAATATTTAATAATTTATTTATAACCTAAGTAATTAATACTAGTAGTTGACCTGAAGGAGAATGTTTGTGGTTTTTTACCAACATACACTGATAATTTTTACAATGTGTTATGTTATCGCAGTTGTGTAATGTTGTGTTTCTTTAGTTATGACACTGAACATTTATTAACAATAATATATATTTTAAGTCTTATCTTCTTTGGTGTCTCTGTTAATTAGTTCAGTCCCTGCTTCAATTTTATCATCGTCAGACAAGCATTTGTTTTGTTTTATTTTCATAAGCAAATCCTACCTGACTATCCCTTTTTGCTCTCTGTATGCTACAATGTCCGTTACAATATTCTTGAAAAAGTCGTCCGTCTCGTTTCCTATCGGTTCAAAACGCAACAGCTTGTCAACTTCAGGCATCGTGAGGGCAAGCAGTTGTTTTATGAATTTAGACAGAGGAGGTCTCTGAAATATTTTCTTTCCGTTTTGTCTAAACTCAGAGTCGGGATTTCTGATGGAGTTTGATTCCAACCCGAAAGCGCAACTCGAAATTACGTCCGTCGTAAATCTTCCAATAAAATCTTTGACGTCGGTTTCCTCATCTCGTTCGGCTACGGGGTTCAGTGTTTTCCTCAGTTCCTCCGCACACGCTTCCATCAGGTGAAACATCATTTTCATTTTTCCTGAAGTAAAAGCTGGTGAAAGTTTTGTTCTCATGTTCCTCCACTGTTCGCCTTCAATAAAGAACAATGTTCTATTAACAGGAGTCAACAACTCGGGGTCCGTGAAACCTCGGTCTTTGAAATAGTGAAAGTCTTTCACCAAGATGTGTTTAATTACATCTGGATCTCATAACAGTAGGTATGTAGTGTTTAGCTGATAAGCGCCGATAAATTTTGCATCTTTAAATTTATTGTACCTATATGTTTTGATAATGTTCACCAAAGGGAATTGTGTGAAATAGAAAGTCTTTTTCCGTACCGAACGGAAAGTGAGGCTCAACATAGGGTACTTATCTATTCTTCCAGTAGACGTAATTCGATGTACAATATTTGTACGCCAATCACAAAAGAAGAAGTCACGCGAATATCAATTCCACATACATCACTTCAAATAGAGACACTACTTCGTATCTGCAACAGACAAACGATAATTAATTATTAAACGTTTTGTTTCTGTTAAGGGCACTTAAACGTATTAGCACAACACCAATAGTCAATGTATATTGAAGACATACATTATGAATAGCCATACATTTACGATAATAGCATACAGATGTAATACTAAATTACTTTTGTTATAAATTCAGCATAAATTAATTGACATATTTTAATTTATGTGTATTTTCTCTTTTTAATTAATTAAGCCCCACTTTTGTTGTGGTGCCAATGTAATACTAAATTTTGCCCGACGTTGTGTGCGTCAATGTAATAATAAAATATGCCCCTCAGTTCCGGAGCGCCAATTTAATAATAAAATATTTTATATGCTCTTTATCTCAGGGTAAAATATAAATAAATGCTCAAATTTTCTTATAAATTGTTCTTCAATTTATTACAATTAGCTATGATTGATTATCATACTTTATCATTTATATATGAACTATATAAATTCTAATCAAAATATAAACATATTCATTTTCATAAATCTTATTTCATTACTCATATTCATAGCTCTAATAATTTAAATATTGTAATTCTTATTCAAAGACAAAACTTTTAATAATAATTTTCTTAAATTATTATATATTACGACATTGTTAATTATTGATCTGGATTCATTTAAAATCGGTGCTTATAGATGAACTTAATTTCCATAATTTCCTAATATGATTTAATTTTGTTCTAAATAAAATTTTATCTTAATCCTTTAATTAAATCTTATGAGTTCTTTAAGTGAACAGACAGTGGACCTAATACTAATTATGGCATGGAAATTTTACTTGTGGTATGTATACAAATCTGGTAGCAGTTCATATTGTGTGGTTGTCATGTTGATCGTCTGGCGTGTCTGCGATATTTCCCTCTGGATTAGCAGATTGTAACGTGGTCTCCTTTGAGTCACAAGACACTGCACAACACCAAACTTCACTCTCTCAAATTAGTTCGCGTTAATTGTTATTATAGTTATTCGCTTCTACAGCCATTATTAATTATTATTTATTAACTGCGTTATGGTTTGAATCACTGTTGTTACGGGTTTAGTTCGTTTCGAAATCGTACTCGATGATGAAGTTATTGTTGCGTATTCGCACAACTAAATCACAGCGTTATTTAATTATCATTTGTGTTGTATTAATTCACTTGTACATCACTAGTAAAATTACAGTTTTTCTCCTTACCGAAATCTGTTCTAGTACGAGCTTACTTTTCTAACCATCGTACCGAATTTCTCTAAGTCCAATAACTATGGGAATCTCGGTCGCGGACTTACACTCCCGTTTCCGTCAAAATTTTTAGTTAAACTCCCCGAGCGCGCCTTTCTCGCGTCCCTATATCGAATTCCATATTTCTCCCACTTACTTCCGATTTTTCTAACGCTGTTTTCCAATTGGTTCTACTTTACGACTCTTCAGATTTAGAGACCACCTATTTTTCCGAAAGAACTTCTCTGATAGGCCTTTGGATTCCCACCAGATTCCTTCCCTAGGTCACTACACTGAGGTCGTTGTCGCTGCTAGATACTGTAGCAATAATTCTTGCCTGTCACTTTTTTGGAGTAAACAAAACAACCCTTAACTTTCTCGTCAAGTATTGTTTTCGTGCATTTGGTTGTTCTAATGGCATCAACTATTGTTACTTACAGGCCTTACCAAACTTCCTTTCAACACTTCTTGCTTGTGTTCGGACATTACTCCCAGCTTTCTCTCTTCTCAGTAAGGTCGAAGTCCTGTCGCTGACCGTTTGAGTCTTTCAATAACATATACCCTTTTTTTGGTTTCGCTATATGTAGCTGGCGTGTATATGTATTCTGGTCTATTGTTAATACCTACAGCTGCTCTTCAAATGAGTTCGTTTACTTCTGTGCCCTTTTTTCTACGGATTTGAGGTAGTTGTCAAAGTTTAACGTTTCTTAGTATGGAGAGCGATGAACTCAGCCTATTTGCCGTGAGCGTGTTGGGGCTGATATATGATTTTATTGCCTGTCAGTCACCTCTGCGTTTCACACAACAATTCCCTGTTACGGCGCTTAAAGATACATCTCTACTCAAAATAAGAAATTTTCAAAATTTCTGATTTTGGTGTTATATCGTCCCCGAAATTTGTCGCTTTGGATGGATTTCATACATCTAAAAGAGATTCAAATTTCTGCGCCTTGTCATCGAGGTTTAACATGACGAAATGCATACATTTTATATTCCTAGTATTGGCTCATCATCCGTTGGACGTAGTGTAATGGATTTGCTACCTGTAGTGACCCACTGCGGGCTGTTTATTATGTAATGTAAACAGTACCCCAGGACCCTTTTCCAAAACACTTTCGCTTTCCGTTTTTAAATGAATCCGTTACATATATCTTTTAACTTTCTTTTTTTTACAACCCTTACTTAACATATAATTATACTTACAAACTAATCTTTAGACATTAAATTTAAACTCGTCATTCTGCATCAATTTAAAACAATTCCTTACATATCCCTTACAGGACCTAGAATATTTACAAAATTAATTTAGCAAGTTTTATTCAATGCTAGCATCATTTATCATATCAATAAATTTTATATTTCTGTAAAATAATTTTTAGAATTCTCTATTTTCATTGTACACTTTTAACACATGTTAATCATTATGTTAACCTTTAATTTAACTATTCATTACTATATTCACATTGATTCACTCTATATTACCTTACAGTAATTATAAAATACTAATTACTATCAAAATTGTTACTAATTCACCAATTACATCTTGCTATTCTAATAATATTATAGATTTCAATGACATAAATTAATCAAGTTTTCTACAATAATTCGCTATTAATGTCCCTTGATAGTCCATCTTTTACTTATTGTAACTTTTCAATCATTTCATTATTTAATTGAATTTTAAGAGTCTTGCATCACATATATATGTATATATCACTATTCTAATTTTATTGATTGTTCTCATTCAGTTGTTATATTAAACACATATATTAAACAATCTTATTCTAACCATATTAATTGTCCTTACACTTGCATTCGTTTAACATATCTATATATATATATCTTGTCTATGTACTTATGTTAACATAATTATCGCTAACATTTACAGTTCACAGTTCGTTATCATGAAGATAAAAAGTACTACTACACTTGTTAGTATTTTACTTCATCGTTTATACAATTATACAATTATCATTTTAGTTTAATTAATGTTAAAATTATTACAATTTATTTAATACTCTATTGCGTCTTACAATTGTTTTATAATTCATAACTTTTCACTGGTGTCAACTAAGAATCTGAATGATACTTTTTTCGCGATCATATCAGGATAGTGAACGTCAGGACCCGGTTCTTCTTTCCCTTCTTCACATTCTTGTCTATGCCGTTTCATTTTACTGGCATTGGTTTTCATTTACCATTTACTTTATTTTATTCTTATTATATTCATATCTCTTTATCTTCTTCGGTTAATGTATTCTTACACAGCCAATCTTATCTAAGGTATTTCACCCAATATTATCTAACTTAACTATTAAATTTTCGGACACTCTTAAGATTGTTTTCTTTAATCCGTTACATTTAATTACTTTTAATTTCCTATTTGTGGAGACATAGTTGTACGTTTTAAGTCAGTGCCGTTACAACACATTTTGTTGGTAAATAGTAACACTTACCCTGCAGGCGGCCGTTGACATCTAAAGAATTTATGAACTCTCTCTCTCTCACTCTCTCTCTTTCTCTCTCTCTTTTACGGTGTGTTGAAAGTGGATCTTCCCATCCCGTTCGACAACTTTCCCCGGTCATATTACCATTATTTATGTACGCGCTGAGTTTTTTTTGTCGTTTCTTCTTTTCAACCCTCTTACAAATACGTTTTTTGACAGCTTGTGGCGTTTTAATTATTTTCGTTTTCCTGTCCGCGTACTCACATAATAAGGTTTTATTTTCAAAACTTCTAAGAAATCTCATCTTCATCGCTTGAAATCTTCCTTTCGTTCTCGTACCAATCTTCACAATATTCTTGAATGGTCCAGCAAATTTCATCCTTTTCTTCTTTCGTGCTAATGCAGTTCGCCTTTGATAATCATCAGAACTGTTTTTCATCTTCTTACTCTCATTTGGTTTGGTTCCAAAATTTTTACGCACCTCACCAGTCCTACTTCTAATTTTTCTATCAGTACTGGTAACATTAACTGTAGTATTCAATTTTTTCTTTTTAGTTCTCTGCTTTTCTTCAGCTTCCGTGTTAGCTAACTCAATTCTCAGGTGGTAACCCTCATACACATTACCATTTGCTTCCATAGCACGATATGCACTATTTTCATCAGTAAAACGTACATATGCATGGATATTTGTTCTGTCTTTATGAAACTCTTTCTTAATGATAGTACGTCTTTTGGGAAGCCGTGGATCATATATTGCAGCGTATCGCAATCTCGTATTTACAATCGTACCAAACTTTCTGAAATATTTGATAATTTTCTTTTTTGTAATTGTGTTTGGTAAGTTGCCAACAAACACAGTACAAGTGTCTTTATCACCTTCATATCTACCACTAATAATTGTAGATCTTTCTTTTGATCTTGAGATATGATGTTCAGACAATGCTTTAGTTGTTAAACATTGATACTCGGTGTCAATTTGATCCATAGTATTTCCATCTAATTTGTTTTCTTCCATTTTTTCTGATTGTTTTTGTAAATCAGTACCCACCTGGTGGTTTTGTCCTCGTAAATCTCTTCTCATTAACTCTATTTCTTTGTCTAATTTCTCGACGAGTTGTTTACCTTTCTCTTCATTCTGTTTTTTCGTTTCTTCAATTTTCCTTATTGTCTCTTCATGTAGCCTTTTCATTTCTTCATTCTGTTGTCTTTGTTTTTCATCTCTCTTCCTTTCCGATTCTTCATTTTGCTTTTTCGATTCTTCAAATTGTTTTTTCGATTCTTCAAATTGTTGTTTCATCAATGCCATTAACATTTGAAAATTTGCTTCAGATGACTGCGACTGTGATTGCGGTCCCCGGGCGCCATTCTCTTCACTCGTTGCAGAGCTCTCTTCATTCACCACATTTCTGTCCTCAGATTGCTCCATCCCCATCTGATTGTTAATTTCGACTACCTCGGAAATTATTTCCCCTGTCGCCATTTTTGCCTTTCGTCGGGTTATCATTCAGATACTTATCGACAAATAACAATAATAACGTTCTTATTCTACAGTATTAACATTTACTTATTTAACTTAGTCTATCTCTAACCACTGTCTGTCACTGCCCTAGCCTAATTTCTTTAATTAAGCCGTGCGGTGCGGCGCCAATTGTAATACTAAATTACTTTTGTTATAAATTCAGCATAAATTAATTGACATATTTTAATTTATGTGTATTTTCTCTTTTTAATTAATTAAGCCCCACTTTTGTTGTGGTGCCAATGTAATACTAAATTTTGCCCGACGTTGTGTGCGTCAATGTAATAATAAAATATGCCCCTCAGTTCCGGAGCGCCAATTTAATAATAAAATATTTTATATGCTCTTTATCTCAGGGTAAAATATAAATAAATGCTCAAATTTTCTTATAAATTGTTCTTCAATTTATTACAATTAGCTATGATTGATTATCATACTTTATCATTTATATATGAACTATATAAATTCTAATCAAAATATAAACATATTCATTTTCATAAATCTTATTTCATTACTCATATTCATAGCTCTAATAATTTAAATATTGTAATTCTTATTCAAAGACAAAACTTTTAATAATAATTTTCTTAAATTATTATATATTACGACATTGTTAATTATTGATCTGGATTCATTTAAAATCGGTGCTTATAGATGAACTTAATTTCCATAATTTCCTAATATGATTTAATTTTGTTCTAAATAAAATTTTATCTTAATCCTTTAATTAAATCTTATGAGTTCTTTAAGTGAACAGACAGTGGACCTAATACTAATTATGGCATGGAAATTTTACTTGTGGTATGTATACAAATCTGGTAGCAGTTCATATTGTGTGGTTGTCATGTTGATCGTCTGGCGTGTCTGCGATATTTCCCTCTGGATTAGCAGATTGTAACGTGGTCTCCTTTGAGTCACAAGACACTGCACAACACCAAACTTCACTCTCTCAAATTAGTTCGCGTTAATTGTTATTATAGTTATTCGCTTCTACAGCCATTATTAATTATTATTTATTAACTGCGTTATGGTTTGAATCACTGTTGTTACGGGTTTAGTTCGTTTCGAAATCGTACTCGATGATGAAGTTATTGTTGCGTATTCGCACAACTAAATCACAGCGTTATTTAATTATCATTTGTGTTGTATTAATTCACTTGTACATCACTAGTAAAATTACAGTTTTTCTCCTTACCGAAATCTGTTCTAGTACGAGCTTACTTTTCTAACCATCGTACCGAATTTCTCTAAGTCCAATAACTATGGGAATCTCGGTCGCGGACTTACACTCCCGTTTCCGTCAAAATTTTTAGTTAAACTCCCCGAGCGCGCCTTTCTCGCGTCCCTATATCGAATTCCATATTTCTCCCACTTACTTCCGATTTTTCTAACGCTGTTTTCCAATTGGTTCTACTTTACGACTCTTCAGATTTAGAGACCACCTATTTTTCCGAAAGAACTTCTCTGATAGGCCTTTGGATTCCCACCAGATTCCTTCCCTAGGTCACTACACTGAGGTCGTTGTCGCTGCTAGATACTGTAGCAATAATTCTTGCCTGTCACTTTTTTGGAGTAAACAAAACAACCCTTAACTTTCTCGTCAAGTATTGTTTTCGTGCATTTGGTTGTTCTAATGGCATCAACTATTGTTACTTACAGGCCTTACCAAACTTCCTTTCAACACTTCTTGCTTGTGTTCGGACATTACTCCCAGCTTTCTCTCTTCTCAGTAAGGTCGAAGTCCTGTCGCTGACCGTTTGAGTCTTTCAATAACATATACCCTTTTTTTGGTTTCGCTATATGTAGCTGGCGTGTATATGTATTCTGGTCTATTGTTAATACCTACAGCTGCTCTTCAAATGAGTTCGTTTACTTCTGTGCCCTTTTTTCTACGGATTTGAGGTAGTTGTCAAAGTTTAACGTTTCTTAGTATGGAGAGCGATGAACTCAGCCTATTTGCCGTGAGCGTGTTGGGGCTGATATATGATTTTATTGCCTGTAAGTCACCTCTGCGTTTCACACAACAATTCCCTGTTACGGCGCTTAAAGATACATCTCTACTCAAAATAAGAAATTTTCAAAATTTCTGATTTTGGTGTTATACAGATTATCTGGATTTGTTGGATACTTTCTAAACTTCGATTTGTTTGTGTGCCTGGGCTGCGGTGTGTATGCGAGCGTGCGAATTTGTACGGGAAATAGTATTGAATTCCTGAGAAATATAGTATTTGTTTTAATAGTTACAGTACATTGCTACTCGTAGTTTGCGATAATACAGCTATATTATTTTCTCCGTACATTCATTAGGCGATTCGCGTCTTCCGGTCACCAAAACAGAAAAGTAAAGATTCTGCATCCGGGATAGACCACAGGATCTCCGAGAGGCCGCTTCCTTTCGGGTTTATAAAGAAGCAATTAGTCAGGCAACTTTTCAGCCGTCATTCGCTCTACAGGAGGCGTGCCCAGCTAATGGGCGGATAGCAATTGGTGGGTAGCGCAAGTCACATCACATATCGTGGACGTCTGTGAACAAGGCTACGCCAAATTATCAATCCCGAACAGAGACGTCAGCACTGTCAGTGTATGAACGTGTGGTTCGTTTCACATTCGCACCTAATATAAGCCACATATGTCCAATAACGTTTCTCTGATATAGAGAATAAATGCCGCCATCAAATATGCAGCACTCGGTCCTCCTTGGATTCGTTTCCCGAACGCTGGGAAGTAGTCACTCTGATTTTAAAACATGGGCAGGTCAGGTTGTTAACGGTAGAGGAAGCAACTCTGCCCAGGATAAAGCCGCCGAAATAGAATTCAGGGTCCTCCAGGTTGGGGGCCGGTGTTACGAAGGTCCGAGAAACAATCAATGTAAATTTTTTGAGTCAGAAAAGGAAAAGTCCGTTATTATCTGTTAATAAAAGTATAGATACTGTATAGTAAAATCATCTGTTAGATAGGCAGAAAGTTTGTCAAGGAGGATTGCAACATTATATATAATGTGAAATTAATTAATAATAAATTTGACTAAAATGCATTATTAGAGAGACAAATTTCTGAGTATTGGTAAAATAATGTTAAATAAAACCGATATAAATACTGTTATTTACAAATATATTTACATACGTTTATGTTAACTATTTATATGAATCATGCAGTAGGCCTATGGCATGCAGTGCATCAAAAAGTCGAACACGAGGATGTCATACTGTTAGCTGTAGTTTCTCTCTTATTATTACGTATTATTACAAAAGTTTCTAGAAACACACAAACACTTGGTAAGTTGCACGATTTATTCTTCTGTGACAATCTTTTAAGCCTATTAAGCTATTCTCAAAGAGCTGCTAAGAACAAATAAATACAAAGGATTTGTAGGATGGTGCCCATGTGTTAAGGATGTGTAAATTGACATGTGTATGGGGTGTGTATATGTTGGAGGGGGTGGAGAGGCTAGAACATTGGAGGTCAAGTGACTGTAAAAGATAAATATAATGGGAGAGCAAAAGCTAAAAAATAATTAAACTAAATAACAGTTTCTTATAAAGGAGATACAAAGAATTTACTTTGTTCGTTTGTTAAATTTTTATTACTTTTAATTGCTTTCCTAATTTCTAAAATTTCTAATAAATCCATTTTTTTACCTTTCTGTACGCTGTACAGTAGACTGTGTTTTTGGTGTATATGAAGTGGTCGTGTTTTAAGCAAAGATCTGCAAAACCTGTGTTGGCTGTATTATTTAAAATCTCTCTCTTATGTTCAGAAAATGACCTGTTTCAGAGCATGGTCACGTTGTACTATATAAACAGCATCGCATTGTGCACAGTGTATTTGATAAATTCCATTTTTCCTGTAAGTTCCTTTTGAGGAGGCTGGATTGTTCCGAAACATCAGAGACCTTCCGAAAGTGCATTGTTCTCATTACGTTTCTTAACGTTATCAAATATAGTAAATTACAACAAGTGTTAGTATGGCACCGCTCTTGATTATCTCTTCAGTTTGAACCTGCCAAGTCGGTGATCTACAATAATAAAAGTATGTCGTCATTTTTTAGTCAAACAGATCGTAGTAATGTATAGAGGAAAGAGATGATTCAGGAGACAAAAATATAAGAAGTGTCATGTACCACAACAAGTTGAACGCTGGGAAATAGATAGAAGACAGAAATGATATAAATCTGCAAAACGTGGTCATCTACTAGCAGAGTGTTGGGAGAATACAATAGAGAGAGAAGTTCCTGAACGCACAAATCGGATAAATAATGCTCCTGAACACTATTCCACTCTTTATAAGACCAGTGGATTGTCGAAGCATACAATTCAGAGAAACATAACACATTTACAGTTGACATGGGCAAAACCGTTTCCATTGAGCGCCCTGATATAGTCAGTCACCTTCATCCTCAACTGATTTCTTTTGCCATTTGGACTGCAACTGCAACGTTGATAAAGAGTTAGGAAAGGGCGACGAACGGCGAAGTGATTCTTAACACGGTCATTATGATTGCCGAAGGGTTCGTAGTGGACTTAAGAGGGAATATTCTAATGCTCGGCCAAGAGAATATAACATTGTTACGGCTGAAATGATAGGATGAACCAGCCATTCGATCAAGTAAGTAACGGTGGCCGAAGAAGGACGACAGAAGTGATTGAAAAATCACCTATGGTCGTCACGGTACAATTGTTTGTTTCGATCATGCTTGGTCCTGGGTTAAAGGAAGCGTTCGTAAGAGAACTCGATGGAGAGAAAGAATTGGTTGCAAGTAAACAAGACTACGAGCGAGAAGGAAAGATACACCGGAAATACAGAGGAAAGGCGAGTTATGATATGAGATGCCACTTGTTGAAGAAAATGTTACAAAAGAATTTGAAAACGAACTGAAAAAGCAAAAATGGAATCAAAGAAGATGTGTTGCAAGTAATTGTGAAAGTGCTCTGAAAGTGTAAAGACGAATTTAACAGTCAATATTGAAGAACGAACGCAAGAGAATTTGCTGGTTTTTGGCGAGCATGACTGTGGAGTGGGGCAATACTACGCTGAGGAGATAGCGACCAAGTACGGCTACTTGATGCTTGTCACATGAGGTGGAGCTACAGAATCCTTAAATTCTTAATACCTTAAATCCTTCAAGGTACCCCTTGTAAACGATAGGTCGTTTATTCTACCGGCATCCACGCCATTTGCGCCAGTTGCGTTTAGTGTAAAGGTATTGTTGTGTTACTTTGTGCAAACTCTAATAACAAGCATTCTATACCAATATCTTGTTTATTCTTAACTGTCAGTAAAGGTGTAATTAGCGGTTTCGTCTGGTGTCAGTTATTCTGTTTCCACTGTACAACACGACGATCCGTGCGATTGTAACTATTTTTTCGAGGGTAAAAATGTTTTGTCCATTAGATACTTAGGGATATTAACAGTCGTAGGTAGAACATGTTTTATCTTCTATTGAACTAGTCCAATTTTTAATATAATTGTAACTGACATGTTTAAGCTATTAACAACATTTCTTATACAATTGCGTTCAGAAAATTGTGACACATTGTCACCAAAGTACGGCCATGCTCCCGCGCTCACTCTCTCTCTCTTTCTCTCTCCCTCTCCCTCACCGTCACTCTCTCTCTCTCTCTCTCTCTCTCTCTCTCTCACACACACACACACACACACACACACACACACACTCCTCATACATTCATTTATCTATGCAATATTTCATAACGTTTTCCTTGCCTATGATTTTTAATAATTAAATCAAGTTTTTTTACAACACGTTTTTAAATTATGTTATGAGGCCAACTGAAATATGTAATAATATACATATTATAATATAATTTGTGATGTTTTCAATTTGTTTCTTCTGCAAGTAGATAATATTGTATATTCTTTTTAACACCTGACGCACGTTTCACTGAAAAATATCAGTATCATCAGAGGTATCTAAGTGAATTAATAACAATCGAAATAATTCTATTAATATAAAATTAACGAATAATCGAATTTGTATCGATTGTAATGTAAAATAAAATAACTGATAATCGATTTAGGTCGATTAGTTAACGATTGTTTTAATGTTTATTTTCTTCAGCAGCTGTTTTCTCGGTTATATTTGAAATTTTGTTTATATTTTATTCATTTTTATTTTTATTTTTTAGTAAATTTATAATTTAAATAGATCGTCTTGTTTTGTTTTTATTTGGGTTTGTTCTTTAATTAATAAATTATTGTTATTGTGTTTGTAAATGTTAAGATTTTCTCAAATATTCATTTTTTGATCTTTTTGTATGTTTTTAATTAATTTTATATTTTCAATGTTTAGAAACTGGTGGTTATTATTTAGACAATGTGTGGCTAAATTAGATTTTTAAATATTTGGTTTTAAATATGCATTGCGGTGTTGAACGAATCTATCTCGTAGTTTTTTCTTCGTCTGGCCCACGTAAAATTTATTACAATCTGGACATTCTATTTTATATATTCCATTTTTATTGTGAGTATTGGATTTAGTTTTAGGTTTTATTTATTAAAAATTATATTATCTGTATTATAAGATATTTTTAAATTAGTATCTTTAAATATTTTATTTAGTTTTTGAGTTATATTTCCGTAATAAGTGAAGGTTGTATATTTTATATTATTATTAATAGATGAATTTTTAAACGCAGTGTTTTTAGGAATTTTATTAGTGATTTTATGTTTAATTTTATTTTCTAATTTATTAATAGTTTTTATTTTGTATCCATTTTTAACTGCTATTTGTTGGATAATTTTTCTTTCTTTGTTTCTTTCCGTGTTATTTAATGGGATCCTAAGCATTCGGTAAATCATGGAATTAAATACTGCCATTTTGTGTTGGGGAGGATGATTAGAAGTATTTGGTATTACTAAGTCAGTTTGAGAAGGTTTCCTGTATATTGCGTATTCAAAATTTGTTTCATTTTTCTTTATTGTTAAGTCTAAATAATTTAATTTATTATTAGATTCTTCTTCTAACGAGAATTTTATTTTAGAATGTAAATTATTTATGGAGTTGAATATTTTATTTATATTTATACCATTGTTTTGGGAAATGTACAGAGTGTCATCAACGTATCTAAAATGACATCCTAATGGGTCGTTTAATTTTATTATATTTATTATTTGTTCGTCGAGTTTTTGTAGGAAGATTTCTGATATGATAGCGGAGGTTGGGGCTCCCATAGCAAGGCCATCTGTTTGGTAGTACAATTTCTTGTTGTATTGAAAATAATTTTGATTTAAAATTATTTTTAAAGTATTAGTTAACTGTTTAATGTATGTGTTATTTTCGTTATTTGTTTTCAGATTATTTATTATAATATTTATAGTTTCTTCAATTGGAATGTTTGTATACATGTTTGATATGTCGAATGAATATAATTTTGTATTTCTGTTTACTTCTACGTTTATTAGTTGTTCCGTGAGTTCGATACTATTTTTTATATTGTGTTTTGCTGGAAGTTCAATTTTATGTTTTAAGATTTGAGTTAGTAATTTTGATATTTTATAATTTGGTGCGGTCCTAGCGTTTATTAAATGTCTGATAGGTTTATTGATTTTGTGTAATTTTATTAAAGAATTTAATTTTGGTCCACAAGGATTATCCATTTTATATTTAAAGGAGTCTTTAGGATTTATGATTTGGTTACTATTTTTTAGTATATTTGTTATTTGTGTTTGATATTTATTTTTGGGATCTTTTTTTAATGGTATGCAATTATTATTAACTATAAATTCTTCTGTTTTATGGTCTAAATCTTTCTGAGAAATTATTATTGTACTATTACTCTTATCAGCTTTGGTTAAAGTGAGGTTATTTGTCGTTAGTTTCTGTTTTACCTTGTTAATGGTTTTATTTTGTTTATTTTTATTTTTAATATGATGATTTTGGTTACTATATTTTTTGATATATTTTATTATTTCCATTGAGGCTTCTGTTCTTATTTTATTTTGTTTTTCTTGTTCTACATTATTAATTGCGTTTTCAGTTTCGACTATGATATTATCTATTACATATTTGTTTACATTTTTAAGATTTGTTTTGTTTGATGATTCTAGGGTAGCTATTTCGTTTTCCGTGAATTTAATATTAGATAAATTACGAATTTTGGGCAAAAAGTGTGGTTATTATTTAATGTGTGTAAATTTTGGTTATCTTCTTTAGGTGTACTATTTATTAGTAGATTTTTAAGTTTTTTATTGATTGTGTTAAATTTAATTGTTTTGTGTTTATTTAGTATTTTAAGCATATTAATAAATTTATTATTCCATGTATGATAATCAAGTGGGTTTGCTAAAAGAAGATGTAAATTAATTAATTGTTTATTAATGTAGTCGATTTTTCTGTAATTATTTGATATTTCGTCTTTAATCCATTTACATTGGGCTTGAGTAATATATTTGCTTAATTTATTGTTATTGTTGTTTTTTACTATTATTTTTGTGTATTTTGGAAAAATATTAAGGTGTAGGCATTTTTTAAAAAATATATGTTTCCAAAACAATTAATTAATTGATTTTTACGTTTACTAAATTGGTTATAGGAATGAGTTACATCACCTTAAAACTAAATAAAATATTTAAATATACTAATTTAAAAATATCTTATAATACAGATAATATAATTTTTAATAAAATAAAACCTAAAACTAAATCCAATACTCACAATAAAAATGGAATATATAAAATAGAATGTCCAGATTGTAATAAATTTTACGTGGGCCAGACGAAGAAAAAACTACGAGATAGATTCGTTCAACACCGCAATGCATATTTAAAACCAAATATTTATAAATCTAATTTAGCCACACATTGTCTAAATAATAACCACCAGTTTCCAAACATTGAAAATATAAAATTAATTAAAAACATACAAAAATATCAAAAAATGAATATTTGAGAAAATCTTAACATTTACAAACACAATAACAATAATTTATTAATTAAAGAACAAACCCAAATAAAAACAAAACAAGACGATCTATTTAAAATTATAAATTTACTAAAAAATAAAAATAAAAGTGAATAAAATATAAACAAAATTTCAAATATAACCGAGAAAACAGCTGCTGAAGAAAATAAAATTATAACAATCGTTAACTAATCGACCTAAATCGATTATCAGTTATTTTATTTTACATTAAAATCGATACAAATTCGATTATTCGTTAATTTTGTATTAATAGAATTATTTCGGTTGTTATTAATTCACTTAGTAACCTCTGATGATACTGATATTTTTCAGTGAAACGTGCGTCAGGTGTTAAAAAGAATATACAATATTATCTACTTGCAGAAGAAACAAATTGAAAACATCACAAATTATATAATTACTGCAAGAAATATCGAGTTACTTATATAGAAAATGATGGATATTATAATATGCATTGTAATTTTGTATTATATACTATAACACTGTATCTTTGTGTATACAGGTTGCAAATACAAATTTATTTTAAATTAATGTAATTTATATGTGTGTATAAATGTGTGTTATATAACATAACGAATTCAACTTAATTTATTGAATTGATTTCATGAGTGTAGTCGTAATAAGAAGATGATACGTTAAGTTTAAAATTGTGCCATAATTTATTTATTAAACAAAATCTTTCATATCGCATATTAAACATTGACTCATTATTATATCGTTTGTACGAAGTTTTCGTACATAACTTATTGCTAACAAGTTACATACACAAGTTATACACAAATCTTATTATCTAATTTTAATTACTTTAAATTTGTATTTTGCTCTCGGCTTACTCACGGTGTGCTCATCTTTTTGCAATTGCTGATTCATTAGCTTCAAAAATAAATTTTCGTCTATTTGAATTTCTTTTATATTACTTTGTTTTAACTTTCTACTGCATATGCATTCTCCATTACCATCAAAGACTTTACTAATTACGTTAATTCAATAATTAAATATTTCTCTTATCATTTACGTTACTAATTACTAAATTTGATACAAGAAATATTATTCTAATTTTTATTCTGCTTTTACATTTATGGATAATTTATTTATTTTAATACTGGTTGAATGTTTTTCATTCCAACTTTAATTTGTGTCTTTCAAATGTCTATCATTACAATGGTTTTTTATCACCTCGTTTGACATGGTTATTCATCCTGTACGTCCTCCTTTGGTTCTCTGGTCGGATCCTCCGTGTCCTTTTGGTCCGTGCTCTTTTGGTCCTCTGGTCGTGTCCTCCTGCATGTGTTGACTAATAGTCGTCTCGCCTCACGTCATATGCTGCCGGTGTGTCCGTAGACCTCATCGTATGTATTCTGCAGCTCTAGTAGGACATCTAGTTTTGTCCTGTGTCTCTCATTATAGAAGTGAATTGGCGTAGTCGACTGACATACCCTCCTGCGGCAACGGTTGAATCGAGAAGAAGAAACTTTATTAGCGCGACCTGGTATTTATAGTCAGGTCGTGCAAAAATTCTTGTCTGAACAATATTTGACCTGTCAGATTCTGTCGAGCGTCACTTTCCCCACTCTGGTTCAAGTCAAAATTTTCGCCTATTTTCGCGAATTTCGAAGTTTGTTTCACATCACTCGGTGCTCAATCGATCACTGTTTTTTTATATGATTACTATACGTAAATTGCACTTATTTATGGTAATCACAAAAAGAGTTATTCATTTTTTACGTATAGTAATTGCACTTTTCGTCACATCGATACGGTTTTTTAACACTTTATTCACATATAATTTCTACACACTTTGGTTTCTTTTTTTTATCCTAACGTACAAAATTTTTTTATAATAAAAATAAAACTTATAACTATTCTAATTGGTAATGGTTGGTTACATTTCAGGAACGGATAGGTTTCACACACACACCAACAAATTACGCGCGTACACAACGCTAGCGACAGGTGTGTCGAAAATGCATGTCCCTGCATGAATTCTGCGCTCCCTATTTTTACTACGATCCAGCTTATGCAATCTGAATCATGTTTATTAATTCATATTTATTTATTTTTATTATTTATTTCATTTATTTTGGCAATGCACAGTACCGTTAATGTTTGTACTGTTGCAATGCATACTGAATTATTTTAAAAAGGATACGTATTGTATTCTACTCTGATTAGTGACACAGGAAAACAAAAGAAATATTTAGGTTATGTACGCAAAACCTGTATTTTAGATTTCGAATTACAGAAAGTAATTACGTAAAGTAATAAAATTTAAATCTGGTATAGCTGTTACGTCAATAAGCAAAGAATGTAACAACTTACAGAAATCAAACGACACATTCTTTTCAACGAAACCACTACCAATGCCCATGACTACATAACAAATGAATTTATACTGATTCATCTGCTCATGCACCGCCTAGGGTCAACAAATACATTTGGGGTCTTAAGGGGCACTCGTCACGAGTGTGTACACGTGACTGTGTAATTGGAGAAGTGGTTTAGTTTTCCTGTTTACTTGTGTTACCATAGCCGTGTCAAACCAGAAGTATCTAAGTTACGATTTATCTTAAAGAATTAAAGATTTAATTTTTAAATAAAAAATTAGCGTGACATAACTGCTAGTAAGACTTTCATAATGTTTTACTTTCTTGCTTAGTGTCCACTTAAAATGCATCAGCTCTACTCTTGACCTAATATTAAAATTAAAATTTCTTATAAAACTGGGTTCAGAAGCGTATTATACGTATATTGTACAGATTTATAGTGAAGGCAAATTTCTTTATTACATAATATTCATATTAGAAATCTGCCACAAAGCAGTATAAAATACTAATGTATGTATGTAAAAAAATCGCGTTTTATATGCTTAATTCCAACAGGTATCAGATGTATGTATAACGTGCTACATAAAAAATTAAATACATTACAAAAGGCACGAGTTTATTCATTATACATACAATTACATTTAGTTGAAATAATTATAAATATAAATATAAAAGCGTTTATCGTATAAGTATAAACTTTTAATTTTAATATATTAAAATTGAAAATGGCGATCCTTTCAGTTTATCGCCAATGTCCGGCAGACCTAAATATTTTTCCAAATATTGAGTCAATACTTTTCCAAATTTGTCGTGTTTACTTGCCGAACTGCTACTTGTCATGTTCCCGACTAGACCTTGATTCTGGACGATTGACATTAGGACGATTGATTCTGGTCTTGGTTCAGTACTTTAAAATGGTGGAAACACTGAAAGGCCTAGTTTGGATCATGAAAAGTAGCAGTTCAGCAACTAAATACGACAAAGTTGGAATTACAGATACTGCTAATTCAAACAACAAGATGATCAATTTTTCATCATTTTTTGTACTTTGAAACGTGAAAAAATAATTTTGTACGATTTGGAACATAGGCTCTACTTATGGAATTTGAAACAATATTTTCCCCTATAAGTTTGTTAAGGTGGCATTAATATGGAAAATATGAAAATTTGTCAAAAGCTTGTTTTCTATGTTTTTCAACTAATAATTGTTCACAGAATATGCATGCAAATTTTTTTCGCTAAATTCTAAGTTTTACACTGTCTTTGAGGCATGTAAATTTTAAAATACTACGCGTTTAAATGTCTGGGCCCGAGAGCCTCACACATTTTTACAGGTCTTGATATTTTATGATTGTGAATCGAAACACGGTTTGAGGTACATGAAGTTTATTGGTGGTGGTGACAGCAGAGGCTACAAAGCTGTCACTGAAATGAAGCCATATCCGAACACAGAAATAACAAAATTACAGTCAATTGGACATATCCACAAAAGGATGGGTATGAAGGGAAAAAACTTGATGATGACAGGGGCTTATAAGGAAAAGGTTGTCTTACTAGCAAACAGATAGATTCTCTGGAATTATTATGGAAAAGCCATCAGGGGTAATGTTAATAATTTAGATAACACAGAGAAAGCAGTATGGGCCACTTTCCTGAATAAAGGTTCATCCGATGATCACCCGCAACATTTCTTGTGTCCCAAAAGAGAAAATACATGGTGTCAATACAACAAGAGCCAGCTAGTAGAAACCCAATACAAACACAAATATGTACTTCATTAGCAACAATTGAAGGTATAAAACTCATTTATGAAGATCTTTCCAGTCCAGAGCTTCTTAAAAGTGTTTGCATGAAAAAACTCAAAATGTAAATAAGGCGTTGAATGATTGGAAGCGATGCCCCAATGATTGGAGGCAATGATTTGGAAGTGATGCCCCAAGGCACATTTTGCATCTAGATCTATTGTTGAAACAGCTGTAAAAGATGCAGTAGCTTGTTTCAATGATGGCAGTATTACAAGTAGTAAAGTGCTAAGCAATTTGTGAATTGTTCCTGCATCTTGGTGTGTGACCACACTGCAGAAGCTCGATAAAGCCAGGATTCAGCAGCCAGATTTCAGTGCTAAAAGCAGTGTCCAAGAGGAAAGAAGGCTTGAAAGAAGAGCAGTTAAGAGCAAACATGATGAAGAAAAACAAAAGTAAGCTGATTATGGAGAAGGAGAGCACTAACATTACAATAAAACAGAACTCTGTTATAAATATGCAGCATTTTGTTATCTGCCGTTTTCCGCAAATTTTTATTAATTCAACGTACCTTTAAACTTAAACTAAAAACGTTTAACTCAACGTAAAACTATTCAGCCTAATAATACGAAATTTTTTGTGGTTCATTTTAATACATGTTAAAACAATCTGAATCATTTAGAAATGTTTTATTGAGTCACATATATTTTTTTAAATTATAATAAAACAGAAATATTTAAAAGGTTTTGCATTATTAGAATTTTTCGTTTTTTAATATAACATGCTATCAAATTACTGATTGATTCAGTTTGTTAGTTCAGTCTACAAAAATTACAAAATTCAGGGTAATATGATGACAAATTAATGAGGCAAGGTGCATTGTTCATGATAATGTATTAAATTATTTATAACAATATATAAGCATTTATGGAGAACAAATATTGAAAAAGGTGTTCTAAGATCAGACTATATTAAGCATGTATACCAACATGCTAATATACCAATGCATGTATATATCCTAACTTTCATTAGGATAGCATTAAAATCCTATTTTGTAGACAATAAAAGAAAGTGTAATTTTACGACGCTGTACATTAATGTTAAATAGACTATACATTGATGCCTGAATTGTACGTCGCTTTGAAAGCGTTTCTTGGATTCTTTAGTTTAAGCACGGCCTAAACCTAAACATGGTCGTCGTGTTGTTTTATGAAACGACTATTCTGTTCCCCGCGAGCTGTGAGTCTCGTACAATGGGTTTATAAGTAAGTGTTAGAGTCAGGAAGCTAAGAAACACATTTTAAATTAGTGTAACATTGTTTTTATATTATTATTAGTAATAATAAAATTTTTTACAAGAGTATATTTTTATTATTTTATGAATTGCAGTATTTCTATAGTATTCAACTATCATCATCAAATATAAAATTAATCAATTTATATTACTTTTATATCTGATGGAGATAAATGAATACTATCGATACATTGTAATTAACAAAATAAAAAAATATTTTCTTGTAAAAGATTTGTTATAATTAATAATAGAGTAATATAAAATCTACATACAAGAGAAATATCATCATTTATTAACAAAAAATTGATATTATAAAAATAATAAGTCAGAACTGCCTCTTTTTGTTTTCGTGAGCATACATTTCACGATCGTAAATAAATGTGTACATTGTGCTTGTGTACTATGTGCATGTACGGGTTCGTGTGAAGTGATACAATAATAAGTCTTAATTAACTACGTTATCCTTTATTGTGCAAAAGTCTTCCACGCACGTACATAAACGTGTAATGCTACGTCAGCCAAACGGTTACCAGTCGGAAACCTGAGATGTAAAATGTGTTTCAAAACTGCCGCACTGTCGCGACACTGCCTAGATACACCCATACGGGCCTCACCATCAGTAAGCCGAAATTATCTTGTTGAATACACTTGGCCGCGGCGTAGTCACAATTATAGTATCAACCGCGGCTAATCACTTGCAATTTAGCCAACACGTTTTGCGTCGTCATCCTACTGTTGGTGTAGCTTTAGTTTCTGTTATGTTATGTAGAACGGAATTAAATGAGATATAGAGAGGAAAAAAGAGGCTGTCAGAGAAATTTGGTGGGAGCAACTTTTACCTTTACTATGTTAGCAAGCAAGCTGGAACGTAATGTGATACGTAAATCAAATGAATAATAATATGTAATAATCAGCATGAGAGAAACGGACAACAAATCCATCAAATGTATTAACTAAGAAAAAAGAAATAATAAGTACGTCACATAAAACAGACCTATATTTTGACTAAGTAAACTAGCCACGCCTACAACTAATAGGCACGAAAAGTAGCCTTAAGCCTACAGGTGAACCAATCGGATGGATAAATATAAATATTCGTCTGAATTTGGAGTGGAACAAACATTTTCACTCATTACTCTACTAAACGATATAATGGCGAAACAGGTAGAATATTAAACTGTTACACGTTAATGAAACTAAAAATCAAGCACATACTGGAATACAGTATATCCATCTCGGTCATGTCGCTTATCAGCAGTCCTTCCACACACAAACTGATCTTATCTTTAAGTTTATTTCCTCCCAGAGTACTATTTGTGATTTTCCATTACTCTCTATTGTTTCCCGCTGCACTTGGAAAGGGACTTTCATAATGTTTTTTGTAGGGTTTTTTTCCTTTCGAAAGTAGCCAAATGATCATCCTCCCGAAACCTGGGAAAGAAAGTCGAAGAAGCCATATCATATAAGCCACTCAGCCGGATCCCAGCACTTAAAAATGTCTCTGATAAGTTTAAAGCCAGTAACTGGATAAAGATCATTTACTTCTGCCGCGGACAAACCTTTCTAGTTTTACTATCATAAAGTGACACTCTCTCTTCATTATTACAGTTCTGCCTAGATCTTACCTCTCACTCGCTCCCCTCCCATTCTCTTTCATCCCCTCCACTATCTCTTCTCTTCCTAAAGCTTTGTTTTGTATCTTCCAAAAACTTTCTCCATTCCGCTTAATTTTACTTAACTAATAGGGTTTAAAAAACCTAAGTTTTGGTATATTTTTAACGTTCAATTCAACATACAAAGATTAAGCCAATACGGCAGCGTTATTTATCCTCTATGTTGTTGGAGGAGAACTGAAATTAAAACAACATAAACATGGTACCACTAACTTAGGTTAGGACAGTAGCATAACATAACGTACAAGCCTTAATGGCATATTTTCGTCATGTTTAACTTTCCTTACTCTTTCTTTTTATCTTTTCATCCTGACTTTACTGATCCTTTTCTGGTCGCCGAAGCACTGATTTTAGCTAACAGTGACAGATTTAATACAGTAGTAGGAATGATCGTGTAAGGTTTATACCTATAGCAGAATTAAAATCATTTTAAAATTCCTGTTACAAATTACTGATACGCGTATTACAATTCTTTCTTACACGTACGGATTTATTAACAGTACGTATTCTTTCTCATATTTATTAACGGTATTAGGACTTAGATTATAATGTTATATATGCCTGGTATTAGTCTATTCAAATACATTTTGTATAAACGAAGACCTGTTTGATGTAGGAATGTATTCTCCTTTTATGGGGTTAGGTTAGGTTAGGTTAGGTTCGAAGTCGATCCTTAGCCTCCATAACAACCGCCTCCATTTTTCCCTGTCCTTGGCGATCGATGTCCATCGTTTATAGGAATGTATTAAAGATCAAGAAATCCTTTGTTAATTAAATAATTCTAACAGATATTGCGCAACTATTTTGCAACACTTAGCTACAACATACTGCAAAAAATGTACTATAATGCACTAGTGTGAACTGAGTTTTTGCGTCTAATTTTCTGCAAATTCAGTTGGTCAATCGCTGTGAACCAACTGAATTAGTGGTCTTATTGTAGAAGTAAAGAAATACTTTTTTTTTTTTGCATAATCAATTGTGTTCATGATCACTGTCCGTATACGGCAGAAGTTAAATCTCCTGTAAATAAAATTCATTCTTTATTTAAAATTTTTAAGGCTTTTTTAATTATTTGTTTAATAACTATTTCAACTGTTGAACAGGAGAAGCTAGTCCTCGGTTCTGACTCGACCGTTTGGCATTGGTCTAGTCTGTCTGTCTGTCTATCTATCTATTTGAAATATAAATCACGATAAATTTTGAACGCATCAACTGATGTTCGTAAAGGTTGGCATGCTTGTCTATATTTTTAACCTACAAGACCAATTCTTTCTGAGATTTATTCCTCGAAAAATAAGGAGGCGCGAGTCAAAAATGTGGGGATTAACAGTGTGAAAAATTTCAAAAAGCCATATGGGGTATCAAATTATAGAAAATATTGGGTTAGTTAAACAGAATTAACAACTGAATACCGTAGTGTTAAGTTCAAAAAATTATAAATTTTTTGGGACCCATTTTCATATAGGCCTACTTCCGTCGACCTTATAACTTATAAAAGCATATTCATCCTATAAATTTCAAACAGTTCCAAAAAATGTTTTCTTTATTATTCCAGTAAACTAGGAAACTACGTATTCCTGCTGCTGCCGCTGCTGCTGCTGCTGCTGCTGCTGCTGCTACTACTACTACTACTACTACTACTACTACTACTACTACTACTACTACTACTACTACTACTACTACTACTACCACCACCACCACCACCACTACTACTATTACTAAGGCTGCTTCTACTTCTACTTCTATTCTACTTCTGCTATTATTGCACTGTTACTATTATGGCGGTACAGTCGGGGCCTGCACTGCTTAAATATTTCTACATCCGCTCCTCTCTACCCACCGCTGCTAACTCCTAATTCCTTGTTTTCTGATTCCCAATTCCTACACGAATCAATCTTCTAACGTTTCCCTTTTACTCTCTTGGATTTTTTCTTGAACCACTTGCTCTGTAAAGCTTCTACAGCTTTGGATGTTGTTTCATCGTCACTATGTGACTGGTCCATCTTAACATTTTGTAATTTAATGAACTCTGGTATCCGTAATTTCTTATTCTCATGGTGAAAGCGGAAAGTTCGCAATAAGAGTCCACAAAAATATTTTACGCACAATAGGCTATTGTTAGTACATTACGAAAGTTATATGCATCAGAATGTTTGTTTTTGTGTCTTTATTAACCTTGGCGAACTTAATTCCATAAATAGGATTAATCATAACTAGAAAAGAAAACATTGTTGTGCCACCGTAGACGTGCAAAATGTAAAAGTTTAGAACAACTTTGGGGAGTGATTTAGTGTTGTAAAATTCAATTATTACTTATATATGCTTTACTTTAGGCATAATAATATTGTTACGACATTACAGAAAAATCTAAATGCTTCCCGAATGTTCCAGAGCAATCCGGTTACAAAGTTGCTTGCGTACATGATTTCAACATGCATTCGCGAGAATTTTCTAGACGTCGCCAGCCGCGTGCACAATGTCAAGGCCGCAATAAATTACGTCTTAGCGTAGCGATAATGCGTAGGTAGGTGGTGTGTGAGTGGGGTATAAATACAAGGCGTCAGCGGCCTTAATTCAGTTATTGTTTGGGCGATTACTCTGTGCGTTCAAGTGGTTATTAGTGGCAAAAAGTATTATGTGTTTTATAATCGTGCGGGAGAATTGTAATGCAATTGTGTTTTATATTAGTTGACATTTTATTGCGTGTGAACAATTTTTATTTGATTTGTTGTAAGAGACTATCTTGTTGATTACAAACTCTTTAATTGTGATAATTGTAGCTGGTGATTAGTGACGTAATTGGTTTCTTGTATTTTGTTTTAAACTGTACCATACGACGATCAGTAGACCATCGTAACAATATTTTCCTTTTACTTTATTGGCTGATATCTGGCGCTTTTGTGTAATCTAAAACTGTTATTACTGCCGCTTTCAAAATAATGGCTCTTCATCAAACATTTCGAGGTTGACATATAGAAAACGTTTGAACAATTTTTTTAAAAAGTCGATTTTCAAAAAAAACAATTTTTACTCTAGCACGTGGTAGCTTTATAAAGCAACCTGTACTTTTGACATCAGTGCCTTGATTGAAGCTAAAGAATGTTTCACTGCTTCAGAATGGTGAATTTAATTAACTCCAGTACGTGAATGGTGTGTTTTAAGGCTTCAAACATGTCACACGTTGGAAAACCGTCACACATCACACGTGTTTCAACATCATATTAATGAAGCCAACGAGTAACATTTAGATGTGTGTGTGTGTGTGTGTGTGTGTGTGTGTGTGTAGCCGTTTTGTGTTATACGAAATAAAAACCATTGTACAAAGAAAAGTAGCCTACATGAAAATACAACTAATCTTACGTGTGTGTAGCGTTATTAGTTTTAAAAGTAGAAATATTATTTATTATGAAACTAAACGGTTAGAAAACCCGTATAATATTTCTCTGCCCAGTGCAGAATGAAGCACAAGGCTAGGTTATTGTGCCACGCTACCCGCCTACACACCTAATCTGTCATATAATAGAAAGCGCCATCTCCAGCACACTGTCATATATTATTTTCTCTTGCACTTTGCTGCTCTCAGAATATATGACCGTAGCTGTAGAAGGGACCAGTACAGTTCCACAGGGACAGGTCACGTAATCGTCAAACAAAACCCTTCCTTACATTTCCCCATGCGGAAAATTCTACTGTTGTTGTCCAGTTTGTTTTATTGCCATTATCTTTAGATTATTATTCATTTTTTCGATTTCCCTCATTAGCAGTGTTTTGTTTTTCTCTTTATTACGCTCATAAAAATCTAAGAAAAATATTTGAGACAAGAAAACGCTAATAAATGATAAATCCTAATGCATAATAGGTAGGCCTACTAGTGTATCAGGCTTATTTGTCATCGCAGTTCCTACATGTACCGTCATCAACAATCAGGTGTAAAATTATGTAAATAAATTAAAAGAAATTATTAAACACAAGTGAATACTAAGAGTCTCATTTAGTACAATTCGCCTATCTAAATATCAAATCAGATCAACAATTTTTGTTAAAGGGAATTCAATATAAGGTCTTCTTACCATGAAGACAATTTTATTATTAAATACCATGTTTGTATTAGAGTACATTTGAAACGTAAATTTCTTTGGTATTAAACAGAGTCCAGTGATCGGGCTTCACTCGCTTATTTCCGAAGTAGCATAAATTTAAGATTAGCTGTTCCTATATGACACATTTTCAACTGTTGTAGTAAGGTTTTACAATTACTTCAACTCAGTATAAACTAACTGTAGCTTTTGCATCATAAAAAGGAGGCACCGTGTAGCTAAACGAAAACAACTTTATTCCACCTCTTGACAGTTTATCACAAATGATTGTAGAGGTACATATATCGAGGGCACAAAATACAAAAATTCACACGAACACAATTCACAGCGTTTCTCGAAACCAGTACAGAATATTACATTTGAATCTTACACAATACTGCTTTACATATATAATATATTCAGCGTTCAGTTCCAATTCTGTATGTTCTGATGGCCTCTGTAGTACTACAGGACAAATCCGTATTACTCTAAACACGTTCTTCCCATTGTGGTGTATCACAACAAATTATAAGTTTACTAAAAGCACTATAAGCCCGTAAAACCGACTACCGTATATGTTTTCGTTAACTAATTAACTATATTATGTTAACGAAATAGATTCCCTGTGTCGTGAGTATTCAATGTGCATATTTTGACCTTATATTAGCTGCCAATTATTGCATTATTACTTCTTTAAAAATACAGAATTTCTTCCTTACCTTCTTCTTTCTTCTAATCGTGTTTATTCAAAATTGTATTCTCTATAACAATTACAAAAATGTGTTCAAAATAGCTTGATTCAACACAATATTTCACAAATAATATAAGAAAACAATTTAAAACAAATTAAACAATTTTAGTATTCAGATTCTATACAGTTTTTTGTAAAACGAATAGGCATTTGTAGAAAACGTAATTTTAAAAATTAAATGAACAAATTTTCTTAAACTGTTATTCTCTCTCGGAAACGGAATAAAATATTCTTAACTAATTTGTTTGGAAGTGCCCCATAAATATTAATATCCACGAAGTATATTATATTCACCAGTAACAGACTATAAAATTATTTTTAATTTAGCCAATAGTTCAGAAGTTATAAATTCTCAATTTCTCAATTTGCAACACACACTCATGCGCGCCAGAATGAGTGGGTGCGTGCGCGTGTATACACACCACATTTTTTGGAATAGAAAAAAAATAATAGGTCTATTATGTATAGGCCTATATTTACAGATACCCAAACACACCACTGTTGATGTGCAGCCGCTTGTATGGCAGTGATAACAGGGTTTTTATGCGTATGAATATACGTGTGTTTGGGTGGTGGGGGGGGGGTTATCGTATGTCTAAAGGCTGAACTGTTAGGGAAATTGACAAGCAAAATCGAACGCGAAATTTGATTACTTATTAATAAATAACAATGGGATACAATGCATAACGTTGTAGATCAGTCATTGTGATGCATGTCAAGTGTCAACTGTGCAGAGCATTGACAAACGAGAAAAAAATTTCAGTCCTGAAATGACACCAAAGCTGTTCTAACAATGCTTGACAGAACCAGGCTGTTCAAGGATTCGTTGGTAGGCATGAGGCAACAAACTCTGTATGCCTACACCACAAAGTTTAGCATACCACTCTCTTGAAATCTGAGTAGTGTTGTTTATCACATTTCAATAACGCGTCATCAGATCGATGCATCAGAATGTCTGGTTCTAATGATAATGATGCTAGTATGAGTATTTAGTATGAGTAACAAAGACGATGGTAACAATACATAGGTCTTCCTTGACAATCATGGATTTTAACTAATTGAAATATTTTACAAAATTTATCCGAAAGAAATGTTTGTGATGAAAGTAATCTATGTAGATAGGGTAAATATTTTCTCCTATAGGCTTACTCCTCAATAAGCCTACAGGTTTCTACGGTGCCCGTGAAACGTTAAATACAATAAACCTCCTGGCCTAGGTAGGCCTACATGCTAGGATGACGTTCGACAACAACTATTCTCATTTGACGAGGACTACTAATGGCCTGTAATAAGATATATCTATACTACGGTGTTTTCGTGCTAATTACGATGTGAATTAATTAGATCAATTATCAATTTTAATTACCTATTAACATAATAGACAAGAGACTCTTTAGTAAATTAATCATGTTCTTTTGTTACATATGAAAATTGTACAATTATAAATATTCGTGTAATTGTGTTCTATGTAAAACTTTAACATGCGGGTTTTAGTAATAATGAACGCATTTGTTTAACTGTACTTAAATGACTAATTTATTATTCATTAAGTCAATTTATATTCATAACTCATAAAAAGTTTTGCTGTACCTGTAAATACATCAAATAACACATATATCATTAAACAAGTTCTAGCTTATATGATAGCTGAATAAGACACACATACATAAATCATGATATACAATAAATCCAAATAATTGTTAATTAATGCGTTCATTAATTCCAGAGTTTAGCTTACTTTTTCATTTTTTATAACTTTAAATTTATTCTTTTATTAAATTTATTTAAAACTCCCAGGGTGGGGATTCTTTGAAAGAGTCAGGACAGCAGTAGTTACTAAATTAATAGATTAATAATTGTTACTTGTGGTACGAATATCCACTCATGGTCCACCGGTGATCGACCTCCTTGTTGTGGTGAAGTCTGAAGAACACATCTTGTTGAATAAAGTTGAATTCACTGTTACTCGTACACACACGTGAACTCGCGTCATTTATAGAGTAGTGTGGATGTGATGTTGCTTTCAATGTCAGTTTGTATAGATCAGTTCGCTTGTGATCATTCTAAAATGAGTGGTGTATGTTCACGCTCGCAAAGTTAATGTCGATGTCCGTTCATCACAGAAATTCACTTCACTTTGTGTTGATGTCTATGCGTTTATACTACTTGGTTGAATAGTTTGTTCAAGTATTTAAATGTTCTGTTACTGTTAAGAATTGTTTTTTATATTTTAATAATGTAGTGGAATTAAATTGGCCAGGATGGAGAAAATAATGATGATTAAGCGGACTGTAATTTAATACATTTATTGTGCGTAAATGTTACAAGTTAATTTAGATTTTGAAAGGTTAGCTAAGCTTTCTATCCATCATGATGTCTGGGAAACCACATTAGATCAAAAAATTTTATACATTATAGAAATGAGGCGCAATTACGCAACACTCGAAGATACATGAATGTAATCATTTAGGGCCTAAGGCCTACATAGTAAGTCGCGACATGAAAAGAATTAAGATGACAGCCGAACGCAACAAGCGTAAGTCACATCTGTTGTGTTGGGACGCTCGGAGCACTGTGTCGTCCTGTTTGCCGTTGCAAGCAAATTGGACTATGATCAGATTAGCCAACCTTTCATTCATAAAATTCCCACATTAAATACCAACATTATCGTCCATAACTGCCCGCAAAAATCGAACTATTTTTTTGGAATACATTTTTAACAATTTATATTATAAATAAAACACAAACATGTACGTTCTTAGTAATAGATATCAACAATCAGTGGTTTAATGTCTTAATTATCGACTTTAGAATGTTAGCTAACAAAGATTATGACATTAAGTTGCTCAGAGATAAGCCTTAATAATAATGATAAGGTTAGACAGGCTACAGTTGGCTTGCAAACTGATTCATACATGAGTATAAATGTGCATGAATTAGCAGAGATGTATGCAATACAAAACATGAAGCTTGATAATGAATGATCTGTGACTCATCCCTTGATGGGCCAGTTATAAATTGCAAATATTTATGCAAGTCATGATTAACAGTCCAAGCCAGTCAAGGCCAGCTGATTTATACATAATAGTATTGAATATAAAATGAATAGACAAGATTATTACAAAAAGTTATATGTATATAAAAACATGGATTAAGCATAACGCTGTAGTATAATAATTGAATAGCACATGCTATGCCAAACAATTGCAAAAACGAACAAATAAATTGATATGCGAAAATAGATGATACATTGTTGAATAGTTACAAGTATATAAACGTAATAACATGTATGTCATAATCAAAAATACACGAATAATAATATATGTGCGATACATGATCGTAAAATACAAATACAAAAATATGTGCAAATATATATGCGTGGTGCATAATCATAGACAATAGATGCGGGTGGAATAATATGTGTTACATAGATACAAAGTATATAGGTACAAAATATGTGTTGCATAATTACAAAATACATGAATACAAGGAGTAAAATACAATATAATAGTACAAGTGACAAATGCAGTAAATGCGTTCATACAAAAATGGAATGCATGTGTTAAGCAATTACAAGTAACACATAAAAATTCATAGAATAGTGAAATAGCAATGCACAAATATCAATAAAAAATGTGCAGCAAATATGCATACATGGTTTGTATAGTTCCAAATCCATGTGAATATTATATAACAAAATACATAACATAAGAACCAATACCACCAATAGACATGACACATAAACCACTACCAATAGCTAATAAAAATATACAAAGGACATAGTATATGTCTTACAAAATTATCAATACATGTAAATACAAGAATAAGTAAAGTATACCACAATGACATTATAATAAGTATAAATATAATAAAATAATGCATGTTTGTACAAGTACAAAATACATGCGAATTTGATATATGAGATACACTATAATGCAATATCAACATATAACATGTTAAAAAATGTTTGTGACAGCACATATCACCATAATTGAAGTCGGCCAAACTATCAAACAATTAAGTAATGAAAAGCTCGTGGCCAAGTAAAACATAACGTTGTGCTAAGTAGTTACATTGACATCGTGTCTAGGCTCCGTCCCGCGCTGGCAACAAACATAACTTGTGAATTTGTCTGAGAAAGGTGCCAAGAGGCGTACGAACGTCAACTACCCTAATTAAATTGTCTGGTCCGGGAAATGTGGCTGTGATTACCCCAAATTTCCATGCTAATGGAGGCAAGTTATCCTCGATTAGCAGGACCAGGTCACCAATGGAATCGTTTTCTTTAGCGAACTTCCATTTGTGACGCTGTTGCAATTGGTGTAGGTAGTCGCGCGACCATGCTTTCCAAATAGCTTGGACAAACTTCTGGAGAAGTTGCCAACGGCCGAGACGAGAGATGGGAACGTGTGACAAGTCAAGATGAGGTATTGCCGTTAATGGTGCACAGATTAATAAATAGCCAGGGGTAAGTAGCACTGGATCGTTTACATCCGATGAAACGGCAAATAATGGACGTGAGTTTAGACAGGCCTCTACCTGTGACAAAACCGTAGCAAACTCCTCGAACGTGAGTATGGACTTGCCGACAACGTGGCGCAAATGATATTTCAAACTTTTTATACCGCTCTCCCATAGCCCCCCAAAATGAGGTGGCGATGGAGGAATGAATGACCACTTAATACCATGAGAAGTTACAAATGATTGAATTGTTAAGGCGGCATCCTTGTTATGCCAGAGATTGTAAAGGTCATGCAAGACGTTGCGGGCCTTCCTAAAGTTCGTGCCATTGTCAGAATACAATTGGCTAGATATGCCCCTACGAGCCATGAAGTGACGTAAGGCAGCTATAAACGCATTGGCCGTGAGGTCGGAAACCAATTCCAAATGAATGGCCCTAGTGTCTAAGCAAATGAATAGAGACACATATGACTTGGACAGAGTCCTAGATCTCTGCCCGCCATGACGGATCATGAAGGGACCACCATAATCCACTGCACCGAATAAAAACGGCCTGGAAGGAGTAACCCTGGGAGATGGCAAAACACCAAGCCTTTGAGCTTGATATTTGGTATAAAATCTGAGACATTTGATGCATCTACGAATGATGGAACGAATCACTATCTTGGCGTTAATGATCCACCAGCGTTGACGAAGTGAATGATGGACAAGATGAGCACCAGCGTGGAGAAGTCGAATGTGCTCACTCTCAATTATGAGGCGAGTGATGTGAGCCGAAGGATGCAAGACAGTAGAATGCTTATTATCATAGGGTAGTTGCGACTGCTGTAGACGTCCGCCGACACGTATGATGCCAAATTCATCAAGAAATGGGTCAAGAGAAGACAGTTTACTCCTAATAGAGACAGAAGCTCCATTTCGAAGGCAATTAAGCTCAGTAGCGGAATTGATCGACTGGGATTGCTTTATGAAGAAATTAAGGGTAGAATGAATTTCGGTAGGGGTAAGAACTCCCGAAATTTTCTCTGCCTTTGAGGGTCTAGCATTTTTGGTAAATCGAAAGCAATAAGTGTACACGCGGGTCAGTTGGTGTAAAGAGGAAAAGTCCTTAGAGAGATCAATAGGTAAGGTAGAAATTAGAGAAAACTTGGGGGTTTGTTTCTCCTCAACGGAGCATTCAGGAAGCGACACATTAGAAGGTGAAAAAGGTGAAAAAACATTGGGCTCAGAAGATTGAGACAGACAAGTAGGACCATGCCACCAAAGCGAACAATCGCGGAAAACGTCAGGGTGACATCCTCTAGAAATAATGTCAGCAGGATTATGTTGCGAATCAATATGACACCATGTGTGGGTTTCAGTGAGACGCTGAATCTCAGCAACACGATTAGCGGCGTAAGTCTTCCACCTAGAAGACTGAGCATGAATCCAATAAAGAGATACCATGGAATCGGAGTATAGGTGTACGCTATTGACAAAGGAATGGAGAGCAGGGGTGACCTTTAATAGAAGTCGTGATAACAACAAACAAGCACAGAGCTCATTGCGGGTAATGACACCTGTCGTAGTGGGGCCACACGCGATTTAGAACACAAAAGGTGACAAGAGGCCATTAAACCTTGATAAATAACTCTAATGTAAATGCAACATCCATAACCCTTTTCAGAGGCATCCGCGAAACCATGTAATTCAACTAGCTTGGGCTCAGACTTGCTGCGTATGGAGCGTGGAGCAATAATTTCACCAATTAAATACAACTTATCGCATAATGAACGCCAATACGAATATAGTTGCTCAGAAATTGGCCCATCCCAACAAAGATTGCACAACCACAGTTGCTGCATAAACTGTTTATAAAGGAAACCAATTGGACCAATGAGTCCCAATGGGTCGTAGATACCCGCTATAATTGAGAGGATTCTCCTCTTAGAAATACTTGACTCAACTGGAAATGAGTTGATGTCAAACATGAATGAACCTGCAGAGTTGTTCCAAAGAATGCCCAACGTACGCACATTGCCTTGTTTGTTTAATGGAAGTGATAAATTACTATGCTCAGTGACTACATTTGGTTCATTTGAAGCCCATTTTTGTAGAGTAAAGCCATATTGACTCAACAACGTACTTAAGTCAGATTTTAACTTGATCAGATTAGAAATGGTGTCTGCACCGGTCAACAAATCATCGACATAAAAATCATTAATTATAGCTGAAGCGGCGTCAGGAAAGGAAGCTTCATTATCCTCACCAATCTGAATAAGGCAGCGAGTTGCCAAGAATGAAGCGCTAGCAGTACCGTATGTTACAGTTCGCGTCACGAAATGTTTGAACTGTTCAAGCGAAGAATCACGCCATAGAATACGTTGGTAATGACAATTTTTATCAGAAACTAGAATTTGCCGATACATCTTCTCGATGTAAGCGATTAGAACATAATTGTGTATACGAAATCGCAAAAGAATGGAGAAAAGATCTTGCTGGACATTTGGGCCCACTAACAAAATATCATTGAGAGATAGACCATTGGTAGTTTTAGCAGAACCATCAAAAACGACGCGAAGCTTCGTCGTGGAACTAGAATGTTTAAAAACGGCATGATGAGGCAAATAGTAGGTATTTGAAACCTTGGAATCAACAGAACAATCGTCAACCAGCGTCATGTGGCCAAGATCGTTATATTCCTAAATAAAATTTGCATATTCACGCGCAAGCTCAGAATCACGCTTGAATCTGCGTTCTAAACTTAAAAATCTCGCTTTAGCGGTAGCATAGGACTCACCCAGCTGGGCATTATCAGACACGAATGGCAGTGAGGCGACAAATCTACCTTCATTATTACGATCAGTAGACTTCACAAAATGTTCTTCGCAAACTGAATGGTTAATAATGGGTGCATTATCAAGGACGGTTTCAGTATCCCAAAACTTCTCAAGAGACGCTAGAATTTGATCATCATTGTTTCTTGCAAAAAACGAAACAGCAGGACCCTTTGAATGACAATGCTTAGGCAAATTGCCTGCTAGAATATAGCCTAACTTAGTTTCTTGTATAACAGGAAAGTTAGGACCACGAACATATTTGTTAGCTTGAATCATGTCTAAATAAAACTGCGCTCCCAACAATATGTCTATGTCAGCTGATACATTAAAATTTGGGTCAGCAAGGAAAATATTATCTGGGATATTAAAATGTTTTACGTCAAAGATTGTGCTGGAAGTTTGTGGGTCTAAGTGGATAAGACTGCGCATTGAGCATTAAAAGTAAACCTTTGATAACGAGAAACAATACGAACTGATACCAAATTAGTAGCGCAACATGTTGCATTATTAATACCTGAGATTGGTATATTAGATTTAGTTAAGTTAAGTTGCAATTTGTTTGCAAATGATGCAGTTCAAAAATTAACTTGAGATCCTGCATCTAGCAATATTCGCGCAGGTTGCTTGTTACCAGCGCGGTCGATGACGAACACGACGGCTGTAGATAAGCTAACATTGTTTGCTGATTGCAGTTTAAATGAACAGTAATTACTACTGCTGGCAGAACTCTGTTTTAACCCATTATTTATATGAAGCAATGTATGGTGTCGTCTGGAACAGATCTTACATGACTGCTTGACCTTGAAATTAGGTGAAAAATGATCTGGTCTCAAACAATTAGTGCAGCATTTATGCTTTAATATAAATTGCCCTCGTTCCGATACGCTCAAATCGCGAAAGTTGTCACACATAAATTGGGTGACTTGCCTTGCAGCATGGGCATGAATAATTATTTGAAATAGAATGATAACTTTTAAATGCAGAGCTGCCAGCAGAGTTTCGTAACTTAGATTTTTCAGACTTATTGTTAAATTTTAGAATTGGTTTGTTAAGCTGCTGTCCAGCTTCTAGCGGTAACGTGTTTTCTAATAATTGTCTACGGGTATTTAGAAAATGTATAAAACTCTGAAAGCTGGAAAGATTTTCAGAATCTATAGATTCTTTCCATAATTTAAATGTGGAATGATCAAGTTTTGTTGACAATAGCTGTATGACAATAAGTTCAAATGAATCCACTGACAACTGCATGGCTGTCAGAGAATTGACAGAAGACGTTATGGTATTTATAAATTCTGCCAAACTCTGTACAGAGTCCTTGGTTGTAGACTTCACTTCTAATAAATTTTGAATGTAATATTTAGCTAATATGAATTTATTGTCATATCCAGCGGACAGCAAACTTAACGCTATTGAATAATTTTCGTCACAAATAGGCAAAGCCTTGACTAAATCTAGTTGTTCACTTTTGTGGGATGAATATAACTAATGTAATTTTTGTACTGAAGTTAAGTCAGATCTAACATGTACCAAGTCTAGAAATATCGAGTAAAAGTGCTGCCATTCGAGAATGTTACCTGTGAAGCAAAGCATCCTTATAGGTTTTAACTGACTGTTACTGCTTAATGTTTGAGATTCAGTCTGGATGTTGAAAGTGTCTATTAGTTGTAAAATCTTAGCCTCGGTTGAATATAAAAGCTCTTCAACCTCAACTTTGTCCTCTTGGGCAGCACTTATGTCTTTAGAAATTAGTTCGATCTCAGACTGGACCTCATGATATTTTATTGATAAACTTTTTAAACTTTCTAGTCTAACAGTTAGAAAATGTTTGGTATTGCTATTTTTATCAAAGTTAACTACTGCGGAATTGATTCTCACTATGGCAGACTTTAAGCCGCCTCTATTTTTAACCAACACTCTTAAGCCTTCTTCCGTCATTTTTACGCACCTTTTACTGATGGCGTTGATGTCGTACCTTCGGTGAGATGTCTTGCAGCGTTGAGGCCGTGGAGCAGATGGTAGACACACACGGACTGGATGGATGGCTACTCTCAACTTGAAACTGCTCAAGACCTGGCGTGTAGGCGTTAACACGTGGATTTTTTATGTACTGGTGCTGTCTATGAAGTTCAATCACGACGACGAAAGAAATGTTGAATAAATACCGACACGGTCGGATCAGTGAACATACTGAATCGCCCGTGATGGCCAGAAATTGGAGTAAAAAAATGATGAGAAGCCGCTCGGTAAGGTATAAAGTTGTGAAAGAAGGTTAAAATGATGAATCCATCCGCGGAGTGACCAAAAATGTTAAGAACTGTTTGATATTTTAATAATATAGTGAAATTAAATTTGCCAGGATGGAGAAAATAATGATGAGTAAGCGGACTGTAATTTAATACATTTATTGTGCGTAAATGTTATAAGTAATTTAGATTTTGAAAGGTTAGCTAAGCCTTCTATGCATCATGATATCTGGGAAACCACATTAGATAAAAAATTTTTATACATTATAGAAATGAGGCGCAATTACGCAACACTCGAAGATACATGAATGAAATGATTTAGGACCTAAGGCCTACATAGTAATTCGCGACATGAAAAGAATTAAGATGACAGCCGAACGCAACAAGCGTAAGTCACATCTGTTGTGTTGGGACGCTCGGAGCACTGTGTCGTCCTGTTTGCCGTTGCAAGCAAACTGGACTATGATCAGATTAGCCAACTTTTCATTCATACATTTCCCACATTAAATACCAACATTATCGTCCAGTTACATTTAGTGTAATTTAACACTGGCTAAATGTAATTCTTTCTAAGTTGTACAGTACGCTAATAATGTTTCGTGTATGTGCCGAGATTACATGATAGTTCGCTTGAGTCGCTTAAATTGTTCACTCGGAAATTCCGAATAATATTAATGCTTAACTAAGTTCGTTAATTCGCACATTTTATACTGTTGTGTTCGAGTATTACTTCCGGTTGCACTTTGAATCTTACAGTTTGAAATTACTAAGTCCGAATACTATAACACTGAGTTCTCACTAAGACTGACAAAGTTTACAAGACTGAGCACAGTAATACTGAGAAAAATATATGTTCAAAAAATGTAATAAGACTGATAGTCCTTCATAGCACTGAGAAAATTTAAAATACTGAGCAAACTTAAAATACGACTGAGACTCCTCCGTGTTAGACAGTCAGTTTTTATCAACTCGTCCCTACCCAAATTTTGTCTTGAGCCTGTCCACGCCTTTTCTTACTTACGATAGGTCAGCTCGATATTTTCTTAGAATATTTTATCCTAGTTCTTCAGGGTTTTTTGGTTTATGATCAATGATTCGTTTTACCTCCTGGTTACCATAGAAACTCTCCTCTCCACCGGTGTCTTCGCAAGACGCTGTACCCTGATAGGTTGTTAGACATCCCCCAGACTTCTTCGTTCGGACGTAGATCTCTTTCGCAGAATTTCTGGTCGTTGCGCGCCTGTCAATCACCCCTTTGTTTTGGACTTACGCAATGTTGTTCTAACTTTCCCCATTTGTTTCCTTGGTCATCTTGAGGTATTGTTCTACCTTACACCCATTGTTTGTAGCTATTAACAGTTTCTGACATGCGTTGGTTGGTGAGGCCACGCCGACTTTCTAATTGTAAACTGTGTCCGTCTCGTAAACGTCACCTCCCGCTGTGCAGCATCCTCGAGTCTTTCAACCAGTTATTTCTTTCATTGTCTCTGTAAAGTGCAGTACCCTCAACTCTTTTGTGACATCCTGTTGTTTTTGCAGTATCATCGTATTCTGACGTAACCCGAGCGGACGTTTGTCTTAGTTATCCGTAAACGTGTGAGTGACACATACATTGTGTAGTTCGTTGTGGGAAATAATTTTTAGCCAAGCTTCTCCTGTCATCTTGAACTTTCATATTTATTGTTGCGTGGAGTCTAACGTCTTTCTATTGTCTGCTAGCGACGCTGGCTTGACATCTTCACATTAAGCCTTATTTATTGCTTTAACTTGAAGTTGTTGACTCAACTGAGAGTAAACAAAATCGGTCGAGAAGACAATTTGAAAATTTTTTAAATTTTTCGCTCGCTATAGCAATATAGAAAAATTACATAAATGAAGGAAGAATTTAAGTATGAAAACACATGTTCTGTAGTGGGCAGGTTGATGGCTCGGTATCCATCGCAGAGTTATATTCCAGTCGCTGACATAGGTCTAAATATATTCTCATTTTAGATCACATTTTTTTGAAAAGAGATGTAGCAAGCGAGTGATATCCATGTGTAGTAATCCTTTCCTACCTTATTTAACGGTGCCTTCGTTGAACTGTGACCCACGTATACATACTGTGAGAGAATTAGCGAGCCGGGAATTGCAGTTTGGCATCCTGCATAAACACAATTTTTTACATGTATGGCTTTAAACGGGTCACGTATTTAATCGTATACAACAAAAATAATCACGCTAAAGACTACTACTAGAAAAATAAATAATATAGTAAAAATGCACATAGTAAAAATTTACGTGTGTGTATGAAACTAACAAAATTTCAATATACACTTGACGTCAAAAGAACAGTAACATTTGTAGGAATTTCTTGATTGACTATAACAGACTCTACGTTAGAATTGAAAATAATTAATGAAAAACATGAACTAAACGAGACAAATAGAAAAGGTAATTGATCAGTAGTAATCAGTAGCAGGATTCGTTGTGGATTATGTTGCATACAAGTAAAGAGATCGGGCGGGAACTGAACATTTGGAATTAGATCCAGCAAAAGCATAAAAAAATTGAAACGTTCATACAGAATGATTATAAATAATATAGTGATGTCTAACTATGAAGTATGGAAGAGTTTTGGGGGGGGGGGTTGTTTGAGTCCGGAACGAATTGGGCCGGACTCGGGCTGGTCTGGGGCAAGCCCCCTTTAGCCATATGGTATGGGAATTGTGGGGTGACGTACTCCAATGCTGACCGGCCGTTGAGAAGGTGGAGGCACGTAGATCGGAGTGTAGTGCATGTTGGGTTTATTGTATGCATCTGTATTTGGTAGCCAGGTGTGAGAGGAAGAGGTAGATGGAGGCGCCCACCAAGGGTGTTTGTCGAGGTGTGGGAGAACCAGTAGAGAAATTCTTGATTCTTGCAGTTGATAACGTTAATAATAAATGTTTTAACACAGTTTTGAAAATAAAAAGTGTACGTTAAAAGGCAACAAACAGTAGCCTAGTAAACAGAGGGTGTCACTGACATTTAACTTTGCTCTGTGAAATGGATGAAACGTGAAAAACACAACAAACAACGCCGCACGCAGAAATATACAACACAGATGTCACACGTATATACGTAGGTACATGCATAGCCAGTGAACAAAAAATATTATTTCCCTTTGTGTTTTCCATTTTGCTATGTGTCCTGTCCCTCCCTACACATAACCGCTTTTTGTGTTTCCAATAAACTGATTCATTTTTATTATCAAATGTATTTGTTTTCTGTTTACACTGTCAGTTGGTTTAACAAAAAATTAAAGAAATTCTTTGAATTAAGTACCGTTATACCTCATTGTTAATTCGTAAAGCATTACTCACATCCTTCGTTATAATAATAATAATAATCGTATAATTAATTATAATTATAATATAATAATTATTATTATTATATTCGTATATCCGACTGTGATCGAGGAAACTAAGTAACAAGTTTTACTTAGTTTTTAATAAAGCAGCTATTATCTGTTACTGCTCACATACGTTAATAAAAATCTAGCACATATCTTTTTTAACTTTGTTGAAATTAAGAAGTTTGATTCTTTTTACCAAAGAAGATTCGTTTAAAATAATAAATTTGACGTAAGGAACTTTCTACTTTCCACTAATATGTTCTATGGCGAACTACTTTTCTCTTCTCTCTGTCTCTCCCTCTCTCTTTGTCTGTCTGTCTGTCTGTCAGTCAGTCGGTTTTTCTGTCTGTCTGTCTATCTACTGGTCTACTGTCTGACTCTGTATGTCTGTCAGTCTGTCGATCTGTCTGTCTGTCTCCCCTCTCTCTCTCTCTCTCTCTCTCTCTCTCTCTCTCTCTCTCTCTCTCTCTCTCTCTCTCTCTCTCTCTCTCTCTCTCTCTCTCTCTCTCTCTCTCTCTCTCTCTCTCTCTCTCCAAAGGTTATCACGATTGTCGCAGTACTTGTAATTTATAACAAGTATTTTGAGTATTTTTGAGTAATTTTGAGTATTCACTGTAATGGTAATGGGTAAGAAATAGTGTGCCCAAAATTTCAATAACACACTAGAATTATACATTGGCCTACATAATGGTTATTGCAGTTCGATATTCACATTCATAAGTTCTAATTTTTTATAATTGTGTAAGTTATTTTGAATTTATAAACTTTCTTAACCTCCGAAATTTTGTTTTACACAATTTTCTTGTTTGTCTTCTACGGGAAAAATAATTTTAGATAGCGGTAAAACCTACTTACGGTGTAAAAATATGAATAATTTGGCCCGTTATTTTGTACGCCTTGTCTGCTTACGTTACGAGCAGGCCTATACTGAAAAATTGAATTATTTTCTCTGGTATGACTCCGTGTTGTTCAAAAAAATAACAATCCAAAACCACAACAGAAACTGTTCAATATGAAATCTTTACATTAGTTGTCAGATCTGCCGTCATATAAATCGTGTGTAAAATTAGCAGGCCAGGCTGCCGCAGGCATATAATTTTATTTACTTCAAAAGTGCGTTACTTTACGTTATTTTACATTATCTTTCCTCATCGAGGTTAGATAGGGTGATTCTGTTTTATTTCGTATCATATTAAATTTAAATATGTTTAAAAATTTTAATATAAGTTATTGTGATCTCATTGTTTAAATATGGAAAGTAGTGGGCAATATCAACTTTCACAAACATTGTTTACGGTCGTTCGCTCTCACCAGCCCGTTATCATGAAGGCGCCCATTTCATAATAAACTGCTACCTTTTTGTGGGAATAATTTCATTTTCGACGTCCAGAGCTCTTCAACTAAGATCAGATGGCTGGGAAAACTGTAGAGACTCACGAAACTAAATCTAATCGATGAAATTATCAACGAAGCAGAGCCAGTGAAGGATAGTGCGGTAGAGCTCGATAAAATACAAGTCTGGGAATATTGTGTACCTGTTTAATGACGAGATTCCGCCTCATCCGTAACAATAATCATAGCGTGGATTTTTCCAGGCAATCAATCGCCAGTGGCTGCTGGTGGGCGTATAAGTGCCTCAAAAAAGAAAAGTTCATTCAACAGCATGTAAGTCACACCAAGAACTTTGTGATACTCAGACACACGGCATAGAGATCGCAGGAATGAGGTTAGGCACAATATTCTACACTTCAGCAACAGGAAAAATCACTTAGTGGAATGTCATAATGAGTATAGTTTGAAGAGCAAGTTGCCTTAACAGATTATAGTTTTAATGAGTTATAAGTAATATATTTAACTGTCATAAAAACTGAAGGTGGTACAACGATATAGTCAGAGTTTCCTAATTTTTTATTACCTTGACCGTTAACCGTTATTAGGTATAAACGTGTACACTGTGTTTTGTGTGTGAGCGTGTGCGTGCGCCCGCGCGCGCTATGGTTGTCGTCTAGGATCCGCCCAAGGCGTTTTCGATTATGTTACATGACATTATTCGCACTTAGTTATCGACAAATCAGCCGCCTGTGACGATTCTGCAAACTGCAACTCCAGCTATAATTAGGATGTTTTTAAGATCAAAATTCATGCGCGCCTAAATAAATGCTTTTATTATTATTTTACTTGGTAAATATGTTTGGTTCTCATATTTGCTTAAGATAGAAAGACGCCTATATTCTATATTTTTTATTAGTATTTTATAGTGTAAATTATTTTACTGGATGCCCCTCGTGTTCGGGTGTCAATTGTGACTATTATTTAAAATTTATGTAAAATGTTGGGCGCCAGAGATAATTAGGAATCTCAGGGTGTTGTTAGTAACAACTCTTTTGTTCAGATGCTAATTAAACAACACTATATTTACCATTTGAATACATTTAAATATATAACATATAATATCATTATCATTTCAATTTGACAGATTAATTACTTCTCAATTGCTACTAACTTCTTATCCCTATATAATCATTACAAGAGATTCATGAATACATTTAATATTATTTATCATTAATAAAAGACTAATGACCACATGAAATATTCTTTATCATTAATAAGAGATTAATGAAGACATTAAATATTATTTATCATTAATAAGAGATTAACGAACACATTAAATATTATTTATACCATTGCTAAGTTACTCTTCAAACTAGAAATCTCCCTCATTCACAACATAATTTAACTTTGATCAATGACATGACTTAAGATCTAACATATCGTAAATATCAAACTATCATTCAAAATTTATATTAAATATTTAAACTTTGTACTCTTATTCTATGTCGTAAGATATGAAATACTCTTCAGTATCTGAACAATTCGTAGGTTCTTTTAGAATGAAACGGGTTAAACTTGGGTAGCCAAATATGCTACATGCAATTATTTGATTACAACATTTAATTTGATACGGTTACTTGTGTTTGATTATCCATTTCTCCGTCTTGCTCGTTCCACACTTTACACACCACAACACAATTGATATTACTCTCCTTTTTAATTCACACACTATCGCGATAACCATTCATCTCCACGTCATCCGAAACTTTGACTTTTCATACGGTCGAGCACATAATAAATAATACTGCTTCGCTCTTGTTGCCGCGCACAGGATAAATAATACTACTTCACACTTGATGCCGCGCACAGGATAAATAATACTGCTTGACTGAATGAATATATTACAGACTGACTTAGCTTGCTTAAAGCGTGTTTAAGACATAACTTCTAACTGTCTCTAATAACAACTAGCCAAATCGCCACTAACAAATTTCCACGGACTGATTCTCCGACTCTTGATTCTCGATTGCTTCGATTGCCGATTGACTCCCCAAAGTTCCTTCACCAGTTACTTTTATAGTTTCACCTAGACTTCCCTTACTGCCGCTACTCTTAAGATTACCATTATTGGCTAATATTTGGACGTGTTGCCGGTAAGTTTGAAATTGTCCAGTAACCAGTTGAAATAACTTCGCGCGCATAGGTGACGCTTTCTCTGATTGAAGAACTCTTATAGACGGGCACTTCTTACCGCCAAACCGTTACCTCATTAAAAAGAGAAATCTGCTTTATCAAACCACCCCCGTTGTCACGTATCGCTCTTTGTATTTTGACGGCCGAAAACACCCTAAATCTAACGGTACTTCATATTTTTTGCTGGTTTTTGCAAACAAAGCGTTTTATATCTTTTCGACTTAGAAAGTTGTACATACAATACAATTTTACACTGGCTAGGCGCCGACGTGTCGCCCCGCTAACACACCTCTTACTTATATAACCACTACTTGGTATAATTTTGATCTGTATGTTTATTTATTAACATTACTCTTATTAATAATAATAGTCTACATCGAATATACTATTGATATAAATGTGTTTTACTATACAACTAGCTGTAACCGTTAGTGTTACGTTACATTGTCCCCCAAAATGATGTTTTCATAATTATTGTCAGAATTACGATAAATCATTTTGTATGCCTCTAGATTCGTTTAGTCACTATTGACAACGTAGTTTGTTTACATTCTTTCATTTGACCCACTATTCGTGTTGACAACAACTAAATTACCACCCTTCGTCACTAGCTTCCCTTTACTACCTGCGTCTAGTCCCAAACTTCGGTCATTTACATCACACATGTGTTCTTACCGTATTTACTCTCACTCAACCCCTCTCCATTCATTTCACTTCTTATAGCTACTTTACGAAGTCCTAACTCTACTACATTGTTACTATTTGTTATTAAGGAAATCTAAACTTATTTAAATCCCCATTTATTAATTTCTCAGAAAATTAAATTTTTACATTCTTATTTTTTCACCCTTATTTTTTTGTTTTGATAATTACATGTTATTTTTACAAATTCCCTATTTCTCATTCTCCCCTGGACCCACGGTGGTATTGTTTTAACTGCCGAACTTTAAAGATACCCCGTACTGTTTTAGATTTGTTGATCTCTGAGGCCTCGTACGTCGCGTCTCCCTTAATGCTGGTTACCTCATGGTCCTTGGTACAACTGACAAAATTTTGCTGTTACCTTATTTACCGCGTCTGAGATTGGGTTTGTCCTTACTAGGATTAAGTCTCCTACCTTAACCATTAATTTGTTCCTTCCTTCATTCTTCTTTCGTGTCTTTGTTCACCCTTTCTTTTCATGTTTTGATATAGTTGATTATGGTGATTCTTCATCTCTTCTTTTATCAATTCACGGTCAACGTACGATTCCCATACTCTTTTCGGTTTAGTGCCCCATTGTGGTTGATATGGCGTCATTTCAATGGTATCATGGTACGTCTCATTGATACATTTTCCACGATCCTGACATACTTCGCCCATTTCGTATGGTGTCCTCCTAACATTACCCTAAATATATTCCCCAGTTGCCGATTTACTCTTTCCGCCAAATTTGTACAAGGGTTGCGGATGGCTGTATATTTAGTTTTGATTCCCAGATCTCCTAAACTCTTTATCCACGATCTGCTTGTGAATTAGGTGCCATCGTCGGTTAAGATTGACTTTGGTTTACCCACTCCTTGAATATACAATTTTAGTTTGTTTAATGTGGTGGCCGTTGTCGCATTCTTCATGGTGTATAAATTAACATATTTCGTAAAGATATCAACGACTACTAATATGTATTTTACACCACTTGTTGACGTAAGCAATGGTCCATAATAGTCCATACTGACCATTTCTCCTTTCGCTTTCGGTGGTATCGGCCGTGTCTCCAATACCTCTCCTGCCGTGGTCCTTACATCTCTGGAACATTTCACACGTTTTAATCATTTGTTTGGTGAATTTATGGAAATGATTTCCTGTGAAATACTCCTTAAATACTTCTTACGTTCGCTTTACACCACAGTGTCCGTACAGTTCGTGTATCTCCTTAATCAATCCCTCGCCGATCTCTTTAGTAAGCATAATTTTCCATCTCTTCCTTTCTTTCGATAGAGTTTATTGTTATACCACTTATATATTTTCAGTAGTTGTTTATTTGTATTATTTTGTAATAGGTTTATAATGTTCTTTAATTTCTGGTCTTTCTGCTGGTGTTGGGAGATGTTAGTTAGCAGCTGATTTTTCAACTGTTTGCTTATTCTGATACTTACAGTACTGTACAAATCTCTAGTTCTCCTTCTCCGCCCTTTCTCATCTCCTCTTGCGAATCCACTGGGTATCGACTCTGTATGTCAGCTACAACATTCTCGCTCCCTTTGCAGTGTATGACTTCGAAATCGTACTCTTGAATCGCGAGTATCCATCTCGTGATTCGCGAGCATGTTAACTGGCATTTCTGCATGAACGTCAATGCTTTATTATCTGTGATAATCGTGAATGGACGTCCTAGCACATATGTTCCGAATTTTTAAGGCAGTGTACGACGCTCAATAATTCTAGTTCCGTCGTAACATAGTTCAACTCGGCGCCTCGGAATAGTCGACTGGTAAACGCGATTACCCCGATTTGTCCGTCTTCATCTATTTGATATAGTTGTCCGCCTAATGTGTATTTACTGGCGTCTGTTTGTAAATTAAAGCGCTTGTTGGGGTCAGGATGTCTTAACATTACTGTATGTACAAATAGTTGTTTTACTTTTGCGAATTGTTCATTTAACTCTTGGGTCCATTTAAACCGTACTCCTTCCTTCAGTAACTGTAACAATGGTCGTGTCTCCTCAGCATATCGGCTGGTGAATTTATTATAGAAGTTTGTCAACCCAAGGAATCTATTTAATTGCTTTGGGTTTTTTTGCTTCGGGAACTCTAATATTCCCGCTACCTTGTCTGCTGAAGCACTGATGCCCTTCGTTGATAACTCGTATCCTAAGTATTCTATTTTTTCTCTGAAAAACTTCGATTTACGCAGATTTACTGTGAGGTTAGCTCTCTCGAGATCTTCTAGCAACAACTGCAGGTGGACGGGATGTTCCTCTATGCTTCCAGATACACACAAGCAATCATCGACGTAAACAATCGTGAACTTCTTCATTTCTTCTGACAGCCCGTTATCCAATCCCCTTGGTAAGCTTGCCAGACTAGTTTTCAAACCAAATGGAGTGACAGTATATCGATAGCAACGCCCTTTATACAAGAATCCGTTGAAATCACGGCATTCTTCCGCTAACGGTATTTGCCAGAAGCTACTCGTCAGGCCGATACTACTCATTACTTTGATGTTTCCACAGCTCGCCAACACTTCATTAATCGGCATCGCTCTTTCATAGTCTGGAACAGTCACGGCATTGATACTCCGCGCATCCAAGCATAGTGGTACCGACTGATCCTTTTTGATGACGGTTGTGATCGGATTAATAAATGGACTTGCAGCTCGCTCGATCACTCCGCACGCCTCCATCTTCTTGATTTCTTCGTCTACGGCTTTTTGATATTTCAGAGGAACTGGCCAACCCTTTATGAATTATGGTGTGGTATCCGTCACAAAAAATTTGTGTTCATATTTTGTAATCCTCCCTGGTTGCTCCCCGAAGATCTGGCGGTTTTTTCTTAACACTTACTCTAACTCCCTTTTTCACCTTCGCCTCGACTCCTGTAATTTCTTCCAGCTTCTCACGAATCATCTCCCCAATATGCTCCTCTTCTTCATCAACTTCTATAGCTAGAATTTCAACGTATTCAGGTGCATCTTCCCCTGCTTCATGTCTATTAAATGTTATATGGTTCTCTTTTAAATTAATGACATATCTACTCTCTTGCAGCAACCCAATTCCGATTATGCATTCCCGGATTAGATCAGGTACTTTCAAGAATACCCCGTCAATGCTGTACTGACCAATTTTCACATCCAACAATAATTGCTGAGTTATTTGCTTAGACTTTCTCCCGACCGCTCCTTTCACTATCATATTCGTTACCTTCAATATATTTAGTTTTCCCATCTGACATTTGTGTTTGTGATACCACTCTGCCGAGATTGCATTTATTTGGCTACCCGTGTCAATTAAGCCGACCACCGGTATTCCGCTTATGCATATGTTTAACTCTGGGCATTTAAATTTGCGTGTATTGTTAATTTATAAATCTTCTTCTAACAAAGCGTCCCTTATCTCTATGAAAGTAGTGCTAATTTCATTATATTTACAACCTACATCTACCTTATATCTACTAGAAAGCTTACTTAGTTTTTTGAATTTGTTGCTGGCGTGTCGACAACATGTGAGTGTCTTTGTGTACCGCTCGTTCCGGAGATGGCGTTGACCTGAGATTCGTATACCCGTTTGTTTTGTATTTTTGCTCTCTCTCTCGGGTCGGGCTCATTGTTTGAGTTTGTATGCCTCCAACCTAGTTTCTGTCGATAAGTCGCCTGTCTGTCACTTTTGTTGTTATGCCAAGGCCGACTCCCGTTCTTATGTTGTTCCGGTTTCACCGCTACCTGCACTCTATAGTTGTCAGAGCTGTCTTCCTTCTTCGTACGTAACGTCGCAAATTCCATCAACAACATTTGAAATTCGGTAATATTTTCTACCCCCCTTGTAATACATGTTAACGCTATATCATGGTGGTAGTGTCGCGCCAATTTCCGTATTAAATGTTGGTCCGATATCGGTGGTATTAGCTGTCGATTTTGCAGTATGCATCTTTCCATGTACTGCACCATACTTAGTCCACTCTCCGGTCGATATCTTCCGAATTCTAATCGGTCGCGTACACCTTCTTGTATCATCTGGTTCCAGTATTTCGCTATAAATGCTTCCTGGAATTCTTGGAACGTCTTAATATTACTCTTAGTCAATTTCCACCAAATGGCGGCTTCTCCTTCTAATTGCCTTAGATACCCAGTTCACTCCTTCGCTCAGGTAGTACTCCCTATGAATTTCGTCCAGCTCCTTGACGAACTCCATGGGTCCCTTCTCCATTAAATGTAACGGTCATGAGGAATTCTGTCGTCATCCCGCGTTGCATTGGTGACCTCTCCATTTGCATCATTCTTATTCGTACGTCCTCCCTTATCTGCGTCAGTTGACCGTCTATCGAAGTACAATTGTTTTCATATAACTCGGTAAGTTTCTGTACCTGCTCTCCATTATTTTTGTTATGAGTATTGAGTTTATTATTCAGGGTTTTTATTTCTTGAGCTACGATAATTTGGTGTTGTCTGAACACTTGGTCGCTGTTTTCTAAGTGCTCCTTCACCTCTGCCTACGTCACCATTTTCTCCCTGACGATCTCCTTTGTATCAGCTCTAATCTTCGTTGTGAACTCCTGGTTTTCCTGTCTTAATTCATTAATCTGTTGTTCTACGTGCGTTCTGTGTTCATCTAGCTGTTGTGTGATTTTTAGTTCCATATTATTTTGGATTTTGTCGATTTTTTCTGTTAATTGATTTAATTGTTCATTGTTTCCTGCCCTGTTTCTCGCCATTTTGGTGTGACTTGTTTATTGTTCTCTGCTAATTGTTTTAATTGTGCATTGTTTTCTGTTATTTTTGCTGTCACTTGTTTATTGTTTTCTGCCAAGTTTTGTTCTAATCGTTTACAGTTTTCTGTCATTTGCTGTGTTATTTGTTGTATTAACGTGGCTATATCTATATTTGTTTGTGTTTGTTGTACTTCGCTGCGGACGTCTTCTTCTCGCCGTCACCTTGCCACTGAAAGAACGGTCGGGGTCTCATTGTCGGTAGATTATTCCCATATTCCATTTGGTTGTTGACCCCGAATTCCACCTCATTACCACAATTATCCCCGTTATTCGTTGCCATTTCTCTTTTACGAGTATTATGCAATTTAATTTTCCTTAAATTTCTACTTTTGCTACGAGTTAACATCTACATATATTAACATATATCTTATTTAGTGTCTACCCCGTTTCATTCTACAGAGCTTATTAAGTTACTAAATTAAGCTCCACGTTGTTGGGCGTCAAATATAATTTTTCACTGGATGCCCCTCGTGTTCGGGTGTCAATTGTGACTATTATTGAAAATGTATATAAAATGCTGGGCGCCAGAGGTAATTAGGAATCTCAGAGTGTTGTTAATAACAACTCTTATGTTCAGATGCTAGTTAAACAATACTATATTTACCCTTTGAATACATTTAAATATATAACATATAATATCATTATCATTTCAATTTGACAGATTAATTACTTCTCAATTGCTACTAACTTCTTATCCCTATTTAATCATTACAAGAGATTCATGAATACATTTAATATTATTTATCATTAATAAGAGGTTAATGACCACATGAAATATTCTTTATCATCAATAAGAGATTAGTGAAGACATTAAATATTATTTATCATTAATAAAAGATTAACGAACACATGAAATATTATTTATCATTAATATGAGATTAAGGAACATATTAAATATTATTTATACCATTGCTAAATTACTCTTGAAACTAGAAATCTCCCTCATTCTCAACATAATTTAACTTTGATCAATGACATGACTTAAGATCTAACATATCGTAAATATCAAACTATCATTCAAAATTTATATTAAATATTTAAACTTTGTACTCTTATTCTATGTCGTAAGATATAAAATACTCTTCAGTATCTGAACAATTCGTAGGTTCTTTTAGAATGAAACGGGTTAAACTTGGGTAGCCAAATATGCTACATGCAATTATTTGATTACAACATTTAATTTGATACGGTTACTTGAGTTTGATTATCCATTCCTCCGTCATGCTCTTTCCACACTTTACTCATCACAACAAAATTGATATTACTCTCCTTTTTTATTCACACACTATCGCGATAACCATTCATCTCCACGTCATCCGAAACTTTGACGTTTCATACGGTCGAGCACATAATAAATAATACTGCTTCGCTCTTGTTGCCGCGCACAGGATAAATAATACTACTTCACACTTGATGCCGCGCACAGGATAAATAATACTGCTTGACTGAATGAATATATTACAGACTGTCTTAGCTTGCTTAAAGCGTGTTTAAGACATAACTTCTAACTATCTCTAATAACAACTAGCCAAATCGCCACTAACAAATTTCCACAGACTGATTCTCCGACTCTTGATTCTCGATTGCTTCGATTGCCGATTGACTCCCCAAAGTTCCTTCACCAGTTACTTTTATAGTTTCACCTAGACTTCCCTTACTGCCGCTCCTCTTATGATTACCATCATTGGCTAATATTTGAACGTGTTTCCCGTAAGTTTGAAATTGTCCAGTAACAACTCGAAATAACTTCGCGCGCATAGGTGACGCTTTCTCTGATTGGCGAACTCTTATAGACGCGCACTTCTTACCGCCAAACCGTTATCTCATTTAAAAGAGAAATCTGCTTTCTCAAACCACCCCCGTTATGACGTATCGCTCTTTGTATTTTGAAGGCCGGAAACACCCTAAATCTAACGGTACTTCATATTTTTTGCTGGTTTTTGCAAACAAAGCGTTTTATATCTTTACGACTTAGAAAGTTGTACATACAATACAATTTTATACTGGCTAGGCGCCGACATGTCGCCTCGCTAACACACCTCTTACTTATATAACAACTACTCGGTGTGATTGTCATCTGTATGTTTATTTATTAACATTACTCTCATTAATAATAATAGTCTACATCGAATATACTATTGATATAAATGTGTTTTACTATACAACTAGCTGTAACCGTTAGTGTTGCGTTATAAGTGTAATAATTAAAACTGTGTTCAAAGAAATATATTTTACCTGATTGAGGAATATAAGAAATTTTAATTTTTGAGTGTTTGGCTGATAGTTTTAATATTGTAACTTGCAAAGTAATTTCTTCTTCTTTTCTTTCTTTAATGTCATAAGAAACGTGTAACGGAAATTTGTTCAGAATGTATTGTGGACTGTCTTTACAGTACGCCTGACCGGGGTTATTTGCCGCAGGGGTTATTTGTCACAAGTTTCATATATTGGTCACCAGATGGCTGCGAGCGCTGTTTGTCTTGTCAGCTGTTCCTCGCAATGTTATCAATTTTTTTGTGATGTTGTGTCGCTGCCTGACCATTGTGGCCAACTTTACGACAGATTTACTGTTTTTTTCATTGGTAAGTAAAATTTTGTCACCTCTGTTTTCTCTCCACAAGTTGTAAACGGTAAATAAGTCAATTTGTTAGCGTACATAGTTTTAAACTAAATGTACGTTTACATGTTTTCAAAACACTGCTCACCTTAAAGGTCATATTTCCACAGTATGGTTATTGAATAATGGCGCAACGGGGATAGTTGTCACAAATCGGTTGGGGCTACTTGCCACAAACTGATTGGGGCTATTTGTCACTTGTGATAAAAGACCCTTATGCTAGTCGTTTATTTATTTCTTTTGTTTGTTAGGTTATAGAATCGTTCGTAATTTAAATAGGATGAAAAAACCAAAGCTTTACACCTCCAGAGGTTATGCTGAGGGCAGCTACGGAAGTTATTTTGAATAAACGATCTTTGAGAGGAATCGCAACTGAGTTTAAAATAAATTATCGAAAACTAGTTGTAAAAAATACCTGAAAAGAACTCAATGCTGTAACAGTTACAGCTTCTTTGATAGTTATTGGTTAGAAATGTCTTCAGGTAAGCCTATTTACAGGCGAAAAATAAAATGAGTTAGTTAAATATATTATTTTAGCATCTTAAATTTATTCAAGGCTCTCGCCAAAAGAAAAACGGAAGCGTTGTATACCTTCGTTGTAGATCCCCCGCCTGCGATTTCAGCCATGTATTAACAGCTGGTTTGACATCGTTGACCACTAAGAAACGATTTCTAACGCTTGAAAAGGTGATATTCCCTTGATGTGAGGTCTGGGTTGTAAGGTGGATGATCAAATTGTTGCCAGCCAAACTTGGTAATTTGATGTTGCGTTGCAGCGGCAGTGTGTGTGCAGTGCTTCTGGATACCACTGTGTGAGTGACTTACTTTCTGGATACCCCTTGTATATTATGTTGGCATACGTTGAAATCGACTACCCGAAACTCTCACACAATAGACAAAGAAGCCGAACAAGTTATATATACTTCGATATATAGGCGTATAACTAGATTAACTAAAATGACGGCGAGAGGGGGGAACGAGTAAGTGAGGGAGAATGTGTAAAGCATGGACAATGGTGTAATGTGTTATTAACTATTATGTTCCGACATCTGTAATTGGAGACTTGCATTTTTTATTACTACAGTGTAGATTACGCTATATTTATTGCATATTCATCGAAACGTCCCGGGTAAGCATCCTACATCGTTTACTGTGGATGGGATTAAAAAAAGTCAGATCCATCTTGGTACCGTTGAATCGCTCACTGCTTTTTTCCCATAAATATCGAAAATCTGAAGGTGACTTTCAATTGTTTTAATTCCTTTCGCATTCAAGAACCGAATCATATAACCTACTTTCACACGCGGCGGGCGTCTCGAATTTCTTCGACATTATAAACACGTTCAACGAAGCTTACTCAGTGCACAGTTTTTTTACAAATGGCGTTGTTGGCTTCCTAATGAATCAACAAACTGGCCGCGCATGCGTAACAGCGTGACGGCATCGATACAGCGGCAATCTTTAAAAGCGGAAATTACTTTTTGGATAACCCTCGTATATTATGTTGGCATATGTTGAAATTGATTAGCCGAAACTCCCAAACAATAGAAAATGAAGGCGAACAAGTAACAAGATATATATATATATATATATATATTGCAATGTGAAAGGCGGTCACACCATATGTGAATGTGAAAAGCATAATTATGACCAGCTGTAATGGGTGTCCGGGATAATTGGGGTGTGATTGAAAGTAGAATATTACTAAAAATTAAGACTAATAGTATAAATTAGTTATAAGACGATATAGAGACTATGAAGCTTAGTTTAGTGTTTGAGCGAAGTGTTGTGTTGTGCGCGTATCAAAAGGAGGTGTGAACAATGGTAATTAGCAAATGGTAAACACGTAACAAGTGTGCATATTCACTTGCATATGAGTAACGATTTATTGTAATTACGATATATTTAAGAGGTTAATTTAATTTATTCATATGTAGTGAAAACGTTGTTCTAGAAAAATCGGAAAACGGAAGTACAATTTGCAGCACGTGGTGTGTCCAGAATGTTCCTACGTATAACATGTAGCGTATAGGAAATACGTCTGTGCGCAGGTAAACGGTGACGTTACCTTATATCGCTGCAGTTTCAGTGTACGAGAAAATAACAGCAGTCTTCATGTAGCACTCAAGCACTCATCGAGAGCGGTTGCAGTGTATTCTTCCTTTAGTCCAACATCCATTCTGGGCAGTCCTTGGGGCTCGTAGATTCGAGGAAGCAGCGAGTTTCGGCTCGGAGCAACCACGGTGTACGAGATTTTCTACTACCGTTCCTGAACTCCGTTTGCTGATCGTGGCGGCTGAGACGGACACCGAGACGCGGGGCAATTCCTTGAGGTGGTGGCTGGAACGTGGAACACGGACGACGGATCGCTGGAGGCCGGGAACGAGATTTTCGACCGGGACAACAACGAAGACGAGAATTCAGTAAAGAAAAATTTAAGAACTAAATTTGATATTTTAAATAATATAAAGCTGTTAAAGTAAAATTTTTGAACTTTGCAAATAGTATTATTTTTAAAAGAATACTTGAACATTTAAATTAATATCATTGTTTAAATAACAAGAAAACATTTTAGTTCAAGTATGGTGTAAGAAAAAAAATAAAAAAATATATGTAATCACAAATGGAGCATTCTTTTCTGCAAATCTGGTCGGCTAACTACCTGTTATCTTGCAATATATATATATATAAAACTAATTAACTAATGTGAGAGCTAGAGGGGGGGTGAAAGGGTGAGTGAAGTAGAATGAGTAAAGTGTGGACAATAGTGTAAAACGTTATTAATCATTGTGTTCCGGCATCTGCAATTGGAGACTTGTATTTTGAATTACTACAATGTTGATTACGCTATATTTATTGCATGTTACGTTAGTCTATGTCGGACAATCGTAATTATGGCGAATGGCAATACACGAGTTGCACTACTTTTATTAGTGCAACTATTTTTTTTAGTCGTAGGCTAAGTAGCGAATTCCGTGTGTTCACTTATTTACTTTTCTGTTTAAAGACGATGAGCCATGCATTAGTTGAGATACTGTATTAATTAAATTCTGAATATATATTTTAGGATTACTGGTGTGTGAAAAATATATGCGGGCGTATTTTCATGCAATGAAATTCGACCTGTATTCGGCCTGTGGCTTAGTGCTTTTTCGTGACAACTGAACACTATTTCATGTTCTGTTGTACCACATACAAACATTGCTTTGTGTGACTTTTTTATTCTACCTTATTCATATCTTCCATACAAGACAGGCGTTTCTCCATCAAACATAAAGTTATTTCAATGAAATCTTATTTTTTTGTAAAAGCAATGTGACGAGGAAAATATTAATGACTCAGGCTCAATTTATTACTAGCTCTGTAATTTCTACCCACATATTTTTTACAACACCACTAGTATTACATACTGTGATCGTCTCTATTATATTTAGTTACTCAAGGATCTTATATAATAAATACATCTATAAAATACAAGGTAAATTGAATTAAACAAATACGAGGAACCCAATTGATGGAAAAGTAAAGCGTTAAACGCCTTTAATAATTTGAACAAAACATAAGTACATAAAATTCGAAGAGAGTGATTATTTAAGGCATTCTGTTAAGCCTTTATAATTACAGAAGGGTGTCACTTTTCCGAAGGGTAAATATATAAATCACCAAGTACCCGTATTTGTTGTAAAATAAAAATTCTCAAATACTATTCGATTACTAGTGTTAGCCGTCACTGGAAGATGCTTTTCTGGACTATATTAAGCAATTAAACTATGTTTATTACGTTAATTATTCAATATGTTATCATTTCTAGTGCCGAAAAGCGTCTAACGTATCGTCCAACTGAACTTTCCCTTCAGTGTATACAAAGGAATTAATAAAAAAAAAAGGGAAAATATGTATCGATGATTGTACAACAAAAAGTATTTGTGGCATTTGAGGTTGTAATGTATCAAGACCGGAAGAGTACTTTCTGGTTATAAGTTTGAACTTAAACAACAGTGATCTTATCTTACGGCTGAAAGGTCTAGCCGCAAAGAAAGTTGTTTGAAAATTATCCTAGTAGGCCTGTTACATCGGAACATTAAAAACCTATGAATATTGCGACGACGGATCGTTCTTGAACAATGGAAATCGTGGCTCTACATGTTTCCCGGCCACCCGAGCAGGTGTGTGTTTCTGCTAAGACCACACTCAAGTATCCTACAAGGTTTTCGAGTGCCTGTTACGGAACATTAGTCTGGAACCCTGCAGGTTAAGTAAGGAAATTCTGCGGCTTAAAAGTCAGTTTACGTTGGTCGAGTTACCAACTGCGTTTCAAGTGGTTATTAGTGAAAGTGATTACTGTGCTCTATTACTTTACATTATTATTGCTTGTGGACAAAATTAACTTGAGTTATTGTACAAGTATAATCTTGTTGAACAACTTGTTGATTGCAAACTGTTATTTGTGATTAATTAATTAAAGCTAGTGATTAGTGACTTCATTGGTGTCTGTATTTGTTTCCACTGTACCATACGACGATCAGTGAGACTGTCGTAACAATATATTTATAAAACGTTGCATCAATGTAATGAATGTTTTACATCCTAACACAGTCTGATACGTAATGTTTATATTGTAGTATAATATTCTGAGCAGTAATATTAAAAACGACGAAACTTGAAATTCAAGTATTGAGGAAAGTGTATATGCAATGTTATCACCATTTTAACGTACCTCAAATATTTTACTCAGGTGGAGCCAGTTTGTCGTATATTATAATATACATTTTTTCATATATAAATGTCCGAGTTTATTTATATAACTACTCTTGTTCGCGATCATTTGGATAACTAGCGGTCAGATGATATATTCATTTGAAATATTAAATATGAACTACGCAAATATACAAATTCACTTCTTTATTTTGCAATTGAAACAAAACTTTTTTCCCTTGTAAATTATTTGTACTCTTCATATCTCATTGTTTCAAGATACGGGTAACTCTTATCCCGAAGCTTAAGGACTCCTAGAATAACTATTAAATTTAGTAAGGCGAATATATATGCAAAATGAACAAGCTTTTGCATCTAACTTTTTCATTTCTCTTAAAGCTGTTTAGCCACAAGAGTTGTGTAATTAAAAGCAATGACTTTTAAAAATACCTTTATAAATAAATCCCTTAGCTACCTACGGGAACTTTAACATTTTAACTTTAACACTTTTTAAGTTGTAGAATTTTAATAAGTAGCTGCGTTATAAGCGTTGTGTAAATTAGTTTTTCAGTAAATTTGAAACAAGTCTTTATATTCAACTACGGGTTAAATAATTTTGTTAAGCTTTCTGTGTCAGTTGAATGTAGTATCGTTTATTGTAGTAATAAATTATTTACTTTAGTAGAACATTAGTTAGTCTGGAGATATAACTGTATTATTCTCTGCCTGAAAATTGTAGTTTTGTTGGAAGGAAAAACAGTGTTGTGTCACTTAAAATATAGTATTTTTAAATATATTTAACTCAAAATACTTTGAGACGTTCACTAAGTAAATGAATTCTTTATTTCTGTCTTACAATGAATGTTTCAATGTCTCCCGGGGCTTTACAGCTTTCTGAGTGAGCCTAAACCTACTGCTGACAAGCCGAAAATAACATTTCTCCAATTTAATCGCGTGTAACTACAATAGGCTTTTTGTATTTAATGCTTGAATCGCTTATTCACTAAACAACGTTTGTCTAACGCTTAGAGTTTAGAGTTTTAGGTTTTACATTTACATTTAATATAACTTTACTTTAATATACCTACAGGTTGTTATAGGTATTGTAATGTGACATAACAGTACATATGAAAGTCAGGGTAAATTACATCAAAAAGGGAATTCGTTCTCCTCAAATAACAAACCAATTATGTAAAAAATAGTATATAACAGATTGTATGTTAAAATACAGTAAGCCTACACATAATTAATATGGTATAGTTTATCAACGTTGTAAGATATAGAAAATATTAATCTAAATCTACAACTGTTAGATTGGGTTAAATATCCTAAATTATAACAGTGTTAAGTAATTGTGTAACTGACTAATAACACCGAGTCATTTAAAATATTGAAATAGAAATTGTAAAATGTCATTATGTTTTAATGTCCAATAAATTATAAAATAGGGTCTAGTAAAACTAGACAACGAATGACCATAGTTAAGTAATATTGTTTTACTAGCCCATTTACCCAGCGTTGCTCGGGTTCATAATTTATTCATAGGCTCATACATTTCTTTTTCAAAAATTATCACTAAATTTCAGCGACGAAAAATAAACCTCTTTTCCATGCTATTTAAATTTAAATCTTTCAAATGTAGCTTGAATACTACAATAGTTAATACAATAGTTTGTTATACAACATTGCAACAATTTGAGTAGAATATTACAATAGTTTTTGTTTAAATGAAAATGCGTGTAGTTTTAAAAGAAACATGTATTTTAAACTTACAAAAAGGTACAAAAACAATAACTTATACAAATATACGATATGCGTACAAATAAATAGAATTTTCAAAATACAATACAACAGTAAATTTAAGTAGACTTTGCAACGACAAAGTCTATCGCAATGCTTGCCTGTAAACGACATTTTTCATCTTACCTCCTGGAGCTCTAATAAAAAGTTTGTGAGCCAACTCTGGAGCACGCTACATAGAGCTGTTCGTGAGAAAAACACGGGGATTCTAGGAGAACACCACACCACTTGATTGATTGCCCCTGCGCCTTGTTAATTGTGATGGCAAAAGCAAGTCGCACAGGGAATTGCAATCGCTTGAAACTGAAGGGCATATCAGTTGGGATCAATGGTATTCTAGGAATGAATACGTCCTCATCTTTTTCTTTGCCTGTTAAGATTGTAGCTTCTATGACGTTAGCTAAAAGTCTTTTCACGCTGAATCTGGTACCGTTTCAAAGTTTCGGTGGATCTAAATTACGTAACAGCAGGATAACAGAACCGATTTTAAGCTGAAGGCAATGTGGCGGCATTCCAGTAGGGTCTAGTGAGTTCAGAAATTTTTTGGAAAAATTCACTGCGTCATCAACGTTCACTACTGTATGTATAGATTTGTCCTCAGTGACTGGGCCTGGTATTATATTTTGAATTCGGCTGTTCAACTCGTGCACTGCATCGGTTTTAGCTACAAGAATTGCTCTTTCGCATAACCATTCGTGATTTCTGTAACTTTCAGGTAGGCTATACCTGGATAAATGTTGTCGATCAGTTCTTCAACCGTTGCAACCAGAGTGCAAAAATCATGTGATGAGCTAATATCGCCGTTTGATTCAGTCGGAAATGTGCCTTTACCGATTTGTAGAAGTTTATCTGCAAAATGTTGGGTCGTCTCATCTCCAAAGAGCCGAACTCTCATGTTTGTTTTTAATGTGAATCTTTTAACAAACTTCCACAGAGACGACGTTTTCAGGGAAGCATTGAGTTCATCCGCCGGAGTTGATTTCTGTATGACTGGAAGAGTTTGTCGAAAGTCACCAGCAAGAACCAGCAGAGATCCTCCCAGCAACTGATCGTTCTTTCTCAGGTCCCGCTGAGCCTGTCAAGGGATTCTAGGGATTTCCTATGGGCCATTGTGCATTCATCCCACACACTAGTTCTGCACATTCGTAGCACCGTTGCCTGGGCACTTGTTTTGCTAATATGGCAAACAGGGTATTCTTCCATATTTACTTTTAGAGGCAGTTTTAATGCCGAGTGCGCCGTCCGTCCACCACCCAGGAGAGTAGCAGCTATGCCAGAGGAAGTCATCGCAAGTGTTATGTCATTTTTTGATCGAATTTCGGCGAGGATCAAATTAATCAAAAAAGTTTTACCAGTTCCCCCTGGAGCGTCTAGGAAAATGATACCTCCCTTTTCTCTGTTGACACATTCCATGATGCCGTCATAACCTTTCCTTTGATCATCCATCAATAGTGGTTTATTGGATTCAATAAATGTTTTCAATTCTGTGGTATTGTAATTTTTTCACGGAGATCTGCATTATTTGCGTTGTCAGAGCTTCTTCCCGGAGCTGGTAGCCCAAACTGTAGCAGCGACAAATCGATAGACATTTGTGCTCTAGTATAATGAGAACGTCGTTAAATATTTCTGCAGAAAATTGTATGTTATCTTTGACGTTGTTTCAGCGAAGTCTGGCAAGGATGTCTTCACTCATGGTTTCGCGGTATTTCTCCCACAATATTATGGGATTAGATGGATTCCAGGTAGTCAAGATAATTGCAAAAAAAATTTCGTATTTGCTCAGGAGATGACGTTAAAGTTGCTTCGGACATTGCTTTACCCCAGTGTTCATTATCTTCCAGCAAACCCATTTTTTGACAGGCTTCCCTGAAGGTGTTGCATACTTCACTATTCAAAGTTTTAGCATTTCGTAAGAAGCTGGTCCCCGGACTGTATGAAGCAGCATTCTCAAGAAAAAACATTCGGCATTATTCGGGTGAACAGTGTAGACACGCCCTAAAACTCATTTACAACAACGTCACTGCCCAAACAGGTACCCCTTTTTTTCTTTTGGAAAAAAACTTTCCTTCCAGAATCCCAGGTATAGTAGCGAGGAACTTCCGAATATAACGATGTCCTTGCAAATGCATCCCGTTGACATAACTGAAAGAAGGCTGTCAAAGTTGTCCTGGGCGGTTCAGCAGCAACTGTTTGTGCATTTTCTCTTGTGAAGTCGACTCTTTGACCATTCGCTAAGTGTACGTTCATATGAAGGACTGTAGGATACCTCTCATGAATGGGAAAACTCAGTATTCGCCAAACTACCTCGTTGCTGCTTATGTATCGTCCCAACTGATAATTTGATATCCCATCATGCTCACTGGTCTTCGTCAAACCAAAGACAGCCTTATCACTTCCCTTGTTGATATATTTGCATATGTACTTTATGGATTTTACTGAATTACAGTATTCAACATTTATGTGAGCCTGGAACATTTTAGAAAGCAGAGGTGAGTACGGAACTACCCATATGCTGTCGATCCCTCGCCTCGAACACTTAATTTTACTGTGTATCCACCATCTTCTGGACACCTTCTCCTATACTTGGGGTATCTTTCATCCCCAGTTTGTGTCTCCTTAATCAATTGTCTGGGATATTTCTTGCTATATCTCCCGTCTTTCATGAAAGGTGCATTCTGGTTAATGTTTCCACATGGCCTGTGTACCATGTTTTTTTTTTTTACTACACCCGAAAGAACTTGATCTACTTCTGGATTTGGAAACTCTGCAGAAATAACATCGTCTATTTGGGTGGCATGAATTTTTTCTTTCAGCCAGATTAAGTTATGAGAATGCGGAAGTCCTCTTTTCTGCCACTCAGTAGAATACATCCAACATCTGGTTTCTCCAAAGACGTGGCTCTTGGTCAATACATTGATTAACTTTTGTTGTTTTTGTCGAAAAACTCTGGCTGATAAGTCATGACGATCATTTGATGTTTGCCCATGAGTTAGTTCTTCCTTTAATTCTGGCCAAGCTGGTTTACATGTAAATGTAATAAACAGGTCGGGACGTCCGTATGATCTGACGAAGGTCATAGCATCTTGTGCGTACTCATGCATTTGCCTGGGACTTCCTGTGAAAGTGGCGGGCAAAATCATCATTTTCCCAATATCGTCGACATTTCTCTCACTCGCAATGGCGTGTCTTAAATGAATATATTCTTCACTCCGAAGCTCTTTTTGGTTAAGTCTTATGAAAAGAAGACGCTCAGCCTCAATTTTAGCGTATATGTCAACGATAAACTAATGAAATAGCTGTCTAGCGTTTAAAATATGATTATATGAGTTTTTTCGAATCATTATCCAGTATGCATAAAAGTTCAACATTGAAACTTTCTTATCAATCGTTGACTCCGTATTTGGATTATCTTGCTTGATGTTAAAATGATATCCTTACCTAGCCAAAATAGAATGGGATACTGTAGAGGATCATATGAGCGGTGCGTCTCTGCAATGCGTTGTAGCGAGCCGCCTCGTCTTTGTATTATTATGCCCCTTCTGTCGCATCACTGGCAGCTATGACGACTGCCACCTCATTTATTTGGGGACTCTTGAAGCGCCGCTCGTGTTCTCCAACTGGCGTTTTATCGGCACGGATGACTAACTTACACCCATCCGAAGGCATACCCTCTAAAGCTGTCTTGAACGTTTTATGAGTTGGTTATGTTCGTGAAACATTCGTTTTTAGATTTAACATAGCATCATGTTTCACCCCTGTTGTGTAGTCACATCGTTGATCCACTAGATCTTCGTTTCCGAGAAAATAAATTTGTAAAAACTTGGCATTTTCACTCGTAGGAGGGAGGAGAGAACCCGCCCTTATTTGACACTGAACCTTGAAGGTGGTTTCAAACCCACTTTGTCCTTCTATGGATGAGGCTCCAAACGAAGTCATCTGAAAACATGAATTGTACCTCCTGACATTCTTGAGGAAATGTTTGGAATGTGAAGTAGTCCCAAACATGCAACAGAATAACGGCTCTGGTGGCGTTTCGAATGCTGGTAGACGGACTTTCCCGCTGCAACAGCACATACTCTGAGGTTAGACTTTATATTTCTTGGCAAAACAGTACTTACATATTTGGTCCATTCCTCCAATAACAACGCTTTTATGTTTACTGTTCACTTTTCTTGGATTGTAATGAAAACCTTCGAGAAATAAATTGGAATGCCATTCAGCCCCCCGCGATGTGCTAGTGTGATCTCGCATTTCTTGAAGACGGCGTTCACGTTGGTCATCCGATTCAGTGGCCCGCGATGTACTAGCACGTTCCCGCATTTCTTGAATACGACTTTCATGTTGGTCCTCCGATTTAGTGGCCCACGAAGAGCTAGCGTGTTCCCGCATTTCTTGAAGACGACGTTCACGTTGTTCCTCAGAATCAGTCACCCGGGATGTGCTAGCATGTTCCCACATTTCTTGAAGACGACGCTCGCGTTGTTCCTCAGATTCAGTCACCCGGAATGTGCCAGCATGTTCCCAAATTTCTTGAAGACGATGTTCACGTTGTTCCTCAGAATCAGTCACCCGGGATGTGCTAGCATGTTCCCACATTTCTTGAAGACGACGCGACGTTCACATTTGTTATCCGATTCAGTGGCCCGCGATGTGCTAGAGTGTTCCCGCATTTCTTGAAGACGACGCTCGCGTTGTTCCTCAGATTCAGTCACCCGGAATGTGCCAGCATGTTCCCAAATTTCTTGAAGACGATGTTCACGTTGTTCCTCCGATTTAGCGGCCCACGATGAGCTAGCGTGTTCCCGCATTTCTTGAAGACGACAGTCACGTTGTTCCTCAGATTCAGTCGCCCGGGCACGTTTCCGCATCTCCTGAAGCCGTTGCTGTCGTTGATCATCTGTTTCGTCTGCTCGGTTGTTTGTTTCGTCTTCTCGCAAAAGCTTGGTTTTATTGCTTTCGGTTTAATTTGACCGATGGACTTTCTTCTCCTTCTAGCCATCACCAGATAACAACGCTAAATTATATGCGCTAATAATATAAGCCGAACACTATAATCTGATTTCACGAGCTATCAAGGAATTGATTTTTATGCTCGCTTATATTTTACTTCGATTTGCAGCGCACCTGCTTAAGAATCTGTCATAAAACTTATTCTTATACCTCGAGAAGAATTCTGTTGCACGTAATGCCCATGCTCGATTTCTGCCTTCGTGCGAGTGCAAACGGCGAATTTAGTTATCCATAAAATGCACCTACTCTTGTTCTAACGTTATATTACTTCTGTATTGTATAATCTTCCTTATATTGTTACGTTCGCATTCTCGCTGGAGGAATACTCTGTAGCGCACCTGCTTAAGAACATGTCATAAACTTTATTCTTATATCTGGAGAAGAATTCTGTTGCGCGTGATGCTCCTGCTCGATTTCTAACTCTGGGAGAAGGCGAACAGCTAAATTAGTTTTCAATAAAATGTCTACAGTACTTGCACGCGCTGCGTATTTAACTGTCGTTTTATAATTCATTGTGTTAATATTGAAATAACGTATTTGTTAAATTAGTGTCTCCTAAACTTATTCTAACAATACAATACTTCTATAGATTTCAGCTTATCAATTTTTAAATTCAAACTGAAGCAAGCGCATTTATATTGTCTGAACACTACGATCTGAATACATTCGCTATCAAAACGTTGTTTTTCATACTCCCTTATAACTTACTTCGATCTTAACTTATCCACTTTTAAATTCAAACTGAAACAACTCTGAATTCACGCACTATTAAGAAATTCCTTAAGATCCATACACCACCTTCGATATCATAACCTAAATCTTAATTTATAATTAATGCTGGTATGAACTTAGAAACCTTGGTTAAATTGTCGGATATGGTGCATGGTTTTTCGCCCAGTAAAAAGAGCAACAATAACCTAATATTAGAAATGTAAGGTTAACAGAATCGAGAAATTTTCTCATTAAAATACAAAAGTGTTTATTTTGTTGGTTGCTCTGGTAACCAGAATGTATTCAATTGGGTTGCCATCGTAACCAGATGTAATAGATTTTTAGACACCAAAGGACCCCCCAAAGGATCATATCGAAAAAAACACCTGTTCTATGTTGGTTCTCCCGTTGCGTAAAACATTTGTACCAAGTTTGGTTGAAATCGGTCGAGTGGTTTAGGAGGAGATGTGGAACATACATACATACATAGATACATACAATGACTTTTATTTATATTAAAATGTGTTGTATACTATGTAAAAAACTGTTTGAACATTAAGTAGAATTAAATAAATTGTGTATACATTAAGGAATAAGAAAATATATTTTAAATTAGATAGAATGGTAACTTTAGGCTTATGGTGTATCTAGGCTTATAAAATGCAAATGTAAACCAGATAGAAAAACAAATAACATGTACGCTGTAGGCCAAATAGAAACATAAAAGTGATGGAAAATGTAGTTTAAAAAAATAATATGCAGTTTTTAATTTAAAAAGCAAACTACAATACCAAAAATTTCATAAAGCTTAATATTAGGCCTAAGAATATCATCGACATTTCATTTTATCCTAAATTTCATGGGCTATTCAGATCTGTACTCAGTTTTTTGATTAAGAAACAAGGCATACGTTATCTCAGAATTTTGAGAAAAAGTGTAAATTTTGAGATGTTTATTGCGCATAAAGTTTAACGCAGATTTAGTTTTCAACCAATCATATTCGTAATTGAAAAATGAGGTGACGCGTTCGAAATAAAATGCAATTGCTAAAAAGCCTTCGTCCAGTATAGACGCATTCCGATACTTCTCCGATATAAAATTATAAAATAAGAGAAAATTAACTCAAAACTATATGAAATTAAACAAATTGATGTAGAGGAATTGTATGTTAACTAAAATAATCATACAAAGAAATAATTTTATACCAAATTTACCAAATTCATTTTTAAAAAGTTTCCGAAGTATTCCGACATCTGAGTCCACGTATTAGTGAGATCTATACATATTATTTTGTTGAAACAACACTTAAGTAATCTCACACGAAATTATTAACCACTGATTATAATTGTATTTTTTCAATAACCTCAACACTTGAAAACACTGAATGACACATCACGTAGTGAAAACATAAGAACAGTGACGCATAGTGTTAGACGCCATAAGTTATCATTTAGTATTATTCCGAGACACGTTGTTGTCATTATATATAGAAAAAACATTGAAAATAATTGAAACTTTAAAAGAACCCAGTTTTATGTTGATTATTGTAAACAAACAATAGCGAACACTGCTCCTGGTGGTGATTAAGTGAACTAACTAGAGCACAATAGATTGAAAGATTTAAGTCATTCATGTATCAACGAAAAAGCTTGTTTTCATAATTAATATTCGTAAAGTGTTTAATGTTTTTTGTTAAAAATTATTACTTGTTATTCATTGATGGTTTAGGACATAATTCAAGCCGGTACCCTGAGAAACTCAATTGTAAATATTATTTGTAAAAGACTGAAGAAAAGATTATTAAAAATTATTAAAAATAATATTGCAAAAACAAGAACAAAAGATTCGTGCGTTTTAATTTATTTAATTTGTTTAGGAGAATGTTTTATTATACATTAGTAGTATATTGTAAATTTGGCTCCCAAAAACCTGGGGCAACGATATAAAAATATTACGAGAGATAAATACAAATACATTAAAGTATATTACAGTATTAATCTTTACGTATCCTTTCGTTGTTTTTGTTTATGAAAGCACATGTCCCATTAACATTTAATAGAAAATACCTTTCTCACAATGTGTGTATTTATGAAACCCCTCGCGTCGTGGAGTAGACAGCGACGTTTCAAGATGTAATAATACTGTGAATCAGATGTTCGTGTTTCAGAATTATGATACAGCAGTTTTTGCGTTCACGTAATTTCGCTGGTTGTTTATTACGTAAAACGGGTTATGTTACCAGGTTGCAGTCGAAATGAACTTTAGGTTTATTCTATTATTTGTACTTTAGTGGAAAATATTTATCTATTTCTTACTAGAGCACGATTGATGATAGACTTGTGTAGCTATCTGTAAGAAACACATTGGTTCGTAATTCAAAAATTTGTTTATAAACAAAATAAAAACTCAGCGAATGCCTATATCAGTCACAAAGTTAAAATTGAATAAGTAGGTAATTTTGCTTACTTACTAAAAATTAAATAATTATAACATAACAAGAAATACGTATTTTGTTTTTAAATGTTATATTGTTTTAGTTATTTATTTCTAAATTATACTATCTGATAACATATTTATGGACTCTAATGATTTTTATTTTATTAAGTAGGGCCTATCTATAGATCGTAGTCCCCGGGGTCTTATGTAGGTATATGTAGAACTCTCTCATGCCGCAAGTATATAGGCTTATACGATTGTCGTCGTCGTCATCATCGACTTAATGGCTTAATGGCTTAGGCTGTTCCAGTATCAATGGAATTCATACAGCCATCGTTTACGGGGCCTTCACAGACTTCTCTTCCCCCTTGGATGATAGTCGAGGGTTCTTCTTGAAACTCTAGCTGGATCCATTCTCCGTACGTGTAACCAACACTCCGTTTTGAACCGGGGGATGTTCTCATTTAACCGCCCAGCAATGCACAGCTCCATTCTAATATTATAATTTCTCATTAGATCTCTCCTGGTATAACCCTTTACAGCCCTCAAGAACCTCATTTACGCTCCTTATATTCTAGATATATCTTTGGCCTTTCTAATCCAAGTCTCACTGTCATACAGTTGTTGAGGTATGGCCATTACATTTTAATATTTGAATTTCGTGTCTTTCCTTGTTTCTTCTTTAAGCGTTTAATGATACATTCACAAAGCGACTGGAAGAGGCAAATTTTGCTTTCACCCTCCTTATCATCTTGATACGTAATGCTGCATCCTAGTTACTTAAAATCTGCCACTTGTTCTATTGGCGAATCCTGTATGACAATCTTTGTTCTAATATGATTTGCCCCAGAAAAAGCCATAACTTTTTCTTAGATAAGGAAATGGTTTAATTGTAATCTGTTAAAATGTTAGTAAGACAAAACAGCGAATTTTGGAGGTCATTTTCATTCTCTTGGACGATCACAAGATCGTCTGGGTACATTAAAACATTTAAATAAAATGCTTTCCTTAAGAAAAATCCTTTAGGGCCATCCAATTTCCACTTCTAATATGGCATCGCCTATACAGGTATTAAATAAACCAGGAGAATGACTGCAAAACTGCCGAACGCCTTGGGTTATTCCAATGGGTTCTGATAATCTGTTAGTTCTTCTACGATTGTGGAGTATAATATTATTTTTATTGTAATATCTGGAAATGCTATCAGAAAAAATTATTCTCTTAATGCCTCTGAAACATAAATACTGTACTGGGTGCATTTATGCTAGCGATCATTGTAATTTACATTGAGGTTAATGACCAAAATATATCTTATATACTTTAAAAAACACACAAACGTTCTTATACATTAATATACATACACATATTTACATATTTATACTTTAAATTATGTCTACGTATATACAGCTGTTACACAGTTACTTAGGCCTACACTTGAGTTTACTATTTTAAGTACCTGTCATTTCTGATCCAAAAGTGCTATGAGAAAGATTATTGTTTAAAACCAATTTAACGTTGCTTGTAATAACTGATTGCTTAAATAAATAAATTTGATTGCTTAATAAGACTTTAATCTTACTGTGCAGTTTGTCACTCTTTTTCTCATTTCTCTACTCAAATTTTAACTTCATCAATATACACGATAAGATAGATTGCAGAGGATTCCCAAAGTAGGAAAGTTTTTCCGATAGTACAGTTGCCTTTAAATGCGGTATCTTAACCAGTTACTTTTTTCAAATTATCGTTCAGCTAAGTTAAAAGGAACATAAATATTAAAGCAAAGACTTGGATTTTGTTGCCAATGACGTGTCCCATGTTATCAACTAACTATATAAAGTAATGGTTCTGACGGCAGCCTCTTACAAAGGTCATAATGAGCAAAAGTTAGTTAAGGTGGTAAGGTAAATCATTTTTATCGAAAATAAATTATGATCGTCGTCAGTATTATTTCATATAGTTAGTTTAAAGCAAAGTATTATGTTGATAAAATTAAAAAAAAAAACACAAATAAAGTGACTTTTTAAAAGTGGATACTACATAAAACTTGCATACATTCCCTGACTAATCTACTTTAAAGAAATTTCATTCAAACAAAATATAATAAAATAAGAAAGGAATATAAAAATTATGCAATTTATTTTTATACACGTTTAGATAACATAAGTACAATTGGTGTTTCTGGACTCGTTACAAATAATTCCTTATCGATTCTCACTGGTACCGGAGTGCCTTCTGTAAGTGAAATCTTGAAGTTCTTTATTAACATTGACATGCATGTCTTCATTTGTAACAAACCAAAACGATTGCCTGCAACAAAAATGCTTCTTGATTAATTGTTGCTAATGCTACGATATAACTTTCAGTATATTTGTTAATAGCTTTTAGGAAAGTCAGAGAAGTGTTTTCGTTAAACACGTATCCCTTTAACAAAAGCAATAATTATTATTTTAGTAGTTTACAACCGGTAACCATTTCCAACTTGTCTCTATAATTTTCTCTGATTTTACTTCCATATTCCTTAAGGAAATGGAAGTATGGTGATGGCAAAAAAAATCGTGTTCGAGATTATTGCAGATTCTGATTGTACTACACACAAAACATGAAAAAAAGTCGTTTTCCGAAAAGTGTCTGTGTGTGTGTCTCTCTGTCTGTCTGTCTATGTGTCTATGTGTAGATTTTTTTCTATGGCAAACGATAACTGCCGGAAATTCAAACAGAATCAAATAATTTTTTGCACACAGCCCTGATTTGTAGAGTACTCACGACCTATTGTTTTTGGTGAAGATCGGTTGAGGGAAAGGGGTAGTTTACCTGCAACGGTTTTTTTTTTATCAAGGGAAATTTTTTTTTTGGCAAACGATAACAGCCGCAAATTCAAACAGAATCAAATAATATTTCCCATACAGCCCTGAATTGTAGAGTTCTCAAGACCTGTTGTTTCTGGTGAAGATCGGTTAAGGGAAAGGGGTAGTTTACCTGTAACGTTTTATGTTTTAACAAGGGTATTTCCTATGGCAAACGATAACAGCCGCAAATTCAAACAGAATCAAAAGATTATTTGCATACAGCCCTAAATTGTAAAGTTCTCAAGACCTGTTGTTTTTGGTGAAGATCGGTTAAGGGAAAGGGGTAGTTTACCAGCAACGTTTTTTTAACAAGGGTATTTTTTATGGCAAACGATAACAGCCGCAAATTCAAACAGAATCAAATAATGTTTTGCATACAGCCCTGATTTGTAGAGTACTCAAGACCTATTGTTTTTGGTGAAGATCGGTTAAGGGGAAGGGGTAGTTTACCTGCAACATTTTTTTATCAAGCGTATTTTCTATGGCAAACGATAACAGCCGCAAATTCAAACAGAATCAAATAATTTTTTGCACACGTCCCTGAATTGTAGAGGTCTCAAAGACTTTCGATTTTGGTGAAGATCGGTTAAGGGGAAAGGGTAGTTTACCAGCAACCTTTTACGTTTTAACAACAGTAAAGTACTTGAAAATTCATTTAAACTTTTTCAAACAATGGTAATTGTTAAAAATAAAATAATTTTGTTGCCAGGGAATAAAATTATAATTTTTTCATTTTAATGTAAATCTATACATAGTATAAAGTCGGTCCGTTTTCTCTCTGTGTTTGAAATCGCTAATCTCAGGAAGTACTGAACGGATTTTATTCAAGTTTTCGCCAATAGATAGAGTGTCTATCGAGGAACATTTATGTGTATAATTAATACATATATGTTGTACATTAGCTTAGCTATCACGGTTTATGTCAAGTAAGCGGTATAGTTTACATCTTATATATAAAAATGAATATTTCTTTGTTTGTCCCGTATGCGTTCCTATACCATTCATCCGATTGCGATAAAACTTCGGTGAGTTGTTGTGCGCACGTCCGCGAAGGTTTCTGTATTTTTTTCGATGGGGTCTTTTGGGGTCTTCCACATCTCCTCCTAAACCACTGGACCGATTTCAACCAAACTTGGCACAAATATTTTACGCAACGGGAGAACCAACATAGGATAGGTGTTTTTTCGATGGGGTCCTTTTGGGGGTTCTTTGGGGTCTTCCACATCTTCCCCTAAACCACTGGACCGATTTCAACCAAACTTGGCACAAATATTTTGCGCAACGGGAGAACCAACATAGGACAGGTGTTTTTTCGATGGGGTCCTTTTGGGGGTTCTTTGGGGTCTTCCACATCGCCTCCTAAACCACTGGACCGATTTCAACCAACCTTGGCACAAATATTTTACGCAAAGGGAGAACCAACATAGGACAAGTGTTTTTTTCGATACGATCCTGTGGGGGATCCTTTGGGGTCTTCCACGTCTCCACCTAAACCATTGGACCGATTTCAACCAAACTTTGCACAAATATTTTACGCAACGGAAGAACCAACATAGGATAGGTGTTTTTTCGATACGGTCCTCTGGGGGGTCCTTTGCGGTCTTAAAAAGCTATTAGATCTGGTTACTATGGCAACCCAATAGAATAGATTCTGTTCTAAATATATTATCGCATTAAATTAAAGACCACGCGAACGAAGTTGTGGGCAACAGCTATTTATTTTTAAGAAGCCTACTTTAATTGAACTTTATTAATTAAACTAACATTTGAATTACGTACAACGTGAAACTCCGTAGCGAAGCGCGGGTATTCTGCTAGCCATGTATAAGAGAAAATATATCGTGCGTGGCAGGCAAGCATATCTCAGTTATGTACTGTTTACGTTTCCATTTTATTATTATCACTACCGCAATAAAAAGGCAGGGAAGACACACACACACACACACACACACAATTCGCGTTATTTCTGGCCTCATTCATGTTTATTTTCTTACATTTGCACGCTTTTTAAATGGAAAGTGCCCAACCCATACCAACATAACGCATGCAAGCCGAAAGAGTGTCCAGCGTGGATAGCGATTTGCTTCCTGTGGATCGCTGGGCAGTGTAACTGCACGTGTTTACAGAGGAACGATTCATAGACAGACTTTTCGTTTTTAGGGAATGAACCCTCTTCAAGATGCTGAGGGTCCATGAGTGACTTCGGAGCGCTCCTTCTTTTCCGCGTGTTTGTTCTGTGAAACGTACACTGTAGATTCGCAGCTTTATTCTAAGCAACGCTCAATAGGAAATGTTGAAAATTTTTGTCCACAGTGAACCCTCATACACACTAAACCTGCTCTGATGTTTTAATTACGGACATCATAATATTAAAACTTTGGAAACTTGAGCACTACTTAATGGAGATCAATCATTAACTTATACAAGCCATTAATTTTATGCATATTTTTTATATATATGTGTACAACGTTATGGGCAACAAAGAAGTAGTTTTTGTTAAAATTCCTTCCCGGGATATTTGGCCGTAGTCCAATGTTTTCTACAAAACCAGACGTTTCGGCAATGCCATTGACTTCCATCATCAGTGAAAATTGAGCGCGATAACGTGAGGTGGTATATGTTAGTGACCACAGTACTGTGGTTAAGGCTGAAGCAGTAAGTAGAAAGAAGTATTTTTTATGGTAATATTTCATTTCGAAAATGATTTTAAAAATAAATCTTAGAATATGGAAGTCATGTATGGTTCTCCATACCGATATTTTATTTTACCGTTCATATGGATATGGGTTTTCAACAAACCAAGAATTGGGTGGCTAAACATATCACTTAAATATTTGGACATCACATATATGCCTACCACTTCAAGGAGGGTATGAAAGGCGCTTTATGTTGAGGAACTCATAGAATAATTTTTATTTTTGTTTTTTGAGAATTTTCCTCAACTGAGTACACTTCACCTACCAGTATACACCAAGAAAAACAATTATATTTTCAAACAAATTTCAAGATTTTGAGCACATTGAATTTGAATTAAACATAGACAGTGAATTTTCATAAATATCCACGTAACCCCCTTGACCGCATTTTGCTAATAAGGCCTATGCCTGTTTTAAGCAACTCTGCATGAAGACCATACTTGTTAATGGGGTCCTGTACACGCTGCATCCAATTCCTCTTGGGTCTGCCTCTAGGCTACAACGTCTGCCAGTGATTTAGACATCCTATCTTCATTCATTCTTTTAAGATGACCACATGATATTGTTTTGTTGTTTGTTTTCATTACAGTATCTTCTCCTTCCATCACGTTCATGCTTGTATTCCTAGATTTCTTCCCGTTCGCTTTTCTCCAGTAATCTACGTTTGTCGATATCACTCTCTGTTGACACTGTATGATCGTCGTCCACATTTCAGCTTATGGAGAATAGGCTACATTATAAAGGAACACCGTGAGGATTTATAAGCCATGAAACACGGTGTACCAGGAAAATTAACAGCTATGTAAGACATATAACGTCCAATATTCAAATTCGATACATCGAGTTTCCGTTGATTTAAGAATTGTTGTCAACTGTAATATCTGGTAAAGAATAGAAATAAAATAGCGATGAGCTGACACAAGCAAAAAAACACATTACATTAATTTAGTATTCACTGTGTATGTGGTAACAATGTTTGGATAAATCCATAATTATCAGACTTCACGGTATTGGAAACTATTATGACATTTACTTGTTAAAATAGCGACACGTATTTATTGTAGTTCATGCAAAACCTTATAATGCAAAATATTTGAATAATATAAGGCTTATGTTCAGTACTGTGTTTAGTATTGGATATATATAGATATTCAATACACTCAATGCATTTCACCGTCCTTTTAATTGTAAACATAATGAGCGATTATACTAGAAATTACTAAAAAAAACGAAATTAGATGAAGTTATAGGCATATTGTCGTTTACTGCAAAATGTCAGTTCTCTTCGTATATGTAAATCACTTTGCATTAGGAACGGAAATCATAGCAGGCTAAGGAGAATGTACTAAAACGTGGGTGCATTACGTTTCTAACTTAATATTGATATGTTCAACTTGCTATTACGAGTATTTTTCAAAGACAGGAGTATTGCACATTTATATATATACCTGAAAGGAAGATTACTAAATAACTGATTTAAACACATTGTGTTTCTTTACAGGGAATAAGAAAAGCGAGACAAGAATTTACGGCTACAGAGCGTCGTAAAACGTGATTGATCAGCTGTTGAAAAGAGTACATGAAATTCCATTAAAAGCATATTTTCTCTATACTGCTATGTACTGAGCAGTGCATGAGATCTCCATAGATGTCTGCTTTAGATTGGGAGCCTTCAGACATGAAGAGTAGGGCGAATATACTAAAATAATGAACTACTTAAAACTATCATAAATAACGTGCATCAGCCTAGGCAGCTTAATTTTTTCAAGTCAACTAAACTAAGAATATGTATAAGAATATGAATATGTATGAATATTAATTACATTTAATATGTACTTAATTTACATAATTAGGTAAAATACATTTTATATTTTTTATTTTTATTTTCTTCACATAAGTATGTGTACATGCTTTGCGGGCACCTTTGCGGGAAATGAATTTATGTGTAACCATACTGAGTCTTAACTGGTTTATATGTCAAAATATGTAAAGCGTATGTCTGAAATAATTTCTCTGAGACTTGTACATTTGATACTCACCTATACACATACGCGGCCCTTCTCCGAATGGAAGAAACGTAAAGTTATTTTTTGTTTTAGTGGCGTCATTCAGGAAGCGTTCGGGGGAAAATTTAAACGGCTCTGGATAGAATTCTGGATCGTGATGAATAGCGTAGACTGGGATAACGATACCCGTTCCTTTCGATATGACAAGATTTGAGTCTGGTAGCTTATAATCTTCAGTACACTGACGGTTCAGAAAAGGCAACGACGCATACCGCCTCAGTGTTTCTGAAAAAGTAAAAAGAACATATTTGTCATTGAACCATGAAAACACATTTCAAGTAAGTTGAAAACTTTTTTGTACCTTCTGTAGCAAGATCCACTTCCAATCCACCTTCACATTTGTTTGTATAATTATGCGTTTCTAATATTTAGGCCACATATTAGTAGCTAACATACATTGATAAATCGCTTCCAAGAGTTTGTCAGTTGTTATAACAATATTCATTGTAACAACGACTACAATGTATGGCGCCCGGTATGCACAGGCACTGATTTAATGCTGTACATATTGTTGTTCTTGACTCACTATTACGCGATATAATATCAGTGACTCGTTTCTTTTTGATAACTCACCAAATCGTTATGAGCGAATTGTAATTTCTGTTACTTCTAATTAATATCATGGAAATACGTTAAATCGTTAATCAGATAATTTCTCAAGAAAATAAATGGAAATATTTTCATCATTATCATTTAAACCGCTTATTCCCCCCGTAGAACCAAAACCGTTGTCACATCTCTTAGTATTACGTAAGGTTGATATCTCTCTCAGTTTTGGTTCTTCAATCTTTCCACAAATCAGTTGTGCGATTCGATCTCCTTTATTTATGTTAAAATACACTGATGAATGATTAAAAAGAACTACACCTACGTTCCCTCTATAATCTTTATCTACGACACCAGCTCCAACGTTGATGTGGTACTTAAGAGTTAATCCTGAACGTGGTGCAATTCTACCATAACAACCGTCAGGTATTTTTACGGCTAAATCAGTTTTTATTAATTCTTTGCCGTGAGGATTACTTTTATAATTATATGCGCTACGGAGAACAAACCCTGCTGACTGATTAGTTAACTTTTCGGGTGGATAAGCGTTTTCAGATAATTTTTTGAAATAAAGAATTGATGCGGTCATTATTGTTCTATAACATACAAATAATCGTTTTTGTTATATAACTATTTTGTAAATAAAGTTTTAAAGAAGGCCTATACAAAAAAATAATAACCTGATAGAGTTGATATATAGAAGCCATGTAGACTACTTGCTGATTCTTCTTGAAGCAGTTTGAGCGTGTACAATATAAGACGCTTTATATACTATTTCTCACTATAGAAAAATCGTTTCACTGCAAGTATGTAAATCAGCACGTGTTTACAGAGTTGTTACCCAATCCAGTTGGCAATAGTCCAAAAGTATAACGATTAAGTTACTCTTTGTGCTGTTGTTATTTACCGTAACCTACTTTTTTCTAATCTTTTTACGCGGATATATAAAGGCGGACAATACAGGCAAAAAAGAACACACCGACAAAAATTAACTAAACGTAAGTATAAAAATTATATAAGAACAATTATTTTTTATAATTATAAATATGGAACTGATATGAATATTTTTGTTTAAATATTGTAACTAATACAATTAGTGTCTTTATCTGGTCTGCTTCCTTTTCTTTTAAGCCCCACTGTTGGGCTAGCCAAATTGTAACGATCCGTGTAATGTGGGAATAATATTGTGTTACAAAATATCTTAAATATGTGTTCTTAAAAGAAATAAAATTGTTTGTTTTAAAAAAAAATTTTTTAAATTAAAAATAATTTATTTTTTTTATTAATCAATTAATTAAAAACAATTAATTAATTGAGTTTCAAGACGTTCCGAAATGTTTATTACTTAATTCGAAAGTTTTATAAGCCTTTGTGTATTTGTTAAAGAATTCCAGCCTCTTATAGGATTGTCTCCAATTGCAATCGATCTTTGTTTACTTTCGGTTTGGAAGTTATCTTCCTTCTGGTGGTGAAATTCTTGTAGCAAATTATATTTAAATTAATATAATGTTAGGTGGCTATATTAAGAAATGAAAAAACTGTTTTAATATGAACGGTATTAATTATTTTACTAATAATTGTTTATTTGGACTCTTGTCGATTTTTAAATCGATTCTCAGGGTATCGATATTATTACAAATTTGTATATAAAATACAAAGGTTCTTTGAACAGCTATTTATGGGAAAAGTCAGAGAAATGGGGCAAAGATTAAAAAGTATAGCATTACAAGATACATTTTTAAGACTAAAAGTACATATATTCAATTGAAAGTGTAAAAATAAATAAATAGGTTGCGAACCGTCTCGCAGACAAACAGTAGATGGCTGTGTTCAGTTGTGCGTTGATGAAACAGCAATGGCCGCCGTCGAAGTTGTAGATCGTCACCTCGCAGTTTTCTGGTGTCCCAATAAAGATGTTTTCCTGTCGAATTTACGTCCTGGTGTCTGCAAATCTTCCTTCTGAAGTTGGTTTAGTGTCTTTGGTTAAGTTTCAGTGTTGTATTTCGAAAATTAGTGTATTTATAAGTCTGGTTCACTTTTGTCGATCAGGCACTTTTGATGGTTAATTTATATTACCGTTTTATTGAGCTTAAAATGTTATTTCACTGTAGTTTTGTGCTATACAATGTTTGTTCGGTGTTGGTAGGTGTTTATGTCACTGTGTTGAGGTTGTAAAATGTTTTTTGCCGTCACTCGCGATTTTCACTCTCGGATCATACTATTACTCGCCATTACGGTATTCGAAACTAGGTTAATACGTTTTAAATGCTCGTGTCAAGTGTCCCGTACAACGTTCAATAATTAACTCTTTTACTTCCTTCACCTCCGACTAAAACCTTAGCCAAAGCAATATTATTCCTTACATTGTTCGAATTTTATTTTGCATCCTGTGCATGTAATAAAGTTACATTATATAACTGCTTATACTTTGGTTATTATTCAGATTTATTAGCTAGTTGTCACTTAATTTTATCCTTCAGTTCATTCGGCGTATTTTGATAACAAATAATGCCGTTTTAAAGTTTTTGATCTAAAATTGGTAATTTTACCTTCATTTTGTATACTGTAAATTTTAAAGTCCAGCTTCCTGTTATTATCCAAATTCTGCCATTATCAAGTTATATTTATGATTATTAAATCTCATATTGTAATAAAAGGTTTATATTCCCTTAATTTCTTGCAATTATATGAATTGGTTAAGTTTTAAAATATTATGTTGGAATATATGACTCCCCACTCCAAATTTTTGAGTTCTGTCATTTCCATTTTTATTAATAATCCTGGCTATAATTTTACAAAATCTTTTTAAGTTATATTTCTAATTATATGGCCCGTTTCTGGTTTACCTTATCTAAATCCCTTCAGTTTAAATGTATTTAAGTACTTAGTTTCTCAGTTTTGATGATGTTTAGCTTTCCTCATTTTGCCTAGATTCCTAACAATTTTTCCATACAAATTTTTATATAAACAATACACATTGAGTTATACCCTCTCTGACTTTTTAACATTGCAATATAAATTAAACATTTTTTCTATTAAACAAAATAACAATTAGTATCTGTTTCAATACTATTAACATACAAGAAATAATTCTAAATAATAGTTGTCTTCAACTAATTAGACTTTTTTTTTATACTTAAAGCTTAATACTAATACATAACAAATATTATTTAAAAAAGAAAGTTTTTCCCTGCTAACATCTTATTTAATTATTAACATTAATACCTGTAATAAATATTTTTACAATTAAAGGATGTTAGTGGTTCTAAACTGTTTAAATGTTCTTATTCCTAATATATTTTTAAAATATCTTATTCTATATAAACAAAACCATATTTTCTACATTCGTATTCTCTATTCCTTATACTAAGTTTAACTATTCAGTTTTTAACTGTTTTTAGTATGGTTTTTTGGGCAATCGTACCCTGTCACTTTACTTTTTATCCTGTGTCTGCTTCTGTTTTTATTCATCATTTAAATAAATGTCATTTTAAACAGATTGACAGCTCTATATTAACACATGTATTATACTCCCTCTGTACAAATACTAAATCACTCAAAAGTTGTATTTTTTCATCATTTACACAGTTTGTGAATGCCAATAATGAAACATAAGGTTTATTTTTTATAATACACAAACTAGCACTGGTTCACTTTACACTCCTTGATTCTATTTCTAAATGGTTATTTAGTCTTATTAAAATCAAGAGATCTATTTGTGGGTTACAATGAAGATTTGTTCTTTGGTATTATATTATTGTTTCACCTTGGTCCACTTGCAACTCTTACTCTATACACTTTTAGTCTTATTTCTATTGTACATGTGGTTTTTCTCATGAATACTTTGTTATACTTTTTATTATTATTGTTTTTATTTATTTTTGGATATGGGTGTTTTTTACAAGAGCATTCCTTCTTCTTGTGGATGCTGTCTTCTTCTTGTTTCTTCAACGATGTCTTCTTTACTTCTGGCTTCTTAGAATTGTATTTTCTTCATCTTCTTCTGGATGTCATCGGGTTTTTTGGGGTTACCTCTTCATCTACACTCCTTGTTTATTCAAATGTATCACCTTTTATGGTGGATCTTGCCTTGTTCTGGGTTTCTTCTTTATTTATTCCTCACCTTCGTTGCGGGTTTAGTAATGTTCTGGGTTGCTTCCTTATCTACTCCTTACCTTCCCGGGTTATATTTTTTCACCTTGAGTTATTAAACTGGTTTTGATGATTCATCACTAGTAACATTTCTTTTATACGAACTTATACTTTTAATCAATGATTGTACTGCACGGTTGTTCTGAATTAATTCTTTATTATTTTGCTTCCTTCGGATTTAAACATTTTATTATATCATTTTAATGATCAATTCGCCATTCATTTTTATGTGCTTATATGTCACGCTACAATATATTATTATAGATTATAATGAACAAAAACAACAATTATTTTTTATAATTATAAATATGAAACTGATATGAATATTTTTATTTAAATATATTGTTATAGATTATAATGGACAAAAATCTACCGTTTAGAAAACGACAAAATATAAGAAATGTTGTCGAGCAAGAACAGGTGATGGATACTTCATTATCACACGAACGAACACCTTCACCACAACCTGGTCCATCACGTGTACCAGATTAGGGTCGGTTACACACTCAAACATGGTCAACATCAACATGGTCAACACCACCATCATCTCCGGCATCATCATCACCATCATCAACGACAAATTTTAAATTAAAATCTGTTAGACTACAACAAATTGTAGAATCTAATAGCTTCATAGAAATAGAAAACGCCTTTAGAGGCAATTTAAAAACATATTTTTACAAAAATACTAATAATAATTATAAAGATATTTGCTTATTATTAGATTATATTAAATTAAATATCATTAAAATTTTAAGTAACAATATTTCAATCTTTGGTCCGATAAAATTTAACATTGTTGTTGAATGTACATATATAAAACCAGTCATAAATGAAACACAAGACAGATCCTTACAACAACAAAAAAATATTCCAAATATAGAGAACAATAATTTAAATATGACAGTAAACAACGCAATCAGAGACATTTGTTATGATGAAGACATATAGGCCTATATAGGAAAAGGTTCCGGATGGACTCTTCACTGTATTGACGGGATTTTATTACGAATAAATCGATTTAAACCATTAAGAGGAGCTTCATATATTCAATATCCAAAATTTTTACAGATAAAAAAATGTATAATAAATCCAGAAAATAAAGATAATTATTGTTTCAAATGGGCAATCCTCTCTCGTTATGTTATTGGACCTCACATTGAACGCGTTAATTTTCGTTATTTTAATTTAGAAAGTAAGTTTGATTTTAAACATATAGACTTTCCTTCACCTTTAAGTCAAATTTCTCGTTTCGGAAAAAATAATAACGTTTCTATTAATATTTACTCTATTGATGAAAAGAAATCAATTTTCCTCTTAAAATGTGTAGGGAATAAAAGAATAATCACCAGAGTGTGTGTTTGCTTACATAATTTAGGCCTAATATAAAAAGTGTCTTCAATTATTCATGACAGTTTGCCTAGAAGCTGTTGGGATTTCGCAGAGAAGAACCATCAGGAATATTGCAAACATTAACTTACAGTGTAGTAAACAATAATTTTAGCAGAACAAAAATTTAAGTGAGATTGATATTTAATGTAAGCACACTCACATAGCTGAAAGTTTCGTAACTAGCTTACGTTTGACAGAGTTAAATTAACGTATTAAAATCGACCGTTGTCATTGTAACATTCAAAAGAGCCACATAGGCCTACATTTCGAAATATAATTCTTCAGTTAATTAATTAATTAGTTTGATATAGCTTCAGAACCTTTGTACAAATAACCTGTGTATATAGTTACAAGCAGTTACAAATAACCCGTATAATATGCATTTGAAATCTCAGCGGGGACAATTCCCAGACAGTAAAAATTCCAGTCTCACGAGGGGAGTAACGAAGTCAGATTCAGTCTACAGTGCACGTGGTTTGCTATTAGCAGTCATTGGTTATCGTTTGACCACAAGTAGTGACAATCTATCTTCCACCTTCTCCATTGTCTTACATATGACTTCTGTTTTAGCGTTTATTAATTCAAAGCTTATTGTAATTTAGCGTCTACTGTATTACGATTATGTCTGATTATGATTAATTAACAGAAAAATCGCCTATTTCTAAGGCTCTCGCGGCCGGGGTCAACAGTGTTGGAAATAAACTCCGGGTTTTTGGGGAGTGGTCCACTAAAGCTAATATTTGCAGACGTTTCGCCCTCATCTTTGGAAACAATCTTAACCGTCAGTACTGTGGTTACTGACGGACATCGTGTCAGTAGCGTTGAATCGTTTTATACACTGAAGATAAACTCCAGAGGTGAGGCCGAAACCTTAGTGGACCACGGCCCGATAGCCCGCAGTTGATTTACAACACAGAAAAATCATCGTCTCCGTTTCGATGGAAAAGAACAATCAAGTTTTAGTGAAATCGTTGTATTAGTTTTTCCATAAAGTAATATATGGTAATAGTCAAATCCGATATAACATGGCAAGGCTAATTCTTTTGACGTGAACACGTCTTTAAATTTGCTTCCATAGTGGGAGGCAATTCAGAACACTGATGATAACAAAATCGGGGGATACAGTTTGGTGTTGCAGCTACATATCTATCATCTACATTCAAAATTTAATTACACCACTCGATAGCTAAAGGATCAAAGAATTCGTTACGTTGAGTGAGGACTGTGACGCATCGCGCGCGGCGGAGGGGGAAGCGCCGCCATTTTGAGGTCGTTTCGCTGCGTCACATAATGTCCGTTTAGTATAAATTTTGACTCGGAGAGGCTAGGACGTTCGTTTGAGTTTCAATCGTCAGCTCTCGTCAAGATCTATCGATTGCGTATATAAAAGATTAGTGTGAAATAGTTATAGTGAATAAATATGGTGTTAAAGTAAAAAATTAAAATAAATAATGCAATGTCGGCCTATACTCTTCAAAAAGCCAAACCAAAATATAGAGATGTATACGGTTGGAAAGGGCTTCTCAAGAGCAATCCAGTGATACCCGTAAAACACCATATGACAAAGTGAAGCGGTGCCGGGAACGTAAAAGAATGAAGTCGTCTGAGCGGATCAACGACGGCGCCAGTACATCTGCAGCTGGGGCGCCCGAGCCTATGCAAGTGGATGATGTAATCGCTTCTATATCAACGCCGGTCTGTATAGACATCGATTGTGTGCGATCGCCGATTATGAAGACACATTGGGCAGCAGCTAGTGCACGTTTCACTACTACGTTTGTCAACAATCCATTCGGACATAAGTGTGATGTGTGTGACCGTCTATGGTTTCTGCGCTCATTGAAGCCACCAAAGGACAAACACTTACCGCTGCTTAGTAATACTTTCCCAGAAGAGGCAGTGGCTGACTTTAAACTGTGCGGTACGTGTAGGAAATCACTGGACTCGGACAAAGTGTCCACGTTGTCACGTTCGAACGGATTTGTGTATCCACCTAAGCAACATGGGTTGCCCGCATTAGATCCGATCAGTGCACGTCTAGTACCACCGCGTCTGTCATTCATGCAGATACGTCGGTTGCGTTACGACGACAGCTACGGCATCATCGGACAAGTCATTAATGTACCCGTCGATGTGGACACAATGGTGCAACAGCTACCGCTCAAAGAAAATATTACCCGTTACGTACACGTATTCACGTAAAACACACGGCCGTGTCCACGACACAGCCACACCCCGTAAATTTTTTTTTATATGAAAGGAGTATGGAAACGGAAGTCACTGCTGATTTATAAACATACCTGTTGATATGGTAGGTATTATAAATCGGAAATATTAGAAAAGTAATTGTATTTGAACGTAGCTGGGCTCTTGAAAATTCTGCGAACACGATGGTAGAAATTATTTTAAAAGTGCATACTGTCGTCTCCAAACTTAGGGCGGTCAATTCGAGCGGAAAAACAAACTAAAGTTTTTTATCCTTCATTTTGTCAAAGTTCATTCTTATAAACACTTTCACCTATGGTGTATTAACGCGGATGCATGATACGTAATCTCATCAAAATAGTCTCACCAGGTTCGTTAGTCCTATGTGTTAAGGTAATTAGTTGTATCTAGGAGTTATTAATAGAAAAATCTATTAATAATCACTACATTACTGCAAAAATATATGGTCAAATTAGACAAACCCAATAACACCAAGTAGAAATATTCACTGACCGTTGATAACTGCGTCCAAGTATGGCATTTCTTGCAATGCCTGATAGGTTATCTTGCTAGAATGTCTTTGTAAAACGTCGTCGATCTCTTTGCGGAGATTCTCCTGGATGTCCTGATTGAGCGATAACTCATACAGGCAGAACGTCATTGTTGAAGCGGCTGTTTCAAACCCAGCGGCGAAGAAGACAAGCGCTTGGGCTGTCATCTCGTCCAACGTTAGACCTGTAATTGGGACCACATTAATGAATAGCTAACGCATTTTGACATTAAGTAACCAGTCACAAAATAGGTAGACGTAGTGTAGCAAATATAGTAGTTAACAGTACGCGGGGGCGTGCTCGATCGCCTCGATCACACACACACACACACACACACACACACACACAGATGCAAATAATGTCGTTGTTTCCAGCTCACGAACAACCATTCATCTTTAAGGCTGGTCGTAATATGGAACTTAATATTTAATAGTTGAATGTTTTTCCACTTGATTTGTTTTATAACAGACAAAATCAAGTGATGCATATTAATGTTACTATTCTGTTTTAAGTATCATTTGCAGCTTAGAGCAGAATATTAATTGCGTACTAGAAACTAACGTACCTACGTCTGGTCAAATCTGCAACTTAACCATCCTGTTTTTTCGACTGTGTTACGATGATCCGACTTAAGAAGATATGTTTACAAATTCTCTGACTGATAACTGAATAGGAAGGGGAAGGTCTCTTGGTAAAAGTCCTATTACGAATGGATCACATAATGAAGGAATCATGAAGGAATCTCCAATAGTACGTATATCTGGTAACGAAGGAATAATACATTGCCGATTCCTTCAGTAAGGTGACCATGAGTAACCAAAGGCTTTTTATAACGTTGCGTTACTACTGTGAACAGGAAAGTATAATACTAGAGCCTATTGTGCTTCTTACACTAATAAATAATGTACACAGGGGGGTTAACTAGGTCAGTTTTATGAGCTATTCTAAAAACTGATATAAATTTTTATATATAGTTTCAAGACGAGTAATAATGCTAGCCGAATTGTGTTTGGAAAATGGAGCCAAGTTATAACATCCTGGCTACTTACGTTTTGCGTTACATGGGAACAGAAATTTACAATATATGGCAGAAATGTTAACACATTTCCTGAAACAACCGTTTTAAGCATTACAACTCAGAGCCAGAACTAGGGTCTCTGTCACCCGTGGCAAACATGATTTACGCCCCCCCCCCCACCCTTCAGGGTTCGTAAGGGAGATGCTAGCAAATTGTTATTACTGTACTTTCTTCCTCATTAAATTATTAAAATCCACTTTAAGTAGGTTTGTAGTTTTCTTAAATTGAACAACTTAAGCTACAAAAATTATCAGTAATAACTAACTTCAAAATTTTCGGTCTACAAATTTTAATCTAATTTATAACCAATGTAATTTAATTTTTAAAGCATATGACAGATTTTTAGGTTAAGGTACGACCGACAAAGTACAACACATAGTAGCCTATCTTGCGCACTATTTATTAGGAACTACAGAATCACATAAATTCGAAATCGATTCCGCGGTTATTATCTTCAACATTGTCTACGTATATGAAAATTAGTCGAATTAATGAATCATATGAACTATTCAAACATTCAACTTGCGAGAATTTTTGCTACGTTTTGATGACGTCATCAAATCAAAATGGTCTCCTGTGATCATTTGAAAAAAAAAAACTCAAGTTTCAAATAGAGCTTGCCGAAAGCCTTTTAAGTAAGTTAATAAGATTGCTTTCCTATGAAGTTAAAAATAACTTAACTGTGGTTAAGTTGTATATGCTTCTTCAAATTTGTGTCTATAAATCAGGCTGGATATAGGCGTCCTTTTTCAAAGCATCATGAACTGCTAAAACATGGTACTTTAACAGTTTGTCAAGTTCTTTTTAATTTATGGCATGTGTGTGTGTGTGTGTGTGTGTGTGTGTGTGTGTGTGTGTGTGTGTGTCTGAGGTTAGAGTACACAATATAAAGAGAATGTTATATTCATTCCCTTAGTAGTATAAACGCCAAACTGCAAAAACCATTCAGTACACAAACACCATTTTGTCAATTTCGCGCTCTTCTAGCACGGTGCCCAGGGCATATGGCCCTCTTGCTCCTCCCTAGTTGCGGCCCTGTTACAACGAACACCAAGAATCTAACATATGCTAATCTCATCGTATTAATAGAGACCAGTAGGCTATATGACAATTTTATAAAAGCAAATTTTTGTACACCCAGTCTACAACAAAGGGCTTGACAATAAAAATTAGAGTAATGCATATCACCAAAGAAAAAAAACAACGAATGAATGCATCATTAAACACGTGGTCATCATTAGCTACGTAGATAAATACAAATATTAGGGAACAATTAATAACACCAAAGTGCAAGTTTAGATCAAACAAAATACGCAAAGTAAGTCAAATAGAATATAGGCCCTGTCATGAACAACAAACCTATTGTAAAGACACAGCTAAGTATGGGTAAACACTTATGTTCACACACATTCACGCTTCATAACATAATAATAGCTATAATTATAAAATCAAATAATATATAATTACATTTTTTAAGGGCGTAGATATTATGTAGGCTTATATGAGGAAAGCAGTTGGAAAGTCATGAAGAGACAGTGTATGAAGCGGAGAGAAGTTCGAAATAAAACACATTTTAGAATAAAAACATGAAATATTACTGCCTCGTAGTAAGAACGAATTCAGGAAGCTTTCCAAAATGGGAACAGTAATATTGAAAACGGATTGTTGATAAAGTTGGAAAAACGAAAAACGTGAAGCAGAAAGAAATAATAGGGCTACTACTACTACTTTTTCTACTACTTTTACTTCTACTACTACTACGACTATGACTACTACTACTACTACTACTACTACTACTACTACTACTAGATTTTAATGAAGATGCGGAGATAAACGCGATACAGCCTAATTGTTTTTATTTTTTATAGATTGTTATAGATGTATTGTTTAAGGTCACTGCTACAGATTGATTGAGTTGGACTAAGGTAAGCGCACGTTACATCATTCACTATCTAATATGATATGTTTATTGGTCGAATACACATTAGCATAAATAACATAGGAAAGCGTCAACAAAGCAGTGCGGTTGGGTTTCTCCCGCTACGCTGGTTCACAGTGATAGCTTATTAACTTCAAGGTACACACGTGCACTGGATAAGCATGCCAAGGTCGGAGCTCGGCTACAATCATAACAAACTCCGCCTTAACTTTGAGACACATCCTTCAGTGTATATAGAACGATGTTTATGTTTTATTATTAGTCACTCGCTAAACACAGACCGTTTTGTTGGAATGGAGTCAAATAATCGGAAAGCGGATTATTGTTGGATTTAATATTTAGAGTTTTTGTTTTGAAATTTGTTTTGTTTGTAGTCTCTCTCTCTCTCTCTCTCTCTCTCTCTCTCTCTCACTCTCTCTCTCTCTCTCTCTCTCTCTCTTCTCACTCCCTGTGTGTTTTGTGTGTATGTATATTTTGTTGGTCTCTTGGGTAATTTCCCGCGCCTTATTTGTTAGTTGGTGCTATGATAGAACATTTTGATGCTACGTTTCGACCCAATCGCAGTTTCTATTTCGCTGACTACAGGACACCACCGAGCAGAATCAGCCTGAAGATGGTCAATGTCATTTACTCGAAACGCAGCAACATCCAACGACAGCCCTCATCAGGGCTAACAAAAAAATAAGATTCGGACTGTTACCCGAAAGCCGACAACGCATACTGCAGCTTATGCAATGCTCGTTAACATACTTATGAAAGCATTAGAAAATGTGTGGGTGTGTGTGATCTGGCATAATTTTACGATTCCCACGTCGTATAGCATAAATTGTATACCCTGACGAGCTAAGTAGTAATGTATGGGACAAAACAGGGCGTTTAAAAGCATTAAAAACGCATAAGCCTGGTTTTTAAATGGTAAAAACAAGTGTTACAGCCAAATATCTTTAAAACCTGCAGCAACCGTTTAGAAAGAGAAACAGGAATACGTGGAAATCAATCTGAATTCTGAAGGAAAAGTATTTTATAAACACAATATCAGAGTTGTGTGTGTGTGTGGTATTGTTATTTTATACAAATTGTTTTTTCTAACTCACGTTTTACGACAGCATCGACATCATCAGTATTTTCAGAATAAATACGATACGACTTCAACAGACTTGGCTCTGGAAATTAGAGTTACAGCTTAGACGTGTACACAGGAGCTGATCCGCTTAGCCCCCCCCCCCATACATAGGCCTACACATACGTATATACATACAGTTGTTGTTTAGAAATATTTAACAAATAAAATGTAAGCTAACGTACACTGTTTGCTAACAACATATTGATAACATTTATGTGGTAGTATCTTATCATTGTTACTGACAATATTGCATTTCCTTAGTAAACTATTTATAACTTATTAATAATGTTTGCTTCACCTGCTTCAGTGATGTAAGTCTTACCAGCTTCAGTGTGCCCGTCAATTTGTTCAGTCCCTTCTTCATTTTTATCATCGTCAGACAAACATTTATTATGCTTTATTTTCATAAGCAAATCAATAAAATCGTTTCTAACTACTTCTTTCGTCTCTCTATATTCTACAGTGTCCTTTACAATTTTCTTAAAAAAATCGTCCGATTCATTTCCGATTTGTTTCAAACGCAACAGCTTATAAATTTTAGGTATGGTCAGAATAAGCATATGTCTTATGATCATAAGTAGAGGCGGTCTCTGAAATATTTTCTTTCCGTTCTGCCTAAACTCAGAGTCGGGATTTCTGATTGAGTTTGATTCCAAGCCGAAAGCACAGCTCGAAATAACATCCGTAGTAAACCTTGCAATAGTATCTTTTACGTCAATTTTCTCATCTCTTTCGGCCACGGGGTCCAGAACTTTCCTCAGTTCCTCCGCACACGCTTCCATCAGGTGAAACATCATTTTCATTTTTCCTGAAGTGAAAGCTGGTGACAGTTTTGCTCTCATGTTTCTCCATTTTTCGCCTCCAATGATGAACAAAGTTCTATTTACAGGAGTCATAAATTCAGGGTCTATTAAACCCCTGTCAATAAAATTGTGAAAGTCTTTAACCATGATATGCTTTATTAATTCTAGATCTCTCAACAGTAAGTATGGCTTGTTTATCTGATAACCTCCAACAAATTTTGCATTTTTGAATTTATTGTATATGATTTGAAAATGTTCACCGAATGGGACTTCGTGAAGTATCATGTTTTTCTCCGTGCCAAACGGAAAGTGAGGCTCAACATAGGGTACTGATCTATCCTTCCAGTAGGTGTAATTGGACGTACAGTATTTGTACAGCAACCATAATAGAAGAAGACACGCGAGTGTCACTTCTAAAAACATGAGTCCAAAGGCAGACCACATATCTGAAACAGACAAAAGATTTTTCACTTTGTTATAGTATTTTTTTCATTGAAGGTTCTTTAAACATATTACAAAAATGATTTATTTCAACTGAGTAGAGGCCTAAGCGAAAACCCTTAAGTAAAAGCATAGAAGAGATCAATCAGTCATTAATCTTACTGATCTGAAGAGATGAATCTGTTAAGACTTCAGAAGACCAATTAGATGAAATTACGAATTATTCATTTACAAATAACGTATACACAAAATGGTGGTGGTAGACATTTTTAAAAGTCTGTGAGTGCGTGTGTGTTTAATAATGTGTGTGCGTACGATTTTAGTATTAATTTATACGGAAAAGAATAATGCATTCCTAAGAAAGGTAACGAAATCGCTTTTCTATAAAATTTACAGTAGGCCTATGTCAAAAAGTGTAGTTTTCCAAAATATATTTATATTATCTCTTAGTAAAATTGTAGAGTGGGTCTAGTAACATACTCCAACAGATAACAAACAAAATCTGAGCAGGTACACATTGTTTTACAAATCTTATATCTAAAAGTCGATGGCTGACTGTTGTTATTATTATTATATTTATTACGCACTATAACATTGTGGATATTACCACCGTTTCAAAAACGGATTCAGAACACAACGTTTCGACCTCTAAATATTTGTTATATTGTGACGATGTATATTTAGTATTGACGTAATCAGTTTACGCCTGAAGACGACCTTAGATGCTTAGACGTCGAAGCAAAGTGTCCTCAATCTCTTCATGAAACGATAGCTAATATTCGTATTTTTTTTTACGAGGGAGACTGTAGAAAACTAATGTTCGACTCATGGGAGTCCGCACTCGTACGATGTACTCGCATCCACCAAAACCACTAACCCTATTACCCACGTCATGGATCCACCTCACTCAGCTTTCGCAATACAATACTCGTAATAGTGTAGTGTCTAATAATAATAATAATAATAATGAAAACAACAACAAGTTTCTTGTGAAGTGTAAGTAATAGGATAACCGTATACTCATTACGTAATCTAGGAATTAAACTTAATTGACGAACGGAAGCAATTCTTTACTTGACGTAAATAACACTTGATTCTTTATTGGAATCTATGTAAAATAAATTTGGAAAAGTGAATCCTAAAAAGTATTGCCATGACTGGTGCACTCTTATGGAAAGCTTGGAGATTCTTGTTTGCGGGCTTTAGAACTGATTATGAGGAAAACAATTCAATATATTAGACACATGTACCCACTTAGATGCCTTCTGTGTTCAGGTGGGTGGTTAACTTACGTAATTTGTTTCCGCTTAATTAGGAAAATTAAATACCGTTTACCAAAAGGTAAAAGCTTAAGAGCATGATAATGTCTTTCAGCCGCCAGATATTCAACCAAATTTATTCTCACTAAAACGTTTGCTAAACTCAATGACAGCAGCGATTACTTCTGTCTTGATGCGTTTACATATCAAAACTCTAGACTGTGGGGAATCGAAAGTGTGGAAGCGTCACGCAATGATGACGTCATACAGCATTAATGTTACAGAAAGTTTCAAACGATGTCAAGCTAAAAGACATTATCATGTCAAAGGTAAATTGTGCTAACACTTGATTTTAAACTTTCAGGACGCTTTATAAATCTGGTTTAATTGTTTGCAGTGATATTATTTTTAACACATTATATATATTGCGACGTATCAAAACAAACGTTTATTTACAACAATCCCAATGACGTCACGCAAGAATGACGTCATGCAGCGTGATGCGTTACAGTTTACAGCGTTACAGAAATTTTCAAATGATGGCCAGCCAAAAGACATTATCATGTCAAAAATCTGCTTTTTGTTTCCGCTTAAAATTAGTTGTCTTTTTTTGTGACTGAAATTACACCTTCCGTTATAGATTTTCCAACTGCATTATCCGATATCTTTACCTACATTACGTTCAATTTAATATAAGTTTTATTTCCTTTCAAAGATAAACGATTATGATACCTAGACTACACGATTTAATAATACATTTTTAATGTTCCCTCGTTTTTGATGTACTACTTATTTTGTATCTGTTCAACTCTCGTAGCTACTTTACTGTAAATATAATTATATGTTACCATCTAAAAATATTTTATGTGGGCTCCAAATATTTATTTATAATATTTATTATTAGCAATTGTCATTACGTAATGGTCCTCGAAAAATGTATTTAAAACCACGGTAAGTATAGAATACTTAAGAATAGTTCTGTATTTACCGTGTTTAAAACAAACTGTTACCCTAGGATTCTCAGGCAAATATTTGATATTTAGTATGTATTTTAATATAATTTAAATCCTCTATGTCTAAATTTAATAAGCGGTTGGACGTAATAAGAGATCTATTAATATTTTCAATGAGATACTCGTGCTACTAAGTCGTACCGAATTCGAGATGAATGGTCTAATCCAATTCCTGAAGAACCTGTTTCCACTTAGGATTTGTTTTAAACGTATAACTACAGTAAATAACGCGAATCAGGCAGGACGGAAGTACTTGCAACACTCATAAGGCGTCTTGACTTCGTTCATGAATATATTGTCGCGTCCACAGTAAATCTCGAAGGTAGAATAACCAAACGGCCTTTGTTCTCAATGCCATCATCACTTCTCAATGCGTCTTGCATTTTCAACTACTAGCATAGTTTCATTGATATTAATGAATATGAGTGTTTCCGTTTCTATTTTAGCATACATTTCTACAGTATACTCATTCAAATCCTTCAACTCAGTAAACTAATTCATTCTTATTAACTTATTAAGCTTTCTTATTAAGCCTATTGTAAAAATTTAAGCATTCTTATATGTTTCTTTCCCAGTGTTAGAATGCCTTAGCCTCCATGCACAGTGGTACCCATTTTCTCTTCGACAAAACATTAAACGGTACTGCAAAGCATCGTAAGCTAGTTGTGTTTCGGCAGTCCGATGTAGTCTATTATGCCTAGTACGGATTACCATATCGCGTTTGTCACACTCTTGATTAACTATAACTACCGCAACTTCATTCGTTGTTGGTGCATTATAGTAGCAACGGTGTTCCGTATTATTCACTTTTTATCAGCAAGATTTTCAATATTTTATTCATTGTCTTTCAAAGAGGTTACACATTCAGAAGCACTTTACAGGTAAGAAACGTAAGGGTTTACTTCGTGAAGTAACTGTTCAAGGTCTGTTAATCCTTCCCATACCAGAAGACAAACATAAACCGGTTGATATCCCTTTCCACTCTCAAAGTTTTACATTGACTATAAACGATATTCATCGATACTATGTCAGTTCCATTTGCGTAGTCGATGAGTGGATTATAATTAAACCTTCTATTAAATTTATTTTCTCACCTCAAAACATTCTTAGAATAACTCTAAAGTTTATTTGCCTATTTCGCTGAGCTATAAACCTTCCTTCCCGTTCTTTTTGTGTTTCCGATGTTATAAAAAATCTTTTTCGTTTTGTACTTATCGCTTCCTAAAGAGATTTTGCCTGAGGCATTGTAAAGCACGAATAATTTATAATCAAAATAATTGTCGTAAACACATTAATTATTCATATACGTTATTATTTCGAAGATTATTTGACTTACCAATGAACACCGCTAACGAAAGTAATGAAAAACACAATATTTAAAATAAAATAAATAAAACAAATTTTCAGAATAAATATTAAAATCAGCTTTCCTTTAAAGAACCATTCTCCCCTTCACTCGTAATGAAGTACTCCTTACTCCTAATAAATCGAGGTAAGGATGGGAGAATGTTGGAAAACGTGGTAAAGATTAGTTTGCATATGCGAGGAATGCACATGATTGTATGTTCACAATAGAATATGCAATTTGTTTGTGGGACTTAAATTCACGACCATTTCTGTCACATACATGATGTGTCTACTTTGTGTAATTCAGCTCGTTTTTGAGATATCAAAATGAAGAAAAATCTAGTGATCCTTATTCAAAGTAATTACCATAAGCCTCCAGTTTCATTCACGTAGTCCCTGTAGTTGCTAAGATTAGCGCGGCCAAATTGTTTTTCACCTACAGATCCACTAATATAGATTATTAATTAACATTTACCATTTAAACAAAATAGGGAACTTTAAAAGATGGTGGGATCAATATGGTTTAAATAACCGACTTTTGCCATCACTCAAAAATATAAGGAGCGACGTTTCGGCGATCCAAACAATCGTCAGCCGCCTTCAAGCTAATTAATAAAGTAATAAATAGTATTAAGTAATAACTAATACTTTATCAACGAATGATAAAGAGTTCCAAATATAACAACTGTTCACATAGTATATGATACAAATACTAAATAATACCAATAATTAATTAACAATGACTTTCTACGAAAAAACATCCAACACGAATGAATCAACAAAAGACACAATACACACGAACCTTGTACATCAACGAGATCAACAAAACACTGCGTTAGGAAAATTATTAACTGTTATAAAACCTTCGGACCCTGTGTTCGATACGAAGAATATTATTTATAGTATCCCGTGTGAGTGTGGTTATGAATACAAGCACGAATCTTGTCGATCTTTGCAGGTCTGTGTTGATGGATGTTCAGAGAGATAACACCTCTCGGTCACGGTTGACTTATAATGTGGGAGTCACATTATACAGTTTTATGGCAGGATACGAAAATTATTAGTAAAGAAAGAAATGGTTTTAACGAAGATTTAAGGAAGCTGCTTTTATAATTACAAATAATAATTGAATTAGTTAGGTTAGGGTCGAAATTCCGAACATCTGGCTTCGTTCTACTACTAAAAAAATAAGGTATTTATAGGGTTAGCCTGGGGTTTATGTGTAGGAGGCCTCTGTTGCTAAGTAAAGCCTATTTTCTCTACTAATATAGGTAGGTAAGTTTAGGTGAGTTTATAGGTAAATTTAGGTATTGTTGCGCCCCTGTCGCCGTGTTTTGTTGTCCTTGGTGGTGTGAAAGGGTCCGAGAAAAAATTGTTGTCTGAAGGAGAAATTATCATTCACTTACTCAATGTTATGCTATAAATTTTGAACTCAACAACACACTGTTTGGGTAAATACAATAACAAAAGACTGAGTTATGGCAGAAAACAAACAACACATAAATTATGTTTACTTGTTTTTCTCATACCTTTATTTCTCTAGAATTATTTAAATTTACAACTTTTTTCCAATAAAGTCGTTAACAGTAGTTTGTAACAAAACAAGGGATAGTTTTTTTTTTAATTAATAATTTGTAACAATTTTAACTACAAGTATTTTCACATTATAATTTGAATTATAATCATTAAAGGTACTTGGAATTCATAGAAAACAAAATATCATGTTTTGTTTGTACATTTTAGTAACAGCATTTGTTTGTTTTCGTAAGAAAATGACATTTCACCAAAACTACAGTTTAGCCGCTCTCAACAATTAAAGTATAAGGAATGCGGAAAGAAAGGCGAACAAATTAATTTAAGAATTTTCTTCAAGAAAAGTAACTGACGGTATTATGTAGTTAAACTACGTGTGTACTTTAACTGGAGACCTTAAAGTAAACAAAATGTTTTCAAGTAGAAACATGCTACTGTTGGTTTCTATTAATTTCAAATACTTTTAATTGCTGTGTGTCAAGTTAGGATTGTAAACACTTGTATTAAAGTTGTTAAAGTTATTAATTCCACTAAAAAATCGATTCTTTACTTTGTTACGAATTAATGTTAGTAGTTAATTACAAAAAAAAAATTGTAAGAAATTTGTTCTTTCTAGGAGAAATGTAAGTCTTGAACAAAAAAAAAAAAAAAACAAGGATGAAGGCATTATTGGGTAGAAAGTTTTCCCCTATAGCTTGGTTAATTTTCATTAGATTTATAATGAAATTCATTAATTTGCACTGTCTTCATGATAAAATGCTTAGGATTGAAATTAATAAACTATAAGTTGATAAAATTAAACGTACAGTGTTATTATTGATGAAAAGTTAAATAAGCTGCCATATTGAAATTTGAGATAATAAAACTCTATGATTTTTGTTTATGAAAGTACATCAATGTAAACAAGTGTACCATATTCCATTAATATATCTGAATCTCGTCTTGAAATATAAAGTTTTTCTAAAAAAAAAAAAACACAAAATTATGTCCAAATGGAAAACGAGACGTTTCCAGATCTATGTTTATATGAATATTTTTCTTATAATTATGATTAGTATTTGAATGTGTATAATAAGGATACCTTTTGCGTTTCTCTCTGTCGTTTTACCTATTGGAAAGTCGTTTTACCTATCGTTCCAATATTTTGACTCTTAACGTAAATATAATTCACTTAAACGTCATAATATACACGTTTACTTAGACTATATGAACTACATGCTTAGAGAAAACAGAAAGGTAATTCTTTCTGAATATTGATCACCTCCAATGACATGACGTATTTCCTTGGAACTATGTACGTACGTCAAGTACACATTCACGTGCGTGATATAAATTACACTTGTTTTGATTGTTCATCATCTTTTTTCACAGCACTACACTTTATATAATAATGAAACTTTCTACTTGTGAAACTCTTACTTGTCTTTTCTTCTCGAACGCGTTTCGGCGTGGTGTTCGCCTTCGTCAGCTTTGAGACAGACTCATGTCTGTCTTGACGGAGTCTGTCCCAAAGCTGACGAAGGCAAACACCACGCCGAAACGCGTTCGAGAAGAAAAGACAAGTAAGTTTCACAAGTAGAAAGTTTCATTATTATATAAAATAAATTACACATTCCTACAAATGTGTGGTATACATATATATTCCTCCTTGAATCACAAAGAAGAACAGAACCCCTATGGCATACTTCTACGCTCCCTTTGCTCGCCCTACGTAGCCATCGAAAAGGCGGCTGTAGGTTTACCGAGTTATGAAAACGTCAACCATGTGTCACAGACATCGAAGTATTGGATCGCAATGCTTGGCCCTTAAATGAGCCGTTTCTGCTGGCTCCGGTCGGAGCTTAGATGATATGACATGTGGGCCTATCGGGAAACAAATCGCGCGCGCGTCCGTCCGTCCAGGGGAATATGGCATGACCTTGAAGGCGATACGATATTAGGTCAAAGTTACCAAACCGTTTTTTACTTCCATGTTCCATAAGAAAATGGAAGTATGGTGATGGGGGAAAAAAATAATTGTTTTCTCGATATGGGCTAATTCTGATTGTACAAACCTCAAAACATGAAGAAGGGTTTTGTGAAAACTGTGTGCGTTTCTGTGTGACTATGTGTAGACTTTCTTCTATGGTGAACGACAACTGACGCAAATTCAAACAGAATCAAATAATGTTTGCATATGTGCCCAAAGTTGTGGAGGACTCAAGGCCTATTGATTTTGGTAAAGATCGGTTAAGGTGGAGCGGTAGTTTTACCTGGAACGTTTCACGTTTTAACAAGAGTAAAGTAAGTAATTTTGATAAATAAAGTATCCTGAAATGAAGGTCATAAAATCGACTGTAGAAAGGTAGACTAAATATCTATAGTTGAAAAGGGTAGTTGAAGGGAGAGAGTGTAATTTCGTATGAATGATAATGTTAAATGAAGGGGGAAGGTGTAATTTTTTCTATGGCGAACGATAACTGCTGCAAATTCAAACAAAATCAAATAAGTTTTTGCATATGTACCTGATTTGTAGAGGACTTAAGGTCTTTTGATTTTAGTGAAGTTCGGTTAAGGAGTAGGTGCACATTTTAGGAGTCAGCTAAACCTGCAACATTTTACGTTTAACAAGAGTAAAGTACTCAACTTTGATAAATAAAGTATAATGAAAAGAAGGTGATAATAATCCACTGTAGAAAGGTAGATGAAATATCTATAAATTAGCAGGGTATATGAAGGGGAGGGGGTAATTTTGTATAAATGAAAATGATAGTTGAAAGGGAAGGCGATAATTTGTGTACTACGTTATCTGTAACAAAGTAGTAGTTTGTTGTTAAAATTCCTTCCCGGGCTGTTTGGCTGTGGTCAAATGTTTCCTTTAAAACAGATGTTTCGGCAGTGCCATCGAGTCCATCATCAAGGAAAATCGATTGCTCTAACGTGAGGTGGTATACGTTAGTGACCACAGCACTGTGGTTAAGGCTGAAGAAGGAAGTAGTTTCTATGGAAATATTTCATTTCGAAAATGATTTTAAATATAAATCTTCGAACATGGAAGTCATGTTTAGTTCTCCAAACCGATAATTTTATCCCAGTCGTGTCATTTTATCCTCAAAATAATATAATAGTTTGACGAATCTCAGGCTTTAGAGATATTATTACCTTAATTCGACAGTCTGAATTTGAAGAGTTATTGTTATTAAAACAACGCTTTAATGTTTAACGAAACGCTTAATTAAAATAAAATAAATGCATAATAATTAAAATCATACCTTAATATGTTGAGGGATATATTTTATCAATTTGAATCAGATTCAGATGTTACCTATTGCGTCTGCTTCCCTACATACACAAAAGTAATAAAAACCACAAAACAACATAAGGAAAGCACTGAAATACACAAAATAAATAGTGGTACACTGTAAAAAATACAGCAAATCAGTAACGTGAATGTCATTAAGAACAGCATTACGACCCTAATGAACTACGTAACGCCCCTTTTCCGTCACACACACACACACACACACACACACACACACACACACACACACACACACACACACACACACACACACACACACACACACACACACACACACACACACACACACACACACACACACACACACACACACACACACACACACACACACACACATGACAGAAAAAATTGACAAGTTCATTTACATATTTTTGAATTCAACGGTTTCTTTATGTACTACTTTGTTAGTTTCAACCAATAAGATGGCTAGCTTCGCACACAAAACTATGAAAATATCGGTATGGAGAACCATACATGACTTCCATGTTCAAAGATTTATTTTTAAAATCATATTGGAAATGAAATGTTTCCATAGAAACTACTTCTTTCTACTTATTGCTTCAGCCTTAAACCACAGTACTGTGGTCACTAACGTATACCACCTCACGTTTTCCACTCGATTTTCACTGAGATGGAAGTCGATGGCATTGCCGAAAAATCTGGTTTTGCAGAAAACATTGGACTACGGCTAAACAGCCCGGGAAGGAATTTTAACAAAGAACTACTTCTTTGTTGCCGATAACGTAGTACACATATAAAAAATTCTCCCCTCCCTCTTCAACTATAATTTTCATTAATAGAAAATAACCCCCACCCCTTTCAATTAGCCTCTTCATTTATAGATATTTCATCTACGTTTCTACAGTGGATTATTATGAGTTTCTTGTCAAGATAATTTATTTATCAAAATTAAGTATTTTACTCTTGTTAAAACATAAAACATTGCAGGTAAACTACCCCTTTCTCTAAACCGATCTTCCCCAAAATCAATAGACCTTCAGTCCGCTACAATGCAGGGATGCATGCAAAAAATATTTGATTCTGTTTCAATTTGCGGCAGTTATCGTTCGTCATGGAAACATTTCTCTTGTTACAACATAACATGTTTCTGGTAAACTACCCCTTTCCCTTCACCGATCTTCACCAAAATCAACAGGCCTTGAGATCTCTACAATTTAGGAACGTATGGAAAACATTATTTGATTTTCTTTGAACTTACGGCAGTTATCGTTCGTCATAGAAAAAATTACCCTTGTTAAAACATAAAAAGTTGCTGGTAAACTACCGCTTTCTCTAAACCGATCTTCACCAAAATCAACAGACCTTCAGTCTTCTACAATTCACGGCTGTATGCAAAACATTATTTCATTCTGTTTGAATTTGCGGCTCTTATCTAGATTGCCATAGTAAATACCCTTGTTAAAATATAAAACTTTGCTGGTAAACTCCCCCTTTCCCTTAACCGATCTTCAAAAAAATCAACAGACCTTGAGATCTGTATAACTCAATAAGGTATGCAAAAGAGTAGTTGATTCGGTTTGAATTTACGGCAGTTATCGTTCGTCATAGAAAAAATTACCCTTGTTAAAACATAAAATGTTGCCGGTAAACTACCCTATTCCCTTAACCGATCTTCACCAAAACCAGCAGGTCTTGAGAACTCTACAATTCAGGGCAGTATGCAGAACATTATTTGATTTTATTTGAATTTGCGGCTGTTATCGTTTGCCATTGAAAAAAATTACCCTTGATAAGAAAAATGTTGCTGGTAAACTACCCCTTCCCGTTAACCGATCTTCACCAAAAACAAAAGATCTTGAGACCTCTATAAATCAGAGGTGTATGCAAAAAGTTATTTGATTTTGTTTGAATTTGCAACTCTTATCGTTTGCCATATAAAATACCCTTTTCAAACATAAAATGTGGCTGGTAAACTACCCTTTCCCCTTAACCGATCTTCACCAAAAACAACAGGTCTTGAAAACTCTATAATTCAGGGCTGTATGCAAAAAGGTAGTTGATTCTGTTTGAATTTGCGGCTGTTATCGTTTGCGAAACAAAATATCGGTTTGGAGAACCATACATTACTTCCATGTTCTAATATTTATATTTAAAATCATTTAGGAAATGAAATATTTCCATAGAAACTACTACTTTCCTCTTATTGCTTCAGCCTTAACCACAGTATTGTGGTCACTAACGTATACCACCACACGTTGTCGCACACGATTTTCACTGATTATGGCAATCGACACCACTGCCGAAACGTCTGGTTTTGCAGAAAACATTGGACTACGGCCAAACAGCCCGGGAAGGAATTTTAACAACAAACTACTACTTTGTTGCCGATAACGTAGTACACATATAAAAATTATCCCCTCCGCCTTTAACTATAAATTTCATTCATAGAAAATTACCCCCACCCCGTTCAACTAGCCTCTTCATTGATAGATATTTCATCTACGTTTCTACAGTGGATTATTAAGATCTTCTTATCAGGATACTTTATTTATCAAAATTAAGTACTTTACTCTTGTTACAACAAAACATTTTTCTGGTAAACTACCCTTTCCCCGTAACCGATGTTCACCAAAATTAACAGGCCTTTCGCTCTCTACAATATAGGGACATATGCAAAACATTATTTGATTATGATTGAATTTACGGCAGTTATCGTTCATCATAGACAAAATTAACCTTGTTATCACATAAAATGTTGCAGGTAAACTACCCCTTCCTCATAACTCGTCTTCACCAAAATCAATAGGTCTTGAGTCCTCTACATTTCAGGGACGCATGCAAAACATTATTTGATTTTGTTCGAATGTGCGACAGTTATCGTTCGTCATATAAACAATTACTCTTGTTAAAACATTAAAAGTGGCTGGTAAACTACCCCTTCCCCTTAACCGATCTTCACCAACAACAATATGTATTGAGAACTCTACAATTCAGGGCTTCATGCAAAAAATTGTTTGAATTTGCGGCTGTTATCGTTTGCCATAAAAAATACCCTTTTAAAACATAAAACGTTGCCGGTAAACTACCCCTTTCCCTTAACCGATCTTTACCAAAAACAACAGGTCCTGAGAACTCTACAAATCAGGGCGCATGCAAAAAATTATTTGATTCGTTGAGTGCGCGAGTAACATCGCGGCGGTGTACACCGACTATAACGCGAAGTGAACTCATGTTGTGATAGTGCGTGCTCCTCTGTGCATTTAGTATATTTTAATATTTGACGAGTTAATATTTTAACCATGGATTTTAATTTTAATTTATTACATTTTAATCTTAATGTCTGACGTTCTGTGAAGAGGAATTATTCTGAAGATGGGGCATATGCCCTGAAACGCGTCAAGCGGAATTACAAGTAAGTCACTCGACGGATTAGATAAGCAATTATTTATTTAATACAGTGACTTGGATACTTTAAAAATGAATATTATTTGATTCTGTTTGAATTTGCGGCTGTTATCGTTTGCCATAGGATATACACTTGTTAAAACATAAAATGTTGCCTGTAAACTACCCCTTTCCCTTAACCGATCTTCTCCAAAACCGATAGGTCTTGAGAACTCTATAATTCAGCGCTGTATGCAAAAGAGTAGTTGATTCTGTTTGAATTTTCGGCTTTTATCGTTTGCCATAGAAAATACCCTTGTTAAAATATAAAATGTTGCTGGTAAACTACCCCTTTCTCTTAACCGATCTTCACCAAGACCAATAGGTCTTGGGAACTATATAATTCAGGGCTGTATGCAAAAGAGTAGTTGATTCTGTATGAATTTGCGGCTGTTATCGTTTGCCATAAAAAAAATTACCCTTGATTAAAAAAACCGTTGCCAGTAAACTACCCCTTTCCCTTAACCGATCTTCACCAAAATCATTAGGTCTTGAGTACTCTACAAATCAGGACTGTATGCAAACAATTATTTGATTTTGTTTGAATTTGCGACTCTTATCGTTTGCCATAAAAATACCCTTTTAAAACATAAAACGTTGCCTGTAAACTACCCCTTTCCCTTAACCGATCTTCTCCAAAACCGATAGGTCTTGAGAACTCTATAATTCAGCGCTGTATGCAAAAGAGTAGTTGATTCTGTTTGAATTTTCGGCTTTTATCGTTTGCCATAGAAAATACCCTTGTTAAAATATAAAATGTTGCTGGTAAACTACCCCTTTCTCTTAACCGATCTTCACCAAGACCAATAGGTCTTGAGAACTATATAATTCAGGGCTGTATGCAAAAGAGTAGTTGATTCTGTATGAATTTGCGGCTGTTATCGTTTGCCATAAAAAAAATTACCCTTGATTAAAAAAAACCGTTGCCAGTAAACTACCCCTTTCCCTTAACCGATCTTCACCAAAATCATTAGGTCTTGAGTACTCTACAAATCAGGACTGTATGCAAACAATTATTTGATTTTGTTTGAATTTGCGACTCTTATCGTTTGCCATAAAAATACCCTTTTAAAACATAAAACGTTGCCTGTAAACTACCCCTTTCCCTTAACCGATCTTCTCCAAATCAGATAGGTCTTGAGAACTCTATAATTCAGGGCTGTATGCAAAAGCGTAGTTGATTCTGTTTGAATTTGCGGCTGTTATCGTTTGCCATACAAAAAAATTACCCTTGATTAAAAAAAAAACCGTTGCCGGTAAACTACCCCTTTCCATTAACCGATCTTCACCAAAAACAATAGGACTTGAGTACTCTATAAATGAGGGCTGTATGCAAAAATTATTTGATTCTGTTTGAATTTGCGGCTGTTATCGTTTGCCATAGAATAAAATCTACAGACAGATAGACAGACAGACAGACACACAGACACTTTTCGAAAAATTACTTTTTTTCATGTTTTGAGTGTAGTACAATCAGAATCTGCAATAATCTCGAACACGATTTTTTTTTGCCATCACCATACTTCCATTTCCTTAAGGAACATGGAAGTAAAATTACCCTTCATTAAAAAAAACCGTTCCTGGTAAACTACCCCTTTCCCTTAACCGATCTTCACCAAAAACAATAGGTCTTGAGTACTCTACAAATCAGAGCTGTATGCAAGAACTTATTTGATTTTGTTTGAATTTGCGGCTCTTATCGTTTGCCATAGAAAATACCATTTTAAAACATAAAACGTTGCTGGTAAACTACCCCTTTCCCTTAACCGATCTTCACCAAAAACAATAGGTCCTGAGAACTCTACAATTCAGGGCTGTATGCAAACAATTATTTGATTCTGTTTAAATTTGCGGCTTTTATCGTTTGCCATAGAAAATACCCTTGTTGAAATATAAAATGTTGCCGGTTAACTACCCCTTTACCTTAACCGATCTTCACCAAAAACTATAGGACTTGAGAACTCTATTATTCAGGGCTGTATGCAAAAGAGTAGTTGATTCCTTTTGAATTTGCGTCTTTTATCGTTTGCCATAGAAAATACCCTTTTAAGACATAAAACGTTGCTGGTAAACTACCCCTTTCCCTTAACCGATCTTCACTAAAAACAATAGGTCTTGAGTACTCTAGAAATCAGGGCTGCATGCAAATTATTATTTGATTCTGTTTAAATTTGCGGCTTTTATCGTTTGCCATATAGTATACCCTTGTTAAAATATAAAGTGTTGCCGGTAAACTACCCCTTTCCCTTAACCGATCTTCCACCCAAACCAACAGGACTTGAGAACTCTATAATTTAACTCTGTATGCAAAAGAGTAGTTGATTCTGTTTGAATTTGGGGCTGTTATCGTTTTCCTTTGGAAAAAATTACCCTTGATTAAAAAAAAACGTTCCCGGTAAACTACCCCTTTACCTTAACCGATCTTCACCAAAAACAATAGGTCTTGAGTACTCTACAAATCAGGGCTGTATGCAAAAATTATTTGATTCTGTTTGAATTTGCGGCTGTTATCGTTTGCCATAGAAAAAATCTAGAGACACAGACACACAGACACACACACAGACACTTTTCGAAAAATGACTTTTTTCATGTTTTGAGTGTTGTACAATCAGAATCTGAAATAATCTCGAACACGATTTCTTTTGCCATCACCATACTTCCATTTCCTTAAGGAACACGGAAGTAAAATATATACATTTTCAGTTCCAATGAAAATAAAAGCAAATTCACTTTATCTAACTTGACGAAGGAAAGTTGAACTCATTACGAATAATTTTAGATATTTTAAAAACAAATTATACAATTATGTGAAAACCACATAGATAATCAGTAATCTCGCACAGTATTTATGACGTCGTAAATTCTTGACGTCACACTTTGGAACAGACCCGAATTTATAACGTGTGTTCAATTTAAAAGGTGTAAGTTGCGATTGTGAACTGTGATTTTTATGATCCAAAAATACAATTAGAAAAATATTACACTGTAATATCACCGAAGTTATTAGAGTTTTGCAGCATATGTGAAATACAGTATAAGCAAGACAAGTAAATTGTCATTTGCCACGAGTTTGGTTTAAGATGGTGTGCAAACAGAAATGCATGCACGCTTATGGGGGTATATACCTATTTTATTTTTTTCTCCGAAAATAGGTTCGACCGCCTTTTAAAATTATTTTCCTGTGTTTGTATAATACATACAAAAAACTTTAATACAATATCAGAAAAGTTATGAAAACTCACAAGTACCTTACAATGTTATATGTTACAGTCAAAATGAAATCAAAAATAATGAAGTAACATGATTATTTTACATTATACATAGGCCTACTTTCTAGGTATATCAGAAGGACTTTATCAGGTCAGCAAACGTTGAACATGACTTAGCAATTATGTTAACAAGGAGAGAAAGTAAGTACTCACCGTAACAAAATCAACACATAGGCCTACTTGTCAACAAAACTCACTACGAATGTTCATAGCCAACTAATGAAGGAAACCAAAGTTACTCTAAACTGACGCATCTGCGCGTGCGACGAACAAGGTCAAGCAACATTGAGGGACATTAAGTGGTCCCCCATCGGTGCTCTCCCTCTTTCTCAATCTCTCTCACTCACTCCATCACACACACACACACACACACACACACACACACACACACACAAACAGAGGCCTGCACGCGCAACTGGTAGGCGTGTAGACGAAATCGGACAAGTAGTGTAGCGTTTCCTGTATTTTCACTTTTAACATGGTTTCAGTTTTTTCCATACAACGTAATTTTTGCAAACCTTGCATGAGACTATCGATATAGGAGCGCCCAAGGCTGACGTCCTTATTTGATAATCTTGAGGAACATTATTTTTTTAAGAACAATTTTTTTTGTGATGTATTTGCTAAAGGCAATTTCACAGTGTTATCATTAAATAAACGCAATCCTTTATTATTGGTTAGACCCCTTTTGTGGATCCGATTTATATCGTATGGTAACCTACGAAAAAAAACTCGAACGTCATGTAGAACAACAGAAAAAAATGGGCCGTTTTATGCACTGTCGTAAGATAAATATCGTTCCGAACTCAGAAACATATCGCGGTGTCGTAGGAAACGCATCCGATAAAATGTCGGACGAGTTGATACAAGGCCCGTAATGGTTCCGTTTATGCACTTTCGCGAGTTTTTTATAGTATGACTTTCAGACATCAGTGCTGCCAACCTTCCTGCCTAGCGTCGGCGAGACCAGTTCTGTCACGTAATCAAAGGTATTTACGTCGTGGTGTGATTTTGTTAATTTGTTTTGTAAATATGGAAGACATTGATACAGAAAGATTCATTGACGAAATCCAGAACACGAGAGCACTATGGGATCCCGCTTCCGAAGCTTATAAAAACGAATCGATAAACGGCATACAATACGCAATACGCACGGATTCATTTTCAGTAGTGATGATGGCAACACTGATAATGATGATTTTGTTCATATCACTACTGATATTTTTGACGCACGATAAAAATCGGTTCAAATCGGATGGAAAACTTATCGTACGACATTTTATCGTACGATATAAATCGTATATGCTTTATCTGCTGTATAAAGGCTACACGAATTATAAATATTATATGATAATCTTTTAAGAGTAGGCTACATACAATATGTAATTGTAAGACACAATGGAGGACATATTGACACTTTAACATATACAATCGGAGCAAAGTGGCATTTATAAATTCACTGTTAATTGCAGCTAGTTCACTGTTTGTCAATAACACTGAGAATGAAGTGCTAAAAATGTTGTACATGGATGTTCGTTTTCTAGATAACTTTGTAGTTTTTAACAGCTTTAGCAGAAGTTGAAGATTCAATCTGTAACAACGAATTTTTATAATGATAGCAATAATAAGAAAAACCTGTAGTCATTTCTTCAGTTGGTTATTATAACCAATATTATTATTATATACTAGCGAGTACCCGGCATGCGTTGCAATGCCACTCAAAGAAAGAAAGTGTTTGTATATATATAATATATAAAGACTTCGTTCGCGTGGTATTCAATTTAATGCGATAATATATTTAGAACAGAATCTATTCCATTGGGTTGCCATAGTAACCAGATCTAATAAGTTAGTTTTTTAAGACTCCAAAGGACCCCCCAGAGGATCGTATCGAAAAAAACACCTGTCCTATGTTGGTTCTCCCGTTGCGTAAAATATTTGTGCCAAGTTTGGTTGAAATCGGTCCAGTGGTTTAGGAGGAGATGTGGAAGACCCCAAAGAACCCCCAAAAGAACCCCATCGAAAAAACACCTATCCTATGTTGGTTCTCCCTTTGCATAAAATATTTGTGCCAAGTTTGGTTGAAATCGGTCCAGTGGTTTAGGAGAAGATGTGGAAGACCCCAAAGGACCCCCCGAAGTATCATATCGAAAAAACGCATATCCTATGTTGGTTCTCCCGTTGCGTAAAATATTTGTGCCAAGTTTGGTTGAAATCGGTCCAGTGGTTTAGGAGAAGATGTGGAAGACCCCAAAGGACCCCATCGAAAAAACACCTGTCCTATGTTGGTTCTCCCTTTGCGTAAAATATTTGTGCCAAGTTTGGTTGAAATCGGTCCAGTGGTTTAGGAGAAGATGTGGAAGACCCCAAAGGACCCCCCAAAGGACCCCGTCGGAAAAAACACCTATCCTATGTTGGTTCTCCCGTTGCGTAAAATATTTGTGCCAAGTTTGGTTGAAATCGGTCCAGTGGTTTAGGAGAAGATGTGGAAGACCCCAAAGGACCCCATCGAAAAAACACCTATCCTATGTTGGTTCTCCCGTTGCGTAAAATATTTGTGCCGTTTGGTTGAAATCGGTCCAGTGGTTTAGGAGGAGATGTGGAAGACCCCAAAGGACCCCCCGAAGTATCATATCGAAAAAACACATATCCTATGTTGGTTCTCCCGTTGCGTAAAATATTTGTGCCAAGTTTGGTTGAAATCGGTCCAGTGGTTTAGGAGGAGATGTGGAAGACCCCAAAGAACCCGCAAAAGAACCCCATTGAAAAAACACCTATCCTATGTTGGTTCTCCCTTTGCGTAAAATATTTGTGCCACGTTTGGTTGAAATCGGTCCAGTGGTTTAGGAGGAGATGTGAAAGACCCCAAAGGACCCCCCGAAGGATCATATCGAAAAAACACATATCCTATGTTGGTTCTCCCGTTGCGTAAAATATTTGTGCCAAGTTTGGTTGAAATCGGTCCAGTGGTTTAGGAGGAGATGTGGAAGACCCCAAAGGACCCCCAATGGACCCCGTCGAAAAAAACACCTATCCTATGTTGGTTCTCCCGTTGCGTACAATATTTGTGCCAAGTTTGGTTGAAATCGGTCCAGTGTTTAGGAGGAGATGTGGAAGACCCCAAAGGACCCCCCAAAGGACCCCATCGAAAAAACACCTACCCTATGTTGGTTCTCCCGTTGCATAAAATATTTGTGCCAAGTTTGGTTGAAATCGGTCCAGTGGTTTAAGAGGAGATGTGGAAGACCCCAAGAACCCCCCATAGGACCCCATCGAAAAAAATTCATAAACCTTCGCGGGTGTGCGCACAACAACTCACCGAAGTTTCATCGCAATCGGATGAATGGTATAGGAACGCATACGGGACAAAGAAAGAAAGAAAGAAACAAACATTCATTTTTATAGATATAGATTATATAATAATTAGTTGATTATCAGTCAACAATTTAAAAACACAGTAGGTAATTAAGGAACGTGACACTCGTATGTACTAGGATGTGTTTATTGTCATACATTAGTTAATAAATATGCAAAAATCTAGCAAATAACTTATAAAACAAAGCGAAATGTATTTTACAATCTCGATCAAGAAAATGGGCTCCGATAAAAAAGACACGGATATTAATAATATTTGTTAAGCTTATATAGTGGCGTTCAAGCACTACTAATTAGATACTTTTTACGCTCACATGAGATTAAGTATCAGTCTACGATAGATTTTTTCTAGAAAACTCAGAACCTCATTAAAGAGTGTGGTTCCCCTGTCTGCATAAGCACTTGTGTGTGTGTGTGTGTGTGTGTGTGTGTGTGTGTGTGTGTGTGTGTGTGTGTGTGTGTGTGTGTGATATATATATATATATATATATATAGAGAGAGAGAGAGAGAGAGAGAGAGAGAGAGAGAGAGAGAGAGAGAGAGTGAGTGAGAAGGGTGTGAAGGGCGTTGTATTTGTGTGTAAAAGAAGAATGAAACTTTATGTGATTTAAGGACAGGCACTCCTGTAAAAAGGTCTTACTAGAGTACGGAAGATTCGTGCATACCAAGCTTATATCCCAAATTTTTGATTCGTCAGACGGAAGGTGCGGAACTGCAAAAGTTACATTCGGGAATACAAAACAACGTACTACAGCTGTGCGTATTCCTTGTGTACAGCTGTTAACAGTAAGACAGTTAAAGGGAGGAAAAACAGTGGAGGAAACTACTGGACTCAAAAAAACAGAAAACTATACGCCGAATACAGTACAAACAGAAGTAATAATAAAAGGAAAATCACTTTGAGTAGGAAATGACAGAATATTAGAAACAAAATGAGATGGTGGCATTCGACAAGATTTTTCCTTTGTCTGACGACCAGCCTAGGCTAGGCAAATCATGCATTTTTTCTAGTTGCTGCTATACTATTTTTTAGGGTGTCGAAAATATGAATTGTATTTTAAAAGCCGTCTTTCCATGCATTTGCGTGCGTAAGTGCGCGCGCGCGCGTGTGTGCAACCCCATACAGGCACACAATGGACATGCTTTATTGTGCTTTATTAGCAACTTTAGTGTAAAGTGGAGGCAACCTATAGAAGTGGAGGCAAAGGAGGAAAAGTTAAAAATGTGCTTGTGTTGGAACAAAAGTGTTAAGTAAAAACATATCGTGATGCTGTCAGCAATCTGAAGGTACTGCAGAAATTTGCTCTAGAATGTGCAAAATACTGTAAAATATGCAATATGATTATTGTGAACAATAAGCACTTAGATTCAAGTGTTCCTGGGAAGACAGGCAAGTAACGTTGTAAAGATTGTGCAGAAAAACCTAATCTGAATTCAGGAACTTTTTTCTGTTTAAAATCGTATTAGCTTGTATTAATTCCAAATATGAATAATTAAATGAGCACGGTAAGTATTTAAGTTTACGCCATTTACATAATTAAACGAATACGTCGTTTTAGCGGAACAGTCTTTGGTTATTACAATTTCGTTTGAGATAGCATCACTGTAGTCCTATAGTTAATTTAAATTATATAAGAAATATTTCGTAAAAATGATTTTAAAAGATAACATTCAAAATGAAGTATATTAAAATACTCTTTTATTACTCACAACGAACTGAACATTTATTTTCATTGTAAATTGAAATTTCATCTTCGGTATGTCTACTTTAAGAAAATATGAGAATCTAAAATTCTCAGACTTCGTTACATAAAAATTACGCTTTCCGAGATCTTGTCTTAAAGAGATAAATGAGTATGTTATGATGACAGTGCTTCTAATGGCGTAAACCAAAAGTGAGAATCACTTTTCTTCTTGTGAGAAAAGTAATTTTCTAGAACGAACTAAATTTAGACACAAAGAGTCAGTCAGACAATAAGAAAATGCTGTCTCTACTTCACAGTAGAAAGCGTTGCGTCTGAGATCTTAATTAGAGTCAACGTAATCGAACGGGGAAATGTTTCGCAAAAATTGCAACCGTACTGAAGATACACGGGGTTGAGTGATGCTTGTGCTTGCAAATTTAAATCGTTACTAGAATATTTCAGAAGTGTACAGAAAATATCTTTTGATCTTCCTTTTAAGTAAAATTAGAACAGGACTCCTTTAAAACATTTAATATTATCATTGTAGCTTACGTATTATAATTAAACTTCTGTTATGTGTTAGAGTATTATTATATTTGTATTTTCTTTTACTATATCTTCTACAATATAGTCTTTCCTTCTGTATTATATGTATGGCTTAGTGTCTAGCTAAAATAAATATATTGTGTTCCTTGACAATTTTGCTTTATATTTCATTTGCCTTTTCTAATAATACTGGTATTCCCGCCAATATGAAACACTATAGATCGTTAATTTGTGAAGCTATAAAAATACTTTACTTCTAGCCAAATGTAGTTTACACGTGGTCGCAAAATCAAAGGGATTACGTATTAGTCTACATTGACATAGACATAAAATTTTGATAATTTCATGTAAAAATTATTTCCCATTTAGAATTATTTCTTAATAAAGAAATAAGATATTAGATTCTCTTATTTACTACTGACAACTACTTTCACTTTACCTCTTATCCTGCGTTATCATTAGAGCAACACAGTCATTTACTGTAACGCATTTCATGTAACATCTAACTGAAATAATAGCCTTAACTGAATATCGTGCTCAAAGCTGTCTATTCTGCAAAACAACAGTAGATGACGAATTGTGTTTTTTATGAACAAGATTACGGGCTATGCCTGTATGGTTTAGGAAAGTTTCTCCCTACACATTAATACTTCAGACACGATGTATTGGATTTGAAATCTTACTCAACGTGCCTCAAGGAGAAAAAAGTAACTCGAAAATAATATGCATAATTGGCACGCAATGAAATGCAGAATAAAGTTGGTGTTAAACAAGAGGGCACATGATATTGTGGCAGTTTGTCTAAGTCACTGAGTTATAGTAACCATAAAAAATATCTTGTTTGCTGTAAGCCATCTAAAAACTAAGGACACAACGATGAATGTGAAGCCTGTTTAACCAGGTGATTTTACTCCGATAAGTGTTAGTATTCCATAAATTGCATATTATTTGCTTTACAAAGGAAATGTTGTTTTACTATAAGCTCACTCATCTATTTTCGGTTTAACACGAAATATGTTCAATGCAGGAAAATTAATCATTCATTCTTAAACAAAATTATATTTGTTTTCAACTATCCTATAAATATGACGGTTCATGTTTAAAATTAGTGTATCTTTCCTGTCAAATCGAATTTAGATGGAAACGTCCAAGAAGACGTAGGAAACGTTTAATAAGAAAACTCACATTAGAAACTTAAGAGTTGATAATTTAAGAGAATACAATACAGAGAAGAACAGCGGCCCATAATATACACAGACGAAACTCATTTTCAAAGTTCAGCATTAGTTACAAGAAGTTCAACATTGACAAAAATGGGAACAATGATAAAAGTGGTCCTACAAATTCTAATAAACACAGGACAGTGGGTGGTTGTAATTCTGGTGGTGATGTAAGAGTTTATACCTAATGAGCTTTCAATGTTTAAATCGGGTTTCAAAAGAGGCGATTATCACAACGACATGAACTACGAAAATAATGAAAAGTAGATGAATAAAGTGCTTATGGAGAACTTGAATAAGATATGTGTAATCGAAAAAAATAATGCCTTTTACCATAATGTAGGCCTACAAACAAATCCAGCTCCATTATCATTAGCAAAAAAGGGCAAACGTCATAAACTAGTTACCAAAGTATGGCATTACCGAACTAATTAAACAAAATAAACCAGGAGTTTCCAATTGGTGGTTGGCATACCACTAGTGGTACGTGGAGGAATACAATATGGTACGCAAGAAAACCAAACTAGGAAAAAAGTATTTACTTAAAAAAATAAATAAATAAAAATGTATGTTCAGAACTACAATACATTTTTATGGGACATGATTTAAAACGATTATCCTTATGACTAGAGTCGTTTTGGATGGCAACAAAAACCCGAGTTCCCACGTCTTCATAAGCAAGCACTAAAGTCTTTAATACCTTGTGTGTCAAGTTACCTTTGTGAAAGTGGAATCGGTGAACTGACTTATGTTAAAAACAAATATAGGAACAGGATGTCTACTGAGTGTGATCTGAGGTTAAAAATAACATCAAAGAACCTGACATTATCTCTCTGTTACAAAATAAGAAGCAGCAAGTTTCACGTTAATTATTTTCTTTAATATTAAATTATTTAATATGTTGTTATTTTTCAATACTAACAAGAAAATATGTAAAGAATGTAATCAGCTGTCTTTTGAAAAGACATTTGTAACGATTCCTGTATTCACTGGTTACAAATAAATATCTGTGTATTGCAAAAAAAAATTTTAATTTAATTTAAATTGAAAAACAATTTTCAAAAAACATTTTTTTATATGTTTGTTTATTGTCGAATAATTTATAAATAATTCTTGTTGTGAGTTTCCGTTGAAAATTTCAAATTCTGTGAGTTTATTATGTTAATATATGCACTTCTGGTTGACCGTAAAATGAATCTGGAGTTAATCAGATTGTCTTACTTTACCAATCGATTGACGATTTTCTTCTATACTCCAGTATATCTATTTTCTTTAGTAAAGGTCGTCTTCCAGTTAGTTCTGTAGTTAATAAACACTCTTATATTAATGTGTGAAATAATTTTAAAACGAGATAATAGAATTATTTTGATTTATTAACATTTATTTGGAAAATATCGATTGAAAATCGATATTGATATAATGTTGACTCTTTTACAGGGATAATCGATTTCACAAAACAGGTTATATTATATGATTGTTCAGAATGGTTCTTTTAGCGGTTATAATTATATAGTCAGAGAAGGGACTAGCATAGAAAGTATAACATGTAAAAAAGAATTCTTAATAATTAATAAATGACAAAGTTGATAATAAGATACAATGTTTATAACATTGAAATATTCAGACCAATGCTGTGTCGACGAATCTCTGCTGGCAGACACTTTGCATGATGGGAGTTCAAAATGGCGGCACGCCTCGTTGTAGAAGAAAACTGCGAAATGATGGTTGGAAATTCTGATAATAAAATTACCTTCACAACTGTTTTATTATCTCCGGAATAGTGTATAATGTCTATTGTGTTGTTTGAGGTGTCCTGTTTAAGTGTTCTTCGTTCACTGGCTTTAATTGTTTTGTATATTGGTGTTTTCACTCCTGTCTGTGTGTAGCTAAAATCATGAGTTTCGTTGTAACGTTAATTCTTAAGTGTGATAGTTTTATTAGTTTATTTCACAAGTATTCTGTTCAGTATTGTTTGTTCTCACTGTTGGTGGTGGTGTGTCTCACTGATTTTAAGTTTAAAATGACAATTTAGGTAACTCTCGTTTTTTCAATGCATAACCTTATACGCCATTGAATATATTCGATATAGGTCCTTAGAGCGATTTTATAACAACCGTTCGCGTTGAATGTTAATTAAGAACTGTTTTACTTCCTTCGTCTCATGAAATATCTTGCCAAGTTAATATTAGAAATTGATTGTTTAAATATAAATCGCTTCCTCTTCATGTGATTACAAAATACATTATATTCAGAATATTTTTTGTTTATTGATTGCTTTCGTGAACTAGTAATTACATAATTGATTTCTTTAACTCTTTCTGTTTAATTTGATATGCAATAGTCCATATTTATAAAGATTTTTGTCAAAATTGCTATATTTCTGTCTTTTTGGAAATATAGGCCTAATATCTGGTTCCTGTTCTTGTCCAACATATTAGCCATCTTAAGTGTTATAAATATGATTATAATAAATTTCTGATTGATATAAACCCTCATCTTTCCTTAATTTCTTATAAATTTAACAATTTTATCATCCTTTTAGTTGCAATTCATGAATTTACTATTTCTCCTTTGAAATGGTTAGGTATTACATTTTGAAATTTTTTAATAATTTAATACAACCTGTTATATGATTCTTTTAAAGTATAGTTTCAGTTACAGTAGTTGGTGATTCATTTACTTTATATAAATCTAATTAGTTTGCTTGGTTTATTTAACTTACTTACTCAAATATAAATGTTATTGGAATTTCCATTTTGGCCTAGATTCTATTGTTTTACATATACTGGTTTTTTAATATTACTAATTCTATACCCTCTCTGACTGTCTAAAGTTAACCTAATATCAAATAAAAATTCCTTATACAACTATTGGAACCTGTAGCATGGTATTCATACTCATACTATAAAAATAATATTGAAATTAATTATCAGTCTTTAAAGTTAGACATTTTGTTTTTAAACTATTTCTAAAAAATTACATAACAATCATTTTACAATTAGTATAGTATACATACAGAAACACTTAAGTCTGTATGAACACAGTTATACTTAATAAACATTCTTATATTACTTATACCTCTATACTCTATTATAAATTTTAAATGTGTAGTTCATAGGATCTGAACATAAACATAATTAGCCATTGATTGTTAATTTTTCTTTTAAACTTAACCTAATTACAGTCCTTTCTGTTTATTGTATATTACATTTTTTTAATCCCCTGTCACAGTAATTATTTCCCCTCAGCTCTCTTTATCATTTGCATTTTTATGAATGTTTTTTGATAAAAAGATGTGGCCTCTTTTATGAAATATTTAACATATTTTCATAACAATACCTCATGATATGTCCTTTCTGTATTTATTATAAAACTTAAAGTTATTTTATTGTACATAGTTAAAATATAAGTTACACCTTTACTTGAAGTTTATTATATTGGATTCGCTTGCACTGGTACACTTACACTGTTGGTTCTTATTTATATTTGAGTTCTACAATATTCTAAGACCAAACTTTTAGTTATAAGGGACTGTGAAGATTTGTTTATCTTATTACATAATAACTTTAGTTGGTGCACTTCTATTTACTACTAAACACTTTTGTTTATAATCATTTTACATGAGGTTTTGGGTTTTATACTTTCTTTGGGGTGACATTAACATTTGGTTCTGTGTTTGTTACTTTATCAATAGGTTTTTTAATGGGTATTCTTCGTAGTTCTCCCATCCTCCATCTTCTTTTCTTCATTTCTTCTGTCTTGGGTTTTCCAAGGTAAGTATTTCCTTATGTCCTTTGGTTGGTTCGGGGTATCTTCTTTATCACCTGCTCCTAACCTTCCTGGGTATTCTCCTGATTTTATATGAGTTTCTTTTGATTTAATTTCCTTGATACTTTATCATGGCATTTTATTAATTTAATTATACTTTTCTTTTATGGTGGTGTTGTTCACTTTGATATGTAATTATATTCATTTGATATTTATTTATTTTTATTTGAAATTTACATATTTTTATTTGATATTTACTTATTTTCCTTCGAACTTTCTTTTGAGTTAATTAATTTAAAGTAATTATGATCATATTTGAATTATTACTTAGAGGATTATCTGTCATGCTACACATTATACTTTATTTAAGCATAGAACCATATTTTATTTATTTGAAATTAATATTTAAAATCAGTTCCCGTTTTGTAAATTCTATGATTGGACTTGAATAATTATACATATCTGGGAATAATAAAATATACTTATCATGTTGTATAAAGTTTTTTATTGAGAGGATCCCAGTGACCTTTCTTTAAGCTCCAGTGGCACTTGAAATGAACGCGAAAAACCAAAGTGCTACGCGGGTCCGGAAAGGTTGCGAACGACTGTATAAACCAACATACAAAGCTTTCAAAGTAGATGATAATTTGGCAAAACATGACATTCCGTTTTACTGCTTCACGTTATTGCCCAGAATTAATTCAATAGAAGTGATTTGGGTTATCATGAAGAAGCGTGTTAATGAAAAAACGTGCGCTTCTCTGTAAGCAGTAGGCCCATTACTGTTATGCCAAACAGGCCTACTATAAATATACCAAAAAATGAATCTGCGTATATTTCTTCCGCATACTGGACATAGACGTCACTCGGAATGAAAATCGAAAATTTCTACGTGAGATCGGAGAAAAGAAAGGATAATATAACAGTTCGTTTGGAAATTATTATAGGACTGGATAGCAACAGTGAAATAATTTGAGTGACAGCGATGCCAACACTCATAACATTAGTGGGGAGGAAGAACTAAGCTAAATATTTGTTATCGCATGTCAGTATATGTGCTGTTCTTAAATAGTTGTAGACTAATTGTTGCATTAATATTGTCTCTTCTATGAATATTAACCACTGTCTCTTCTATGCATATGGAACAGTATTAATGTTGTTGTTTATGGATACTTTACGTCTGGTTGTTTCCTAGACACACACACACACACATGCTAACGTGTTAGTAATAGTCACGCAATTAACAAATTCAGCTGCCATTGCATTGTTGACTACATATTAGTACGTTTCTTTCTGAATCGTAACATGTACGCGAACTATTACATACTCCATAACATACAACGTTTGTTTATGTCTAGACTCGATTTAGTAGCAACCAGAAGAAACAGTGTGATACAGAACATGCCAAGTTACTGTGTACAAAATTAATGCGATACTAAATATTTTATAACTCTGTAAAATTTGTGTACTCTCTCTTCCTTCTGTGTGTTACAAAACGACCATTTCTACTGTTTGGTCATGTCGAAATCGAAATCTAAACTTATGTACGTAGACATATTATTCAGCGAGCAGGTTGGTAGTTTCAACTGAGAAGTAGCTATTTTCTACTCACGTGTAGGCCCTATTACACTATTCCCGCCTTATCCCCACTACAACCTGCACGGCTACTTCATGTCTGAGTATGTTAACTATACTAACTATTAATAGCAGAGTAATACAGACTAGCACATATAGAATATTATTGCTTGGTTAATATCGCATTATAAGACATAAAGGTAGTTAGTCTGTGCTATGTGAATCCGTATTTGAAAAACAGCGATTGGACGAATAATACTTGACATAAACCTGAGAAGTAATTAAATGCTTACTTCAAATTCGGTGTTCGTAAGTATGGGTGTTGTCACACGAAAACAAACCAAATTTAGATGTCGTCTTTATACGCTCTGACGTTCTGTAAGTTGGTTTGCAAAAGTTCCAGGCGTCCTGGAGTTAGCTGTAGGAAAAATATTTGTCTTTACTACTCTAATTTCCAAATTATTGTTAGCCGCTTATTGGTTCGTTACTTATAATATCCTATTGACAGTAACTTTATAATATGATATAAATCTACTAAACGACTATTAACAAATCCCAAAAGAAAATCAATAAACTACTTTTTTGTTAACAGAAGATTTTTGGAGAAACATGCTAAGGCTCATTTAACAATGTGTTATTGTATGCCTAAGTAACTACTTACTTAATAAAAACGTAACACATTTACTACATTGTAATTGTGGATAGGTCAGTTGATTATGGTACATAGTCTGTAATTATGATAAAAACCAGCCATAAAATGCTGGAGTTTTTGAGTTAAAACTGACTGGTTATTTTCAATGAAGATCATTTTTAGTGCATTAGGTATATAAGAGGTGTAATAAAAGAAGAGGCTACGTTACGTTTTGCGTATAATTAGCGATTTTATGAAACTCCTACTGAAACCCCCTTTTATTTTATTTTTTTTTTAATATATTTCTTTATTAATTTTTTTTATTTTTATATATTTTTTGTAAAGGGGAGAGACATAATATTTAAAACTAGGTAATGAACATAGAGGACGCGTAAAGAGTGAAAGGCCCAAGCTAAAATCACAGACTTTACACTGGTGAATGACAGGACTTGCAAATGAAAAACTCTACTAACAAACAAGTGTGAACTTTATTCAGCGTGCAAGCATATACATGATGTTGCAAGGCATAAATTTAACAGTGAATAAAATCATGAGTAAAATTGATTACATCATTACATACATGTCAGTATTCTTCAAAGTATAAGATTGTGAGTGAGTATTTAATTCAGTGGCAATAAAAGAGTGGATGCCACGCTATCTCAAAACAACATTGTAATTCTCTTAATATGTGATATTTAAGCTTAAATTGAAATTATCTACACCCTGCCACGCTATGTCCAAGATAATTCTTACAATAATTTTGTGTTCACATGTAATATAGAAATCACTGAGTGCTATTTAAAGTATAAGTTAAATAGGCTAGCCTTTCTGTAATTCTTTAAGCACATGAGCTATCATATCATAATTTTTTGTCACATTACCCCCCCTTGAAAATTACACACAATCACATACATAATACATATAACGCACATCCACAATAATTATGGATTTAATTCTGTACCGAACCTCTCACGATAACCCTTTGCAATAAATGTACAAATATATATATACAAAACAAGCGAGCTTAGTAGTACCCAGTAAATCACCCTTAAGATGAGAATTTAAATAACACCGGAATTGGAACTGCCCCCAACAGAACCAAAGACTCAAAAATAATAATTAACTATCACAACAATAATTATGAAGCAAACTCCGAGTATTAAATCAGGGTAAGTGTTTACGCCACCATACATTAAGAAATCAGACCGCCCCAGTCCTGAATTATGCCCGCACGACGGGACATGAGCAGCCAGGACAAAACTAACTCACAGAGAAATAAACGCATTAAAGACGGAAAACTTAGAGCAGTCCATGCAGATACATGTGTGTGTGTGTGTGTGTGTGTGTGTGCAATTTCCTTACATAGTATAAGAAATTATAACAGATTGCATGAGACTTAATTATATGCAGGGTCCACACATGCAGACACAAAACTTAACATGTGAGTTTTTGCTGAAATTGAGCAAATTAAACGCGGTATCATGAGTGTGCTTCTGAGAGCGTCTGTCGATTTACAGTATAGTGGTAGTCGAGAGTGTGTAAAGTAATACAGAGGGATCCCACCTGGATAGTCCGGTGTAACCAAGTGGCACTGGTTAAGCTGTGGCGTATAGGTAGCACAGATAATTCCTGGGGCAGAATTCCTCTACGAGTGTGTCTGTGTGTGTCCCAACTGACGGCATCTCATGGCTCCAGTAGTATCTCTGCCAGAGGGGTAGACAGTTATTCGTCTAAACCCGACACCCATCTCGCCATTGTTCGAGCACCTGTGACAGGCAATGAGTTGTACTCGTATAGGGTGTCATAAAGAACATAATCTCACCACAGCTCGCACACAGACACCATCATTATAAAACTGAGAACACACACTCCAATGCTTGGCAGCAACCAGAAACACATCACCACTTATTCGTATTAACCGTTGATCGGACCACCAGATGTGCCTTATTTCATTTAACAAACTAATTTTGTTTAAGTGTTCCGTTCATGACTTGATTCTTTCTATGTATACTATACTTATTAACAACACTAAAAACAGTTGAGTGTAAGATATCTATTACCATTTTACATTACTTTAATCAGTTCAATACGCTACATTCGTGTCCCTTATAAGTCAATTTAATAAGTTAATCTTTAATTTAATTTAATACCCGAATTCGGGGGCTAACACTCATGCACACACAAGTTATCGTTAATAAGGAAAGCTGAAACACCAAAAAAATATTTTAGGGTTAAAATATTTTAGAACCACATTGAAATACTACATACCTGGAGCTGACTTTACTTTAGCATCTCATAGTGTGGGATAACAAAGTCCGAACAGATTGGTGGTGTCAGTTGAGACCATACTTCTTTGATGAGGGTAGAAACAGAAATGAGAACGATTTGTCGGTAGTGACTACCCAAGAAAGTTTGGCAAAGCCAGGCTCACGCAGATCACAGCTGGTCCGGCCTACTGAATATTTGTTGCTGCCACAACAAGCCGTCTACATATACCCGGCGGCGACGCGATGTAGTGGCATTGCGTGACGTCAAGAACCCGCCCGTTTTTAAAGAAAGTAACCCGTCTCTGCAACCGAGCTTCGCCTTTCTCGGGCCGAACAAAGTACGGCACACCCTCACCCCAAAAGGGCAACATGGTTGCCTCAAAACTAGTCCAGTTCTCGACTGCGACTGCTGTAAGAATCCTGGAAAATCTCAGACTCTTATTCGCTCTTGGTGGGTTCAGTGCCTCAGGAAAACGAAAGAAGCAGAAGGGAGGAGTGTAAGTATGCCAGTGCGTGTCTGAAAGAGAAGGTGTAAGTGTGTGTCCTGCATGCTCGCCGGGCCCTGGTCCGCATGCAGAGATAAGGAAAAGAGAAGAGAAGGAGAAAGGCAAGAATCGCTGGCGCCAGCTCTGAGTACTGACCACCAAAGCATCCTAAATTTAACAACTGAGATCCAGGAACCAAACAACATCTTCAACAGAACAAACCCCTTCGCCACCAGGACCACTGACTTCTATCCCCCCTTCCCAGGACTGAAAATCTCTACCACACTGCAACCATCCCCACGCGAGTCCTCTCTGCCATGCCAAACTCTCGGGACCGCCCCAACACGTCACCCTCTCCGGTGACCACCACCTACCTCTACTGGTACTCACATATCCACGCCCGAAGTCCAACAAGTTGCTACAGACCTTGATATGTGAGCACCGCTCGAGAACCGTCCACCTCGTGGACCGACCAGCCATGTGCAACAAAACAAGGCATCATCAATCCTTGACACATGACTGGCCTACCTCCCCACACTATGGGTGGGCGGACCCGATTCACAAGGCAGAGAAGACAGCGCAGATGGCACGCGAACATCAATCCCTTCTCTTACCTTTTCAAATACAGCGTAACAAGAAGGGGGTTGTACTTCTCCACGGCATCATCTAAACAAACCAATCTTAACCCAGAAAAAAAAAACACCAGGGAAAACAACCAAGTAACGCGGCATGGACCGACCCTTCACTAACCAGCAAACAATCTACAACAACAGAAGCAACAGAACAACGAAACAACACCACACAACTTCTCCATGGTAACTTTCCAAAACAGGGGAAGCTAACGATCTCCAAGACCACGACAATCTAAGGGGACACTAACTCTCTAACTTTCTCCTTCTGATTTCTCTTTTCTCCTTTCTCTAATATTATTATTATTATTTTTTTAAAGGCGAGGGGTAGGAAAATCAGGAAGATGAAATGGGCAAGGATCATTAAAGGGTCAATAGCTAGGAGTAAGGGTAGGGACATGGCACCCTCCGGAAATAAGGATGAATGGAGGAAACCAAGGCTCTCGTGGGCAAGGGCGCAAACCTGAAATAGATGAACACCACTGGGACTGTGGGGAACATCTACCCGCTACCCGTTAACCGCTTCTTCTCACCTTTCTGTGACGGATTTTGGGTACTCGTTCCTTTCGGACCCTACTCTCTGAGAAATTATCTCGCGTTGAGCTGTATTGGCTGCTTTCAAGAATCAGAATCAAGGCAACTTACCTCACTACTTCCACCCCGATTTGGATTATCCTCATCATCTAACTCCTCTGCTTCTGCCTTCCCTGCTTCTCTTTCTTCCTTACCATGCTCTTCTTCCTCTTCTACCTTTTCCATAATTTCGTCCCTATAATCCAAATCAACATCATGACACTGCACCTCCTCACCACCTTCCAGTTGCTCCTCTGATCCATCTTCAACCGCATCTTCCCTGAGCTCCTCACAAATTTCTTCATCACGCTCGTCACCAATCTCATTCTCATCAACACATTCATCATCAACATCATCGCCATCACGTCCTCTACCACCATCAGAACACTGCATATCTTCACCATCCTCTAGTTGCTCACCTGGTCCGCAAGAAACGTCTTTCCGTTCTTCGGAATCCTCCACACTACTTACAGAAGGCGTCTGCACATCTTCACACACTACATCATTCTCACTCACACACACCGCAACGCAGCCACCAAATTTCTCCTCAACTTCTACCTCATTTCCATCCACCACACTTGCAGCATGGACATCCCCTTGTCCACCCGCAACCGCAGAAACGTAGTTGTACACTTACAACAATACTCCCCTGGGCAACATCTGGAGACCGCTCTTCTGCTCTCCTTCGATTCCTCTCCTTGACCAACTTCAGCAACTATAGCGTCCTCAACATTTTCCACCCCACCCTGGAATCCAGCTGTCCACGTTCTTGTGCAATGACTAAATTAATTTCTACTTGCGATGGCAAAGCTACAACATCAAGTGACTTCTCATATCCCTGCGTAGGTGATGATGATATTACAGGATCTGGATCCCTCACGAACCGATATGTAGATACCGGAACAAACTCTGCGGCATCTGGATTCAACCATGACGTCCTCTCTGAGTCCTGCAATTCAGTATCAACAGACGTGTTCTTGTCGTCTTGTATTGACCCCACGAAATAATTCCCCTTTTCTTCGTTCTCTTCACTTTCTTCATTCTCTACTCTCTTAGGCACTTGGACTTCATCTGAAACGTTTAATGTTTCCCTTCTCACCAAATAGGAATAACTTGCTACAGGATCCCTACTTGCCGATGTTGTTTTACTAGTATAATTTCTTCTTCTTTCCCTGTTAAATTCATTCTTATTTGCTTTCTGTGCTGTAGCTATTGTTACCGTCTTTCCACTTGCCACCCCTTTGTAGCCTCCATTACTTCCGGAAGACTTAGTTTTTCTGACCGTCTCTTGTGTTCTCCTCCAACCGCCATGTTTGTCCTTTTTAGCTCTTCCTGATGAACCACTGGAGTATTGGACATCTTTAGCAGCTCTTCCCCGGGACTCATCATTCTCTTGGAGCCTCCTGGCATGCGCACACCACCGGTCCAGGTCCGCAAAACAACGTGGAGGATCTGCGAAGACCAGCCGGGATCTCTCTTGGGGATTCAGCCCTTCTCGTATTACATGTATTACTTCCGTCTCGGGCAACCCCAAACTTAATATACGGGCAGCTTTCATTACACCATGCACGAAGTCCCCCAATGCCTCTCCGTTGGCCTGTAGGCGATAGAATAAATCTAACTTAAGCTGGGAACGTCGTCGATGGGGTATGAAGAAGTCCAACACCTCCCCATGGAAAGTGTCGACACTGCAGCCCCGACGCAGAGTGTTGGTGACCAACACTGCCAATGAACCCCGGCAGTACGGGTATATAAGGGACAAGACCTCCTCATCGGACACACCCGGGAAATCTACCAATTGAAGGACCAGCTCCAAGAAGACCAACAACCTGTCCTCATCTACTCCATCCAACACCGAAAGTTTTTGGAGATCGCCTGAAATGGGGTGGGGCAATTTCTGATAGCATACCGCCGCCAGAATTGCACAAATCACAACACACAACAACAAAACGTAAATCCCAATAAAACACCTAACACAAACCTAACTTACAAAACATGGTCACAAAGAATCAGGAAAAAACTCAAGTACTCTACTTCCTTTGAGCCGCCCCAGAGTGCTCTAGCGATGCGGCGAGATGGGTGTATAATGAAAGCAGAGAGACAGCCACTCAAAATGCCCAGAAGAGAACACAACAACACCACACAACGAAACTAACTCACCATATACTGTCCAACAATCCACAAGAGTACACATAACATCCAAATAAATAACAACACATTACAACAGCACGACATCTGGTCGGACCATAAACGCATTCATAAATCAAGGTACAGCAAATAGAATGCCCTCAATAAGCAAAACACTACATAACGGGGGTGCTATAAATACACGTTGTCTTTATCACAGAACAAGTCCCAATCAAAATCAACTAGTACTGACGGCTCCCAATCATGTTCAAAAGTTTTCTAAGCTCCCAAAGTATGACAGAGTAATACCAATTAGCTCACCTTCATTCTCAAAAATATTGACCACACAATTATGACCCCTTTTCAACACCTACCTTACACTCAACATCACAGATTAATTACTTAAACACTAACACATATTGAATCATATTAAAGTTAATTAACCCCAGTTTATTTCTTACAAAATATCCCACTATTCACATTATTTATTTTATTAAACTGTTAAATTGCGATTAACTTTTCTTTAAACATCTTGGACTCAGATCAAAAAATTATTTGAAATAATTAGCTAGTCCCAACACCAGCTGACATGCCTGTAGCCACACCAAGTTTTACTTACCATCAATAAATGCAAGTCCCCAGATTCTAAAACTTCCAAAGTTCAACAAATTAAGTGCAGAAATAATGTCTACTACATCCATAGAATCATAACCACGCTCTGATCTACCATTTGAAACCGCCCTTTATTTTATTTTTTTTTGTAATATATTTATTTTGTATTTTATTTTTTTATTTTTATATATTGTTTTGTAAAGGGGAGAGACATAATATTTAAAACTAGGTAATGAACCTAGAGAAAGCATAAAGAGTGCAAGGCCCAAGCTACAATCACAGACATGTCCACTGGTGAATGACAGGACTTGCAATTGAAAAACTCTATTAACAAACAAGTGTGAACTTTATTCAGCGTGCTAGCATATACATGATATTGCAAGGCATAAATTTAACAATGAATAAAATCATGAGTAAAATTGATCTACATCATTACATACATGTCAGTATTCTTCACAGTATAAGATTGTGAGTGAGTATTTAATTCAATGGTAATAAAAGAGTGGATGCCGCACTATCTCAAAACAACATTGTAATTCTCTTAATATGTGATAATTAAGCTTAAATTGAAATTATCTACACCCTGCCACGCTATGTTCAAGATAATTCTTACAATAATTTTGTGTTCACATGTAATATAGAAATCACTGAGTGCTATTTAAAGTATAAGTTAAATAGGCTAGCCTTTCTGTAATTCTTTAAGCACATGTGCTATCATATCATAATTTTTTGTCACACTCCCCCCATTGAAAATTACACACAAACTCATACATAATACATATAACACACATCCACAATTTCTGTACCGACCCTCTCACGATAACCCTTTCAATAAATGTACAAATAAATATATATATATATATATATATATATATATATTTTACATTTAATATTTATACATACATTTACCCCAAGATGTTATTTTTCTATTTGGAACATGTTTAGGGTACTATCTTGTACCCATCCTCAGCCTTCCGGTTTTTTTGTCTGGTGAAGTACATATGTGATGTTGGTTGACTATTATTATTGTGGCTTCCTGTTGGCTTCTGGTATTTCAAGTTGGTTTTGTTGTGTGTGATTGTGGTGTATGTGTTAGTTTTTTGTGTATTTTCAATGTTGAGTGCTTTGAATATTGTGTCATGTTTTGTATTGATTTGTATTTGTTCAGGTATTAGTTTGTTTTCTGTTTTATGTTTGTATATTTGTAGATTTTCCCATATGTTCATTATGTTGCCTTTGTGTGGTATATGTTCTATTAGTGTTACATTGATTATGTCTGGGAATTCACGTCCTGTGTTTATTGCATGTGTGGCTAAATTGGATTTATATATTTCTGGTTTTTTGTATGCATTTAGGTGTCCAAAATAACGTTTTTTCAGCTGTTTTTTTTTGTTTGTCCTATACAACATTTATTGCAATCTTGGCATTCAATTTTGTATATACCGTTAGTTGTTGTATTATCTTTGTTGTGTGAGCTATTTAGATTTTGTAATTTATTTTTATTAGTTTTGTATGCTATTTTTATATCTGTGTTTTTAAATAGTTTTGTTAGTTTTGTCATTTTATTATTTATATATGTGAATGTGGCCCATTTTTTGTTGTTGTTATTATTTATGTGTTGTTCAGTTTGATTAATTCTTAATTGTTTAGTTTTTATTTTGTATTTGATTTTATTTTCTATTTTGATCATAGTATTTTTATTGTATCCATTTTCATAACCAATTTGGTATATTATATTTTTTCTTTGTCAGTTTCTTGTTTGTTTAGGGGTATTTTTGTATGGATACAAAACGAAATTAATCAATTATACAGTAAAAAAAACAGCATAACACTAGGTATATACAAACTACACTTAGAGCTAACAAGTTTATTACATCCAATCACTTGGAATAATAAATACAATAACATAGAAAATAAAATAAGATTTGAAAAAACAAAAAGGCTTATACAATCAACAAAAAACTTAACACATTAAAACAACAAAACAAAAATCAAGAACAAGAAAACAAAAGTAAACACATATTTTACCCTCGAACCATTAACCTTAGCAATACAGAATTTAACAAAAAAGAAACAGAATATTTAAACAATATGTCAAAAACTAACATAACCCAAAATGCAAACAAAAATCTAGAAAATTTAATAGTAGAACAGAATTTGCCATTAACCTAATAAAAGACAATATACAAGAAGAAAAAAGAACAGAAGCAACACATATATTAAAAAAATAATCACTAGCGAAATGAAAAACAAAGATAAACAAAAGAAAAACAATAAAACAATAAAAGAAATTAAAAATAAAATAAAGAACAATAATTTAATAATAACTAAAGCAGACAAAAGTCAAGCAACAGTAATCATTGATAAAGCAGACTACATAAAAAAAACCGAAGACTTCATCAACAATAATAAATGCGTACAACTAGATAAAAACCCAACAGAAAACTATCTTAAACAAACAATAAAACTAATAAAAACAACTAAAAACATTTTCAACAATAAAAACATAGACATATATATAAACAATAATCCAGAACCACCTAAAATGAATAGCCTAATAAAAATACACAAATTAAACAACCCAATACGTCCATTAATCAATTTCAAAAAAGCTCCTACATACAAAATAGCAAAAATAATAGCACAAAAACTAAAAAGTAACCATCTAACGAATAACCATCATAACATAAAAAATACATACGAATTAATAGACAAACTAAAAATAATAAATATAAATGAAAATACATTTTTCACATCATATGACATAACAAACATGTACACCAATATCCCAGTAGAAGAAACAATTGACATAATAATAAACAAACTTAAAGGACAAAATGAAAACAAACAATATATAACCGAAATAAAAAATAGTCTCCAACTAATACTAAAACAAAATTACTTTGAACTTAATAGCAAAATTTATCAACAGAAAGAAGGTTTAGCAATGGGATCACCATTATCAAGCATAATAGCAGAAATATTCCTACAACACATAGACACCAAAATACAAAATATCATAAAACACATGACCCAAATGGCATATGGAAAAGATATGTAGATGATGCACTATATGTATCAAATAACAAAAACACAAATGCAGAGAACATACTGAAACAAATCAATAACATACATCCCAAAATACAATTCACAGAAGAAAAAGAAAAACCTAACAAAATCAACTATTTAGACATAACCATCACAAGATACAACAAACACATACAATATGCTATATATAGAAAACCAACTTCCACTAACATCATTATACCTAACAATTCTGACCACCCACCACAACATAAAATGGCAGCATTTTATTCGTTATTTAACAGAATGTACAAAATACCCCTAAACAAACAAGAAACTGACAAAGAAAAAATATAATATACCAAATTGGTTATGAAAATGGATACAATAAAAATACTATGATCAAAATAGAAAATAAAATCAAATACAAAATAAAAACTGAACAATTAAGAATTAATCAAACTGAACAACACATAAATAATAACAACAACAACAAATGGGCCACATTCACATATATAAATAATAAAATGACAAAACTAACAAAACTATTTAAAACACAGATATAAAAATAGCATACAAAACTAATAAAAATAAATTACGAAATCTAAATAGCTCACACAACAAAGATAATACAACAACTAACGGTATATACAAAATTGAATGCCAAGATTGCAATAAATGTTATATAGGACAAACAAAAAAACAGCTGAAAAAACGTTATTTTGAACACCTAAATGCATACAAAAAACCAGAAATATATAAATCCAATTTAGCCACACATGCAATAAACACAGGACATGAATTCCCAGAAATAATAAATGTAACACTAATAAAACATATACCACACAAAGGCACCATAATGAACATATGGGAAAATCTACAAATATACAAACATAAAACAGAAAACAAACTAATACCTGAACAAATACAAATCAATACAAAACATGACACAATATTCAAAGCACTCAACATTGAAAATACACAAAAAATAACACAAACACTACAATCACACACAATAAAACCAACTTGAAATACCAGAAGCCAACAGGAAGCCACTATAATAATAGTCAACCAACATCACATATGTACTTCACCAGACAAAAAAACCGGAAGGCTGAGGATGGGTACAAGATAGTACCCGAAACATGTTCCAAATAGAAAAATAACATCTTGAGGTAAATTTATGTATAAATATTAAATGTATCCTAAAATACAAAATATCATAAAAACACATGACCCAGATGGCATATGGATAAGATATGTAGATGATGCACTATATATATCAAATAACAAAAACACAAATGCAGAGAACATACTGAAACAAATCAATAACATACATCCCAAAATACAATTCACAGAAGAAAAAGAAAACATAACAAAATCAACTATTTAGACATAACCATCACAAGATACAACAAACACATACAATATGCAATATATAGAAAACCAACTTCCACTAACATCATTATACCTAAACATTCTGACCTCCCACCACAACATAAAATGGCAGCATTTTATTCGTTATTTAACAGAATGTACAAAATACCCCTAAACAAACAAGAAACTGACAAAGAAAGAAATATAATATACCAAATTGGTTATGCAAATGGATACAATAAAAATACTATGATCAAAATAGAAAATAAAATCAAATAAAAAATAAAAACTGAACAATTAAGAATTAATCAAACTGAACAACACATAAATAATAACAACAACAACAAATGGGCCACATTCACATATATAAATAATAAAATGACAAAACTAACAAAACTATTTAAAAACACAGATATAAAAATAGCATACAAAACTAATAAAAATAAATTACAAAATCTAAATAGCTCACACAACAAAGATAATACAACAACCAACGGTATATACAAAATTGAATGCCAAGATTGCAATAAATCTTATATAGGACAAACAAAAAAACAGCTGAAAAAACGTTATTTTGAACACCTAAATCCATACAAAAAACCAAATATATATAAATCCAATTTAGCCACACATGCAATAAACACAGGACATGAATTCCCAGACATAACCAATGTAACACTAATAAAACATATACCACACAAAGGCACCATAATGAACATTTGGGAAAATTTACAGATTTACAAACTGGACGGTAGCGCGATGATTTTATTTTACTAGGTTGGCTAATCTGATTTATATCTCATCAACGTTCGCGTAATCGTACTTTGACCAGTGCGTATCAAACGCTCGCGGCGGTCATACCGAGCCGAGCTCAGCTTTCGCTGTCATTGTCGACATTTAATGTAGGCTTTAGGCCCTTACATTCTCGCTTATGGCCAACTAGCGCCATAATTAACTTATATTCTCGCTTATGGCCGACTAGCGCCATAACTTCACTCTAAATAATTTATTGATTCAATATGCAGCATTAGCCAGTCTTCTTTCAATTTATTACAGCTGTAATGTGATCATTCAAATTATTAAAACTATTCGTATACAGTCCACTTCTCTTATTTCTTAATGTAATTTAATACATCCTACACAACATCTTCAATCATAATGGAAGACCAGCAGACAAATATTTAATGCAAGATACATAATTTTCGCCCGCTCGGGCTGAACAAATTAACTCTTCCGGTCCGCACTTGCGGGACGTTACTTTTCTTAAACTGTTTCGGCCCACTTGGGCCGGGATCAGCCATATTTTTGGTCCACCGTGCCTGGATTCCAATCAGCATTTTGGTCCTCACGGTGCGCATCATCCATTTTTGGTCACTCCGGACCTGGATTTCCACTTAATGTCTTTTGTATCTTTTCTGGCCATCACGGGCGGGTTAGCACGTCAGCTAATGCGACCGTGGCGTGATTTGCGTCGCCACTTCGCTCGTCGTCTTCAGGCAACGTGATAGCAAGTTCCTGCCGGCTGCAGTGCCTCAAGGTGGTCATCTTGCCAGCTGTTCACCATCATCATCAAGGAGCCGACGCTGCGGGACGTCGCTGACCAGGTACCACCAGCAACAGTAATAAGGTGCGTAAAAGAATGTCTGAGGAAGGCCTCAAGGTGCTGACCAGAAAGAGAGGCGGATTAAAGTCCGCGATAGTGCGGATACAATCCGCGGTAAATTCATTTGACATTAATTTAACCACAAAACATTTTTTGACTGTGAGATTAGAAAGTCTTGAGAACTTAGCCTCGAAGTACGACGAAGTACAGTCTGAGATAGAGCTTATAAGTAAAGACGTGAGCACTGCTCAGGCAGACCGAGTCGAGGTTGAGGAAATGATATACTCAACTGAGGCAAACATTTTACAACTTCTTGACACTGTTAATACTCAGACTGTGCCTCCTGTACTATCGACGCCTGTGCATTTAAAACCGATAAGTTTGCCCTGCTTCTCAGGCAACATACTTGAGTGGCAACATTTCTATTCAATTTTTAATGATCTGGTGCATTCAATATCAGATTTAACACCAGTACAGAAACTGCATTACTTGCATTCATCGGTGAAGTGTGAACCATTAGACTTAATTAAATCATTACCAATTTGTCAAGAGAATTATGTAATAGCGTTGAACTTGCTGTCCGGTAGGTACAATAATCCATTTATATTAGCAAAATATTATGTACAGAACCTACTTTAGGCTAAGTCCACAATAAAGGACTCAGTCCAAAGCTTGGCTGAGTTTACGAATACTATAACGTCTTCTGTTAATTCGCTGGCGGCAGTGAAGCTGTCTGTAAACCTATTTGAGTTTATTACTATACAATTGCTTTCCACTAAACTTGACCCTATCACTTTAAAACGTTGGAAGGAGTCTATAGACCCTGACAACTTGCCTAGTTTTCAAGACTTTACTCATTTTTTGAATTTGCGCCGACAGCTTTTAGAAAATACTATGCCAATTGAACCCGGACAGCAATTCAATAAACCTAGTGTAAAACCAAACAATAAGTTTGAGAAATGTAGTTTAAGAAATACTGCTGGCAGCAGTACCTTTAAGAGTTATCATGCTACGGCAAGGCATTATTCATGTGTGTGCTGTAAATCTGATCACCCGCTTTACATGTGTAATAATTTTCGCATATTAAGTGCCGCTGAGCGGGGGCAATTGGTGGCAAACCATAAATGTTGTATTAACTGCCTTAGAGCAGGTCATTTGATAACAAATTGTAAAAGTAAACAGGTTTGTAAAATTTGTTCAAAGAGTCACCACACCTTGCTGCACGCTAATTACGTGCCGAAATCAGCAGCTGCCAGCAGTAACTACTGCTCATTTAAATTACAGTGTAAAAACAATGTACTTTTATCCACTGCAGTTGTATATGTCATTGATCAGGCTGGCAATAGGCATAAGGCGCGCGCACTTCTTGACGCCGGGCCTCAGATCAATTTTTGTACGAAATCATTTGCGAAAAGATTGCACCTCAAACTAACCCGATCTAATATTCCGATTACAGGAATAAGCAACACAGCGTGTTGCGCTACTGACATTGTTTCTATGCGTATTATGTCTCGCTATCAGAGACATAGTTTCGAGGCCAAATTTGCCGTCTTATCTAACTTAACTCATAATCTGCCTTCAATATCGTTTGACATCAACCGGTTCCACATTCCAAATAAAATTTTTCTCGCCGACCCAGATTTTAATATATCTTCACAGATCGACATACTATTGGGGGCTCAATTTTATTTAGATTTAATATTAGCTAATATGTACACACGCGGACCCAACTTCCCTATCATTCAGGAGACAAAACTGGGTTACATTTTGGCCGGCAATGTGCCCAAGCACTGCCACACCCAGGGTCCTGCTGTTTCGTTCTTGTCAAGGAACAATGACAGCCAAATCCTGCAATCTCTTGAGAGATTTTGGGAGGCAGAAACGATCCCCGGCGATACCCCTAATGGCGAGTCGGCTTGCGAAGAGCATTTTATGCGCTACACTCAGCGCAACCACGAGGGTAGATTTATAGTGTCGCTCCCATTCAAGTCTGATAATCCTCACTTAGGGGAATCCTACACAAGTGCCGAATCAAGGTTTTTAAACTTGGAGCGTCGATTCAGGCGCGATCCCAAGCTCGCTCGCGACTACGCAGACTTTATGTGGGAATACATGAAGCTTGGGCACATGACACCCATTGATCATGGCGCTATCAATTTAGGATCGTCAAATATTTATTACTTGCCTCACCATGCCGTGTTTAAACATTCTAGCTTGACCACAAAATTGCGCGTTGTTTTTGATGGTTCCTCCAAAACTACAAATGGCCTTTCGTTAAATGACCTATTATTGGTAGGCCCCAATGTTCAGCAAGATCTCTTCTCTATTCTGTTGCGGTTTCGCACACATAAGTATGTCCTGATTGCTGACAACGAAAAAATGTATCGTCAGATTCGCGTTGCTGAAGAGGACTGTCACTATCAGCGTATTTTGTGGCGTGACTCTCCCCTCGAACCACTTAAGCATTTCGCGCTGCGAACAGTAACTTACGGCACGGCTAGCGCCTCCTTTTTGGCCACACGGTGCCTTTTACAAATTGCTAGAGACAATCAAACTTCCTTTCCCCAAGCGGCTTTAGCCATCACTAACGATTTTTATGTAGACGATCTACTTACCGGTTCTGACACTATCCCCGATCTGACTAATCTGAAATCCGACCTAGGTGCGTTACTTGCTCAATATGGTTTCACGTTGCACAAATGGGCATCAAATGAACCCACAGAGGTCGCAAGTCATCACAACCTTTCACGACCCCTAAATGAATAGGACAATGTGCGTACCCTGGGCATTCTTTGGAACAACACTGCTGATTCATTTTTGTTTGATGTCAACCTATCTCCGGTTCTTCATACCATACCCAAGAGGCAAATTCTTTCAATAATCGCCGGAATATATGATCCACTGGGTTTAATCGGACCAGTTGTCTTTTTGTATAAACACTTCATGCAGCGACTCTGGCTTTGTAAGCTTAGTTGGGATGAACCGCTTTCCGGTCAGTCACTGTCGGATTGGCATTCTTTGTGTAACAAATTAAGTCTGATTGGTAAAATAGTGGTCCCGCGATCTATTCGTTGCAACCATCAGGCGGTTACAGTTCAGTTGCATGGTTTTTCGGATGCCTCCGAGAGAGGGTTCGGCTGTTGTGTGTATGTCCGAGTCATTTATCAAGATGCTACTGCTTCCTGTCGTCTTTTGTGTTCAAAATCTCGCGTGGCTCCCTTGCGCCAAGTGTCATTACCTCGTATCGAGCTCTGCGCTTGTTTGTTATTATCGCGACTTGTGTCTAAAATTATTCCTGCTCTTCATTCATCCATTGAGGATGTACATTTGTATTCCGATTCTATGGTGGCTCTTTACTGGATTCATGCGCAGTCTTCGCGTTGGAAAACATACGTCGCTAATAGGGTTGCTGAAATTCAGCGTCGCACGCAAACTTGTACCTGGCATCACATTGATTCGCGACGCAATCCTGCTGATATTATTTCTAGGGGGTGTCTCCCGGACGTTTTGCGCGATTGCTCGCTCTGGTGGCACGGTCCTGGCTGTCTGTCTCAATCGTCAGAGTCTAATCCTTTCCCATCTTTCGTACCGGCCACTCCATCATCTTCGGAAGTCATCGCGGAAGAGAAAACTACACCTAAGCGTTCGCTAATGTCTACCCTGGCTGTTGACTTATCGTTGGACTTTTCCTCGTTACACCGGCTGACACGAGTATACGCTTACTGTTTTCGTTTCATCAGAAATATTAGGCACTCATCTGCGGACAGGCTTTCGGGCGATCTGACCCCTGCGGAAATTCATCAGTCTCTTAATTTCTTTATAAGGCAATCTCAGTCGACCCACTTCCCAGGCGAAATTAGTTGTCTTCGGAACGGATCTTCTGTTTCCATCAGAAGCAAGTTAGCCTCTCTCGACCCGTTTCTTGACGACACTGGAGTGATACGCGTGGGCGGACGATTGCAGCATTCCCAGTTATCTTACGACTCGAAGCATCCTATCGTACTACCACCATCGGCGCATGTCACACGCCTTATCATCGAACGCGAACACATTCGTTTGCTTCATGCTGGTGCGCAGCTCGTGCATCATTCACTGCGTCAACGTTGGTGGATTGTTAATGCCCGGCTAGTCATCCGTTCCATTATTCGTAAGTGTCTCAAGTGCATCAGGTTTAGCGCCACACAGCAGGTTCAGAGGCTTGGCATCTTGCCATCCCCTAGAGCCACTCCTTCAAGGCCGTTTCTATTTTGCGCGGTTGATTATGGTGGTCCCTTCATGATTCGTCATGGCGGGCAGAAGTATAGATCTTCTGCGCAAAATAGGGCTTGCGCAACAAAATAGATCTTCTTGCTTAGCAACTAGGGCTATTCACCTGGAATTGGTGTCCGACCTTATTGCCAGCGCGAGACGAGATGTGACACTATGGTTACAGCACAATGCGGCTTTATTCCGCCATTGACTTATTATTTATTACGACCATTTGGTTAACATGTTTGTGATGGATTGTCACAATATTTTTGTCAATTTTGCGTCATGGCACGCTTCTGAGTATCACAGTTCTGGTGATATCTTAATATTTGTATTGTATGTTAATTTTGTGGCATACCATGTCACACTTTCATTGATCTCATGGGGTGTACTGCATGTCTTTGGGTGGTCTTATTTATTAATGTTATTGCATAATATTCGCATGTTTGCTGTCAAGTAACCATGCATTCATTTCTTTATATTGTTGCTGATAAATATGTACTATTTTGTGAATGTCTTAAATTGTTAAATTGTTTCTGTAATTTCAGTATTGTATTGTTGGCTGACATTACAATTATTTATCTTGTAATTATACAAATTATTGTTGTATTCACATAAATTGTGTCGATGTACACTATTGTAAGCGTCTACCGTGTGTAACTGCCTTGTCTAATTTATTTATATTGTACTTATATTTTATTCATTTTTGTAAGTAAGCATGCACAATTCTTTATTTAAATTATGACATACACGTCATATCTGGGCTACATTCAGCATCTAGCTTGCTCACACGTTGGCATACATTGTAAATTCCTGAAACTTCAGGAATAGCGTATTTAGGTCGATACATGTCGCCCTCCTGAATATACATTGAAACATGCAACTGTAACATGTTCAACAACAATTTTATTCATGTAATGAACTTCTGTACAGGTCTACGGACCTTAGCTAGCATTAAGCTAACTCTATGACTTGCATATTATGTATTTTTCGTTCATGTTTTTAATGTTACGTACTGCGCACTTGTGTCAGTAATATTGGTTAACCAGACTTAGTGGTACATGAAACAGCTGTTTGCCAAACCTTGGCCTACAGTCGCCTATCTGCATGCTTATCTCAAATTAGCGGCCGATTGCCGTTATCTAATCTCAACTCAAGGTTCAACTCAGCCTTGAAGCTGATTCTAATTATTAAAACTCCACTATTTCAAATTGAATTGTAAATGTATTATAATTTATTAAAGAATGTATTAAAAAATCTTTTTGATTTTTGACGGGCAGCTTATGGACGGTAGCGCGATGATTTTATTTTACTAGGTTGGCTAATCTGATTTATATCTCATCAACGTTCGCGTAATCGTACTTTGACCAGTGCGTATCAAACGCTCGCGGCGGTCATACCGAGCCGAGCTCAGCTTCGCTGTCATTGTCGACATTTAATGTAGGCTTTAGGCCCTTACATTCTCGCTTATGGCCAACTAGCGCCATAATTAACTTATATTCTCGCTTATGGCCGACTAGCGCCATAACTTCACTCTAAATAATTTATTGATTCAATATGCAGCATTAGCCAGCCTTCTTTCAATTTATTACAGCTGTAATGTGATCATTCAAATTATTAAAACTATTCGTATACAGTCCACTTCTCTTATTTCTTAATGTAATTTAATACATCCTACACAACATCTTCAATCATAATGGAAGACCAGCAGACAAATATTTAATGCAAGATACATAATTTTCGCCCGCTCGGGCTGAACAAATTAACTCTTCCGGTCCGCACTTGCGGGACGTTACTTTTCTTAAACAGTTTCGGCCCACTTGGGCCGGGATCAGCCATATTTTTGGTCCACCGTGCCTGGATTCCAATCAGCATTTTGGTCCTCACGGTGCGCATCATCCACAAACATAAAACACAAAACAAACTAATACCAGAACAAATACAAATCAATACAAAACATGACACAATATTCAAAGCACTCAACATCGAAAATAAACAAAATACAAAAACAGATACCACAACCACACACAATAATGCAACTTTAAAAGACCAAAGACCAACAAACTACCTTAATAACATCCAGAAGCCAACACACAAATACTTCACCAGAAACAAGATGGCGAAGGCTGAAGATGAGAGAAAAGGAACTCTCGAAACATGTTCCTAATAGGGAAAAAAGTATATCTTGAGGTAAATTTAGTTATGAATATTAAAGTAATATATATATATATATATATATATATATATATATATACAAACCAAGCGAGCTTAGTAGTTCCCAGCAAATCACCCGTAAGATGAGAATTTAAATAAATCCGGAAATGGAACTGCCCCCAACGGGACCAAAGACTCAAAAATAATAATTAACTACCACATCAATAATTATGAAGCAAACTCCAAGTATTAAATCAGGGTAAGTGTTTACGCCACCATTCATTAAGAAATCAGACAGCCCCAGTCCTGAGTTATGCCCGCTCGGCGGGACATGAGCAGCCAGGACAAAACTAACTCACAGAGAAATAAACGCATTAAAGACGGAAAACTTAGAGCAGTCCATGCAGATACATGTGTGTGTGTGTGTGTATGTGTGTGTGTGTGTGTGTGTGTGTGTGTGTGTGCGTGTGTGTGTGTGTGCAATTTCCTTACATAGTATAAGAAATTATAACAGATTGCATGAGACTTAATTATATGCAAGGTCCACACATGCAGGCACGAAACTTAACAAGTGAGTTTTTGCTGAACTTGAGCAAATTAAACGCGTTATCATGAGTCTGCTTCTGATAGCGTCTGTCGATTTACAGTATAGTGGTAGTCGAGAGTGTGTAAAGTAATACAGAGGGATCCCACCTGGATAGTCCGGTGTAACCAAGTGGCACTGGTTAAGCTGTGCCGTATAGGTAGCACAGATAATTCCTGGGGCAGAATTCCTCTACGAGTGTGTCTGTGTGTGTCCCAACTGACGGCATCTCATGGCTCCAGTAGTATCTCTACCAGAGGGGTAGACAGTTATTCGTCTAAACCCGACACCCATCTCGCCATTGTTAGAGCACCTGTGACAGGCAATGAGTTGTACTCGTGTAGGTTGTCATAAAGAACATAATCTCACCACAGCTCGCACACACACACCATCATTATAAAACTGAGAACACACACTCCAATGCTTGGCAGCAACCAGAAACACATCACCACTTATTCGTATTAACCGTTGATGGGACCACCAGATGTGCCTTATTTCATTTAACAAACTAATTTTGTTTAAGTGTTCCGTTCATGACTTTATTCTTTCTATGTATACTATACTTATTAACAACATTAAAAACAGTTGAGTGTAAGATATCTATTACATTAATATTACATTAATATAATATTACTTTAATCAGTTTAATACGCTACATTCATGTACCTTATAAGTCAATTTAATAAGTTAATCTTTAATTTAATTTAATACCCGAATTCGGGGCTAACACTCATGCACACACAAGTTATCGTTAATAAGGAAAGCTGAAACACCAAAAAATATTTTAGGGTTAAAATATTTTAGAACCACATTGAAATACTACATACCTGGAGCTGACTTTACTTTAGCATCTCATAGTGTGGGATAACAAAGTCCGAACAGATTGGTGGTGTCAGTTGAGACCATACTTCTTTGATGAGGGTAGAAACAGAAATGAGAACGATTTGTCGGTAGTGACTACCCAAGAAAGTTTGGCAAAGCCAGGCTCACGCAGATCACAGCTGGTCCGGCCTACTGAATATTTGTTGCTGCCACAACAAGCCGTCTACATATACCCGGCGGCGACGCGATGTAGTGGCATTGCGTGACGTCAAGAACCCGCCCGTTTTTAAAGAAAGTAACCCGTCTCTGCAACCGAGCTTCGCCTTTCTCGGGCCGAACAAAGTACGGCACACCCTCACCCCAAAAGGGCAACATGGTTGCCTCAAAACTAGTCCAGTTCTCGACTGCGACTGCTGTAGGAATCCTGGAAAATCTCAGACTCTTATTCGCTCTTGGTGGGTTCAGTGCCTCAGAAAAACGAAAAAAGCAGAAGGAAGGAGTGTAAGTATGCCAGTGCGTGTCTGAAAGAGAAGGTGTAAGTGTGTGTCCTGCATGCTCGCCGGGCCCTGGTCCGCATGCAGAGATAAGGAACAGAGAAGAGAAGGAGAAAGGCAAGAATCGCTGGCGCCAGCTCTGAGTACTGACCACCAAAGCATCCTAAATTTAACAACTGAGATCCAGGAACCAAACAACATCTTCAACAGAACAAACCCCTTCGCCACCAGGACCACTGACTTCTATCCCCCCTTCCCAGGACTGAAAATCTCTACCACACTGCAACCATACCCACGCGAGTCCTCTCCGCCATGCCAAACTCTCGGGACCGCCCCAACACGTCACCCTCTCCGGTGACCACCACCTACCTCTACTGGTACTCACATATCCACGCCCGAAGGCGAACAAGGTGCTACAGACCTTGATATGTGAGCACCCCTCGAGAACCGTCCACCTCGTGGACCGACCAGCCATGAGCAGCAAAACAAGGCATCATCAATCCTTGACACATGACTGGCCCACCTCCCCACACTAGGGTGGGCGGACCCGATTCACAAGGCAGAGAAGACAGCGTAGAGGGCACGCGAACATCCATCCCTTCTCTTACCTTTTCAAATACAGCGTAACTAGCAGGGGGTGGTACTTCTCCACGGCACCATCTAAACAAACCAATCTTAAACCAAAAAAAAAAACACCAGGGAAAACAACCATTTAATGCGGCATGGACCGACCCTACACTAACCAGCAATCAATCTACAACAACAGAACAACGAAACAACACCACACAACTTCTCCATGGTAACTTTCCAAAACAGGGGAAGCTAACGATCTCCAAGACCACGACAATCGAAGGGTTACACTACTCTCTAACTTTCTCCTTCTGATTTCTCTTTTCTCCTTTCTCTAATATTATTATTTTTATTTTTTTTTTAAAGGCGAGGGGTAGGAAAATCTGGAAGATGAAAAAGGCAATGATCATTAAAGGATCAATAGCTAGGAGTAAGGGTAAGGACATGGCACCCTCCGGAAATAAGGATGAATGGAGGAAACCAAGGCTCGCGTGGGCAAGGGCGCAACCCTGAAATAGATGAACACCACTAGGACTGTGGGGAACATCTACCCGCGACCCGTTAACTGTTTCTTATCACCTTTCTGTGACGGATTTTGGTTACTCGTTTCTTTCGGACACCACTCTCTGAGAAATTATCTCGCGTTGAGCTGTACTGGCTGGTTCCTCTGAATCAGAATCAATGCAACATACATCATTACTTCCATCAACTAACTCCTCTGTTCTGCCTTCCCTGCTTCTCTTTCCTACTTACCATGCTCTTCTTCCTCTTCTACCTTTTCCATAATTTCGTCCCTATAATCCAAATCAACTTCATGAAACTGCACCTCCTCACCACCTTCCAGTTGCTCCTCTGATCCATCTTCAACCGCATCTTCCTGAGCTCCTCGCCAATTTCTTCATCACGCTCGTCACCAATCTCATTCTCATCAACATATTCATCATCAACGTCATCGCCATCACGTCCACTACCACCATCAGAACACTGCACATATTCGTCATCATCTAGTTGCTCACTTGGTCCGCAGGAAACTACTTTCCGTTCTTTGGAATCCTCCACACTACTTACAGAAGGCGTCTGCACATCTTCACACACTACATCATTCTCACTCACACACTCCACAACGCAGCCACCAAATTTTTCCTCAACTTCTACCTCATTTCCTTCCACCACACTTGCAGCATGTCCACCCGCCACCTAAGGTTTTTTGCAGCCTGGACATCCCCGTGTCCATCAGCACACTCAGACTCTTCAGTCTCCCTAACACTTACAACTATACTCCCCTGTGCAGCATCTGCAGACCGCTCGTCTGCCTCTTCCTTCGATTCCTCTCCTTGACCACCTTCAGCAACTATAGCGTCCTCAACATTTTCCACCCTGGAATCCAGCTGTCCAGGTCCATGTGCAATGACTAAATTAATTTCTACTGGCGATGGTAAAGCTACACCATCAAGTGACTTCTCATATCCCTGCGTATGTGATGATGATATTACAGGATCTGGATCCCTCACCAACCGATATGTAGATACCGGAACAAACTCTGCGGCATCAGGATTCAACCATGACGTCCTCTCTGAGTCCTGCAATTCAGTATCAACAGACGTGTCCTTGTCGTCTTGTATTGATCCCACGAAATAATTCCCCTTTTCTTCGTTCTCTTCACTTTCTTCATTCTCTACTCTCTTAGGCACTTGGACTTCATCTGAAACGTTTAAAGTTTCCCTTCTCTCCAAACAGGAATAACTTACTACAGGATCCCTACTTGCCGATGTTGTTTTACTAGTATAATTTCTTCTTCTTCCCCTGTTAAATTCAACCTTATTTGCTTTCTGTGCTGTAGCTATTGTTACCGTCTTTCCTCTTGCCACCCCTTTGTAGCCTCCATTACTTCCGGAAGACTTAGTTTTTCTGACCGTCTCTTGTGTTCTCCTCCAACCGCCATGTTTGTCCTTTTTAGCTCTTCCTAATAAACCACTGGAGTATTGGACATCTTTAGCAGCTCTTCCCCGGGACTCATCGTTCTCCTGGACCCTCCTGGCATGCGCACACCACCGGATCAGGTCCGCAAAACAACGTGGAGGATCTGCGAAGACCAGCCGGGATCTCTCTTGGGGATTCAGCCCTTCTTGTATTACCTGTATTACTTCCGTCTTGGGCAACCACAAACTTAATATACGGGCAGCTTTCCTTACATCATGCACGAAGTCCCCCAATGCCTCTCCGTTGGCCTGTAGGCGATAGAATAAATCTAACTTAAGCTGGGAACGTCGTCGATGGGGTATGAAGAAGTCCAACACCTCCCCATGGAAAGTGTCGACACTGCAGCCCCGACGCAAAGTGTTGGTGGCCAACCCTTCCAATGAACCCCGGCAGTACTGTGCCGAGTTTTGGAATACTCGGCCATTTTCCTAGTTAATTAGGTGACGGTCATTGCGGGGGTTTGTGAATTAATTATTTGAGCGATGTATGAGCCATTATCTGTCTTGTTCGCGATCCGTGCGCGCTCTAGGCGGGAGTGATAGAGATATTTTTTTTGTGACTACGGAGTTCAGTTATCGTCAGGCAGCCGAACACGAAACACGAAACCAATTACTCCCAGCGGACATCAGTTTGATTTTGTACTCTACTATTAACCATCATGACTAGATAATCGACTAAGCGACTCTTCGGTAAGTCTGTTAAAAGTAACTTATTTATTATTTAAGAAAAGAATAGTTATTTAGCTTAAAGTAATGCCGATGCAATGCGATATAAATACGAAAGTCACCACGTGGCGTGTGCAAGTTAAACTCTGTGTATGCATGCCTTGAAAGTTAACACTGGCTGAGCTAAAGCATTTATAAAGTAATTATAGCTGTGTATTTTTCCTAATTATATCATAATAATTTCTTTATAATCATAGGGGGGCATAAGAGAATGTTTTATGCACTAAATGTAGAGGTATATAAACTGTATATGTTTTATGAACCTGTTTAAGTTTGCAACTCATCTCGATATTGTAATAAGGGTTTATTAAGTTGACGAACTGTCCATAAATACTAGTAATTTTAATTCTAAAATTTTCTACTGAAGGTAACTTCTGTGCTTTCTTAAAAATTGCATATTTTGTTTTAATCTGAGCATGTGGTAGTGTGTGATTTTGCTGGAGTCATGAATATTAGGGGGATCGTGAATTGGGTAACATTAAGTAATTGTCAATATATATAATTGTTCAGGGTTCCCGACCTAAGACGATCTCGATCCACTCCAGCGGGTGGCCGAAGTTCTGCCACCAATGACATTATACGAGTAATTCTCCGTCTGTGCCGTCGGGAGGAAGAAATGGACAATACACCAGGTTTTGTGCCGGAATTCACAGGTGACATTTACCCTTTTATCTATATTTTGGCCTCTGCAATGTAGAACACCGTATTCACTTCCTGGAACTTCTCCAATTAAAGTTGTTGGGACACAAGTCCAGCGAGACAATAAGTGCTTTTAAATTTTGTCAGTATATTTTATTAAGGCTTATGCCCACTTAGTAAATGTGAGCCCGGACGGGGTCAGGCGCTACCGAATTTTGCTGTGAAATTTTCTTTAAAGGTAAAAGTGTGGGTGACTTAAGTTTACTGATTTGTAGGGGGTGAATTATGCTTACATTGATTAAGGGTATTCATAGCTATATGGGTTTCGTTTTTTTTGGTAGATTTAAAGGTTTGGGGTGGTGCTGTAACCTGTGGACGTCACCCGCTGGTGCCGTTAGTACAGGTCTATAGCATGTTTTAGGTTGCTGAAACTGGTGGTGCGCATGGCCTCGCCTGTGGCCAAGCCTACACTGTAGAAACAACTCAAACGTGTTTTATTAGGGGCTGATGTTATAAGGTTTTTTTTTAATTAAAATGGTCTTTATATATATATTTTATAAAATTATATTAACTCAGTAACATCTCAATTAGTGAAATTTCATTCAGTTCTTTTACTGCCATAGCCAGTGTACTACTAGTTAAATTGTTAATATGAGCACACTATTGGTTCAATCATAAACCATATTTTATATGTTTTATAAAATTATATTAACTCAGTAACATTTCAATATAAGTGAAATTTCATTCAGTTCTTTTATTGCCATAGCCAGTGTACTACTAGTTAAATTGTTAATATGAGCACACTATTGGTTCAATCATAAACCATATTTTATATGTTTTATAAAAATTATTTTAACTCAGCTACAATTCAATATAAGGGAAATTTCATTCAGTTCTTTTACTGCCATAGCCAGTGTACTACTAGTTAAATTGTTAATATGAGCACACTATTGGTTCAATCATAAACCATATTTTATATGTTTTATAAAAATTATATTAACTCAGTAACAATTCAATATAAGTGAAATTTCATTCAGTTCTTCTACTGCCATAGCCAGTGTACTACTGGTGCAGTTGTTAATATGAGTACACTATTGATTCTTACTGCTATTCATAAATTCTGTTATACCTTCGTACGGCCGTGCGGCCATGTTGACCTGGCCATGGCGCAGTCCTATCTGGGGGAGCTTTTCTAAAATTTTGAAATTTTGTGATAATTTCTTTGGTTGCAAGCAGTCATCACTGGACTGGTTTATGGTTTGGTTTATGAAGGTTTATGTAGGCTGGGTACTTTACCCTTTCACAGTATTTTGGGATGGGAATCTAGGTTACTGATACTGAAGATGCTATTCTTCGGTGGAATGGTTAAATGTTTCTGAGCTGCCTGCCAGGTGAACATGTGTGTAGTATATATATATATATATGTGTGTGCATATCGATATGTGTCCGCCATGTGTATTTATGTAACTATTTATTTGTGTGTAATTATGTGTGCATATTGATTGATGTTATAGTTATTTATATTTGGGAGGTATTATTACGCTGATGTCTACATGTAAGGAGTTATTATTATGCTGATGTCTACATGTAATTTAATTTGATGAAAGGATACTAGCATGTTAGTTGAAATAGCTAAATAAAATTGTTATTGTTGTTTAACAATGAGTTTAATTGCGAGTCCCGTCATACTGGACCCAGCGCAGTTTTGGCTTCCCTAGGCTCTAGCCTAGTTTTAAATAACCAGTGGCCCCTCTTTCAAAAAAAAAAAATAAAAAAATAATAAAATAAAATATAAAAAAAAAAGTTTTTTTTTTAATAAAGTCTAAAAGTTGAAAGAGGGGTTTCAAATGGTAGCAGAGCGCGATCGATTCTTTGGTCGAACCCTTGGGTCCTGTGGTGTGACGGGGCTTGCAAGCTCGGAAATAGTTGGAAAGAACATCAAACATCAGCAATATTTGAAAATGAAAATAATTGGTAGATGCTATGGGATTTCAATTGTAAACCTGGTGCCGCCACGTGGCATGCGTTTTAGTTGGGAGTTTTGTTATTGTTGAGATTGGACCTTACCGGAGAGCGCGGGGGTGTTGCCGGGGGAATGGCTGCCTGTTATATAAATAGTTATGAAGTAAAAGCGCGAGAGGTTGACGATGCGGTATGGCCTGACCGGAAGTCGGTACTGTCATTGACCAGTAGTTATAATAAATGTCTTGTTGAATTGTTATATGTTGTAGTAGTTGTTCGGTGGTGTGGATTGTATGTTAGTGTTAGTGTCTGATGTCGTTTCTTCTTTGAGTCTGGCGGCTGACGGAGAATTGGTTCTGGAGCGGGTCGAGTTTTCGCAGCGCTAGGGAACCCGGGGGTCTACTCGAAGGAAGGACAGTACTTGAGTTTTTCCGATTCTTGTTAATATGTCTTGTAGGTTATGTTTGTGTTAGGTGTTTAGTGGGGATTTGTTTTATGATTGTTTGTTTTGTTGAATTGTGCAATTCTGGCATCGGTATGCTATCAGGAATTGCCCCACCCGCTTACAGGCGTTCTCCAGAAATTTCCGGTTGTGAATGGATTTGATGAGGACCAGCTGCTGGTTTTCTTGGACCTGGTCCTGCAGGTGGCAGATTTCCCGGGGGTGTCAGATGGGGAGGTCTTGTATCTTATATACCCGTACTGCCGGATTACGTTGGCTGATCTGGTCACCAAGGCCCTGCGTCGGGGTGACAGTGTTGATGCTTTCCATGGGGAGGTGTTGAACTTCTTCCTACCCATTCGACGACGCGCCAAGCTTGAGTCGGAAAGATTCTATCGCCCATAGGCCTACGGAGAGGCGTTAGGAGACTTCGTGCGCGATATACGGAAAGCTGCCCGGGTGTTAAGATTGGGGTTGCCAGAGACGGAAGTTATACAAGCGATTTTAGAAGGACTGACTCCCCAGGAGAGATCTCGTTTGGCATTCGCGGACCGTCCACGTTGTTTTGCGGACCTTGAGCGACTGTGTGTGCTTTCGGGAACGGTCAAGGAGGTTGACGAGTACCGGGGAAAAGAGGCTACCGATGTCCAATACTCCAGTGGTTCATTAGGAAGAGCCAAAGAAGACAAACATGGTGGTTGGAGGAAAACCCAAGAGACAGTCAGAAAAACTGAATATTCCGGAAGTAATGGAAGCTACAAGGGGGTGGCAAGTGAGAAGACGGTAACAACAGCTACAGCACACAAAACAAAGAAGTATGAAATTAACAGGGGAAGAAGAAATTATGTTAGTAAACAAACAGCGGCAAGTAGGGAGCCGGTAGAAAGTTATTCCTATTTGGAGAGTAAGGAAACTTTAAAGGTTCCAGAGGAAGTACCAGTGCATAATAGAGTTGTGGATGAAGCAGGTGAAGAGAAAGAAGAAAAGCGGAATAACTTCAGTGGATTAATACAAGACGACAAGAAAACGTCTGTTAATACTGCGTCAGTGAGGACGTCATGGTTTAATCCAGAGGCCGCAGAATTTGTTCCGGTATCTCCATCTCGGTTCGTGAGGGATCCAGATCCTGTAACATCATCATCGTCTACGCAGGGATGTGAGAAGTCACTCCAGAATGTCGCTTTACCATCGCCAGTAGAAATTAATTTAGTCATTGCACATGAACCTGGACAGCTGGATTCCAGGGTGGAAAATGTTGAAAACGTTGTAGTTGCTGAGAGTGGTGAAGGAGAGGAATCGAAGGAAGAGGCAGAAGAGCGGCCTGCAGATGCTGCACAGGGAAGTATAGTTGTGGGTGTTAGAGAGACTGAAGAGTCTGAGTTTGCGGATGGACACAGGGATGTCCAGGCTGCAAGTGTTTCTGAGGTTGCGGATGGACAAGGGGATGTCCATGCTGCAAGTGTGGTGGAAGGAGATGAGGTAGAAGTTGAGGAGAAATTTGGTGGCAGCGTTCTGGAGTGTGTGAGTGAGAATGATGTAGTGTGTGAAGATGTGCAGACGCCTTCTGTAAGTTGTGTTGAGGATTCCGAAGAACGGAAAGAAGTTCCAGGTGGAACAGATGAGCAACTCGAGGATGAAGATGTGCAGCGTTCGAATGGTGGTAGTGGACGTGATGGCGATGATGTTGATGATGAACGTGTTGATGAAAAGGAGGATGTCAAGGAGATTGGAGAAGAAGCTTGTGAAGCAACTGGTGACCAATGTGATGAAGAAATTGGTGAGGAGCTGAGGGAAGATGCGGTTGAAGAAGGATCAGACGAGCAACTGGAGGATGGTGAGGAGGTGCAGTGTCATGAGGTTGATTTGGATTATGGGGACGAAAAAGGGGAAATTGTAGAAGAGAAGAAGGAAGTAGAAAAGGAAGAAATTGTAGCAGAGGAGTTAGATGAGGAGGATAATCCAAATCGGCGTGAAAGTAGTGAGGTAAGTTGCCTTGATCCTGATTCCGAGGAAACAAGTCAGTACAGCTCATCACCAAATAATCTCTCAGAGAGTGGTGTACGAAAGGAACGAGTCACTAAAGTCCGTCACAGAAAAGTGAGAAGAAACGGTTAACGGGTAGCGGGTAGATGTTCCCCAGACTCCCAGTGGTGTTCATCTATTTCAGGGTTGCGTCCCTGCCCACGCGAGCCTTGGTTTCCTCCCTTCATCCTTATTTCCGGAGGGAGCCATGTCCTCACCCTTACTCCTAGCTATGGACCCTTTAATGATCCTTGCTCTTTTCATCTTCCCAATTTTCCTGTCCAAAAAAAAAAAAAAAAAAAAAAAACTAGCCATAAGGAGAGAGACTTGCCGAGAGTGCACATTTAGATTGTGGTCCTGGAGATTGTAAGTTCCCCTGTTTTGTTCTAAAAGTTAAAATGGAGAAGTTGTGGCTGTTGTTTCGTTATTTATAGTAATGGAATTATTTGTTGATCGTTGTAGGGTCGCATGGGGAATGGGCGCAGTTGTGAGGTGCATCTGTTCCCCTGGGAGCCATGACTGATGGGACAACCGATAACAACTTGAGTATGGTATATAAGGATGGTACACTGCAGGGTACCACTGAGTTCCAATTGGGGCAACCATGTTGCCCTTTTGGAGTGGGGGTGTGCCGAGTTTTGGAATACTTGGCCATTTTCCTAGTTAATTAGGTGACGGTCATTGCGGGGGTTTGTGAATTAATTATTTGAGCGATGTATGAGCCATTATCTGTCTTGTTCGCGATCCGTGCGCGCTCTAGGCGGGAGTGATAGAGATATTTTTTTTGTGACTACGGAGTTCAGTTATCGTCAGGCAGCCGAACACGAAACACGAAACCAATTTCTCCCGGCGGACATCAGTTTGATTTTGTACTCTACTTTTAACCATCATGACTAGATAATCGACTAAGCGACTCTTCGGTAAGTCTGTTAAAAGTAACTTATTTATTATTTAAGAAAAGAATAGTTATTTAGCTTAAAGTAATGCCGATGCAATGCGATATAAATACGAAAGTCACCACGTGGCGTGTGCAAGTTAAACTCTGTGTATGCATGCCTTGAAAGTTAACACTGGCTGAGCTAAAGCATTTATAAAGTAATTATAGCTGTGTGTTTTTCCTAATTATATCATAATAATTTCTTTATAATCATAGGGGGGCATAAGAGAATGTTTTATGCACTAAATGTAGAGGTATATGAACTGTATATGTTTTATGAACCTGTTTAAGTTTGCAACTCATCTCGATATTGTAATAAGGGTTTATTAAGTTGACGAACTGTCCATAAATACTAGTAATTTTAATTCTAAAATTTTCTACTGAAGGTAACTTCTGTGCTTTCTTAAAAATTGCATATTTTGTTTTAATCTGAGCATGTGGTAGTGTGTGATTTTTCTGGAGTCATGAATATTAGGGGGATCGTGAATTGGGTAACATTAAGTAATTGTCAATATATATAATTGTTCAGGGTTCCCGACCTAAGACGATCTCGATCCACTCCAGCGGGTGGCCGAAGTTCTGCCACCAATGACATTATACGAGTAATTCTCCGTCTGTGCCGTCGGGAGGAAGAAATGGACAATACACCAGGTTTTGTGCCGGAATTCACAGGTGACATTTACCCTTTTATCTATATTTTGGCCTCTGCAATGTAGAACACCGTATTCACTTCCTGGAACTTCTCCAATTAAAGTTGTTGGGACACAAGTCCAGCGAGACAATAAGTGCTTTTAAATTTTGTCAGTATATTTTATTAAGGCTTATGCCCACTTAGTAAATGTGAGCCCGGACGGGGTCAGGCGCTACCGAATTTTGCTGTGAAATTTTCTTTAAAGGGTAAAAGTGTGGGTGACTTAAGTTTACTGATTTGTAGGGGGTGAATTATGCTTACATTGATTAAGGGTATTCATAGCTATATGGGTTTCGTTTTTTTTGGTAGATTTAAAGGTTTGGGGTGGTGCTGTAACCTGTGGACGTCACCCGCTGGTGCCGTTAGTACAGGTCTATAGCATGTTTTAGGTTGCTGAAACTGGTGGTGCGCATGGCCTCGCCTGTGGCCAAGCCTACACTGTAGAAACAACTCAAACGTGTTTTATTAGGGGCTGATGTTATAAGGTTTTTTTTAATTAAAATGGTCTTTATATATATATTTTATAAAATTATATTAACTCAGTAACATTTCAATTAGTGAAATTTCATTCAGTTCTTTTACTGCCATAGCCAGTGTAATACTAGTTAAATTGTTAATATGAGCACACTATTGGTTCAATCATAAACCATATTTTATATGTTTTATAAAATTATATTAACTCAGTAACAATTCAATATAAGTGAAATTTCATTCAGTTCTTCTACTGCCATAGCCAGTGTACTACTGGTGCAGTTGTTAATATGAGTACACTATTGATTCTTACTGCTATTCATAAATTCTGTTATACCTTCGTACGGCCGTGCGGCCATGTTGACCTGGCCATGGCGCAGTCCTATCTGGGGGAGCTTTTCTAAAATTTTGAAATTTTGTGATAATTTCTTTGGTTGCAAGCAGTCATCACTGGACTGGTTTATGGTTTGGTTTATGAAGGTTTATGTAGGCTGGGTACTTTACCCTTTCACAGTATTTTGGGATGGGAATCTAGGTTACTGATACTGAAGATGCTATTCTTCGGTGGAATGGTTAAATGTTTCTGAGCTGCCTGCCAGGTGAACATGTGTGTAGTATATATATATATATATATATATATATATATGTGTGTGCATATCGATATGTGTCCGCCATGTGTATTTATGTAACTATTTATTTGTGTGTAATTATGTGTGCATATTGATTGATGTTATAGTTATTTATATTTGGGAGGTATTATTACGCTGATGTCTACATGTAAGGAGTTATTATTATGCTGATGTCTACATGTAATTTAATTTGATGAAAGGATACTAGCATGTTAGTTGAAATAGCTAAATAAAATTGTTATTGTTGTTTAACAATGAGTTTAATTGCGAGTCCCGTCATACTGGACCCAGCGCAGTTTTGGCTTCCCTAGGCTCTAGCCTAGTTTTAAATAACCAGTGGCCCCTCTTTCAAAAAAAAAAATAAAAAAAAAATAAAATAAAATATTAAAAAAAAAGTTTTTTTTTTAATAAAGTCTAAAAGTTGAAAGAGGGGTTTCAGTACGGGTATATAAGGGACAAGACCTCCTCATCGGACACACCCGGGAAATTTTCCAACTGAAGGACCAGCTCCAAGAAGACCAACAACCTGTCCTCATCTACTCCAACCAACACCGAAACTTTCTGGAGAACGCCTGAAATGGGGTGGGGCAATTTCTGGTAGCATACCGCCGCCAGAATTGCACAATTCACAACACACAACAACAAAACGTTAATCCCAATGAAACACCTAACACAAACCTAATTTACAAAACATGGTCACAAAGAATCAGGAAATAACTCAAGTACTCTACTTCCTTTGAGCCGCCCCAGAGTGCTCTAGCGATGCGGCGAGATGGGTGTATAATGAAAGCAGAGAGCAGCCACTCAAAATGCCCAGAAGAGAACACAACAACACAACACAACGAAACTAACTCACCATACACAATCCACAAGAGTACACATAACACCCAAATAAATAACAACACATTACAACAGCACGACATCTGGTCGGACCATAACCGCATTCATAAATCAAGGTACAGCAAATAGAATGCCCTCAATAAGCAAAACACTACATAACGGGGGTGCTATAAATACACGTTGTCTTTATCACAGAACAAGTCCCAATCAAAATCGACAAGTACTGACGGCTCCCAATCATGTTCAAAAGTTTTCTAAGCTCCCAGAGTATGACAGAGTAATACCAATTAGCTCACCTTCATTCTCAAAAATATTAACCACCCAATTATAATCCCTTTTCAACACCTACCTTACACTCAACATCACAGAGTAATTACTTAAACACTAACACATATTGAATCATACTAAATTTAAATAACCCCAGTTGATTTCTTATAAAATATCCCACTATTCACATTATTTATTTTATTAAACTGTTATATTGCGGATAACTTTTCCTTAAACATCTTGGACTCAGATCAAAAAATTATTTGAAATAATTTTCAAGTCCCAACACCAGCTGACATGCCTGTAGCCACACCAAGTTTTACTTAACATCAATAAATGCAAGTCCCCAGATTCTAAAACTTCCAAAGTTCAACAAATTAAGTGCAGAAATAACGTCTACTACATCCATAGAATCATAACCACGCTCTGATCTACCATGTGAAACCGCCCTTTATTTTATTTTTTTTTGGTAATATATTTTTTTTATTTTTTTTATTTTTATATATTTTTTTGTAAAGGGGAGAGACATAATATTTAAAACTAGGAAATGAACCTAAAGAAAGCATAAACAGTGCAAGGCCCAAGCTACAATCACAGACATGTCCACTGGTGAATGACAGGACTTGCAATTTAAAACTCTATTAACAAACAAGTGTGAACTTTATTCAGCGTGCTAGCATATACATGATATTGCAAGGCATAAATTTAACAATGAATAAAATCATGAGTAAAATTGATCTACATCATTACATACATGTCAGTATTCTTCACAGTATAAGATTGTGAGTGAGTATTTAATTCAGTGGCAATAAAAGAGTGGATGCTACAGTATCTCAAAACAATATTGTAATTCTCTTAATATGTGATATTTAAGCTTAAATTGAAATTATCTACACCCTGCCACGCTATGTTCAAGATAATTCTTACAATAATTTTGTGTTCACATGTAATATAGAAATCACTGAGTGCTATTTAAAGTATAAGTTAAATAGGCTAGCCTTTCTGTAATTCTTTAAGCACATGTGCTATCATATCATAATTTTTTGTCACATTCCCCCCATTGAAAATTACACACAAACACATACATAATACATATAACACACATCCACAATTTCTGTACCGACCCTCTCACGATAACACTTTGCAATAAATGTACAAATATATATATATATATATATATATATTTATATACAAACCAAGCGAGCTTAGTAGTTCCCAGTAAATCACCCGTAAGATGAGAATTTAAATAACACCGGAAAAGGAACTGCCCCCAACGGAACCAAAGACTCAAAAATAATAATTAACTACCACATCAATAATTATGAAGCAAACTTCAAGTATTAAATCAGGGTAAGTGTTTACGCCACCATTCATTAAGAAATCAGACAGCCCCAGTCCAGAATTATGCCCACACGGCGGGACATGAGCAGCCAGGACAAAACTAACTCACAGAGAAATAATCGCATTAAAGACGGAAAACTTAGAGCAGTCCATGCAGATACATGTGTGTGTGTGTGTGTGTTGTGCAATTTCCTTACATAGTATAAGAAATTATAACAGATTGCATGAGACTTAATTATATGCAAAGTCCACACATGCAGGCACAAAACTTAACATGTGAGTTTTTGCTGAACTTGAGCAAATTAAACGCGGTATCATGAGTCTGCTTCTGAGAGCGTCTGTCGATTTACAATATAGTGGTAGTTGAGAGTGTGTAAAGTAATACAGAGGGATCCCACCTGGATAGTCCGGTGTAGCCAAATGGCACTGGTTAAGCTGTGGTGTATAGGTAGCACAGATAATTCCTGGTGCAGAATTCCTCTATGAGTGTGTCTGTGTGTGTCCCAACTGACGGCATCTCATGGCTCCAGTAGTATCTCTGCCAGAGGGGTAGACAGTTATTCGTCTAAACCCGACACCCATCTCGCCATTGTTCGAGCACCTGTGACAGGCAATGAGTTGAACTCGTATAGGGTGTCATAAAGAACATAATCTCACCACAGCTGGCACACACACACCATCATTATAAAACTGAGAACACACACTCCAATGCTTGGCAGCAACCAGAAACACAGCACCACTTATTCGTATTAACCGTTGATCGGACCACCAGATGTGCCTTATTTCATTTAACAAACTAATTTTGTTTAAGTGTTCCGTTCATGACTTGATTCTTTCTATGTATACTATACTTATTAACAACACTAAAAACAGCTGAGTGTAAGACATCTATTACCATTTTACATTACTTTAATCAGTTTAATACGCTACATTCATGTCCCTTATAATTCAATTTAATAAGTTAATCTTTAATTTAATTTAATACCCGAATTCGGGGCTAACACTCATGCACACACAAGTTATCGTTAATAAGGAAAGCTGAAACACCAAAAAATATTTTAGGGTTAAAATATTTTAGAACCACATTGAAATACTACATACCTGGAGCTGACTTTTCTTTAGCATCTCATAGTGTGGAATAACAAAGTCCGAACAGATTGGTGGTGTCAGTTGAGACCATACTTCTTTGATGAGGGTAGAAACAGAAATGAGAACGATTTGTCGGTAGTGACTACCCAAGAAAGTTTGGCAAAGGCAGGCTCACGCAGATCACAGCTGGTCCGGCCTACTGAATATTTGTTGCTGCCAACACAAACCGTCTACATACACCCGGCGGCGACGCGATGTAGTGGCATTGCGTGACGTCAAGAACCCGCCCGTTTTTAAAGAAAGTAACCCGTCTCTGCAACCGAGCTTCGCCTTTCTCGGGCCGAACAAAGTACGGCACACTACAATGCAAAGTTACAGAACTTCTGTTAACTTATGTAACTAGACTGAGCTAAGCTGTTCTGACGTGGTGAAAGTGTTCCAGAAGGCTTTTAGGAAATCTGTGGAATAACTAGAGGTTACTAATGATACAAAAACTTTAAAAGACAGTCAGCAAAGAAAAACGTGATTAATCAATTAATTAACGAGATCCCATAATTTGATAGGTTATATTTACTACGCACACATTTCCTAATACAATAACAAACGCATAGTTCAATAGAACTGATATTTATCAATACTATATTTTATAATTGTGTAAAATAGAAGCTAAGCTTTAAACAGAATATTAGAATATTATACTATTGTCATTCGTGTCCAATAAAGTTACATTATTACAGGTAGTAAAATTTTATAATACTCTCGCTTGCAATTTGAAAATTAATTAACTTACCGTTTGACATACTACTACACGTAATTATAAGCAATAATTTATTGTAATTAAATCTAGTCGTGTTACTCGTTTCATTGTGCCTGCGTTTAAGCTATCTACGGGAAAATTGTCTTCCCACACATAGCTAGATTACATCTTACCTTTGTTTACTCTCTCACACTCTCACAACATCAGAAGAAACGTTTTTTTATATTTCTTTGAACAGCATCTCAAGGTAACTCATATGCACTAACATAACCGGATAAGTAAACGCATTACATTTATCTATAACGATATGAAATTAAACTGTTAGCAAGTCGATTATGAGACATTACTTTTTGAGAAATACGTAGTTTTACGTAAGTACGTAACGAATAATTTTAATGTCAAGATTTTAAAGTTTCAAACCTTTGGAACACTGTTGAACCTGTTTTATTAAAAGGCGTCGTCTCCTTATAACTGAACAAACCACGTTTATCCTTTCGCGTGTCTATCTTACAAAGCACTGAAACTGATTTCAGCTTCTGACTACTGTGTATCACGTCTGACCTCAATGGTACGTAACTCGTCCTGCAGTTCAATTCACATACGTTATCGGAGCACGTGTTCAAAACTTGGCACGCTTATGGAATGATGTAGATATAGTTACTGTACATTTTGTTTTCATTTTAGTTACTGATTAATTTATGAAGATTTCGTTCCTGATGCATATTTTTTTATATTATCCTACTTGCTTATCACACAACAACATAGCTACGAAGGCTGACCAAATTCGGTAATTCGGTATTGTCAAGAAACACAAATAATAGACGACTTCCTCTTTTATTAGCCTATAAACCTAAAACGTCTGTGTTTATTATGTTAACATCTGCTTACAGAAGGTCAGTAAGTAAACGCTTACTTTGGAGATAGCAAACCTTATTCTAATTCAGTTTCAGTACTAAATCCAAACAATCCACAGTTACATATGCACCATAAAAGCTACACTGTCAAAAGAACGCTTGTAATTTCATAATATTGCTACGACAATTACGTAACGCTCTGAAACAGTCGAGAGCGTCATTCTATCCGTTTCTCGACTAGCCCAGCGTGCAACACACGTAGCCTCCAGATTGTTCGCGACTGTTCGAGCACTTATAACTTCGAAAATTATGCCGGCACGCCGTCTAAAGAATGGAAAATTACTTTGAAACTTCCGACAGGAATAAATAAGCGTCTATGGTCGACTTAGAAGTCAGTTACAGTGGGCGATTTCTTTAGTACGGATCATGTGATTAGTAGAATGTGATTATTGCGTTTTAATTAGTGTGGAATTCTAATAGTCGACAATTATTATTGCATGCGGACAAAATTGACTTGTATTATTTTTTAGATTACCTCTGTTGATTTCAAATTGTTGATGTGACTACTGAAAGTTGGTAATTAGTGACGTAATTAGTCACTTCATAGGTGTCTGTATTTTGTTTTCCACTGTACAATACGATGATTCGTGAGACTGTCGTAACAATATTTTACATTTCTTAGTCTGGAAAAGTTGGATAGTTAAATAAATAGTCACTATTTTCAAATACTGAAGATAGTTTTAAAGCAAAACTAAAATTAGTTTCACAATTAATTTTGATACAGACGTGGATGTATCTATGTTCTGCGAGCACAGAATAACAGTATTATTTTGTAATCGCTGGTAAACTCTGGAATTTTTCAATACGTAATTAATATTTTAAAGCACTGAAAGCAGAGATAACAATTAGAATAAATCATATCTCACTTCTCTCTCTCTCTCTCTCTCTCTATCTCTCTCTCTCTCTTAAACACACCCAATCACCAACCCACCCACACACACACACACACACACACACACACACGCACGCACATGCACACACGCAGAGACGTAGATGAAAGTTTTAAGTAAATCACTCTTCTAAATCAGTTCATGTCCTATAGTGCCAATTCACTTAAGAAATTTGTGGAACAAGCAAGTTTGCTACTATATTTTGATTGGTAAATTTAACCTATATTTTCAAGCTACGAAATATTTGTATTCGAGATTTAAAATTTGATTAATCGGAGCACAAAACTGTACATTTTTGTATAAATAAATTGTAACTCTTAACTAAGTATAAAATCGAAACTGGTTTTATAATGAAAGATTAAAGAGTCTTACGCAACAGCTGTCCCTATCTGCTCAACCACAGAGGAATCGTTGTATCTATTCCTACCACTACTTCTATTTATTTCGCTGAACCATTCAAGATCTATGAAACTGTGTCACATTTGGACTGAGTGAAGAGTGTGCGCGGGATTTAATACACATAACTTACCGGATAACTTACCTCTAATCCAGATATTCGTCAAAAATGTTTCGTATTGTCAAAATGGATTTGAAGTGTAGGTAAACATTTTTAAACTTATATGTTGTAAAATTAGCTGTTTACAGGAATAACGGTAAACACTACGATGTTACAGAAAAGTTAAATAAATATTTTATAACGCGCTAAAATTTAAGCTGAATTGAAAGAAATATTATGTATATTATTTTTTAGATAAGAAATGCCGATAAGAAGAGAGAGTCGGACGTACATTTTAGGTACGGTTTATATTCATGATTTCTTTTCTTTGCGTACATCTTTTTTGATGTCAGACTCTAGTTGGCTTTAAACTTCAAACGACTCCTCAGCCTCGTTTAACGTTTGAAAATGTCTTTACTTTCTATTCTAAAGACAAAGTCTACAACAGTCTGTGTGATTTCAGGTACTTTAAACTGCATCTTCGTCTGCAGTTTACAATTCGTTTATATCGCATTTGTCACTGTATGAATTACGGTTGTACATTCTGATCTAAGCCTACGTCTTTTGCGGCCGTCTCTCTCTTCCTATCAACTTTTTCCCATAAATCTGTAAACTGAGATTCTCTCAGTTTAGGTTAAATATGTATATAATATTATTCACATTAGGTCTATATTGCTATACTGCTGACTTAAAACTTTATCGATAAATTTATTTTACTTTTCCATAACATTCTAGTGTTTAGCTATTACTTATGTGAATATTTTAAAGTCAAAAGTGTAAGTTTCAAAATTTCTCTCTCAACTCCAAATCTCTTTTGACACCTTTTTACATCTTGACAGAAGTTCTACTGTATGCACTTTGTTTTGTCTCGTTTTTTAATAATATAAAGGTGCTAGTTTTCTGCAATAAATGTGGTTGGCCTATATATCAGTCGTTTTATAAAAAGAAAAAAAGAACTGCATAGCAGTTACAAGATACACATCGACAAAATATTACATCGTTACAAAAATCACAATTTATATTTTATTATTACTTCGTTAACAGAACTGATATTCGTAATTTCTATTCACACGAATTTTTAGTGCCTAAATTGGGCACTATGCGTAAACAATTGAAGTTAGTGGCTGGTTGCTTACACAACGTACACTAATTTAATTTGAAGTCCGATAAAAGTAATATCAAAACTCGTTAAAAATAAAAGTAAAACGTACAGTATCATCCACATCATGTCATATGCGTCCCATTTGCTGACATGTGCTTCGATAACGTTGGTGTACTGAACTGCTGAACGAGTTACGTACTACTGAGGTCAGACATGACACACTGGACTCTATTCTAGTGCTCTGTAATACAGTCAATTGTATCTCTATTTCAGCGGTAACCAAGAGGGAAGTCATTGACAGTCAATTTGTTATAATAGTGAAAAGGAAAATATAAAAAAATTAGACAAGACACGGCGACATCACCAAATAAACCGGTTAACTTCAGAGGCGTGGAATGACGTTTCGGCTTCAATAAATTAAATTAAAATAATAAGAAATTTTTTTGTTTCGAGTATTAAAACTATTTTAAATTTTATATCAAAATTATTATAAAAACTTATATAAACTACTATAACACATGTAAAAATAGGTACATTATAGAACAAAATTAAATTTATTTTTACTAAAACAAACCTAAATATCAGTTCCTACACGCATTTGCACGTGCACAGTCAACCCCTCCACCCACACACAAACATATTGTTACGACGGTCTACTTGATTGTCGTATGGTACAGTGGAAATCAAAATACAAGACACCAATTAAGGCACTAAACACCAGCTTTAATTTCACAGTTAAACAGTTCGTAATTAACAACACAGCTCTTACAACAAATCAAATAAAAATTGTGCACACGCAATAAAATGTCAACTAATATAAAACACAATTGTATTACAATTATACCGTCCGATTATAAAACACAACACTTAACTAATAACCACTTGAACGCACAGAGTAATATCGCCGGGTAATAAATCTAACCGCACGTAATATATCGCAACTATAACTGAAAACTAAGGCCGCTGACGCCTTGTATTTATACAACGCTCACAGACCAGAAGATTCGAAACTAAGCGTTATCGCCAGTGTGTACGACGTAATTAATTGCGGCCTTGACACAGTCTGCGCGGCTGGCGGCTTCCAGAAAGTCTCGCGAATGCGTCGAGAATCACGTACGCCTCACAGATTTCGCTGGATTTAACTGAAACATTCGATAAACACGTAGATTGTTCTGTGATGTCGTAACAATATAGTGGCATGGACCCATAATCGTTTACAGTCGGCAGTAAATCCTAAATTGTTGAAAATGTCTGCTCTAATTAAGCGTTTACCAGTAGGCCTATTGAAAATCTGTTATAATGAGTATTTTCCCGTCAACGTGACTCATCGTTTGTATCGCTCATTCTGTCCGCCCATTCTGAGTGCCACTTATTTGAAGCAAGTGCTACTGGAACTCGGTCAGTGCAAATAATTGTGTCGCTCTAGTGTTAGCACTCGATAAGAGTCAAAATGAAAATAATTATCAGCAACAAAGAAGAAAAAGTATTTGTTTTATTTCTTCATTATAAAATACTTCTACGTGTGACCTAATTTATTGTGAAATCAAGATAATTTTTATGTTTGTTGTACAGTAGACTAATATATAATTTATTTTATAATGTTATTTACAATAATGTTTAAACTACATTTAGAAGGTGCAAAGTATTTTATTTTATAAAAATCTAAATTATTTTATGAATATTTATTATTACTTTATGGTTAAATTATGATCTAAATTATTTCATAATTTCTAAAACAAAATATTTTTAACAAAGGCAAAAATAGTGTAGAGCATAATAATCACGGAAATCTATTATTATAATTACTCTTTGAGTGTGTGTGTGTGTGTGTGTGTGTGTGTGTGTGTGTGTGTGTGTGTGTGTGTGTGTGTGTGTGTGTGTGTGTGTGTGTGTGTGTGTGTGAGTAACTCTAAAGAAGCGACGACAAAGTTGTACAAGGCACAGTGAGTAACACAATTAAATTTTCAATAAAAAAGGAATGTAAACAGAAGTCTGAGAAAAATACATTACGTCCGATGGTAACGTTTATGTTTTTCTAGCAGCCTTGTTCGAATTGCATATAAAACAATAAAACAAAGATCAAAAGATATTTACTAAACATCCATCAAGAATGTACAAGAATTTACTTTTACATTAAAATAAGGATCACTCGAGTTGAGAAGTGTTCACAATGGTTATCATTTACTCGTTCATGTACGTTGACTCTAATTACGTTTTCTAAAAGAAGCAACAATTTTCTCTGTGCTGTAGACAGACTACAATTTCTTACTTTTCCTGTAATTAAATCTCGAGAACATTGTATACTAAATATAGTTCCTTCTAGTAAATAACATTTCTGATACGTGATAGGAAAATTTCTCTGTTTCTGTGCATCTTTTGAAGCATTATTACCGCAGCTTATTTATTTAGCCTACTTCTTTTATCTGTGAGTCTCACAAAGTGTAGTTTCAACAGACGTAAACACTACGAATTTCAAACACACATCGTTTCCTTTTAGTTAAAAAATCCATAACATTATAGTTGAAAAATCAGTTTAATCTGTGTAAGCTAGAAGAGATATTACTCGTAGAGACAATATTGAAAAATTATCAGAATGTAATACATAAAATAATTTGTAAATTAATGTTTTTTAAAACGCCTGTAACACAATGAAATTTTATTAAATCTAATGGAATCCCGTCGGCTTAGGACATTATTTGTCCGCTTAAAATTATATTATTCTACGTATAAAAATTAAATGAAGGTTATTCATGTAAAAGAAAAAACTGAAGTACGTACCTTAACGAAATATATAATTTTTAATTTTTTCACATTATGGTTTTGCCCACGAAGACATAACTCTAAACAGAAAAACGTTACTACACTCCACTAGCAGTGCGTTTATTTTCCAGGAGTCAGAATTTTATTCTCACAGTTTAAGCGTTACGCTGCCAATCTTCACACAAACACTTTAGCCTAAGAAACAAACACTTTGGCTTCAGAACCGCTTTCGGCGTGTAAACGTTCTCACCGGCACGGTTACATACACTTTTATAGCGAACCGATACGGTTACTGGTTCTGGTGTATTATGCTTAATACACGGTTCCAGTAAACATGAAGTGTCTATATACCCTAATAAAAAACCTTGAATTTTAGCGAATTCGCAAAACTATAATAATTCTCCCAGTAACTCTAGGAATTTTCTAACTTGCATTTGTCGCGTTTGGCAGACCGACCGTCTGTACCCAAGCGGCGTTTACACGTTATCGATTCCGAAAAGAGATTGATTTATCCATGCAAAGACGTTTCCATCATCTAAATTCTCCTAAGTAATTGGTTTTTCGGTAACCCCTAATCACGATTTTTCTACAGATTATTAATATTGATGTCCAAGAAGGCTTTCAAGTAGGACAATTCTTGTTCAAAAACCAGAATATTTTTACGACCAAATTTAGGCCCATAAAACCTTTCCACTTAAAAAACGCATATATTTAGCTACTGAATTGAAATAATTTGTCATCACTTAAGTGTTTTTTATTACAAACATTCTGATACAAGTATCATCTCCAAATTCCCATATCTCGGAAGTTATTAAAATTAACGTGTTTTTTATGAATATCTAGTAAAATAATTGTGTACCCTCGCACACGCGCACTACACACGCGGCTAAGCATCCTTACGCACCATTTCACTGCACTTAAAGTTATTTTAGTAGTTTAAAATAGTAAATTCTAACATATTTCACAATGCTCTCTATCAAGTAATTTAAAGTGTTAAAAGGTGTAATCTCTACTTATAAAATTTAATGCAGTGTCTTTATAAGATATCGTACGCATTATTCTCTGTTACATTCCATATGCAATTACAATGTCCATTGCAATTATATAATCTTCGTCACGAATGTTTTTCATGACTGTGTAGTTATGTTATAAGCGTTTGTATAATTTATGGTAAACTGATTATTATGAACCTTGGTGACCGCTTACATATGCGATGATGTCGTGTAAGCTTATCGTATTCAATTATACACGTTCTGCCACGTTCTTATGCAGTATATTAGTATTTCCCCTAGTAGTCTATAGCTCTGAAAGACTGTTGCAGCAATTAAAATCCCAGGATGAATGCAGTCATTAATTCGATCTGTTATTAATGAATCCGTTTGTTTATTAATCAACTAATTTCGTTAGAATAAATACACTGAGTATGTGGAATGGAAAATTCTTCCTTATTTCAATTCTTTTTCTTCATACTACTTCAATAGTTTTATATACCCTATCAGTATACATTTATTTGATTTATGATACAATTGTATACATTTATTCATATTGTAATAAAACGATGAATTCCGCCTTATTCAAGCCCCGCGATGGAAGCCAATTTTGTAATAGAACAATATGAATTAATAAATAAATAAAAGGTTGATGTATGAGAATTGTGCTCTCCTGTAAGTCCCACTGGTTGTGCTAGTCGATTTTGTAATAAAACGATATTGCAAAATATAGCTTAATTTATAATGTGTGTAGTAACGTAGCTAATATCTTCTTGTCTTCTAAGCTCTCACTGTTGATCTTCGCTTTTGTAATACAACCATACTATAATTGTAATTGTATAGTGTTCTGGTATAATATTACCCAGGATAATTTTTATGGTGTGTATGTGTAGTAGTGACGTTCCGCTCTGGGAATCGTCGATTTGGTAAAGTTCCTGGCCTTTGTTATTATCAAATAAACTCAGTGTATTTTGCTGTGGTAGCAAATTGAAATAAAATATAAATTTAAAATTTATATTTATAAAAAAAAATAATTTCGGAAAAAATATTTTTTGGTGTATTTATATGCTTAATATTTAGGAATAAATCAAGGTTGTTGATCGTAATTATAATTATAATAGTATGGTGTGTAATTTGGTAATAAATTTCTGTTCGGTAAATTTGTTAAAAAGACAATCCAATTAACTTCAAGTTAGGCGAAAACGGCTCTCTTCTTCTTACTCTTGAAATGTTGTAGTTTCGCATAGACTGCCTTTAAAGATTATCTAGTTTTCTTGGTTAATTAATGATTATGTCCTTTTATAAGAGAAATTAACTCCAATTTACCAAAAAACAAACAAAAACGTTTATTAAACACAATAATAAAGTTGGTCGATTAATTAATCGAGGTTACAAAGCCGTATCGACTCGCTCAGGGTCGGTCGATATTAGAAGTTTTACAGTTGTATTATTTAAACAGGTTCTTTGAACGGTTATTTATATAAAAAGCCAGAGAAGGTCAGGGACATGAAAGTATAACACTTACAATTCAAAAAATGTCTTAAATTTAAACAATATAATGGTAATTATTAATAATAAAAGTTTATATATAATTTTGTTCAAACCAGAAAGCAGTCTAGTCGTGTCTTATTGTGGTGACGATCCTGGATCAAAATGGCCGCCTGACGCATGCGCGTTGATAGCTTCTAATGTAAACAAAGTACTTGTTGAGATAATATGGCCTTTCTTCGGTTAAATGTTCTTCGCAATGGTATATGATCTTCTGGGGTATAGTTTATTGTCACTAGTGTATCATGGAATAGTTCACTTTGTGTAAAAATGTTGTTAAATGGGTATATCTACTGGTGTTTATGCGTGTCAGTTAACCTCGAATTTTCACTTAGTGTTTGGTGCGATTTCAGTGTTATTTCATTTAATTAGTTATATGTGATTTCGTTTATAGGTGTTATGTAGTTCATGGGTCAACTTCACCACTTCACTTTCATTAAAATAGTTAAAAATTTAGTTTTACATAAAATGATTCCGAACTCCGTTATAACGTAACGGCCATTAAAGGTTGGTTCTATCAAATATTCACATGAACTGCTCTCTTCGAGGTATAATAATGAACTGTCTGTATTTCCTTCGTCTCATGAAAATCTTAGCCTATATAATATATCTCATACATTGTTTCAAATTGCCATAACTTCCGACACACTTTAAAAATGTACATTATGCTCATAAAATAAATTCGTTATTACTTAACTGTTTGAAATATAAAATACATATTCGTTTTCACTATTCTATTCTACTTATTTTGATAGTAATTAAGTTAGTATTACAAAGTTTTATCTGAAAATTATATTTCTTATAATTTTTTGGGAGGTAGGCCTAAAATTATACTTCCTGTCTTCTATGTAAATAATAGCCATTTTCCCTAATGTAATTATTATTCTATTAAATCTGAAATTTGTATAATTATCAATTCTCACTTATTTTATTGCAATTTAGTATATTAATGATGGTTTTTTAATATAATTCATTTGTATATGACTCCCCTTATGATAATGTTAGTGAATCTATTTCAGTTTTAATGGTATTTTATTAGACCATTAAATAATTTTACTCATATAATGACCATATCTCTAGAAAGCCTTATTTACATAGTATTTAATATGTCGAGTTTATCTTGCCTAAATATTGTCATTTTATCTGGTTTATAAGACTAGGTTTGTTAATTATTCTGCAGTTTAAATTTATTCTTTGGCCTAGATCTGATGTGTGGCTAATTTCCAAATGTTTTATTAATGTAGTTATTTTATATCCTTCTCTGACTGGTATAACATAAATTATTGATTATATAATTAACATATAACATCTCTCTATATCAAAACTGGTGTTCTGAATAACATTGCTTAGTATATTACCTAATAACATAAATAAAAAATATTCTATAACATTGGAATGGTATCTAATTTTAGATATGTCATTCCTAAATGAAAATGAACAATAAAATAACAAATTATAACACTAACATTTCTTATGGATAATTCTTACTTATCTAAATACTATCTGTAATAGGAATCTGACATCCTGGTTACATATAATGGTTAACATCTTATGCTACTCAACATTAACAATTTGTTTTGTAATTCCCCATTTTACAGGATTTATGCCCCCTCTTTAAGTATAACCCTGGCTATCTAAGTTATATTCCATTCTATGGAATGTTCATACAGCTTTAGTAGCTTTTTATTAGTAACATTACTATTTCATTATCAAAGTAGACACTGTTCATAAAACTTAAAGTTTATTGCTTTCTACTGTAACTCATGCACCTTTTTAAAGTTTATTATTTATAATTTGATCACTTGCACTTGTCTATGGTGAATTATCAATATATTTACCAGTCTTTCTCTAGTTTTTAACATGAAATATTCAACCATGGGGGAACTGTGAAGATTTGTTTATACAAACTAAACAATAACTTTTTGAATGCACTAATATTTAATACTACTAACACTTTTAGTTTTTTGTCAGTTTTACAGTGATATGGTTTTTTAGGGTGTTATACTTTCTCTTTGGACATTCATTGATTTTGGGGTTTTTTGGGGGTTCTTTCCCCATGGGGTTTTTTTATATGGGTCGTCTTAATTATTCTTCTTTCTTCTTTGAGTTTGGTTATTCTTCCTTCTTCTGTAGTTTTGGATTATCCTTCTTTCTTCTTTCTTCTGTATTTTTTATTTTTATTATTCTTCTTTCTTCTTTGAGTTTGGTTCTTCTTCCTTCTTCCTTCTTCTGTAGTAGTAGTTTTAATTAGTTCTTCTTTCTTCCCTAGTTTTAATTATTCTTCTTTCTTCTTTCTTCAATAGTGGTAGTTTTGGTTATTCTTCTTTCTTCAGTAATAGTAGTTTTAATTAGTCTTCTTTCTTCTGTCTTCAGTAGCTTTGATTGTTCTTCTTTCTTCCTTCTTCAGTAGTAGTAGTTTTAATTAGTCTTCTTTCTTCCTTGGTTTTAATTATTCTTCTTTCTTCTGTCTTCAGTAGCTTTGATTGTTCTTCTTTCTTCTTTCTTCAGTAGCAGTAGTTTTAATTAGTTTTCTTTCTTCTTTGGTTTTAATTATTCTTCTTTCTTCTGTCTTCAGTAGCTTTGATTGTTCTTCTTTCTTCTTTCTTCAGTAGCAGTAGTTTTAATTATTCTTCTTTTTCTATCTTCAGTTGTTTTGATTCTTTCTTCTTTCTTCTTTAGTTTTGGATTGCTCTTCTTTCTTCTATAGTTTTATTTTGGGTTATTCTTCTTTCTTCTTTGATTTTAATTATTCTTCTTTCTTCAATAGTGGTAGTTTTGGTTATTATTCTTTCTTCAGTAACAGTAGTTTTAATTAGTCTTCTTTCTTCTGTCTTCAGTAGCTTTGATTGTTCTTCTTTCTTCCTTCTTCAGTAGTAGTAGTTTTAATTATTCTTCTTTCTTCTCTAGTTTTAATTATTCTTCTTTCTTCTTTCTTCAGTAGTGGTAGTTTTGGTTTTTCTTCTTTCTTCAGTAATAGTAGTTTTAATTAGTCTTCTTTCTTCTGTCTTCAGTCGCTTTGATTGTTCTTCTTTCTTCTTTCTTCAGTAGTTTTAGTTTTGGGTTATTCTTCTTTCTTCTTTGTTCAGTAAATTTGGTTTTGATTATTCTTTTTTCTTCTTTCTTCTTTAGTGGTAGTTTTGACTATTCTTCCTTCTTCTGTAGTTTTTCGCTGTGTATGCCTTTGTTTCTTCTAGTCTGGTTTCCTTGTCGGGGTATATTAATTGCCTGCTTCTATCTTACCTGGGTTATTTTGTTGTTATCATTTTTAGTTTCCTGGGTTTTTAAATTTGTATTATATTATATTATTTGCAGAATTTTTCTTTATTTAACCTTTCTTGTGAATATATTAGTAAATAGTGCATTTTAATTAATTCTCATCTGGATATTCCATATATTAGAGCTTTATTAATGATCATTGAGTAATGCATTTGTGTGGATTATCTGTCACGCTACAATATTTTATACAATTTTATCCAAACATATATTTCAAATTATATATTTTAACAATACAAATGTAAACATTTATATACATCAAAAATATAATATAATTAATATTATAATAATTATAATATAATTATATAATAAGAATTTGACATTAACACTATGTCATAGTTGCATCGTCAGCTGAATCTTGGTAATCAACATCTTTCACAGAAAATTTAGACAAATGTGGAACAGGGGGATTAAAATACAGACACAATATAGGCCTATGATGCAACTTTTAACCTAGTAGGTATTGTGTATCACTTGAGCCGATGTAGTGGACGACCTGTAACGAACCTGTACTTTGCCGTGTGTGTTATTAATGTAAGTAGTTATTTATAAACCTAGTCTATCTTCCTAAGCGATAGTCTCTGCTTGTGAGACGTAGTAACAGCTTTGTCCACTTGTGGGCGCGTGCACTTGTGGGTTTAGCCATAACCAACATGCATTTCCATCGTACGCCGGTGTGTGACTAAACAACCAGTCACTCTGAACAAATAATCGTTACATTTAGAAACTGCCCCGATCGTTGTATTATGTTTTACTTTTTACTGATTTTTACTGACTTTCTACAGTAGTATAGAGTTTTCAGCTTTACATTGACCTATTGTTCCCCAAATTACTGGAGAGGATGAGTAATGCCTTATGGACTCATTGCTTGATGAAGGGAAATATCCAGCCACACCTCCAAGTGGTGGGGGATGGGCAACACCTATGGGTGACCAACGCGGCTCTGGAGACCGAGTGACAGCCGGTATAAGCTGTCCCTCCTCTTCTTGTCATTGTCAAGTAGAGGTTAGGGCACCGTCTTGCTCTTGGGGTGAGAAATTGACCACCTAAAGACGGATGACCTTCCATTGGTCAACAACGTAGGATGTGGGAGGCAAGGAGAAAACACCACATTAAATGTCCTTATGGATATCTCAAAAGGGAAAACTGGTCTCTTTAGTCCAGTAAGACAGCCAGTTAATGGGAGAACACCCAGACAGAAAATCGGGCCTGACGTTAAGTCTGAAGGAGGCAGCCCCACCGTACGTCTTACCCTGCGATATGCTAGTAACATATACAGGGGACATACTCACTACTAAATTGCCTCAAATAAGGAATAGCCGGACGGATCGAAAGTTCCTGACCATAGCTGTGAATAAAAGGAAATAATTGGACTTTAACAAATGGCCAGGCCAGTCGCATTCAAGCGGCTGAAATGAGATTTCTCAGGCAAGTGGTATTCTCTCCATGATCATAGAAGAAACACAGATATACGGCAGGAACTGAACATTATGAGTATACTCGACAGGATCGCTCAGTATCGGCTGAATTTGTGGGAACATCTTTGCCGAATGGATGGCTGCCGCGTCCCCAAACAACTATGGAACTATAAGCCGAGGGGACAGAAAGGTGTGGGACGTCCGAGGAAGAGCCGGAGTGACCAGGTGTAATATTTCCCTGTTTGAGACCAGAACAAACCATTCTTAGTTTAAACCTTGAGGATGATGATGATGATGATGACATTCACCTATTCGTAACGCATTGAGAATATCAATGAAGATTGTGCTAACTTGTCGAAATTTCGCTGTTAATTCCACTAGAGTGAACAATGGCTATAAATGTGTTGCCGTTGCTAAGTGACAATGCTAATTGTACATGTCACATGAAATTTGTTACGTACCATTACTAAAATATCATCCTATTTTACTTTTTACTTCCATATTCCTTAAGGAATGGAAGTATGGTGATGGCAAAAAAAATCGTGTTCGAGATTATTGCAGATTCTAATTCTACTACACTCAAAACATGAAAAAAAGTCGTTTTCCGAAAAGTGTCTGTGTGTGTGTCTGTGTGTCTGTGTGTCTGTAGATTTTTACTTCCATATTCCTTAAGGAATGGAAGTATGGTGATGGCAAAAAAAATCGTGTTCGAGATTATTGCAGATTCTGATTCTACTACACTCAAAACATGAAAAAAGTCGTTTTCCGAAAACTGTCTGTGTGTGTGTGTGTGTGTCTGTCTGTGTGTCTGTAGATTTTTTTTCTATGGCAAACGATAACTGCCGCAAATTCAAACAGAATCAAATAATTTTTTGCATACAGCCCTGATTTGTAGAGTACTCACGACCTATTGTTTTTGGTGAAGATCGGTTGAGGGAAAGGGGTAGTTTACCTGCAACGATTTTTTTTATCAAGGGAAATTTTTTTGGGCAAACGATAACAGCCGCAGATTCAAACAGAATCAAATAATGTTTCGCATACAGCCCTGAATTGTAGAGTTCTCAAGACCTATTGTTTTTGGTGAAGATCGGTTGAGGGAAAGGGGTAGTTTACCTGCAACGATTTTTTTTATCAACGGAAATTTTTTTTTGGCAAACGATAACAGCCGCAAATTCAAACAGAATCAAATAATTTTCTGCATACAGCCCTGATTTGTAGAGTACTCAAAACCTGTTGCTTTTGGTGAAGATCGGTTAAGGGGAAGGGGTAGTTTACCGGCAACCTTTTACGTTTTAACAAGAGTAAAGTACTTGAAAATTTATTTAAACTTTTAGAAAAATTAGTAATTGTTAAAAATAAAATAATTTTGTTGCCAGGCAATAAAATTATAATTTTTTCATTTTAATGTAAATTATGTTTGAGTTAATATCTTTATATATACAGTGGAACTTGGTTATTACGGCCTCGGCTGTTACGTCAACTCTGGTGTAGCGTTATTTGGTCATAAGTCCGGTCAAACTGATACCTTTAACATTATAAAAATTCCCGGTTTTAACGTCACTAAATATTGTACTACTCTGTTATAGCGTCAAATATTTCTCAGATATTTTACTCTAAATTTCATATTGCTACGACAGCACAGAACAATCTACGCGTTTATCGAATGCGCCAGAAAGATCTCGACGTAAGCGTGTGGTGTACGTGCTACTAAACGCATTTTGCGAGAATTTTCTCGACTGTTCCAGCCTTCGCTCGGGCGCTCGGACTGTGTCAAGGCTGTAGCAATTACGTAGTTCGCGAGAGATAAGACGCAGTTTGGAAGCTTCTGGTGTGTGAGCGTAACTATAAATACATCGCATCGCGGCCTTAGTTTTCAGTTCAATGCGAGATTTTTGACTGTGCGGTTCGGGAGTATTAGTGCGATATATTTACAGAGCGGTTCGAGTTATTACGGTGTACGTTCAAGTAGTTATTAGTGAAGTGTTGCGTTTTATATTCGGACGGTACAATTGTAATACAGTTGAGTTTTAATATTAGTGGACATTTTATTGCGTATGAACAATTTCATTTGATTGGTTGTAGACATTGTGTTGTTAATTACGAACTGTTTTACTATAACAATTAAAGGTGTGATTAGTGACTTAATTGGTGTCTTGTACTTATTTTGTTTCCACTGTACCTACGACGATCGAGTAGACCGTCGTAACAGTGGTGTCAGAAGTGGGATAGAACGGTTAACAGTGGAAACAGTGGATACTTTGTACAAGACGAGTGTAATTCGTAATTAATCGATAAACAATGGATGCCAGTCAGATGATGGAAAATTTCCAGGCGCTGTTGTTGCAGACAGAAGAACGACGACGACAGGATGCAGAGAAAGCGGAAGAGAGACAGAAAACCCTCCTGCTGGAAGGAGAGGAAAGACGCAGACAGGAGGCGGAAGAAGCAGAAAGACGACAAAAAGAAGAACGAAGACAAGATAGAGAAGAAGCAGAAAAACGACAGGATGAAAAACACAGGCAGGAAAGAGAAGAAGCTGAGGAACGTCAGAAAGCACTAATGCTAGAGACAGAAGAAAGACAAAAAGATAAAACGGAAGCTCTCTTTGAAACTATGCAGAAACAGTTAGAAGAACATACTACCGCAGAATTGCGTCTCCTACGTGGTGACGTAGGTGAATTACGAGGTGAGCTCAATAATCAGATTACCAGAATATCTGACGTAGAAGAATCCATGTCAAATAAAATAGGTAAAGTAGAAAAATCTGTCTTGACTCTGGAAGAAGTTATGTCAAAAAAAATATCTGCAGTAGAAAACTCAATGGCAAACATAAGAGAACAAATTAAAATTGAAGTTGAACAGTGCATGAAGATTCAACCAAAACAAATTTCTGAACAGACTGTACCAGTGATCAAGACAGAAAAATACACAGAAAATAAGTTAACAGAGAAAGTCACTTTGCCTGCAGTAGGGAAAGTTCATGTCAAAGCTCCAACCTTTGATGGAAGCACTCACTGGGCAACGTACCTCCGCCAATTTGAAGCTGCTGCATGCGCAAATAATTGGACAGAAAAAGACAAGGCTGTTTCACTTGTTCTTGCATTAAAAGGACCCGCGGCAGAACTACTACAGAAAGTGCCACCTGACAGCCAGAACACATATGCCGAGTTGATAAAAGCTCTGGAATTACGGTATGGTGATAAACATTTGCGAGATGTGTACTGCACCCAGTTGAGAGCAAGGCGACAGCATTCCGGGGAAAGTCTTCAAGAGTTTGAAGCAATTATCGACAGACTAATTAGACTGGCCTATCCTGAAGCGCCAGAAGATTTTCGAACGCGTTTTGCGATGCAGACATTTACTGCCGGTGTCCGAGATAACGAACTACAGCAAGTGTTACGAATGGCAAGACACCAGAACAGTGCGGACGCCCTGGTACATGCTTTGCAATTTGAGGCCGCCAAATCAGCGTCTGGTTGGACAAGTCATAAAGTGCGCGAGCTAAAAGATCGAGATGGCACAGACGATGAGGAAGAAGAACAAGGAACAGAGACTCGACGGTCGGCGCCACAGAATAAAATAAGAAAGAATGGAAGACCGAAGTGTTATCGATGTGGGAAACCTGGACATCTGCAACAAGATTGTCGGGTTAGAATTCAGCAGCAGGGAAACGAGCAATAGTCGGTGCAACGGGGCGTGTGCTGACTAACTGGAGGAACGAAGCCCCTAGAGAATACGCAATTTCTACGCTTCAGAAAAACACCGGGAGCTTGCTAGTTACCGGATTGGTTCAAGAAAGGCCAACCTTGATTACAGTTGACACAGGCGCAACAGTTTCTATTGTGCGACCCGACGTGGTGAAAGGTCTCAAGCCAATCTGGTGCTCTTGCAGCTTGCGAACAGCTACTGGACGGCCTGTAAAAGTGTATGGAAAAGTGGAGATACACCTACGCCTCGATAGACTTGAGTTTAATCATCAAGTACTTGTTGCAGACATTGTGGATGAAGCAATTCTTGGTGTGGACGTTATGAACGCATACGGATTTATAGTCGACTTCAAAAACAATGTCTTGAGAATCGGAGGCGAAAAGTTAATGCTATCAACAATGACGACAGCAGAAAAATCGATGGACGTCATAAACCAAGTGGCCGTAACTGTACCGCCAAACTCCGAAAAGATCATCATGGTTAGAACTGCGGTAGATACTAGGGCCAATCAGTGCTCTATATTCGAACCCCAGGTAGTCAGCACACCGGGCATACTAATTGCCAGAAGTTTAGTAAAACCTGACGAAACCGGAAATGTACCTATTAGAGTGGCGAATATTTTGGATCAAGCTATCACTTTACAAAGCAATACGCTCCTAGGCAAATTGACTCCTGTGGCCTGGGTAGCCGGAATAACGCAACGAAGACCCAGTTCTTCGGATACTTCTAAATTACCAGAGGAACTGCAAGAATTATTGAACAGACCTTCTAACGACCTCTCAAGTGGTGAGGTAAAAGAACTCGGACAGTTTTTACACGAATTCAAAGATTGTTTTGCAGTTCGGGGACAGTCACTGGGAAGAACCTCTCTTGTGCAACATCGCATCAATACCGGGGACACAACACCGATACGCCAACCTCCTCGAAGGCCTCCATTATCTAAACAAGAGGAGATGTCTCGGTTAGTACAGGACATGTTGACAGAGGGAGTAATTGAACCTTCGTCAAGTGCTTGGTCTTCCCCTGTAGTGCTGGTAGCGAAGAAGGATGGTGGATTGCGTTTCTGCGTAGACTACCGGAGGTTAAATGACGTTAAAAAGAAAGACTGCTATCCATTACCTCGCATTGACGATACACTCGACACGTTGTCCGGAGCACAGTGGTTTTCCACATTGGACCTGAAGAGTGGATATTGGCAAGTGGGTCTTCATCAAGAAGACTAGGAAAAGACCGCTTTCTCGACCCCAAGTGGCTTATTCCAATTTAACGTCATGCCATTTGGACTCTGTAATGCACCGGCAACATTTGAGAGATTGATGGACCTGATACTCCGAGGCCTGACGTGGAAAACTTGCCTTGTTTTCTTAGACGATGTCATAGTGATCGGGAAGACCTTCAAAGATCATTTGGAAAACCTTAAGGAAGTTCTAACTAGAATTCACGGTGCACAACTGAAGCTGAGCCCGAAGAAGTGTTCTCTATTCCAGAAGGAAGTACAGTATTTGGGCCATCTGGTTTCGGCAGCAGGCGTTAGCATGGATCCTAATAAAGTAAACACCGTAAGAGACTGGCCAGTTCCGAAGAATAAACACGAAGTTCGGAGTTTCCTGGGGTTATGCTCATATTACCGACGTTTTGTGAAAGGCTTCGATACTATTGCTAAACCACTACATGGGCTAACGGAAAATAAACGAAACTTCCAATGGTCGAGAGAGTGTGAACAAGCATTTAGAACGTTGAAGATTGCATTATGTTCGCAGCCAATTCTCGCTTTTCCAGTTTCCGAAGGGAAGTACATCGTAGACACAGACGCAAGCAATACTGGTCTAGGAGCAGTTTTGTCTCAAGTGCAGAACGGTGAAGAACGAGTAATAGCGTATTACAGCAAGACGCTTTCTAAACCAGAGAGAAATTATTGTGTTACAAGAAAAGAGTTGTTGGCAATTGTCAGAGCTTTGGAGCACTTCCATAAATACCTCTATGGGAGAGAGTTTTCACTACGTACCGACCATGCTGCACTTGCATGGCTCTTGAGATTTAAAAATCCGGAAGGACAGTTGGCAAGGTGGCTCGAACGTCTGCAAGAGTACAACTTCAAGGTACAACATCGGCGGGGGCGCCTGCACGGTAATGCAGATGGCTTATCACGAAGACCGTGCCCGGAAGACTGCCGACATTGCCACAGAAAGGAAGAACAAAACTCAAGCGAACATGTTCAAGCCATCACTGTAGATTTCCTGGCTGATGGCTGGACAACACAAGACTGTCGACAAGAACAGATGACTGATGAAGACATTGGACCGATCTTGACAGCAAAAGAGGAAGGTCGCCGCCCGGATTGGCAAGATATCTGCCATGGTTCCGAAGTGGTGAAGGGCTACTGGGCACAATGGGAATCTCTCACCTTAGAAAACGGATTGCTAAAAGGGCTTGGGAAAGTGCAGATGGACGAGACGTGGTCATGCAGTTGATAGTTCCCCGAAGTAAAGTGCAGTCTGTTTTGAAGGAGATGCATGATGGAACATCTGGAGGCCATCTTGGCGTTAACAAAACCCTTGACAAAATACGGAAGCGATTCTATTGGCTTCATCTTCGGCACGACGTAGAGGAATGGGTTCGGACGTGTGAAATATGTGCTGCAAGCAAGGGCCCACAAACCAGAAGCAGGGGAAAAATGAGACAGTATAACGTTGGACAACCTTTCGAGAGAATTGCCATAGACATTGCTGGACCATTCCCAGTCACTGACGATGGAAACCGGTACATCATGGTTGTAGGAGACTACTTTACTAAGTGGGTGGAAGCCTACGCGATTCCAAATCAGGAGGTTACCACTGTGGCAAAGAAGTTAGTTCACAACTTCTGTTGCCGTTATGGAGCCCCTATGGAAATCCATACCGATCAAGGGAGGAATTTCGAATCAGGAGTGTTTAAAGAATTATGCCGTCTACTCGGAATTCGAAAGACCAGGACAACGCCTCTGCACCCTCAGTCGGACGGTATGGTTGAGAGATTCAACAGGACACTTGAGCAGCACCTTTCGAAAGTTGTTGACGAGAACCAAACAGACTGGGACCAACGTATACCACTATTCCTTATGGCGTATAGGTCATCAGTACATGACACAACCGGCATGACTCCAGCAAAATTGGTGTTTGGGCGGGAGATTCGTCTTCCTGGGGACTTGATGTTTGGATCACCTGAGACTCAGTCCCAAGATCCAAAGAACTATTCCTCGCAATTAGAAAACCAACTGCGAGAAATGAATCGCTTGGTAAGAGGACGGCTCAAGATTGCCAGTGATAAAATGAAAACTCGGTATGACATTCGCAGCAATAGTGTGGGTTTCCAAGAAGGAGATCAGGTCTGGTTGTTCAATCCAAAGCGCCGTCGTGGTCGCTCACCTAAGCTTCAGTCTAACTGGGAAGGACCCTACACTGTAAAAAAAAGGAGTAACGATGTTGTTTATCGGTTTCAACAGGAAGGACAGCGAAAGTTCAAGGTCGTCCACCTAGATCGCCTGGCTAAATACAAATTTAGAGACGCTTTGCCACTTCGGGACGAACAGTCTTAAGGAGGGGCCAGTGCTACGACAGCACAGAACAATCTACGCGTTTATCGAATGCTCCAGAAAGATCTCGACGTAAGCGTGTGGTGTACGTGCTACTAAACGCATTTTGCGAGAATTTTCTCGACTGTGCCAGCCTTCGCTCGGGCGCTCGGACTGTGTCAAGGCTGTAGCAATTACGTAGTTCGCGAGAGATAAGACGCAGTTTGGAAGCTTCTGGTGTGTGAGCGTAACTATAAATACATCGCGTCGCGGCCTTAGTTTTCAGTTCAATGCGAGATTTTTGACTGTGCGGTTCGGGAGTATTAGTGCGATATATTTACAGAGCGGTTCGAGTTATTACGGTGTACGTTCAAGTAGTTATTAGTGAAGTGTTGCGTTTTATATTCGGACGGTATAATTGTAATACAGTTGAGTTTTAATATTAGTGGACATTTTATTGCGTATGAACAATTTCATTTGATTGGTTGTAGACACTGTGTTGTTAATTACGAACTGTTTTACTATAACAATTAAAGGTGTGATTAGTGACTTAATTGGTGTCTTGTACTTATTTTGTTTCCACTGTACCTACGACGATCGAGTAGACCGTCGTAACAATATAAACGTATATATGTGCGAGCGCGCTAGCCCATGGCTACATACATACATTTTATGCAAGCGATAAGCACTGTAACAGGACTGCCGGCGCCAATCCATTTTGCGTGCTCCAACGGATGGCTAGATCGATTGAAGGCCCGACACTCGATTTCCTTTGCAAAAATTTGTGGTGAGGCAAAATGCGTAGATCTGAACGTTACAGGCGTTTGGGTGCATAACACTTGGCCAGAAATTAGACGATCATATAAAGATGAAGACATCTTTAATGGACATGAAGCCGGAATTTTTTATAAATTAACTCCAGATAAGACTTTCAAATTTACAAATGAAAAGTGCGTTGGTGGGAAGCTCTCTAAACAAAGAGTTTCAGTTTTTGTTTGTGCGAACATGACGGGAACCGAAAAAAGGAAACTTTTATTTATCGGGAAAAGTTTGCATCCTAGATGTTTTAAAAACATCAAAAAACTTCCTGTAAGTTACACTGCCAACATAAAAGCGTGGACGACTTCTAGTATTTTTGAAGATGACTTCTGTACGTGTGTATGTCACTGAACTCCTCCATGTATAAAATAATATATCGTTCGTGGCAGGTAAGCATATCTCAGTTATGTAATATTTACGTTTCCATTTTATTATTATGCCTACAGCAATAAAAAGGCAGGTAAGACACACACACACACACACAATTCACGTTATTTCTGGCCTCACTCATGTTTATTTTCTTACATTTGCACGCTTTTTTTAAATGGAAAGTGCCGAAACCCATACCAACATAACGCGTGCAAGCCGAAAAAATGGACATCAATTTGCTTCCTGTGGATCGCTGGGCAATGTAACTGCACGTGTTTACAGAGGAACGATTCATAGACAGACTTTTCGTCTTTAGGGAATGAACCCTCTGCAAGATGCTGAGGGTCCATGAGTGACTTCGGAGCGCTCCTTCTTTTTCGCGTGTTTGTTCTGTGAAACATACACTGTAGATTCGCAGCTTTACTCTAAGCAACGCTCAATAGGAAATGTTGAAAATTTTTGTCCACAGTGTACCCTCATTCACACTAAACCTGCTCTGATGTTTTAATTACGGACATCATAATATTAAAACTTTGGAAACTTGAGCCCTACTTAATGGAGATCAATCATTAACTTATACAAGCCATTAATTTTATGCATATATTTTATATATATGTGTACAACGTTATCGGCAACAAAGAAGTAGTTTTTGTTAAAATTCCTTCCCGGGATATTTGGCCGTAGTCCAATGTTTTCTACAAAACCAGACGTTTCGGCAATGCCATTGACTTCCATCATCAGTGAAAATCGAGTGCGATAACGTGAGGTGGTATAAGTTAGTGACCACAGTACTGTGGTTAAGGCTGAAGCAGTAAGTAGAAAGAAGTAGTTTCTATGGTAATATTACATTTCGAAAATGATTTTAAATATAAATCTTAGAATATGGAAGTCATGTATGGTTCTCCATACCGATATTTTTTTTGGCAAACGATAACTGCCGCAAATTCAAACAGAATCAAATAATTTTTTGCATACAGCCCTCATTTTTTGAGTACTCACAACCTGTTGTTTTTGGTGAAGATCGGTTGAGGGAAAGGGGTAGTTTACCAGCAACTGTTTTTTTTTATCAAGAGAAATTGTTTCTTTTTTGGCAAACGATAACAGCCGCAAATTCAAACAGAATTAAATAATGTTCCGTATACAGCCATGAATTGTAGAGTTCTCAAGACCTATTGTTTTTGGTGAAGATCGGTTAAGGGAAAGGGGTAGTTTTCCTGTAACATTTTATGTTTTAACAAGGGTATTTCCTATGGCAAACGATAACAGCCGCAAATTCAAACAGAATCAAAAGATTATTTGCAAACAGCCCTAAATTGTAGAGTTCTCAAGACCTATTGTTTTTGGTGAAGATCGGTTGAGGGAAAGGGGTAGTTTACCAGCAACATTTTTTTAACAAGGGTATTTTCTATGGCAAACGATAACAGCCGCAAATTCAAACAGAATCAAATAATGTTTTGCATACGTCCCTCAATTGTTGATGTCTCAAGGACTTTCGATTTTGGTGAAGATCGGGTAAGGGGAAGGGGTAGTTTACCTGCAACCTTTTACGTTTTAACAAGAGTAAAGTACTTACAAATTTATTTAAACTTTTTGAAACAATGGTAATTGTTAAAAATAAAATAATTTTGTTGCCAGGCAATAAAATTATAATTTTTACATTTTAATGTAATATAATATTTTTCATTTAATACAGCAATAAAAAGGCAGGTAAGACACACACACACACACACACACACACACACACACACACACACACACACACACAATTCACGTTATTTCTGGCCTCACTCATGTTTATTTTCTTACATTTGCACGCTTTTTAAATGGAAAGTGCCGAAACCCACACCAACATAACGCGTGCAAGCCGAAAAAATGGACATCAATTTGCATACTGGCGAAGCTAGTAGTTAATGAATGGGTAGGCAAAAATCTTAACTTAAATTTTTTTTAAGGAATCACTAAAAGGACGGTGGTTCAAATCGGACGCTGAGGTAGAGTTTGCTGTAACCGAATGGTTCCACAAACAGCCGTAAGAATTTTACTAGCAGGGAATCTACAGGTTAGCGCAACAGTGGAACTCATGTCTTAATGTTATTGGAGACTTCTTTTAAAATCGTTGAATAAAAAATGCTTTACGGCTCTATACGTGTTTCTATTGAACAATCCTTGTATTAGTCATACACAATAATACAACTGATTGAACTTCAAATTTTTAAACTTGATTAGTTTCTATATATATGTTTAATGTTACAAATAATTCAAATAACAATCTTGATCATCTGTTAGTTCAGCGGAATAACAGTGACACTTTTAATAACCGCATAAAATAAACACTTAGAAACAACACAGGCGCTTTAACTTAACTGTTTGGACCACAGAAGTGAGGCATGCCTCAACGCTCTATGTGTACAGCGCGGGACAATCCCCCCTCCCTACACTTCCCTATCAGACTACTACATTGCTTACATACGATGTATACAAAAAAAGCTGAGGCAAGTTCAGGTTGCCTCATTCGCTTTAAACGAACTATGCCGAATCTCACCTGTCACCATCTAGCGTCGCTCAATAAAGCACGTTTCGGTTTAATAAATTTGACAGTCGCAGTAACAATGTATAATCTTTACGTTATGTAGTTCATACGTATTTATAATTTTTATTCTACAGAATTTTTTAGGGTAGGCATTGCCTCAATTGCCTCCATGTAACTTCGCCACTGATATATATGTGTACAACGTTATCGCCAACAAAGAAGTAGTTTTTGTTAAAATTCCTTCCCGGGATATTTGGCCGTAGTCCAATGTTTTCTACAAAACCAGACATTTCGGCAATGCCATCGACTTCCATCATCAGTGAAAATCGAGTGCGATAACGTGAGGTGGTATACGTTAGTGACCACAGTACTGTGGTTAAGGCTGAAGCAGTAAGTAGAAAGAAGTAGTTTCTATGGTAATATTTCATTTCGAAAATGATTTTAAATATAAATCTTAGAATATGGAAGTCATGTATGGTTCTCCATACCGATATTTATACATTATTGTACTAAAATATCACAAAAGTGTATTATCATCCGCAACGAATGTGCATTCAAACTTTCAGCGCACTAGCTTATTAGGGCATGGGTTCACTATTGATTTAAACATATTTTACAGTAGTGGATGAAAGTGAACCCAATTAAAGGCCTGTATATTGTAAGCAAAGCCTGCACCACTCACGCACGCAATCGCACGCGCACACAATTACAAATAAGGAAACATTAGCCTACACTTTTACCACGCTGTGTCAAACGCTTTCGCCACATGAAAAACTAGTGTGTTTGTGACATGAATGTCGAATATCGTATTGAGCGCTATGCATCAAGTGTAAGTGTCAAAAGGAATTTTGATTTTTTGTACCCCTTCAAAAAACTCTTTAACGGGGTTCTTTTATACGTGTACAGTATACTGTAAACCTATTTGGCACCGTTCTGACCTACCTTACACCACGAATGGCTGAAGGACTAAATACAACTATAAAAAACCAGAGGAAAGAAGGAAAAAAATAAAGCGCATAACAATATGGAATGTGGCTGTCTTGTGTTTTCTAGTCTTACATTTTTTTCACATTTGTCTTCTTCGGTGGAAACACCAGCCATTATCATTCATCATGTTATTGTTTTCTTTATCCCCTCCAAGTATGCACCTGAATAAAGCAAGATGACGAAGATAGTTCTGTTTCGTGGTCAGATCTTGCCCTACTGGTAACAATTCACTTGAAACCAACGTTTGGTACAACAATGACTGCCAGTGATTAGCAGAACAACTCACACACCGAAATGATCATCCAATGTCGTCACTAAAATTAGCAAACCTACAGCAAAGTATCTATATGTACGAAGAGATGTATTTATTCGATATGTAGAAGAATGTGACATAGTAGATCAAAGATAAAACAATTATTATTTTCTATTGCAATAATATTTACTTGACGGTATATCCACTGATCACTTGAAAACTATTTCTACTAGTAATTTTATACAAACCACTATGTTGTCTTTGGTATTGACGAGCTCTTTCGGCAGTCCAGCCATCTTCTGGTCATTTACCAACAGAGAAGGATGAAACCGTTCACGTAAACATCTTACTTAGCTCCACCCATGGTGGGTTGTCTTACATTACTAATTTTTTAACCGTTACAATTTACGTTAACCCATTTTCTACTCTTTTTCTTGTTGCCTAATAAGCTGTTAATATTTCTTCATTTTAAAATGTGGTTTTTATATTCATTAGTCGTTTTTCATCTTTATTTCTTATTTTGAATATTTTCACTTCTTCCTTTAATTTCTTTTCTCTTTCTTTACTCATCACTTTTATTATCTTATAATTTACAACTGGGTCTATGAATTTATGTTCTTCTTCTATAAAATGCCTAGCGTATAATGAATTCGTCGTTAACTCTCCTTCACCCCTCCTATGTTCTTTAAATCTCTGGCAACATTTACGATCCGTTTCGCCCAGATACACTTTTCACATTCCCCATAACTAAGCATATATACTCCACTTTTCTTCAATATGTCTTCTTCTTCAAAATTCGTAGTTTTTATTATATCAAACACGGTTTTCGATTTTTTAACCGCTACCTCTATACTATATTTTCCAAAACATTTTTGTATCTTTCTTGTGTTATAACCTATATAAGATATGGATCCCTTATACTCCTTCTTTTCTTTACTATTCTCATTTTTTGTGTTTTCTCTTCGTTTTATATTATTAAATATTTTATCTACTACATTCGTCTTATACTTGTTGTTTTTTACAATTATTTTTATTCTTTCTATTTCTTTATTTCTGTTTCCCTCATCTTCTATACAACTGTTTATTCTATGAGAGAAATTATTTATGGCTGCCATTTTATACTGTATTGGATGGTATGAATCATTTGGTATTATAACATCCGTATATGTGCTTTTCCTTGTAAATGTCAAATTTTAGTTTATTTTCTTTTGTTATTCTTATGTTTAAATCTAGGAAATTTATTTCCTTGTTTCCTACCTCCATTTTAACTTTTATATTCTCTTCTAATTTGTTAACCTCTTCAAAAAATACTTTTAATTCTTCATCATCGCCCTCCCATATTAACAAGTTATCGTCTACATACCTCATCTATTTCTTAATTTTGTCTTTATTTTTCACTGTTGACATTATTTTATTTTCAAAGTAGTTCATGTAAATTTCTGCCATTATCGGTGACATTGATGATGCCATTGGAAGTCTCTTCTTCTGAATATAAAACGTATAAATAAACCTAAAGTAATTTTGCTCCAAACACTCTTGTATTACTTTCATTAATTCTTCTTTCTTTTCGTATCCTTTCAATTTGTTCTTTTCAATTAGTTTTAACGTTTTTTCAACCGGGATGTGTGCAAACGTATCTACTACATCAACCGATATTAACCTTGAACTTTCTTTTACTTGTACTTCTTCTTTCAGTGTTTCTACAACTTTTTGTTATTTTCTTATAACTTTCTTTATTTATAACGTTTAATGTTTGACTGTTAAGTGTTTACGCCCCACGTTTTGGGACGTCAATTTAACAACGTTAATTACCGCTCTTTTTAATTAATTAAGCCCCACCTTGTTGTGGTGCCAATTTAACATTAATTGTTTTTTATTATCACTATACTAATACAACATTATCTTTACTAGGTGTTAAGTAGTCACTTGTTGTGTGTAAAATATGATGTTAAGACAATGTTAGTCAATAAATTATAGGATTTATATCCAGCAACGGTAATTAATGTTAACATGAATTCTACTGAAGCTCCAAATAATTTTATTTGTTTACATATGCTTGATGATTATGCATACCATAGTATCTGTCGAATAATGATATTTGTTCCCTATCTCAGGTACGTATTAAATAAATAAACGAATACACAAATTTCAATATACTTCAGGCATTTATTATTTTCAAACTAGTTCTTATTTAACATATTATGCTCATTCGAAACATTAAATATCGTCTACTTCCATAGCAATTCATCTTACGAGCTCTATCTCAAGGTTTTAATTTGAGTTTCAACGTTAATAATCATTAACTTTACTAATTGCACTAAACTTATTTAAAATTGGATTCATGTTTTACGATATAAGAATTATCTTTACTAAGACACACATGAGTGTTTTAGTTTGCCAAAGCTTTACGTGAGTTCTTTTAATAGGACAGACAGATGTTTGTTAACTATTAATTAATACATACAATTTTACTTTTGGTAAGTTATTCCATTCTACGGCGTCTGATCTGCGTAGAGTTTATCGCTCACTCCTTCGATTGATGATGTCATTGAGGTACGTATCTCATCTCGTGGTTTATCCTTGTACACACACTTCACTTAGAATACCACACCCCGGCATCTTCCGATATTGCAATAGAATACTGACAGGTAACTAGTTATAGTGTTCGATTTTTGAAATTTAATTTACTGTTTTCACAAGACTCTTATGGACACATGTTGCGATCTTATTCATTTTATAAGTTATGTACTACTATATTTTAGTTCGCACTTGTTTGTTAATCTCGATCGTATTGCATACGTTGTTGTCAACTTTGTTTTATGAAATAACGTATAAGTGACACTGCTTCACAATTATTTATACATCTCGGATCTTAGTATGTTTTCAGTTAATTCGCGGACTTTCACTATCAACGGATTCTGAACTTCCGTCACGACTCCTAACTGTTAAGTTATGCTTTTAAGAAAATTATATCATACTTCGTCAACACTTCTGATCGTCACTCCGAAATTATACTATTAGACTTCTGACTCTCTCGAAAATCTATCTTAGACTCCCCTTGTTTGCGTTCTCGTCTTATTTTATGTACTCAATCCATCGAATTCCCGCTCTAAATTTTCTTCGCCCATCGGTTCCTTCCCATTGGTTATCGTTTGTCTCTTCCACGGGAATACCCTCCATTTTCCCTCACTTGATAATCTGCCAAATTCCCACTCGTTTTTCGTTCTAGCTTTCTTAGAAACTTGCTATCAAAAACCCGCCTCCGTTGGGCTCTGGCTTCTGATAGGATATTTCATTTCCTACCTCATCGCCTTCCTTTTTGGATACACCCTTCGTCCCTGGCGGTATGTCAGATTTCACGCATGTCAATCGTCCTGACATTTGTTCTTCTGTTCCTTTCAGACAAATTTCTCTAATTGCCACAGCTGCATCTGCTTAACACGTACACTTAACGTCGCTATAAATTTCCCAGTCTTCACTTGTCAAGCCCCTGCTGACTTCTGCTACACCCAAGCGTGACCAATTTCTGCATTGTCTTATTCTGTCCATCTGCGCTCTTGTTAGTTCACACGCGCTTGGTGAGGTCGTTTCTAAGTAACGTCGCCTCTGCTACTGTTTCTGTGTATCTTAGCTAGAAACCTCTCACTTTACTTTGCTCCCCGTCTGTTGTTAACCCATTGTACCCGTATCCCACCAGATATATCTTTTGTTTGAAATACATCTGGTCGATCCTTTCTTTTCATTGAGAACAGTGTCTAGTTGCATCGTTGATGAGTTCATATATGTGGTGTGTCCTGTTCTTGTCACCTGCGATGATAACTTTCTCAGTAATACTCCCGTGACTCTGATGTCTTTGTTTTCTTAGTTTTACGGCTCGACACCCCTTAATTTCTTTAAGTGACCATCTGCTATCTCGGATTTATGCCCTGTCCAGGACCAATCTCTGCCGTTTCTAAAGGATTTTACGCTCCTATTATCCTAACTGCATCTGGTAATGTCCTTTCATTCGTCATTGTCAAATCAACAGCTGCCCCATGTGTCATTTTTCTTTTATACAAAAATTGTTTTTCAGTTTTGGCGTTACATTCTATACTATGTTTTTTCTCGAAGTCATAATATACTTTTAGTATCTTACCACATTCTTTTGATAACTTATATGCTGGTGCTCCAATAAACGATATTATTGGCCTAACTGGGTAGTTTTCTTTGTGCAATTTTATCTGACATTTAAATTTAGGCGCTTCCGGATTTGATTCTGTTAGTTTTATTTTATTCTTAAACGTAGTGGAATTTTTTATTAATTTCCTCACTCTACTTTGAAATGTATTAGTATAATCATATTTAATCACTTCATAATTATTACTTTTTATAAATTCATTCCCTTTCTTTATATACTCTTCTTTATCTATTAGCACTAGGCCTACTCCTACAATATGAAATTCTCCTATTTATGAAAACTATTTCTACAATAATCACACATTTTGTTTTTTCGAAAGACTGCATTCTTCATTTGTTATGGAGGGGCTATTCTGCACACGACGAAAATCTAAATAACATTCATAACTGCTAACACAGCACTGTAACACGCCAGCTGTAACATACAAAATCGCAAAACACTTTGTCTTCATTATATTGAGAAACTAGTAATAAGGGAGTGAGGTCATGATGGAAAAGACATGCGGCAAGATTCAGAGTGCTGAAATGTAGTTTTCTCAATACACTTTAAACTCTACATTGCAAAATACAAGAAAGAATTAGTACATAAGAGCAGAACTAAAAGTAGAAGATATAAATACAATCATATCAACTTATAGAAGAAAATGGTGTGATCATTTGTAAAGGATGACGGAGAATCGATTGCCAAAAGCGGCGCAGAAATGTAACCCACTGGTAGAAGAGACGTGCCATCCTCGCTGTACGCAGCCCGAATTTCGTACACTCCAGACGCGTACAGTAGGAATCCTAGATAGTATCAGCTTGAATTAACAGTAGAGTGGTATTCCAGGTTGCGAGTAATCCAAGAACAATATCTATTTTCGATTCGTTCTAACATACTTAATATTAACATACTGTCTTAAGTATAGTAAATAAAAATCACTAAAATGATTCCGAGGTTTGTGAAAGTAATATAATTGTATACATAAAGAAACAGTAGAAGATCTCTCCATTGGTTTTATGTTTGCGGATTTCTGCCTTGCAACAGCTTAAAAACGTTTGTTTTCAACCAATATACTCTCATACATTAACTCAGCCACGTACCAGATGCCGAGTTGTTCGTTTTTCGCGACTGGACAATGGCTATTTGAGTGGCAGTAACTATGTCCAAAATGCTTTGTAAAACTGTTTTGGCATTTTGATGTGTACACAAACAGAACTGTATCCAATCACGATAAAACCGTGGTCACTTAACAGTTAGGGTAATCCTCCCATTCGGTAATTACCGCAAGATCTTCCCCTTTCATGAACTGTTTATAGTCTAAATTAGAAAGATATAAATCTTTTCTAAGTCACTTGGCCTCCAATTAAAATTATACCTGTTCATCTTTACAGCAAAAAATTAATATTAAAAAACCTAACCACGTCTACATAAACCTAATATTTATAAACAATACACGTTATGAATATACACATTCAATAACTATTGAGGCGGCCGGTACACGTGAATATTTGTCCAGATTTGTTGGAATAATACGTAATCGTCGTCGTCGTCCTTTACGGTTTAGACTTGTAGCCTGTCCCAGTCCTCAATGGAAGTCATCCAACCATCGCGTACAATTCTCTTCCCCCTTGTATGATAGTCAAGGGCTCTTCTTGTAAATATAATTGGATCCATTTTCTCTACGTATAACCGCCACTCCGTTTCGTACTGGGAGATTTTCTCATTTAAGCTTTCATATATGCCTATCTCCATTCTAATATGATCTCTCATAGTACACCCCTCAAGAACCTCATTTCCGCTCTTTGTATTCTACATATATCTTTGGCCTTTCTATTCCAAGTCTCACTACTATACAGTAGTTGAGGTATGGCCATTACATTATAATATTTCAATTGCGTCTCTTTCCTTGTTTTGTTATCTCAATGTTTAATAATATAGCCACAAAGCGACTGGAAAAGGCTAATTTTTATTTCAACCTCCTTATCATCTTGTGTATGTGTGCTACACCCTAGGTACTTGAAATCTGGCACCTGTTCTATTGCCGAGTCCTGTATGACAATCTTTGTTCTAATACGGTTTTCCATAGAAAGCCATAACTTTTGTCTTGGATAAGAAAAAGGGTTTGATTGTAATCTGCCGAAATGTTAGTAAGATAAAACAACGACCTTTGGAAGTTATTTTCATTCTCTTGGATAACCACAAAATCGTCTGCATACATTAATATATTTAATATCTTCAAATAAATAACTGCAAGTATTTGCAGTGTACTTATTTGAAGATGTTACATGGGTGACCTGCGGAAAACTCAAAGTGTTACTTACAAACAAGTAGTTAAAATATTTAAATAAAATCCTTTTCCCAAGTATAATCCTTTGTTGCTTCCAATTCCATTTCATTATGGCATCATCTATATAGAGATTAAATAAAACAAGAGAAAGACTGCATCCCTGCCGAACATATTGGGTTATTCCAATGGGCTCTGACATTCTGCTAGCTTTTATCCGTATTTGCGTTTCATTATATAGGGAATAGGGTATCCTCTTCTCTGCATTGTCCTCCATAATGTTGCTGTATCCATCATGGCGAATGCTTTTTCAAGGTCCGCAAACGCAAGACGTGTCTCTGCATTAAAATCAATTATTTTTCCACTATTTGTTTTAACAAAAATATATTATCAATTCTGGACGTTCCCCTCCGAGACCATGTTGTTCTTCTAAGATCAGACTATCAGCAATTCTCGATAACCTGTCATTTATTCATAAGTACGAACGCAGCTGCTTTCGGTTAGTTCCGTATTCACGCCTGTTGTAACGTTTAACGGCTACCCATAACGACTCAGTCGACTGCATATATGCTCTACTTACAGGATCTACACAATTCTGACTGTGATTGACTGTCATAAGGCAAAAATTCAGAGCCTGTAAATTGGGTTTTCCATTGCAAGCTCTTTATAAATAAAAATGTTGGATGTACGAGGCCTGATGCAGGCTTTAATAATCTCAAGCAGAGTTTCAGCGGTTCTGTCTGGCACAGCAAAAGAACCCTTTGCTACGCAATTTCCGTGCGCCATTTCCGTGCGTTTTTGTTACGCCACCATGTGTTACATTTTTCGAACGCCATTTGATGACCGCAGTTGCACAACCTGTCGCGATAATCACACTTAAGTTATGTTCCAGACAAAAGAATTTTTAAAAAAATGTCGGCTAACGCTGTTAGTCAAGGTTTATGTATATTTGTTACTTTTTGTTGTGGCATGTTTTAAGTCGTTTCACATTGGTAACAGTTTTCAAAATTTTAAGTCTGAAGACCAGAGTGAGTACGTTTTTTACCTCTAACGATGATACGAATGTGGATTACGAGTATACATTCTACTAAATAATATGAAAATTAATTTCTACCGTTAAATGGAAAATTCTCATTTCATTGGCAGTGAAGTAAATGGATATTACAAAATAGAACAGAACTTCATCTGTGAAACGAAACGTTACTGATAGCTTTAAACAGGTCACGCAAGTAGTAATAAAAGGTTGGTTCTGGGACAGCCACGCCCCCCTCGTTTGTTTATGTTTACATTTTTTTCACTCCCTCCACCCCCGTCTTCACCTACATACCGCCCGCGCGGTCACTCAACTCCGCTCGTTTGTTTACGTTTTTTCGGTTTGTTTACATTTTTTCTCTCTCGCCACGCCCCCCACTCCTCTGTTTATGTTTACATTTTTCCTTCCTCCCCACCCCCGCCCTACCCCGCACCCACCGCGCGGTCATCGACCTCTTCGTGTTTATGTTTACGTTTTTTTCTCCACCGCGTGTCCCAGCTTTGCGTTGTTTACGTTTTCTCCTCTGTTTATGTTTACATTTTTTCCTTCCTCCCCACCCCCGCCCTACCCCGCACCCACCGTACGGTCATCGACCTCTTCGTGTTTATGTTTACGTTTTTCGTGTCCCAGCTTTGCGTTGTTTACGTTCTCTCCTCTGTTTATGCTTACGTTTTTTTCTCTCTCGCCGACGCGGCTATCACCACGTGCTCGTTGTTTTCTTTGGCCGCCGCGTCGACGACACGCTGACCCAGTAACAAACGTAAACAACGCAAAGCTGGGACACGAAAAACGTAAACGTAAACATTCGGAGTTCGGCGACCGCCGCCGGAGCGCGTCTGTTTGTAAACAAATGTTTAGGAGAAGGGATAATGGCGTGATATATTTTTTTTATTAATAACGTTATTTGGTATTTGTCATTGTACAGTACAATCGGAAACTATGACGCCGCTTAAATCTGTAATATTTTTTTTAACATTATGGGCAAAATGCGATCAAATATTACTAGCAAATTCTTCGGCCGATAATACAACACAGATTGAAATGGATAAAGTTAAGCGATATTTATATGACTATGGTTATCTTAAAACATATGATGAATTTTCGTTGCAAGCGGTAAATGAATCAGATATTGCTAACGCGTTACTTATATTTCAAGAATACTATAAATTGCCTACTGATGGCGAATTAAATAATGAAACTATAAACTTAATGTCGAAAACTAGGTGCGGTAACAGTGATATTATCGATTATCGAGTATCTAGTTTCAAATGGAACAAGCCCGAAGTAACATGGCATTATTATTTAGCGAATCAAGAGGTGTTAGAATTGACTAAACAATCTTTTGCAGTATGGGAGGAAAAGTCTGGTATACGTTTCAAACATGATAGAGTGAATACAGATATTTTAATTTCTAATAAACGATTGAAACATATGATGCAAAAAGAATCATGGCAATGTACGAGAATGTTTGACGACAAAGGCGGAACATTAGCGCACGCATATTTTCCTGATTATAATAATTCAAGACGAGAAATTCATATTGATGAAGATGAAAATTGGTCATATTTGACTGGTAAAGTCGTTCCTCTTGGCCAATCAAGTTTGTATGCAACTTTAATACACGAAATCGGTCATGCTATAGGTTTATCACATTCAGATGTATCAGATTCTGTAATGTATGCTTATTACAACGGTAAAATCGAGTTAGATGATGATGATATTTTAGCTATTCAAAATTTGTATGGTAAGACACAAAACACTTTTATGACGTCTTTCATGCTGATGTCACCATCTTCTTCAATACCAGAGACGGAAGACGAGCGTCCTATAGATACAAATAAAATTGATCTTTGTAATTTTAAAAATATTAATTTATTTTTAATTGCCGATAAACGATTATATATATTACATGAAAAATGGCTGTGGATATTAAATCCGACAGAGATGATGTACACCAAACCGCTTATAATAAAGCATTGGTTAACGTTTCTTCCAAGAAATTTCACAAAAATTTTAGCTGTATATCAACGACCATCTGGCGAGATAGTTATGTTTATAGATTCTTTGGTATTCATGTTTGATTTAATGAGGCTTAAATTAAGTCATGGTTATCCGAAGCATATCCAGTCTTTATTTAACATACAACCGAATAATTTGCATGCGGTATTTAACAGTTATACAGGTAAAACTTATATATTTCATGATGATAATTATTATAGAGAAGTCAATGAGTGTATGTTCACTACTAAATCATGGGGTTATATATCCGATACATTTCCTGGAATACCGCCTAAAATCGATTCATCATTTAGATTTTCTGATGGCAATTTATACTTTTTTAAGAATAACACTGTGTATGTCTTTAATGAATTTACGGGCGGATTAGTTAGAACAGAACAAAATAATCTATCGATATTCGGATTGAAATGTGCAAATGATGATGTACTATACAAATTGAAAGAATTAATATTACAATTGATAATTCAAAAGAAAGACCAATCGATTTCACACAATAATTGATAGTAATATCGATGAAGAAGAATAAAAGTTCAGTTTGTAAATAAAATTTATAAAAATAGAGTTGATATGTATTATTGTCGACGCTTGTTTACGTTACAGTCGATGGACAACCTATAACCTTCAAATTGATATGACTCGAATTTTTGTATTGAGAAATATTTCATTGTTGTAAAGAGTGTAATAAATTGTATTGTTAACAAAACACTGGTTTTATTTTAATTATTCCTACGAAATAATAATAACAAATCAAAGCAGATCACAATATTTATTATCATACCATTAAATACATATATAATGATCGGATTATATCAACAAATACATACAAAATGATTATTTGAATAGTTACAAATTTTGTGATAACAAAATAATTGAGATTATATTAATAAGTACATACAAAATGATTATTTGAATAGTTACAAATTTTGTGATAACAAAATAATTGAGATTATATTAACAAGTACATACAAACTAACTATTTGAACAGTTACAAATTTTATGACAACAAAATAATTGAGATTATATTAACAAGTACATACAAAATAACTATGTACATACAAAATGACTAACAAATTTTGTGATAACAAAATAATTGAGATTACATTAACTATAAAGTACATACAAAATAACTATTTGAACTATGATAACAAAATAATTAAGATTATATTAACATATTATTTTTTATTTTTTTTTATTTTTATTTTTTTTTTGTCAGCAGTTGGAAGTCAGTCCTCCCCAACCTATAACAAACAAAAATAATAATTTGTTAATTAAACGCACCAAGAATCCTTTGAAAAAAAAGTCATATTTTTTTAAAAATTGAACAAAAGATAAACTAAACTTTTAAGAACTAAAAATTGAATCCTATTAACTAAAGATAAAAAAAGTAATAGAGAAACGTACAGAATACATTATATATTTTAATAATTACATATTTAAAAAAAATGATATAGGAAAGACTTATAAGACAAAATTTTTGGAATAGAGAAATGTAAAAACGACATATGAAGAACCTACTTATTTTACAGGTAACGAATTAAATTATATTGTGAAACTAATATAATCACCTATTTTTTTAAAATAGTAAAAATTATTTAAAAAAAAAATACCTTAAAGATGATAATGATCACATCCAAGTTGTGTTATCACAAACTGGCATTGCGGCATTCTTTTCTTATGTAATGCTATAGGGCAATCCTCCGCCGTCCATTCCATAAATCTGATTCTACATGTCAGACATCGAACGGTGTCGCCATCGCCTTCATAAACAAATCCAGCGGCTGCCAGATTGTGAGGATTTTGATTTCTATTAGGATAAAATCTATGATAATGTTTTTTTCGTCCAGCTTTTTCAATTTTATAAAACGTCTTTAAGCGTTTCAAAAATTCTGTGTGATTATACATTACAACAGTTGGTATGCTTCTGGATGCTGAGCCACAATTTTTAATCGGTTTATATAGACAGAAAACGCATTATCGTCAGTACGTGTTATAAGTAGAAGGTCAAAAGATTAATTTATTATTGGTTTCATTGCAATTAACACAATCACGTTTCCAGTATGCGTTTCAATGAACATTTTTTTGTGTAGGAAATTATTTGAATATTGTCGATATCGTTTTTTTTGTTCAGGTATTAAAAATATATACATAAAATGTCATGGTAAATTAAAATATGTTAAAATAATTGAGATATAGTATTCCAAAGTTGAGTAACACGTTGATCGCATTTTAAATGATTATTACAACAAGTATTTTGATACACATCAAACTTTGTACAATTTTTAACACACTCCACATTATTATCATATTCTTCTACTTTTTCACGAAGAAATTTAAATATTTTAGAATAACAGATATTAAAATTTTTAAGTCCCATAGTCTGAGTATCGTAAATATTAAAAACGATGTTTTTACGTTGATTGTGTTTATTTTGCAACATAAAAAGACGATTCATAGTTCGACTATAAAGTATCAACTTGAATGGCTTAATGAATAATGACCGTACGGGATTGTATTTATCCCGTTATCACATAATACTCTCTTATCATCATTATTGCTTAACGCTAATTTATTAATTGATACCGATTCTACTATATGTTTTTTCGATCTTATTAATTTCATAATTCTACGTTTTTCTGTTTCCGAAAGAGTATTATGAAGACAATTTTTGAAATCGTTAAACGCGATCTCGTTATTAATTACACATTTTTTAATTCCTTTCGCTTTCTTTTGAATATTATTGTCACGCGTAGTATAGGTATATAATTTTGATCGTAAACCAATAAATTCCTTAATCGGAATACCGTTACATTCGTCTTTAAATTTGCCAATTACTTTTTTATTTATAGTAGAATAACATTTATGATCAGGAGGATAATCGCTAGTATCAAAAAACATTTTCAAATCTGGATCTAACATATCTTCATAAAAATCATTTGTCAATATTTCATAAAACAAACTGTCAGTATCAGTATATAATAACGAAATTTTGTTTCCATATTTTTTTTTCATTATATCATAATGAAATTCATACATTAAGGTTTTGCTCAATTCTAATACCGCGAAACCTACATAAATTGGTTTATTAAAATAAATAGACGTTTTGTTTGATAATACAGCACAAAGTGATTTATCATATATAATTCTGTCTTTGAAAGTCGGCTTAGAAATAAGTTTTAATAATTTTTTATTTTCACTTACAAGATCTAATTTCATTCTTTTTCTTACATTTTCCATACACTTACCAAAGACAGAATTATTTAACAATTTAAAAAAATCTTTTTCAAATTCGTTTGTTGCAATTCGTCGTTTTTCCGTATTTAAATCGATATACGGTTTTAACCATGGTTTTTGATAAAATTTTAACGTTCTGTGAATTTTAGTTACTTTCAACCCGTGATTGACAGCTTGTTTTAAATTGATATAATGGCAAATATAATGTTCTTTTGGTTCTAATGTAGTTAGTAATTTTGTTTGTTTTGTGTGATTTATACTTTTATTAATTGGAAGAAATGGTAGATCCATATGGTTATCGTGTAAACTTTCAGGGTATTCTATATCGACTTCTAATATATACCCTGTTTTAGAATTATTAGGGGTATTTAATATATCTGTAATAGTAATTTTATCAGTCCATACAAAGTTAGAATACGGAATATATTCACTCATCGCCCACCCGTATAGATTATTCGCGTCTAAATATGCTAAAAATGTTTTAGGATAATTTGGATTATATGTTTCTTTTATATATTCGTTATTGGCTTTTGAATGTTTTTTAATACATGACGATATTCCTCCTTTTACAGCGGCCTCAAAAAACATATACATTTCGTATTCGTTAAGCAACTCAAGTTCAATACCAGTACAAAATAGCATCGCATCAAAAGCAAACCCTGGAACGGTTAAATAGTGCGCGCAATCTAAATTATGTGAAGATAAACAAAGCAAACGAAAACTTTCAAAAACGTCGCATAAAAGCAATACGTCAATTTTCAAATATAAATCACTGTAGTCGCCCAACGATTTAATTTTAAAATGATTCCAAACTTGAACAGCGTGATTATAATCTTCATCGCTTATATGTTTCGCATTTAATTTACTATAAAATTCGACTTTAGGAGGTAGTTCTTGTACTTCCAATTTTTCCCACGAATCGGTATATTCATAAGGATATACACCTTTTCGAGAGACTAAATCCATATCATTATTTGAAAAAAATTTGCTAGTATTAAAAAAATTGATTTTTTGGTAGATTATTACTTAGTTCCGCTAAGGATCTATTTAGAAAACGAAAAGTATCAACAAATTTAATAGTTATTCCGTTACACGTTTTTTTTGAAAATGATATATATTTTTCAGTCGAATTTGGAATAACAATTATTTGCCTAATATCATACCCTAATTGGCGGACGATAAAATGAGAATCATAATTTGAACTAGCGTGAATAAAAACGGGAACAAATTTTTGATTTTGTCTCCTCAGATTACAATTATTACATAATGCGGAACGGTAACGACCGGTAATATGACAATGATCTATAACGGGTCTGTAAAATAACGTGAATTCGCGTTTACACATTTCGCAATGTGTAGTAGATTTATATTTGATTTTATCTTGTTTTGTCATTTTTAACGGTATAATATTATTAAGAAGCAAACCTAATAAATTTATGTTTTCAACGAGATATGATACGAATTTTTCCGCAGCATTTTTACCTCTATATAAGAACGGTTCTGATGGCAAATGTTTTTTAATATTAGCGGGAATTGAATTTTCTACAACGAAATAAACGCAAAAACTCATAGGTTCGTGTAGTTCATTCGCGACTGTAAAAGAATATTTCCGATCAGGGTAACAAGTACTTATCGGTTTTAATATACATTCAAAATCCGCGTAAACTACTATTGGAAGTTTATATTGGTATTGGAAATTTTGAAATTTTAAATTATCAGTCGGCATTATCACTCGTGTAGGTGTATTTTTTTGACAGTTTCGTTTATGTATTTTTAACTTTTTAGATTTAACAGTGAAGTAGGTTAGACATCGTTTACAAAATTCTATATCATTAAAACTTTTAGTTACTTGCGATCTAATTAATTTGGTGAAATTTTTAATATAACAATAATGGGTCGTATTATTTTTATTTAATAATAAAAGATCGAAATGGTTTGATTTTTCATTATCACATACTTTTAACGGGTAAATTGTGATATCGTTTTCAACACCATACACGTTAATCGAAACGTTATTATTTTTTTCAAAAATTTTTATTTGTGTTAACGGAGTAGGAAAATCGATATTATTAAAAGTAAATTTATTTTCTAAATCCTTATAACGAAAATTTATGCGTTCCGGGTGTGAACCGTTTACGAATTTACAAAGAATCGCCCATTTAAAACAATAATTATCTGTATTTTTAGGATTAATTATGCTTTTTTTAGCAGTCAGTTTTGGTGAAAGCGGAATATACGAGCTACCTCTTAAAGGCTTAAAACGATTAATTCGAATTAATATCCCGTCAATTGAATGTAACGACCATCCAGAGCCTTTTTTACATATATGTCTTCTTCATTACAAATACTGTTTATCATACTGTCTATTTCAGATGGTATAGACGAACTATGAAGTAAAATAATATTTTTGGTTTTAAATGTTCTGTCCTGATATTCATTAATATTATTTTTAACGTATGTACATTCAACTAAAATATTGAATTTTATAGCGTTATATATTACAATCATATTACTTAAAATGTTTAATATTTCTAATTTTAAATAAATTAATAATAGACATATGTCTTTAATTACGTTATTATTATTTTTATAAAAATACGTTCTTAAATTACCCTTAAACGCATTTTCTATTTCTATAAATTTATTTTCTAAAATTATATGTTTTAATCTATTATTTTTTAAATGTAAATTATTATTATTAGATGATGATGATGATGATGATGATGATGATGATGATGATGATGATGATGGTGATGATGTGGAAGAATAACTTGGATGTTGTATATAAGATGGCCCAGGCTGAGGATCTTGTCTGGATGAAGATCCCGGTTCAGGTGTGCGAGTATTTGCGTCATTATCGGTTCTCACAGACAATCTCTTTTTGAATGGGAGTTGTTTGTCCATTATAATCTAAAAAAAGTAAAATCATTCATTTTTTAAAAAGTAAATATTTACTATTGAATTAGTCTAACAGTAAAATAAATAATTCCAATACCTATAGGTTGCTGTTGTTCAATAAAGCTGAGTAATAGTTTTGAAGGTACACAAAATTCGTTGATTTTGTTATGAAGCGATTGTATCTCTCTATCTGTCCTGTAACGAATTTGATGAATTTGTCTTCATACTGATGTAGAGAAATAAAATCATAGTATTTAAATGTTTTGCGTCTATAACAGTAAAATACAAATTGAGAAAAAAAAAATATTTACGTCATTTCAGTTAATTGGCGCCGTACATAAATGGAAAAACCAATTTGCGATAATTCCGGGTTGTTTAATCGACAGTACTCTTAATTATATTATTTTTTGTTTTGTTTTTTATATTACAATCTGTAAATAACAAGTTTCACGTGTATATCACACGATTATTAATTACAGTTATTAAAATAATTGGTTCGATAACGAAATCCGGGTCCAGAGTTTTAATTATTATTCTCTCTACTGTATTCTTACATATTATTTTTTTGTTGTTTTGACATTACAACCTATAAATAACAAGTTTCACGTGTATGCCACATGATTATTAATTGCAGTTGTTTGTACAATTACGTAAATGGAATTAGCTTGATAACGAAAACAGTAAACAAAATCTGGATACAAAGTCCTAATTATTATTCTTTTTACAGTATTTTTATTTCTTTATATTATTTTTTTGTTGTTTTGACATTACAATCTGTAAATAGCAAGTTTCACGCGTATATCACATGATTATTAATCACAGTTTTTTTGTATAATTACGTAAATGGAAGTGGCTTGATAACGGAAAACAGTAAACAAGTCTCTGTACAGAGGTCATAATTGGTATTCTCAAAAATGTATATAAAGTAAATTGAATTTTACTGATCTATGTACAATTCTTCGTTCGACTCGACGTGTTGTACTGCTGCTATCTCAGGTAAGAGACAATTTTTTGTATACACTAACATTGTTGATGGTGATAGATTTTAAATAGATAATGTTAAGTTGTGAAATTAATACTTTTTTTTATTTTTATACAGATATCATCTGCTTACTACTACTACTACTACTACTACTACTACTACTACTACTACTACTACTATTTTTGGTAAGCGAATATTTTTATTTAATATAAAAACATTAGCGCTGTTGATAGTAATAGATTTTAAGTTGTAAAATTAATACAGATATTATCAGCTTGTTTCGTCTCCCTTCGTACGTTTTTATCAATCGACTACCGTCACTTTTGGTAAATGATTATTTATATTATAAACACTAACGCTACTGGTGGTTATGATAAGTTATAAAACTAATACTTTATTTTGTTTTATACAGATATTATCAGCTTGTATTTATATCAGCTTTCGTCTCCCTTCGTACGTTTTTTATCAAGCGACTGACTACCGTCACTTTTGGTAAATGATTATTTTTATTAAAAAATACTAACGCTACTGGTGATTATGTTAAGTTATAAAACTAATACTTGATTTTGTTTTATACAGATATTATCAACTTGTTCTTCTTCTCTTTTTTGTACAACAACTTCATACATCAATTCAGTAAGTAATTGTTTAAAATTGTTTTTTAATATATGTTAATATTATCCGATAATGTAATTGTTTTTGTATATAGATATTATCATCGCTGAAGGCAGTATAATTTGTTTTTTGTGTTGCAGGCATAATGGCAGTTCCAACTCTGTTTTTTGTCAAGTTATCTGATAATGCTTATCCTCCAGTCAAAATGAGCGCATATGCTGCGGGTTTCGATCTCAGAAGCGCGTATGATTGTATGATCGCTCCTCATGACAATGCGTTAGTTAAAACTGATTTGGCTGTTAAAATTCCAGAGAAATGTTACGGACGAATTGCACCACGTTCTGGGTTAGCGTTAAAACACCATATCGCCGTCGGTGCAGGCGTTATTGACAGAGACTATCGCGGAAATGTTGGTGTAATTTTATTTAACCATTCTTCTGAAATTTTTTACATTCGAAAAGGAGATCGTATAGCGCAGTTAATATGCGAACAAATAGCTGAGCCAAAATTACAAGAATTAGCGAGTTTAGATTCAACAGCTCGCGGCTCTTGTGGTTTTGGTTCGACAGGAGGAACAAGCGTTGCAGATAACTATGATGATGATGAAAACTTATTGCTAGAAATAGAAAAATTTTTAACAGATTTCTAAATTTTCTTTTTTTCTAACAATATTATTTATTTTTTTAAAAATGTTGTTAGAAATTAATTATGTTATTTTTTTTTCTGTTTCTAGTAAAGGAACGCGAAGCATCCAATACTTCTCCTTCAGCATCCGCCGGCCCATCGACGTATTTTTCAATTAAAGACGTGATTCAATGTCTTTACATAACGGGGCTGGTAAAAATAGTGCTGTGGGAGGAGGCATTAGAAAATTTGAAAGCGATTGTACTGGACCAACCTTCAATTATTATTAATTTATATTTAATTATTCAGAATGCGGTCATGCATATATTTGATGATGGACCGTCAGAAATCGATATTTTCCGTAGGAAACAAAAAGAAATGACCTTAGCGGAAATTATCGATTATTTTAATTCTCAGATTGATGACGAACTTTACAATAGCAAAAATTTAGATCATGATAGTATTAAATTGTTTCGTGAATTAATTAGTATAAAGAAATCGGCCGAGACGATTGAACTCAATAAAAACAGCGATAGTAGTACCGATACTCAATCAGATAGCGAAGACGATTTTGATAAAATTTTTAACTCTTTTTCCAAATCTAAAAAATCTAAAAAATCTGAAAAATCAAAAAAATCAAAAACACTAAATTTGAACAAAAGTTTGAGATATTAAAAGACGGCATGAAGAAATGGGTTAAAACACCAGGTGAGGAAGGTCCATATTTGATCGAGGTAAAATTAACGCAGACGGCTGACATCAAACGTGTACCTTCCGACAGCTGGTGGCAAAAAGTATCCCGTAAAGTGACTGTTTTAGCATCGTCACAACAAGACCCGCTGTTCGTGGCAACAGCCGATTTATTTAAATCGGCTTTAAACAAAATTAAAAATGTTAAAGATGTAGCACACGGCTCGTACAAGACGCGGTATAAGCCGTATTAAAATAATTTAAGGTTGGTCTGTTAGTTGATTGATTGATGTATGTAAATATGTATATATTATAAATAAGTATTTAATTGTATGTATATATATATATAAATAATTTAATTTTAATATATATAATAAAAATAATATGTTTTACACAAGAACGTGTATAATAATTCTTGTTTTTTTTGGTCACCTGTAAAATAAGTGTGTTCTTTTTATATCATTTTTAATATATGTATTATTACAAGGTATAACGTGTTTTACATTTCTCTATTCAAAAAATTAATTTGTTTTTGTTATAAGACTTTCCTATGTTATTTTTAAACCGTATTTAATTTTACATAGAACACATTTACAGCTGTTTTTGACCTACTTCTATTTGCGTCTTTGATGGAAATGAACACGTCATCAAAACAGGAGGAGGAGAGTCGTCTTCTCCATAAATGGTTTTTTTCGCCAAAAAATTAACACCTGGAGAAATTGTGAAATTGAAAGCGATAGTCGACAGACCAGGCTCGACTATACAACCGTTTATAAAAGAATTAATAAAAAAATTATAGAATTTTTGTAATTTTATATATATATATGTATAAATAAATAGCATATAAAAAAAAATTTAGTGTTGGTGTTTAATACTTTCACAAAATCCTTTCCTTTGTTTGGTATTTATCATGGATTCCCGGATTAATAATAATGTGATGTTCTAGCATAGTAATAGTGAAGAAAAAAAATATGTTTATACAGACTGTTTTAAGACACTTAATGAGGGACACTTCAACCGACTTGTAGTCGATCATAGATTAATAATAGTGAAGGAAAAAGATGTGAAATAAATACATTAAAAAAATACATTTTAAATTTTATTATTCAATATCCAATTTGCTATATAAAATACATTATTTAGCGCACAATGATCAAGATTATGTTTATATGGACAATCGACACGTGCCACAGTCTGCTGTTGTAAGACACTTAATGATGGACACTTAAGCGCTTCGAGATCTATTACTTCAACCGACTTGTAGTCGATCATGTCCTGGATGAGTCTCTGTTTTTCTGCTCCTTTAGTGTACACATATTCACCTTCAGTAACGATGCTGTTTAAAATATTGTGAAGTTCGTCATAGCTGTAAATTCCACAATTCCAGCTGAAACCATGAAAAAATCTTTTCAACCACTCTACTTGTTTTTTTCTATTTTTTGATAAATAACGATAATCGAATGGTGGTAAAAACAAAAAATGTTCTCTCACACCGGTACAGTTGTGATTTTCTATTCTTTGTACACACAATTCTTTAACAATATAATTTTTAGCGTCGTCGAAAAAACATTGAACATCAACAATAAAACCGATCATTATTATAAAGCGCTAACACTACAAGTGATTATAAAATGTGTATGACAAGCGAATAAATATAATGTTAACAATCGATTCATTCTATCGATTTTCTTATAACACCAGATAAAGGTAAATATACAAGCAAATTATCAGATATCAGTAAGCAATATGCGGTCGTTTTCGACGGAAAATTCTGCGCTGATTCTATTTCTAAACGAACATCAACAGAACCGGTTTTTAAAAGGTCGCTCTGATGAGAGCAGTCAATAACAATTATCGGCGCGTATAATAAATAGTCGGTCCTGTCCAGAACAGGTTCGTTCTCGCTACCATCATAATACGATGATTGAAACCCTTTATACATTTCGTATAACGTCTCTTTACTTCCGTTTAAATTATCATACGGATAGTATTGCGAATTCAAATATAATTTAATATTATGCAAGTTGCATAAATCAAAATGAGAGGCATTTTTTGTTATGTTATTTTTTCTATCTGTTTGAAAACCTACAATTATATAACGCGGTTTATCAGTCTGTGCTACAGTTTTTATCGTCCACGTCAACTGTTTAGTTTCTGGTAAAGTCGGGTATTCTTGCAACTCCCATCTACGAAACGCTAATTTTATTGGCGTATCTCTATCAACAATACTCAATAATCTGTGTCTATACTCATCGCTAACATAAATATAAGGAATTCGCCAATTGATTTTTGTTAATTGTAATTTATATTTATCGATAGCGTTTAAAACTACAGCGTTATTATCAGACGATGATCGTATTAAAATCAGTTCTTGTTTCACATTTAAAATTATGCGTTTGTATTGTTCAGCAAAACCGAGTAATAATTTTAAAGGAATACAAAACACGAAATTCGTTGAATCTGTTGTGAAGCAACTTTTTACATCTCCCGTCCATCCTGCATTAGTTATTTTCTTCATATCACTGGGTTTGAATGTTAAAATATTCTTCATTACTGATGTGATACCAACATTTTTAACACGATCTACTTCCGTAGCACATATTTCGTACCGTATTTCATCGAATAAAAACGCTAATCCGTTACTAATTAATTGAATATTTTCGTTTTTCTGATTGTTTTCACCCATTAATTTACCTTCGATATGTAGATAACTCTCGCAGGGAAGTGTATAATGATCTTGTTGATGAACAGGAATACGTATCTCATCATTATTATTTAATGTAGTAGATGCGTAAGGAGTGTGTGTATGATACGCACGTCCGATGATACTATCGTCATCATAGACAGCGCTATTTAACACGTCCAATATACTCATTGTTAATAAGTACTTTATACCCTAACGATTTTAAAAATTTTCTATTAAGAGATGTTAACTGATTAGCATCCCGTATTTTACTGACACTATTTACGGGCTTAACTATTGTTTTATTTTGCCCATATGGAAAAATTAGCCTCATCTCGTCTTTTTCTTATATGTAATCGCAAAGAAATCGTTTCTTCTCTAAACTTTATTAACTTTCCGTCTTGATCTTCTAATCGTATTGTAATATTATCTAATCTATTTGTATTCACTGGTAAATAGATAACGTTTGTCGGTGATTCTACTAATTTATACCCCGGTCCGACTGTCGGATAAAATTCGTGTAATATATGAGATTCTCGGCCGTTCTTCAATGATCCAACCACAGCACTGCAGACAAGTCTCACAACATCTGTCTTTACAATGTTGATTGTCGACTGTGATGAATGCCATATAAGCGGTTCGAGTTTGGCAGTATTAGCGAATCCGAGAAGAGAAGCCAAAGAATTCGGTTTAGTGAAATCTATCGTTTCACTCGAATAGATTTCGCTTTTCAAAGTATTATTATTAGCACGTATTAATAATTTAATAATTTTCTTTTTATTACTTTTTGGTAATTTTTGATTTATATAAGTGTTTATATCCTCGATTTCATAAGAGCCTGTAGGTAATGCAATCACTCCATCGTCACCGAAATAAAACATATTATTTACATTTTCTTCAACATTCGGTATGGAATTGTATGTCATGAAATTAATCAATCCGAGTTCCCAATTTCCTTCGAGTTCGATGGGAGGAAATATATCACAACTAAGTGACGATCCTACTCCGTTTAAGCTAAACATTATTACTAAGAAACTGTAAACACAAACGTCCACAATTAACTGTATTCGATCGCTGATAACGTTTATAATTATAGTTTATATTGACGGGTTGTTGCTCCGATGTTTGAAAGTAACGAACTAATTCAATCGGCGGTCTTAAATTACCAAAACTATCGAAATAGTTTATTGTCTTATTTTGTTTACGGTAACATACCCAATGCGTACCTAACCCGCGTATACTATCTAAATTAACAATACCGGTTTCATTTTTCTGAATTTTTAACGGTAAAGTATCTTTCATAAAAACACCTCTAAAATTAGATACATTCAAGAGTTTAGCGTAGGAAAACAATTCATTATTGGTGAGAGCGTGTGAAGGAATCTTTATTTCTTTCGATGTTTTTTTTTTTTATTCCCACCACCGCCACCACCACCAGATTTTTTATACGGTCGTAAGTATAATCCCCTTCCCCTCCTTTTTCTTTTTTTTGATTTAGAAATTCGCTTATTTTTTTTATTTTTTTTATTTTTAATACCGCCGCCGAATTTACTTTTCGCTTTCATAATATTAGTTAACGCCCAAGCAGCAGCTTTTTCACCGATAGACGAGTCTCGTGCTTTTACACGTTGCCAAGCTTTTTCCGCTAATTCACGATCGGCTTTAGAACGATTTTCAGTATCTCGATATTTCGAGTATATTATATCGTGTTCCTTACAAGCCGCGTCTAATTTATTAATACCCGAATCTCCGCGCTGTAATCGTTTACTTAATTTCGTACCCGGTCCGCAGTATTGATAACCAGGAACATGTAGTTCGATAGGTAAAATATCGACCGCTTTATTCAGTAAATTTCCGATTAATCCTCGACCGCGACGGACATCTTCTGCACTCTTCTGATATACACGCATTTGTGACGGCGATAAATAATAATTTACAAATATATATTTTTTTTCCAATCTTCTATATCTCTGACAGGATTATCTTTCGTTGTTTTTACATAAACATTATATAATATACTATACACGTGATTGTTTAATATATTAACAAAATTGTCTAATCTGTCTTCAACTCTCTGTTGAACTATATTAACTGTATCGAGTATAAACTGTTTGCTTACAGCATCTGTCGGAACCGATGGATAACCTATGTTATTTAACCTATAACCTTCGAAGTTACAAATTCCATTAGATACGGTCGGAATTTTTGTATCTACATACGATTTAGTCGCTGCGTCAGTAAGTAATTTCGGATCGGCTAAATTAATTATATTTTTCAAAGCAACGTCGTACTGATTATCAATTTGATATAAACAATTTTCTTTTAAAATTTTAAAAGTAACAGCATCTTCTTCCGAAACAGCGTTACCGACATTACAGAGTCTTTTATTATCTATATCATAATCACCCTCATCTGTTAAACGAAAACCTTCACCAGTAGGACCGCGAACAACGTTTATCCGCATATGTCTATTGTAACGTCCGAATTTATCGATACTCATTTTGTAAATGACAAAATTAACGTTACTACACGTTATTTTATTATATTCGCTTCTCGCAATTCTTCGATAATTGATATGATTTCATTTTCATGACCGGAATGACCGGTATTCTTAGATGCTATTAATAAACGTAATCTGTCGCATAACTCGTTCGGATCATCCCAATATACATAATTCGGCTTATCATCGTTAGTTAACGATAAAACACCGCGTCCTTCAATACGTTTCAGTTTCGATTTAGTAGACGTTGACTCTGATACCAGATTTTTAATTATATTATTATATTTATGTCCTTTGTTACTCTTAACTCGATCAGAGTGACTCTGTTTATGAGCATTTGTCGCTTTTAGTATCAAACCGTACGTATGCAGATCCTCTTCTGAATATATATAATCGTCAGGTATTTTCATAAAAAGAAGTTCATAAAGTCCAGGCGTACCTTCATACGTTACATTATCGATAATAATATTATCGCCCTCGAAATTAATAGTTGAATTGCCTATCTTTATCGAATCATCGTCTCCAAAATAAACACCGTAAGTATGATCGATTTCCTTATTTTTATCATTAAACAATTTACGTAAATATAGTCTAGGCAATTTTCCTGTGACAGCGTTATCAATCCAATAATTTGCTCTACTAAGACCAGTAGATGTTGATAGTACTTCTTGTAATGTCGGCGGTGTTTCATATATTTCCGTAGCACCTTCGTTAACATCCATTTCAGGTGTACTAGTTATCGATCCAATTTTTCTCATTTTAATCGGCGTAATTCCTACTTCTTTTTGTTCTTCTATTTTATTTCCACGACGTTTATGTTTTTTTAAACGCGTTTCTACATCATCCATTTTTTCATCCGTATCGTAAAGCACATCACGTAAATTTATTAACTTTTTTAAAGGTTGAACTATCGGTTCTAATTGTTTCTCTAATTCCTGTTGTTCGCTGATAGCACTTTGAGTCAAATTAGCGTGTTTCCGTCTAATATCTTTCCTAATTTGTTTAATCTCTTTCGCAAGTTGTTCACGTTTCGCTCGCGACGTCATCTTGTACAATAATTTATCAATCCTTATGTATCTATATAAATATCGAATCCAATACGATAACGACCGCGACGCATATCACTCTCTTTGTCTATTACTAAAAAATGATGTTTACCACGTATCCATGCTTTATTACAAATTTCTTTAAAACAATCAAAACTCATATCCGTGTTAACATGATCGGCAAAAACATGTTTTAAATTTAGTTCATCTTGCCGAAATAAAACTATTAAATTTGCGTTATCTCGTATCAGTTGTTTTGGAATTTTACTATACGACTGGCACAAATAAAAAACATCAATATTATTATGTCTCCCCATTGTAAAATAAGTTCGTATATTATACTGCCGTTCACAAGCTATATCGTCGAAAATTATTACAGAATTAGGTTTAGCTTCATTCGGATGTATAACCTCGTCATTATCTGTAAACGTATGATAACCTATAAACGGTATTTTTGAAAACACTCTATTTAAAAACTTGTATTTAGGCTGATACAACGATTTTGAAAACACGTATATATTTTCAAAGCATAATCCGTTCGGATCGAATAACAAATTAAGCATTAAATTAGTCTTCCCCATGTCTGATGAGCCTGTAATTAAACATCTAATATTATCTGGTAATAATTTACTATGTTTTTTTCTCTTTTTCTTCAGATCACTACAATTACACACAATCGTATCAATATCGCGAATATTTATTTTATGTTTCTGCCGTTTAAGCTTCATCACTGACGTCTATTTTTTTACACACGTTATTATATAATATTATTTCTATTAATCCAACTGTCGTGTGATTTATCATAACCCAACCAACGTACAAGTACTTTCTCGCCTTTACGTTTTAAAATTTTTTCAATTAAATATACGTCACCAAATTTTGTTTTACTTATTTCTTGTTCATAAAAACCACCTTCTAATATATTACCTTTATCGTCCTTCAGAATATACGTTCTCGGCGCTGTAGATTTAACGTTATAAATAGTAAATAACTCGTTTGTCCAGTTGGGAAGATAACCTTTAGCAAACACCTTTTTATATTTGCTAATTCTTACTCTATCGCCGATTTTAAATTTTGGAGGTTTCTTATTGAACGTTAATTGTTTTATTTTATTTATTCGTAACAATACTTCTTTTTCGTTATTCTTGTTTACATCTACAGGTTTCATTTTAATTGTTCTGTGCACAGTATTATTGTAGTCTCTCAATAAATCAGGAAGGACATTCAACCACGTATACTTACCGTTAGTTGTAAACCATTTCCACATTTTATTTTTCAAAGTACGGTTGAACCGTTAGATAATAGAAGCTTTTTTATCTGAATGTGTAGAATAATTATTTATATTGTATTGCTTCAACAAATTACGCACACGTTCGTTGTACCATTCTTTACCTTTATCTGTTTGTAAATGATTCATTTTATTATTTTGTAATAAATTTTAAGTACTCGCGCAACATTTTCAGACGATTTTGTTTTTATTGGAACAGCGAATGCGTATTTACTGAAGCAATTTATCATCGTTAATATATACTTATAACCTCTATTCAACTTTGCATATGGAATCATTTCTACAAGATCGGCTTGATATAAATCATCAAGACCTTTGAGCTCAACACTACGAGTTAAAAAATTTTTTCTAACTTGTTTATGTAATTCGTTACTGATATTCTCTCTTACACTCATTATATATATGTTGATGGATTCTCTCTTACACTCATTATATATATATGTTGATGGTTCTAACTACGATAAGAAAATGAATAAAAAACAACAAACACAAATACATCAATACTATTTTTTAATAATAATAATAATAATAATAATTAATTACATACAATCTTCACCTTTGTGAATTTTCACCAAAAAACAGTGTGGTGATACTTTTTCATGAACAGTCCAAGGATCGTCAGAACATTTCCAACCGTTTAAAATGACTCTACACTCTATACATGATAATTTACTACCAACGCCGGTATAATAAAATCCGGCGTTAACCAGTTTTTTAAAATTGGGCTCGAGTGTAGGCCAACTTTTAAATGATAATAACATCACTTTTTTAGTCTCTGCAATACATCTTTTCGCATTCCTATAATTATTGAAATTATACATTATGCATTGCTCCATCTCGCAATTCGAATTCGATAATTTATGCATAAACTGAATATGTTCGATAGGTAAAGTTCCTCTTGTCTGAAACCCGCACAAAGAACACTGAACACTATCTAAATATCGTTTAAAAACAAAACCGGATTCTAACAATTCGTTTATCGAATGATTGATTAATCTTTCACACAGCAGCGCTTGTTTTGACATTGTTTTTTAACCGACGTCTTCACAGCGACTGGTGACGCACGAACTGATTTTACTTTATACAATTTTTCTTCTTCTTCATGATCGATACACAGTAGTGTTTGACGACTACAGTTTTTTAATTTTTTCAATACAGCACCGTACGTATAAGTAATCGGTAAACTGATTTTAATAATCTGCTTATTCCTTTCAATTTTAACAACATTTGCTCGTGTAAATTCGTTCACTATCAAACAACAAATTTCGTTAAAATTTAATTCTCCATCGAGCGGCGGGCCGAAATAATATATTTGCCAATTAAATGCGGAAATACTGTTTTCAAATTTATCAGTCATTTTGTTTTTAAAAATCGAAGATATCTATCTACAAAAAATAATTTAATTTCTGAATCATCATGACTGTCAATCAACTGTAAACAACACAGTAATTTATTTTTATTTCTTTCAAAAATAGCGCACGGGCACGGACCGTCTATAACGTCAGTAAACTTATCACTACAACAACACCCGTCTTCAGATAACTTTTTTACTTCACAATAAAAAATAATTTCTTTTAAGCAATCATATATTCCCTTCAGTTGGCACGTTCGAAAATGATCTATCACCAAATCGTCTAAACTCGTTACTTTAATAATATTTGATAACCTTAATACAACGTCTTCTGAAAATTCGCGTTTTAATAAGTCGATTATACTTCTACCGTCCATTCTTTCGTTAACATGTTCTCACAGAGACTGTAAACTGAACACTGACAATAAAATTGAACGTATACTAAATATTCGGTTAGGTGGGGATAGAAAATAATTCTTTATATATTCTAACTAATAAACAATATGGCGAGGCTTTCGCATGCTCAATCCAAGGATCGTCAGTCTCCTCCCACTCACAAAGAACCGCTTTGCATTCCACACACATTACGTCATCTTCAATTCCGGTATAATAAAATCCCGCTGATCTGAGTCTATCGGCTGACGGTGAACGTTTTGGCCATGTATAAAATGTCAACTTCATCATTTCTTCTGTTTCTTCAACACATTTTATCGCATTCTGATAATTAGCAATACACTCTTTTGATTTAGCGAGTAACATTTGTCTCAGAAAATTCATTATTTACAAAATAAATCTGACGAAAAATCTGCGCTCGTAAAAACACAATGTTGCCGCTAAGACCGCAAGCTATTTACTGACAGAAAATAAACATTTGTTTAATCGGGAACTGAAAATTGTTCTTTATATATTTTAATTAATAAAAAAAAAATATGATTTGGTAATGTGAGGGATCGAACCTACGAACTAATAATACTTATAAAACCGTTATAGGATACAATTAACGCACACGACCAAATCATATTTGATAAATAATAATTTTAAAACGATACTAAACGAATAATTCAAAATAAAAAAAGCGCATACATTTCCAGATAAAACTTGTTTATTACTACTACTATTTTTCCGCACACTGTCTCTTGTGCAATTTAATTAATACACAGTCTGGAGAAAGCTTTCGCGTGTTCGAGCCAAGGATCATCAGTCTCCTTCCAATCACAAAGTACTATTCCGCATTCAACACATATTACGTCGTCTTCCGTTCCGGTGTAATAAAATCCCGCTGATACCAGTCTCTCGACTGACGGGTAACGTTTTCGCCATCGAGGAAACGCAAATGATGCTTCCATCTGTTTCCGCGCTTCTCGAACACATTTCACAGCGATTGGATAATTTGTAATACACTCTCTCGATTTAGCGTAATCTTCAAATTTATAATACCTATCGCGAATCATTCCACATTTCGGATATAAAAGTTTATGCATGAACTGGATATGCGCGATTGTCAGATATACTTTTGTTTTAAAACCGCACTTGCTGCATTTAATATTATCTGAATTAGTTATAAAAACAAAACCTCCGTTGACAAAAAAATCTAGCACAATCTGGACGGGTGTAACACGCGTTACAGACATCATAAACGAAAATCTCGTATTAACTGAAAAAATTGATACGTAAACAATACCACATTAATAAAAAAATATATCACGCCATTATCCCTTCTCCTAAACATTTGTTTACAAACAGACGCGCTCCGGCGGCGGTCGCCGAACTCCGAATGTTTACGTTTACGTTTTTCGTGTCCCAGCTTTGCGTTGTTTACGTTTGTCGGAATGTTTATGTTTACGTTTGTTACTGGGTCAGCGTGTCGTCGACGCGGCGGCCAAAGAAAACAACGAGCACGTGGTGATAGCCGCGTCGGCGAGAGAGAAAAAAACGTAAACATAAACATTCCGACAAACGTAAACAACGCAAAGCTGGGACACGAAAAACGTAAACATAAACACGAAGAGGTCGATGACCGCGCGGTGGGTGCGGGGTAGGGCGGGGGTGGGGAGGAAGGAAAAAATGTAAACATAAACAGAGGAGAGAACGTAAACAACGCAAAGCTGGGACACGCGGTGAGAAAAAAACGTAAACATAAACACGAAGAGGTCGATGACCGCGGCGGGTGCGGGGCGAGGCGGGGGTGGGGAGGAAGGAAAAAATGTAAACATAAACAGAGGAGAGAACGTAAACAACGCAAAGCTGGGACACGCGGTGAGAAAAAAACGTAAACATAAACACGAAGTGGTCGATGACCGCGCGGTGGGTGCGGGGTAGGGCGGGGGTGGGGAGGAAGGAAAAAATGTAAACATAAACAGAGGAGAGAACGTAAACAACGCAAAGCTGGGACACGCGGTGAGAAAAAAACGTAAACATAAACACGAAGAGGTCGATGACCGCGCGGTGGGTGCGGGGTAGGGCGGGGGTGGGGAGGAAGGAAAAATGTAAACATAAACAGATGAGTGGGGGGCGTGGCGAGAGAGAAAAAATGTAAACAAACCGAAAAAACGTAAACAAACGAGCGGAGTTGAGTGACCGCGCGGGCGGTATGTAGGTGAAGACGGGGGTGGAGGGAGTAAAAAAATGTAAACATAAACAAACGAGGGGGGGGTGGCTGTCCCAGAACCAACCTTTTATTACTACTCACGCACCGATGTGGTCATTCTTCTATTCATCATTTATTCTGTTGTTCAGTTATATACGCCATTGTGCGAGTTTCTGTAACCCTCCGTATATAATATATACAAATAGCACGAAACGAAACACAAGGACTGGCTTGAAATTCAATAAAAGAAATTAATCTGTCTATGTACTAACCTGATCCAGAAAGTAAGTACCGTTTGGGCATTAAGAAAATGATACAATTTATTTTCAAATTCATTTATTTTTCAAAACGTCTGCATACCTCAATCTACGTTTCTACATAGTCACCATGCAAGTTGAGACATTTGTCGTATCTTGGCACTAATTTTAATATGCCCACAAAGAATTCGGCCGCCTGCGACTTCAACCACTGCTGGACGTTTCCCTTTATCTCATCATCACTTTTAAACTTCTGGCCGGCAAGAAATTTCTTCAGATGCAAAAACAAATGGAAATCGCTAGGAGCCAAAAATGGACTGTAAGGAGGATGACTGAATTGTTCCCAACGAAATGAATCAACAAGCGCCGTCGTTACACGTCCGGTATGCGGTACGCTCCTCGTCGTCAACATTTTCTCTTCTGTCGTTCAACAGCCTAACCCACTTTCTCACCATACCTTCACTAATTGCATTCTGTCCATAAACTTCACAAATCTCACGATGAATTTCATAAGGACGAAGATTTCTCGCAATCGAAAACCTAATAACTCTTCTTATTTCACAACTGGCGGGAAGATCGATTTTTTAGAAATGATTACCGATGTGTAGTAAATGTAAATCGGAACGTATACAAACAATATAGCTTGTCTACTTCGTTGTCGAATAGAAGGAAGTAACTACGCATGCGCGACCTTCGTACTACAATATGCGCGGGATATATGCGCAGACGGTACTTACTTTCTGGATAAGCCTCGTATTAACAGTACCACAATTTATAAAATAAAAGACAGTATAACACAAATCGAGACTTTATTTCAAATATATTTTTGGTAGGCCTACATGAAGGTGTATTTATAAACAAATATTTTTGTATACAATATTTGTTAATATTTGTTATATTTTAGATCTTTAGCACACGTGATGGGTTTAACGTTTATTTTACAAGCTATATGGTTTATACATGGAAAATATCTAGGAGAATGTGACCATAGTATTACACACACACACACACGCACACACATTGATACGTGTTCAAAAGTAGAAATAAGAATAACGTAGGCACGTACGTATTAGTGTACGTGTATGTCGACGAAATGGAATTAGTTATTCTGAGGTTCAGTTTTATATCAACATTTAGCCAAAATGAAATAATTGTACACGCCTTGTAACCCCCTACATGCCTCCACAACACTTAGTAGTATGAAACGAAAGAAGACTTGCTGGGAATTCAGTGCAGGAATTAATGTTTGATGTGTTTGTACGCTTTCGTGCGCGCGGGTGTGTACTTTATAGCATAATGGATCGCACTGTTCCATTAAAATATATAAATGGTCCGTGCATAAAAAGAAATACTCCATTTAATATACAAAGTATACTTTATATTCTCTCATAAAAAGTGAAACCATTAGTGACATCTATGGGTGAAAAGCTAACTTGAATGAGGAGCACAAAGCGCGAATTCCTTCATTGCCAAAACAAGTTGTAAAAATTCTGCTTTATTATCAGACAGCAGCCATACTGTCAGTAGTTTGCATATAATTTTGTGGAATAAGTTATTCAGAGATAAAAGTGAATGTATAATATAAATTTACCATGAAGATTACAGAGTGCTTACAATAATCTAAATTATTTGCCCTAAATCTTTTGTAACACCTAGGCAAAAAGGTGACCTACATACACATTAAGACTGAATCGCAAGCGCTCTTACTGATATAATATGAGTGCGTGAACAGGGTTTTATATACGAAACAACCACAAAAGTTATCACATAGCAAACCGCATCATATTATATCAATATAATAGTTTAGTTTGAAAAAAATCAATTTCAGCAGAGTACCAACAATTCTAGAGAAATGGGACGAAGAATGTCTCATTTATTAGAACACCGGAATACACTCAGGTGCGATAACTGAATTGCGGCAAACAAAATTGACGCATGTCAATAAAAGTAGTGTCATATTTTACTGTGGGGGAGTACAGTTTAGATATTCTACTGTGGGGGAGTACAGTATAGATATTTTACTGTGGGTAAGTAGGCCTACAGTATAGGGAGACGTTCCTTACGGTTTATGAAAGCTTTAGCGTTTTTTCTTTTGTTAACTGGAACGTTTAATTGATGCTGTTCACATAATATATATATAACGTCTTACGCCAGCTGCTGTAATCACCTGGACGTTTTTCCAAACAGCTTGATAAATTTTCCTCAACCTCTTTTCTTTAGTGATTTTATTAGTTTTCGTATTATTTAAAATCTTTCTCCCGGAGTTAGCTAATGTTTCTTCTGTTATCTCATTCCATGATGCAGGGAATTTGTACTTAATTTTTAAGTAAAATATCTGTAAAATTGTAAACTTTTTCTAATAATGTTTATTACCAATCAACATTATTAGAAATCAGAAGATACATACACAAAATATGGACTATATAATAATCCTTCGAGCTAATTTCATAATGGTCGTAGGTCGTAGGCATATCCGTCCATCCGTGCTATCCCGTTAGTGACATTCCGCTCTCTTAAATCATTTACCAATTTTGTTTGAAATACTTTCCGACTGATGATGCTAGTGAGTTTCAATTATTGTGGGCTCCCTATCTACATTTATCTTTTATAAAATATAAAAGATGATACATACCATCGAGCACTAGCTAGGATTCTCAGTGTATTTAACTGAAATACGACTTGCTAGAACAGCTTAATCCCGCATGTCCACAGTGGTTTACTGGCAGCTACTTATAAGAAAATTTCAGTTTAAAATTATAAGGATGATTTTCTACCAAATAGCTTACATATAGTTTTAATTTTTAGATCCGTTCCCTTCCTATTCGTAGTTTTATGTTTTCTACTTCAACTTGCTGTCGAGATAAAATCTCGAGTATCATTTATACTGAGAATCTGTATGTTGTTCGGATACACTGGTAGAAATTCAAACATTTATAATGCACGTATCGTGAGTATTTTCCGTCTCGTTCACTTTTACCCTGCAGTTTTGAAATATATCCACCAAACTGCTACCTGTCATGCTCGGACAAGGCCTTTCAATGTGTCCACATTATCAATTCGTAATTGGTTTTGTTATAGTTCAGGAATTAATAATATTGCTGACACTGAATGGGCTCGTCTGGAGCGAGACGGGTAGCAGATTAGCAAATAAGCACGACGAATTTGGAAATACGGAGACTGCTAATTCAAATACCAAGATAACAATGACACAACATTACTGAAAAATTGCCTATACCTGTATCTGGTATTTGAAGTGTAAATGAGTATAGTAAGGAGCCAAGAACACCTCGATACGGCACTCTTCACAAACTACAGGAAAGATGGCAGATTATTCAGAACGATTTTTAGTTTGAAATATTGTCCTGATAGACACAATATAAGAAGAATGTAGTCAGCGTTTTAATGACTTTATAAATTTCGGTTTTATAAACGCTGATACTCATTTTATTTTCATTGAGGCCAAAGAGAGGGAAATTGTGTGGTTCCCCGTAATTAGGAAACAAAGCGTTTCAAGTATCACGTTTTATAATGGTGAGATAGACCTGCATGCGTGTAAAATATGTTATCCATCTTCTGGACTGCTCTGCCTATAAATAGTCGTATTCTGCTCAAAGCTTTGCTCTCCTTCAAAACCTGGATGGAAAATTACGTAAACCTGGCAGAATATATGATGGATGTAGAGTAGTACTTAAATTATTCATTTATTAGAATTGTGTCTAAAAATATTGCTTTGTTTCAGCTTTGTTCAGCTGAAGGACGTCGGAATGTGATAGGACAATTAAAACGTTTCCAAAAAGTGTTTAACCTCCCCCCCCCCAATCAATCACATACATACATACACAAAAAACAAACATAACCTCTATGTATGTGTGTGTTTTATACATATATGTGTATGTATGTAGGGTTATACTAATTTACATATGTATGAATTAATGCATGCATGTATATATTTTTGTATCTTTGTATGTATGTTTTTATGGATGGAAGTCTGTGCGTGTTTGGTAGATACATTAAACAGTATTCATAACTCGTTTGAATATGACGACGTTAATGCAAATGAGTTACCCTGTGCAAATGGGAGCGCGTCCCCGCTTACAGAACTTAAATCACTTTGTTCTTCGTTTACTTTTGTCTTAATAGTAGACTCACAATGTAATTATTGTCCGAGAACGCTGAGCTGGAACACACATTCATTACGCTCTCACGCAGTGCGCTTTTGGGGTCACGTTTTCCTTCCAAACGTGGTAATGCTTCCATGATCTCTTGCAGCAGTTTCAATTTTAATTAAAATAATTGTTATATATAATACTCAAATAATTGTTACTGTAACCGTACCGCTGTGCTTGTAAGCTGTACACTTTTAATCTTATTATACCCAGTACAAAATACAAACGTATATAATTATGCAAATATATAAGAACATCCTATATGTGTAGTTAATTTTCCCTTTTTCATTAGATACACGTTATTTTTTTACCCATGTTTGTTTGGGCGTGGGTAGTTAATAACTGAAAACATGAAACATTTAACAAAATTAAAAATGGACCATTTCTGAATTGTTTTGTCTATGGAAATCACTTAGTTTTTACTGTCATTCAAAGTGGCAAAGTCAAAAAATATATTTATAAAATTAAAGGAAATTGAAGGGCAGCAAAACAGATGTGAATAACTACCGGGGGATTTCACTTCTCCAGTAACTTACAAAATCTTCGCTAAGCTCCTCCTCAATAGGCTCTAATCTCAGCTCGATCCCCACCTTGGTGAATATCAAGGTAACTTCAGAAAAGGGAGATCGTGCCCGGAACAAATCCTTAGTTTGAAATTCACTATTAGATATTTCCTTCAAAGAAATATCCTCCTCTTCATAACCTTCATTGACTTTCAGAAGGCCTATGATTCAGTGGATCGAGAGATCCTCTTCCAGTGTCTGCAGGAATGCGGTGTCGATCCTGAAACTCTAAATTTAGTTAAATTAACGTTAACCGACACAGTTTCCAAAATTAGGAGAACTTAGTGACCCCTTCCCAATCCACACTGTCGTATGTCAGGGGATGGATCACCCCTATTCTCTTTAACGCTGTCCTAGATAAAGTCATAAAAACCTTCCACTAGGGTTAGAATAGGTAACCAATCCAAAGGCCCAGAATTAAGCTCTTTAGCTTTCGCTGATGAGCTTGCTATCTTCGCCCACACACAAGAAGAAGCAAGAAAGCAAGTAGAATATCTCCAAAAGGTAGCGGAGAAAACTGGCAAAATCACCTTTGCTAAAACGGAAATTATTACCACCCCATTTAAATCCCCGAAAATGTACTTGGACACTACGTATGGAGAAATAATATATACTAACACATTTTAAATATCTTGCGGAAACATTTCCCTAAACGCCTCAGACAAAGTATTCCTTAAGATAAGGAAACTCAAATTAGCAAAGGCCTTTATTCTAACCCGGGAACTGTAGGGAAAAAAACCTTTCCAGAAGTGCGAATTTCCGCATTATAGCACTGTGATTAGGCCGGTGGTTATGTATGGAGTGGAAACAAATTGCTTTCAAAATTTGGAACCTCTTCTTAAAATTGAACGAAATAATTCTTCGGAAAACTTATGGCGCCAAGAAAACTGAAGATGGGTACCGGCATAGACCCAAAGAAGAGCTGTACAGGGATCTGGAAGATCTGAAAACGGCTTTCCGAAGGAGAGATTCCTTAGACATATGGTTCGGATGGATCAATCCAGATTAAAAAAACAAATGTTAAAAAATATATTTAGCAACTTTCTAGTGTGAACTGATAATCCAAACAACTCAAAGAGGAAATGATGAAACTGTTTGTCTCTTTGAACGACTGTGTTGATAGAAATGCATACAGAAACAAAATTCAAAATCTTGAGGTTCTCTGCGTTGAGAAGAAGACAGTGGAAAGGAAGACAGTGGACAGTGGAAAGGAAGGCGGCGCATAGTGTGCGAATGAGGGCCTTCTGGCAAGAGAAGGAAAGGAAATGATATTCGCGTTGTCCACGGCTATCCTGGACAAAAAAAAGGAAAAATACAACATTGGTTGCAAGACCGGTCGCTTGCTAAGGAACATAAGACAGGCTATATTGTAAAGCTTTGTCAAGATTATAATATCCGTTGTAAACAGTTACTCCTATCGGTCGATCTCAATAGGTCACGATCAATAAATGATATTTTGATATTAAAATGACTCTTTTTTCAAAATGAAGAGAAAAGAATTAATGATCAATCGAAAAACGACCCCTTTGTATGCAGTAACTCCATTATAATCACCAGTATAATTTGTTGTTTCAACCATAGTACCACTATTTTCCTGTGTAACACAAGGTCGTTTTATTTATCTTGAAACCGTAATACAATGAGGCATCCACAATCGCTCGACTGAGACAAGCACAAATTCATGACCGTTCCTTATTTTTACGGTAAACATCATCCAATATGTTACAAACAAGTTCATAATTTACAGCAACACACTCCGTTCAATAACCTAAATACTACAATAAAAAGAAAGAAAGAAATTGAAATACAAAAACATTTTACGACTTCTACAAAAAGATTATTTTATTTTATTGTAAAAAACTTGTAGCTTTACATAAAACTGATTTTGAAACTCCTAAGAACTTACTTATTTTTATAACTATTTATTCTTATTATTGTGAATTGATTTCGCCTCTCTTATCATTCGCGGAAAATAATTACTAATTTTTTCTATGATCGCCGTTTTTCAAAGTAAAATGTGATATTTATTTTTATAGCTTCAATGCAATTATTCTTAGTGTCGCCGAGTTTCCTACTTTAGTGTGCTTTACGGTTCATATGTTCGTGGCTTCATGGTGTCGTGTGCTTGTCGCTAGCACCTGGCTCCGCGTTTCGCCTGTGTACATATCACCACAACTACATGGAACCTTGTAGAAGCCACGAGTAGAAAGAGGTATCTTGTCTTTCTTGTCTTCCTTAAATGGCCCATTAGGCCCATTCCTTAAATGGTCTTGCACTCTACCGAAACCTGACTTAATAGACGATATCTCACATTACCCCTTCATTGATTATAATTAATATCACATTGTAAACGTGAAATAATAAACTATGAACGTTGCAATGTAGTATATTTCTGACTTAAGATTCATGATTTATAAACAAAAAATTCAAGTATATTCACGGCATAACCATTTTCAAGCAAGTTATTACTACAGACATCTAACAAGAAAAAGCAGTTTGGCAAAAATAAATTTGAAAATATTTGTTAGATATTGTTGTTATTCGCAAATTTTAACAGAAAAATAATCTAAAATTTTCTGTTTAAAAGCAGTCGATTTTTGACTTGACTCCTCTGAGGAAAATTGTTCAGCGTTATATTGAGTAGAAATATTGCCGTTATATCGGCAATCAAAATTCGAATGAAAACTTAATTTCTTAGAGTGGACAAACTAAACATTAATTAATTAATTAATTACCTAAATTACCATGGTTGTATGCAGTATGTACACTGTACAGATTTTAAAACTATGTATTATTGAAATATTAAGTGATAAATCAAAAATGATTTAGAAAATTAATATAACCCAGAAGAAACAATTAACAGAGAATTTTTTCTAGCAAACGTGTTAAAAGTGGAAGGAGTCCAGGGTAGGAGAGAGAAAAACGCAGGTTTAATGGGGATTGTAGACAGGAAGAAGAGACAGTGGAAATTTAAAGAATATTGGAGAAAAAGAAAAGAATAAGGAATAAAGAGTTTAAACTGGCATATGGCCGATACAAATAGAAAAAAAGAATTAAGTGCTTCTACCCTATACTATTGTAAGCATTATATAATTAAATTATATAAGTGCATGTACGTGACGTTATCCTTACCGAAAACCACAATTCACTCACAACCCTGCTTCTGCTTCCACTTTACATAGCTTCCATTTTTATTCCTCACTTGCTCTCATCTTTCAGCTTTCCTCTTGCAAAATTCTAACAAACTGATACATTTAAGATCCTGAACTAAACAATTGGGAGCCAAAATAATGTCTTCCAAACAACATTTGTTCAGTCATTGTTTCCTGACTCAGTCACTGCACTAGGCAATCAAAAGCGGTATTGCGTTTCAGGAGTTGACAGAGAGCCAATCACAAATACATTAAACATTACAATATGCAAGAGAGGAAACGATGCGCCTGCAATGAAACTATTTGCTGTGATAGTATTGTTACGACGGTCTACTTCATCGTAGGTACAGTGGAAAACAAAATAAAAGACACCAATTAAGTCAATAATCACCAGCTTTAATTTCCACAGTTAACAGTTCGTAATTAACAATACTGTCTCTTACAACAAATCAAATAAAAATTGTTCACACGCAATAAAATGTCTACTAATATTAAACACAATTGAATTACAATTATACCGCCCGATTATAAAACGCAACACTTCACTAATAACCACTTGAACGTACACAGTAATATCGCCCGATAATAACTCGGAAGACTTAGCCCGAGTTATTAACGGAAGAATAAAAAATATATCGCGAATATAACTGAAGACTAAGGCCATTGCCGCCAAGTATTTACACACCAACGCTTACAACGCTTACGACCAAGTATTTACAGACAACGCTTACAGACCAGAAGATTCCAAACTACGCCTTATCTCTAAACTACGACGTAATTAATTGCGGCCTTGACACAGTCCGTGCGGCTGGCGGCTTCCAGAAAACTATCGCGAATTCGTCGAGAGTCACGTATGCCACACACATTAGAGCGAGATTCTTCTGGCACATTCGACAAACACGTAGACTGTTCTGTAATGTCGTAACACTGCCTCCTCCTTAAGCCTGTTCATCCCGAACTGCCAAACCGTCTCTGAAGTAATACTCGACCAGGTGATCTAGGTGGACGTCCTTGTGAAAGATAATTCTCCGGTTCTTCGAATTCAGTCTCGTGTGATCCGAACATCACATTCCCAGGAATGCGAGTCTTCCGCTCAACCACTAGTTTTGCTGGAATCACTCCCGTTGCGTCATGTACTGATGACCTAAACACCACTGGCTGATCCAAGTTTGTTTGGTTCTCGTCAACAACCTCTTGCGTAACCTCATCTTCAGCCACTTTTCCCTTGGGCGCTTTTATCAGCCAGCAACAAGCAAGTGTTTTGTCTCGACACCCATAGTTAGTTTTCCAATCAATTCTTTTGTCATTACTCTTATTTGTACTTCCTCTGGTAGTTCTTCCTCCATTTCCGCTTGCAATAGGGAGGGTTCCTCTTCACCAGACCTGTTGACTTTTCCTTCGACTAATGCCACGTGCTTAATCGAATGGTTGGTAAACCCTGTCATTTTAGCCATGCAAAGCTTCATCCTCTTTTGGCAAACTCTCAGAACATTTTCTCTTAAGGCCACAATGAATCCGTAGGCATTCATAATGTCCGTGCCAAGAATCACACAGTAGGCCTAATATCGCCCGATAATAACTCGGACCGCACTGTAAATATATCGCGACTATATCTGAAGACTAAGGCCATTGCCGCCAAGTATTTACACACCAACGCTTACAACGCTTACGACCATGTATTTACAGACAACGCTTACAGACCAGAAGATTCCAAATTACGCCTTATCTCTAAACTATGACGTAATTAATTGCGGCCATGACACAGTCCGCGCGGCTGGCGGCTTCCAGAAAACTATCGCGAATTCGTCGAGAGTCACGTATGCCACACACATTAGAGCGAGATTCTTCTGGCACATTCGACAAACACGTAGACTGTTCTGTAATGTCCTAAGAGTAGGCTATATCACAACATTTAACAATCTACAAAAGATGTACCTAAACGCTTGTTAAATGAAAATCAGTGGAGGCCCTGTAAATAAAATTGTACTTTTCCAGGACATAAAATGTTGCTATAAGTACTCATACTCAATATATATATCTAAGTTGAGATATTAATGAGTTGACCTAACGTTTCTGAACTGTCTGTAGAATAAAACTATTGTGTACATTTAGTCCATTCTTATAATGTGGATCTGTAATTGAGAAATGTGAAAAATTGAAACCTTTACGTACAATGCACTGTGTATTACACCTATTACACACAAAATGCGTTCTACATATAGACACAAAATATTCAGTTTGCGAAATTATCACAATTGTCACAATTATATTAGTGTGAAACAGAAATATAAAGAAGCCAGCCACACATAACAGAAAGCAGAGAAAGTGTACAAAATAAAATACCTTTTAAGACAAAATGTGATGTCATGGAAAGTGGGGTGTCCTCCTTTCAGAATCAAATCAAGACAAAATGGCAGATATATTTATTATGATTATAACTATGGTTAAACAGAAGTATAAGAAAAGCTAGTTTTGGTTCCAGTAACAAACAGACCAAGAGTTTTCTGTTTGGTTCCCGACTGGAATTTAATGACATAATGATGTCTGCTATTCAGAGATCCCGGCCTGTTTACCTCTGTTTTGGTAACGTATCTGAGATTCTTTATTTTTATTTATACAAATATAGTTTTTTGAACCGTGTTAATTTTACAGAGCCTATATGAATATGAAATTCACAAATGTATTCTTAAACAACGTATCGATTATTTAATGGGTCTTACTGTAAAAGTAACTTTACAACTTATATAAAACAAACATAAAAACGTTCTAATTCAGCCATTTTCAATCTAGGAGGCGCACCCACCTGACATGCATAAGAAAATATTATGGACGCCCAGTAAGCTTGTCAGAAATAAGATGAATTAAACATTTACATAAAAAGATAACTTATTGACTTATTGCTTTAACTTTACAAGTAATAAAAGTTCTCCACTAATTGAATTTAAAAATTATAAGAAACGCTAAAACTTTAGTTTGTTTCAAAATATATTTAAAACGATGTGTTTTCAATTATTATTTATTTTATTTTTAAATACTCAAAATTAGTATGAATAGCACTTCTAAAAAAAACAGTTATTTTAAAACAAGACAGAAGTTTAATCTGTATCAGTTTGTATATCAGCGCACGTGCGTATAAATACGCGCGCGCACACACACACACACACTCACTCACTTTAAGGGCAGTGCTTTGGGCGTAGGCTCCCTAACACTTTAAATTAAGGCGCAAATTCTAAAGAATTACGATTATCTGGTCTAGTTAGTCGTATACCATCAATGAAGGTCCTGTAAAATTGTTATTCGTTCCCATACTAAACACGACAACAAAACTTATTATAACCACCTAATTTGTTTTTGTATAATCAAAATATATACTATTACTTTATGTTTTAATATAGATATGATACAGAACGAAACAACAATAAAGAAAAATATTAATGATGAACACATCGAAAATACGAAATCCGAATTCACTGACTTGATTATTTAATACAAATTTAATCCTTAGAACTTTTGTAATTTTTAAGAGTAACAATGTATACTAAATATGACTGTAAATGAGGGCTTATTTGTTAACCATAAATAATATTTAAAGAATGAAACAGTTATCTCTTACTAATTTAGGTAATTTGCTTGTTTGATTTTCAGGATGAAATATAATTTCATCGATAAATATTTAATTTATTGTAACAAGCATGTATGGGAATTGTATTTCTGGGGAGTGATGAATAACGGCAAACAGAATTTTTCGTCCCCACTCCCTTATCATTGGATGGGCAAGAGGAAAAATGTGTCTACAACACAACACGACACAGCCCCTGTCCTATGTGAATAACCTGGTATAGGCGCAGGCTTTGTAGACGGACCTTTGTGGGACCCGAATAGAAAATAACTACATATTTCTGTTTTGAAATGTTACACCTACTGACTCTGCCAATCACCCATTTCACGCTTGGATTATGACTGGCTATCAGACATCGTCCAGATCTGCTGCAAGAAACATGGTTACGAGATCGAATGGCTCTTAGAGCACGAGAGTAAATTGTTGAGAGAAATCGGCAAAACTTGTAATATCGCATATAATATAAAACAGTATTATTAAAAATATGGTAATACTCACTATGGCGGCAAATACCAGTAATCATCGAGTTGAGTAAAAGTGTACAGTCCAGATAGGCTTCAAAACACTTGAGTAATTCACAAATTACTGCTATGTAATAACACTAAGTTGCCATCTAACAAAAAATCGTTGTTAGAATTTAATTGTTATGATTTACACCTGTCTCGTAAAACAATGGAATTGCGGGTATAACTCGCAGGACTCTAAATAGGCTGACAACTGTCTTTTGTTGTTTTCACTTGTCATCCATGGTCACTGATTACGTTCAATGTTAAAGTGAAAAAAATCAAAGTGTTCCCCACGTCAATCGATCAATCTTTCGTAATACGCAGTTTCAGACAGTCTACGCCAGAAGTAGAACCTTGCTGTGATGAGTTTCACGTACTCAATGTAGGCACTTTTTCAGAAGGGATTAGGCCTATAACATACTTTATAACAGATTTTAATTTGCGATACTTTCAATAAAATACGTTAGCGTTTCACACTCATGCTTTATGTGGGCTTAAGTATATATTTATAACAGGTAAGCCCATTCGTTTCCTTCAAATTATGTGTGTGAGTGTAAATACGTGCCTCCCCCCCCCCCACACTCAAACACACCTGTCTGCGTATACAGATGTGAATACTCTCGACAATAACATTGACCGTTGTCAGTATTAACGTTTGGTATTACTCATAATTCAGTCAAACACATAATGTCGCTTGAGACAGAGTAAAACACCCATTATGTTCTGTACGCCAGCGGCAGAATTATTGTGATGTTTACCTACACTTAGATGTTCACTCGAGTGCTAGACCGATAGTAACATTATAGAATTTATATTTTCACAAAAAACATAAACGATCAACGTTGGAATTATTTTAATCAGTCATAAACTATGAAATGTAGAGTGCAAATTCCGTTTAATGTAGACAACATAGTGTTTCAATTTGTGTGTTCGTGTGTGTGTGTGTGTGTGTGTTGCAACAATACATATATTTGTATATTTTCCCAGGGCAGTATTTTGTAAATAATTAGTCTAAGGATAGTATGACAAATAGTTTTAAATATTTAGTGCGTGAAAGCGTGAAAGTACAGGCGTTGACACGCGGTAGCCTGTCCAGTGCGTATACCTGCCCTGTGGGAATTGTTAAAAGTGGAAGCATTGTTTGTGTGTCTTTGTGTGCGTGCCAGTTCCGACATACATTGTACTACGTATGAATTGTTGGTTTGTTTTACTAAATCAGGTATTGACATGAAGAAAATAAATTAATGAACATGTTTTTTACCTGTTACCAAAGACATATCAGAATTCTAAAAACACCATCAGAATAAGCACATTTAAACCCGTATGGTGATGCAAAAGTAATGCAGAAAAGTGCAATAATATAGACGTAATACAAATTAAAGTTCATTACTACCATAATTAGCGAGTAATTAAGGAGTGTGTTGTATGTAAATGACGAGTGAAAAACTACAAAGACGATGCAATCACTTGCCTAAAGATCAAGTTTATATACTCATATACCGGTACGGTGGATTGTTTACCACAGCGCGTGTAACATATATCGTGAGCCCAAAAGCATGTACATTTCACTTATATAAACGCACGCGCGTACACTTACAAATACGAGACAATACGCTAAAACCGGAGCAACACTAACTGTCAAACTTGTTTCATCTGTTATCGTGTGAACGTTTGGCATATATTTGTCATTTCAAGAATGTCGTTAGAATATATTTGCAAATTTTTTAGTTTCTGTATTCCGTCAAAGGATAATTGAACCTTGAAGTGAGTTCTCCTCTTATTCTTGATTTGGCGTCACAATGTACCCAACACTGGAAACCTAATTCACATCAGTTTGACATAATTCTCATCATGAATGACTTAAGAGGAAAATCAAATTTAAATAAATGAGAACAATAGGGAAAAAGGAAAATCCATAAACCAGAAAATTGAATGCGGCTTGTTTTCTACTTATAAATTGCTCACCTATCTCTGCTCCGGTTCAGAGTTACCTAGAAATCTTTTCTTTATCTCCTAAATACACTCATGAACTCATGAATACAATTTGATTGGATATACTGTACAACAGTACGGACTATATCGTCTTCGATCATGGAAAGAAACAACCCTAAATGAAAAAAGAAAGTCGAATAGTCCTTGAGATAAAATATATTGAAATATGTATTTATTTACCTGACGGGCTTGTTATTTTATGTGTTATTTGCTGTAAAAACTATGACAGGAAAAAGTGGGTTCTTTCAGAAATAACATCCTATCAAATTTTTTAAACAAATTTCTTTCTCGAAAAAGAGAAATTGTAAGCAAATCGGATCTGATAGTAAATTGAAGAGGAAGTTTTTAAGTAAACATAACCTAATTTAACATAATGTAGGCTACTACAATTGTTAGAACTTTTGTTCTGTCTGTAACTTTCTGAAGTACTTATAATCGTATAATTTTATTCATGACAATTAATTAATATCCTTTATGTTCAACTTTTTATCTGTTAATGACGAGTGCTACACTAACATCGAAGAAGTATCCTTTACAGTTTTACGAATAGTTCTTAAAAACTCGTAATTTCTTAAAAATAAAAAGTAGGTCATCACTGGAATATTCGGAGAGTTGTTGAAAACGGTTTGCCAATTAAATACAGTCTCCATCACATTTTAAACACTTTTTCAAAATCTGCGTTATTTTACTGCAAGAAACGTAGCGTTTGTATTTAACAGGAAACGTACTACAGTCTGAAAATATTCAGATAACCGTCTTCATTAAAACAAACTTATTACCGGATAAATGTTATTTTACCTGGTAACATATTTTAAGGAATTTAACACTGCGTACAGGTGTCAGAAATCTCGAAACTCTATACCAGAACAAGAATATTTCTTTCCACTTACAAGTGATACAAATTTGGATTGTGTGCGTGCGTGTGTCTGTGTGCTCGCGCAAGCGCGTTCATTCTGATAAAGAATATGAAATTCCTCTCAATGTTTTTAATAAAAAAAAATGTTCATTTTAGTGCAAATCGAGTAAGGGGATTGGACGAGATTAAACATAATCTCATCTCTGTAATTAAATGTCATTGTCAGTCTCAAACAGATCACGCGCTCTGATGACGTCTGTCTCCATTCGTGCTGGTTACGTTTTAATGAAACGAGTTATTTTGACGTTCAGTTTTATATCAAAAGTTATAAAAAACAATAGTACGCCTTTTTAAGCCTCTACGTGCTACTGCAAATAGTACAACAAGAAAATTTAATTTTTCCCTTTTTAGTTAAATATGCATGCAGGACCGAGGTTATTTAATAACGCTGGTCAATAATGACTTTTTATATACTCAGTGTTGCCAATTATTGTGTATTATTTCAGGTGCTGATGATGAATATGTAGTTAGAATTTTTCTATCAGCTTCAGTTTTTTTTTGTATGTGCCTTTTTTATTTTTAGTAAGTACCATGAATAAACTCCATGCGCATAGAATTTTGTGAACTTAAATAATATCAATTAAACGTAGCTTTGGTTTATTTATTGCAGAAATTAAATTGATAAGTCAAATACAATTAGTTTGTTTAGTTAATAGTCATCATTCTTGTTATTTACAATCTCGTCACATGCCACTTGCAGTTCCAATGATTTGGAGAGGAACGATGGATCACACCACGGACTGTTATTTATACTGTTATGTATAAAAAATATCTAAATGTCTAGGATAAAAGCTAAGACTGAATGTAATGTTAAATATCCCATAATTTCCTCTGCTATAAGGTTACTGCCCCATAGTCCAGAGCTTCCAATTCCTGAAACATGAAACTTAGATGAACATGAAGTTGTTACTAATGTTGAACCTTGTGCAGACTTATCGTGTGATGAAGAAAGAAGATACCCAGGTATTTCGGAAAATACATATACTGAATCCCTCGTAATTAATCAGTCAGAATTAAATGACCTTGTTCGTGATCTAAATTCATCAAAGAGTCAAGCAGAAATACTGGCTTCCAATATTGAAAGGATCGAATCTTTTAGAGCAGAATATTAAAACGTGTTTTCTGTTACAGGCAGTCGGAATTTGAACATCTATTCTCCCAGTACGAGGACTTAGTTTACTGCAATGACGTGGATTCTTTACTTTGGGACATACGCTCCATCCTGAAGACTGGAGTCAATTTATATACTATTCAAAGCAGTCCTACTTCATACTGGAAATAAATACCCAACAACCCCTTTATCTTATGCTGCTCACATGAAGGAGTCGTACAATAAAGACAAAATATATACTGAGCTGGATTTGGTATGGAAAATGGAAATATTTATGCCATATTTGTAGAGATCTTAAAATTATAGGACTTTAACTTGGATTCCAACCTGGGTATTCCAAATTCTGTTGCTTCTTTTGTAAATGGGACACAAGGGATAGGAAGACTCGTTCATAAAGAAAAGTGGCCAAAGAGAAAGGCACTGACTGTAGGAGAGAAGAATGTTGTAAGACATACACTAATAACATTTGAGAAAGTTCTTCCGCCACTACACATGAAGCTCGGTTTAAAGAAAACGTTTGTTAAAGCAATGGATCGTAATGATGCAAGATTTCAGTTTTTAAATCACAAGTCCCTATTGTAAGTGATGCTAAGATTAAGGAAGGGATATTTGTTTGACCACAAATAAGATAACTAATGAACAATCCTGCATTCGAAGAAAGATTGAATGACTTTGAAGTTGCTGAATCATTTCAAAATGTGGTTAAGAACTATTTGGAAAACCATAAGGCGGATAACTATAGAGAACTTGCAAACGAGCTTCTTCAAAACTTTGATGTAACTTCTTCAAAACCGAAAACTTGGATGTATTATGTCACTCAAAATCCGTCTCTTAGATGCATTTGGATTTTAATATGATAATGTTTTTAGGCTGGGAGTCATTCCACAAAAATCGTCATCGAAAAACCTAACGCTTCTACACTTTCGATTCCCCACAGTCTAGAAATTTGATATGTAAACGCATCAAGACAGAAATAATCGCTGCTGACATTGAGTTTAGCAAACGTTTTAGTGAGAATAAATTTGGATTTACATGCTCTGTTTGTGATCGTCTGTGGTTTGGAAATGATTTACGTAATCCGCCAAACTTAATCCACATTGTACGTTTCAAAAGCCTAAAAACATTATCATGCTTCGATGTTTCGGTCTCGTCGAAATTCTTTGAATGCTTAGGTGCATAAACAGAGAGACAGTTTCCTAAATACGGGAATTTCTACTTTGTTTTAATTAACATCTTGGCGCCGTTAGTGACGGATGAACGCTTTCACCAGGAAATATCCACCATGAAAGCTCACCACTACCAGGGTAAGTGGAAGACGAATATATTTGAATCAGTGCTAAAAATACCATCATAATCAGTTATTCACTTTTACTTAAAAACAAAAATTAAATTCTGTTGACAAGTGTAATTAAAACATGAAACATTATCAATTTTTGAACGAGTCGTTTTTATTTTAAATTGTTTTGTACGAACACTAGTCAGTCTCCGCTGTAATTTTTAAAGTGGTAACGTTTTACGAAATATTCACAAATTTTTTTGAGATTACAGTATCCTTTGTTTCTACCGATTGGTCTTATCAGTTCACTATCTTAGTGTCCGGTAAGCAAATAACGTTTAGGAATTAAAATTACTTTCTAAAAACTAGAATGTATTGTAACAAATTAATTTAAATTTGTGGAGCCCCACGATCTTGGAGCGCCAAAATATCCAATTTTTTTTTTTTGATAATTCAAATAAAAATCTATTTTGTGTTTGAATAGCCCCACTTTGGACTCGACAAAATGTAACAATGCAATTTTTATTTGAAGGTGCCCAACGTTCTTTGCCACGCCAAAATGTAACACATTAACACTTCTGTGCAATTTAAGCAATTTAATTTGTACATATTTAACTCATACACTCTCCATACCATTACTAACAACGTGTATGAACAATTGGGGTGAACGTGTAACTATAATAAGTGTAGCATAACAGATAATGCCCATAGTTCTGAATGGAGAGGAAGATCATAAAATAAAATAAAAGCAAATTTAAATCCAAGAAAGCAACATTAAAAATTAATTAAGAACCACCGTAAAGCACAATCATAGATTGAAGTAAGAGTTTCATTAAAACCAATATTACAATGAGTGATGAGTAATCAAAATAAAATTCAGAATTAAAAATAAAATAAAGAAATACGCAGGTAGGATAGGAGTAAGGAAGAAACCCAAACAAGACAACATCCACCATACAAGGTGATACTTTTCTAAGAAACAAGGAGGATAGGAGCGATTAATGAAGAAACCAGAACAAGACAACATCCACGAAAGAAGGAGTGCTCTTATAAGAAACCAAAACAAAACCCCAAAAGAAAGTAATAAAAATAATAACAAATGAAAGTATAACAAAAAACCCAAATTTAGAAAACCATGTAAAATAGATATAAACCAAAAGTGTATAAAGTGGAATTGAAAGTGAACCAATGTGAATTAATTATATAATGCAAAAAACAAACCTTCATTATCCTCTATAAATGGATTTCTTGATTTTAAAAAGACTATAGAACTAAATAGAAATAAAGTCAAAGAATAAAAAGGGGACCAGTGCAAGTTTTTATATTATATTAAATAAACCTAATGTGTCAATATTGGAGTTCATAAACTGAGTAAATTGTGAAATTATACAACTTTAAAGTGTTAATATTGTGTCAATGAATAATATTTAATTGAGTATTATAATAACAAATAATACAAGTGTTTATAAATAACTGCCACTCTTTGTATACAACATTCATTAGAATGACAGTAAATAAAACAAGAGCAGTCCATATAAAAAGTGAAGTGACCAAGAATCATTAACCCAAAAATCAAACAAAAAACAGGTAAGACTCAAAATAAAACTAGGTATAAGAAATAATGTAAACGATGGAAGGAGAGATATGTTTTGTTTAGAATAAGTTCAGATAACTCAATACTGAAATATCAGAGTTAAGTACCATTCTTTTATTATGAAAATGTTTATTATGTTTTAAGAATAGTTAATACAGATTAAAATGTGAGAGTTTGAAAGACCATTGTTAATTTCAATTATGTGTTATGAATTAATAGTATGAGTTATATACTAAATGTTCTTTTGTTAAAATAAGGAAATGTTAATCAATATTATATTAGAATAGAAAGTCAGAAAGGAGTATAAACAAGAAGTATTATTTAAAAACTTTGTATGTAAAAACAGTTGAAATCTAGGCCAAGTGGTAAATCTAAACAGCATTATAATTGATGAAATAAGTACAGAAAAACGGTTAAACTGATAGAATTTATATGAGGTAAATCAGTAATAGAGTCACATAACTGGAACTATAATTAAGAAAGATATTGTAAAAAGATTGTAAGAATTATTGTTAAAAATGCAAATGTAAAAACTGAAAATTCAGAGAGGGGAGTCACAGATTCATGAATAATATTTAAAAAAATAACCAGTTAATCAAATTGAAATAAATTAAGGGAAGATATACCTTTTATGTTAATCTGAGATTTAGTACAATTATAAATATAACATATAAAATGGCAAACATTTTGAGAAGGACAGGAAGTAAATTTTAATGCCTACAATTTTCAAAATGAAGTAAATATAGCATTTTAGATAAAAAACTTAATAAAACTATCTTATTTGGTATCAAATCAAGCAGAATGAACTGAAGGGGAGATTATGTATCTAGAATTTAATAAATTTAAATAATAACAAAAATATAATCAGTAGTATAATGTAAAAATTTTAAATGTAACGGAAGCTAGAAAGTTTTTAAACAATGTATTGCTAATATTAAATTGGCTAAGACTTTAGTAGAAGGAAGTAAGTTAGTTAATTATTAGACTTCGTGGAGTACACTTAAGACGAGCTCTAGTAGAAGGAAGTAAGTTAGTTAATTATTAGACTTCGTGGAGTACACTTAAGACGAGCTCTTGCTAAAATATTAACCTAATAGCGAAGACATAAATGGCGTACATTCGACAAGCCTAGTTTACTGTGAAAATCGCGAGTGACGAATAAATTCATTTAAACCTTAACTTCAGTGAAACCAACACCTACAAACAGTAAATTAACTTAAAACAAAGCAGAAAACAAGTGAATATATAATTTAAACGATTAAAACCATTAATTCCACATAACGAAACGAACAGTGCAATTGTCGACCTTATTAACTAAAGTGAAATATAACTTAATCCAACACATTTTATCGAAGTGAACCACAAACACTTAACCAGGACCACTCCACTAACACCAGAAGGAATAATCGCAGCTGCAGGAACGAGAAATCATTGGAAAAGCAGCATTTATTTGAAGCAGATTCTTCGAGGTGCATTCCGTTAACTACATCTGAATACGAAGCGGCCATCTTTAAGTTCCCACAATTCAAAGCGGCACTGCCAGTAAATCTTCACGGTTCGAAAAATTCTTTACTTACTATTATATATTGAATGTTATATATGTATTTTAATTAATAAGCTTATCTATTGTAATGTTATACTTTCAATACTATGCCCTTTTCTCTGACTATATATAAAATAACTGTTTAAAGAACCCGATAATTAATAATTTGTACAATCTATTGATATACCCTGAGAGAGTCGATTAATCAATCGATATAAAATCGATTACTTTATTATTTGTGAATAAAATTCCTTAAATATTACAAAATTGAATCCTATTTATTCCTAAATTATAACTAGCATAATATACCATTTTAATTGAGACATAACTACCAGAATTTAACAACATTAAAGGAAGATAACCTGCAAATAAGGAAAGTTCACCAATCGATTGTTCCTGGAGACAATCCTATTAACTGGTAAAAGAATTCTAAATACAGAAAAGAATATAATTAAGTAAAAACAATTAATAAGAAGTTCGGAACACCACGAAACATTTTAAATAATTAATATTATATTAATTTAAAACAAAACATAAAAATAAATAAATAATAAAAAAATTTTTTAAACTACAAGAACACAGAATAATATAATTTGTTACAAATTGGCGACCAACTGAGGGGCCTTAATTAGTGATTGATAGGCCACTATAATTTGCCCAATTCCTTTATTTAAGCTTGGCAGCAGTTATAAAGTTAGAAGAAAAGGAAGATGCAACGTCGAGCAACATCGAAGAAACGGGTGGCGGAGGCCGAAAAGGAAATCAATATGGAAGACAAAGAGGCGACGCCGGTGGAAGACGTGGAAATGTTATTACCCCCAATGGAACCTAAACAACCCGCACCACCAGAGGAACAACCCGAGAAACCCTCACAAACAGAGAACACGACAATACAGGAGATGTTCAGAGTGATGATGGAAATGAAAGAAGAAATGAGTAAGTAAATGGATTCCACAACAGAAGAAATCAAAGCTACCAAGGAAGAAATGAGTAAGAAAATGGATTCTACAAAGGAAGACAACCAATCCTTAAGTAAAAAGATGGAAGGAATAAATAAAAACATAGAATCCACGAAGGAAGAATTGAGTAAGGAAAGGAAGGAAGACAACCAGTCCTTAAATAAGAAGTTGGAAGATTTGAAGGAGGACAATCAGTCCTTGAGTAAGAAAATTGATGAGACAAGTAAGAAGATGGAAGAAGGAATGGGGAAGAAGTTAGAAGAATTGAAGGAGGACAACCAGTTTTTAAAGGAAGAATTCAAAACAACCAAGGAAGAATTGAGTAATAAAATTGAGAATACAAATAAGAGAATTGAAGAAAACAGTAAGAAGATGGAAAGTGACAACCAACAGTTGAAGGAAGAGTTAAGGGAAAATAACAAGAAAATGGGAGAGAAGATGGAGGAGAATTTGGAAGAACTGAAGGAGGATAACCAACTATTGAGAGAAGAATTAAGGTAGGTTAACCAAGAAAATCTGAACAAATTAGATGAGAGGATAGAGTTGTTAAAGGAAGAGTTGAGCAAGGAAATCAACGATAATAATTAATCCAAAAATAAGAAATTAGAAGAAGAAACCATGGAAATCAAACAACAAATTAAGGGGTTGGACGAAAGGTGTAGCCAGACGGAGAGAGAAGTACAGGGTTTCAAAGAAGAGGTAAACACCAAATTCACTAATATCGAAGAATACAGTAGAAGGAAGATGGAAGAAAACTAAAGAGAAACCCAGGAAGAATTCGGGAAGGTACGGAACCAAGTCGCGGAAACGTGTGACGGAATGGAAGAGGCTATGACGAATATAACGGGTCAAGTACGGCAGAGCCAAGAAGAAATGGAAGTCATGAGAAATCGCCCCACTAACTTTACTGGGATACCAATCAATGAAAATCGGGAATGGTTGAATTTCCGACATTACAAAAGAAAACCGATGGAGTTCCTGGCCCGGATTGAGCAATACTTCGCCAAACATAGAGGGAGTAGGTAGAACAACAACCGGGAGATATTTGACGAGTCGTTCAGTGAAATGACCGACAATTGTTGGATGGCGAATCGAAGTCAGATCGCGGACTACCAACAGTTCAGAAACCTGTTGAAAGCGAAGTACTGGTCAGAAACCACGCAGAACTTAATACGAGACAATATTTGCCATGGAGGATATAGGGCCCAACTAGGTAACATCATGACGGCCTGTTTTTTAGGAAAGGTGTGTTTGGCGAAACATTTAGAACCGGCAATAACCGAGGAATGCCTGGTGAACAAGTTGTCCTACCACTACGACGAAGATATAATCAGAGCAAGAAGGGGTAGCCAGATAAAGACAGTGCAAGCCATGACCGAATTACTGGAGAGTTATGAGAACGAGGAATACTACTGTCAGAGTAGAAGGAGGAACGGCCAGAAATAAGAAGTAACCAGTACCCCAGTAACAGTAACAACCAGAATGGTAACAACTACCAAGGGAACCGTAACCATCAGAATAAATACAACGGCAATAATAACCCGCCGAACAATAATAATAATAACTTTAACAATAGCCCCGAATAATAATAGGAACAACAACCACTATCCAAATAACAGAAATAATTATTACCAGCACCCTAATAATTCTTATAGTCAGAGAAACCCCCACCCCGGTAATACTGAACGATATTACCAAAATAATAGAAATTACAATTCAACCAACTACAACAATAACAACAGAGTTTCCCGAACAAGGGTAAATTTCATAAGAGCTGAAGATAATGGGCCAAGGAGGTATAACCGCCAGCGAAGGAACAGTTTCCACGATGGAGATCGTCGACGGAGGAGCGAAGAACGTGATGGTCCAAGGTACGAACAACGTAGACGGAGTACCAGTCTAGATGATCCTGGCCGACAAACAAACCGAGAACAAACGTTTGAACAGAGTACAGAGCGGCAGGAACCGACGCAAGGTTTCCAGACCGACACCTCGGTCAGTCCGAATAAAAACAACGAACACGATAATTTAAACGGGAGGAGGCAGTGATGAATTATCACGACCCTTCACTGCTCCTATCTCCTGGGTATAAACAAGAGTTGCAAGAGGCAACTGGATCGAAAAACATTACCATCATTACCAACAACTATCTGAAAAACATAAGAACTAAACTATTGGAGGAGAACGACACCAGCCTCGATAGTCAGAATAATGAAATATTATATATAAAAGCGGAAGTAGAAGGATTCCCCGCCAAGATCATGATTGATACCGGTGCTAATATATCAATAATTAACATAATTGAACTGTAAAGAATCCAGAAAGAATGTGGTAGAACATTGCCAATGTTGCCAGTAAATAATATTGTCTTAGTAGGTGCAACTGGCCGCCAGAACAAAACTATTATAAAACAAGTTTCGGTAAATGTCGTTAGCCGTGGTATAGCTTTAAATATGGTATTTTTAATCGCCACGGACTGCCATTTAATATATTGGTAGGTTGCGATGTATTAAGGAGGAACTCCGCTATTATAGATCTGAACAAAGTAAAGGTATCACTGTTTTCAGAAGGAATAACGTGGACAGCAGATTTAGTAGGAGGCGAGAATATACTTCCCAGCAGTATACACCAACAACTTCGGAAAACAAACTATGTAGAGAACAGCTCCCTGGATAACCAGATAATATATAATAACGTGGAAGAGGATTTATGGTCAGTTAAGATACAGGAAATACGGGACTTCCAGTGTGGAACCACCAACGAGAAAATACCCATACACCAAGCAAACCGTCTTGTAATGGTATATGAGAAATGTAAATCAGTATTTTCCGATGAACCCGGTAAGGTAAAGAATTATCAGTGTAAACTTGAATTTAAGGAAACCGTGGAATTTAACCCATTATATCGCATAGCGCATTCACTGAAGGAGGCCGTGAGAGCGGAAATTAATAAGATGATCAGCAGTGACATAATTGAGAGTAGTCAATCCCCATTCACTAGTCCAATCATAGCTGTTCCCAAGAAAAACGGACAAGTCCGGCTTTGTTTGGATGCGCGCGAAATAAATAAAACAATCATTAATGACAGAACATCACCCGGTGAGATAGAGGAGATCTTGAAAAGATTCCACGGTACCAAGTTTATTAGTACATGGGAACTGTGTGTGGTTACTGGCAAGTGGAGTTGCACCCACAGAGTCGTCAATATGTGGCGTTCATATTCGAAGGGCGCAATTACCAGTTCAAGAGATTGCCCTTCGGACTTGTGAATTCAGTAGCCATCTTTGTGGCCTGTATGGACCAGATACTTGGACAGGAAACACTCCAATTTACCACAGTATATGTAGACGATCTACTGATTGCCTCAGAAACCTGGGGGGAACACTGTTACAGAGTGGAACATGTACTCGAGAAGTTAGCAAAAATAACATAACTCTTAAATTGGAGAAATCCAAATTCATTGCTAGAGAAGTACAGTTCTTAGGTTTTAACCTAGATGATCAAGGTATATCCCCATCATCAGAAAAAGTGGAGGCGATTCAGAAGTTCCCTAAACCGAAGAACAGGAAACAGTTACAATCTTTTCTCGGACTCTGTAACTATTACAGAAAGCTTCAGCATCAATATTCCGAGCTGACATCCAAGTTTCAACCGCAATTACCTTCGAAGAATAAATGGATCTGGGGTCAAGAACAGGACGTTACTTTCCAACTTATCAAAGACAAGTTCTTAGAGATCGTTATACTTCATCACCCGAATTTAAAAAAAAACCATTCTTCCTAAATTGAGATGCTAGCAGCATCAGTTTAGGAACGAATTTATATCAGGAAGATGAGGAGGGTCACCATCTGGTGATTAGGTTCGCTAGTCGAACCCTGAATCAATGCGAGAAGAACTACAATGTGACCGAGAAAGAATTACTCAGTGTAGGTATTATTCGCATGTATCAAATTCCGGACATATATTTTAGGGTATCCAGTTACCATCTGCACTGATCATAAATCTATCTTATTTCTACGTAGGTGCAAGTTGATTCACGGCCGACTGGCTAGATGGGTACTCGCCCTGCAAGAGTACAACCTACAATGGGAATACATCCCGGGGAAAAGAAATGTTGTAGCAGATGTGTTATCACGCATTAATTTGGAAGACCAGACTTTTGAGGGAGAGAAGGAGAGCCTAGTCAAGGTATACAGCCTTATTAAAACAAGATCTGATTTATAGACTTTATTGGTAAACATCCGCATCCACCAACAATCTGACCCTAAGTTAAAAAAAAAATTACTCGATTGGAAGCAGACGATGACACAGTTTCCAAACATTACAATATTAACAAAGGTATATTATTTGTTAAAACATCCTTAAATAAAGAAACATGGAAAGTGATTATTCCAAATAACATTGAAAAAGAAATCATAATCGATTACCATATGCGGTATGGCCATATGGGAGCCCTGAAAGTGATACAGGCCTTAGAGGAGAATTGTCAAATCAAAAACATAAACCGAAATGTGAGAAATTACCTAAAATCCTGTAATATTTGCCAGTGTGTTAAGGTTAATAACGAGAAGAAGGAAGGTATAATGATACCCATAACATCTAAGGCGAAACTGGAGAAGGTGGTTTTAGACATCTGCGGACCATTTCCCCGTAGTGGCGGTCGACAAAGATACAAATACCTCATCATAATTATGGACAATTTTACAAAGTACGTAAAGCTATACCCGGTTAATCGGCCAACCACTATAAAAGTTCTTGGAGTCATAACGGAATTATATGTGCCAGAAATAGGAAAACCAACTTCAATCATCACTGACCATGGTACACAGTTTAAAGGGAAAAGATGGCGGGACACATTATTATCACTTGGGATTAAAACATACAAGACGCCAGTCTACCACCCAAGTATTAATCCGGCAGAGAGGGTATTGAGAGAAGTGGGGAGAATATTGAGAACGTACTGTCACCACCAACAGAACAAGTGGCAAGAGTACTTAGCAGCCACGGAGAAATTCCTAAATTTCGCTCACCATCCAGCTATAGGAATTACCCCTTACTCCGCCATGTACGAGAAACCAACACCCCGACAGATCGAAGAAATAATAGAGTTCCCGATGAATGATGGTCGTAAGTTTGACAAGGTGAAGTTTTATAACAAGGTGGCCGAAGACCAAGAGAAACGGCAAACCAAATATCAGAAGGCGAGTGGACGAGTAATAACGTATAAAGAGGGAGAAAAAGTACTGTTAAGAAACCGAGAACTACCCAGCACCCTAGAAGGGATAACGAAGAAACTATTATTACTCTACTGGACCATATCTCGTTGCCAAAAATAATAACAACAACACATATGAACTGAAAGGAATAGTTTCCGGAAAAATCAAAGGAGTATACAACCAAGCCTCCATAAAAAAATATTACGAAGATTGAATTTAGAATATAAAACCCTCAAAATCCAAAAATATAAATAAGATCAACCTACACAAATAATTTAGAAGAAAGTAATTTGGAATTAATTAAGAAGAAGAATTTATTATTATAAAAAACTTCAAAATTCTAAAATAATAGTAAGACCAACTTACAAATGATTTGAAAGAAAATAATTTGTGATTAATTAAGAAGGAAAATTAGAATAAAATCCAGAATAAATGTGAATATCAAACATTTGAAGGAGTAGAGAAGAAAAACAAAAAAGAGTGTGATATACAAGAGAAGGCAATAATAAAGAATGAAAAAGAGAAGACTTGGGATAATTTGTGATTAATTAAGAAGAAGAATTTGTGACTATATTATAAATTGTCAAAATTCTAAAATATAAGTAAGACCAACTTACCAGCAATTTAAAAGGAAACAATTTGGAAATAAAAAGAAGAATTTGAATTTTGTATAAAACCCTCAAAATTTAAAAAATAGTAAGATCAACTTACACAAATAATTTAAAAAAAAATAATGCGATTATTTAGAACAAGAATTAGGATATAATAAAACTCATCAAAATCCTAAAATATAAGTAAGATCAACTTACACAAATAATTGAAAAGAAAGGAATTAGAAAATAATAGATTTTGAATATTATAATAAAACCTTCAAAATTTAAAAAATAGTAAGACCAACTTACACAAATAATTTAGAAGAAAATAATTTGGAATTAATTAAGAAGAAGAATTTGTGACTATAATATAATCGCCAAAATTCAAAAATACAAGTAAGACCAACTTACACAAATAATTTAAAAGGAAACAATTTGGAATGAAAAAAAGAATTTGAATTTTGCGAAACCGACAAAATTAAAAAAAAAATGGTAAGATCAACTTACCAGTGATTTGAAAAGAAAATAATTTGGAATTATAAAAAGAAGAATTTATTATTACAAAAATTTGTGTAAATTATAAAAAATAATGAGATCAACTTATAAATAATTTAGAAGAAAATAATGTGATTAATTAAGAAGGAAAATTAGAAAAAATCCAGGATAAATGTGAATATCAAACATTTGAAGAGTAGGAAAGAAAAACAAAATAGAGTGTGATATACAAGAGAAGGCAATAATAATGAAAGAAAAAGAGAAGAATTTGTTATTATAGCAAAATCATTAAAATTTAAAAAATAAAAAAAAATAATAAGATCAACCTTTAACTAATTATTTATGAAACGATTATGGAAACGAATAGTCAAGAAGGATGATTATGATATTACTCAGTTGTAAAAAAACAAAAACAAAGAAGGACGACACACACCAATCATATGAAGAAAATAGTCTTGGAAAGAAAATAATAAAACATTAATGAAAGGCAAAGAGAAATAAAGACAACATGAAAAATATAATATTAATGAATTAATTTAATGAAAACAAAAGCGGAATAACAACTTTCTGAGACAGAAAAGAAAGAAAAATATGTTTATATAATATGATCATAATAACAACTTGGATGTCAATTATAATGAAACCAATTGAAAAAAACGAACTGTCATAAAATAATACCATTCAAATAATTAATAAGAACTAAAGTATATATATAAAAATGTGCTATTAATATCAATAACCAGAAGAAGTATTGAAGAGAATTCAGATGAAAAAGGAAAAAGTTACACCATAACTAGTAACAAACATATTAACAAAGTTTCCAACCATGATAAAAATGAATATATCAACCGAGATAAAAAGTTAGAAGAATATATAATGAGAATAATAAATATTAAGAAGAATAAATGAGATAGAAAATGTGACATAATCTGAGAAACAACGAAGTGAACATATCCAAAGTTATTTTTATTAGTCGAAAATTAGACTATTCTATATGTTTTTATTTGATGACTGTCTGTAGATAATTCCAGCAGCATTATGTGTTTGAGCAGAGATGAATTGCCTCTGATCTCAATTAAAAGTGTAGTATGGCCAGCAGAGTATATGTAGCCAAAAGTGCCTCTCTGGACTGCCCCAGCTCACGTGTTAGGGAATGTTAGCGAATTAATATCCCATGGATAAAACACAAAGTTAAGAAAAGGAAAAATATAATAATAATAATAAATCTCAGAAAACACTAACTATCCAGGAAGAATCAAAGTCAAATAAGAGACTATAAAGTTTATTAAGCTCAAATATGAAGAAGCCGATATAGAAATGGGGAGGAAGACGAAGAATAATAAAAAAAAGCTATCATAAGCAATTATTTCATCCATAATCAAGTCTGAAATAATCACTTCTGGAGGAGAGCAATCTGTAGCATGACAGATAATGCCCATAGTTCTGAATGGAGAGAAAGATCATAAAATAAAATTAAAACAAATTTAAATCCAAGAAAGCAACATTAAAAATTAATTAAGAACCACCGTAAAGCACAATCATAGATTGAAATAAGAGTTTCATTAAAACCAATATTACAATGAGTGATGAGTAATCAAAATAAACTTCAGAATTAAAAAGAAAATAAAGAAATACCCAGGTAGGATAGGAGTAAGTAAGGAAGAAACCCAAACAAGACAACATCCACCACAAAAGGTGATACTTTTCTAAGAAACAAGGAGGATAGGAGCAATTAATGAAGAAACCAGAACAAGACAACATCCACGATAAGAAGGAGTGCTCTTATAAGAAACCAAAACAAAACCCCAAAAGAAAGTAATAAAAATAATAACGAATGAAAGTACAACAAAAAACCCAAATTTAGAAAACCATGTAAAATAGATATAAACCGAAAGTGTATAAAGTAGAATTGAAAGTGAACCAATGTGAATTAATTATACAATGCAAAAAACAAACCTTCATTATCCTCTATAAATGGATTTCTTGATTTTAAAAAGACTATAGAACTAAATAGAAATAAAGTCAAAGAATAAAAAGGGGACCAGTGTAAGTTTTTATATTCTATTAAATAAACCTAATGTGTTAATATTGGAGTTCATAAACTGAGTAAATTGTGAAATTATACAACTGTAAAGTGTTAATATTGTGTCAACGAATAATATTTAATTGAGTATTATAATGACAAATAATACAAGTGTTTATAAATAACTGCCACTCTTTGTATACAACATTCATTAGAATGACAGTAAATAAAACAAGAGCAGTCCATATAAAAAGTGAAGTGACCAAGAATCATTACTCCAAAAATCAAACAAAAAACAGCTAAGACTGAAAATAAAACAAGGTATAAGAAATAATGTAAACGATGGAAGGACAGATATGTTTTGTTTAGAATAAGTTCAGATAACTCAATACTGAAATATCAGAGTTAAATACCATTCTTTTATTATGAAAATGTTTATTAAGTTTTAAGAATAGTTAATACAGATTAAAATGTATGAGTTTGAAAGACCATTGTTAATTTCAATTATGTGTTATGAATTAATAGTATGAATTGTATACTAAATGTTCTTTTGTTAAAATAAGGAAATGTTAATCAATATTATATTAGAATAGAAAGTCAGAAAGGGTATAAACAAGGAGTATTATTTAAAAACTTTGTATTTAAAAACAGTTGAAATCTAGGCCAAATGGTAAATCTAAACAGCATTATAATTGATGAAATAAGTACAGAAAAATGGTTAAACTGATGGAATTTATATAAGGTAAATCAGTCATAGAGTCATATAACTGGAACTATAATTAAGAAAGATATTGTAAAAAGATAATAAGAATTATTGTTAAAAATGCAAATGTAAAAACTGAAAATTCAGAGAGGGGAGACACAGATTCATGAATAATATTTAAAAAGATAACCAATTAATCAAATTACAATAAATTAAGGGAAGATAAACCTTTTATGTCAATCTGAGATTTAGTACAATCATAAATATCTTTATATATATAATTCTTCTGTACGTGTGTATGTCACTGAACTCCTCCTAAACGGCTGGACCGATTTTGATGAAATTTTGTGTGTGTTTGAGTCCCTGGATGGTTTAGATTCACAATTGGACCCGGTAGGTGGCGCTGCAATCGGGTTCCAGGAAATTGTTTTTTTACTTTTTTACGAAAATTTTTTTTTATTTTTTTAAGGTTTTTCGCATATCAGAACATATAACCACAAAATTTCACCCCCCCCACCACACCCCAATATTTTTTAAAATGAAAAAACCATAAGTTCATGAATAATTGACGTTTTGACATTTCAGATTCTGTTCGCTGTGTTTCGATATTCCATGTATCACAATTGCGTGCATATTGAGTGTATTGTTCAACGACAAAACATTGAAATAACGTTTTAAGTGTACTTAAACACATACATTGTGCAAATGTGTAAGGTGCAGTGTTCAAGTGAATATCTTACATGATCTTCCATGAATTTCAATTATATACATGTGCATGCAATGACAATCAATCTAACCTGCAACTTTTCATTGTCAGTGCTTAATTGTGTCGATGATTCTATAAAATTTACGGAGTGTTAAACGGTTTTTCGAAAATAAACAACATGTAAGTATGTTCAACGAATTATAACATCCATAAAATTCAAATATAAGTTACTTATATTTATGTGTTGTATGTTTATTACAGAATAATGCCACGTCTTCGTGGACGAGGAGGAAATATTGGCCGACGTACACGTAATTCACAAATAGTCCGGACCCGTCGGTTAAATAGAACGGCAGAAGATCAATTGACGTACAATGCAAATTTAAGAGACCAGGTTGCAAACACACGTGCAAATGAAAGTCAAGAGCAACTCAACGAACGCCTTCGAGCTAATGCATTGAGACAAAGACAGGCGCGTCAACGAGCCACCGACGCACACAGAGCACATGAACGACAGCGCCTGCAAGTACATCGCGCATTGACACGTGCATCACTTCTCCGCCTTGCGTTCGAATATGAGTCGGACATCGACTATTCGTCACGTTCACAAATTGTCATCGGCGCCATGCATTCAAATACAAAGGTGAATCAGCCGGTTTCTGCTGCGCGTCTGGAAAAGTTGTACTGCCACCATTGAATTCGCCGCTAGAACCATTGAAAACACTATTGGCTGGAGCCACACCTCAATCAAAATTGTTTTTGCGTAAAATTCGTAAATTCAATTCTTGCTTCCAAATGACATCATTTGGAGCAACAAAAATCGTTCAGAATCAGGATGGTCGCAATTTTGAATCAACGTTTAAGATTCAGGGCCAAGTGTATCATCAAATTGGTTCTTTAATGTCAATGCCTGATGCCGATCCAAAATTCTTGCAAATCTACTTCATGGGCGATGAGCAGCAACAAATAAACACACGCTGCCAATACAACCACATCGAGCAGATGGAGGAGCGAGAAATTGTGGCGAATTTGGAACCGTTTTTGCGAAATCACAACCAGTTTGTCCAGTTGTTCAATATCGTTTCAAACATACTGCAAAACGACAGCTACATGATCGTCATCAAAGCAGACAAAGTACCATCTGGAGAGCACACAGGCCGATACAATTCACCAACCGTTAATGAAGTTGCAGTTGTTATGGTTGGCGACGCATACGAACGTCGAGATATACGGATCCAACGCAGAGATAACACGGTGCAGATAATTCAAGACAGTCATCGTTCTTACGACGCTTTGCAATATCCATTGATATTTTGGGAAGGAGAAGATGGATATCATTTCAACATCAAACAAAGAAATCCAGCGACAGGTACAATCTACACATTATTTTCTTTTTCCTTTTTCTGTACGATTAATTTCTTTTTGTCTTATTTATATTTTTACTTTGCAGGTGCAGAAACCAACAAGAAAGTGAGCGCGATGAACTTCTACGCATATCGGTTGATGATTCGTGCCAATGAAGACAACAACATTCTCCGATGCCGCCAGCTGTTTCATCAATACATCGTTGATATGTATGCGAAAATTGAAAGCGAGCGATTACGGTACATCAAGTATAATCAAGCGAAGCTGCGTTCTGAGGAGTACATTCATTTGCGTGATGCTATTGTCAGTAACGTAGATGGAACAACTAATATCAACGACATCGGTACCGCATATATTCTTCCATCATCATATATTGGTAGTCCGCGTCATATGCAAGAATACATTCCATGACTTTCGTGCGCGCGTACGGCCGACCAGATTTGTTCATTACATTTACGTCCAATCCAAACTGGGATGAAATTAAAATTTCGTTATTGCCAGGTCAAACAGCAATGCATCGCCATGATATCACTGCACGTATCTTCAAACAAAAATTAAAATCGTTGATGAACTTGATTACACATCACTCTGTATTCAGCGAAACACGTTGCTAGCTGTATTCTGTTGAATGGCAAAAACGAGGTTTGCCACATGCACATATTTTGATTTGGTTGGTCGACAAAGTACGGCAAGAAGAAATTGATAAAATTATTTCAGCAGAAATTCCGGATCGGAATATCGATCAAGAGTTGTTTGACATTGTTACCGCTAACATGATCCGTGGTCCATGCGGTGATCTCAACATGACGGCGCTGTGCATGGACAATGGAAAATGTACGAAACGTTTCCCAAAAATGTGTATAAACGATACTATCACTAGTATCGATGGTTATCCATTGTATCGTCGTAGAGACACAGACAATGGTGGCCAATCATATCAATTGCGCATGTCAAACGGTGGAAATCCGGTTGACATTGACAATCGCTGGGTGGTTCCGTATTCGCCATTGCTGTCCAAAACCTGCAAAGCACACATAAACGTTGAGTTCTGCAGTTCGGTGAAGTCCATCAAATACATTTGCAAATACGTTCATAAGGGCAGCGATATGGCTGTATTTGCTGTTCAAAATGTAAATGATAACGACGAAATAACACGTTATCAAATGGGCCGATATATTAGCAGCAATGAAGCAGTTTGGCGCATTTTGAGTTTTTCCATACACGACAGAGACCCTGCTGTTATACATTTGGCCGTGGACCTTGAAAATGGACCGCGTGTTTATTTCACTGAAGAGACTGCTATACAACGAGCATTAACTGCCCCAAAAACCACACTAACTGAGTTTTTCGAACTATGCAACCGACCAGGTATTTTCGGTCAATTCGCAAAGACATTAATGTATACTGATGTGCCACGATTTTTCACGTGGAACAAACAGTCAAAAAAGTGGGACCTACGAAAGCGAGGCGTTTCAGTCCAAGGATACGACGGCATATTTATGGGATATACATTAGGCCGATTATACACAGTCCATCCAAAGCAACGCGAATGCTTCTTCTTGCGTTTGTTGTTGGTTAACGTTCCTGGACCGACGTCCTTCCAATACTTGCGAACAGTCAATGGTATTTTGTACGACACGTACCACGATGCTTGTCGCGAATTGCATTTGCTGGAAGATGACAACCATTGGGATCTCACACTTACAGATGCAGTACTGAGTTCCTCTCCTCATCAAATTCGCCATATTGTTGACGACATGTTTTCCGTCCCAAGCTTCTGCTCTCTGGAACAAATATAAAGATTCCATGAGCGAAGACATTTGCATCGCATTCGGACCGCTGATCAAGATCCCAATATCAATTTTTCGCCGGAAATATATAACGTGGCGTTAATAAAGATTGAGGATATTTGCATTCTCATTTCGAATATGCCACTCATTCATTTCGGTATGCCATCGCCTAACCGCCCAGCAACAGACATCATTAACAGCGATGTTCAGCGCGAACAACAGTTGGATGCGGCCTCTTTGACTACTTTTGTTGCAAATAATGAGCAACTGCTCACTACTGAGCAAAAGAACATATACGATCGAATTAATTTGTCAATTGCAGCACAACAAGGCGGAATCTTTTTTTGGACGCACCAGGCGGCACTGGCAAAACATTCCTCATCTCACTGATACTTGCATGCATTCGATCACAAAATCATATTGCGTTGGCAATTCCTTCATCAGGCATTGCAGCGACTTTGCTTGATGGTGGACGGACTGCACATTCAGCACTGAAGTTGCCATTGAACGTTCACACAAATCCAGACGCAATGTGCAACATAAAGAAGCATTCCGGCATGGCTAAAGTTTTGCAAAAATTCAAAATTATTATCTGGGATGAATGCACTATGGCCCACAAGCATTCACTTGAAGCTCTCGATAGAACGATGAAAGATCTCAACGATAATACCAGACTTTTCGGTGGCGCTCTACTGCTGCTGTCCGGTGATTTCAAACAGACATTGCCGGTCATTCCACGCGCTACATATGCGGACGAAATTGACGCATGTTTGAAACAATCATACCTATGGCGAAATGTCAATACATTACGCCTTACCATAAATATGCGTGTTCAACTGCAAAACGATCCATTGGCACTGTCATTCTCCGAACAATTGCTCAACATTGGCAATGGAAAAATTCTATTGCATTGAAATACACAATACATCAAATTGCCAGACAATTTTTGCAACATGGTAGCCACGAAAGATGCTTTGATTGAAAGCATATTCCCAGATTTGCGCGCTAATTACATTAATCATGCGTGGCTACGTGAACGAGCTATTTTGGCCGCAAAAAATATCAATGTTGACGCTATTAATTTCAAAATACAACAGTCATTGCCTGGCAATGAGATGTCGTTAAAATCGATCGACACTGTTGTCGATCCTGACGAAGCAGTCAACTATCCTGTTGAATTCTTGAATTCACTGGATTTACCGGGAATGCCACCACATAACTTGCGATTAAAAATTGGTTCACCAATCATTTTGCTTCGGAATTTAAATGCACCAAAGCTATGCAATGGCACGCGATTGGTCATAAAAAAAATCATGGGCAATGTTCTTGAAGCTACCATTTTGAACGGCAAGTTTCAAGGTGAAGTTGTTCTCCTGCCACGGATCCCAATGATCCCTTCAGACTCGCCCATTCCATTCAGACGCCTGCAATTTCCAATTCTCTTGGCATTCGCAATGACTATTAATAAATCACAAGGCCAAACAATGTCCATTTGTGGGTTGGATCTAGAAAATCCGTGCTTCTCACATGGCCAATTATATGTCGCGTGTTCTCGCGTTGGCAAACCATCAAGTTTGTTCATTTATACACCTCAAGGATTGACGAGAAACATTGTTCATCAACTCGCATTAAGATAAAAACAAAACAAACTTTAATTCTTTTAGTATTAAGTTCAACATTTATTTCAATATACTTTACTTTTTTTACATTAATAAAAATATGACTGTCATGGAAATGATTTGAGTTTTTTCTTTGTTTGCTATTATTTAATCGAAATGAAAATCGTCCAAATTTGCATCATATGTTATTGGTAAGGCGTCACATTCCTCTGCTACTCGCAGTCCATCTTCGGTGTACATATGGTTCAGTGGATCCACAGCGTAGAAGCGTCCATTTTTATGAGTCGCCACATCTCCAGTCGCCTGTAGATCCATTATGAGCTCACGGACCAACTGAGTTCCACGCAGTCTTCTCCACACAGCTAATACAATGAAAAAAAAACTGTCAGACATTTACACACATACAAAAACAGCAATATCTTTTTTGCAATCACATTATTATACTTACCACCAATCTCACGAAAAGTACCGCCTCTTTCGCCAAATGTGCCAATGACAAGCACCAAATATCGTCCGGCCATGATACGAGAATTGAACGGCGCAGGATAACGAGAAACTGCACTCATTTTTTGATTTTGCTTTGGGCAACAGCAAATCACACAATGAAATGAAAAGATTGAAATGTCAAACTCAATGTCAAATGTCACTTAGTATATAGTTTATAGAAAATTCGAATATCGAAAAAACGTTTGCTGAACCCGCTAATAGCAGGCAAGCCAATGTTCGGGCAGGACAACGTCTGCGGGTCCGCTAGTAACATATAAAATGGCAAACATTTTGAGAAGGATAGGAATTAAATTTTAATGCCTACAATTTTCAAAATGAAGTAAATATAGCATTTTAGATAAAAAACTTAGTAAAATTATCTTATTTGGTATCAAATCAAGCAGAATGAACTGAAGAGGGAGATTATGTATCTAGAATTTAATAAATTTAAATAATAGCAAAAATATATTCAGTAGTATAATGTATAAATTTTAAATGTAACGGAAGCTAGAAAGTTTTGAAACAATGTATTGCTAATATTAAATTGGCTAAGACTTTAGTAGAAGACGAAGGATGTAATTTAGTTAATTATTAGACTTCGTGGAGTACACTTAAGACGAGCTCTTGCTAAAATATTAACCTAATAGCGAAGACATAAATGGCGTACATTCGACAAGCCTAGTTTACTGTGAAAATCGCGAGTGACTAATAAATTCATTTAAACCTTAACTTCAGTGAAACCAACACCTACAAACAGTAAATTAACTTAAAACAAAGCAGAAAACAAGTGAATATATAATTTAAACGATTAACACCATTAATTCCACATAACGAAACGAACAGTGCAATTGTCGACCTTATTAACTAAAGTGAAATATAACTTAATCCAACACATTTTATCGAAGTGAACCACAAACACTTAACCAGGACCACTCCGCTAACACCAGAAGGAATAATCGCAGCTGCAGGAACGAGAAATCATTGGAAAGGCAGCATTTATTTGAAGCAGATTCTTCGAGGTGCATTCCGTCAACTACATCTGAGTACGAAGCGGCCATCTTTAAGTTCCCACAATTCAAAGCGGCACTGCCAGTAAATCTTCACGGTTCGAAAAATTCTTTACTTACTATTATATATTGAATGTTATATATGTATTTTAATTAATAAGCTTATATATTGTAATGTTATACTTTCAATACTATGCCCTTTTCTCTGACTATATATAAAATAACTGTTTAAAGAACCCGATAATTAATAATTTGTACAATCTATTGATATACCCTGAGAGAGTCGATTAATCAATCGATATAAAATCGATTACTTTATTATTTGTGAATAAAATTCCTTAAATGTTATAAAATTGAATCCTATTTATTCCTAAATTATAACTAGCATAATATACCATTTTAATTGAGACATAACTACCAGAATTTAACAACATTAAAGGAAGATAACCTGCAAATAAGGAAAGTTCACCAATCGATTGTTCCTGGAGACAATCCTATTAACTGGTAAAAGAATTCTAAATACAGAAAAGGATATAATTAAATAAAAACAATTAATAAGAAGTTCGAAACACCACGAAACATTTTAAAACAATTAATATTAAATTAATTTAAAAAATAAAATAAATAAATAAATAATAATAAATTTTTTTTTAAACTACAAGAACACAGAACAATATAATTTGTTACATAAGAGTTACTCTTTTTTATGAATTTTAATATGCTTCATTTATTATTGGAAACAAACAAACAAAAATATTATAATATTATGAAAATCATAATTAATACGCCATGTGATCTTCATTATCGATGATTTCAAAGTGTCTTTACTATTCGTGTCAACATTACAAACATATCTTAAATTCTAAATATTACATAATTTATTGTATATAGACTTCTCGTCAATATGTTAATGTTTCTTGCTTGCTCAGTCTAAATGTGTGCTTATTTAAAAGTTATTACTGCATTCTTATTCTATCATTCTTAATACCTTTATTACTATAAATGACTCTATGTTATATGCTTTTATCAAGAAAAGTTAAATAATTCAATTACTAATTTCAATGGCTCTACGTATGTTCATTACGAAAAATAATTAAACAACCTTTTTTATTACATATTAATTACATTGAATTTTATTTATATCTACATACTTATTAATTATGTTTACAAAAATTGGTTTGACTTTTAGAGTCTCTCGATGTCTTTCTCTTTGAAAATTATGTATTGGTTTTTCGTCACCTTAATTTCTGTAGAGTTGTCCCATATCCTCCAGTGATTCCTTCGGTGTTCTCCACCTGGATGTCCTCTTGTCCTCACTGCTCGTCCTCTCGTCTCTCGTCCTCCACGGTACATTGACTGCTGTAGACTATGATGACATGTTACTCTGGATCTGTAGCCGTTATTATAGAAACGTCTCCAGTCCTCTGCATCTCCTTCCACTGCTAGTCGTGCTCACGTACTCTGTCAGGCGTTGATGTTCTTAGATGTCGACTGCTTGTTGACGTCCGACGATTTCTTCGTTACGGTATTTTTTTATTATTGTTTTTATTACTTCAAAAAAACAAAAAAAATTACCATGATACTTTATAAGTTCAGTTACAACATCGTACCGAAGTTAGATTTTAAATCTAACTTCGTCCAAAATAGTTTAAAAAATTCGCGTTACGGACCGGCATAGCGTACCGCCGCGACTATGGTTTGTTAAGAGAGAGCGATTAGCTCTCCTGGGCTTCTATTTACATCCACACAGAAAACTGCATCTGTCGATTCAGGAATCAGCCTGTCGACATTTGAAACATGGTGTGACAGTCCCCACTTTCGTCTCATTTCACATAATTGCACTTTTTTGCCACTCGCACTGTTTAACGCAGATTTCACGTTGCTCAAATAGTGTCTCATTTAATGAATTATGAGATGTGCAATTATCATGATGCTCACACTACTAGTATAATTATGATGCATTAAAAATCGCACTGTACTCGCATTGATTGTCTGAATTACGTACAAGTCGCACTGCACTCGTGTCCGATTTTTACATATTTTTAGAAGTTTTTACCTTCTCACTAACATTTATGGTTTTCTTAAAATTAATTATATTCTTAATTTGTCATTTACTTGAGGGGTGAGATTGCAACTATCAGGATCAGACAGGCTTCACGCACACACATTATTTACTTGTATACACAAATGCAGTGGTAATCGCGTGGTGTTTGCCTGTTGGTTCCTGCCTGAATACCAGCTTCCAATCTCACACCTGCTAGTCTATTATATATTATTGAAATTAACTAAAATATTTACAATATATTATGTATGTTCATTACAGCCTTTGCTTGTATTGTCGCAGTATGTTATATCGTAATGTCAGCACTTAGTTTGCAGAAAGTACGTATGTCCTGACGTAGAGTTTACTATTTGAAGCACAACATTGTTTTACGGTTTAACACACATGATTAGTATCCGGTCCACGTGGACCGAAAAATTGAATAAGAATGATGATCCAGCATGTGTGGACAAGAAAGTTAAGAAAGTGGGCCCAAGTGGGCTAAATGTATGCTTCTTGAGTTAAATATTCTGTCGGCTGATCTTCCATAGTAATTGAAATGATATGTAATACATGAATTGATTCTGCAGGAAGAAAATGACGAGAAGTGGACTGTATACGAATAATTTAATATCTGAACTAGTTACATTACAGCTGTTAATTTGAATAAGGCTGGCTAATACTGCATGTTGCGAAGTATTAAGAATTTAGATAAACATGAAGCGGGCCTAGTCGGCCATAATCGAGAATATAAGGGCCTAAAGCCTACATTTAATGTCGACACTAATTGACAGCGAAGGATTCGGCGAACCGAACACCGAGAGAGCTAGCTACGCACTGGGCAAAGTACAAAAACGCGAATATTGAGGCGAAGTATGAAGCAGATTAGCCAACCTAGAAAATAAAATCATCGCGCTACCGTACATAAGCTGCCCGTCAAAAATCAAAAAGATTTTTTAATACATTTTTTAATAAATTATAATACATTTACAATTTAATTTAAAGAGTACAGTTCTTACTAACAATGGTTAGCTTCAAGGCTAAATTGAACCTTGAGTTATAAGATTAGATAACGGCAATCGTTTACTAGTTTAGAGATAAGCATGGATAAGATAAGACTAGAGATAGGCGGTTGTACGCCAAGTTTGGCGAACAGCTGTTTCATATATGAATAAGTCTGGTTGACCAGTATTACTGACACAAGTGTGTGCAGTCTAAAACATTATAAAACATGAAAGAAAATACATAATTATACAATGTTTAATGCATGATCGGAAGCTCATCACATGATGGACCGATCGCTGGTAGTCCTATGCAAGTCATAGACGGCTACCTTAAAGTTACTTGAGGCCCGTAGACCTGTACAGAGAGTTTATTACATGAACAAAATTGTTGTTGAACATGTTGTAGTTACATGTTCTATTGTATATTCAGCAGGGCGGCATGTATTGACCTAGACATGCTATTCCTGATGTTTCAGGAATTTACAATATAATGACATATGAACAAGCTAGATGCTGAATGCTAGCCCAGTTATGACATGTAGGTCATAATTTTAAGTAAGAATTGTGCATGCTTACTTGCAAAATGAATAAAATATAAAGTACAATATACAATGAACATAGACGTGGCAGTTACATACGGCAGACGCAAACAATAGTTTTTTGCATAGACATAATTTATGCGAATACGGTAACAATAATTTGAATAATTACAAGATAAATAATTGCAATGTCAAATATCAATACAATACTGAAATTACAGAGACAATTTAACAATTTAAAGACATTCACAGAATAGTACATATTTATCAGCAACAATATAAAGAAATGAATGCATGATTGCTAACAGCAAGACATGCAAATGTTATGCAATAACATTTTATAAATGAGACCACCAAAAAACATGCAATATACCCCATAACATCAAATGAAAATGTGTAAGACATAGTATGCCACACAAATTAACATACAATACAAATATCAAGATACCACCAAAACTGTGATAATTAGAAGCGTGCAATGACGCAAAATTGACAAGAAAAATATTGTGATGATTCATCACGATTGTGTTGACCAAATGGTCGTAATAAGTAGTAAGCCAATGGCTGAATAAAGTAGCATTGTGCTAAGTAATCATAATGTCAAATCTCGTCTCGCGCTGGCAACAGACATAATTTATGTATGGGTCTCCGCAAAACACCCGTAGGCGTGCGAATGTCCACGACACGAACCAAGTTATCTGGGCCGGGAAATGTGGCGATGATCACGCCAAATTTCCAGGCTAATGGAGGCAAGTTATCCTCAATAAGCAGGACTAAGTCACCAATGGAAACATTATCTTTGGCAAACTTCCACTTGTGACGCTGCTGCAACTGGTGCAAATAATCGCGAGACCACGCCTTCCAAATGCCCTGGACAAACCTCTGAAGGAGTTGCCAACGACCAAGGCGAGAAACAGGAACGTGAGAAAGGTCCGGGTCCGGAATCGCCGTTAAGGGCGCGCAAATCAAAAAATGGCCCGGTGTAAGTGGCACCGGGTCGTTAATATCCGATGAGATAGCAAATAAAGGTCGAGAGTTCAGACATGCCTCTATCTGAGACAAAACGGTTGTGAACTCTTCGAAGTTTAGTATAGATTTGCCTACCACGCGGCGCAGATGAAATTTTAAACTCTTTATGCCGCTCTCCCAAAGGCCACCGAAATGAGGTGAGGAGGGCGGAGTAAATGACCATGATATCCCCTGAGAGGATGTGAATGACTTAGTCGAGGAGATGGCATCCTTATTGTGCCAAAGGTTGTAAATATCATGTAAGATGGTGCGGGCCTTCCTGAAATTTGTGCCGTTGTCGGAGTACAGTTGACTGGGTATACCCCGATGTGCCATGAAACGACGTAAAGCGGCTATAAATGCGCTGGCCGTAAGGTCGGACACCAATTCCAAGTGAATAGCCCTAGTCGCTAAGCAAACAAACAAAGATACATATGCCTTAGTAAGAGTTCTAGACTTCTGCCCGCCATGACGAATCATGAAGGGACCACCATAATCAACCGCGCAAAGTAGAAACGGCCTTGAAGGAGTGACTCTAGGGGATGGCAGAATACCAAGTCTCTGAACCTGCTGTGTGGCACCAAATCTGATACACTTGAGACACTTACGAATAATGGAACGGATGACCAGCCGGGCATTAACAATCCACCAACGTTGACGCAGTGAATGATGCACGAGTTGAGCACCAGCTTGAAGTAAACGAATATGTTCACGTTCGATGATAAGGCGGGTAATATGCGCCGATGGGGGTAATACAATAGGATGTTTCGAATCGTAGGGTAATTGGGAATGCTGCAATCGTCCGCCAACGCGTATCACTCCAGAATCGTCAAGAAACGGGTCGAGAGAAGCCAACTTGCTCCTAACGGAAACAGAAGATCCGTTCCGAAGACAATTAATTTCGGTTGCGAAATGGATCGACTGGGACTGTTTTATGAAGAAATTGAGAGACTGTTGAATTTCTACAGGGGTCAAATCGCCCGAAATTCTGTCCGCAGATGAGTGCCTAATATTTCTGATGAAACGAAAACAGTAAGCGTATACACGTGTCAGCCGGTGCAACGAGGAAAAGTCCAAAGATAAGTCAACAGCCAGGGTAGACATTAGCGACCGGTTATGTATAGTTTTCTCTTCCGCGGTAACTTCAGAGGACGACTGAGTGGCCGGTACGAAAGATGGGAAGGAATTGAACTCTGACGATTGAGACAGACAGCCAGGACCGTGCCACCAAAGCGAGCAATCGCGCAAAACGTCAGGGAAACACCCTCTAGAAATAATGTCAGCAGGATTGCGTCGCGAATCAATGTGATGCGAGGTATATGTTTGCGTACGACGCTGAATTTCAGCAACTCGATTAGCGACGTATGTTTTCCAACGCGTAGATTGCGCATGAATCCAGTAAAGAGCAACCATGGAATCAGAATACAAATGTACACCATCAATAAACGAATAAAGAGCAGGAACAACCTTAGATACAAGTCGCGATAATAACAAGCAAGCGCAGAGCTCGATGCGAGGTAATGACACCTGGCGTAGGGGAGCCACGCGAGATTTAAAGCACAAGAGGCGACAGGAAGCAGTAGAATCTTGATAAATGACTCGGATATATATGCAACAGCCAAACCCCTTCTCTGAAGCATCCGAAAAACCATGCAACTGAACTGCAACCGCCTCATGAATGCAACGAATGGATCGCGGGACCACTATTTTACCAATCAGAATCAATCTGTCACACAAAGAATGCCAATCCGAAAGTGACTTCCCCGAAATCGGATCATCCCAACCAAGCTTACAAAGCCACAGTCGCTGCATGAAATGTTTATACAAAAAGACAACTGGTCCGATTAAACCAAGAGGATCATATATTCCAGCAATAATTGAAAGAATCTTTCTCTTGGATATGCTAGGATCAACCGGAGGTAGTTTGATATCAAACAAAAATGAATCAGCAGTGTTGTTCCCAAAGAATGCCCAGGGTACGCACATTGTCCTGTTTATTTAAGGGTCGCGAAACGTTGTGATGATTTGCGACCGCTGTGCGTTTATTTGATGCCCATTTGTGCAACGTGAAACCATATTGACCAAGTAACGCACCTAGATCGGATTTCAGCTTGGATAGATCGGGGATAGTGTCCGAACCGGTAAGTAGATCGTCGACATAAAAATCGTTGGTTATGGCTAAAGCCGCTTGGGGAAACGAAGTCTGATTGTCTCTAGCAATTTGTAGAAGGCACCGTGTGGCCAAAAAGGAGGCGCTAGCCGTGCCGTAGGTTACCGTTCGCAGCGCGAAATGTTTAAGTGGTTCGAGGGTAGAGTCACGCCACAAAATGCGCTGATAGTGACAATCTCCTTCAGCTACGCGAATCTGACGATACATCTTTTCGATGTCGGCAATCAGGACATACTTAGGCCTATGTATGCGAAAACGCAACAGAATAGAGAAGAGATCTTGCTGAACATTGGGGCCTACTAATAATATGTCATTTAACGAAAGGCCATTAGTAGTCTTGGACGAACCATCAAAAACAACGCGCAGCCTGGTAGTCAAGCTAGACTGTATAAACACGGCATGGTGAGGCAAGTAGTAAATATTTGACGCTCCTAAATTGATAGCGCCATTATCGATGAGTGTCATGTGCCCAAGATCCATGTATTCCCTGATAAAGTCCGCGTAGTCGCGAGCGAGCTTGGGATCGCGCCTAAATCGACGCTCTAAACCTAAGAATCTTGATTCGGCACTTGTGTAAGATTCCCCCAAGTGGGGATTATCAGACTTGAATGGGAGCGACACTATAAATCTACCCTCGTGGTTACGCTGAGTAGAGCGCACAAAATGCTCTTCGCAAGCCGACTCGCTATCAGGGGTATCGTCAGGGATTGTTTCTGCCTGCCAAAATCTCTCGAGAGATTGCAGAATTTGGCTGTCATTGTTCCTTGCCAGGAACGAAACAGCAGGACCCTGGGTGTGGCAGTGTTTGGGCAGATTGCCGGCGAGAATGTAACCTAGTTTTGTTTCCTGAATGATAGGGAAGTTGGGTCCGCGTGTGTATTTATTGGCTAATATTAAATCCAGATAAAGTTGTGCCCCTAATAGTATGTCGATCTGTGAAGATATATTAAAATCTGGGTCGGCGAGAAAAATTTTATTTGGAATGTGGAACCGGTTGATGTCAAACGAGATTGAAGGCAGATTGTGAGTTAAGTTAGATAGGACGGCACATTTGGCTTCGAAACTATGTCTCTGATAGCGAGAAATATTACGTATAGAAACAATGTCAGTAGCGCAACACGCTGTGTTGTTTATTCCTGTGATTGGAATATTAGATCTGGTTAGTTTAAGGTACAACCTTTTCGCAAATGATTTCGTACAGAAATTGATCTGGGAACCGGCGTCCAGAAGCGCTCTAGCTTTATGCGTGTTGCCAGCCTGATCGACGACATATACAACCGCTGTGGATAAAAGAACATTGTTTTTACACTGCAATTTAAATGAGCAATAATTGCTGCTGGCAGCTGTTGATTTCGGCACGTAATTTGCGTGCAGCAATGTGTGGTGACTTTTTGAACAAATTTTACAGACTTGTTTACTCTTACAATTCGTTATCAGATGACCTGCTCTAAGGCAGTTGATACAACATTTATGATTTGCAACCAATTGCCCCCGCTCAGCGGCACTTAATATTCGAAAATTATTACACATGTAAAACGGGTGGTCAGATTTACAACACACGCATGAATAATGCTTTGCCGCTGCGTGATAGTTTTAAGGTATTGCTGCCAGCAGTATTTCTTAAGCTACATTTCTCAAATTTATTGTTGGGTTTTACGCTAAGTTTGTTGAATTGCTGTCCGGATTCAATAGGCATTGTATTTTCTAAAAGCTGTCTGCGTAAGTTTAAAAAATGCGTAAAGTCTTGAAAGCTGGGCAAGTTGTCAGGGTCTATTGACTCCTTCCAAAGTTTTAAAGTAATAGGGTCAAGTTTGGTGGAGAGCAACTGTATGGTAATAAATTCAAATGAATTCACGGACAGCTTCATTGCCGCCAGTGAATTAACGGAAAATGTTATTGTATTCGTAAACTCCGCCAAGCTTTGGACTGAGTCCTTTATTGTGGACTTAACCTGAAGTAGGTTTTGTACATAGTATTTGGCTAATATAAATGGGTTGTTATACCTTTCGGACAGCAAGTTCAACGCTATTACATAATTTTCTTGACAAATGGGTAATGATTTAATTAAATCTAATGGTTCACACTTCACAGAAGAATGCAAATAATGCAGTTTTTGCACTGGTGTTAAGTCGGATCTCGAATGCACTAGATCATTGAAAATTGAATAAAAATGTTGCCACTCAAGTATGTTGCCTGAGAAGCAGGGCAAACTTATCGGCTTTAAATGCATAGGCGTCGATAATACAGGAGGCACAGTCTGAGTATTAAAAGTGTCAAGAAGTTGTAAAATGTTTGCCTCAGTTGAGTATATCATTTCTTCAACCTCAACTCGGTCTGCCTGAGCAACGCTCGTGTCTTTACTGATAAGCTCTATCTCAGACTGTACCTCGTCGTACTTCGAGGCCAAGCTTTTAAGACTTTCCAGTCTTACAGTCAGAAAATGTTTTGTGCTTAAATTAATATCGAATGAATTTACCGCGGATTGTATCCGCACTATCGCGGACTTTAATCCGCCTCTCTTTCTGGTCAGCACCTTGAGGCCTTCTTCAGACATTTTTACGCACCTTTTTTACTGTTGCTGGTGGTACCTGGTTGGCGACGTCCCGCAGCGTCGGCTCCTTGGTAAAGATGGTGAACAGCTGCCAGAGATGACCACTTTGAATAAGCACTGCAGCCGGCAGGAACTTGCTACCACGTTGTCCGAAGATGACGAGCGAAATGGCGACGCAAATCACGCCACGGTCGCATTAGCTGACGTGCTAATCCGCCCGTGATGGCCAGGAACAGATGTAAAAGTATTAAATGGAAATCCGGCCCGGAGGACCAAAAAATGATTAGTATCCGGTCCACGTGGACCGAAAAATTGAATAAGAATGATGATCCAGCATGTGTGGACAAGAAAGTTAAGAAAGTGGGCCCAAGTGGGCCAAATGTATGCTTCTTGAGTTAAATATTCTGTCGGCTGATCTTCCATAGTAATTGAAATGATATGTAATACATGAATTGATTCTGCAGGAAGAAAATGACGAGAAGTGGACTGTATACGAATAATTTAATATCTGAACTAGTTACATTACAGCTGTTAATTTGAATAAGGCTGGCTAATACTGCATGTTGCGAAGTATTAAGAATTTAGATAAACATGAAGCGGGCCTAGTCGGCCATAATCGAGAATATAAGGGCCTAAAGCCTACATTTAATGTCGACACTAATTGACAGCGAAGGATTCGGCGAACCGAACACCGAGAGAACTAGCTACGCACTGGGCAAAGTACAAAAACGCGAAAATTGAGGCGAAGTATGAAGCAGATTAGCCAACCTAGAAAATAAAATCATCGCGCTACCGTACAACACATCTTTTTTTCAGTTGAAAGAGAACATTTTGCCCATTGAAACGTCCTCAGTAGCTCGAGCTGAGAAAGAGCCCAACATTTTGATCCATCCCTATTTATACACTAAAACTGTATAGTAAACACGATCTACAATGATACAAACGAACTCATAATTTACAACAAAGTACTAATCGTTTTGGACTACCAAAAACAGCAAGAATATACAAACCAACTGGAAGAAGAATCGTATGGAGACCAAAGGAAAGATGTGAATAAATCCTGTGAAGTCGGAACAGGTTCAAGGCTTAATACTTGAAGAAGAAGAAGAAGAAGAAGAAGAAGAAGAAGAAGAAGAAGAAGAAGAAGAAGAAGAAGAAGAAGAAGAAGAAGAAGAAGAAGAAGAAGAAGAAGAAGAAGAATTAATCGTCAACTAACCTAAAATGTACAGTAAATTACAGAAATTGTAACATAACAAATAAATGGTATTTACACCGATATATTTTCTACCATTGATATAACACTGTTATTACATATTTTTTTAGAGTTAATCCGTCATGTTATTTAAACCCATTTTCCAAAGTTCCGGCAACTTATTCCTATTGTCTGCTAAAATTATTCTTATTTCCATACATTTCTATCGCCTCTGTGAAAATTGTTATGAATGTTTGCTATGATGGTCGTTACTTCAGGTATGACATGATACTTAGCTTCACAGCTGTGCTACTCTATTCTGTGTCTCCGCAGATCTTTTTTTTTGCGCCTCAAGTAGTGTTCTTGTACTCTTGTTTGTTTATCTCTCTCCACGTTTTGCACACGTACGTGACACCAGAATTGCAGGGAACCTTGCAGGGACACCAGGAGTTGAAATATGTGTTTTACGTTTCACCGTCGGTACTACCTTTCTAATCGGCTATACTTTATGTTTCTTCAAACTGAGGTCGATTTCACCAGCAGTCCCACGTACATACGACAATTTTCATCTTACAACGTTTCTAACCAACGGAGCTTCAAAATCCTGAAGCTAATAAGTTAAAAAGTACAATCGGTAAAAAACCGTGTTTCACGCATCAGTAAAAGATAACAAATGAAAGAGTAAATAAAAATGAAAGTAGTCAGAAATGTCATTAAAGAAGTCTGTTATAACGTGGGCCACCCAATCCCGCCGACCATAAAGGTGAAACAAGAAACTCGTATTACGAACAACAGACATAAATTTCCTGTCCGAGTCAACATGTCCCGTACACCAATAAATGTCTCTGCTCTGCTGAGATACGTCAAAACCCAGCGCAGCCACTAAATTCTTCTCAGAGCTGTAAACACAACGTTATTCTGCGCACAATTATTTACCAACAAAACTAAACTTGGCGGGTTAACATTGTTATTAAAGATGAACGTGATATAATCGAATACGTCATATTAAATTTTATCTATGAATCGGTGTAGGCTACAAGTAACGGCCTTATTTTATTAAACACAAACGTTAAGAGGTTACACTTTATAAACACTTATATCCCATTTTCTCACCTTATTTTTTGTTATGAAACTGTGTGTGTGTGAGTTTCCACTTCCATTTAATTCACGTTTACCGTAAAATTCAAGTATTCATGATAATTGAACTTGAAATACGACTGTTGCTAGGCACTTCCTCAACAGGTCTGTTGTATGATTAGACTATATGTAACATTCATAAGACATTATTAAAAAATGTACAAACAAGTCATAATGGTTACATAATGTGTATACCAAAATATATTAATTAGCATAAAACAATTTGTACAGCATGAGAATAAATATAATGAAATATGAAGATCTGTATGTTGATATAACACGGATATAACTCCGTATATAACATGAATATATAAAAATATGTCAAGTTTTATAAATATTTTATCTCTATTTGACAATTGGTCTGTTATATTCAATTGGCATATACGCTAACTCAACTGAATATTCGCAAAACCCTTAGTATACTGGGATTGCTTTTGGCAGTGTCTACAGATTTCCACTTGACTGCATATTCCACAAGCAGTATTATTCGTTATAAGATCTGCACTTTTGAATAAACTTAGCGTTTATAAGTAGTTGTTTATTACTATTGGAATATTTCTTCTTCTTCTTCTTCTTCTTCTTCTTCTTCTTCTTCTTCTTCTGGCACTAAGGTCCCTGTAAAACCCTGGCCTGCTCAATGATTCTCCTCCGTTCTTCTCTGTCCAGAGCCTTACTTCTCCAACCCGCCATTCGCATCTCCCTCAAATCTCCTTCCACATCTTCATATTATTTCCTCCTCGGACATCCTCTCTTCCTTTCTCTCTCCGGCTTCCTTTCCAATGCTACTTTTGGGCTTCGATCACTTCTCATTCTCACCACGTGCCCCAACCATCTCAACCTTTGCGCAGAGAAGTATGCTGCTGGAACTGTGTCTGCTTCCCCATAAAGGTCTCTTAGTTTACGATTCTTTCTGATCTTTACATCTCGCCGTCCTACACTAGTCCATAAATTCTTCTCAAAATTTTCCTCTCGAAAACTAGGTCTCGAAAACCAAGCATTTTCATATCTTCTAACTTTAGCACCCAAGCCTCGCTTTTATATGTCATTACAGGCCTGATTACCGTGACGCATATTTTCTTTTTGTCATTTTTTGATACATTCCTGGATTGGAATATATTTTTTAATACATAGTAGTTCTGTTTCCTGCTGCTATTCTTGCTTTGATTTCTTCGCTTGTTTCATTATTCTCTGTAATTGTGCTTCTATTCTCATTATTAGTTCCTCACTTCTCTCATTCCTTTTCCTCAAAATATACTTTATTTTCTCTTCATTAATTTTTAATCCGGTTTTTAGCCCTTTTCTTTCCAATTCCTGATGTGCTGCCACTATCGCTTGTCTGGTTTTTGCCATAATTACCACGTCGTCTGTATATGCTAGTATTGGCAGGATCTGTTATGTATATTTCCTCCAGGCTTTAATTCTGTCTTTCTTATAGTGTACATCTCTCCAGTACTAAATTGAATAGCACTGAAGAAAGCGGATCGCCCTATTTGAGCCCCCTTTCCACTTTAAACAGTTTTGATAGAACTCCCTGTTTTCTCACCTTATTTATTACTATTTGAACACAAAGCATGCATTTTGAAAATAATGTTCCTTTATAATTGTATGAAGAAGCAAAAAAAAAATTGTAAAATGAATAATAACTTTGTGAAGATTGATAATCACAGCCTGTTGAGTTATCGACAACTAAGTAGTATGACTTCTGATTGCACAGTAAATGTTATATCCAATAATTTGTTTTTGAATTAATTTTTTATTAACGTATAACAATTTTTAGGTTACATGAGTGTGTATCTTAATGCAGTTCGGCAATAAACAACAAAAATCAAATTGTACGCGTGAGTGCTTCCAGTAAGCATTATGCGGCGTTAATAGGTCGCTATGTCAATATCTGAAAAAGGTTTACATATAAGGTGTTCAAATAAAAAAACCGATGGTGGTCCTAAAATGGAGTGTTTAATATTTAAAATTATAAGAATACAGCACCCATATCTGCTGAAGTGGATGCACAAAAAACCGTCGATTTGTAATTGGCAATAGGCAAAAATTAAAACTTCTATGTATACTGCACTGTTTGTTAAAATTATTAAGAATCTGTGCTTTCTTATCGTCTGTAGAAACAAAATATTCAGATCGCAAAACTACCACTATATCTATACACAGTAATATGAACACAGTGCTGTCGTAGATAAGAGGAAACAGAGAGAGTATAAAATAAGTAAATGTCTTGTAAGTTAAAATAAAATATCTTGGGAAGGGGTACTTCTTCCTTTCTGTAACAAAGCAAGACACAATGCAGGATAAGTTTATCATGATTTCTGTCTGTGGTTAGAACAAAGCAGCCTTTGTTTTGATTCCGGTAACGAAACACAGAGTGCTTTACCATTGCTCGCCATTTTTAATTTCCTAGTTATGTGCAGTGTTAACAATTTTACACAAAAACCAACCGTGTTTGCATTACTGAACAGAAGTATCATGTTTTGCAGTTCATCCAGTGTTTAAGTGTTATAAACTGTTTTCACATATATATAATTTTTATTTCCTTACCATTTATTAGTTATTCCCTGTGATTACTATTTGTAAGAATCGTTATTCTAGTGAATAAATATTCAACAGATGAAAACTTCTACAAGTGATTTACGTAATGGACAAGTGTAGATCCAATGATGGTTAAATACAAGATATAAAATATTAGTCATAGTTACACGGAATCTGGTTTAATATTTTCACAAATAAAGTAAATCGAAGTCGGTAGTAGAACGTTCCTGACGTTTAATTTACTTTGCGGCCTAAATTTTTATGTTTGTGCGCGCGCGTGCGCTTGTGTGTTCTTAAACACGGTCGCAGGAGAGCGTATAGACATTAAACACTGTAAACCATGAATTTTTCTTAAACCACAGACTGTAAAGAGTGTTAATCCCAGGTGTGAACCAGTGATTAACGTAGGTGGAAAAAATACGGTGGTAATATTGTAGCATCACGAGATGGTACAAACCAGGAAACTCTATTAATTATCAAAAATATACGGAAACTACTCGTAGATAAATACTATGTAACTGAATGAGGAGTGCAATAGAGAATGAGTGATCAAATGAGAACAAAAAAAAAATTATATAAAAGAAGAATTATAATAACTGAACCAAAACCATGAATAATAAATAAAGAATGTGTTACATATCCATGAATAAATTAAAAACAGGAATTAGCCTTGTAAACACTTGTAAAAATAATACAAAATGACAAAACAGACATAAAAAAGACTACACTGGACGGTGTCTTTGACACAAAAATTACCCAACAGATTAGGGAAGTGATTTTATATATCTTGTTATAATATTGTAAAGAGTAACGTTTCAGTATGTAAGTGAGAAATGTATTTACGGTTAAGAAACCCTAATCATTGTATAACCAGCCTAAAAGTCGAGCTAGGTTTAAACCTAAGACTGTATTTGTAATTAGATCATAGATAGTGTCATGGTAAAGACAAGGTAATTATTTTAATAATTGTGTTTATTCGAATAGTAAAGTGATAAATAGTGATAATGAAACACTGTAAATGACACAGTGTAAACAATGATAAAACTATAAAGTGTTGTGAACCAAGTATGACCATAATGTGAGATGGCATGTATTTTATATGAAGTGAAAAATAACAACTCCATTAGTGCAAGTAACAATATAAAATTAAGTCAAATAAAAGCACAAATGGGATTATGTAAAATAATCAGGAAAAGTAAGGTTATATTAAAAACTTATGTTTAATGGAGGCAGATAAAACAGTCCTGGGACCGACAAATACACCAACAAACCAAGGCCTCTTATAGATGAATCATAAATTGATTGTTACAAGAAAGAAAGCTTTCTCTAATGTTGTCGTCCCATGAAGGAGAAACAAATGGAAATAGTTGCCAATCCAAACAAGATTAAATAAGAAGAGTGTAGTAAAAAAGCCAAGTAACTAAGTAAAGTTATAGAAATGATCAATGAACTATCGTACAAGTTGTGTTCAACCCACCTGAAGAAGAAAAATTGAAATTACTATCCTAACCGGTGTAATACATCTTGAATTCGGTGATATCCTTCCAAACTTTATATCCATATTGACCAAATATTAACGTTTTACACAACACTTTATATGTAAACTGAAAAACGAACACATTTAATGGGACTACAATTATAACCATAATATATGCTATAAAAAGTGAGTGACACAAACTTATTTTGAACTAACAAAAGTGTAGACCTCATAGAAATTTTATTAAACATTCAATATTGTGTATACCACAAAAAGCAAGAAGGCGTCTAGCGTTTTCATAATGGTGCAGAAGGGGTACAGCAGCGCGCCATGTTGAGAAATAATGAACTTTGAGATGAAGCATAGACCATTAAAATTTTCTTTTATTTTCTTTTGTCAGTTGTATTACTAATGTCTGATAATTAAGTATTTTCTTTGTTTTATTAATGTTGTATATTTGTAGTGGGTAATATTAAGTTGTAAAAGTACCTAATTGATTTTTGTTGTATAATCACAAGAACTCACATACAATCATCATACACAAACAACAATTATTTACTACATGTTCAAATGTTTTATTAAGGTTTTATTTGTAATGGGTAATATTAAGTTGTAAAATTATCTAATTGATTTCTTTTGTATAATCCCAAGAACTCACATACAACCACCATACACAAACAAAAATTATTTACTACATGTTCAATTTTTTTATTCATGTATGCTATTAGTATAATACTTGTTAGATGAATTTATAATATTGCTGAAGACGATTTTTTATGTTGTTAAAACTCTGAGATATAAATTTTTTTGTTCATGCATCCGAGAGCTAAATGGGGCTGGAACCTTAAAAAAGGGAAAATGATTTTTTTAATTAATAGAAAATAAAAAAGGGGAACTTATTATAATAAAAGAGCAGGAATAAATGTTTAATGATTCAGAGCAGCAAAAGAAGTGTGTTCTCATTTGTAGCATAATTATATGAATACCTATTTAAAGGAAATTCATTACACATGTGTTAGAGTATATTTAATATTACAAATTGGGATCCCAAGGACGTAGGGCATCAAAGGCGTTAAAAGTTAGTATAACCATAGCAGTTACATTATACACATTATTACATTAACCCATTATACACATTATATTTAAGAAACCCAATTTAATTAATATTACTAAATTGGGACCAACAACTTGGGGCTTTACAAAATACTACTGTGACATGTGAAAACTATTTAACTAACAACGTCACATTATAATATGCTATTTTTATATACGCCTCTAGTGGTTTTAATTACATTCGAGGAAGAGATAAAGCCATTCGCTCTCATTACTTTGAACTAACTTCCGAAAATAATGTATCTCTTGTTGTTTTCATTTTTAAAATAGATCGCTTACTTTAATTAATTTTTGTTTTGCACACACTGCTGTGCCGCCCCTTGGCCAGACAACACAAAAATCGGGAACTAGTTTAATTCTTTACCAGTAAACTAAACCAGCTGCCGTTGTTAGTAAAACGCTTACTAACAAATTACAAAACAAGTATGATATAGGAAACTGACAAGGTATGCATAAACTTATTCACTCACTAGGTATTAGCTAAAACATCTCTTTATTGCTATTGAAATATTAATCAAACATTATTACTGATTTTAAAGAAGGTTATTTTTGTAAATAGTGCTTTTACTGCTTCAAAGATCTTAATTATATTATTCTTGTTATATCAAAAATTAGTCATATAACTGTTAGTTTTAATACCACGGATCCGGGTCTCAATTTTCTCAAAATTATTAATTTATCTATATATACATTACGGTTACTATTACTTCTTACAAAATTACAAAATATACAAATCTGATAATTTGTTCATTACATTGCGAAAGTTCTTTAAAGTTCTTTGTTACTTCTTATTAAGGGGAAATTTACAAAAGTTGTGGTTTGATATCACCTGAGGTTGTTGTTGTATTCTTGGGACATCTCCAGTTGTCTTCTACGGGTTGAGTACGTTGTTCTTGGTGCATCTACATCGGGTTGATTTTTAGTTTACTTGAAGCTCTCGAAGATAGGTTGTTTACTTGAAGTTCCACATGTTGTAATTTCACTTTTCTTAGTGCAGATTCTTGCAGTTCACATTTTCTTTATTTTAATTACAGTTATAGTTCTCACTTTGCAGTACTACAGTCTAGTAGTTAACTATGTTACACTTACATTTCATTTTGTTTTTAAGAGATGTGTTGGCTACCTTTTTCTATTTTATTTATATATTTTCTCACAAACTCTAGACACTACATTATTCACAATAACAAGATTTCACGCTGGATATACTTCTAGAGAACATACACATACGTATATGTGTACAACACCAAAACTCACGTCTACTCATTGCGACGTTCTACGGCCGAATGCGCGTACGGTTTAGGGGAGAGGGCTCAGTAAGCTAGGGCGTATTTACGCACTAAGAAAATAGTTCGTACTTTCTCTATTATTATTTATTCATTAATTAGAAGATAAATACTTTATGTTTATTTTATTACGACTTAGGGATTTCTTTATTTCTCTAGTCGCATTTTTTAATTATTTAAGTAATTATTATTATTATTCACTACTTAATACTTTTCTTGGCGTGTTGGTACTGGAAGGTTTCAAGTTGATTCAGGAATCTGGGTATAGGTAAGGGTGTATGATACTCTTACTTATTAAAATTAAAAAATTTTAATCTGTGCGATTTTTGATACATTTAAAATCGTCACATCCTCCTGCACTTAACTATGAAAAACGGGGGGGTGTAATAATATAATTCTAATAAACAATCATATTTCATACTGAAATTTCTCTCTCTCAGCTTATTTCTATTCATCAATCGATTATCTTATACTTATGTCACATCTAAATTCTACTACATCTACTATACAAAATACACAAAACGTAAATCTACCTTATTTTAATTCTTATATCTACTACCGGTTTTTTCTTGAATTGCTCACTCGTTTTACGGAGTTATACTCATGAGTATTTTACTAATAATAATACCGTATTGTAAGAACAATAGAATTACTTTTAGTTTACAGCGCTAAAGATTATTTTTCTTTCTTTCTTTCTCTTCATCTTCATTATACTTGTCATCAGATTTCTCATGTATAATACCATTCTCGCAGGACATTAGCTAAGGTTGATCAGGCCTCGCTTGTATTCGTACGAGGGGGTTTTGAGTTTATAGATACCTATAGTATAGGATGTTACACAATCTTATCCTATTTCGGTATAAGTCTATATAACATATTTTATTCTTAATACTTAGATAGTATTCTAGGTTTTCTATCTTTCTCGTAGTCTTCCTTCTGTATCTTGACACGAAAAACATTTTTTTATTTGAGACAAATGACTTCTGCGAACGTAATTTTCTGTATTGGGTTCATACAGAGCTACAGTAACTGGGGTGATGAACTTACGAATTTGATAGGGGCCACACCATCGATAAGATAGTTTCGAAGTGATCCTATCAACTGCTTTACTCATAGGATGAGTTTTATACATGACTAAATCACCTATTTTATACTTTATTAGCTTATTATTATTCTCATGATACTTCCTTGATTTCTGTAAATTAGCTCTCAGATTTGCACGAGCTTCGTTCCATATTTTTCGTATGTTATTCCCATTCACGTCGCGGGGTAATAACTCATTGATTTTCCACTTTGTGGTTAAAGGATGGTTGGGTTTGTACTTGTACAGTAAATCAAATGGTGTTGATTTATGACCTTCATGATACGCTGAATTGAATGCAAATTGTATCCACGAAATATTTTGATCCCAGGTTGTCTGGTCTTTAGCATGATAAGATATTAATGCTGATTTTAAGTTACGCAAGTATCTTTCTGCTATATTTCCTTGCGGTCTGTACTCGGTCACGGTAATATGATTTATACCTAATTTAAAACACATGTCATTAAATTCTTTCGATTTAAACTGGGGTCCATTGTCAGATATTAAGCTTAAAGGAGTGCCATAGTTTTTAAATAGTCGTTCTTGTAGAATTTTAATTGTCGTAGATGCTAATGCACGACGCATAGGATACATCCACACGAATTTAGTGAATGAGTCTACACAAATTAACAGCATAGTATTTCCGGATTTAGAGCGGGGATAAGGTCCAGAATAGTCGATGTATATTTTCGAGAAGGGAGTGGTAGGTATTTCGGAGATTAGTTTTCCGACTTGACTGGTTCTTGCTGGTTTGCTCAGCGCACAAATTTCGCATTCTTTCACGAACTTTTTTATTTCACTATTCATTTTTTCCCAGTGGTATTCCTTGCGAATACGATGTATCGTTTTCCTAATTCCCATATGAGCTCCAATTGTAGATGAATGGTAGTACTCCATTAACATGGGTTTGATTATTTCCGGGGCGATTATTCTTAGTAATTTTCCGTTTGCCTTCTTAAAACAAAGTACTCTTTTACTCAAGATATATTTGTCAGATTTATTTCCTTTTTCTATTTGTTCGATTATTTTACACAATTTCGGATCTTGTTGTTGGTGATATGCTATATCCTTAAATGCAAGGGGAAAATTAGTAATTAATGTATTAACGATAGTGGTTTCAATATTGTCTTCTCCAGATCTTGTATTGGGCAGTTGGAACATGCGGGATAGAGTATCGGCCACTACATTTTGAGTTCCACGAATATGTTGGACTTTGAACTTGTAGCAATTTAATCTTAACACCCATCGTCCGATACGACCTAATTGCTTTGGGTGATTTAATAACCATGATAAAGCTTGATTATCGGTTTCTAGTAGAAATTCTTTGTGTTCCAAAAATGGTTTGAATTTATCAAAAGCAAATACTACGGCTAAACATTCCAGTTCATAGGCTGAGAACTTCCTTTCTTGCTCGGTCAGTGTCCGGGATGCATAACTGATCGGGAGTCTAGTATTATTTATTTCCTGGTATATTACGGCTCCTAATGCTACACTTGAACTATCGGTCTGTACGATAAATGGTTTACTGAAATCCGCTAACTGCAATACAGGTGGGGATATAATACTTTCTTTAAGTGTTTCAAACGCTTCTTGATGTTGAGTAGTCCACTCGAATTTCGTTCCTTTCTTTCTTAAGGCATTCAATGGGGCTGCTATATCTGCTAAGTGGGGTATGTACTTATGAAAATAATTAATCATACCTAAAAATCTAGCTATACCTTTGACTTCTCTGGGAGGTAAAAATTCTCGGATTGCGCGTGTACGTTCGGGATCGATGGTAACCTTACCTTCGGCTGATACTATGTGACCTAAAAATGAGAATTGTTTCACTGCGAAATTAACTTTACTAGGGTTTACGGTCAGTCCGGCTTTCTTTAACCGGGATAATACTTCACGCAAGTGATCAATATGTTGATCCATTGACTCACTATATATTACTATATCGTCGAGATAATGATATACAATTTAAATTTAACATCATGGAAAATTTTTTCTAACAGTCGACTGCATACTGAACTTCCTTGTGATATACCGAATGGTACTCTCGTAAATTGATATAGATTAAATGGGACAACAAAAGCAGTTAAATGTTTTGATTCCTCAGCTAGTGGAATTTGATGGAATGCTTGGTTAAGATCCATTATGGTGAAGATTTTCGCTTTTGTAAAATAGTGAAACGCACTGTGTATGTCTGGCAGTGGTATCGATTCAAATTCTATACTCTTATTTAGTTGTCTATAATCCACGACTAGTCTATGTTTGTCAGTTCCTTTCGGTACTAGGAATGCAGGCGATAAATATGGAGACGTTGATGGTTCAATGACGTGCTGATCAAGGAGTTTGTTAATGTGGTTTCTCATGATATCCATCTTGGGCGGAGATAGTTTGTATGGGTGGAGTCGTATTACTTTGTTGTCACTAAGATTTATTTTATATTCAATTAAATGAGTTAATCCTAACTTGGGGGTGAGTACAGCAGAAAAATCTTTTATTAACTTTTGGATTCTTAGTCTCTCATTTCCTTTTAAATGACTTAGACTCGATTCATTAGGCTCTGAATGAATATTTGCGGTTTCACTAACAGTGTCGTTACTTAATTCGGAGTCGAACTGATATTTTTGAGTACGATCAAATCTGAAAAAATATTGTTTTGCATATATATCAAGGATTAAAGCAGTTTTTCTTATAAAATCCGCGCCTAATATTAAGTTCTGTCCTAACTCTTCAGCTACTAGTAGGGGAATGTACCAAGTAAAATTCTGAATTTTTAATTTCACCGTAATACTGTGAGATATCTTTAGGTTTTGTTTATTGGCGGTGGTACACTTTATGTTCACCATTTGGCTACGTTTAATCAGTTTATGATTAGCTAATAAGGTGGCTAACTGTTTACTAATTATACTACGGGTAGATCCTGAATCAATTAAACCAAGGGTTTTCGTTGCTCCAAGGTATATCTGTACATAGGGTAGTTGGCATATACTTGTTTTACATGCACCAATAGAGTTGCACTTCTCGATAAATTTTGTTAAATAAGGATCTCTGCGTTTATTTTTACTCATCTTTATTTGACGCTTAGTATTGTTGTTACCTTTCTTTCTGGTGCTTCGGAAGACGTAGGATTTTCGTTCTTCCAGCTTCACATGTTTTTTGATTGGTCGGTTTTCTGTTTATTGGGCTTTTGTTTACATAACTTGCTAATATGTCCGGCCTTTCCACAGTTATAACATCTTCTTTCCTCACTTACTTCGCTCGTAGGTTGTCGGGATTTTGGTTTAGAGTATGAAACATGGGGATAGTTTTGGGTTTTATGTGTACTTACGAATCGCTTATCGCGGTAGTTTCGGGTATCATTTCCAATAGGTCTAGTTTGGAATGAATTTCTTTGTTGACTCTGGGACATAGAAACACTTCTATTCTGGTCAGAATACCATAAGTCGGACGAATGTATACAACATAGTTCTAGTTCCGTAAAAGTTGTAGGTGGCTTCACGAGTGCTAGTCGAGATCGCTCCTCGGGGGATAGTCTTACTATGATAGTGTCTACTAACTGTTGTTCGCTCCATTTAACTTGTAACAATAAAGCAGATTCTCTTACTTCAGAAATATAATGAGCTAGTCTCTCGTATGTACCTTGTGCACGAAGTACTAAGTTTCGCTTCAATTCTTCGTAGATACCGGTGGGAATGAAATGTCTTATTAGTGTGGTATGAAGTTCTTCTACCGATTGATTATACCTTAGGGATTCTAACACTCTATCTTTTAATGGAGATCTACACTTAGGCAAAATAACTTGCAAAATCTGGTTATCTCTTAGTTGTTGCAGTTCCTTTAATTCTAATATATGTTTGATAAAATTAAGGAGCTTTGTAATATTCAGCCCATCAGTGATTTGGATATTGAACAAAATACTTTCTACAGGGTGGGTTATTTTTCCATAGAGCTCGGGAGTTAAATTTATTTGGCTCATCATTCTAGGATTTTCCGCAGGTTGATTAGTCCGCGAATGAGAAGGTAATTCGTAGGTATGGGTCATATTTTCTAGTTCATTAGGGAGTGACGTAACGTTTACTGCTTGAATATTTACTTGACTACCACTTAACCGTTCCTTGCATGGATCTATATTGGATTCCTGCAGAATCTGAATTTTTGCAGTACCGTTTGGTTGTTCTTGAGTCGGCGATTGGGTGGGTGAAATATTTAATTTCGTCATTGCTTCTTCGATTTCGTCTAATCTAAACAATTCGGATCGTCTACGTAATTCGCGTATTATCTCAGGTAATTGTTTTAATGCTTCCTCGGCGAATTTTTTTACATCAGGAGGGATACCTTTATCACCGGGCCAGGTCAACAGATTGGTGATACGACGGTATAGATGCTCAATTCTTTGGGTGGTGCGTAATATTACTGCGGGGGATTTTTCATCACGCAGGGTTTGTGCGTACGAAGTTAGTTCTGTATACTTACGATAACACGTTTCTTTTTCGCTATTGAAATCTAAAACACTCAAACGACTTAATAATGAAGGTTTGTCCGGTTTATTTTCGTGTAACGTCTTGCGAAGTTCCGCGACAGTTACATTAGAGTAGGGGAGACCATGCCATAATGCTTCATAGGTTAATTCGTCTTTCAACAAGAAATCGGGGTTAAATTGAGTCATTTTTGATAATAACCACTTTACACACGACGTATTACGAACGACAAATCTTATGTCACTTACTTTACTTCGTTTTCTCAATGTTTAAAAATAGATAACATTAATTCATTTAAACACATACACATATATCTTATTTCATATTAAGCTTTGGGATGTAATCTTATCTTAATTAATCAACATAACTTATTTCACAACAATTAAATTCTCAGTATTGACATATATAATTAATCAAAACAAAACGATAATACTATTTTAGTAGAGAGAAATTTCATATACGGAAAGTTCATTGATTTAACAAACAGCACAAAGAATCAGCTGTTTTGGGGTGTCGTCTAGTTGCATAGGGTGGTAATTCAGAACAATACAAAAACAGGAAAGAGCTTGTCTAACGTGGCTTTGTTTGCTTTAGGGAGGAGGGGTTATGAATGAGATGGGTTTTTACAAAGGGGAGAGTTTACATTCCTCAACACATATTTAACATGAACCAACTGGCTGGGAATTGACTTGTTTGGAATGGATTCCCTACCAGCTATTACTTGCTTAACACGGCAAACTCGCGATACTCATATTATTATTATATAATTAAAATTTTACTCATTTATTTATTTTTTTTATTTCTGAGTGAATAAATTTATGTTTGTCCTTTTTATCGTTAACGACTTATAAACTTACACAACAACAATTACATAATTATGTTGCAATTTTCTGTACGTGACACTCTGTAAACAATATTTTTTTTTACCAAGTAAATTACACAATTTTAAATTCAGCAGAGTGGCGCAATTTTGTGCCGCCCCTTGGCCAGACAACACAAAAATCGGGAACTAGTTTAATTCTTTACCAGTAAGCTAAACCAGCTGCCGTTGTTAGTAAAACGCTTACTAACAAATTACAAAACAAGTATGATATAGGAAACTGACAAGGTATGCATAAACTTATTCACTCACTAGGTATTAGCTAAAACATCTCTTTATTGCTATTGAAATATTAATCAAACATTATTACTGATTTTAAAGAAGGTTATTTTTGTAAATAGTGCTTTTACTGCTTCAGAGATCTTAATTATATTATTCTTGTTATATCAAAAATTAGTCATATAACTGTTAGTTTTAATACCACGGATCCGGGTCTCAATTTTCTCAAAATTATTAATTTATCAATATATACATTACGGTTACTATTACTTCTTACAAAATTACAAAATATACAAATCTGATAATTTGTTCATTACATTGCGAAAGTTCTTTAAAGTTCTTTGTTACTTCTTATTAAGGGGAAATTTACAAAAGTTGTGGTTTGATATCACCTGAGGTTGTTGTTGTATTCTTGGGACATCTCCAGTTGTCTTCTACGGGTTGAGTACGTTGTCCTTGGTGCATCTACATCGGGTTGATTTTTAGTTTACTTGAAGCTCTCGAAGATAGGTTGTTTACTTGAAGTTCCACATGTTGTAATTTCACTTTTCTTAGTGCAGATTCTTGCAGTTCACATTTTCTTTATTTTAATTACAGTTATAGTTCTCAGTTTGCAGTACTACAGTCTAGTAGTTAACTATGTTACACTTATATTTCATTTTGTTTTTAAGAGATGTGTTGGCTACCTTTTTCTATTTTATTTATATATTTTCTCACAAACTCTAGACACTACATTATTCACAATAACAAGATTTCACGCTGGATATACTTCTAGAGAACATACACATACGTATATGTGTACAACACCAAAACTCACGTCTACTCATTGCGACGTTCTACGGCCGAATGCGCGTACGGTTTAGGGGAGAGGGCTCAGTAAGCTAGGGCGTATTTACGCACTAAGAAAATAGTTCGTACTTTCTCTATTATTATTTATTCATTAATTAGAAGATAAATACTTTATGTTTATTTTATTATGACTTAGGGATTTCTTTATTTCTCTAGTCGCATTTTTTAATTATTTAAGTAATTATTATTATTATTCACTACTTAATACTTTTCTTGGCGTGTTGGTACTGGAAGGTTTCAAGTTGATTCAGGAATCTGGGTATAGGTAAGGGTGTATGATACTCTTACTTATTAAAATTAAAAAATTTTAATCTGTGCGATTTTTGATACATTTAAAATCGTCACACTGCTTTGATGTAACGAACAGTTTTAACTTAGCGTGGGAGTGGATTATAAGCGTCATTAGTAGACATCAAACGGAAATTTAGAACCTGATATTTTGTGGCTATCATAAACGCGTCCATCGGAGCACTATCATAATGTCATGTGTTAAAGTATGATGAAATGACAGTGCAAATAAGAGTAAAAAAAGAAGAAAAACGCGTTGTTTTGACATGTAAGTAAACATGTTGTTCTGAGCCTCCATCCAAAAGTTATTAAGCTGTGAGTTGTACAAAAGGGAGTTTTCCATATAATTTCAGTTAACATAGGGCTCGTTTCAAAAATATCCTATGTCGGTCTCTATTAGAAACGTTCGAAATTCGCAGTATCTCAAACAGAATGGTTCATCCTGAACGATGTTTCTTGCAGTACGTACGGAACTTTGGTATCAGTTATACGCCACTTTCACATTAAATTATATTTAAAAATGTTGTTCCCCGTTTAATGTAAAACTGTTAAGTTACGACGTAGTTTTATAAGTTAAACCAAAAAAAAATTGATCAATAAACAGTTTTAATTAACAACGTATGAATAACCTCATCATTTTCTGAGTACCAATTCAATCCTACTATAATGTACATCCCAGGTGGTAGAAGTGAGCAAAATGTCGTCTACATATACGGTTGCAAATTCCAAAGCTTCCTTACCCAAAACTTGATCCACACATTGGATGAATATGGCCACTGAATTTGCCAATCCAAATGGTAGACGCTTAAACTGATAATTCCTGCCTTCGAATATGAAGACGACGTCTTCGGATGTAATTCAATTTGCCAATAACCGCATACAGCATCCCAGGTAGGTACTCATGTATTGACATCCATGAAATCGTTTCATTATTTCTTCAATTTCGCCTGGAGATGTGCGGTCATTGATGATCATTTTATTGACTTCACGAGCGTCGAGGCATAGACGTACTTGACCGTCCTTCTTTGGTATCGCTAGAATGGGGCTAGTATATGGGAACACTACAACTGCGTCGTCGTCCTCTAAATCTGTTGTTCGGTGTGTTTCTATTGTTACTGTGGTTGGTTCCCACGTGGTTCGCACTTTGTCTGTTGTCACGTGGTCGGTCATTTCGTCGTTCATTCAGATTCTCCGGTCGACGTCGATTTCTGCGGTAGTACGCCTCCTGTTCATAATTCTCCAAGAGAGCCTCCATAACTCCTATGGTCTTGACCTGCCCATATAGACGAGCACGCACTATTCCTTCCTCGAAGTGATAGCATAGTTTGTTGATGAGGCACTCCTCCGGGATCTTGGGTTCCAAATGTCTGGCGATACATATTTTGCCCAGGAAGTATGCAGTTGGCGTCTGTCCTCTGGTTGCATCGTATACCGTTGCAAACACTGTCTCTGACGATGTTCTGTATTCATTTCGACCAATATTTCAATTTGAACAGTTGTTTGAATTCTTCATAACTGTTGATTTCGTTGCGGATTGCTGTCCACCAGTTATCTGCGATGTTTTTGAAAGCTTCATCAAGGATACCTTTTACCATATTCCATCGAGTCTCCCTGTTCCTATTTAACAGTTCTTCCAGTCGCTCTAGGAATTCTAGCGGATTTTTCCGATAGTCTTTAAAATTAATGATCTATCGATTCTCTCCCCCGCGGTACTGGCGTGTAGTACATCGGTCGGTTCCTTAACAATTCAAGTTCTTCGCTGATGCTGATTATTTCCATTCCCTGAATTTCTTCTATATTTTCCTTTTTGTCCTTGACCTGACCTTGTACCTGTCCGATATTGGTTTCAAGCTGATCGTATTGTTCGTCTATTTTATTTTGCAAGTTTCTCAAATTTTTCTTGAGTCTCTTCTCGCAATGTTATTTGAGTCAATTCTCACGAATTTTAATCAGAGTTTCATTCGTTTTATCAATCTTCTCGTTAGTCTCCACAATGCTTTGTTTATCTGCTTCGCTGTATTCTTCCAGCTGTAGTCTTATCGTTTCATTATTCAGTTTTTTAACACGTCTATTTTCTCGTGAAGTGTTTTGTTACCTTCGTCTATTTTCTTGTTTATTTGTTGAAACGCCTCCTTCATGACTTGTAGCAGGCTGTTCGAGTCGCCACTATCCGTGGTTCTGTCTATTTCTTTTGTGGGTTGTATTATTTCTATCTCTTCGACCGGTGTTGCATCTTTTTCTAACATATCTAACTCTGGTTCCACCTCAGTCATCCACCGTGCTGATGTTGCTCTTCTTCTTGACATTTTCGTATTCTAACCGTGGCCGCCGCTAGAGTAAATATTATTACACTAAAATAACACAAAGTTTCCTATTTCTAGCCTCACTAGTTGGTGCGCCAATTATGTAATATAATCTTTTAATTATATTATCATTTCTATTTATTTCTTTTCTTCTAATGTTGTTTATACTTGTTAATGATGATGTCTTCCATAACACGCCTCACTTTGTGGACGCCTATTCTGTTAAATAACCAAAATAATACCGTTTGTGTCGATTAGCTTACTTATGTTAGTAAATGATAGTTAATTACCAATAACATAAATAAGTTACCTAGGCTCCAGGACTGTATTACTACGTACATTATTCTCTTTCTTTTGTTGACAATGCACACTCTTACTATAAGACAATTACTATAAATTGTTCTTTATATCCCACTGCAACTTTTACAATAATAATAAATGGCACACGTTAATAACTATTTCTTACAACTAACATAATAAAGTTACTTAGGCATACTGGCCTATGGTAGTTTGAACATTAATTCCTTTCATACCTTAACAATTCTTATTTTTACTACAACACAATCATTTTAAATTGTTCTTGATAACATTATTAAACTTCTACAAAAATAGTAATGACATAAATAGGCACTGATCTATTATAAATAACAAAAGTGTGTGGTCTAGGCTGGCTGGTGCCTACAGTATTGACCATTAATTGTATTCTTAACCTACAACTACATATCTCTTCCTATTTTACAATTATTCAAAAATGTTCTTCACAACATACAGAAACTTTTATAACCTCGTTTGTTACTTAATATTATATTTCGTTCTTATTATAAGTGTTATAAGCTTCAGAATCAGTATTCTGAAGGTTTGATCGAAGTGTACATTGTTTCACTATTTACATGGTTCATACTTAATGGTTAAACATTTCTTCAATACTAGCATATGATACTAATAATACAACTTCTTGTATTATTTATACAAGGTAGTTTGTTAAACAAATTACATTAAAATTGATCTTTTCACATCTAAACATTGATAGGCTTTAGTGTCTCATATTTCTCCCTATTCAAGTTATAATTCCATTTATAACCACTACTATCTATTTATTATTGTCTTATTTACAACTTCCTATGTGGTTTTCACTTTCTGATCATAATTCATGGACTTTACCATCCTCTGTAGTCCTTTCTTTTGTTTATAACATTATAGTGGTACCGAACTTCACATGTAGGCTTTGACATTTAGTTTCATTGTTCAATTCTTTACATTTTTATTTTTACAAGTTTTAATACTCTTATTTATTTACATTATTTTATTCATAATAACAAATAAAATTATTATTCGATTTCATTCTTGTGGTACTTATAAGTTATTTGCTGTATTAGGAATTTTCTTTATTGAGGATCCAGTTTGTTACTGCAGCATGGAGTATTAACTTTATTTTTTGTCTTTCTTTAATGCAGTTTACTGGAGTCAATAACTTATTGTTATCAATATAAGCAGGTATTGTATTACAGTTCTTATCACTTATATTATATTATTCTTATCCTTTTATAATCTAAGACAATATTCATAGTACACAAGTTAGTTAATGGCTTATTATTTTGTTCTTCATTTATTATGGTCGTACGATTGTGTAAGCGTGTGTGTGTGGCCCGGGTTATTCGTTACTGTAAAACTTATGCTTTGTAAAATTTTAAGGCACTAGGTACTTCCTGTCTAAGGACGAAATTATTGCTTGTTAACTCTTATTTACTTAAAGGTTATTGAAATTAATTATTATCATTTAATGAAATTAAACGATTTGGATTTAATTGAAGTGAATTATGTGTTAATAAGATTGACAAAGTGACTGCGGTGTTTGTGTTCCGAGGCGAGAGAGTGTAATGTCTGGGTGTATTAACTGGTGGCTAATCCCCAAATAAAATGTTATAGGGTCCCTGGCTCAGCCAGGAAAAATGGGGAAGATCGGTGGTCACGCGAACATCTGTGACTACCAGCAGAGCAGTTCTACAGCAAGCAGTCCCCGAAGCCGTTAGACCCAGAAATTCGGAAGTACCAAATATACACAGAAATATCCAGAAATCCCAGGGACGACTTCCAGTAAACATTCACCATAGTCCAGGGACAATTTTGGAACCTCTGCTCGTGCACAGTTCATCATGTTTCTACTTGAGTTCCTCACTAATTATTTACAGGTAGGAGCGTATCATTTATGCCTCTCTCTACATCAACTCCACAGATTGGCTACCCGTGTTTTCAACATTAAATATCTGTCAACTCAATCTGTGTAACAACTTAATAAGAACTGAAAATATCTCAAAGTCACAAGAACTCAAGTTTGCAAAATATGTAACTGGTTCCATTGTAACTTGTCTAACATACACCATGAGGAGGTGGTTAAATTGTTTTAGTAAAGCATGGTTCCATGCTTAGAATTTTTGGAGTCCGATTATCTGTATTACCATTCTTTTATTATAATTATTCTTAAAGAGTTATTAGTGTCGTTTTTTATTAAGGGGTTGGGTTAACTTTAGTATGGTCCGTTATTACTACTGGATTAATTTTCGCGTCGTTCTCCCTCATGTGGTATGTTAGTCTGGAAATATATATATTGCGACAACACAAATTACTAAACTATTGGCGCATAGGATATGGTAGTATGTGTATCTTAAAGCAAAAGTCTATATTGGAGGGTTTAAGATTATTTATTGCACAAGACATATGTAATTGTTTATATGGTATATTTGATAAGTATAATAATGGTAGTGTTTGATATAGAGTCTTTTAAAATGTTAATTACTGTTCATACACGTGATGTGATACGTTACATATGTGAAGATTCCCACGACGATGTTGCTGAAAAGAAGGGGGGTGGTTGCTGTGTTGTTGAGTTGTCCGGCGTTGCCTATTGATGACAGACGGTTCACCCTGGAAACGCTTTCAGATGGGCTGGTGTCCTGTAGTTCCAACGATGACACTGACGCTTCGCACACCACAGCGGTTCTATGGATATTATTGGTTAAATTTCATATAGAGTTTATAACTTACAAGTATCTCAAGTAACAGTGAGTTTTATATAACAACGGTATATTAAGCTTATACCACTCCGGACCCTTCAAGTGTCCACGCGTACCACTGGGTCTACCGCGATCAGCAGACCTCCCTATGCGGAAATCTTCCACTAACGTGGAAACTTCTTGATGATAAAATTTACTACTACGTAATTATTAAATTTTACTGGCACTGCGGAAAATCTCATACAGTGACACAGTTCAAACTCACTTATTACACGCGTAATGCTATAGTAATAATGCCGTGTGTAGAGAGGTAATATTCAACTGTTCTGAGTCTTCGCAAGCGTTACTACCGCCGAATAGTCTTTACAAATTCTTGCAAGCGGAAAAATCTTGAACAAGAATTGCACGTCCCGATCGTGATAGCTGCCAGAGAAGAACTCTCGTAATTATGCACGCAATGCTTTAATAAGAATACTGTGTGTAGATGTAATACACAAAGAGTTCTGAGTATCCACACGCGTTACTACCGCCGAATAGTCTTTACAGATTCTTGCAAGCGGAAAATCTTGAACAAGAATTGCACGTCCCGATCGCGATAGCTGGCTGAGAAGAACTAACTGTGTAACAACAGGCTTAAGAAAATTTCCGACTACCTTCCAGCATTTAATTGGTTACATACAACATGACATGCAACTTTTCATGCCGTAAAGTGCATCAACTTTGTAAGAGCATGCATAGCTGGTAATCACAGAATACCCTTATCTCATGCATAACTGCATACTTTAATAAGATCATATATGAATGACAACTAATAGCCAGAAATATACAGGGACTGTAGCGAATACATTAGTCTATGTTCAGTTCAGTGTCATAACACAACGATAATTTATTCACGCACAGCCGAGGAAACGTTTATCACTCGCGCACGCGCGCACATTTCCACAGACATAGTACATGAATAAACAACAAATAAATAATACACAGTTTTACTAAACCTAATTCCTTATCCTTACTAAAATACAACTGATATCACAACCAAATCTAACAAACTACCAATTTAAACATGAATGTTCATAGTCTGTGTATTATACAAGCCTGCCCTGCTTATCAGGATCCTGTGTTTCATTGCATATATATATATATATATATATATATCTTTATGTCTATTTTCGAAACACTATATAAATTAATGATTATATGTAAAGAACAATATGAAACTGGAGCATTATGTCACCCATGTGAAATCTAATAAATCTTGTTTCATTGTTCAAATATGTTGATTGCAATCCTGTCACTCTGTTAAGCTCCAGCACACTTTTCGCTTCCACTAGGTTCATTAACCTTGTCTTAAATATTACGTAGCGGTACTGTGACCGCTACAAACGTGCGTAAGGTATTAAAAAGAATATACGAAATTACACTACTTGCAGAAGAAACAAATTGAATAACATCACAAAATTTACAATTTATACAAAATATTTACATGTTCCTACTTTGTTGCAGATTCTTCATTCTACCATTATTGTGTTTTATACTGTCCTTTTATTTTAAAATAATCAATTGTTTGCGAACAGATGCTGACGATTACTCTCTCTCTCTCATGGCGTGGGTGTCACGGTGGTCATCTGAATGTCATGTTTGGGAGTACGCTTGTGTAATCCAGCCTCGTCAGTCCTGTCGACAACATGCGCTACTGGCCCGCGAAACACACGACGTTCACAGTGACGATCTGTTTCTAAGAAAGAGAATGGTTAATCAGACTTAGTCTGATATGCTGTCATGTAGATGAAATAAATAATATCACATCGCTGAGTGCGTACGTAATTATGGACCTGCCGCGGCATCGTTATTCGCGGCAGAGTTACGTTTTAGGTAATGCGAAATGACGATGACCCTTCCAGACATTAAGTCAACTACTCTACCAGCATCCAGAGCCGCTAGCTCGCAACACTGCAAGGCGGCGCAAGTATAAATACTGGACTTCGGAGCGGCCCAATTTCAGTTACAGCTCGCGATTTATTCAGTGCGGATCAAATGATTCTTGGGAATCATTGGAAACCAATGATTGTGCTAATTAGTGCAAAACTGTGGAAGCTGAAATTTATTGTTGTATGTTGAGCGATTTAAATTGAATTATTCTGTAAGAGAATTTTCGTTGATTTATAACTACTGTGAGTTAAAGTTTGTAATTAATGACTTCATAATTATCATTTATTCGCTTTCCACTGAACCCACTACGATCTGTGTGTCCGTCTTCACAGTGGGTCAGAGGTTCGACAGAATCTTTAACACAGGAAAAGATGACACTTCGTAGAAGAGTGGTGTACGCGTACATTGTAATTAATCTGCAAACATGGATTACAGTTATATGACGGAAGCCTTCCAAGCATTGCTACTGCAAACACAGGAACAACAAAAAGTAGAACGCAAACGGGAAGCAGCAAAGATACGACGACGACATGAGATAGAAGAAGCGGAGAAACTACACGATGAGACACATAGAGGAAAAAGAGACGAACGTAAACAGGAAGGGGAGCAGAGGAGCAGAAGGGTGAAACGAAAGACAGAAAATCATTAAGTCATGAGCAAAAGCAATTAAAAGAGCATACTACTTGTTATTGACAAACCTCGTTAACCATTGTGAAGTTAAAGTTAAATAAACACATAACGTGTGGAATTGTATGTTAAACTAATCTAAATAAAATATAGGAAGTACCCAAGCTTTTCTTTCTGAAAGAAAGTGAAGAAATGCAATATAATTTCTACGATTGTTGTGAAAGAGGACCATAATTTATTTACGAATACTCTCTGCTCTTAGGGTATACTGGAAAAAACGTACGTGCTTACTGGAACTGGAACGTACTTACGTAGCTCATGTAAGAGAGTTCAGAGTGCAATAGTCTCGTACTTTTGTTTTTGATATCCTAATGTTACGAGCTATAGTAGACAAAGTATATAATAACCACTGCGTTTACTCTATTTTAACAGTATGTTTTCTTGAGACTCCTATTTTCCAAGCGCTTCTTCTTACATCATTATAAGTCACGTCTTTGAAGGTATTGTTCTTGCAGTTGATGCGACAAAAAAAGGCACTACTATGATTTGTATATCATCATCACCACCATCATTATCATCGTCGTCGTCGTCGTCGTCGTAGTCATCATCATCATCGCCAATGAAATTCGTCTGTTCACTGCTCAACTAATGCCAAACTACTCATTTTTCAGTGAATTTCTTTCATACCAATCTGGTGCAAAACACGGGGTCGTCCCTTTGTCTCGCTAAGACCGGTGTTCTTGGTTTCCATAAGTGTTATGGCATCAAATGCAACACTTTTCCTCCCATGTGCCGTTATCTAGCCAGTCTACTTTGTTTTACTTCCTTAGATTTGTAACCGGGTTATGTTATTTCTTAGTTTAATGATATGTACTCTGCACTGACTGTATGCATGTACATTTGTTTTCCTATAGTTTCACATTATTTATCAAATATTAATTGTTACGAGTTTATAAGAAATATTCAATTTTTGTGTTCATCTCGTATTCACTGATATTGTTTCTGACTTTGTCTGACTTCTTTCAAACACAAGGATAATTTATGTTAGGTTAAGCCGGATTCAATTATCGGAGTAACCGTAAATAAAAGTACACTATTTAACTTTCACGTCGATTTAGCATGTAAAAATTTGTACAGAACATGATTTTGCCTGATGACGCCAATTCAGTTTATAGAATCATCGACACAAGTTTTTTGAAAGAGTGTCCGTTAATGTCTGTATCTGAAAATACAATTCACATTTTATTATTTATTATTTTATTGAAATACCTCACCATCTATCTAGTTATAAACTTTGACCGTTAATACCCTTGGAATTTATCACTGTCAAATATTTTCTTAGCTATTTTATACAAAATTATTTGTTTCCCATTTTTTATTATTTCTTCATGGATAATTCCCCGCAATCCCAACGCCAAATACCTGTTACGACTGAGACTAGCTCCTAAATCATTTTTTCTTTTTACAAGATTTTACCCCACACAGAAAACTACACTACAGCGACGAACAACAAAGATCTCCTCCACATAGACATAATCCCTTATTCTATCAACAAACCTTAATCGTACAAGTTTTTAAAGAGACTGTTATTTCAATATCTTTAGCTAAAAACGTTATGAAAGAATATAGTCTTCAAACAATATTGCAACGTTAGAACAATTATACAAATATTATATCACATTCTCAACGCAACTAAAATGTGTATTACACCGGCCAGGTCTCAGGATTTTGTTTCTCGTTGCGTCAAGTATAAGTGGTTGCACAATAATTAAATAATTTTTAAAGATGAGTGAGATGTTGTTGACATGAAATAATCAATTAAACCCGTTTCAAAATAATCATACTAAGAGTGATTACTTGATAGAAAAATATTTATCTATTAAAATTTCAAACATTATAGAAATAAATATTCACCTTTATAAGCTTTACAGATCTGTACCCTGCTATGCTATTCATAACATACAACAAAAATAAACACCCATATAATCTTATTAACTAACCAAACATGTTAAACATTTTATTTAAATTCTTTTTATTTGTGTGTCTGAAATTAGCTCAAATTTTAATTAATGATAGCAACTCATTTACCAACAAAATCATATTGAGATTCCAGCATGAATTTATTGTTGCTATAAACAAATAAAAATGATATTACATTTACTTCCAATCTATTATTGATTTATACAGACACCCAAAAAATACAAAAAATGATTAGTACTTCTTTTCTACAAGTTGTTAAATTACACTCTCTTATCTAACTACTATTTTATTTTAAAACTCTAATTATTATCTGTTCATATTTAAGTTCTTTTCGAGAGCTCTCTTCACAATAAAATATAATTGATTTTTATCACCTGCGTTTATCTGCTGTTACCGTTGCGTGTAGTGTGTGTCCAGAATCTTGAGAGTATGCTGATGATGATGATGATGACTATAGTGATGCGGTGTTTGTTGTCTCTATGGCTTGCTGCTGTTGGTGATGCTCCAGACTTCCTCCTTTTATCTTGGTGTGAGTGTGGCTGTGTGTGTGTGTGTGTGTGTGTGTGTGTGTGTGTGTGTCCTGGTCGATCTGCCAACGGGCAACGTGACGTCGTGTGCAGATTTCTCGAGTCTGAGTGTGTGATCGCCCAAAATCGCCAATGGTATTTATACTGGTGGCGATTTGACAGGTACAGGCCTGCTTTCGAAAAGCTAGAGATTGCCAGTTCGCGCCAGAGCGTTCTTTTTATTACACTCACTTTTTGGTTAATTATCGCCAACTCATGAACATATTCGCCACATGAGCGATATCATTGTTTGCGTAATTTTTCTCTGGTCACTCACATATACCACACATATTAATTACTCTTCAATTACACTAGTAGACTAATTAATATTAATTAGTTAGCACCTTTAATATTGCACCTTTGGAAATAAATTTTATATTAACATACTCGTTAAAAATCCCTTAAAGTAATGGTGTCTTTATAATTGGCGTAAGTCTTTGCTTACATGTTAAACACAAGTAATTAATTTATTATAATCCTGTTAAGACCTGATTAATTGGAACAAAAAAATTCGTAGCGTCACCCCACATTCTTGTCGCAGCTGGATCACACACACAAACACACACACGCCGTATTTTTAACTATCGAAGCAGGTGCACTACCGACGTGCTTCAGCCTGCATTTTCCTGCACAAAATTGTCTAAAACTGTTCCTTATTCTATTTACGCTAATTATAATAAAAGTCATACCGCCCAATATGCACATATATGTATTGTTGCAATATATAATATATTTTTTCGGCTAAATAAATGATAACTTTTAAAAAATGTCGAAACAAATGAAAAGTAGGAAAACTATAAGTAAACGAGAATGGTTGTGACTAGATCTACTGAATTCTTCTGAAGTCGAAGTGGAGCAGAAAACTTATTTTAGTAACCACGGGAAGAAATTCCGTGTTGTCATCGTGTTGTATATACCAATAAACGTCTTTAATCTACTGTCACACATCAAAGAATAACATACCATTATATAGTTCGCAGAATTGTAAAATTAGCATCGTACTCCTCAACAATATTTACAAAACAATCAACGTCAACAGCTTGATATTGTTGAATAGACAAATGTTATATAATCACATACGTCAGTCTAAAATGAATTTATAAAGCAATACATTATTGTGAAGGTGTCAATAATTCTATAATAAATTGCAAGTGTAATAATGCAGATTCATAAGTTATAAAACATTAATAGCGACTGGAAATTCACCACTGTAGAGTACGATCTGTTGTCACGGCAAGCTAAACTACCCATGTGTGTGTGTGTGGCGTTCGATATATATGCGAGGTAGGTTACGCAATCGGAACAATCTCGTACATTCGATAGCGTTGTTCGCGAAGTTTCTCAATTAGCCGAACTGTGGGAGTTTCTGCGAAGGTCGCGCTGAAGTGTCCTCTAGATTTTCGATGGCTTATTTAGGACGCATACTACGGAATCCTGCAGACTATAAATAGCCCATACCTGTTAAGTTTTCAGTTATTGCCGGGCGATTACTATGTGCGTTCAAGTGGTCATTAATGAAAAGTAATTATTGTGGCGAAGTGTTATGTGTTTTATAATCGTGAGGGACAATTGTAATACAATTTTGTTTTATATTAGTTAACATTTTATTGGGTGTGAACAATTTTTATTTGATTTATTGTAAGATAGTACCTTGTTGATTACAAACTGGTTTATTGTGATAATTAAAGCTGTTGATTAGTGACTTAATTGGTGTCTTGTACTTTGTTTTCCACTGTACCATACGATGATTACTAGACCGTCGTAATAATATGTTGGTTTCAAACACTACTGAACAAACATTAAAATTCAGCATAAGACCAGCTGACTGACTGGAGTGAAGTCAAGTTAAATTAATATTGCTTACTAAAGATTTCCTACATATCCTCACAACTGTACGATAAGGTCTCTCAGCAATGAGACGGCCACTTACAAACGGTCAATTACTCATGAGTTTACCTTTATACAAGGCACAATGAGTTAATGTCACGTCAACATGTCTTCTACAGTGAGCCAGTTAATGAGGGGCGTATTATATGTTCTTCCATCAGGCTTGCGTAGAACCTCTGGACGCCTTCTAGTTCCCAATCGTCACATGTCTCTCACCTGGCATCCACTTCTTCCAACTCTTGTGTTTCAGTTTTCATGAAACCTCGTTGACCCGTGATCTATAGTTCTAGAACAGTTTGTTTAGCTAGACTTTATATTTAAACCAAGCCGTGTATGATCAATAATTATTTTCCAAAACGTCAAAACGTATTAAATTTGTTCATTTCCGTTAAAAGTACTCACTACTGTACATTTTAAAACTTAGTGTGAAAATCCTGCTTGTGTGTGTGTGTGTGTGTGTGTGTGAGAGAGAGAGAGAGAGAGAGAGAGAGAGAGAGAGAGAGAGAGAGAGAGAGAGTGAGTGAGGAGATGGGGGAAAGAACATTGAAAAGTTCAATGGAAAAGTGACGTCTATGCGTGTTAGGAAATTTCAAATATATTATTAGGCCCTACAAATCGAAAAATGTTGACAAATTATTCAGATAGTCTTAATCTTTGCATTTTTTATATACTCATCTTATAAAAGCTTTGTAACAAGATTCACGTGAGGTTAAAATATAATAAGTTGGTATTTTTAATGAAACTTTGACCGTAAAATGGTAGTCATCATGACGACACCTTAACAAGACTAAGCGTTACAACGGACGCTGCGTATTTTAACTTGACCCTGTTCTACTGTAGCTCCCAACAAAGATAATAATTACGTTGTTGCAATTCTCAGTTAAATTAACATAAACTTGTGAAACAAACGTAGTAGTTAGCAGTAGTAAGCGGGGACGTGCTCTTGGGAGTAACTAATTTGCAAGCCAACGTTAATATTGCCACAATAAAAGCAAGCTGTGCATATTCAACTCCGCCCTCTCTTCTGACCACATTTGTTTGCATTTTCTTCGTTTCTCTTTTGCACTCTACGTTTCTATTCTACAGTAAGTAATTGGACTCCTCAACAAATATACTGCTTTATTTGAAATTAAATTCATTTGCGTACAACATACTTCGTGCGTGCCGTATCGATATACTCTCATTTTTTTTCTATGTTGGATGGTGTCAGTACTAGATTAGCAAATAAGATACACCGTTTTAATTTAAATTCTCATACAAAAGATTGTTATGTTTCATAAACGTACTTTATTTGCATGTTTAATGCAAAATACATGTAATGCACGTATGTATGTAATTAATATTTCTTCTTTAAGATTTACACTGCGGCCAGAAGTCCTAGAGTTAATTTCCTGATTCCTTTCGCAGAAGGTTTTATTGAGCAAATGTTGAAATAGTTTTTTTTATATATTTTCCTTTACATTGTCATTCAAGGGAGTGCTACCTTGCGCAACATTTTTCATTTTTGTGGCCTACATGCCCTTGAGTACGAGGAAGTGAGTCTTATTAAATGTATATGTGCTGTAACCATGACAACCACACAGTTCCATAAGTATACTTGAGCAGACAATGATTACGTGTTGCTACAAAACAACAACACAAAAAGCGGTTATAACCGAAAACAATTGTATCTGCTGAGAAATAACCAGTCGCTTAAGATAAAACTAAACAGTACGGAGTCTCTTGCCAGGCCCCCTAGAGGAAGGGACTACACTGATGCACACTCATTTTTCCATGAATCCGCAATAACAACTTCAGGCTAAAAATGTATGGCTGCGTGGGGTGTCGGAGCGTCGGTAGCATGTGAGCGTGACATTCTTACATAGTCCAATACATGGGGGGTCTGAAAAATGTGTGTGAATTAAGGGTTTCATAGGGTATACAGGAGAGGATGAGGCGCTGCATAAAAATCACTGAATTGTGTTGATTTAGGTATAAACTATCTACAAAAAAAGAAAAGAAAAAGTATGCACTACAGGAATATACTTAATTGTAATACAATTAATTATCTGTATGCCTATATTGGATACCTGGTGTAGCTACTAATTACGTTTCATGACGCGGCTGTCAACTGCGTATTCAGAACTGAGATAGGGAATATTAAATTTAAATGAGCTTAACATTTCGTAATTAAATAATTTTTAAAACATTTATGATCATTGAGATAATGAAGATGAGAGATCATATAATTTGTGTCACATTAGAATCTGAGGTTGCAAGTGTCCAGATTTTGTTAAAATGTGTCTTATTTTTAATTAGTGACGAGTAATGTGTTATTAGATTATCAAATCTGAATTCATTTGTAAATGAGATTAGGTAAAATTGTTCACGTTTTTGTTAATTTGTAAAAGGAATTACTAATATATAAATAATTAAGAGTAATGAAATATAAAACATGACGTCCGGTTGTAATAAAATGTATAGTAACATTACTATGAATTACATTATTTCAGAGCCGACACTACAACCACCTCAGAGTTCCGTGAGTTCCTCTAACGGATCTGGAAGTTTCGTGTTAAACTTTTCTAATATTAAACCACCCGAGAAGTTAAAACACGTGCAATATCCCGACTTTAAGAACAGCGGTGGTCACAATGATTTTGTTTTCGAATTCTGAAGGGCTTTGCACGGTATTTTTTTGCCTTGCTGTTACACATTTTATATAGAAAATATCTTGTCTCTGATAGGGCAACACGTAGTGTCTACAACTGATGGTCCATCAGACGCTGTAATGATTGTCAAGTTCTGAGATTTAAGCTAGTATTTTGTTATGTTTTAAAGTGGCCCAGTTTTATAGCACATTGAAACAAAAATTCAGAATTCGTAAACGTTCATTTTATATAAGTACTTATAAATACTTTTCCAATTCGATTACTACAGGATACTAGAATATCTAACATAAATCTACATTGATCCCATAAGTTTAATGAGGCATCATGTTTGACATTTTACTTATGTGCTGCAAAATTTCCATTTTTTTCTTTACATATTTGCTTGTACCATGGTATTAACATATATAGTCATTACGTTTCATCGTTTCGAGGAAATTAATTTTAAGAAATATTGTATACTATCACGTAGCTTTATTTTTTAGTAATGTGCTAATTTATAGGAATATCATTTCTGAACGGATATTGCATATGTTCAGATATTTTAAATACTTTTAGATAAGATAACGATATTTACATCACAAAAAGATATAAAGCCAGTTTTAATACGGAAAGCATTTCGTTATGTAAACTGAAAAATTGTTCAAATTATTCTTATAGGATTTTCTTAATACATCAATGAGAATGTTAAACGCATAAGTTAAATGTTATCTGAGAGAGATTAACTACTTTTCTAAACTTGGATTAAAAGTGAGTAATACAATATAAAAATGCGGTTGGTAATATTTAATTGGAATTAGACAAAACGTTAGAATGTTAGACATCAAAACGTTAGACAGAAAATTAGAACAAACGATGTATACAATAATGTTGCAAATATGGGAACTGCTTAGTAAGCGAGAAACAAGAAGGTATATTTTGATGTTCAAAAAGAACGAACTGGTTTCACTGATTCAAACCGTCATTAGAAAGGGCTGTGGCCGTCGTTAGTACTCGATTTAGTGTTGGTTTAGGAGATGTGGAACAAAATACTCGTCTGTTACAATATCACAAATTTTTAACGTGCTGATCAATCAACGTGTAAAAAGTAATTAAGTTTCGTCGCGGTATTGAAATCATGCCGGCGTGAAAACGTCCGTTTCAATTACGGTTCAAATATATTTACATGAATGTCAGTCACTGACTTACTGTTTACATGGTTCATTTATTTTCATGTAATAACTTTGATGTCACTCTGACAAGTTGGAAGAGGCGTGATAACTCGATTCCTGTCTACACGTTCTCGGGCTGTACTTTCTTCCGTTTTAATAGTTTGTAGGCTACAAGGCAATAATACTTAAATTCAAAATTACGTCTAAAAACAGGGCTGCTGGACCGTGCTCGGTTATTAGTAAACGCCATCACGTTGACAACGTTTCGATTCCTCGTCGGCAATCTTCTTCACGCCGCTAAGATGCAACAGAGAATAAAAACGCAATAGGGGCAGCTGTACGCCGAACACTACCCGATAAATATATCAGGTATCAGGCAACAAGGCGGCCGGGTAACAAAGGTTACCTTTATAATCTCACCGACCAGGTATCAGCCAATCACAGAACATTGACGTGGACGCGTCCCAATAGACTCGCTCAGTACACCATGCCAAACAGTATTAAGAGCCAGGCTTTCACCCCGCCGATTCATTGATGGACCGGCATGCCTATATATCTGTACGGACGAGGATAGTAGCTGCGGACGACAGGACCCTGGTCTCTTCGAACAATACTCGATGGCCAGCGTTGTAGAGAGCATGCTCGGCAACTGCAGACTTCTCCGGCTGGTCCAAACGGCAGCAGTGGCTGTGTTCACCCACGCTTTGTGGTGCCGATATAAACTTGGCCGCACAAGCATGGATCTTATTGGTCGTCTTGTAAATCGCTCGTACGCCATCCCTCGACAGCAGTCTGCCTATGCAGTCCTTCACTCCCTTGATGTACGGTAGGACTGCCGAGCCGACAAACTACTGGGTCACCGACAGGCCCGGCGCATCAGATCTTCTCGGCTGGACTGCTCTCTTTACCTCCCCCGCAGAGTAGTTATTGTTCTGCAGTTCTCGTTACATAATACATCGGGCGTATCCGGCCGTCTTGTTGCTTTTACCTGATACAGGTATCGGGTAGTATTCGGCGTACGTCTGCCGCTATTGTGTTTTTATTCTTTCGCTTCTTAGCGGCCTGAAGAAGATTCCTGACGAGGATTCAAAACGTTGCCGACTTGATGGCGTTTAACAGCAACAGACCACGGCTTAACAGCCCGGCTTTTAGACGCAATTTTGAATTTATTGACACCGGCCGTGCGAGCGTCAAACAAACAGTAATTCTTGTTTTATGGCGTCAACGGATTCGTCAGTGTCAAAATGATAACACGATGTCTATAGTAGTGTTATAATCTGCCTCTTTATACCAGTTGCCCTTTTATATAGCAGGAAACTGTATTGCTCCGTACTGTAGGCTGTATTATAAACGCTCCTTCAATTCAGTAATTGTTTAACGTATCAGACACCTTCATATAATATGCAGTTATTACGACCTTATATATTCGTACGATTTTCAATTATTTGCTAAGTTTTATTAGTGTTGTAACGTTTTTAAGTAGACGTTTATTCTACAGCTCCAATATATTAAACTACCAAAATAGAGCCATTTGTTTATACACATATGTAATAGATATCAGTTATTATCACAGAATCGGTATTTAATCCGAAAGCGCTAACGCTTTTTATCATTACAATAATATTTTCCTAGTCGGCAGGATAAGTGTATGTTACATATGCATATTTATGGGGAGGTATAATCTTATTTTGTGTGTTAGTAGCTTTATTTAGATTTAAAAAAATTGTTAACAGCTACACTGCTGCCTCAGTCAAATGCTGGCCTAAACGTAATAGATTTTACAGATTATGATTCATCTCATCCTTATACGTCGGTCAGATGTAGTAAATACAAATCATGCAATTTCAAAACACTTTGTATAAACCAGTTACAAGGACGGATTAAGTGTAAATCTGTAGAAACAGTTTATGGTAAAACGTAGTAAAATGTATGTAACTGATATGAGAATTCATTTTTACTTAACTTTCTTGTATTAGGAACAATAAAATAATTCTATATTTTCGTGAAATTACTCTTATACCAACACAGACGCAACACGACATTACCATCTTACAAACCATATTCGTGTGTATGTGAGACAAATTGTGTATAGAGTGGGTGAGTGAGAGGAGGGAGAGAGGGAGAGGGAGAGGGAACGGTGGGAGAGAAGAGGTGGGAGCAGACAGATACAGAGTGATAGGTAGCCAGACAGATAGAAGAGAGAGAGAGAGAATGAGAGATTTTGTGTGTGTGTGTGACTAAAGAAATCGATAGGCCTAATGATGAATCAAATATAAAAGGATTTAAGACAATAATTATTTTATGGGAAAATTAAATGCATCGATTTATAAAACTATCTTACGTAAGATCTAAAACTTATAGTTTAAAATTGTATTCCCTGATAAATATTTGAATTCACATAATACGCTTCTTAACCTCTTTTTCTTTATGTCTTATACAGATCAAAAACTATCCGTGTATGCTTTGGGCTTAAATATAAGGAACGTAATAATTTCTTAAGAACTACGAATATGAGCTGATGTTTGAACATGGAATATATGTATTAAAACAAAGCGACCCTCTTGCAGGACTTGTCCATTCACATAATGCTCTTGTCTTGTAGTTTTACTTTGTCACTTCCTGCGTCTATAAAATGCAACAAAATACGTAATTATAGGTAAATTTACGCAATAACCACAGCGTTCGTTCTACTAATAGTTTGTTTTAATTAAGCTTACCATACTTCACTAACCTGTTTGGCAGTATCAGTTGTTGCTACAGTTGATATTACTATAGAATGTGCGTTTGTGCACGTCATCACAATTGGAGTTACCATCACCATTAACACTCGTTTGCCCTTTGTTAATCGAATACCAACTTGTTCACTATCCAGTTAATTTTCCTAGGATTGCCAGAGTTTTCCTTTGTCGTGCTAACAGCGATTCTCCCGGTTTCTCAGATTCCTTTTTGTGTGTCAACTCAAGCAAATTTTATGTCTATCTGCTTTTATCCGGACTGTTTACCTATTTATAATTCTATATCATCGATTGTAAGTTAGGTTCGTATATGTATAAGTTGCTTTCCTGTCTTACTTTGGCATGTATAACACATTATTGCCGTGAGTTTATATGTATCTTCAATTTCTGTATCCACTCTGCTTCACTGCCCGTATTTCTAAACCGTACGCTGTATATCAATGTAGGAAACGCAACTAAAGTAAACCTGTTTTTTCAAACACAATGGTAATATGTTATCAGATTTCTCCTGACTCAGTTGTCGGGCTCACCATAAACTCAAGTTGCATTCTTCAGTTTACACGTCATGTCAACCTATATCTCAACTGTGTATATGAGAATGTTGAGGTAGTAATGCACGGCTACCTTCATACCTTCCACTAACTTTCTTATGTGCCAAACGGCCTAATTATGCAGCCTCCGTTGCTCTCCGAAACTAATTTGGCGGTAAAAATATGAGTCATTATTACTTAAAATTTGTTGTTCTTCACAAAATTACTTGTCTGTGAAGAACTACTATCTTGTCTCTCGTCTTGTCTATCTGTTTCTCATACCTTGTAATCAATTCAATTGTGCTGTCCTCATTTAAATTCTTTCTCATTACATCTTCATTAAATGTCATAAGTAGGCTTATTTTACTGAGAATAAGTTACAGAAATTATTGAAAGATATTGTAATGTTTTGTCACGGACACTATTTTAGACACACATGCCTCGACGCTTCAGTAGAATACACGTTACCATCAGGAGATTTATCGTCAGATAAAATACAAGTATTAAATTAAAATTATAGATACATAGCAACGCGCACAGATATAGACAAAAAACACCTATATCAGAAATAATGAATCTCTTTAATTTGTAATCTACTTTTTAGTTTAAAAATGAAATAGACATTTAAGGGAAAATGTTTTTTTTTATCCTTATTTAAGTGATTATTTTTATTTCGTTTATACTTTTTTGGTTTATTTCACGATTATCCGAAGAGAAGTTTATTTGATAATTTTATATTTTAAAGTCTGATCATGAATGATACCTTAAGTACTGTATATGTAATACATATAGTATAGTGTTTATTGTTATAATACAGCATGAACTGTATATAATGGTAATGTGTATGTATGTATGTATATAGTGTGTATATGTGAATTTTATTCCACAAATTTTATTGCACAAATGTGCTGTAAAGTCATCACACCCCTTACCATTTATACCTAATCTCTTATATATTTTTTGTTTCAACTTTTCTAGAAATAGTTACTTAAGGCTTTTTCCTAACATAAAATAAAGGAGAAAAAGAACAAAGTTGAAAGATACCAATTTGAGAAAATTTTGAGGAAATTAATGTTTAGTGGGAAAATAAAAGACCAGACACATAAAAGGGAAAATATAAAATAAAAGTAGAAAAAAATTTAACAAAATGAGTTTGGTTCCGACAACGTCTACCCAATCCTTCAAAACATAAAGGGAAGCAAGGAACTCGTAATAGAAACAACGGAAATAAATTTTCTGTCCTAGTCGGTGAGTCACTTACACCAATGAATGTCTCTGCTCTGCTGAGAGACGTCAAAATCCGGCTCTGCCGTTATTTTTTTCTCAGAGTTGTAAATCCCGTTATTCGAGTCAGCAACAATTGTCAACAGGACATAATTGTCAATTGTCAACATAAATAGGACAGACCCTTAAACTTTCACCTTATTTATAGGGTGAAAGTTTTATAATCATATTCTTTAATTTTAATGTTATTTATACCATTATTTCAAGACATCAACTGTTATTTCATAAAACGACAAGTGTTAGCACATTTTATATGCAGTTATATCCGCTTGCGCAGATAGAGAAGCAAAGGTAACGTATGACAGAGAACGCGGTGAGCGTTTTATGTGTTCTACTTAATTTGGTTTTACTTACAAATTGTCTATTCTTTTCAATTAAACGACGTATGTAACACGAAGTTGTAGTGACTTCATCACTCAATTCTTAACAGATAATTTATCACTCAGTATTTTCCGTTCATCTCAGTTAAGTAATCTGGCAACGTTAAGGCGGCTACGTTATTTGTATATTTGTTGTCATAATGATATTAGTTGATGTGACCGCCATCGATACTATTCAAGCCTTCACCCTATAACCAGGGGGTGACAGATATACGCGCTCCACATTGCATTGTCACGCATACAACTGTACACTTGTTGCTTTGTTATAGATTTTGCCAGCCACAGACGTCCATTTACTCCGGGTTTGTGATGCTACTTTAATTTGATCTACGTATAGTACGATGTACTTTTACAACACGATAAATCATCAATGTTTAACGTTCATTCTGTATGCAATTAAATATTCTTTTTAGAAACCATCCCGTATAACTTTAAACGTTAAGCACAAAATGAGTCGATTGATTAGTATAATGAGTATTTATATAGTCAAGGAAAGCTTTCATGATATAAAAGAGAAGATAAATAAATTTAGGATCATATGTGTTATTATTCATAAAAATCCTAGGAATAAAACACTTCACAACACAGGGATAAAATTTATAAGGCGATTTCAAAGTACTTTAAACTATACTTTGAAAGACAGAATACGAGATGAGGACATCAGACCACAACTTGAAGAAGAGAACATAAATAAAACTATTTCAGCTTGCAGAAGACGATGATGGGAACATTTGAAAATAATGACAGAGGATCGATTGCCGAAAGCAGCACTGAACAATTAAGCCACTGGTAGAAGACACGTGGGTCGTTCGAGGATGAGATGGGTGCCGGAACAGGTTTATATAAACTAATCCTTAAACGGAAGAAGAAGAAAAAGAAGGAAGGTGTTTAATTAGCATACTTCTCTTTATTCTTGTGTGTGACAATCTGTCAGCGACATAACGATAACCTGTGAGCGGTCATTTACTGATGACTTTAATTTCAAACAACAAACATATATTACCCTAACAGACATTCTATTCCTTCCCGTAATTTAATGTTTATGTGAACGAGTCATAATTAGACCACTACTATCAATGTGACTACTAAGAAAGTCACATTCAGGGTGAAAAAACGTGGACATGGGTCTTCCGAGAATGAGATGGGTGCCGGAACAGGTTTATATAACCTAATCCCTGAATGGAAGAAAATGAAGAAGTAAACAGTCATTAGTTTTTGATGGATATTTTATGTCTCGAGTTGTATTAATATATAGAGAACTATTTAGCTTTATTCGCGTGCCTTATATTCACGTGCCATCGTCTGACTGTTGTCTCTTGTGGGTTATGCGTATTACACTAGACAAATAGGTCAATGAGTTCGGAAAAGGGATGCATAAATAGTGGCTAAGACGAGAATCTGAAGAGGTCTCAGTAAAAATATAATCTTAATTGGAATCTTCAGTAGCCATCATTTCAAGAATTCTTCATGATGATTATCGCTGTTGGATACTTAGGCCTAACTCTGTTGAAATATGTGTATAAAAATATTGTGGTGCATACCCATATATCACCAAGGTTACTTTATTAAACACAAAACACAAATAGAAATCTGTGATAAAATATTGAATTTTTTTATCATAAATGAAGAAAATTTAAAAGAACTGTAAGAACTGAATAGTAGTCTATAATATTAAAATCTGTGATTTTTAGCCGGGTATAAAAACAAAATGTATTGGCTTCAAGGTTATCACTACGTATTAAACATGACAGAAACCTAGACCCAGTGCAGTAATGATGGGAAGGTACATAAAGTATATAAAAAGGGAAGAAAAAATTGAGTTGGTTTGTTTCCTGAAACAAAACAAGACACAGTGCAGGATATATTTATCATGATTCTGTCTCTGGTTAGATACAACTAGAACGAAGCATCTTTTGTATGGTTCCGGTAGTGGAACACAGACTGCTTTACACGTCATTTTTAGTTTCCTACTTACGTACAATGTTAACAAATCTACACAAAAACCATCAGTGTACAGTGTACTCAACTGTATTTTTTACTAGAACTATCTTATACAGTCTATGCTATTTCTACATTTCGCAAATTCTTATCAAGTTCATAAGAGTTATTTTTGTCTTTACCTACCTTTTGTACGTCTTATTGTGATAATGTTTTGTGTTACAACAATATACAGTTATATTGAGGGTAATCAAGGGGCAACATTGGAACTTCCTAGACGTTTTGTACGTAATGCTGTCTTACAGATAGGCAAACAGGCTTCTAAGATTATTTCACTAAATGGTAAAATATTAATGACATATTTTACATAATGCTTGTCAATGCATATGTTTACCGCTATACAACAACTTGTAACAATTCTCTCATATGATTTAATTGTCTTCGTCTGGGCCGAGTGTACAAGAAATTCAATGTTATTTTCCTATAACGTGAATTATATTAATCAGAGAGAATCACAAACAAGTAGGATATATGTCATTTTGAACTTCATATCATGCGAAATAAAATTATAACTAGAAGAAAATATTTCCACTAAAATTATGTCAAGAGAGAAATTGAGAGACCGTGACATTAGCATCGGTTACGTTAAGTAAGAGTTGACACTGTCATGAAACTTGTATGTTTTGTTATATATCATGTTTTACACATAGGGTTTTTAACGTCTTGTTTTGTTTTGTCACGTATAAAGTAGAGCATTTTTATAATATAAGAGACAGAAAGTTTGAGGCTCTTACCATCTTTCAGACTTTAATTTAAAGTGCGTTATTGCCTTAAGTGGTTAGTTAATCAATTAAATAACTTTTTCTCAAAGCCTTAAATAATTGCCATAATACAATTAATTTCATTGTACTTTCATGTTTTACTGAAAGTTTATTTTCAAGAGATATTAGGAAAATGAGAATAGAGTGTTTTCCATATTTTTAAAACATCTATTGATTAGTCTAATGAAGACTTGGATCACAAGGCTAATACAATAGCCATCATGGATCTCTGTGAATTAGGCTGTACAGCATGTTCTATAACCATAGTTTAGATGATACATCAGTGCCCTGAGTTTTTATCTCCACCTCGGCAGTCATATTTTTCTTTTATCAAACAGTTTATTGTTGCAGGACGCATAGTTCATTCTTACTGCAGAGTCTCTCCATCCACTCAGTGTCTGTTTACTGACCTCAGAATAATTCTGTGCTTAAATTTCGTTTAACAATATCACATTCTACGCGATCCTTCAACGATACTCCTAACGATCTGCGACATAAACGTATCTGTGTTGTTTCAGTTTGTTGGTAATGACGTGATTGGTTGGACCCAACTGTCATAACCATATAGTGGCTTCGGCATGGCTGTTACCTTGTAACGTTTAATAACAATGTTCCTCCTTACTTCTCTTATACGATGTGTTTTAATAGTTCTCGGGAGACTCTGATATTTATAAAACGTTTCTTTACTGTACTGACTTCTTTAACGATAGGTTAGTTTAATAAATCGCATTAATATTTAAAAAAAGACCTATTAGTTCTATAAATATAACATTTTTAATAATATTTGAGGGTAAATATCCTTTGAAGGTTGTCACTTTAAACTAGCAAAACAAAACTGAGTATTATGCACAGGCATTGAGCGTGTATGCCGAATAAAAAAATAATTCATTCTACAACATTAAAATTGTTAAATTTTTATATTATATTGTTCTGACAGTATTTCGAATATCTATGACAATCGAAATGCCTGTCGTAACATAAATTCAATGATTACTCACAGTACATAATTATATTAAAAATTAAAAATCACAAAATTATTTGGCGAATTACTCTTACTAGTGAAATAACAATCGAAAAAAAATTCGACAGACTTGATAAATTTTTAATAGCAATAACGGTATGTTAATGTTGGTATAAATGTTGATATTTATTACCACTAGTGAATCTAGTAACCCATTTCTATAACAAAAGCAAACTACAATTCTTTAAAAATAGTAAATTGGTATAGAATAATTTATGATTAGTTACAAAGCCACTTTTGAAAGGAGTCAAGATTTTAATTATAAAATTGAAACCGAGAGTAATGAAACAACCGTTGTAGTTTGTATTGTATTGCATTCGTACGCAGCCAAAATTTTACAGGCGCCGTAACGGTAATGACTGATTTCATCTAGCTGTAATTATTAATGAATATTTTTTCGAGAGGACAATTACATTCTCACTTCAAAGCCTTTACGAATAGTAGAGGTGAGACGTGAGACACCTACAAATAGACAATGGACAAGCAAAGAGTGAGAGAGAGAGGGACAGAGAGAGAGAGAGAGAGAGAGAGAGAGAGAGAGCGATTATGAGAACGGGAGCGATAGACAGTCGCACAGATATTGTAAGGAGGAGAAAGGTTGATAAAGACACGAACATTTTGTAACCGTGCACCTCAAATCTAATGTTTATATTGTGTGGTAAATGGTAAATAAAGTCTAGCAGTAATACTAAGAGGGAAATTTAGAAAGGACGTTCCGTTTTTAAATATTGCCACGGTATCAATGCCATCACGCTGTTGCGCTTGCGCGGCCAGTTTGCTGATTCATTGGAAAGTTAACAACGCCATTTGTTAACAACTGTGAACTGAGGAAGCTTCATTGAACGTGTTTATAATGTCGAAGAAATTCGAGACGCCCACCGCGTGTGAATGTAGGTATGTGATTCGTTTCTTGACTGCAAATGTCATTAAATCAATTGAAATTAAACGTCAAATTTTCTATATTTATGGAGAAGAAGCAGTGGGAGATTCTATGGTACCAACATGGATACGACATTTTTGCTTAGTCCGAAACAGAGTAAGCGACGTAGGATGCTTACCGGGGCATTGCGATGAATCGTGGCACTGCATACACACTGCCGCAGCAACGCGACATCTCACAAAGTTTGGATGACAACAGTTTGATCATACGACTTACAACCGAGACCTCACACCAAGCGAATATCATCTTTTCAAGCATGAGATATCCTTCCTTGGTGACCAACAATGTCAAACAAGCTGTTAATACATGGTCCAAATCGCAGGCGGGAAATTTCTACGACAAAGGTTTACAACGGCTGGTGCCTTGCTAATAAAAAGTGTTTAAAATTTGACGGTAACATTATAGAAAAGTAGTTTAAGATGTGTACTTCATACAGCAATAAACATGTTTTGTAAATATATTGTTATTTTACTTTAAAGTTTTATCGAAACTTAGTTTCTGGATAGGCATCGTGTATAGTCGAAATGGAATGTGTTTTATACATATGTCTTGAAGTACATTTTCAGGAATTGCCTTCTCAAGTATGTTGCATTCATATAACTGAAAGTACCACTTGACATTAAAATTAATAATTTATTAGGGTTTTAGACAATTTTGTGCCTTAAAGTTTAGTATACTTTTATAATTGAGCTTACGGACACCTAAACTACAATATCGTAGAATTTTACATAATTTATTACTGATTAGCAGAGGAGGAATAAGGGCAAACATAAAGATAAGACAAAACAAAACACAACAGGTGGAGTTGTTTAAATATCTAAAAAGCTTGATAAGTGAAGATATTATCTCCTCCACTCGTGAAATTAGAGCAAGAATTGCTATAGCGGAAGAGGCATTTAATGGGAAGAAAAGACTGCTCTGTGGCAAAATTAATAAGAATTTAGAAAAAGGTTGAGCAAATGTTATGTGTGGAGCATTGCTTTGTATGGTCGAGAGACATGGATACTGAGGAAGGAGAATGAGAAAAGATTAGAAGCATTTGAAATGTGGGTTTGACGAGCAATGGGAAAAGGGAGGTGGGTTGGTAAAGTAAGGAATGATGACGTTTTAAGGAGAATAGAGGAAGAAAGAAGAATTCAGAAGGTATTAGAAAATAGGAAAAGGAATTGGTTAGGTCGTTTTTTAAGAAGAGACTGCTTGCTTACAATTGCCATGGAGGGTGTCATAGAAGGAGAAACAAGAAGAGGGTGTAGAAGAATAAGGTTAATAGATACGATGAAAATCAGAGGGGGTTATAAAGAAACGAAAAGACTGGCATGCGATAGGACAGCTTGGAGAGCTTTTACCATTTGAAGACCTGCCTTAGTGCAAAATTTAATAACTAGACTACTTGGCCTAGACGAAGCGAAAAGTGTGCTGGAGCCCAGAGTGACAGGATTTGCAATCAACACTGTTGTAACCAGTAACAATTTTTATTAGTGCCATTTTCTTTAAGAACAACAATTTAAGTTACCACAAAATATTTAGTTACAAGTCGTTTAAACAGTTGGATTCTAGTATAATTTCCTTTAAGAACATCAATTTAAGTTACCACAAAATATTTAGTTACAAGTCTTTTAAACAGTTGGATTCTAGTATCATTTTCTTTAAGAACATCAATTTAAGTTATCACAAAATATTTAGTTCCAATTTTATTTGAAACAGCTGGAGTTCTGGTACCATTTTCTTTAAGAGCATTACCAGTGGCGAAGCTAGTAGTTAATGAATGGGTAGGCAAAAGTCTTACCTTAAATTTTTTTGTAGAGTAGTTCAACACGGCGAGTTTTCTTGCTTGCAAAATTGTCAACTACACGGTCTTTGAACAACTGGTCACTCATCAATTCCTTCACAAATTTTTGATGTGAAACATCTATTGGCGCGCCTTGGCAGTAAAACCGACTCGTATGCCGTGACGGCAAACGGCATGACGCTCTCTTATGCCGTCATGCCCCCTCTACGCCACCGCTCTCGACTCCCTTGTGTGTGCGTGCGCATATACTATACACTTCGTTGCTTCTCTGTGTGAGTTGTGTACTGCGTGTGCCTTTCTATTCGACTATAGTATACTTGACGCGTTCACCGCTTGTATACACACTTTGTATTTCTTTGGCCTTAATATTATTGTTTTTGAAAGGACATTGTTAAGAGCTTAAAAGTTTTCGAATCAGTAACAATATTATTGAATCGAAATATGAGTGACAGTGACGATCAAGTGACCAAAAAGAAACAAATAATTAATGATGATCAAAGTGCAGGCTGCAGTAAAATGTCTAATACGTGTGCACAACGTTTGCTTTACGAAACACAATCTACCGATTCAAACCAAAGGTTAGTAAATCATCTGTTAATATATTATTTTATTACTATTCTATTTTATTTGTTCATTTCAGGTTAGAAATTTGTTTACTGATATCAACAAGCGGTTTATTTTCTGCGCATGCGTACACAAAACGCGAGATATATACATCCACGTGTTTTAACTCCTTTCTCTGTGTGTGTGGCTTCTATTTTTATAAAAATTTAAAACTAATACAATTTTACTTATTTTTTCAGTACACAAACAACGCAAGAGATAGGTGATATTATAATTGAAACTAACAATGAACTGGTTTTTCCTGATAAAAGAACTGGTACAGTTGCCAGAAAAAAAGCTGCTGGATTCAATGCAGAACACAATATCGATAAACGAGCCGTTCCTATTATACGTCGAATTACAAGTATTCATCTTAACAACAACAAAACAATTGTGGGAAAAAGAAATCACTTTCCTGCGAGATCCGGATGTGCCATGACTATTCATAAGTCTCAAGGAGCTACATATGACGAGATAGTCTATGAGTATAGTAAAACTCATTCTATTCAGTTATTATATGTCACTTTATCGCGAGTTACTAGTATTGAAGGTTTGTTCATATGTAACCGTAATGATGGTTTAAGATTTTACCATGGAAGAAGAATTCATCCATCAATTTTGTCTTTGCAAGAAGAATTTAAAAGACTATCCTTGAATAGACTTACTACTTTGCAAGAAATGATTACTAATTTCATTACATCGAGAGAGGGATTAACAATATTAACTTTAAACTGTCAAAGTCTCAAAAAACATGCTTCAGGCATGCAAGATTCTGTTTCTCAAAAAAGTGATTTTTTATTATTATCAGAAACATGCCTTTCTAATGAAAAAGACGTTCAACTACCTGATTTCGATTGCACAGTAAAATTTAAACGGGAAGATGTTAGAGCTGCGGGAGTTGCGATATATCAAAACAAAACATAGCCCGAATTACTACGACGAATATAGAACTTAGAATACGAAATACACGTGAACTTAATGTTACCCAAGCAGCTATTGGTGATATATGTGCTTCTCAAGTTAAAATGGATGATGCGAGAGAATTCCTTATGGTTGTTGTGTATATTTCACCAAATCAAAAAGTCACAGAAATCATAAAATTTTTACACCGTCGTTTACTCACATATAGTCGCGAAGGTTCAAGGATTTTAGGAGATAATTGAGACGAACTTCCGATGATTTTAGCAGGAGATTTTAAGGTTAATTTTGCAACAAACGATTCAATCCCTTTGACAACATTCCTTGAGCAAACATTTGATTTGAAAATCAATAATAAGCCAACTGAACCAACAACTAGATATGAAACAATCGATGCTGTATTTTCAAGATACCTTGATAACATCACGTCTACTACTTTTGTTACATACTTCAGTTATCATCGGCCAATCATTTCTTTAATACCGTCTAAAACACCTTCAACAGCTACTATTACAGAAATCACAGAAGATACGTCAAATAATATTCCGTAACTGCATTGTAAAACAGTCTATATTAAAAATATTTACTTCTATTGTATTTATATTCTGTAATTATTATTATTATTAGAATAATAAGAAAAATATATTGATTCTCTTGTATTTATATTCTGTAATTATTATTATAATTAGAATAATAAGAAAAATATATTGATTTTATTAACGAAACTATATGTTTTTTTTATTTATTTTACTCCATATTTCTTTATTGGTTTTCATTAATTATAAATTCTACCATCAACTTTGATGTTTCACATCTGCCGGGCGTCCCGTGACGGCCAATTTTTTTTTTCAATAGCAATGGTGCTAAGAGAGTTATGTCTTTCATTAGTCATCATATTGCGCAAGTAGTTTTTTATTCTTTTCAAAATACTCATACTACTTTCTGAAGAAACCGTGGTAACAGAAAACGTTAAAATCAAACGAATTAATTTTGAAACTTCCACATACACTGGTTCTAAGTCATTAAGAATTATAAAATGTAAAAGTCTTTGAGGGAATAAATGTTTTCCAGTATCTGAGTAAACGTTTTTTAATTCATTTTCCAGTCTTTCACTATTGAAAAAGGGTATTCATTTATAAGGCTGTTCAGTTTAGAAGAAGGAAAACTCTCTTTGTAAGAAATGAAGTGATTTGGATCCAACAACTCAACAAACTGGATACTTTCGAAATCACTGAACCGTACCTCCAGCTGCATAATCAAAACGTCAAGAACTTCATAAGTTAACGTTTTCAGCAGGTTCCTGTTACTGTCATCTATATTTACCTCGCTGCTTATTTGGTAACATTTTTCAATACAAGACGATACAGTGTTTTCTGATCTCATGTCCTTGAGGATAGCAGTAGTTTTCTTAATTTCAGTATTGCACAGAATTATATCGGAGATAGTTTTGTGTTGCAGTAGAGAAAAGAGATGGTCAGTATAAACGAATATTTTCCTATAAAAACAAAGTAAGTAAATGAAATGGGTCTTTTTGAGTAAGTTAAGCAATCCAACAGCAGAATTGTACGAATCACTATCCCATCCTTCATCATTCTCTGTAATGTCCTCAGAAATTTGTCTCAAGTCACCATAGTGGGAAAAGATGGTATGAACTGCTCTAGAATGAAAGATCCAACGGGTAGTGGATACTTGTGGAAGTTTAAATCCTCTAGATTCTAAAAGCTGTGATCTCTTTGAGGATCTACAAATAATGTGTGAAATGCTGTCAGATTGTGAATGAAGAGCCTAACCGATTTTATTGTTTTAGTGCAATGAAGAAGTACGAAGTTTAACTTGTGAGCATAGCAATGTAGAAATAATGTTCTTGGGCAAGTCTGTTTTACAAAGTGCTGTACACCTCCATGCTTTCCAGCCATTACAGAGGCTCCATCATATGTTTGACAGACTACCTTCTCAGTTACACCCCACTTTTGTAAAACGTCAACAACTAATTCTGATAAGCCTGATGCAGTCTTATCTACTGAAACATCATAAAACCCAATGAACCTTTCTATTGGACTTTCTTTTGAACAAAATCTAAAAATTATGCTGACTTATGATCTACTTGATACGTTTAAAGTTTCATCTGCCTGAATTCCAATAAAATCGCAAGAATCTAACTCCGCCTTAATCTTCTCTTGCATTATATCAGTTACAGATTCAACTAATTCATTCTGAATGTCGTTTGATGTACCTTTAAATCCTGACGTAGACTGGAGGTGATCTCGAATGTACTGCTCCTGCTTAGAAAGAAGATCTAACAATTCTAGATAATTACCCCGGTTGACTGAGTCTTCCCCTTCGAAATTACCTCGAAATCCAATCTTCTGTTTCCCGAGAAAATACACAATATCAACAAGTCTTTCAACAACAAGCCTATTTTGTTTCACGACTTCATTATGTTTAACAGCTTGAATTCTAGCACCTTCAGAGAGAGTATGTTCAATCCTCACGCGTCCCAGCAAACGGTACCGCTCTCCATTTTGAATATATTTATTTGAATTCTGGTGTTTGTCTGCCTTTCTAAGAAAGTTTTTTGTTACCGTCACTCTATATAAAATCCATTCTTTTTCACCAGAAAACAAGATACATGTATAACAAAAAAGTCTGTTGGTTTCGGAACAGCCTGTCAACCACGAATATCGCTCGTACCAAAAAAACTGAAATTTTCTATATACAAAATTTTCTAGCCATCAAAATGTTTAATTTCTAAATTAGGCGTAAATTTCTTGTTTTTAACACCACATTTTTCTTCGTAACTCCAAGAAGAAAACGGCTTACTTTTTAATAAGTTTAAAAGACCTGACAAAGTATTAAAAGGACCGCGTTCACTCATTTCGGGCGACACACTTATATTCATACACAATAATAGACTATAACTAATTGAACTTCCAAATTTATAACTTGATTAGTATCTATATATATATATATATATATATATATATGTTTAATGTCACAAATAATTTAAATGACATTGTTGATCGTCTATTAGTTCACCGGAATCACAGGCACACTTTTAATAACCGCACAAAATAAACACGATTATAAACAACACAGCGCGCTTTAAAACTCGCACAACAGCAGTGAGACATGCCTCAACGCTACAGTGTGTGGAGCGCTGGTCAATCCCCCGCTCCCCGCACTTACAAGTCTCGTCCAACACATTGCTTACATACGATGTATACAAAAAAATCTGAGGCAGGTTCACGTTGCCTCATTCGCTTTAAACTGTCTGCTGTCACTTGTCACCGTCTAGCGGTCGCTGAGTAAAGCATGTAATTAGAAAATTCGACAATTACAGTAACAATGTATAATCTTTACGTTACATACTTCATACGAATTATAATTTATATTCTACAGAATTTTTTAGGGTAGGCATTGCCTCAATTGCCTCCATGTAACTTCGCCACTGAGGATTACTTTATGTTATTACAAAAATTCAGTTACAGTTTTATTTAAAAGAGCTGGAGTTCTTGTACCATTTTCTTTAAGAGCATTAACAAGATGTTTAACCTGAATACCAGGGGGCCAGTCTATTGAGTTGTTGTTGACTGAAATTTAATCATTAGAACGCTCCCTCCTGTACTTTTCTTGAAGTACCATGTTGACCTGTGTGCCGTGAGTGCTGCAGATGATCCTTAGAGTGCGGTGGATTTCAAGCTAGTCTCATTCCGGGCAGATGTCCTTCGGTGTTCTGTAGCAGTAGTATTTCTGGGCCTGACGGCTTCGTGGAGAATCCTGGTGCACTGCTCTGCGGATAGTGACCAGTGTTGATGTTACTATTTCTGCTTCCTCTTTCTCTGGTGCGGAGTCCCTGAAAACCCTTTACTGGCTTACGAAGTTATATTGAAAGATTTGCAAAGTACTTAAACCTGGGCCGTCAGACCACCGAACACTCTATTGGAAGGTTGGCGAAGAAATGAGAGTGATGCCTGAATTCTTCGGTCCCACTATGCTACATAAAATCGACTTGCTTCGATTTGCCGATCATAACCTTTGGTAAGCTGTTTACTAACAGCTGCGTCCAGCAAGCAGCTGATACGTCTGACTAGGCCTTCTAGATTGCGTTGCCGTGCGCAGACACGGCCTTAATAATCGAGTTAGCTGTGGTGCACAGCTGCAACGCGCGTTGGCGGCACTGAACGTACAAATCACGCCGGGAAAATTCAAACCCCGGCACATTAGGGTAGAACACCAATAACAGTAATTTCTGATTATATCTCATGAGTGAATGGATCGGTGTAATCGGAAATGGGAAGAAGTAGAAAAATCTGATAAGGTTAAAAAAATGTAAAAAACAAAGTCGTAGAAAATTGTAAGGTATGATTAGACATTATGGGTACAATTACTAATAAAACCAATGGAATGCAGAGATTGATAGTGCTTGTGTTGAGACTGGAACTTTAACTCTGCCGCTATTGTTCTTGCACAACTGTTATGGTATGAACCATCTTTTATTGAAGCTACTGCTGCAACCGCATACTACATAGTGTCACACTGTGAATTATACCAATAATGCAGCTGCACTGAATTTGCTGTCGCTGCTGATAATTGCTGAAACAGCTAAAGCGTTCCTGATTGGTCTGAACCTTCAGCGAAACTATCTATGACTTTATGTTCTTTTTATATCAGATATGACTAACGCACAGAATTAACATAAAACATGTACACACTCAGTGAATAGCACACTAAATTGTGGATCATTTAGGTTACAATATATAATATTTATTGTTAAAGTTTCATCTTGTAAACCCAGTGTTAGTAAAGGCACTATGTTTGGTTCAATTAGCGTTTAGGCGACAGTCACACTTCCAATCGATCATTATAACCCGACCTTACTGTTATTTCAAACATTCAATGTATCACACTACATTTCTGCACATACAACCGATTTATTAGTATATTACAGTCTTTACAAGGTAAATTACAAAATTCTACATGCAATGCATTCACTTATTATCATCATATAGCTAATTATGAGCACACATATTCTAGTCAAACATATGCAGTACGATTATATATTGCAATGTGTGTGTGTGTGTGTGTGTGTGTGCCTAAAAGGAAAAATTGTACACATTTCTAATTCTCACAAAAATATATATTTTATTCATAATTATTTTGAACCAATTCATTTTGTTTCGATACAAATGTTTCGGAAAGTATGAAATATATACAAAATAAAATTAATGTACAGCAACATTATATATAAGAAGTAATAAACAATTAATCACGAATAATTTGTAGTATTTGTAGCAAATATTATTTACCAAGTTGAACAACTCTAGCCAAATCAAAGAAACAGAGTTTAATATGTTACATCCGTCAGCAAACTACGCTGTTCGCTACCATTTTAATTGAGCCACGTGGGTTAAATTTATCTGTTAATGTTTGCCAGAGAGCATGCGATCGTATACGTGAGTCTCTTAATTTACCGTGACATGTGACAAATACTTTTATCTCTCCCTGTCGGGTATTTTAATTAAAGCAAGTAATTAAAACTTTGAAGTGCCGAACACTCTATTGAAGTTAAGTGTTTTATTTTTAAGTGGGAAGTCCTTGTATCGTGTCAGTTGCACAGCAAAGTATTGTAGAATAATTTTAAATTAAATCAGTAAACGTCTACATATATTTCTGGAAATTTCTCTTAATTTGCAATCATGTTTCCAAGTATCATAAGATTTTACGTACCAAATCGGCCTATGACGATTCAGAGTTATAACTACAACGAAAATACAGCGTGTTTATTTGTCACAAGCTATTTGACGATTTCATATAATCTTTTTTTTTTAAGCTGACACACGCAGGCTAACACCTACACACACACGCGCGCGCTCGCGTATAGGCCTACTCTAATAGTATTGTATATAACTCTAATGCATGAAAAACAAATTTCATGACATAAGAAGTTGTCGTTCTAATGACAAAACAAGTTTTGGACAACAGCGACATATACAATAATAACAATTTGTGGGTGTTTGATAGTACAGTACCCTGAACGTACTCTATTATTATGACTACAAAAACATACTACACGGTAGGATTTTGCTTCCGTCTTGTTACGGCCAAACATGGTACTGTATACAGATATAAAGGAACTGACAGCACACACGCACACACACACACATCAAACGATTGTTGCTGAAGCTATTTTCTTAATATGTAAATTACTTAATTCTACAGTAATAAACAATTAAGTTTTTTCTACCTTACTGAGAAAATGTTTAGAGCATTAAGCAATATGGTCTTACTCAGGGATGTTGGTTCTTAGTCGAGTGAGGATTCTACGTGCTTATTGGTTCGGTTGTCTTTTGGATAGGTTTTGCTGATACTTATTGCTGTTATTATCATCAGATGTAGTGTATAAATTGGTTCATTGAGAATTTCCAGCGTTTATGTTTTAAAAAAAATTCTGCCGTGTTTTCTACTGATTTGTACCTGTTTAGGTATTTGTTTGTGTTTTATGTTTATATTTGTGTAGGTTTTCGAAAATATTCATTATAATGCTTTTGTGTGTTTTAATAGTGACAAATTGCTGATGTCTGGGAATTTGTTATTTGTATTTATTGCGTGTGTGGATAAATTGGGTTTATAGATATTTGTTTTTTATATGCATTTAGGTGGTCGTAGTAATTTAAAAAAAAATATTTAGATTAATTACACCGTCTTTTTTTTTGCCTAGACTATATAAAATACTTTCAAACTTTCCATTCTATTTTGTATATCACATTGTTTATTCGACCTGCTTTATTTTATGGATTAATTATTAAGTATTCATTTACTGTTTCTGTCAGGTTTGTAAGCTACTTTAATATCTGTACTATTTATGAACTTTGTATGTTTTGTCATCGTGTTGTGTGTGCACGTCAATGTAGCCCAATTTCTGTGTTGTTAATATTAATTGAGTATAATTCTTTCTAATCAGTTCTTAAGAACGCTATCTGTTTTTAGGTTTGTTTATTTTATATTTTGTTAAGGCGTTTTTACAGTAATCGATTTCTTTGGTAATTTGATTTGTTATATTTCTTTATTCTTATTTGTTGTGAGTTTAGGAGTAGTTTATATATGCTATTGAATAATAAGTGCAAATCTGTCATATTGTCTTGTAATGGGTAAATTGTTACGTAAATTACAGTAGGAATAGTACCCGTCTGTTTTCTCTATATTGCAACTGCAGTTGGCTATTGTTTTAAGAAACGTCAGTCAAAATGAATAATTTTATTGTTTTTGTTTTTGCTCCTGCAAAGTGTTTGGGTATATGTTTTTTAGCTGTTTTAATATTTTATGTGCATCTGTATTTTTGTAGACCGAAATATATAGGCCATCGTCGACTATCTTATCCATATTTCATATGAGCCTAATTATTTTATAAGTTTATGGACCTTGGGACCATAAACTTCTGGAATACTTCTAAGAATACTTCTGGAATTATATTTGATAAACAAGTATTGCCAGTCCTTTGTTAAAATATGCCAGCTTTACGAATGTCCCCTCGATGGTAGAAATTTTGCAGACGATGGTACTAGGTGGAGGTATGGAAGTATCAATTTGGGAGCTGGATTTCCAGGAGTTTGTATAAAAACCTATCATGCCGAATGCTGCCGAAAAGGCTTTTTCGCATCCCGGAGACAGCCCACGTTCTCCTCTTTTCGGAACCGGGCATACATTGTACATTCAACCAATCTCATCAGCTGATGACGGCTACCCTTTTGCCATTTCATGGGAAAGTAGGCCAGTCTCAGACACGCGCTGAACAACTCGATCAAGAAGGAAGAATTCCTAGATCGGTACGACTTTGAACAGGTGTTTTTCGGAACACCATCCGGGCCAGGAGCTTTCGGGTCAGAGTTTAGGGAACCGTTCTAAGATCCCATACTTATAGATTGTAGTTTAAAATAGTAGCAGATTTACGTCCAGGAAAATTATAGTTCAAAATATGCTAAGTTTTATTTTAATAATTAAGATAAATTAATTTACTAAATTTTCATTGAAAAAATATTAGTAGACGTTTTCACTTATAAAAAAATGCGATTATAAGTTTGCGATAATTTTTTAATAAACGCCACAATAAATATGAAGCTTCATCAGTTTGATTAAAAAGGCTTAGTTTATTCAATGTAGGCTATACACGATTTTACATTCTTTTAGGATCCCTCCCTCTTAGTCTCAGAAATGGCGAAAATATCTTTAACTGTTGATACTGTTTGAAGATGTTTAGAAGAATCAAATGAATAAACGTAAGACAAGGTGAAAAATTTTACTTCTATGAAAACCTAAGTAACTTTTATCTTAATTTGACCAATATGCAAACGCCGACGGGCCTCTGTCCAAAAAGACAAAAACAATAAGCGAAAACTTAAATCGGTCTGTTCATAAAGTCAGCGAATGTATTATTGTAATATTTATTTAGTTTCAGATCTACAGTTTCAATTTCAGTAATGTAGTGTAATACGAATTGGTTCGCTTTCCCTGGAATCTCGGCAACTTTTGTGTTATTTGTCTTCATGTCTAACCCCAAGCACTCAGACAGCTATCCCAGCAAACTCTCAGTTCTGTGACAACACTTTATAGGTCAAGTCTTGTGGTCGTTACATAGAAACAGTGACGATATCGACAAATACATGCATTCAAGCTACAAAGTAGAAAATATTGTAGTATACTGCAATTTCCCAATGGTAAGTTCGTTAATAGTCTTTCGTTAATAGTACTCGCTCTAATAGTCTTTCTACTTTTATAATTGTAAATGTGTTATTTCTGGAATATTCATAATAATTGTATTAAATTATTAAAACAGTAAATACTGTATATATCCTTGTGTTACCTCATTTGGCTTTGTGTGTGTGTGTGTGTGTGTGTGTGTGTGTGTGTGTGTGTGTGTGTGTGTGTGTGTGTGTGTGTGTGTGTGTGTGTGTGTGTGTGTGTGTGTGTGTGTGTGTGTGTGTGTGTGTGTGTGTGTGAACAACGGTCATTATTTTCACTTAGTTCTGGCTACATAAAAATAATACGTACCTAGTAGTGTTAAATTACCTATTTTTAATACACCTATAGTTCAAGTTTCTGTTTACTGGAGAAACTTAGGAATTCAAAACATAATGAAGGTTAGATTGTAACATCTCCGGCTACCTGTGTGCCTACCTGTCTGTATATCTCTTTTTCTTCCAGCTTGAATTTCAGTTCTTCGTCTTCCTTCACACACACACACGCGCGCGCGCGCGCACACACAATATTTGTTCAATCTATAATAAAGAATATTTATCCAATTAAAGATTAAATCAAACAACATAATTGGCTTTGTAAAATGTTTTACTTAAATGGACGTAGAAACATTTATGATCAGTTCTGGTGTTCAGTAACTTTTATACATTTGTCAGTGTTTTATTCATTCTAACTATTCAAACACTGACAATTAATTTTTAAAAATATGTTTAATTTCTTAGTCAGTGTAATTATGCTATTTTTTCTACCTTTAACACAATACTGAGGTTTACTTATGGAAAATGTTTTGTTAAATTTTGTAAAAAGTCTTAAATCTTCTTTTTACACGAACAGGCCCGCCGTGGACCACACGAATATTATTTTCTTTTCTTCTCCTGCCAGAAGGTCCTCATTCGCACATTATGCGCCGCCTTCCTTTCCACTGTCCAATCCTTTCTCGTCTTCGTCTCACCGCAGAGAACCTCAAGATTATGAATTTTGTATGTTCCTGTATGTATTTCTATCCACACAGTCGTTCAAAGAGATACCCTGTTTCATCATTTCCTAATTGAGTTGTTTGGTGTATCCGTTGAGATTGGAAAGTTGCCAAATATAGTTGATAATTTGTTTATTTAATCTCGACCGATCCACCCGAACCATATGTCTAAGGAATCTCAGTTTTTTCCTTCGGAAAGCCGTTTCCAGATCTTCCAGATCTCTGTACAGCTCTTCCTGGGGGTCTATGCCTGTACCCCTCTCTGGTTTGCTTGGGACCATAAATTCTCCGAAGAATTCTTCGTTTAATTTTAAGATGAGGTTCCAAATTTTGAACGTACATTGTTTTCACTCCATACATGATCACCGGCCTGATCAGAGTGCTATAATGGCGGACGTTTGCACTTTTGGAAGGGTTTTCTTTCCGTACAGTTGCCGGGCTAGTTTTCTCTGCTATCTCTTGAGATTTGTTACTTGCTTTCTTGCTTCTTCTTCTGAGTGGGGAAACATGGCAAGGTTATCCACGAAATCTAAACAGATTAATTCTAAGCTTTTGGATTTGTTACCTACTCTAACCCTCGTGGAATGTGCAAGGTTTTCATGACTTTATCTAGGACACAGTTAAAGAGAATAGGGGAGAGTTCATCCCCTTGACGTACGCCAGTTCTTAAATCGTTTATCTATAAACTGTTATTTTTAAAGTGGTTTTAAATTTCTACAGTTATTCCAACCTAGCTTTTAATAAACATATTTAACATAAAAGTTCCATTTACGACGACTGATCCCACTCTTCCCGACTATTAGATATAGTCGTGCATCCCTATTTCCGTGTTTTACCTTTTTCCAAACAACATCCATGTGATAGGAAGCCAACATTCTTCTTCTTACTTTTTTCCTCTTCATCTTTATCCGTCTTTTCCTAGAACATTATTGTCTTTGGTAATTTTCCAATTTACACCCTACTTACATGCCCGTAAACATTCCGATAATTAAAAATTCATCTAATACTGAAATTTACTTAATTATGTGTACTTTTCTTAAAATAATGAGGGTGTTGTCAGGGAGGTTACTAGTTAAAAAATTTTAGTAACAAATGTCGCCTAGTGTCACTTTCCATCAGTGCGTCATATTCAATCGATGTATGCTTCTAGAAAAAAAAGAACTTTTGATATCGCTGTTGTCCCACTATTGACTTCAGGGAAGATATAGGCTTGTTTGTTTCTAATTCTGACACTGTTTTTCTATAATTGCATCCTAAATTAACATCAGCAGGTTTACACAAAGTGTTCGTCAGATCTACAACATTGGTTTACAGTGAATGTTGCTAATGAATTTCCCAAAATTGCTCTAAATGTATATTATTTATAATCAGATTAATTATCTACATCGTGATATAATATCTATTGATACTGAGTTGATTTACAGTGTGGTCTAGCAGTGCTATAAGCCCTTTTTTAAAACTAAAAAACATATAATAGAAGAGAGAGAACTGAGACAAACGAAGAAGTAATTTGTCAAATTCTGTCTCAGGCTATCACGGCCGGCTTCAATGATATGAGTACGTCGCCTTGCTGGGCTGTAAGGCGGTGGTCCATGGTTGTTTTGTGCAAACCTTTTGGATGTACCTTTGACGGCCATCTTCAGTGCAGAAGGCTGCAAAACTCTGACAAAGTTTTCGTAGTCTGAGACCAGTGAACTATGGTTAAGGCTAGTGGCCGTGAGTGGGACACCCATGTTTATAAACTTTTGGTGTCCAGACAGAGTTGTTGTCTGACACCACCAGCCAATCAGAAGAAAGGCAAATTTTTATTAGTTCGCCACAACTTGCGTTCAAAGAGCACTCAGTGAGAGGGAGTCACTGAGTGTTTATTTGTTCGTGAGACCAATCTTCAAGCCGACCAAGAAAATCCAGCAGTTTATGAGACCAGTGAAGGACGTCAGAGACCCGCTCTCGTTGTGCGGAGTGTATGGATTTCCTTGCTCATGGTGCCAGTTGTACATCGGAACTAAGAAACACAGTGTCCATGCATGCGTTGATGAACACAGCCGCTACTGTCGTTTGAGGCAACCGTAAAAGTCTGCTATAGCGGAGCACGCACTCGCCAATGCCGACTATCGCATACTCTCTCAAGAGACGAGAAAGAAATATGCAGGTGCGTATTTCCTTTGCCTGCATGCATTATATTGTGTGTGCGGTGTCTCTTTGCACCCGTGGCTTGACTGCAGCATCTGGATCGTGTCCAATGGTTGCCAGTAGATAAACTCTAGTCTGGATCAGTCGGCCGGTATTCTAAATCTGGAAAAGGAAACAGCCAACGCGTTTACGCGGAATACGGGGGAGAAAAAAACCTTTATTTCTATGACACTGCCGCAGGAAACGATTCGAGCAACAGATGTTGCCCGTATCAAGCCCAGCCAGCAGCCGCCTTGAGGCGTCGGTCGCTCTCCGCGAGGCGGAGAGCCTCCGTGCCGGTGACCAAGTAACAGCAACAAGCAGCTGACTCAGCGTACTAGGAGGGAATCAAGGTACAACTGAAGGACCGTCTTAACAGTGAAGTCTGGGACTGTGGGCTGATGTAGTTACGAGGATGACTTTACGGCGGGTCAACAAGAAGCGCCCGAGGGCGCTTGACCCGGATCGGCCGCGGTGGTTCTGATGCGGTGATAGTTCGCAGGTAAGAGAAGGTTGAGGTCGAGGGTGTACCAAAGAGAGTTACAGCCAGCAACCGGACAGAGGCAGACAAAATAGAGGAATGCGGAGACCTCTTCGATTCACGTCGTTCCTCACAAACTAAGGGGACACCGACAAGGAGCACAGGGTTCGGGACTGGAAAGCATCCAGCTTTCCACCTGTTGGTGGTGAACAAAAGAGACCAACATGCAAACGCCGCATAAGTCAGTACTGGCCTGAGAAATAATAGATACATTGTTAGTTTCGTGCACATGGCCAGGCGACTGCGACACGAGAGAAAAGGAGAAAATTTGGCTTGGACGCCGCGGAGCTTGGCGAGGGTTTCCGTCAAGTGGTCGTTTAAGCAAAGGCGCCGGTCAAGCCGAACGTCGAGGTACTTTACCGACTGTTTGTAGGCGATGGTCCTCTTTCCCATGGAGAGCGGCTGCCATCGGTAGATGGACTTACGCTTGAAACAGATCGCTTCGGATCCGTATCCTTAGCCATCCGGATATCCGGATCGTCACCCGTCATTTCCTTAGCCAGTCCGGAAGCAGGTTCAACTGACGCTGTAGCTTGTACTCGCAAAATGCTGGGACAGGGATCTGCAGTGATGTATCGTCAGCGAACAAAGACAACGTGACTACGGGTAAAACAGGCAGGTCGTTCGTGTATCCAAGGTACAGAACCGGGCCGAGGACAGACCCCTGACGTAGCTACGCCGGCGGCGACAGTTCGAACTGTAGAACACGACCCATCGATGCTCACCCTAAAGGTGCGGTCGCTGAGATACGACCGGAAGAAAAACACTATGGACGATGGTAGGAGAAAATGGGCAAGTTTGAAGAGAATACCTTCGTGCCAGACTTTGTTGAAGGCCTAGCTCACGTCCAACAGTACGGCGGCCGTAGCCGCTCGCCTGTTGGTGGGGTCAGAAAACTTCGTAAGAACACGGACCAATTGAAGAGTGGTGGAGTGCTCTATGCGGAACACGAACTGTTCGCAGCGGATGAAATCATCTAACAGCGGCGGGATGCGAGCCAGCAGGAGACGCTTGAACACTTTCGAGATGACTGGCAAGAGAGGGATTGGCCGATAGCTTCCAGGTATCATGCGCGGCTTACGAGGCTTGGGCATCATGACGATGTTGGCTGTTTTCCGCAGGCTGTTACTGTACGCGAGCTTGGCCGTTATCCGGCTGTACTGTACCCGGAGACAGGAGTTAAACAGCTCAAGAACGAGATAAACGCCTGAGGCCGGAAGATGTTGGAGTGCTGCGGCTCCGATCCGGTCAGGACCGGGGATGCGGCGGAGATCTAGTCGGAAGATGGATAAAACGAGTTCATCCTTGTTGAACAGGAGGGCTGGGGCATCGGAAGGGCGAGAAAAATGTCCAGATAGGAAGTCTGGAACTTCTTCTAAGTGGACAGGGTCCGAGACGCCTTGATGAACAGTAAATTGGGTCTCCATGGAGTCGGCGAAGGCCTCATCCCTGCCTTCTGCCAAAGAGACAACCCCGTTCGGAGTTTCTAGCGTGTTGCGATTTCTCTTCTTCCGTGTCAGTCTACTCACTGCTCTCCAAACGAAGGCGTGGTTGACTTCAAGAGACTCGAGGTACGAGTCCCAATCAACGGTTGGGGAAATCTGTAGTTCATGTTTGAAACAATCAAATTTAACACTTACTAAATAATTAATGAATCATTTAAATATAAAGTTGTTAATTAAGAAAAACAGAGGCACGTTTTACTGGACAACGTCAATCGGCATTCCGTTTCTTGCACGAATTACATCTGGATGTCTAAATTTATTTATTCACTGACACTGTGTTACCATTTTGAACAGTTTAATTAATGGTTTATCAGCAGTGCAGGATTTGGAGAAACGGAAACTCTTTACTCATAGTGGAATGTTTAATCATTATTTTAATTAAGTACCCACCTATTTGTGAACCCGAAAAGGGAAAATTAAAGTACAACTCAATGCAAAACGCGATCTATATTTATTACTTATAAAGATTCATTATCAAGTTAGACAAATATAGTACACTATTAACAAATTAACAATAGTCATAGTTTTAATAAAGAAAAAATTAATCAACTAGTTTAGTATTTTAGTTATGTATAACTCACTTAACACGGTAGTCTCTTAGGCAATATATTTTTATCGCAAAAAAGTTTAATCAAGTTAGTGTAGTGGGTTCTGAGGGGATTTCGATTTCTGTTTGTGGAACTACAACATTAACAGAAAAGAAGTCTCATTATTCATGTTGGGCATTCCACGCAAGGATACTAAGACTCCTATCTTTTCAAAGGAAGAAGAGGTCAGCCGGGGTCCGGGAATATTCCCGAGATTCCGGAATTCATACCGCACTGGTTTCTGCCGGGTTTGTAGACGGCGCAGAGCTTGTGGACGGACAGGTAGTCTGCTCTTTAGGAGTTGAAGGATGATGACTGGGGGCAGGCGTCGCCCGCTGAAGTCTTACAAGGATGGCCTGTGGATCCTGTCGCCTACGGCGAGAGTGCGCTTTTCAGTGCTCCGAGGAGCGGAAGGTTGGACAGATGAAGCGGCCACAGCTGCTTCAGAAGAACCGGGCGCTCTGGGAGGCGCCGTTACTGAGGCTGCTGCACCCGGAGCTTCTGCCGGAGCCTGACATAATGCTCCGGGGAGAGGGGGGAAGGCCTTTCGCCGGTTGGGAGGAGGTCCTGCAACACGGCCTGTCTGCGCACCAGGGCGAGCAGGAATCCGCTGCAGCTTCATGGCGGCGATAAAGTCACGGCATCAACTGCAGTTCGACGGATGATCACCACCACAATTGCAGGCGAGGGATACCACCTAGGCCTGCCCTACACCTAGTGACTGACTCCAGTTCTGGTAATTGGAGCACCCGCCAGACTCAGCCTCTTTCTGAAACTATGGCTACGACTAAGATTCCTCCAATTGTCATTTCAGACAATCGAAGTACCAGCAAATTCTTCTATCCCTACAGTAACATCTTCTTTCGGCCAAAATCGGAAACTCGTGGCCAGGTACCAAGGCGCCTCGCTGAGAATTGCGGCCACCACAGTTTCTGACTTCCGATCAGTGCAGGCTTTCCTCACTGAGCCAGTATATTAGTCATTATAGCTCATTATGCAACAAAGTGAACAAATATACAAACCTTGTACTGGGCTTAATATACAACTGTTTTTTAACATGTACTTAGAATTAATCCAATTTATAAAGTCAAGTGTCACTTGAGTTAATACGAGTTAATAAAATAACTGAATGGATAACCACAGCGTACTATAGGTCGATGACGGAGCACCTATGCTTGTTATCATGCTCGTTAATATTGGCACAGGGAAATTATACTTTTCGATTCGAACGTACTTCAAATGGCAAGTAAAACAGCGTATTCAGTCTGTGCAGTTGATGACTTAATAACTTTTTGTGAAGTATAATACTAGATTAATGTTGCAAAGACACCAGTACGTGGACGTAATCATAAAATGTAAGTTCTTAATTTAACAGACACGTCCCTCATCTCAGACAGTAACTAACACAAACTGTTTGACATAACAAAGCCGTCAGTAACGCGAAATCAGCAAAGCAGAAAGCGACTACACTGAGTTAAGTACACGTGTTTATTCTTACTTTGACAAGCTTCTAGCATCACACAGTATGCTCATTTTATGTAAGTATGTTAATCCGCCGTCTAGTGTAGAATTTATGTATTTGTTGAATATTGGTGTAAATTGCTTTTACTGAGACTTTTGTGAGACTTTTGACTAATATTTTTCTTTTATAAAATTGCTAAACTGCTATAATTGTTTTTATTATTTAGACAAAGCTTTTCGTCATTACTGACATCTTCAGGTCTTAAACAACCAAGGTTGTTTAAGACCTGAAGATGTCAGTAATGACGAAAAGCTTTGTCTAAATAATAAAAACAATTATAGCAGTTTAGCAATTTTATAAAAGAAAAGTAAGGATGGCTGCTAATTTAAACAATACGAAGAATTTTGACTAATAGTTGGACACCTAAGATTCAATTTTATACTTTTTTAATGACTTCCGAAAACTAAGTGCACTTAGTGCTTTAAGAGTTATGCTCTGCTTCAATTATCTTGACTGTTACAAGTATTAATTTATTTTGTGTTTTATGTAGTTTATGTTAGTTTGTTTTCCAAGATATCCGTCCTAGTGCCTTTGTGTGTTGCATACGTTCTATTAGTGTCGTGTTGTCAGTTTTTGATAACTCATACCTTGTATTTAATGTACGAGTTACAAAATTAGATTTTAAAGAGTACTGTTTGCTACTTCTGATATACTTTTAAATGACGTGGTTACATTTCTTAAATTGTTTTTTAATCGGGTCTACGTAAGGTGGGTTGATGTATTGATTGCAACTAATTGTTTTGAATGTCGTTTCATTAACAATATTTAATGAGAAAGGGACCATTAACAATTTACAAAAAATAAACAACTCATATATCCGTAATTGTCTAAATGATTTAAATTTCAAAACTGAATGAAAGTATTGCATTCCCCGACGTTAAATTATATACGTGATATATTAATTCACAATATATCTAGCACAGTCAGGGAACACTTTGCTTCGTGCCTCTGTCTCAAATACGTAGCTGTAATACGAACACTGTACCTGTTATAAGTTTAGTTCCCTAATTAAAGTTTACTTGTCTCTATGCTACTGAGTGAGCAGCGACGGTAAGACAGCCTGTAACTGCGGTTAGACAAGACATAGTTTGAAGTTACAGCTTCTGAACTCATATAAAGTTCCAGCCCACTGCCTAAGATCTGTCTCTATTATTTACTACTCCATTACGAGCCCAGTGTATATTGATAATATTGTTAACGCTAACACCAGCACTACAATTATCATAGTTCCTAGACCTTGACACGCTGGCTTCAGATAGAATGTCGGACTACTGACACCTAAGAGAAAGTTTTCCTCATCAACGGAATACTAGAAAACATGTGTTTCCTTGCTTACTACCCCTGTTTACATTGCGGTGTCTAGGTAGGAATAAATAGTGGAATCTATCGGTACGGTAGAGAAAGTTTTGATTGACAGTTTTGCAGTTTACGGCTTGTCAGTGTGAGGACTCTATGGAGAGGGATACTATACGGAGAATTTGTAAAAACGTGTCCACGGAGACCAGATTCTCAGTGTTATTTTGGGTAAAAAGAAAATCATCGTGGGAACATAATATGTGCCTATAAAACTGTTTTCTTTCCCACATTACTATATTGAGCTGAAAATATTTCAAGAAAAATATAAACCAGTTAAATAAAATTTTTTAAACTGATTATATTAGGAATATGACCAACAAAAATCTGTTTCAGTAGGATTTAGTTGTAGAGACGGTGGAGAAGACAGCACTGCAGAAGTCTGGATATGAACGAGGGGTAACGAAAGGAAAACTTTTGAGAGCGAGGAGGAAGGAAGAGAAGATCAAGAATGAAAGGTGGCTGGCGACTAGACTGGTTAAGTTTTTATTATAAGTGAAACGCCTTACCCAATATAGAAAGGAATTTAGAAAGTGAGCGAAGGTTTGAAACGGTTGAAACCAGATGGGATGGAAAAGGTGAAAAAGAGGAAGAAGAGCACTGTGTAGGTAAAGAGATTGCTTCAGGCACGGTACTATCAGTAAAATGTGAGCCTGAGTAGAGGTTGTCCCTTCTGTAAGAGTCTTCGATGGAGTTGGTGCGACTGAAGCTACGCGTATATAACATCAAACGTAAGAAATTAGTAGTTATGTAAGAAATTATTACAGCCAGAGAGCTTAAAATTGAAATAAGTAGTTCATGATTTGTACTTTGGAATGTCATTGAAAAACGGTCGGAAGACGATTGAAGCCCGCTGTCTTAGAAAGATACCGTTACTTTATTTTTAATTTGTTCTCTAATATGCAGTAAAAGACACGATAAACGATCAAAACACATTCAGTATCATTAGTTTTTCTTAGACAGAATTCATTGACAAACGCGCTTGTTTATAAAAGTGATTCATACATAGCCCATGATGTAGACTTAACTCCATATACAGGCACTTTGTTACCGTATACTAAATTACTATAGTTTGGAAAATTTACATTATGGTGTATTAAAATATAAACAGAAACTAAATGTTAGAATAGCAAAAACATTTTTTTACAGACGTATGGATTTTAGCAACGTTACTTAAGGCCATATATTTAGACATAATTCAAAATATTTCTATGACAGCGGCTTTCATAAGATCTGTCCAAGTGTTAAAGACATATGCATCTATGTGCAGGACTGTGGATAATTTATATAATTAAATAAATTTACCAGTCGGTAAATATTTCATATTGTGAGTGTAGCCCCTGCCTTTTGTTGAAATTCAAATGAATGCAGGCAGCTGCATACACGTTTGGAGATTAAGTGTACCGTGCTTGTTTGTCATGCTAAAACAGCAGTGTTGTATTGTGTAGACGAGGACGACAGAGGACAGTACCAAAGTGATGTGTGGTCGTAACGTGCAATGGCATGTTACCATAATGGCATGACTCGTACAGACTGGGTCAAAGAGATGACCGCATAGTTACCATAACGTAATGTAGGGGAATGTTGACAACATTTGAATTCGCTTGTCCTCTTTGCGTTGTCTGACCACTCACAAACATATTACCGGTACTGCTAAAGTGGGCTTTACTATAGACCTAATTTGTTTCTTAGTGGCTGAACAATTGCCACTTTTTTAATTTTTTTAGAAGGTCACACAAAATTATATCTGCCGATAAAGATGCTTGCGGTAATATTACAATGTTCCTTTAGCCTGAATTTTTAAGTAGGTAATGACAAGAGTGCCAGGGCATTATAATAGTGCAATTACTTTAAATTATCCTTCGATAAATCTGAGTTATTTTCTACTACGAATAACGAAATAATGAAATAAAATGTCCTTGTTCAACTCTTTAATGGTTCTAAATTTTCGTGGAAGAAAATGCCGCAATCTTCCTTTGTCATGATCATGAACTCATTCAAGGTTTTCTTTTGGAGATTTTGTACCTTTCATTAAGCGTTCGTTGTGCATACCAGACTCGCAAGATGCCTTCTCTTACAATTTTTCCCGGGTAAGATCAAATCTGTACAGATACGTGTAATGGAATTTCTTCAATCTTGCATTCTGGAAAGTGAAAGAACCTTCTTGTACACCAAAACACATCTTACCCTTTGTGACTAGGTCTACGATCTTAAGAGATCCATTGAATGTGGCTACAGACATACACAAGTAAATGTGCCGAAATGAAATAACAAATCTGATTCGGAAATTTTTGCGCGGGAAAATAAAGTATTACACAAAAGTTTTAATTGAATCTCGTGTTCTGAAAATACACCACCCTATATAGTGGTCGTACGCTATTGTTACCTTTAAACCAAACAAAACTTTCATATAGCTTCATATAGCAAATTCACACGTCATAAATAAGTTTTTTGACAGAATCATACGGAACGTCGGTTAATTCTATTTTGTATGTGTTAGTAATAAATTATGAACACAAAATTTTTTTTAAATTCAAGACGAGTAAGTTGTCAGATAATGATTCTATTAAAGAGTGTTAAAGATTGTACCTATTGCTATGAAAGTGCGAAGATAGAAAATTCTGACTTCTGTCTAATAAAAAAATACAAAGGAAGATTTGGAGACAAAAACGTAAAGAGAGACAGAATAGGTGGATAAAGTGAGAGAGAAACAGTGGGGGAGAGAGAGAGAGAGAGAGAGAGAGAGAGAGAGAGAGAGAGAGAGAGAGAGAGAGAGAGAGAGAGAGAGAGAGACAGACAGACAGACAGACACAGACAGACAGACAGGCAGAGATGAAAGTACATCAGGTAGATGTCATGGGGGTGAAATACTGGCGGTCCGCAGGACCGGTTCTTATATTGACGTGGGAAAACATACACAAAATACACACTCATACTCCAGTAATATCTCTCGTACCTGTACGTACAGAATATTGTAAACATCAGTATCTGTACAAAACACTAAACGTTTGTCTTTATATACGTCAAAAGAAATATCTAAGTTGTTCATTGAGCATAAAAAGTGAGAGACAAAGTAAATTTTCCCCCTTTTCACTGTCGTAAAACACGAATAAAAAGTTTCGTAATATTTGTTTTCACCCTCTGTACTTCAAGGTTGTACGTTTATTGAAAACAGTTTACACATAATTTTATATGTATTGCCGACGGCATGGGTATTGTTGTAAGTTTATCTCTTGAATGTGAGACTGGCTAATGTGACGAAGCTAATGTTATCTGTTGACACTCAAACAGTTTATTAGAAAACCGTCTGGCTTTATAAGTCAATTAACTCCTTCCCCTGCACAAGACGTGCAAAGTAAACATTAGTGTAAAATGTATATTGCAACAATACATATATTTGCATATTTACTCAGAGGAGGGTTTTGTAAATAATTACTATAGAGAGTTTACGATGAACAGTTTAAAGAAAATCAGTGCGTGTAAATACAGGCGAGTGACATGCTAAGCCTGTCGAAAGTGACTACCCGGCCCAAATGGGTTGTTAGAATGTTTAAAGTGTAAGTTGTGTGCATGTGTGAGCCGGCACAGACCTGAATTATACTGAGATACGGGAAATGTTTTTTTGTAGGGTTGTTTTTGCACGGGAAATTATTGGCTTGTATTATTTAATCAGGTATTAACATGATTAACGAAAATAAATAAAAATGTTTCTTACATGTTACAAAAAACATACCACAATTCTAAAAACGACATTAGAATAAATAAGTACATTTAAACGCGTATGGTGATGTAAAATTATTTCCAAAAAAGTGCAATAATAAAAACGATATACAAATTAAAGTTAACTACTACCGCAAATAACTAGTATTTAACGATTGTGTTACATGTAATTGACGAGTGAAAAATTACAATGACAATGCAACCACTCTCCTAACGATCAAGTTTACCGTTATCGCGAAAACATAAAAAACGTCATGAGTTAAAATGGACGCTGTGCAGTAACTGACAAAACTAAACATGTCAGAAACAGCATTTGAGACGTCAGAATCGCAGTCTACTATACACACTTCCGGCAATTTTGGACGAGGGACAGATGCTAAGAAGTTACACATGGGGACACTATGTCCGTTTAATAACTGACATAGCAGAGACGCTATGAACTTTATCACGCGGACACTACGTCAGTTTGATCAGAGAAATAAACTTATTATCATCATTACCATCATCTGCAACACACCACGATTGATGGAGGAGCGCAAGACCACCATCAACATCAGGTTATAGAACACTAAGGAATTACCGTCATCATCATCTTCATTGTCAACATTCAGGAGACGCACACTCACACGTAAACACGCACGAAATAACAGATTCGCAACAGTAACACTAAAAATACGCAGGTGACAAGTGAACAATTAAATTTTTATTTTCAATGTTTAATAATCAAATAATTTTCTTTCAATTTTTAATAAACCGTTGAGTGATTCTTTTCCAAAGTTTTAATTAATAATTTCAAGTCATCAACGCCTCAAGTTAGGGACTCATTCCTGTTTTTAAAAATACGTTTATTGTGCAACCACTTATATTTAAATCAACTAACACACAAAAATACTACGACCTAGCCGGTGCTTAACACTATACAGTTGCGTTGGACGCACACACACACACACACACACACACACATATATATATTGCAACAGTACACAGGATCTACGTTCATATAAGTGGAATACTAAGGCTATAACATATTTTCTGACGGCCATAGACATGTTTTAAATTGATTTTGTTCTTTTCTTTGTAAAGTAGTCATACGTTTTGAACCAAGCTATGTTTTAGAAAGTATATTATGTCAGAATGTTCACAATTTTTTACTCTTTTATGTCACGTAAAATATTTGTGTGTAAGTGCGCGAGTGCGCCTGTGATTTACATTTTATTTAATAACTTTGTTGAAAATTAACATTTCGTTCTGAAAATTGGACAGGGTATTCTCATGGCTGTAAGCTACATTTCCGATATGCTCAGTTCTCCACAACTATAATTTTTTAAATGAAATCAGTCTTCTTTTATTTACGTTATCTCCAAGAAAGTAATAAAATTTGTAGATTAAATCCAGACAGGCCTTTGCAGAATCGGACAGAGTTTAAGCCTGATTTTAGTCTATCTGTGTTCTCAATCATGACGTTGCTAGATTTCCAACCAATCACAAGGTCTAAAAATTATTTGAGTCGATGCTTTGTCGAATGCACATCACACAGTTTCTTCTAAAGTATCGTCATAGAACGACGTACTCGCTGTCACGAGTTTTTCGTGACAAGACAAGTCGATTTCGTTAAGACTTAGGAGTTGGTTCACGGTTCGAGTTCTTCGTAACCATTGCCACATATAGAACTCAGATATTTTTAAATAAATCATTCTCTAGTGCTCTTTCGCGTAACGTGGACAATTTTCCGAGTTAGGGCCAAAATACCTAACGTGGTGTTTTGATTTTACGCGAGAACACTTCAAGAAGCCGGAATTTGTGTAAGCTTAATACATGATCTATTTTACCCAGTTTTGATCCTTGAGATTATGTGAATTCAAGTTATAAACAGTAACAGTTCATATCGCAATGTGTGTGTATGTGCCGAGATGTAGTTTATTCAACGGATTGATTTTCAGTTGATGAGCAGAGTCGCAGCGTGCGGAGCGTCTGGAGCCTACGCAAACAGTGGAATTCAACTTACTAGTAAAATATAAGTAAAATAAGCCAAAAGACTCATTTATTGAAAGACAGTTATTTAATAAACAATTTTATATTATAAAATAATAAGACAATAGTAAATTTTAATATTTTAATTTAATAAAATGTTCCTACCTCCACATATAGTCTTGGTTGAATAATTTCAATGTAACCTATCTATACACTTTTAATTTGTATCGTTGCAGTATATATATTTATATACTATATTAATGCATTATACTATATATACCAACCAGATAATATATTGAAAGGGATAATTTGCTTACCGCCTAATTAAAGTTACTGAATAACACAAAGTATTACAATTCATATTTTATTAAATCGTATCCTACTTAATTCGCTCCGCTTGTCGGAGCAAGGGAGTTGAAGCGTCTCAACTCTATTCCCATAATTTTCTTAACTATCCTACAGTGTCCTCCACTGCTTACTCCCCCACTTCACTGTTCTTTTCTCATCTCCTCTTGCCACTTTTTTCTCAGCCCACCACTTGCTGTGTTTTCTCCATATTTAGGCCTACATTCATACGCTCTGTATGGTAGATTTGTTTTCTCCATAAATTTTACATGTACGTACAGCTCAACTGACCTTACTCTAGTCAACTGCCTTCATATCTAATTTTGTATACGTCTAACACACCGCAAATACACAATATTACAACACCAATTTTTGCTGGGTAAAATTATACAAGAGTCGACTAACAAGTTCCAACGAACAGCAAACAAAATACTTAAATGTACATGAGAATGACGTATAATGTTAAACGGGTGTAAACCATAAGCGTAAAATTTCATATATAAAAGAATATTACATTGTCAGCCTGTAATTTTAATAACAATATAATGGAAAACGCTAATAAAGGTAAATATTTAAACATTAACTCAGTTAATAATAATAGATCCGTTTATACCGCCTAAGCAGTCGACGAGTGTGGCAGTGTAGGCTGCCTTTTGTGGGTCATTTTAGCATACAAGGAAGATAGTGTAGTCAGCCGCCAATAATTATTCCGAGATATTAACCCACTGGTTGAACGGATCTGGAAACTGTAAACAGAAATGGTGATCCAACCTTTAGTTCCGTTTAAAATAACTAAATATTATTAGATTTATGTTGAAGTAATGAACTATACAGAGTGTTCACAAATGGTCGTCCAATATTTCGGTAACGTGTTTCTTACATAATTGCAAGAAAAAAGTTTCTGTAAACATAGGTCCAGAAACGTATAGTTTTCCATCTGTCCGCCATTTTGTACTTTTTAAGGAAAATTTTATTTCTCGAGAATGGAGTGATATATTCTAAAGAAATCTGGTAGGTGTTATCCCAGTAACATAATCTACAAAACAAAATTTAAAAAAATTTTACATTCACAAATTTCAAAATGGCGGCTGTTTTATTTTTAATTCATTCATATCTCACAAACTATTAGTTTTATGGAATAATGTTTCATTATATAAAATCATAAGGGTTATTTCCTGAACAAAATGATACCCTATTTGTTACAATGTGATCTTAAACAACCGAGTAATGATGGAAAATGTCAGTGTGAGTCTACCATCAAACTGCGAAAATAATTATTTGTAAATACAAGCAAAAAATAGTAAAAAACATTACAATATATTTGATAGCAGAAAATGAAAACGTAAAATACAAAATGAATACAAAAGATTTTAAAATATGTTATTTTCTCCAGATTTTAGTATTAACTAAAATGAAAAATTACCATAACAACAGCACGAAATAATTAAAGTAGCTGTTCAATGTGTCCCCCATTTACTTCAATGCACCTTTTAGCCCGTTTTACCATCAAAGCTCGAATACGTTCAAAAATTCCCGGTATTACTTTAATTTGTTTACAGCAAATAATTATTTTGTCTCTCAATTCATCTGCCGTGTTTATTCGAGTGCTATACACCAATGTTTTCAGATGCCCCCACAAGTAAAAATCTAATGGAATTAAATCTCGTGAGCGGGGAGGCAATGCAACTGGACCACCACGCCCAACCCACTGGCCACGAAAGCGATTATTCAATAACTGCTTGAGATTATTTGAGAAATTTGCGGGTGCACCGTCATGCATGAACCACATTTATTGTACATAATGTAGAGGAATATCATCCACTGTTTCATTAAGTGTGTTGGTAAGTAACAGATTCATGGTATGCTTCTCCATTCAATCTGTTAGGCTAAAAGTAAGGACCAATCAGCTTATCTCCGAAGATACCCGCCCAGATATTTTACGAAAACAGATGCTGATGGTTTGACACTAAGGATGCATGTGGATTTTCCTGTGCCCAGACATGGTTGTTGTGGAAATTATTTATTCCATTCCGACTAAAAGATCCCTCATCCATAAATAAAATTTTAGGTACAAACATGGTGTGACAAACTCGCTCATTCATTAGCCATTGACAGAACCCAGTCCTGCTATGGAAATCGGCTGGTACGAGAGCTTGAACACGATGAAGGTGATACGGATGTAGGAATTGATTGCAAAGAATTTTCCATATGGTGATGTGGCTTTGAATACCTTCCTGATGAGCGATTCTTCGGCATGACAATTCTTGTTCCTCTTCAATTCTGATCAAAACTCGTTCCTTTAATTCAGCAGTTGAAACATATCTCGGTCTACCATAATCCTGAGTCGGTGGTTGGAATGTACCAATCTCTCGCAATCGCTGATGCATTTTCACAAACATTTTACTGGAAGGCTGCCTACGATCTGGATAAGCTTCACGATAAAGGCGGGCTGCTTTTGTAGCAGATCCATTGGCTTTCTCATAGATGAAACGCATGTCAGTCATTTCATGATTACTATACAAATTTGCCGTATCTAATAACAATTATGAAAAAAACGCACAATAAACAATAAAACAAAAAATAATAAAAACAAAACAACAGTATTGCGAAAAATTATCAAAATAACGCACAATTCACTACTCTGTTCAAAACACTAAGATTAACTGCAGTTTCAATTTTACAAATTTGCTTACTAATTTATAAAATAGCTGAATGAAGTATTGTTGACCAATATTCAGTTGGCCTAGTATTTTTGAATAACACCTGGGCCAGATAACATCACTAATATCATGGTATTGAGCATTGAGTGACTCACTGCATTGAGTGACATTTTCCATCATAACTCGGTTGTTTGAGATCACATTGTAACAAATAATGTATCATTTTGTACACAAAATAATCATTACGATTTTATCTAATGGAACATTATTCCATGAAACTAATAGTTTGTGAGATATGAATGATTTAATAATTAAAACAGCCGCCATTTTGAAATTTGTGAATGTAAAATTTTCAAAAACTTTCATTTTGTAGAATACGTTATTCAGGTAACACATATTAGATTTGATTAGAATATCTTACTTCATTCTCGAGAAATACAATTTTCCTTAAAAAGTATAAAATGGCGGACAGATGGAAAACTATACATTTTTGGACCTATGTTTACAGGATCTTTTTTTTGTAATTATGTAAGGAACACGTTACCGAATTATTGGACGACCTTTTGTGAACACCCTGTATATTGAAAAAAAATTATATTTTCAAGGATTAAAATTATTTTTGAACTAAAAAAGTAAAACTCAATAAACATTACAAAGGTGTTATTATTTGTGCTCAAGTGTGTTACTTACGAGGGTTTATCCTACTATTTACTACACAGAAATTATATTTTATATTAATAATAATAATCGTAATAATAATAATAATGATGATAATAATTTTTAAGAAGAATATATTTTTATTTTGTTAATTACAGTGTTTCGATAATATTCAACTATCATCATCAGATATAATAATACTAGCTAAACCCGGCCACGCTTCGGTGTGGCTCAGTCTGATATGAAATGAATGGGAAAGTAAATAAAAGTATTCTAGGGAACATAGATTCACCGAGAAAACACATCATTCAATTCAATACCCTGAATTGCGTTGCTGTCGCTATGCTGTGGAATGAAAGGATAGGAAGAAAAAAGATGTTTTTCACAGAAAATCATTTTTTATTGTAAAGCTAGTGGATTGACTACATTTTTGTTTGTCCGTTTTCTGCATAAACATAAAGATCAGACGGTTTACCGTCTCTGGAGCATGCAACGTATAATTGCCCATGAGAGAAGCAATCGTTTTCTAAATTTAAACCGCACACTTGCAAAGATTACCCTTGCGCTTTATTGATAGTCATAGCGAACGCAAGGCGTATTGGAAATTGAAGTCGTTTGAACTCGAACGCCATGTCGGTCGGAATGAGTGGTATTCGTGGAAGTAGTACGTCTTCACCTTTATGAGGTCCAATCAGAATTGTTGCTTCAATTAGATTGTTCATCAATTTTTTCACTACTAATCGTGTGCCATTGCATAACTTTGGCTGATTGATGTTTCGGAGTAATATAATTGGCACTCCAATTTTCAAATTCAGAATGTGTGACGGTAATCCGGGAACATCGAGAGAATTAAGAAATTCCGTTGGAAAATTCACTACTTCACTTCGGTTCATCACGGAGTCAATGGATTTGTATGTCACTGTTTCACCTGCGATTCTGTTTAGAATGATGTTGTTCGTATCGTGTACGTCGACATTTTTAGCCGCTAGAATGGCTCTTCCGCTCAACCATGCGCGATTTCGATAATTTGTTTCGATGCTTTGGAAAACCTTGTCTACTAATTCTTCTTTTGAATTCACGATGTTGCAGAAATTAGATGGGAAGGTGATTTTTTCTGTTTCTGGATTTGTAGGTACAGTGGCGTTACCGACCTCGAGTAATTGTCTTGAAAATATGTCAGCTGTTGGATCGGTTTGAAGCTGAACTCTCATATTTGTTGTTAAATGCATTTTTTTGACTGTGCTCCAAAAAGTTGAATATTTCAAGCAGGCATGCAATTCATCAGCTGGTGTTGAGCGAGGTATAACTGGAAGCGTTTGCCTGAAGTCACCGGATAGTAACAGCAATGCTCCACCAAATGGAACCTGATTATTTCGCAAGTCTTTCAATGTATGGTCTAATGCTTCCAATGACTTCTTGTGAGCCATTGTACACTCATCCCATACAATGATTTTGCACGCCTGAAGAACCTTTCCCATTCCAGTTGATGTTTATGAAATGTTACATGTTGGGTTTTCTGTGAAGTGCATGTTTAGTGATAGTATAAGAGCTGAATGCGCTGTTCTCCCTCCTTCCATCAACGTGGCAGCAATGCCTGAAGAAGCAAGAGCTAAAGCATTATGACCGTTTGAACGGATTTTAGCCAGGATCAAGGAAATTAAGAACGTTTTTCCAGTTCCACCTGGAGCGTCCAAAAAGTACAATCCACCGGATTGGTTGGCCGCAGCTTGTATGATGGTATCAAATGCTATCTTTTGTTCTGGAAGGAGTTTCGGTGTATTTTCTTGGATGAACAGCTGTAAGTCATTTCTGTTGTATGATTGCTCTCTGAGCAGTTCTCTGTCGAATGTTGCATTGATGGACCGATTTGGTGCTGTCATTCCCAATTGTGCCAACAACGTGCCGCACATTGCAAGACAATGATCCTCAGTGAAGATTAGCGCTTCATTGTATATTTCTTCTGTGAAATCCAAGCCATGATTTTGTGTTTCTTGACGCATTCTGTGCAGAATATCTTCGGCCATGTAGTCTTTGTATTTCTCCCACAATTGTACTGGTTGTGACGGGGAACATGTAGATAAAATAATTGCGAACAGCGTACGTATTTGAAATGGATTAGAAGTGGCGGATGAATCTTCAATTGACTTGTCCCAATGATCGCCGTTTTCCAGCAAATGAAGTGCTTCGCACGCACTCCGATACGTATTATATACTATTACATCCACTGTTCTTAAATGTATAAATGACGACGAACGGTAATCAGAAGCAACCGTAAATAAAAGCATTCAGCGTTGTTCGGATGTACAGTGTATATACACTAAAGCGTTTGATGAAAATATTCCAGGTTGTCCAACTACTGCTTTGCCTCTCTTCCGTCTTTTAAAATTCTGTCGTGTTGCGTTCCAAGTGTAATTAGTCGGAATGTCTGCATACATCAAAGTTCTTGCAAAATAGAAATATAGACATAATAGAGAAAACGCTGTTAATGTTGTGTTCAGTGGATTTGTTGCTCTGTCCTGTATGTTTTATTCCGTGAAATACACTCTTTGTCCGTTTTCAAGATGGACAGCAAGATAAACGACAGTTGGATCCCTCTCGTGGATTGGAAATCCTAAAATACGCCACACAGCTTCATTGCTGCTGATATACCTGCCGATTTGATATTGAGAGATTTCATCTAAATTACTTCTTGTTGAAACTCCAAACACGGCCATATCGCTGCCTTTGTTGACGTATTTACAAATGTATTTTAAGGATTTCACAGAATTGCAATACTCAACGTTGATATGTGCTTTGAAAGTTTTCGATAAAAGTGGTGAATATGGAACAACCCAACGATTATCGACTTCAATGTCATTTCCTCTCACTTTCAAAGTAATTGCTTTTCCATTGTCTTCTGTATTTCTTCGTCGATATAGTGGGTAACCATCATTGCCAGTAATTGTGTCTTTTAACAGCTCTCGAGGATACCGTTTAGAGCATTTTCCATCCATCATACACGGTAAATTTGTATTGATTGCTCCACATGGTCCGTGTATCATGTTCTTGGTCACAACTTCAAACAACTCAATGAATTGTGGGATCTGGTATTTCGGCAGATATTACTTTATCGATTTCATTTGGCATTATCTTCACAGTAAGCCACATTATAATGTGGGCATGTGGCAATCCTCTTTTTTGCCACTCCACAGAGTACATCCAACATTGTGTTTCTCCGAAAACGTGTAGTGAAGTGATGAAATCAATTAATGTCTTTAGCTTTTGTTTGAAAACGCGTGCTGTTATGTCGTGGCGATCAGTAGGAGTTTGTCCTGGAAGTAGTAACTCTTTTATTTCATCCCATGATGGAGTACATGTAAATGTAATGAACAGATCACGACGACCATATTTCCGCACATACGTAATAGCGTCCTGCGCATATTCGTGCATATGTCGCGGACTACCAGTATATGTGGCAGGCAATATGGTGATCTTTCCTATGTTGCTTATATCACCATCATTACTTATCGCGTCTCTCAAATGTATATATTCTTCTGATCTCAGTTTCTTTTGATTGAGCCTAATGAATAGTAGTCGTTCCGACTCTATTTTCGCGTACATATCGACGATGTACTGATGGAAGATCTGACGGCATATCAGAAAATGGTTATCTTCATTTTCACGTACCATAATCCGATAGGAATAATAATTCATTGAACTAACTTTTTTGCCTGTGTGTTCACCTGTGACTGTGTTTATCATTTTGATGTTGAAATGATAACCATCTTGACCGTCTGGAAACATAATTGGATATTGCAATGGATCGTAGCATCTATGAGTGTCAGCTATTCTTTGTAGTTGCTCATTTCTGCGCTGCAAAACGATATCACGAGGATGAAATTCTTCTCCAACCATGACAATTGCTACCTCATCAATTGTTGGCGCGTTATATCGTCTGACATGCTCACTGGCTGGTGTTTGATCATTACGACTAACAATTCTATGGCTGTCTGTTGGCATGAGATCAATCGCATTTTTGAACATCCGAATTAAATTATTGTTGTCATGTAACATTTTTTGCAACGACTCAACAGTATGCCTTCTGATTCCAGTAGAGATTTGGCAGCGTGCATTCATTTGGTCATTTTCATCTCCGATGAAGTAGATTTGGAGAAATTTATGGTTATTGCTGGGAAAAGGAAGCATAGAGCTCTGTGGTAAATTTGTCCCTGAATATTATATGTCGGCATAAAATGCTCCGCTATAACTTTAGCGCCGAATGAAGTCATCTGAAAACAGGAATTGTAATTTCTGATGTTTTTGAGGAAATGTTTTGTATCATCAGTAATTCCATTTAACAAACTTTTCAGTGGTTCTTTTGGCTGCTCAAGTTCAGGTAGCTTCACTTTTCCGCTCGCGCAGCACATTCCCGGGGTTTCTCCTTTAAATTTCATTGCTGTGCAGTGCGGACAAACTTTGTCCATTTTTTCGATTACAACGAATTTACATGAGGTATTGTATTGAATATCCGGTTTGTATGAAAAAGCAATTCGGTGATATGAAGCTCGAACATTCAGATATTGCAACTGCATACGTCTTCGCTGTTGATCTAATTGTTCTTGGCGTTGTTGAGACGATTGTACTGCTATTCTTCTTCTCGATTCAACTCGTAAGACTTCAAGTCTTTCTTCCCGCTGATCTGCCGATTCTTCTGCTCGCCTTTTTCAGAAGTTCTGACTCTAACACGTTCATTATCGTCTAAACGTTCTTGATCAGTGCGGTTTGAACTCCTTTGACGTTCTGTGATTGCATGTCGAGAACGGCGGCCTATGTTCGAACCTGGGCGAGGCATTACAGATGATTAATGAATGTGTTACTATGACTTAAGACTAAAGGCTGCCGTACTATGACTAAGACTCTTTTATTATGACTTAAGGATATGAAGCTCGATCATTCAGATATTGCAACTGTATACGTCTTAGCTGTTGATCTAATTGTTCTTGGCGTTGTTGAGACGATTGTGCTGCTCTTCTTCTTCTCGATTCAACTCGTACTATGGCTGGCGAAAACACAGACGACGATCAACTGGAAAAAAACGAAAGAAATGAATTGAATTGAATGCAACAATCAAAATCAAAGTAACTCACATTTTTATTTTTGAAAACAGATAATTAAATCATTTCCAAAACAAAACAAATGAATTGAATTGAATACAACATTCGGTATCAAATTAACTCACATTTCGTTTTTCGAAAACAGATAATCAAATCACTTCCCAGATAATCAAATCACTTCCAACGATTGATTATGCACATCAATGTGAACGAAAACAACAACTTTTCTCTTCTTCTTCAACTCGTAAAACGCGTACTATGGCCCGCGAAAACACAGACGACGATCAACTGGAAAGAAACGAAAGAAATGAATTCGATTTTCGAAAACACGCGCGTATTCGAATGCAACGTTGTGTCAAAATTTCAAGTCAATAGACCGACTTTTCGAGTTTTGCGAGCACGAACATTCGCAGGCTGAATTTTTATATATAAAGATAAAGTTTTTGTTAATGCTGGTATAAATATAAAAGATATATACAAAACAAAATATGAGCATTTATGAATATAAATTATATTATAAACCATTAAATTAAAAACAATATAACCTTTTTTCAGAATGTACAAATCGGATGTAGAACCTAATAGAGGGTTATTCGTGTGTTTTTGTTTCAAAGATATAATGATTTCCTTAAAAAAATGTCAATTCAAAATTTCCACGAGAAAGAATATAATAAGTCCTTCTCTATTTATTTACTTTATAAAATATAGATTAATAAATAAAATCTGTATGTTGAGTATTAAACAAATACGGTACGAATACAGCGAATTGGTTTATTTGCGCAAAAACTTGTAAATGTTTTTATCTACCTAGCTCTCAGTCCTACTTTGTTGTATAGTAAATAATATGAAACGAATCCGCTTACGTAAAGGGGTTTTAACAATTTGAAATTACATAGCGCATTTTATAATAAAACTTTTTGCATTGCGAAAAATTAAAACTTTTTCTCCAACCCATTATAGTAGAACCACAATTGAGAGTTTGTGTCTGTACTCAAATTTGCCAAAGCTTATTAAAACATTTCATAATAACTTTTAATAAATAAACATAAAACATATTCTGATTAAGCATATTCACTAGGTGAATACAATCTGGTGACTCAGCAATCGACCTTCAATACAGAAATCTATTCAATAAAAACGAATAAGCCCAGTAATACTTTACATCATTAAACAAAATTGTAGATTGTTTGATATTAAATTTATGTAAAAACTTACATAAATTGCAAGCAGGTATCTTAGAGTTTCCTGACCAAGATAGTTGTAATTTTCCAGGTATGTTAATCGTTAAGGCATAGGTACCTGCTAAGAAAGCATTTGGAGCAGTTCATTCTGAAATAAAAATAATGAACTAATCAAATATTTATTTTATTTAAATATAAAAATATAGTGTTAGAGCCAAAATCAAGCCAATTTTGATCTGCTTATTGAAGTGCTGTTTGTGTTTAAAACTACTGAGAAACCGAAACGTACCCTGGAAAAGTTCAGCACTTTCTTCGCCGGACATTCTAAATCTACTCAGAACTTCGAAGCTACCTAACAGAACGGATGAAACAGATAATGCCGCAGGCAAACGTGGAAGAGACTTGAGATAAAAGATATAAGTAAAGTAGTTACGTGTAATGAGAGCAGTCTAACGAAGAGAAAATAACTTGTCACAGAAATGCATGATGAGAACATTGACTTTCCAGCGCCAACAGAAACTTACAAGTTAAAAGGAACAAAAAAATTAACATTGATGCCATGATACAAAGCGGGTTACCACAGGAAGGACTTCTGCTTTAGTGTGATTAATAATAAGTAGAAATGGAGACAAAATTAACAAATTACATATTTATAGCAGAAGTAGGGCATCTAAATCTTTTTCTTTGTTTTGGGATATACGCACCACAGGAAGAAAAATGGAGGCAACGGGACAATTTCTGAGGGCCTCTAGTAAGAAATAAATTATGCGATGAAGACTGACCATGTAGTCTTATATGGAGAGGTGAATGCAAGCGTTGGTGATACATATTATACCAGCAGTGTTTAAACATTTTAAAGAGCGTACATTGAACAGGAACAAGGAATAATTGTGCCAGTTTGACAAAGAAAATTAATTAATACTGTTGTAAACTATATATTGTTTTAGATCCATGCTTTTTGGTATCCAGGCCACTTATATATATTTCACGACGAACTTTCAACCCTTCCACGTACGCAGAAAAGGACGTTATATGAATGCTGTCGAAGAATTCGAAATATATAAAAGGCTTATAAAGATAAAAACACAAAAGAGGTCCTTCTTAATGAACAATTGAATTTCCAATCAAATCCACTGTACGACACAGCGATAAGAATACAAAACAAGGTCCATAGTGCACGACCTATAACAACATGAGCACAGCAGTCGACTATTGTATTTCGTGGTGCGCACCAGCGATATCGCGTGTGTTCTCACCTTTGGGGGTTTTTATATATTTTTTGTGATGTGTAAAATTGTATATAAAGTTGTTTTTAATATTTTAATAATTGACGAACTTCACCAAGGGATAGTACTGATGATGGGACATATGTCCCGTATCGCGTAGATATTCATAAAGGATAAAGGCCACCAGACTGAAAAGAAAAGGTAAAACTATTTTACTATTTATATACAAATTGTTTGGTGATCCCTTCTCTTTTTGGAAAGTGTTAACTTCCAGAAGTCGTTTATAGTCACTACCACTTATAAACCTTCCGTGTTTATTTTATAAGGCTGCATATTAAACACTTTTAGTTCATACTCTTCAGTGTTTTCCCAGTCCAAATTGTATATAAATAATGTAATTTTACCAATTTAGAAACTGCAGTTGAAAACGTCTGCTTGCACTTCACAATACTATTGGTTTCAGTCTTACCATTTGTTTTGTACTAATCGGTCTTTCCGCATTGCCTGCTATAGTAAAGTCGTTTCAACCTGGATAATAACCCCTTGTGAGAAGGGGATGCATTCATACAGCATGGGCACGGCTCAAGAATATAGGTATAAGTACAGGCTCTACACATGTCACGTATGCAGCGTTAGAAATTTTCGTTTGATGTAGCATTTATCGTACATCAAAATTTTATTAACTGGCAGTAGTATAACAAATAAAATTAGTTTCAAAAATCCATTTTTCTTTTTTAAAACCATTCGGAAAAAATAATACGTTATTTTTGTATACAGAACCTTGTATATTTTATAATGTCTACTGTGCTGTGAAGATAGAACAATTATTTTGTCACGATGCGATTAGTAACGGGTAGAAGGTTGAATGATGCAATATGGAATGCTCTCACAACTCTTTTGACTACTGCTGCGCTTTCGACGAGTTGTCCGATGATTCTCCAGCCAAATGAAACCTTCTGGCTAACAACACGCAAGCAGGCAACATATGGTGTTTATATTAAGGCGTGCAGCGGCATTTCAGTCAGTGGCGAATTCAACGCATAACAATCGATAAAGCGTGCAATTAAGGAAGTACATTAGTGACAGTGCCGAGTGGTTAACTGTATGTGTTGGTTCTGTTTTATCGAACCAGTAATTATAACTATATTAATGTAGTTTGCTTCTAAATAATCACATACAATTGTGCCGAACTGGCTTCGGCAACGTGTTATTAGTATTTTAAAAACGAGCGCCGCCGACGTCACGCACGGCCACACTGTTACGATAGTTTGTTGCCGGTCGGTTATACACACAAACGGTTGTGCAGCTACGCAATACAGCTGGCGCTGCCAGCCAGCTGTGTCTGTACATTCCTGCATTCGGAGGTTACTTGGCTGGACCGAAACGTTGTATCGGCCTCATTTCTGCTTGATCCTCCAACCTGTTCATCTGGTCTCGGCTGGCGGCAAACTTCTATCCAGGACTTCCGAACCTATCACTATGATAGGCTAGATAAAGTGTTGTTCCAGGTGCTCGACCAAGGGCGAGATGGGTGTCAGGGGTGGACGAACATCTGTCCACCCTAATGGTAGAGACGATCTTATAGCCACAATGCCGTCAGTCGAGGACTTTTCCAATGCTAAGCTGCACCAGGGACTTGTGACACGACTGTGACATCACTGATCCGCGCCTATACGAACTAAGTACACCGGACAATCCAGGTGGGAAAATTCTGATTATCTATTTTTCTCTCTCTCTACAACATGTGAATGCACATAAGCCGCCAGAAGCTCACTCGTGAAGTTCTGAACATTATACTCTAGCACAAACTCTCGTGTTCAATTATGTTATTACATGTGTGAACATTACCACAGTACACCTAATGAAGTATCTTATAACTGTATAATGTGTAAGAAGTTACACACATACACACATCCGCAGTTTGCTGTAAGATCTAACTTTCATCTAATTAAGACCATTAGGGAGTTAATTATCTCGTGCTATCATGTCATCTGGTCATGGCTGAGTTTTAATAACGTAGCGGGGGTTGTCTGATGCTGTAGATGAGAAACGATTTTCTTTCACACACATACTTAACGCTTAATGATTAAGGTAAGGGGTCGTTTGGCTGGTTGAGTTTCGGGGCGGTCACTTACATTCTCTGGTGTGAACTATGCTTGTGAATATGCTGGCAAATCTATGCTTAGGAGCTGAGATATTCCATTTACGTTGTCATTTATATTTGTACCTATCGATACATATTAGGGTTCCTTCATTTACTGTAGTTGGAATGGGGTTATGAGGAGGTTAGTGTTGAAATGAGGGATGTTTTGTTATTCATGTCGTATATGTATTTGTGTGTGTAATTTTACTATATATTTTTTTGGGGGAATATGTAACGGATTTAAAAAAGAGAATAGCCATAAATGTGCTTACTGAGACAACAGGCTAGCCTATTTGATATTATACAACACTGATGGATTAGTATTGCTTTATGAATGAGATTATTACTCACTTTGACTCATACCTAATCAGGCAGAAATTTTGCAATTAGTTTAATATCAATTCACTTACTTTGTGACATTATGAATTAATGGATATACATATATATACATATATATATATAATTCTGCCCTTAATGGTGTGCTCACGCAATCACGAACTTGTCATGTATGTAAAATCTTGCAGGTTGAATAAAGCACACGCTTGTTGGTTAAAAGAGTTTTTCATTTGCAAGTCCTGTCATTCACCTGGGGGGACATGTCTGTAATTGTATTTGGGCCTTGCACACTTTTGCTTCCTCTAGGCTTTTTTTTACCTAGTTCTAAATATGATGTCTCTCCCCTTTTACAAAAAAAAACTTAATAAAAATAAAATTAAATAAAATCCAAAAAAAAATTACAAAACTTAGAAAAAAAAGGGGGGGTTTCAAATGGTAGTTCAGAGCGTGGTTGTTATGATTCTGGCTGGATAGTAGGTATTATTTCTGCCTTATTTTTTCTCTGTGGAACTTGAGAAATTTTAGAATCTGGGGACTTATATTTATTTTCTTAAATGAAACTTAGTGTGGCTACAGACATGTCAGCTGGTGTTAGGACTTGCAAATTATTTCAAATTATTTTTGATTAGAATCCAAGTGTTGTAAGAAAACTTAATGGTAGTGTAATAAATTAACAGAATGAACAACCAGAAAAAAGAGCACATTTTATAAAATGAATAAGGAGTTAATGAAGTTTAAAATAATTTAATATGTGTTAGTGTTTCAGTGATTATTTTGTGATGTTGAGTGTAAGATGAATTTTGAAAAGGGGTTATAAGAATGTGATTAATTTTTTTTAATGAATGTGTGCGGATTGGTTGCACTTGCACATACCCTGGAGCTCATACGGAGTCTGGACATGATGAGGGCCGTCGATACTTGTTGAGTTTGATTATGACTTGTCTCTTGGATTAGACAACGTGTTTGGTAGCATCCCAGTTATATGGTAATTGTTTATTGAGGGCGTTGCGTTGCGGTATCGTGTATTTTGAATGCGGTTATGGTCCGACCAAGGGCATGGATGTGATAGTTTATATTTTCGATTATATCGAATTTGATGTGTACTTTGTGTGTTGTATTTAGTGAGTTAGTTTGGTTGTTTTGTGTTGTGTTCTCTTCTGGGCATTTTGCATGGCTGTTTCTCTGCTTTTATGACACCCATCTCGTCGTATCGCTAGAGCATTCTGGAGCCACTTGTATGATCAAGTTCTTCCTGTCGTTCTCTTTAATTCTTGCTTTTACGTGGTGTGTGTGTGGATTGCGCGGTCATGTCCATTTCGGTAAATGTGGATTTGTTTGTAAAAGATGAGCTCGAGTGGGAGGTCCGGTTCCGGGGACGGAAGCCGCAGGCGACTGTTGTTTCATTAAGGAAGCAACTCCGTGAGGCTCTTGCCTCCGGTGAGGCACCGAGTGGGAGAGTATTACTTACGGATGTCACCGCCGAGGTGGAGCTGTGCTCGGAAAAATTTGTAGAACTCCTCGATTTGGCCGAAGGCCTGCAGTCGGCGGCACCCACCTCTACGGCTAGACAGAGGGTGCGCCAACGTTTACAACACGTTCTGTGCCGTTTACAGAATGCTGAATCACAGGCTACCACCTCGGAATTAGAGAAAAATGTTGTCACTCTTAGGGAGCAAGTGGCGATGGCATTGCGGGAGTTTTCTCTCGGCCAGCGTCGCCACGTAGATCCGAATTCCGGTTCTTCTTCTTCTTCTGTTGAGACGGCAGCCAGGGTGGAACCCCCTGTGCATGTTCCTGCCTTTTCCGATATGGCCACCGCAAGCTATCACAAGCTTCCTAACCCACTGTCGGATGTCATTCAGCGTCTCCCAGTTGTCGATGGTCTGGATCCTGAGGCGCTTTTGAGATTCTTGCGCGTATTTTTTCAGTTGGCCGATTTTCCTGGGCTGTCGGAGCGGACTTTGCTTGAGCTCATTTACCCGTACTGTCGGGGATCTATGGCTGAGCGCGTGACAAGTACCCTTAGGGATGGTGGTGGCATAGACCATTTCCATCGGGAAGTCCTGGACGCTTTCGTACCGGGAAGGTTACACGACCGGTTACGACACAAACATTTCTATAGAGTTCAAGCAAGCGGAGAGTCCCTTGCTCATTTCATTTCCAGTGTTAAAGACGCGGCCCGGATCCTGAGGCTGGGGTTGTCAGAGTCGGATGTCATTCATACTATTTTGCAGGGCGTGACGCCGGAGGAACGGTCACGTTTGACATTTGCTGCCCGTCCCCAAAGTTTTATTGATTTAGACCGGCTGTGCGCCGAGTCGACCACTATACAGGGTAATGACGATATTAGAGCACGCGAGGCTAGGAGGCGTTCAGAACGCCCTAATCTCGAGCGACGAGTCGGGCAGCCCGGGTCTTGGGGTCCTAGGCCTGCGCCGGTTCAGAGCTGTGAAGTACGAGAATTATTCTGTTCTAGGTGTCATAGATCCGGTCACGTCGCGCGCTATTGTAACGATGCTAGACAGCGTCAAGGGACTTCCCGAAAAGGTAACCTTTCAAAAAACGTAAATTCTCGGGGAAGATAAGACGGGAGTGGTCTTCCCCGTTAGGCCGTTCTCTTCCGGTTTCACTTAACCCCAGGCGGATAGCTAATCCCGGGTCATCCGGCTCCAAGGTCCTCCGAACTGTCCCCAACTACAGTTCAGTATGCCCCTTCCTGTTGGTCGAGTTGAAAAAGGGTCAGCTCAGAGCCTTGGTTGACTCTGGATCAGCCCGATCCATAATTTCATCTAGAGTATGTGAGGACCTTGAACAACAGGGCTTACTATTAGGGTCGGATCGGTCTTCCGTGGTATGCTGGACTGCATCGCGGGAAATTCTGCCCATCTCCCGGGTGGTTTCCCTGAGTATTAAAATCGAGTGTTTTTCATGGGTGTGGCGATTTTTGGTTTCTCCGGCTCTGGGAGTCGACTGCATTGTGGGTGCCGATTTCATCTCCAAGAGTGGTCTCGTTTTAGATCTCCAAGCGCACCACTGTTATTTTAAATTCAATCGGGAGGTTGTCATTCCTTTCCTTGGGTACCAGGGAGCTAAGGGAGGTGTCCAAGAGGTTGTGTGTCCCGATTCAGAAAGAGACCATCTCACCCCGTCCCAGAGGCATGCTTTAGATCATTTGTGTGAGCAGTTCCCCACTGTATTAACTCCCAACCTGGGGCTCACACATCTTTTGGAATATAAGATCCGTTTAACGGACTCCGCCGTAGTCCGCTCACACCCATACAAATTCGCCCCTCCAAAGATGGATGTCCTAAGAGAGAAGGTTCAAGAGTTGCTTAAACAAGGGGTCATTGAACCTTCCAACTCTAGTTATGCAAGTCCAGCATTTCTGGTGCCCAAGCCTGGAGGTAAACAGCGTATGGTCATTGACTATCGCAAACTCAATGCTAATATTGAGGTGGATTCAGTTCCTCTTCGCGATTTACATTCCGCGTTCGATTGGTTTAGTGGGGCCAGGTACTTCACCATCTTTGACCTCAATGCCGCTTATCATCAGATTCCTCTGTCTAAGGAAAGCCGCCCTTATACGGCATTCTGTGTGCCATGGAATCTTTATCAATATACTAGGGTACCCATGGGTCTGGCAGTGGGGGCTCAAACCCTCACGCGACTAATTGACACTGTATTCCATGACGTAAAATATAAATTCATCTTTAATTATCTTGATGACCTCTTGGTCTACAGTAAAACGTTCGAGGAGGATCTGGGTCACCTGAGAGAGGTGATGTGCCGATTGAGGAGTGCTGGCCTCACTATCAATCCAGACAAGGTAAAGTTTGCACAAAGGAGTATTTCGTTTTTAGGGCATCTCGTCTCATATGGGGGTGTGACGGTCGACCCGGAGAGGACACAAGGCATCCGGGATTTTCCTCCCCCTAGGGATGCGAAAGGTGTTGCGAGATTTGTTGGCATGGTCAATTTTTACCGTAGATTTATCCCTAATGCCGCGGAGATTGCTGTACCTTTAAACGAACTCAGGAAAAAGGGTACCAAATTTGTATGGGGAGAGAGGCAACAGCGGAACTTTTATACCCTCAAGGAGGCGATCGTCTCTCCCCCTGTGTTGAGGATGCCTGATTTTTCAAAAAAATTCATTTTGCAAACGGACGCGAGTTCTGTTGCGCTCGGGGCGGTTCTGTCCCAGGAAGTCGATGGTGCTAGGCAGCCGGTGGCATTTATATCCCGGACCTTGACCCAACAAGAGAGGAAGTCTTCAGTGTATGAACTAGAGTGTCTTGCTGTTGTGTACGCTCTAGATAAGTTCAGGCGTTTCTTGGAACACGCTGAGTTCCTGTTGGAGACCGATAATCAGGCTCTCTCCTGGCTTCTCGCTCATCCCCGGCAGCTGGGTAAAATAGGGCGTTGGGTGGTCAAGATCTCATCCTTTAAATTCAAAGTGCAACACATCAGGGGAACACAAAATGTTGTTGCAGACGCCTTGTCACGTATGTTCTCCCAACCCAGCGAGGCCAATTCTGAGCAACCCTGTTCCGTTCTGCTGGATTTTCCTTTGGCTTTTACTGATGTGTTACCCCATCAGTTAAATGATGAAGAGTTGGGTCCTATCATCCAACACCTGAAAGAGGGTAACGTGCAGGTACCATATTTTCTGTCCAAGGGCGTCCTGTGCTGCCGAGAACGAAAAGGACGTGCCCCGAAGGTTGTGCTGCCTAGCAAGCTCGTGCCAATGGTCTTCAGCTACTATCATGATTCCCCAATAGGTGGCCATAAGGGAATTTCGAAGAACATTTCCAGCATTAGGAGGCATTTCATCTGGAAGGGCATGGACAGGGACATCGCGGCTCGTGTGAAAGCATGTCATCTCTGTGGCTTGAGTAAGCCTGCTCAAAACACTAAATTGGGTCTATTGTCATCTGATGTGGCGAGCAAACCCATGGAGAAGTTATTCATAGACTACGTGGGACCTTTCCCTCGTAGCAAGTCAGGTAATGCTTACCTACTTGTTTGCGTGGATGCTTTTTCCAAGTTTGTCTGGCTACTGCCCTTACGACAGGCAAACACTCGCTCAACTATCCTTATGCTACAGACCCATGTCTTTCAGCATTTCGGTTTTCCGTCCACCATTGTCTCTGACAATGGACCACAGTTCATTTCAAAAGATTTCCGGCAAATGTGTTTCGCTAACGGCATCAAACATGTGACCACTTCCCCGTACTACCCTCAACCGTCCCACGCGGAGAGACTTAACCGGAATCTCCGTTCAGCGCTTATCGCCTATCATGCTGAACAACAGGATTGTTGGGACCAAAATTTAAAGTGGTTGCAATTGGCATTTAACACGGCCCTACACGAGAGTCACAAGGCCGTACCCTTTGAAGTCATGTTTGGGTTCTCGCCGAGTTTGCCGTTGGACAATTTGTGGCACATTGATGATCTTCTGCCGAACGATCCTGAGGTCACGACTGTGGACAGATGGCGGGAGGTCCGGAGGAATTTGCTTCGTGCGCACGAACGCGTCCGTAGTCGCTACAATCAGGGGCGAATTCCGAACCCATTTAAGATTGGCGACTTGGTCTACTGTCAGAGCCATCCGATCAGCTCAGCCATAAATAGGAGGGCCGCTAAACTATGTTATCGTTGGTCGGGACCATACCGCATTCTTCGGTTTGTGTCGCCCGTCACAGTGAAATTGGGTGATCCCGGAGGGGATGTTGAAAGAGTAACCACTCATATTTCGAAGCTAAAGTTTTGCCATAGGGCATGAGTTAGGGATGACAGTTAGGTCCATAAAAAAAAGGGGGAATACTATTTGGGGTTCCTGGATCTCAGTTATTGGAATTGGGAGGCCTTGGTGGTCAGTACTCAAAGCGGGATCCTGCGATTCTTCTCTTTCTCCTGTTCTTTTCTGTCTCTTATATCTGCATGCGGACCAGGGCCCGGCGAGCATGCAGGACTCACACTTACATCTTCTCTTTCAGACACACACTCACTAACTCACACCTCTTCCTTCTGCCTTTTCGTTTTCCTGTGTTACTGAACTCACCAAGAGCGATTTAGAATCTGAGATTTTCCAGGTTTCCCGCAGCCGTCGTGCTTGACGACTTGTTTGTTTTGGGTCAACCATGTTGCCCTTTTGGGATGAGGGTGTGCCGAACTGGCTTCGGAAACGTGTTATTAGTATTTTAAAAACGAGCGCCGCCGACGTCACGCACGGCCACACTGTTACGATAGTTTGTTGCCGGTCGGTTATACACACAAACGGTTGTGCAGCTACGCAATACAGCTGGCGCTGCCAGCCAGCTGTGTCTGCACATTCCTGCATTCGGAGGTTACTTGGCTGGACCGAAACGTTGTATCGGCCTCATTTCTGCTTGATCCTCCAACCTGTTCATCTGGTCTCGGCTGGCGGCAAACTTCTATCCAGGACTTCCGAACCTATCACTATGATAGGCTAGATAAAGTGTTGTTCCAGGTGCTCGACCAAGGGTGAGATGGGTGTCAGGGGTGGACGAACATCTGTCCACCCTAATGGCAGAGACGATCTTATAGCCACAATGCCGTCAGTCGAGGACTTTTCCAATGCTAAGCTGCACCAGGGACTTGTGACACTACTGTGACATCACTGATCCGCGCCTATACGAACTAAGTACACCGGACAATCCAGGTGGGAAAATTCTGATTATCTATTTTTCTCTCTCTCTACAACATGTGAATGCACAGAAGCCGCCAGAAGCTCACTCGTGAAGTTCTGAACATTATACTCTAGCACAAACTCTCGTGTTCAATTATGTTATTACATGTGTGAACATTACCACAGTACACCTAATGAAGTATCTTATAACTGTATAATGTGTAAGAAGTTACACACATACACACACATCCGCAGTTTGCTGTAAGATCTAACTTTCATCTAATTAAGACCATTAGGGAGTTAATTATCTCGTGCTATCATGTCATCTGGTCATGGCTGAGTTTTAATAAAGTAGCGGGGGTTGTCTGATGCTGTAGATGAGAAACGATTTTCTTTCACACACATACTTAACGCTTAATGATTAAGGTAAGGGGTCGTTTGGCTGGTTGAGTTTCGGGGCGGTCACTTACATTCTCTGGTGTGAACTATGCTTGTGAATATGCTGGCAAATCTATGCTTAGGAGCTGAGATATTCCATTTACGTTGTCATTTATATTTGTACCTATCGATACATATTAGGGTTCCTTCATTTACTGTAGTTGGAATGGGGTTATGAGGAGGTTAGTGTTGAAATGAGGGATGTTTTGTTATTCATGTCGTATATGTGTTTGTGTGTGTAATTTTACTATATATTTTTTTGGGGGAATATGTAACGGATTTAAAAAAGAGAATAACCATAAATGTGCTTACTGAGACAACAGGCTAGCCTATTTGATATTATACAACACTGATGGATTAGTATTGCTTTATGAATGAGATTATTACTAACTTTGACTCATACCTAATCAGGCAGAAATTTTGCAATTAGTTTAATATCAATTCACTTACTTTGTGACATTATGAATTAATGGATATACATATATATACATATATATATATAATTCTGCCTTTCATGGTGTGCTCACGCAATCACGAACTTGTCATGTATGTAAAATCTTGCAGGTTGAATAAAGCACACGCTTGTTGGTTAAAAGAGTTTTTCATTTGCAAGTCCTGTCATTCACCTGGGGGGACATGTCTGTAATTGTATTTGGGCCTTGCACACTTTTGCTTCCTCTAGGTTTTTTTTTACCTAGTTCTAAATATGATGTCTCTCCCCTTTTACAAAAAAAAAACTTAATAAAAATAAAATTAAATAAAATCCAAAAAAAAATTACAAAACTTAGAAAAATAAAAGGGGGGTTTCACAATCAGATATGAATTCAACAAATGTTATGTAGATGTCCGATGAATCCTATGTGCAAAAGCACGTTACCGAAATAACTACCAAAAACCATTCGATAGAACGACTAATTATAGATGGATATAATTGTATGTCAACGTAGGTCTGAATATTGTTACTAATTACAGTTAGTGGATCCAGTGATGCATTTATGTTACAAAAACAAACTACAATTCTGTTAAAATAATTGGTATCGAATAATTTACGATTAAATTTAAATCCAGTTTTGAAAGAAGTCGAGATGAATTATATAATTTAATACAGCAGTAATGAAACAACTGTTGTAATTCATACTGTATTGTTTTCGTACGCATGTTCACTTTTACAGGCGCCGTAATTTTAATGATTGATTTAATCAAATTGTAATTATTACTGTATATTTTTTTGACAGGGCACTCATTACCTTCTCACTTTAAAGTTATTAACAATAAAGGACAGACGCCTACAAATGGACAAACAGAAAGAGGAAGAGAGAGAGAATGATTTATGAGAGGGGAGCGACAGACGGACATACTGACAGGTATACAGACAAACAGAGACGGATAGTTTAAGGTGAAGACGAGTGGAGTAACAAAATAATAAATTGTAGGTTAGTTTATTTGTTTTAAAGTAATACTCATAATTATGGGTCATTCCGAAAATAAAGTACATTTTGCGACTTGGTTAATAGAGCATAATTATTTTAGAGATCCCATTGTTAACGGTGCTACTTAAATAATTTTGGATGTAATTTTCATGTTCAATATTAAATTTTACAAGTGTTTGAAAACAATTTTGTAAGTTAGTTATAAAAACAATTAAGCTATGGGTTATGAAAACAGAAGTGTGTGTGTGTGTGTGTGTGTGTGTGTGTGTGTAGTTTTACAATTTTGCTACACTTTTTTCACCGTTCTTGAAGACTTGTTATTATAATATTAATTACCACCACTGTTTTCATGAAAAATTACTTAATTTTTACAAAGTGCTTTCAGGGACAAATACCATCCCTTTCTTCGGTATGTGAGAAGCTCCCTTTTTCTTTTGTGAATCAATAACATATTCAATTCACGCTAAAACTACACCTTAAACCGTGAATGTTTTAAAGGGTCCTTATTTTGTGAATCACAAAATCTTAATTTTATTCAAGATATTTGCTTTTCATTCGCAGCTTACTACAAGCTTCACTTCTCAACTGCTTATCTTAATATTCTTTACATTTAAAGTTTCTAAGCAAGGATGTAAATAATACATATTAATGAATATAAACAACTAAAAATGTTCATGCGACTCATGTCAGAAAAATAAAAACTAAAATATTAACGACTGTAAGACAAGTCAATTACTCCAGAATACAGAATACAGTAAATGAGTAGCCTCAAGCCGACAGATAGGCATTATGAAACTGTTGCGTCCCAACACCACTCACGCTGCTACATGATTCAAAATGTTTCACTATATCTCATCTGCAAAGGGATACTGAAACGTGTCGACACCTGCATGATTCAAAGAAACCACGCTACATACGGTGATATACATTTCATAAACCTCAGTATTACAGCATGTGTCGATGCAAGAATCAACGTGAATTATTGTACGAGTATAAACTTGTTGAATAATTTGATGATTAAAAATTGTTAATTGTGATAATTAAAACTGGTTTTTAGTGACTTAGTTAATTGGTGTCATGTATTTTGTTTTCCACTGTACCATTCGACGATCAAGGATACCATCGTAACAATAGAGCCTATTGAGATAGCACATATTTTTAGTAAAACATACGTAATCCGATTGTCTATTGACAATATGTGTGTGTGTGTGTGTGTGTGTGTGTGTGTGTATGTGTGTGTGTGTGTGTGTGTGTGTGTGTGTGTGTGTGTGTGTGTGTGTGTGTGTGTGTGTGTGTGTGTGTGTGTGTGTGTGTGTGTGTGTGAAAGGAACTATTGTGCACATTTTCTAATTTTCACCAAAAATTATTTTGCATTCAGAATGACATTGATTCAATGCATTATATTTGTGATACAAAAATTTCAGGAAGTTAGAAAATGGTTACAAAATAAAATGAATGTACGCTGTTTTTTAATAAATAATAAGCAGTGGTCATGAATAAATGGTAATAATTATTTCACTAAAAGACTTTCACTATGCTCATGTTATAAATAGAAAATATTACTACTTTCCACGTTAAACAACCATAGCGAAATCAATGAAGTTGTGTGTAATATGTAACAACCGGATTCGCTGTCAGCGTTCTCCGTTGTTCGCTCTCGTTTTAATTGAGACACTTGAGAGAAATATATCTATTAATATTTGTGAGACAGCATGTGAGTCTCTTAATTTACCGTAACATGTGACGAATACTTTTATTTCTCCCTGTCGGGTACTTTGATTAAATCAAGTAATTAAAACTCTAAAGTGCCGAATACTGTTTTGAAACTCTGGGTTTTGTTTTTAATTGAGAAGTCCTGGTATCGTGTCAGCTACCGAGCAAAGTATTGTAGAATAATTTTAAATTAAATTAGTTAACATCTACGTATTTTCCTGGAAATTTCTCTTTATTTTCGGTCATTTTTATAAGTAGAGTGGTTAATTATATAATCAAATCGTTGAATGCCGATTCAGTGTTATACCAATGAAGTAACCTTTTTTTATGTTTACAGACACATGCACATACAGACGAATACATTTTACTGAACAATGAATCCAAAGCTGCCACTTTGTGTTGTTTTTGGCTTTTTTTTATAGGTTTATAGCGTCTGTCGTCGCTGTCCGATTTCCAGACTTTCTCCAATATTTTTTGTCCTGACAATGTTCTTCCGTCAGATTCCTCGCACTTAGAGCTTTCTGGGTACTCTCTCCCCATGATCGTCTGGGTCTTCCCCTCTTCTTATTCTCCGGGGGTAACCATTCCATTATCTTTTTGGCAACCTTTCTCCTCCCATCCGTTTAACATGTCCAAACCAAATTAACTGTCTTCTCTCTATTTCGTCTACACTGCATGTTTCATATTTATCATTTCTCTAATCTGTTTATTTCTTACTTTCTCTCGCCTGGATACTCTGCATGATCTCCTAAGTGTATCGGTCTCTACAGCTAGTATTTTCCTTTTGTCCGCTTCTGTCATTCTCCAACTCTCAGCACCATATAACAGAATACTCTTTACAATAGTATTGTATATCTGTACTTTCCTTCCTCTAGTTATCTGGTCATGCCACCATATAAAATTTAGCCTTTTCATAGCTCTCCGTCCCATGCCCACTCTCCTTTATTTCATCTGTATCTCTGCCATCCTGCATTATCTGTACTCTCTGTACTTCTAAATACTTATATGCCTAGCAATTCTCAATTTCTTCATTATTTTCCAATTGCAAGTTGGTTTCAGTACCTCCCACGCATAAATACTTGCTCTTTTCTAGATTTATTGACAGTCCCCAGCTCTCGTATTTGTCTTTGATCTTCCGAGTCATATACACCAAGTCCTCTTCGTCTTGTGCTACTAAGATCTAGACATCCGCGATGACATTGTAATGTGAAAATATGGGTTCCATCTATTGGAATTCCCATAACTCTTGTAACAACCAGACTCTGTACGGTCTGAAAGTCTCGTGTATTTGTAGTTAGTTTGTAACAATCACGTATTACCTTTCGTTACATTTCACGTTGCGTCGTAATTACGTAACGACTTTCTTGCGTCGTATTTTACCTCGCCAATAACTGTTTACCTGTTTTCTTTCTTAATGGTGATTTTCCCGTAGATAGGCGCCGAATTGTTTGTCCAAAAACAATTAAAAAGTTCTCATATGGCGCAACCGTATCTCTCACTGTTGGTCATTCAAATTCTGAAAACAAGAAATTCAAATCTGTTTACCCGCGAAGCCTTGCCAACCTGTTTTTCTTGTAGAAAGAATTGTTACGGTGAAAGAATTGTTAATTAAACATATAAATATTAATTTGTGAAATAATGAATAGGTATTAACATAAGTATTGGTTTATTAATGGTCAATTCTGCTGTTAAAAATTACGGTAACATCAAATTATAAAATTATATTACTTTTTTTTCTTGTAATGCTCCGGCTATAAATAATTTATCACTCAGCGGTTGGCTGTATTCTCTCGCCTTGGGTCGTCGACTGAAAGCCTATTAACGTTTGCACTGCTTTATTCAGTCAAAAGGTTCTTTTGATTACGGCCAAAAAAGGTTTACAAAATGATTTTTGAAAGTACAATCCCTGCCATCAAGTTAATTAAATATAATAATCTTCCTTTACAACAGTTTACTTAGGGTTTCAAACAATAGTGAGGTCACTTTACAACATAGGTTAAGTTCGACTTGTGCATAAATCGTTTCTTAGTTCTCAAAAAGTTAATAGTGAATTTGAACAATCTTTTAGTACTAGTTATTAAATATTTGCATAATTATTCAGTGTTTATTAAGTTTGAACCAAGTTTTGAAATTGTGCATAAATTCGTTAAGTGTTGTGAAAAGTCTTGTGGGTGTAGTTAAGTAATTTAGTAATATACTTTACAATTTCATTGATGTTTGGTGGATTAATTTCGTCAGTTCTGGTGTTCGAGTCGTCCTTCTCTAATATGGGTGTTATTTCTTGACTTTCGGATTTAATTTGGTTTAATTTTGTTGAAATGTTCTACCAATCTTGTCTCTTCATTGTTATTGAGTATTTCCTTTCATCTATTTGGTTTATTTTTACTAATTTCTGTGGATCGACAATTTTATCATGCGCCCTCTTCTGATGCTAAAACTGGATTCTTAATTCGTTTTTTAACGGTTTTCAATAATAATGTTTTGTTGTCATAGTAACCAGACTACTCACTATTGGCTGAAAGTACTTTGTACTCATTGTTATAAAGCTTGAGTTATTGTTCAATATGAATAAATATCTTCTAACTAAGAACTTTCCTTGTCTTATTACCAATTTGATTATTATTATTATCATTGCATAGCTTTTTTGATGTAGTTTATTTAGACATCAAACATGATTATGTTTTGTTATCTCTGGCCTATTTTAACATTTTGCTATTATCATTATTTTTATTTAATTTTGTTATTATGTTGTTTTATGCAATTATTTTGTATTTATATTGTTTCTTGGTTTGTTATTTTGTGTTTCCTTATCTTTTTCTCTCACTGTTTACTGTTATTTGTGGATATTTTATAATTTTGGTTCACATAGTTTGAGGCCTACCCTTACCAATTCTTATTATAATGTTTTATTTTAATTTTACTCTTAATACTACATTTTTATCGTTTTGTTGTGGATATTTTACGTTAATCATTGATTTACATTCTTTAGTATATGGCTATTACAGCTTATCTGACATTTTACTGCTTTCTGTAACTAATTTTATAATTTTAACATGATTTGTTCCTTATGCTTTTATCATCATTAATACCACTTATTCTTAATACTAATTCAACAATTGTAACATTTGAACAATTCTACTATCACTATCGTCTTCTCTGCGTCTCCTTATAACACCATTACAATAACTTTAAACATTTAACATATAACTTTTGCATTTAAACATTCATTTCTCTTTTTTGATATACCCTTCCTTTATACCATGTTAGTGGGTGTAAATTTTGGCTTACTTCTTTTTAATACTTATTTCTAACTAAAATATCGGTGTGGAGAACCATACATGACTTCCATATTCAAAGATTTATATTTAAGATCATTTTCGAAATGAAATATTACCATAGAAACTACTTCTTTCTACTTACTGCTTCAGCGTTAACCACAGTACTGTGGTCACTAACGTATACCACCTCACGTTATCGCACTCGATTTTCACTAATGCTGGAAGTCGATGGCATTGCCGAAACGTCTGGTTTTGTAGAAAAACATTTGACTACGGCCAAACATCCCGGGAAGGAATTTTAACAAAATCTACTTCTTTGTTGCCCATAACGTTGTACACATATATATAAAAAATATGCATAAAATTAATGGCTTGTATAAGTTAATGATTGATCTCCATTAAGTAGTGCTCAAGTTTCCAAAGTTTTAATATTATGATGTCCGTAATTAAAACATCAGAGCAGGTTTAGTGTGTATGAGGGTACACCGTGGACAAACATTTTCAACATTTCCTATTAAGCGTTGCTTAGAGTAAAGCTGCGAATCTACAGTGTACGTTTCACAGAACAAACACGCGAAAAAGAAGGAGCGCTCCGAAGTCACTCATGGACTCTCAGCATCTTGCAGATGGTTCATTCCCTAAAGACGAAAAGTCTGTCTATAAATCGTTCCTCTGTAAACACGTGCAGTTACACTGCCCAGCGATCCACAGGAAGCAAATCGCTATCCACGCTGGACACTTTTTCGGCTTGCACGCGTTATGTTGGTATGGGTTTCGGCACTTTCCATTTAAAAAGCGTGAAAATGTAAGAAAATAAACATGAATAAGGCCAGAAATAACGCGAATTTTGTGTGTGTGTGTGTGTGTGTGTGTGTGTGTTTTCCCTGCCTTTTTATTGCAGTAGTGATAATAATAAAATGGAAACGTAAACATTACATAACTGAGATATGCTTGCCTGCCACGAACGATATATTTTCTCTCATACATGATTTACATTAAAATGAAAAATTATAATTTTATTGCCTGGCAACAAAATTATTTTATTTTTAACAATTACCATTGTTAGAAAAAGTTTAAACGCATTTTCAATTACTTTACTGTTGTTAAAACGTAAAAGGTTTGTGGTAAACTACCCCTTCCCCTGAACCGATCTTCACCAAAATCGAAAGGCCTTGAGTTCTCTATAATTCAGTGATGAATGCAAAACATTATTTGATTCTGTTTGAATATGCGGCAGTTATCGTTCGTCATAGAAAAAAGTACCCTTGTTAAAACATAAAATGTTGTTGGTAAACTACCCCTTTCCCTTAACCGATCTTCACCAAAAACAATAGGTCTTGAAAACTCTACAATTCAGAGTTGCATGCAAAAAATTGTTTGTTTCTGTTTAAATTTGCGGCTGTTATCGTTTGCCATAGAAAAAAAATCTATAGACACATAGACAGACAGACAGACACACACACACTGACGCTTTTCGAAAAACGACTTTTTTCATGTTTTGAGTGTAGTACAATGAGAATCTGCAATAATCTCGAACACAATTTTTTTTTTGCCATCACCATACTTCCATTTCCTTAAGGAATATGGAAGTAAAAACAATATTATTTGGACTAACATTTAATTGGATGGTATTAGTTCCTTTTTATCACTAAACTTATTTAATTATTCAATTCTTTGAGTGTTTTTACATATATTTTTGTGGTTTATAATTTTACTTATCCACTTTCTTTAGGAACTCTCATTTCTAGACGAGTTCTTGCTTATAAGTAACTATGTTTGTCTATCTTTGGGTAACACTGGCACTTTGTAAGGTTTTCACAGTACTATATAGTGTTTACAGTGGTTACTCTATATTATTTTATTTCTCTACCTCAATTCACTTTGGCGTAATCACCCTTATTATATTGTTAATTGGTAAATCACTTCCTACTCCTATCATGCACTCTTGATTCATTCTAGTTTGGTTAGTATTATTTTATTTATTAAATTTCACATTTGTTCTTTGTGTCATGGTTAGTGTGTGATATTGTTTGTTCATTTTTTTATCATTCAATATTTACTTAATTGCTAATAAAATATCTTTCTTTGGGCTTGTACTTTCACTGATTAATGGTACTTTTAATAATCTTCACTTGAAATTCATGTGTTCATTTCATTATTTCTTTTGTCATTTTTGTCTTTTTGTCATTGGGCCAATCACTTGTGTTGGGTCATTGTCATTTTTTTGTATAAGTTATAGTCTTTTTATTTTTATTGATTTAAAAATTGTTAATTCTTATTTTCATTCCTTTTTATTTTATATTTCTTCTCTGGTATTGGGGCTGCTTTTGGTATCGTAACATAATGTGTCTGCATCAAAATTGATCATTTTGTAAAACACTAGCATAGGTTTTTATGAAATTATCAGTTATATATAATTTGTTCCTTTTTCTTCATGTTTATTTCTTCCTTCTGGTTTCTCATCTTACTTATTCCATTCCTTTTTTATTTAGTTATTTTTTAGGTCTGTATTTGCTTATTCCCATTAGTGCGTTCTCCGTTTAATATATAATTTCCCTAACATTTTGTAGCTGGTTTCATCCATTACTACCTTTTATTCTGAGATAATGAAACCCCTACTTCATTTTGAGTAGTTAAAACAAAAAGAATATTTCTTTTTGTAAAGAGGGGTTACAAGTTAATTAAAACTAGGCTAAGGCCTAGAGAAACTAAAAATTGCGCTGGATCCAGTAAGACGGGACTTGCAATAAAAACTCAAGAATTAAATAATTAACAATGGTTTTATTATTCTATCTCATAATATTAATAACAAAAAACAACAGTGATTTAGAATTCCCCTATTAAATGGTTAACAAAAAAAGTATACCCTCTCAACAAGGCCACCTGAAAATATTTACTGAGTCCATGAAAATAATTGCTATGTCACCATCAATGAATTGAAAACTTAAAATAATCATTAACCTCAAAATAAAACTCCCATTAAACTATTTCTTAAAATATAAAATTTATATCATATGTTTCTTTTAAAATGCAGTATATAAATTGATGAAGGTAAATAATTTCATTCACAGTTACTATTAATAATTAAAATAATTATTCATCCAATTTAAATGAACTTTAAAGGTGACACTTACTATACTTGTTAAATAAATAATTAATTTTCATAAAGAAATGATCAGCCACGATTATTGAGATAGAATACTCGTCTACTGGTGTATATAAATCCTAATAATAATAAAATCCCTATATCCCACCAAAAGTACAGCAATGCGTAATATATATATATATATATCCCCCAAAATGTACACAGAAATATACAGACATAACACGTTCCACAAGACAAATTACATATACAATAGTATACAAATACATAAAGGTCTCTTGCCACGCCCTTTTTTTATATTAGCCTTCTGGTGTATATAAATTCTAAACTTCTGCTTTATAGGAATCCCAATTAGGATTAAAGATTTATTTCTATGAATGTACCCGCATGGTGTGGGTTAATTGCACGTCATGTGTATCATAAAGTATTGCATACAAATGTCCCCAGGACATTAAAATTTAAAACCAAGTGCCTAAGTGGCTAAGTGCTAAAATACTTAATTAAGGTGAGAAATAAAAAATGTTTAAAATAATAAACGCCCCCCAGTTACCATGATTAATATAAAGAATTTATATAGACTAAAATAGGGCCAATTAATGAAAGGGAAAAATTGCACAATATTAGCACCTTATATAAAAAAATACATTTGTGTGTCAGAGACAGACATGGTTCTTCAATTTATAACCAGTCTCAACAACCTTGTTTCAACAAACAAGTTGAAAAGTGTTTCGACAGGCACAGCTTGGTTGAAACTAATTTAAAATAACACCTACCTCCCCAGTAATCTTTTTATACAAATGGCCTAACCTGATTTTAAAAATAAGAGAAATATATGTTTTAATGCAGAGTAAATTAAACTTGAGAAAATAATAATAACAAAACTGACTTTAAATCTGTAGCGAAAGTACTATAAAGAAATGAGTGGAAATCTAAGTTGCATGCTGTGTGGTACACATGTCAGTCTCTGAACTGACAATTTACTATACATGTATTGAAATTTACAATTAATACTTAGTGTTCACACTAAACTGTCCCATCAATTGGGGATCCAAATGAATGTATACTGGTACCATGTTGATTCTACGTGTGAATATAAAATGGATATTTTTCACCTGCTTATATGTGCCCAGAAGGATGATCTTTTATTTATAGCGTGGCGATCTCATGATTGGCATGTTGTTGCGGCCTTGTTGTTCTCTTCGGTGTCGAGTGTGGAGCTTTAAGATGTCATTTCGTTCAGTGTTAGAAGGACTTGTCTCTGTTCAGTGAACCCTATTGTCACACATTACATTTTTAGTGAGAGACCACACACAAATGCCCCCACTGTTTGGACACCCTCCGAAATACATAAATAAAAACAACACCTAGTTGTGTTGTACATAATAAAACTTGGTAACATTATTTTGGCCAACATGCCTTACTTAAAAAGTTCTCTAACAATGATTCTTTATAACGCTTTATAACTTGAACCTCACTGAATGTGAGTTGCTTTTGCAATATAATAATTTATCTTGGCTCTGTGACATCTTATGAACTTATTACTTTTGAGTGAAATTGAGGTTACCACGTGGCGAAGAATTTATTTAAAACACATAGTTTTTCTACTCCATAGAATTTGAGAATACTACTACTTTGAATGTGACATGATTTACGTTTAAAACGTGCCTGAGTAAGTTCCCAATTATGTATGTATAAAGTTTTACTGTCATTGTAGCAAAACTTTATACCACTTAATGACGACGTATTGTGTAATAGGTTAAGTGAACAACACAATCTCGTTACATCAGTTTTAATGAAAGTTCAATATTAAATATGTTGTGGTTATTGTACTTTATGTATAAAAGCCGAGATTCTGACACTCCAATAATCAAGTTTTATTGGTTTATAAAAACTTTACGAACAATCACGCATCTCACAATGCATGCTCCGACAAGTGGGGGCTTACTCAAGCTTACTAAAAAAAACGTTTTCTCCTTTAAAAGTTTAGTATATAATTAATATAACGAAATCAAAACTTACCGCAGTCATTAAGAAACTATCTCATATTTAAAAGAAGTCGACGCTAGATTTTCACACTAAACTCTCCACCGAAGAGATATTCTACGATGTCGTGAGTTAGGCTTCCATTTTGAGACAAACTTTAACAAAAGTTTCCGTTCGTTGTCCGTTTGTAAGGAAATTCTCACCAGGCTGCAGCACTGTTGTTTAAAAACTCAGCCGAGCTGCTGGAAAAACTCAGTAGATGGAAACACCTATCAAACGGTGAAAACTCGAGAACGGTAGCCTCTCCTATCCGCGGGTAGAGAGCAGCACTCCTAAATACTTTAACTTTTGTACTGTCTTTACCGTCAAAAAAAATGCCAATAAACTCGCGCTGAATCATTGACTCAGCACAATAAGAGGAATATTATCTCTGCTCAGTTAATTGATTGCTGGTCCTATTCTCAGGCAATCTTAAATACACCTTTTGTCATCTTGTGACATTCATTAATATTAATAATAATAATAATTTGGGGATTGTCCACTTTATGGTTCTTTAGATCATTTTAATTTTTTCTTCTCCTTCTTCCTTCCGCTATTCCTTTGCTATATTCGGTTATATAGTCACACAGTTGGTTGTTTTTATTAATTTATTTGTTAATTTAATTACTTCTAACTCTTAAATAGTCTGTTTTTCTTTTTTTTTGATCATTTTAATTATTTTAGACATTTTTTTCATTTCTTGATTACCTTTATTTTGCTTCAGCTATTTATTGTATTTGTTTTTTATTTTTCCTTATACCATTTCTTTATTCTCTCTTAATATTCCATAGTCCTTACAATTTTATTCATTTGTCTTAGCATGTCTTGATTGTTTTATATTTATTTATTTTAATTGATCTCCTTTCTAATTTTCTTATGTTATTAATTGTTGTTTTCACTTTGTTTCGTTGTTTTTTTTTAATTTTATCTCAGACGTTTTCTAAGTAGTGGTGTAAGTTGATCTTACTTATATTTTGGAATTTTGTAATTTGTTTATTTTTATGATTTATTATACAAACTCGTAGAATTTCTTAATGGAAATTTGGTTGTATACTCCCTTGATCTTTTTCGTTATTGGATTACTTACTTCATACGTATTGTTGCCATTATCCTTTGTTATTATATGAGGTCCTACGTATAACAATAATAGTTTCTTGGCTATACCTTCGAATGAACTAGGTAGCTCTCGATTTTTTATTAATATTTTTTCTCCTATTAGATAATTAATTACTTTGGTTCTGTTCAGCGAATATTTGTTTTTCTGTTTCTCTATTTTTTCTATGATCCTGTTGTAGTATTTCCTTTCTTCAAACGGGTCTTCTGGGTTGGTTGGAAAGTCAATCAAATCTTGTATCTCTCTATGTGGCTTCCTTCCGAACACATAGAATATAGGGTGTTTCCAATGAAGTGGTGGTAACTTATGTTTAAAAATTCTTCTGTTGATAGTAAATACTTCTGCCATTCTTTCTGTTTGTCATGACAGTATGTTCTTAAAATTCGTCCCATCTCTCTTAATACTCTCTCAGCGGGATTGCTGCTGGGATGATATACTGACGTTTTGTAAGTTTTGATGTTTATTTCCAATAGTTTTTCTCGCCACCTTTTCCCTTTAAACTGTGTTCCGTGATCGGTGATTATAGTAGATGGTTTTCCGATATCTGGTATGTATTTATTTATAATTATATACAATATTTTCTTTGTGGTTGCTCTGTTAATAGGGTATAATTTATTTAGTGTATTTAGTGTAATGGTCGAATAGGATTACTCTGAACTTGAACCTGTGCCTCCCTCCACTACGTGGGAATGGTCCACATATATCGAGAAACACCTTTTCAAGGTTATTATTAGAGGTGATGGGTATCATTATTCCATCTTTCCTTTTATTATTGCTTTTAACCATTTGACAGATGGTGCATGTTCTGATATTTCGAATTACTTTTCGGGTTATACTTTTTATAAATATTCTTTCTTCTAATGCTTTGACTATTTTCAAAGCTCCCATGTGTCCATACCTGACATGGTAGTCTTTGATTAATTTATTTTCTATTGATGTTGGAACTACTAGCTTCCAATTTCCTTGATTCCCTTTGGTTTTAATAAATAATACATCATTATGGATGCAATAAAATTGTTTAATTATTTCTTCTGATTCCATTACTCTCCTCCGTATTTATATTAATTTTGTATCCTGTTTCTGCTGTTGTACTATTTCATTGACTATCTCTTCCAGGTCTTTTCTATTATTTAATATATAATACACTTTGACGATTTTCTCCTTCAAATGTTTGATTTTGAACATTTATTCTGGATAATACGTCGGCCGCTACATTTTTCCTACCTGGAATGTATTCCCATGTTATGTGGTATTCTTGCAGAGCGAGGATCCAACGGGTGAGTCTACCATGGCTCAGTTTACATTGTTTCAGAAATGATATCGATTTATGGTCGCTTCTGACCGTGATATGGTACCCCAGGATGTATGTTCTAAATTTACCGCATGCGAACACTATACTTAACAACTCCTTCTCCGTAACGTTATAGTTACGTTCGCAGCTGTTCAACACTCTGCTGGCAAAACTGATGACCAGGTGGTGTCCTTCCTTATCATCTTGATTTAATTCAGCACCCAGGCTGACGTCACTGGCGTCGCAGTTTAAATAGAATGGTTGCTCAAAGTTGGGATGATGCTGCATCACGGTTTCTAAAACTTTTGTTTGATTAGTGTTAGTACAGCATCCTGTTCGGTTCCCTAGGTCCACTTGTCTTTAGACGACAGTTTTGTTTTGAAATTTTGGTGTTAAATATGAGTAATTATTTTGGAATTTACGGTAGTAGTTGCAAATACCCAGGAAGAATTGCAACTGTTTCTTATTTTTTGGAGTAGGGAATTTCTGGATGGCTTCTACCTTCTCTAGGGATGGAGATATTCCCTTCTCTGTTAGATTAAATCCTAGGAATTTGACTTCTTCCGCTATGAACTTGGACTTATCCGGCTTCAGAGTGATATTGTTATTAGATAGTTTGTTCAATACATGTTCCACTCGGGTACAGTGTTCGTTCCAGTCCGATGATGTTATTAGTAAGTCATCAACATATACAGTTGTGAATTGCAGAGCCCCTTGACCTAGAACTTGGTCCATGCATTTCACGAACACTGCGACGGAATTGATGAGACCGAAAGGTAACCTCTTAAATTGGTAATTCCTCCCGTCGAAAATAAAGGCCATGTACTGTGTGGGTGCAGCTCTACTTGCCAGTACCCGCATACTGTATCCCACGTGTTGACATATTTTTACCGTAAAATTTTTTCAATATTTCTTCGATTTCCCCTGGCGAAGTCCGGTCATTGATGACCATTTTATTTATCTCCCAGGCGTCTAAACAAATTCTTACTTTACCACTCTTTTTGGGCATTGCGACGATATGGCTTGTGTATGGGGATTGACTATACTCAATGATGTCCTCCTCCATTATTCGATTAATTTCATCTCTGACTTCGTTCTTAAGGGAGTATGCAATTGGGTATGATTTTCGATGAAAGTCCACTGGTTCCCGGAAATTGATCTTACACTGGTATCCCTTGACCTTGCCTGGAGTGTTGGAAAAAACGTGTTTGTATTTTTCGTATATATCTATTAAATTTCCTACTGGTTTTTCACTTATATCTTGGTCTGGCCTACTTCTTTGAAAGATTCTAATCTCCTCAAGTTTCTCCCCCCATAATTCACTACTGTTATCTTCATCACTTTTTATCATTGATGTTCCATGGTTTCTACAAAACTAATTCTCCAAGACTGGGTCTTGGTTCAGTACTGCAGGTGTATGGTTGCTATTTACCACATTTGCAGACCATATTCCTTTTTCTGACGTTAAAAATACTATTCCTTGTTGCAGGTTTATTATTGCCGAGTGCTGTCGCAACACGTCGCATCCTATTACGGTAGTACATTGAACGGTAATCCACTCGCTACCAGGAATAAAATTGGTATAGTCATGTTCTGGCTGTTTATGTCCAGTGAGACTTGTTTTCTGATAGTTCTGTTCTGTTTCCCTGTTGCGTCGATAATCATGATGTTATTTATGGGCAACGTTGGTATTGGTGTTTTGCAATTTAAATGGATCCGTTCTAGTTCTGTTCGGTTTATGAGGGAGATGTTTGACCCTGTGTCTATCATGATGATTGTTATTGTTCCATTTACTGTGGCCTGGATATAAACTATTTCGTTATTGGTTCTAGGTAATTGGTTATCCTCTTCTTCTAAGAGCTTCTCTCTTATGCTTTTTAGGTAGTAGTTGGAGACAATTGTGATCTTATTATCATTATTTTGTCGAGTCATTTGTCTTTGTAGCCCAAATGATTGGTCATGTGAAGGGCGGTCCTCAGTTTTCACTGACCTTTTTAGTTTCAATTAGGTGTTTCGGTATTGGACCGGTTATCTGACGGGTTCATCGACGGTTCAGGTATTGGCTCTGGTCTACTATTCATATTACCTTCCGACGGTTCGGTGATCCTTACACTTTGGTACCTATCTCTGATATTGGTATTTGTATTGGTATTTGATCTTTGTTCGTAGTAATTGGAGTTCGTCTGTGGATTCGGGCAGTACCTCCTCTGGTTTGTTTGGTTTCTGCCTTGTACATAATTTACTTGGTGACGATTATCTTTGTTTCTGTTATCCCCGTTTCCTCTGTTGTACTGGTAGTTCGGGTTGTTGTTGTTCCCTCGGTAATTACTGTTGTTGGGGTGGCCGTTCGGATGTTGGTTCGGTCCATTTCCTCTGTAATTATTGGTGTTGGGATGGTTATTTTGATTGTTCCCGTGGTATGGTTGACTACCCTGATTATTGTTTGGGCGATTATCCCTACATTTGTTGTTGTTAAAGTTTCTGTTTTGATTACTCTGGTTGTTATTCTGGGGGTTATTGTTCAACAGATTGTAATTCGGTGAATTCTGGTTCTCGTTCCATCTATTAAATTTTAAGCTTACCATCCCGTTACGTTTGTATTGCCCATCGTTTTCGTGGTCTTCTAACAGGCTTGCCATACCTTTAATAGTTTTCACTTGTCCTTGCCTTCTGGCCTTTTGGATGGGGTCTTCGTAATGGTAAACTAACTGTATTACCAAAGATTCTTCAGGGGTTCTTGGCTCCAGGTTACGTGCCAAGCATACTTTGCCTAAAAAGCATGAAGTTAGAGTGTGTCCTGCTTGTGGCTCATACCTTCCATTGCTTATGTCGTTCCGTACCACATTCTGTGTTGACTCCGACCAATATTTGTCACGGAATTGCGTTTTGAAATCCTGGGTGTTGTGTATGTCTGGTCTTGTTGCCGTCCACCAATTATCGTGGGTGTCTCGGAACATCTCATCTATCATGCCTCGCACCGTTGTCCATCGAGTTTCCCTATTTCCTCGATCATCTCCTCGACCCTCTTCAGAAACTCCATCGGATTGCGCCTGTAGCTACGGAAGTTGATCAGCTCCCGATTCTCGCTGGTGATTATATGCGTGTTATTCCAAGGTTTATCTCGCAAGGCGTCTAATTCTTGCATCTGCCTCTCCCGTTGGTTGAGTCCGTTAATCTTTTCTTTATTTTCTTTGACTTGTCCGTCTACCTGGACGCGTTTAGGTTGCTATAAACGCGTTCCACCCTCTCACTGACATCTGTTTGTATTTCTTTTTGTTTTTCCTCCAGCTTTTTTAGCACTTCTTGCATGGTTCTTGTGCATTCTGCGGTTGTGACTGGTTGAAGTTCATCAATCCTATTTTTACCTTCGTCTTCGACGTCGCTTATCTTGCTTATTAGTTCCTCACGGACTTGTATCACTTTTTCATTCGTCTCTGTGATGTTCTGTTTTATTTCCTCCCGACAGTCCATCAACTGTTGTCGTAACTCTTCTTTAGTTTTCTCATTATTTTCTTTCAATTGCCGTTGGAGTGTTTCGTAGTTATTGTCAATTTTATTATTCAATTCTTCATTCTCTCATTTGTTGCTTCAGTTCTTCACGATTCTTCTCATTATCCTCCTTCATTTCCTCTTTATTCCTGTCCAATTTTTCATTTATTTTTTCCTCCATTTTGTTTATTTTTTCATCGAAATTTTCGTTTACTTTTTCCTCTATTTGTTTAAAATTTTCGCCATTCCTGTCGAAATTTTATTCAAAATATTCATTAATTCCATTATTTTTAGTAGGTTTGGGTCTCATCTAGCTTCTTCCTTGTCACCCGCCTGTTGTTCCATTTCCTTGTCTTGGATTGATTTCTCTGGTTGCTCCCCTTAGGCATACTCTTCGATCATTTCCATTTCCTCAACCGATGTTGCCTTCTTGCCTTCCATGTCGGTATCCTCTGTCCTCTTCTTTGGTCTGCCTCTTGTGATCATCTCGCTATCCTTTTCCGTAACCGCCGCTAGTCTTCAACTCTAGCCACATTAGTTGGTCGCCAATTTGTAACAACCTGTTCGCTATCGTCCTGTAAAAGCCCCGCGATGGAGCGTCAATTTGTAATAAACAGTTCTTGTACGCTCTGAAAGCCCCACGTTAGACGCCAATTTGTAACAACCAGATTCTGTACGGTCTGAAAGTCTCGTGTATTTGTAGTTAGTTTGTAACAATCACGTATTACCTTTCGTTACAGTTCACGTTGCGTCGTAATTACGTAACGACTTTCTTGCGTCGTATTTGACCTCGCCAATACCTGTTTACCTGTTTTCTTTCTTAATGGTGATTTTCCCGTTGATAGGCGCCAAATTGTTTGTCCAAAAACAATTAAAAAGTTGTCGTCTAGCGCAACCGTATCTCTCACTGTTGGTCGTCGGAGAAATTCAAATCTGTTTACCCGCAAAATCTTACCAACCTGTTTTTCTTGTAGAAAGAATTGTTGCGGCGATATGTTAATAAATTAAACACATAAATATTAATTTGTGAAATAATGAACAAGTATTAACATAAGTATTGGTTTATTAATGGTCAATTCTGCTGTTAAAAATTACGCTAACATCAAATTATAAAATTATATTACTTTTTTTTTCTTGTAATGCTCCGGCTATAAATAATTTATCACTCAGCGGTTGGCTGTATTCTCTCGCCTTGGGTCGTCGACTGAAAGCCTATTAACGTTTGCACTGCTTTATTCAGTCAAAAGGTTCTTTTGATTACGGCCAAAAAAGGTTTACAAAATGATTTTTGAAAGTACAATCCCTGCCATCAAGTTAATTAAATATAATAATCTTCATTTACAACAGTTTACTTAGGGTTTCAAACAATAGTGAGTTCACTTTACAACATAGGTTAAGTTCGACTTGTGCATAAATCGTTTCTTAGTTCTCAAAAAGTTAAAAGTGAATTTGAACAATCTTTTAGTACTAGTTATTAAATATTTGCATAATTATTCAGTGTTTATTAAGTTTGAACCAAGTTTTGAAATTGTGCATAAATTCGTTAAGTGTTGTGAAAAGTCTTGTGGGTGTAGTTAAGTAATTTAGTAATATACTTTACAATTTCATTGATGTTTGGTGGATTAATTTCGTCAGTTCTGGTGTTCGAGTCGTCCTTCTCTAATATGGGTGTTATTTCTTGACTTTCGGATTTAATTTGGTTTAATTTTGTTGAAATGTTCTACCAATCGTGTCTCTTAATTGTTATTGAGTATTTCCTTTCATCTATTTGGTTTATTTTTGCTAATTTCTGTGGATCGACAACTTTATCATGCGCCCTCTTCTGATGCTAAAACTGGACTCTTAATTCGTTTTTTAACGGTTTTCAATAATAATGTTTTGTTGTCATAGTAACCAGACTACTCACTATTGGCTGAAAGTACTTTGTACTCATTGTAATAAAACTTGAGTTATTGTTCAATATGAATAAATATCTTCTAACTAAGAACTTTCCTTGTCTTATTACCAATTTGATTATTATTATTACCATTGCATAGCTTTTTTGATGTAGTTTATTTAGACATCAAACATGATTATGTTTTGTTATCTCTGGCCTATTTTAACATTTTGCTATTATCATTATTTTTATTTAATTTTGTTATTATGTTTTTTTATGCAATTATTTTGTATTTATATTGTTTCTTGGTTTGTTATTTTGTGTTTCCTTATCTTTTTCTCTCACTGTTTACTGTTATTTGTGGATATTTTATAATTTTGGTTCACATAGTTTGAGGCCTACCCTTACCAATCCTTATTATAATGTTTTATTTTAATTTTACTCTTAATACTACATTTTTATCGTTTTGTTGTGGGTATTTTACGTTAATCATTGATTTACATTCTTTAGTATATGGCTATTACAGCTTATCTGACATTTTACTGCTTTCTGTAACTAATTTTATAATTTTAACATGATTTGTTCCTTATGCTTTTATCATCATTAATACCACTTATTCTTAATACTAATTCAACAATTGTAACATTTGAACAATTCTACTATCACTATCGTCTTCTCTGCGTCTCCTTATAACACCATTACAATAACTTTAAACATTTAACATATAACTTTTGCATTTAAACATTCATTTCTCTTTTTTGATATACCCTTCCTTTATACCATGTTAATGGGTGTAAAGTTTGGCTTACTTCTTTTTAATACTTATTTCTAACTAAAAAACAATATTATTTGGACTAACATTTAATTGAATGGTATTAGTTCCTTTTTATCACTAAACTTATTTAATTATTCATTTCTTTGAGTGTTTTCACATATATTATTGTGGTTTATAATTTTATTTATCCACTTTCTTTAGGCACTCTCACTTCTAGATGGGTTCTTGCTTATAAGTAACTATGTTTGTCTATCTTTGGGTCACACTGGCACTTTGTAAGTTTTCCACAGTACTATTTAGTGTTTACAGTGGTTATTCTATATTATTTTATTTCTCTACCTCAATTCACTTTGGTGTAATCACCCTTATTATATTGTTAATTGGTAAACCACTTCCTACTCTTATCATGCACTCTTGGTTCATTCTAGTTTGGTTAGTATTATTTTATTTATTAAATTTCACATTTGTTCTTTGTATCATGGTTATTGTGTGGTATTGTTTGTTCATTTTTTTTTATCATTCACTATTTACTTAATTGCTAATACAATATCTTTCTCTGGGCTTGTACTTTCCCTGATTAATGGTACTTTTAATAATCATTAATTGAAATTCATGTGTTCATTTCATTATTTCTTTTGTCATTGGGCCAATCACTTGTGTTGGGTCATTGTCATTTGTTTTGTATAAGTTATAGTCTTTTTATTTTTTTTTATTTGAAAATTGTTAATTCTTATTTTCATGCCTTTTTATTTTATATTTCTTCTCTGGTATTGGGGCTGCTTTTGGTATTGTAACACTCTGCTCTTTCTTTTCCACTGTCGCAATACTGTCTCTATATATATTTTGAACAATATCGGGGAAATGCAACACCCTTGTCTTAGACCTTTCGATACTGTAAACTCTGCTGTCACTTTTTTACAAAAATAGGCCTACTCAGAAACAAAAAAAGTGTCTTTTGCTTTTGCTGCTATAAATGTTTTGACTGCAGGCTATGTCGTTAAGGAGTTTTAGAATTTTACCTGCATTTATATTTTTGTTGTTGGAAATACGAGTGATGTCGCCCATCACTGACTATCTTATCCATATTCAGTTGGGGCCTAATTATGTTATACCTTTTGTGGATCTTGGTGTCAATGCGCTGGAACTGTATTTGATAAAGGAGATTCCATTAATAGTTGTTTTTAAAATATGTCGGCAACATGAAAGTCCCCTTCGTCGGAAAGGTAGCTGACGGAGTTACTTGACAGAAGTAGCAGTCTGGGAGCTGGAGTTCCCGGTTTTTCCATAAAAACTTATCGTGCCAAACGCTGCCAAATAACTTTCTTAACGTCTAAAAAACAAGCCAAGTTCTGTTCTCTGTGGCACCAGGCGTCCGTTATTCTTTCAACCAGTCTCACCAATTGATGAGTGGTGGAATGACCTGCAAGGAAGCCACACTCTTCAGAGATCAGAATGATAAAGATCTGTTGATGATAAAATACGTTTCGTTGTTTGAGTCGTTCCTTGCTTGAACTCGCTATGGCGATAGCTCTACGCCATTCTTTGGCACAGTACGTCAGTCTTAGACACGCCTGAAACAACTCGACCAAGAAGAGAAAACTACTACTCGACACGACGTCAAAGAGTTGTATTCCAAACACCGTCGCGCCAAGAGGTTTTCCCGGTCTCAGTTCAGAGAACCGTTATGAGATCCCACCCCTAGAAATATATTCGAATTGAAAGTTGTTAAAGATTTACGTTCTTGGAAATTTTAGTTTAAGACCGGCTAAATGTTATTTTATTTAATAAAAAAACACATTTTTGTACTCAGTTTTACAAATTATTACTTACTAACACAAACATTTGCACCATTGTGTTAGAAACTCTTCATTCAATGTAGGCTATATGTCTAAACGAGTTTATATTATTTTAGCACCCATCCCCCTTGTTGTCGACAGTGGCCAAAATAAATGTAACTGATACCTTTTTTAAGATTTTTACAAGAAACAAATAGATAAACGAAAGACAAGTTTAAAAATTCTATTTATAATGAATATCTAATTAACTGCTAAATTAATTTGAGCAATACGCAAATACCGTACTGTACCGTGCTGTTTGCCGTGCTTCCGTTTAAACACATAAAAACAATGAGTGAAAAGCAAAGATAGTCTCTTAAATAAGTTAGTGAATGTAAATAATATAATCAATTAGCTGAAGCTAAATTGTAGATAGCAGATGTGTAAGGATACAGCTTCCGTAATGTAAAGAGATATGGATTATTCCGCTTTCCCTGGAATCTCGGCAACGCTTGTGTTATTTGTCTTTATGTCTGACCCCAAGCACTTATAATATGCGGCTTTGCACGCGACTGTTGGACTTTTAATAAGTATTTTAATATAATTTTATTGTCTACGTCTATATGGCGTTCTGTCAGTTCGTACAACAATTTTGTACTCAATAGTCAAATTCTCTCCAAAGCTGTTTTCAACACTCGTACTATTTTAACATGTAATAAATTATTATGTTGGTGAAACAGCCTTAAAAGTACCCGTTTATAAAGCCTTTGGAGATATTTATAAAATACCTGTTAAATCAATAACGCTAAAGTCTTTATTTTAAGTATTACTTTGTTAGAAACATTGTATAACACATTAAACGTTATATTTTCCTCAACCATGGCTTTTATTTATCTCAGTAGTAAACTAAACCCAAAAACCGTTATCAGCTAACCTCACAAATAAAAACAACATGTATTTCCGCTTTGCATTAAGTATGGGACAATATTTACAATATGTACACTTCTTCTTTACTCAACGTAATATATCGATACAATCACATATTATATAAAACATCAAAAATATACTGCAGAAATGGATAAATGTACAGTTCCTATGTCTTTAAATAGGTTTCGTTTATTTGCTTGTTACTATGGTAAATAATTCTGGTCTCCATGTTATTGCTGATATCTTCATACACGTCAACGAAAAGGCATAATTAAAAGGATCTAACTCGTGCGAACGGGGCAAAATATCAAATTACAAGTTAGATAGTATTTTTCGCCCTGTGTCACAGGTTACCTGTGCAAAATTTGGTGGCAGTCGGTGTAACGGTGTGGATTTGTATTCAGTACTCATAAATCCTCAGACTTTCAGTTATATATATATATATATTGTCACAGGACAAATGGCGCCAATCGTACACACTATAGTTTTTTAGGCCCTTAAAAGGACCGTTTGTCGGGTACGCTAAATCATTTGCGTACGCTGCCCGAGCCGCGCTGTGATGTTCGGCGGCTGCGTCCGCTGTTCCGGGCGTGCTGCGGTTCTCTTCTTTCGGCAGCGGTATGTAGAGCCCGCTGCTGTCCCAGTCGATATCCATCACTGCTTCTCCTGCGTTCTCCATTCTTCCTTCTTCCTTTTCTTCCAGCTGGCTTGACGACGTCCAATGGAGTGCGCCAAAAATTTTTAGCGGCGCTGTTTTTATGCCCTGACAGGTCGTATGCCACGAACCTATCAGAGTGCCGCTGGTCCCTGGTTGGCTCGCCTCGAGCACGTTAGATGGTCACGTTGAGGCCAATCAAGCTGCTGCCGATCCTTGATTGGGTCGCCTCGCCTTCTCGTGTCACGTCTCGGCTGGCGCCGAGAGCAGATCTTCGCCTCGCTATGTCACAACTCCCCCGGGTCTTGAATGCTCTCCGGTGGCCAGCCCATTGTTCTTCTCCGGCGGGTTTGAGCCGTTGGCGGTGAACCTTGTATGGACGTCCGTCCTTCTCCACCGTGTAAATCTGCCCGCCGAGGGTTGCGGCAACGCTAAAGGGACCTTCCCAGGCTGGCTCCCATCCAGGGTACCTCCGTCCTTTGGCTGGTCCGGCGTGGCTCTTGACGTACACCAGCTGCCCTACGGCCAGTGTAGGGTCCTGTGTCCTCCGTTCCGGATACCGCCGCCGCTGATACTGCGTCTGGTGTGACCTGGCCGCCTCTTCTCGTTCCTCAATTGGCCGGACGTCCTGTTCTGCGTGTGGCCGACTCCAGTCGCCGGGTCGGCGTAGGTCTCTGCCCAGCAGAAGCTCGCTCGGTGTCACTCCAGTGGCGGCGTTTGCACGATTCCGCAGCGAGAACAGAATCGTCGGCAAACGCTTGTCCCAGTCGCCATGGTCCTTGCAGTCATGGAGCTGGATCCGCAGCGCCTTCTTGATCTCGCCGTTGCGCCGCTCGGTCGGGTTCGCCCTGGGATGGTAGTTGGCTGTAGTCCACGGTCGTATGTGCAGCTTGTCGCACATCTGCTTCCACTTGTGGCCCGTGAGCGGCTTTCCGTTGTCGGTGAGCAACGCCTCTGGGTATCCCCAACGAGGGAACACTTCTTCCTCCAGGTAGCGGATAATGGTGTCGGCGTCCGCCTTGCGCACGGCCTTTGCTTCCACCCATCTCGACATCATATCCGTGACCACTACGATGTACCGGTTGCCAGCTCGAGTCAGCGGATATGGTCCCATGACGTCCAGGGCGACAGTATTCCAACATCTCCTGGGTCGGTGAGGTCGCTGTTGGTCCTGTTCGGGATTTGCGCCGCGCTTGTGTAGGGCGCATATTCTGCAACTCCGGACGTATCTGCGGACATCAATGGTTAGGCCGGTCCAGACGAAGTCCTTGCCGATGGCCCGAAACGTTTCTTCGGCCCCCGGATGACCGGCTTCAGGGAAGTCGTGGAAGTGCCTGATGACCTCCATGCGGACACTCGGCGGCACGTACAATCCTGGTTCCTGGTTGCGTCTGTCCTTCCAAACCAGGCCGTTGTCCACCCGGTATCCTCTCGCTGTAGCCGCCGCAGGGTCGTTTCTCCACGCTTGGCACTCCTGGTCGCCTTCTTGCGCCTCCTGCACTGCCTGATGGATGCCGACAGCTGTGATTTCTTGTAGTCGGGGTGCAGCTGCCGCAACACTGCGAAGTGGCCTCTCTTCAGGCTGCATCCGTGGTTCTTCTTGGACGCCGGCAGTATCTTCAAGCCCAGGTTCCCTCGAGAGGAAGTCCGGCAACTCGTTCTCCTTGCCCGGGCAGTGGACGACGGTGAATTTGAAGCTCTGTATCAGTAGAGCCCAGCGAGCGTACTTCGTCTTCTGCCCCGTCGCCTGCTTCAGCCAAGTTAGCGCCTTGTTGTCGGTCCTTAGGGTGAAATGTCGATCCTCCAAGTATGGCCGGTATTTCTTGATGGCCCAGACGACTGCCAAACACTCCAGTTCGTTGGAGTGGTAGTTCTTCTCCGCCTCGTGGAGCTTGGCACTGGCGTACGAGATGATACGCCTCTCTCCGGCTTCGGTGCATTGATAAAGCACCGCTCCAAGTCCCTTTTGGCTGGCGTCGGTCTGCAGAAACATCGGCAAGTCTCGATCCGGTCGTGAGAGTTTTAACGGCTGCCGGAAAGCGGCCTTAACCTCTTCGAAGGCTCGCTGAGTTGTGTCGTCCCAATGCCACTTTCTTGTCCGCAGCAGGTCCGTTAACGGTTCCGAAATCATGGCGAAGCAGGGGATGTACTCTCGCAGCCAGTTGCAGGTTCCCAGGAAGCGTTGCAGCTCTTTCTTGTTGCTGGGGGCCGGCTGGTCTTCAATCGCTCTGAGATGTTGCTGCTGCGGGAGGTTGCCGTCCGGAGTAATCTCGTGGCCCAGAAAGGCGACTTCTTCCCGGCCGAAGTGACACTTGTTGAGCGAGCAGGTCAGCTGGTGCATCTGCAGCCTTTCCAAGACTTGATCCAGGTGTCGCAGGTGCGTTTCCCAGTCGGGGGAGTAGACAATGATGTCGTCCAGATAGACGAGGCAGCACTCCCGTAATAGTCCCGTGAGAACATCCTGCATCAGCCGTTGGAAGGTGCTGGGCGCGTTCTTCAGCCCAAAGCACATCACCCGGAACTGGTAGCGACCTCCGTCGGGCACCGAGAATGCTGTGTACTTCTTTGCTTCTTCCTCCAGCGGGATTTGCCAGTAGCCGCTCTTGAGATCTAGGGTCGAGAAGACATGGGCCCCGCTGAGGTCCTTGATTGTTTCGTATATCAGCGGCAGTGGTGAGTCCACATCCTCGGTCTGATCGTTCAGCCTCCGGAAGTCTACGCAGAACCGGGGTGTGCTGTCCTTCTTTTTCACAATCACCACCGGAGAGCTGTATGGCGAGGTGGCCGGTTCAATGATACGCTGCCTCAGCATCTCTTCTACCTGTTCCCGGATGGTGCGTTTCTTCTCGTCGGAGTACCGGTACATTGGGAGCCGGAATGGCTGGCTACCTTCTATCAGCCGGATCTCGTGCTTGGCCGCAGATGTAGTGCGGAGCGGGCCACGGGAGAACAAACTGCGATGACGGTGTAACATTTCCAGAAGCCGTTTCTGGTGTTGGCCACCTGCTGACGTTTGAAGGCTAGCTTCGTCAATGTCCTCTTCCTCGGGCTCCGCGCGGTCATTCCAGAAGACCGTCTGTCGGTTCTCGCTGCCAATGTGAAGGCAGCCCCGTCGGTAGTCCACAACTGCTTGGTTGGCCGTGAGCCAGTGGTGGCCCAATAAAACTTCTTCTTGCAGTCCGGGCACTTCTAGCAGACTGGTGGTGGTCGCGAGACTTCCAATTATAATGTCTGCGACGACGGTGGCCGTTGAGTGACATTGCTGACCGTGTAGCGCTAGCTGGACAACTCGGGGCTCCGTCTTCCTTCCTCCGGGCAGCAGACCGGCTCGTACGAAGTCGTAGTTTGCGGCGGAGTCCAAGGCTGCGGTCAGTTTTCGGCCGGCGATCTCTATTGGAATGCGCGGTATGTCCGCACCTAGTTGGTTCACGCGCCCCGGTGGGCTATTTACCGGGGCGCTTGGTCGTTTCCCTGCCGGTTCTTCACAGGGCAGTCCCGATGGAAGTGTCTTCCCGGGCAGTAGCGGCACTTGGGCGTTAGGCTGTTCAATCTTTGTTCCTCTTTCGTGCTTGAGGCCGATCGACACTGCTTCGACCCCCCTACTCGATCCAGGGAGTTTTCAGCAGAGTCATCCCGACCTCGCGCACGACTATCTTGATCCAAGTCCGCCTCGATGCTCATTGCCCGTTGTAAAAGTTCCTCTAAAGTCATAGGCGGCGGGAACCTCAGCGCAGGTCGAAGGCGTGGCTGCAGCTGTTGTGTAAGCATGGCTATGCTCGTCCTCTCGTCACCTCCGGGGTACAGACGGCGAAACAGCTTGATTTTTCTCAGGATGAAGATTTCCGCCGATTCCTGCCGCTGCGTTTGTCCGTACAGCTCGGCCAGCAGCTCTGCGTCTCGTTGCATCCCGCAGAAGTGATGCCGGAAGCGGTCGCAGAACTCGGGCCAATTTATCTGCAGTCCCGTGTATCTCTCTGCCCACGTGGCAGCTTCTCCTCGGAGCTGCCGCACTGCGTAATCTGCCCACTGTTCAGGTGGGACTCTGTAGTCCCGCAGCTGTCGCTCTAGCTGTTGAAGATATCGTTCTGGATCCTCGTACTTGAGGCCATGGTATGTAGCGGTGATCACCGGTGGCAACGTGCACCTCAGAGCTGCGGCGAATTGCGCAAAGCCTTGCTCTATTTCGAACCCGGTGTCCCGCTGGGTGTAGCTGTTGGGCGCCATGTTGTTTTGTGTGCCGGCTGGTAGTTCTCTGGCGTGGCTGGATCCTGCATCCGCAAGATGATCGTCGCCCCACGTTGGGCGCCACTTGTCACAGGACAAATGGCGCCAATCGTACACACTATAGTTTTTTAGGCCCTTAAAATGACCGTTTGTCGGGTACGCTAAATCATTTGCGTACGCTGCCCGAGCCGCGCTGTGATGTTCGGCGGCTGCGTCCGCTGTTCCGGGCGTGCTGCGGTTCTCTTCTTTCGGCAGCGGTATGTAGAGCCCGCTGCTGTCCCAGTCGATGTCCATCACTGCTTCTCCTGCGTTCTCCATTCTTCCTTCTTCCTTTTCTTCCAGCTGGCTTGACGACGTCCAATGGAGTGCGCCAAAAATTTTTAGCGGCGCTGTTTTTATGCCCTGACAGGTCGTATGCCACGAACCTATCAGAGTGCCGCTGGTCCCTGGTTGGCTCGCCTCGAGCACGTTAGATGGTCACGTTGAGGCCAATCAAGCTGCTGCCGATCCTTGATTGGGTCGCCTCGCCTTCTCGTGTCACGTCTCGGCTGGCGCCGAGAGCAGATCTTCGCCTCGCTATGTCACAACTAGTGGCGCCCAACGTGGGGCGACGATCATCTTGCGGATGCAGGATCCAGCCACGCCAGAGAACTACCAGCCGGCACACAAAACAACATGGCGCCCAACAGCTACACCCAGCGGGACACCGGGTTCGAAATAGAGCAAGGCTTTGCGCAATTCGCCGCAGCTCTGAGGTGCACGTTGCCACCGGTGATCACCGCTACATACCATGGCCTCAAGTACGAGGATCCAGAACGATATCTTCAACAGCTAGAGCGACAGCTGCGGGACTACAGAGTCCCACCTGAACAGTGGGCAGATTACGCAGTGCGGCAGCTCCGAGGAGAAGCTGCCACGTGGGCAGAGAGATACACGGGACTGCAGATAAATTGGCCCGAGTTCTGCGACCGCTTCCGGCATCACTTCTGCGGGATGCAACGAGACGCAGAGCTGCTGGCCGAGCTGTACGGACAAACGCAGCGGCAGGAATCGGCGGAAATCTTCATCCTGAGAAAAATCAAGCTGTTTCGCCGTCTGTACCCCGGAGGTGACGAGAGGACGAGCATAGCCATGCTTACACAACAGCTGCAGCCACGCCTTCGACCTGCGCTGAGGTTCCCGCCGCCTATGACTTTAGAGGAACTTTTACAACGGGCAATGAGCATCGAGGCGGACTTGGATCAAGATAGTCGTGCGCGAGGTCGGGATGACTCTGCTGAAAACTCCCTGGATCGAGTAGGGGGGTCGAAGCAGTGTCGATCGGCCTCAAGCACGAAAGAGGAACAAAGATTGAACAGCCTAACGCCCAAGTGCCGCTACTGCCCGGGAAGACACTTCCATCGGGACTGCCCTGTGAAGAACCGGCAGGGAAACGACCAAGCGCCCCGGTAAATAGCCCACCGGGGCGCGTGAACCAACTAGGTGCGGACATACCGCGCATTCCAATAGAGATCGCCGGCCGAAAACTGACCGCAGCCTTGGACTCCGCCGCAAACTACGACTTCGTACGAGCCGGTCTGCTGCCCGGAGGAAGGAAGACGGAGCCCCGAGTTGTCCAGCTAGCGCTACACGGTCAGCAATGTCACTCAACGGCCACCGTCGTCGCAGACATTATAATTGGAAGTCTCGCGACCACCACCAGTCTGCTAGAAGTGCCCGGACTGCAAGAAGAAGTTTTATTGGGCCACCACTGGCTCACGGCCAACCAAGCAGTTGTGGACTACCGACGGGGCTGCCTTCACATTGGCAGCGAGAACCGACAGACGGTCTTCTGGAATGACCGCGCGGAGCCCGAGGAAGAGGACATTGACGAAGCTAGCCTTCAAACGTCAGCAGGTGGCCAACACCAGAAACGGCTTCTGGAAATGTTACACCGTCATCGCAGTTTGTTCTCCCGTGGCCCGCTCCGCACTACATCTGCGGCCAAGCACGAGATCCGGCTGATAGAAGGTAGCCAGCCATTCCGGCTCCCAATGTACCGGTACTCCGACGAGAAGAAACGCACCATCCGGGAACAGGTAGAAGAGATGCTGAGGCAGCGTATCATTGAACCGGCCACCTCGCCATACAGCTCTCCGGTGGTGATTGTGAAAAAGAAGGACAGCACACCCCGGTTCTGCGTAGACTTCCGGAGGCTGAACGATCAGACCGAGGATGTGGACTCACCACTGCCGCTGATATACGAAACAATCAAGGACCTCAGCGGGGCCCAAGTCTTCTCGACCCTAGATCTCAAGAGCGGCTACTGGCAAATCCCGCTGGAGGAAGAAGCAAAGAAGTACACAGCATTCTCGGTGCCCGACGGAGGTCGCTACCAGTTCCGGGTGATGTGCTTTGGGCTGAAGAACGCGCCCAGCACCTTCCAACGGCTGATACAGGATGTTCTCACGGGACTATTACGGGAGTGCTGCCTCGTCTATCTGGACGACATCATTGTCTACTCCCCCGACTGGGAAACGCACCTGCGACACCTGGATCAAGTCTTGGAAAGGCTGCAGATGCACCAGCTGACCTGCTCGCTCAACAAGTGTCACTTCGGCCGGGAAGAAGTCGCCTTTCTGGGCCACGAGATTACTCCGGACGGCAACCTCCCGCAGCAGCAACATCTCAGAGCGATTGAAGACCAGCCGGCCCCCAGCAACAAGAAAGAGCTGCAACGCTTCCTGGGAACCTGCAACTGGCTGCGAGAGTACATCCCCTGCTTCGCCATGATTTCGGAACCGTTAACGGACCTGCTGCGGACAAGAAAGTGGCATTGGGACGACACAACTCAGCGAGCCTTCGAAGAGGTTAAGGCCGCTTTCCGGCAGCCGTTAAAACTCTCACGACCGGATCGAGACTTGCCGATGTTTCTGCAGACCGACGCCAGCCAAAAGGGACTTGGAGCGGTGCTTTATCAATGCACCGAAGCCGGAGAGAGGCGTATCATCTCGTACGCCAGTGCCAAGCTCCACGAGGCGGAGAAGAACTACCACTCCAACGAACTGGAGTGTTTGGCAGTCGTCTGGGCCATCAAGAAATACCGGCCATACTTGGAGGATCGACATTTCACCCTAAGGACCGACAACAAGGCGCTAACTTGGCTGAAGCAGGCGACGGGGCAGAAGACGAAGTACGCTCGCTGGGCTCTACTGATACAGAGCTTCAAATTCACCGTCGTCCACTGCCCGGGCAAGGAGAACGAGTTGCCGGACTTCCTCTCGAGGGAACCTGGGCTTGAAGATACTGCCGGCGTCCAAGAAGAACCACGGATGCAGCCTGAAGAGAGGCCACTTCGCAGTGTTGCGGCAGCTGCACCCCGACTACAAGAAATCACAGCTGTCGGCATCCATCAGGCAGTGCAGGAGGCGCAAGAAGGCGACCAGGAGTGCCAAGCGTGGAGAAACGACCCTGCGGCGGCTACAGCGAGAGGATACCGGGTGGACAACGGCCTGGTTTGGAAGGACAGACGCAACCAGGAACCAGGATTGTACGTGCCGCCGAGTGTCCGCATGGAGGTCATCAGGCACTTCCACGACTTCCCTGAAGCCGGTCATCCGGGGGCCGAAGAAACGTTTCGGGCCATCGGCAAGGACTTCGTCTGGACCGGCCTAACCATTGATGTCCGCAGATACGTCCGGAGTTGCAGAATATGCGCCCTACACAAGCGCGGCGCAAATCCCGAACAGGACCAACAGCGACCTCACCGACCCAGGAGATGTTGGAATATTGTCGCCCTGGACGTCATGGGACCATATCCGCTGACTCGAGCTGGCAACCGGTACATCGTAGTGGTCACGGATATGATGTCGAGATGGGTGGAAGCAAAGGCCGTGCGCAAGGCGGACGCCGACACCATTATCCGCTACCTGGAGGAAGAAGTGTTCCCTCGTTGGGGATACCCAGAGGCGTTGCTCACCGACAACGGAAAGCCGCTCACGGGCCACAAGTGGAAGCAGATGTGCGACAAGCTGCACATACGACCGTGGACTACAGCCAACTACCATCCCAGGGCGAACCCGACCGAGCGGCGCAACGGCGAGATCAAGAAGGCGCTGCGGATCCAGCTCCATGACTGCAAGGACCATGGCGACTGGGACAAGCGTTTGCCGACGATTCTGTTCTCGCTGCGGAATCGTGCAAACGCCGCCACTGGAGTGACACCGAGCGAGCTTCTGCTGGGCAGAGACCTACGCCGACCCGGCGACTGGAGTCGGCCACACGCAGAACAGGACGTCCGGCCAATTGAGGAACGAGAAGAGGCGGCCAGGTCACACCAGACGCAGTATCAGCGGCGGCGGTATCCGGAACGGAGGACACAGGACCCTACACTGGCCGTAGGGCAGCTGGTGTACGTCAAGAGCCACGCCGGACCAGCCAAAGGACGGAGGTACCCTGGATGGGAGCCAGCCTGGGAAGGTCCCTTTAGCGTTGCCGCAACCCTCGGCGGGCAGATTTACACGGTGGAGAAGGACGGACGTCCATACAAGGTTCACCGCCAACGGCTCAAACCCGCCGGAGAAGAACAATGGGCTGGCCACCGGAGAGCATTCAAGACCCGGGGGAGTTGTGACATAGCGAGGCGAAGATCTGCTCTCGGCGCCAGCCGAGACGTGACACGAGAAGGCGAGGCGACCCAATCAAGGATCGGCAGCAGCTTGATTGGCCTCAACGTGACCATCTAACGTGCTCGAGGCGAGCCAACCAGGGACCAGCGGCACTCTGATAGGTTCGTGGCATACGACCTGTCAGGGCATAAAAACAGCGCCGCTAAAAATTTTTGGCGCCTCGTAGCCTGGAATGCTAACAACATCGGTACCAAGCATTCCGACCTTCTTGAATTCCTGGCTCGGTTCAAACCCGACGTACTTCTCCTCGGGGAAACCCACCTGACCCCGGCGAACCGGTTTCGATTACCAAATTACGTGGTTTATCGGGATGACCGAGTTGGCCGACGAGGAGGCGGCACGGCGATCGCGGTGAGGACCTCCATAGGTCATCATCGTGTCGCTTTGCCGCAGCTTACCAACCTAGAGGCCACCGCCATTGAGGTCCACGGAGCTCTTGGCGGCGTCCTCGTGGTCTCAGCTTACAAGCCCCCACAAGCTGAACTCCTTGTCAGCGACCTGGACGTCATCTTCGATTCCCATCGAAGGGTAATTTTGGCCGGCGATCTGAATTGCAAGCATCGCGTTTGGAATAGTCGCCTGACTACTCCGAACGGGAGGCGCTTGCTCAGTTTTGTTGAATCGCGCCGGGCGATGGTGTTTGGTCCAGCGCAACCCACGTTCTTTCCGTCACTGCCTAACGCGGCTCCCGATGTTCTGGACATCGCGGTGACCCAAGGAATTGTCTGTCCGGTCGAGGTATTCTCACTTACGGAGCTGACATCCGACCACAACCCTATCTTGGTCTACGTCGCTACCTAGCACGCCTATGCACGTTCTGACAAGCAGAAGGTCATCGATTGGGATCGCTACGGCCCGGCCTTGTGCCGTAGATTGCCGCCAGCGGCCCCACTCGATTCCGTTCGCCTCCTAGACGAAGCAGTTGCGGGAATCGAAGAGGCAATCATCTCGGCTATAGGCGTGTCTTCACGTACGCGAGCTGGCTTCACGCCTGACTACCAACGCATCCCTGAGGAAGTCTCGCTTCTCGCTCGCGAGAGGAATTACTTCAGGAAACGTTGGCAGAGGACCCGTGATCCGGCCGATAAGGCAGCATACAATCGGCTCACCGGACGACTGCGTGGCAGTCTGAAGGCGTTCCGACGTAGCTGTTGGGAACTCGACGTGGCCCGAACGGGGGATGCGGACCCGCAATCTCACCCGTACAGAATACCTACCGCATTGACGGGACGGAGGCGCCGACCTCCACTTCCCGCCATTGTTGGACCGTTCGGTCGACTCCTGGGTCGCCCGGAGGAGAAGGCCGAGTACTTGGGCTTGTGTTTCGAGCGTCAGTTCGCTCCCAACCCGCCCATGGACTGGGACTTCGACGAACAAGTCGAGATGGCTGTGGAAGACTTTCTGTCTCTTCCGATCACGGCGGAGCCCGAACCCATCTCTTTGGAAGAGGTCTCAGATCGGCTCGCTGAACTTCAGCCAAGAAAGGCTCCAGGCCCGGACGGTGTTACCAACACCGCTCTACGACTTCTTCCCGAGCCTGGAGTTCAATTCTTGACTGATTTGTTCAACGCGTGTCTTAGACTGGCCTACTTTCCCAAGAAATGGAGAAAGGCGACGGTTATCGTGATCCCGAAGCAGGGAAAGGATACCACCCGCTCGGAAAACCTCCGGCCTATCAGCCTACTTTCCGCTACGTCCAAGGTTTTTGAGCGCCTCGTGCAGCGTCGTGTACGAGAGCATCTAACCAACTTTGACGTGCTGGTCCCCGAACAGTTCGGCTTTCGTGTGGGGCATTCGACCACTCATCAACTGATGAGACTGGTGGAAAGCATCACGGAAGCCGGGTGTCGGAGAGAACGGACCGTTGGCTGTTTCTTAGATGTTGAGAAAGCCTTCGACAGCGTATGGCATGATGGCCTTTTATTCAAACTTAGGGAAGTCCAGCTCCCGGACTGCTACCTCCATCTGGTTGCTAGCTTTCTGACGGAGAGGACCTTCTGCGTGAGAGTTGGCGATTCTGTCTCTTCCGAGAGACGAATCACAGCCGGCGTCCCTCAAGGTAGTGTTCTAGGCCCCCTTCTGTTCTCGATCTACGTCAACGACGTGCCGAGACAGCCTGGAGTCCAGATGGCCCTCTTCGCTGACGACACGGCCGTATTTACGGCCGATCGTCATGAGGAAAGGGCCGTCCTACGACTGCAGCGCCAGCTCGACACGCTCGTGGACTGGACTGAGAATTGGAGAGTGCAACTCAACGCCACCAAGAGCGTAGCCGTCGAATTCTCCAAGCGACGGAAGAACCCCGTTAGGCAACTACGTATCGGCAGAACGTACTTGCGCTGGTCCAACGAGGTCAAGTACCTCGGCTTACACCTCGACCGTCGGCTCACCTGGCGTACCCACGCACAGACAGTTCTAAAGCGAGCATCCACTCGCCTGTGCGCACTGTTTCCACTCCTGATCAGCTCAGCCATGACCAGGAAATTGGGTAGGATGATCGTCGGCGCGTATCTGCTGCCGGTCATTACCTACGCCTGCCCGGTCTGGGGTTACCTCGCCGCAATGCATAAAAAGAAGTTGCAGACCGTCCTCGACAGGGGGCTTCGGCTAGCGGCCAAAGTCCCCCGTCGCTTCTCATCTCGCCTTCTAAGGAGAGGACTTGGCGTCCGCTCCTTAGACGACACTTTCAGGCGGCTTGCACGCAAATTTTATGCACGTGCGGCGAGGTTCCCAGGCAATCCTCTAGTGACTGGGCTGGGAAGGTACCGTATACGCCCAGGTGATTCGTGGAAACGCCCTCGGTGCATACTGCGCTAGCGTAGGCTAGCACAACAGCCGAGAATCGGCCTGCTATAGAGCACGCGCCCTACTTGGGCAGGGCCACGAGGCAGGAGCTCCAGATGGTAGCTCGGAACTCAGTTCCCGTGCGGTTGGTCTCTGCGACGCACAACCGCAAAGCCCAGAGCGAAAAAAAAAAAAAAAAAAAAAAAAAAAAAAATTTTTGGCGCACTCCATTGGACGTCGTCAAGCCAGCTGGAAGAAAAGGAAGAAGGAAGAATGGAGAACGCAGGAGAAGCAGTGATGGACATCGACTGGGACAGCAGCGGGCTCTACATACCGCTGCCGAAAGAAGAGAACCGCAGCACGCCCGGAACAGCGGACGCAGCCGCCGAACATCACAGCGCGGCTCGGGCAGCGTACGCAAATGATTTAGCGTACCCGACAAACGGTCCTTTTAAGGGCCTAAAAAACTATAGTGTGTACGATTGGCGCCATTTGTCCTGTGCCAATCGTCCAGTTGTGACGGCAGCGGTATGCGAACATCTGCTCTCCAGTACCAGCGGTGGACACAGCGAGCCAATCAAACAACGTGCTCGGAGCGAGCCAATCAGCGATCCCGGTTAGTCAATAAAACCCGGGCCGGCAGAAAATTTTGCGCACTCTTCATCGCCACGCCATCGGACGCACTTCATCTCCTCTCCTCTCTCGGACGACATCGGCGCGGAGTTAGCCGGAAGGAACGGCCGAAGAATAGAACCGGCGTTCTTGCGTCTTCGCCCTCCAGTTCCGAGCCAGCGATGGATTTCGCTGGGCCGGCAGCCGACTCTACAACCGGTGCCGGAAGAAGAGGAGGACTGCAGTACGCCACGATCAGCGGGCGCAGCCGCCGAACATCTTAGCGCGGCACGACCAACATCAGCTTTCTCGCCACTCGGTCCTTTTTAGGGCCACCAAAATAACTAGAGTGTACGATTGGCGCCATTTGTCATGCGGCAATCCTTTTGTCCGGTGACAAGTGGCGCCCAACGTGGGGCGACGATCATCTTGCGGATGCAAGATCCAGCCACGCCAGCGAGCTACCAGCCGGCACACCAATCAACATGGCGCCCAACAGACACCTCCACAACATCTGGAGAAGAGCAGTAGGCTGGCTACCGGAGAGCATTCAAGACCCGGTGGAGTTGTGACGGCAGCGGTATGCGAACATCTGCTCTCCAGTACCAGCGGTGGACACAGCGAGCCAATCAAACAACGTGCTCGGAGCGAGCCAACCAGCGACCCCGGTTAGTGCATAAAACCCGGGCCGGCAGAAAATTTTGCGCACACTTCATCGCCACGCGATCGAACGCACTTCATCTCCTCTCCTCTCTCGGACGACATCGGGGCGGAGTCAGCCGGAAGGAACAGCCGAAGAATAGTACCACCGCCGTTCTTGCGTCTTCGCACTCCCGTTCCGCGCCAGCGATGGATTTCGCTGGGCCGGCATCCGACTCTACAACCGGTGCCGAAAGAAGAGGAGGACTGCAGTACGCCACGATCAGCGAAGGCAGCCGCCGAACACCTCAGCGCGGCACGACCAACATCACAGTTCTCGCCACTCGGTCCTTTTTAGGGCCACCAAAATAACTAGAGTGTACGATTGGCGCCATTTGTCATGCGGCAAGCCTTTTGTCCGGTGACAATATATATATATATATATATATATATATATATATATATAGATTAACGTAATAAATGATGTTAGACTCTTGCGTTACCACCTATACTGTGCGTTACTAGATACCACCAATATTGTGTGTGTGTGTGTGTGTGTGTGTGTGTGCGTGTGTGAACAGCCGTCATTACTTTCACAACATTAGGTCTAGCTACATAAAAATTATATGGTCCTAATAATGTTGAATTTCTTACTTTTAATAAGCCTATACATCAAATTTCTATTTACTGGAAACGTTGACATTTCAAAACATAATGAAGGTTACATTGTAACATCTCCGACCATCTGTGTGCCTAACTGTCTACCTCTTTTGTTTTCAGCTTTTAATTTCACTTTCTACTCCTCCTTCACAAGCGCTCTCTCTCTCTCTCTCACACACTCACACACACAATATTGTTGGTATTTATAATAAAGATTAAAACAATATAAACTGTTATGTACGAGTAAAATGTTTTACTTTACTGAACTCTGCTATTTTAGGACTAGAAAAGTTTACCCTTGGTTCTGGTGGTCAGTCGCTTTTTCTTTTATTGTATTCACTTTTATATGTTTGTCAGTGTTTTACTCACTCTAAACACTCAACCACTGACAATTCATTTTAGAAAATATGTTTGTTTTCTTAGTAACTGTAATTATCTACATTTTCTGCCATCAGCACGAGACCGATATATACGTACGAAATATATTTTATAATCTTCTTTCAAAAATGTTTTACTTTTTATTTGCAAACGGTTGGAGAGTTTTTATATTCAACGGTTATCGTTAACGAAACTAAATATAAAGAAATTTGATAAAAAATGTTTCTATTTCCATCAAACGGAATACATTCCTCCACGTTCTTATGACTACACATTTTCGTCCTTCAATTATGTCAGTTCCGTGTTTTAATTTTCTCCATTTATCAAGGTGTCAAGAGGCCAATGTTTTTCTTGTTCTTCGTCTGTCTGGTTTTTACAGCATTATATTCTTCTCTGCAGTAGTCCAACTTCCGTCTTCCTTACATGCCCATAAATATTCCGATAATTAAAAAATTATCTAACACTCTAATTTACTAATAATGAATGTATGTCTTCAAAATAAAAAGTTCTGTAGGTAAGGAAGTTTACTAGTTTAAAAATTTAATTAACAAAAGTCACTCAATTCCTCTTAGTGCGTGATATGCAACAAATGTAGGCGTTCTAGGAAAGAAACAACAAATTTTGCTCTCGCTGCTGTCTCACTATTGGCTCCAAAGAAGTTATAGAAATGAATGTTTATGTGTTTGGGTAGGGGGTGGATGAATGGGGTGGGGGTGTGCCGGGGTTTGAATTTTCCCGGCGTGATTCGAACGTTCAGTGCCGCCGAAGCGCGTAGCAGCTGTGCGCCACAGCTAATTCGAATATTAAGATGTGATTGCCAAGCCAAGCCACGGCGATGCAATCTAGTAAGCCAGTCAACCGTGTCAACTGCTTGCTGGACGGAGCTGTTAGTGAACAGCTTACCAAAGGTTATGATCGGCAAATCGAAACAAGTAGATATTATGTAGCATAGTGGGACCGAAGAATTCAGGCATCACTTTCATTTCATCGCCAACCTTCCAATAGAGTGTTCGATGGTCTGACGGCCCAGGGTTAAATACTTCGTAAATCTTTCATTATGACTTCGTAAGCCAGTAATGGGTTTTCAGTTGAGGCTCAACTACATTATTAAATGTTCATTTAATGATAGCTTTCTGTAACGGCCACTAAGACCGTTACGCAAAATTTAATAACTAGACAACTTGGCCTACAGGAACCGAAAAGTGTGCTGGAGCCCAGAGTGACAGGACTTGCAATCAACACTTTTGTAACCAGTAACAATTTTTTATTAGTGCCATTTTATTTAAGAACATCAATTTAAGTTATCACAAAATATTTAGTTACAAGTCTTTTAAACAGTTGGATTCTAGTATCATTTTCTTTAAGGACATCAATTTAAGTTATCACAAAATATTTAGTTACAATTTTATTTGAAACAGCTGGAGTTATTGTACCATAACCTTTAAGAGCATTAATTTATGTTATGACAAAAATTCAGTTACAGTTTTATTTAAAACAGCTGTAGTTCTTGTACCATTTTCTTTAAGAGCGTTAACAAGATGTTTAACCTGAATACCAGGGGGCCAGTCTATTGAGTTGTTGTTGACTGAAGTTTAATAATTAGAACGCTACCACCTGTACTTTTGTTGAAGAACTCAAATGGTACCATGTTGGCCAGTGTGCCATGAGTGCTGCAGATGATCCTTAGTGTCGTGACTTTCCAGCGAGTCTCATTCCGGGCAGATGTCCTTCGGTGTTCTGTAGCAGGAGTATTTCTGGGCCTGACGGCTTCGGGGAGCATCCTGGTGCACTGGTCTGCGGATAGTGAGCGGTGTTGATGTTACTACCTCTGCTTTCCCTTTCTTCCGGCTGGTGCGGGGACCCTGAAAACGCTTTACTGGCTTACGAAGTCATATTGAAAGATTTATGAAGTACTTAAACCTGGGCCGTCAGACCATCGAACACTCTATTGGAAGGTTGGCGAAGAAAATGAGAGTGATGCCTGAATTTTTCGGTCCCACTATGCTACATAAAATCTACTTTTTTCGATTTGCCGATCATAACCTTTGGTAAGCTGTTCACTAACAGCTGCGTCCAGCAAGCAGCTGACACGGTTGACTGGCTTACTAGATCGCGTCGCCATGGCTTGGCTTGGCAATCACTTCTTAATAATCGAGTTAGCTGTGGCGCACAGCTGCTACGCGCGTTAGCGGCACTGAACGTTCAACTCACGCCGGAAAAATTCAAACCCCGGCTCACCCCCACCCCAGAAGGGCAACCTGGTTGCCCCCTCCCCCCAAAAGAAAACCATCAATCCACAGCCTCCTGGTTATTCCACAATGACAATCACAATTATCTTGGCTGCTCTGGGAGTCTCAGGAAAATAGACCGCTCTCAGGAAGACAGATACTTAGAAGAAAACGAGACAAGAAGAAAGAGGAAATGAAACTGTGTAGGTGCATATGTACCTGGGTGTGTATGTGTACAATCGTGAGGGAACTTTATGCTGACCTGGCCAGGGCGAGCACAAAGAGAAGACAGAAGGAAAGAAGAAAAATTCAAGAAATCGTGCGCACTAGAGCTCTGATCTCCTAAGGTTTCCCAATCTCACAAACTGAGAACACAAGGACGGAATTAATACTTTAACAAGGACAACCTTTCTACCACAACTCAACTACTTATGCCACATGGCAAAACGTCAACTTGGATATGTGAGTGGTCGACTTCTCTGTATCACTCTTGGGATCTCCTAACCTCACCGTCACTGGTGACACAAACCTCAGAATGCGGTATGGACCGGACCAACTATAACACAACTTGGCGGCTATTTTGTCCACGGCTGAGCTGATCGAGTGGCTCTGGCAACAGACTAAATCCCCAACCTTAAAGGGATTAAGAGTTTGCCCCTAATTGTAACGAACACGGACACGCTGGTGCGCACGAAGCAGATCCTTCAGGGCCTCTTTTCACCTGTCTGCTGTCCTAATGTCGGGAGTACTAGGCAGGGCAGAAGATCTTCAATTTACTACAAGTTGGCCAATGGAAGTGTGGGCGAGAATCCAAACTTTACTTCAAAGGGAACAGTCTTATGACTCTCGTGGAGGGCCGTGTTGAAGTCTAACTGTAACCACTTGAGATTCTGGTCCCAACTATTCTGTTGCTCTGCGCGGTAAGCAATCAGAGCAGACCTGAGATTCCTGTTGAATCTTTCCGCGTGGGACGGCTGAGGGTAGTAAGGGGGTGTGGTTACATGTTGGATACCGTTTGCGAAGCACATTCGCCGGAATTCGCCCGAAATGAATTGTTGACCATTGTCAGAGACAATGATGGCCGGAAGTCCGAAATGATGAAAGATATTGGCCTGGAGTGCTAGAATGGTTAACCGAGCGTTTGCCTGCCGTAAGGGAAATAGCCAGACAAACTTAGAGAAAGAATCTACACAAACAAGCAGGAAAGGATTGCCTGACTTGCTACGTGGGAGAGGTCCCACGTAGTCGATGAATAACTTCTCCATTGGTCTGCTCGCCACGTCCGATGACAAAAAACCTAACTTATTGTTTTGGGCAGGCTTATTTAACCCACAAAGATGACATGCCTTAAATCTAGCAGCAATATCCCTATCCATGCCCTTCCAGATAAAATGCTTCCTAATGCTGGAAATGGTCTTTGAAATCCCCTTATGTCCACCTACTGGGGAATTATGATAGTAGCTGAAGACCATGGGCACTAACTTACTAGGCAGCACAATTTTAGCGATTCGTCCTTTATCTTTCTTTACAACACACGACGCCTTTGAACAAGAAATATGGGACCTGTACGTTACCCTCTTTTAACTTATTGACGATAGGACCCAACTCTTAATCATCTAACTGACGGGGTAACACATCAGTAAAGGCTAGCGGAAAGTCTAACAATAAGGCACAGGTTTGCTCAAATTGAACTTCACTGGGTAAGGAAAACATGGGGGACAAAGCGTTAGCAACCACATTCTGAGTTCCCCTAATGTGTTGCACCTTGAACTTAAAGGATCAAATTTTTACTACCTATCCTTCAATTTTACCCAGTTGCCGGGGATGAGCAAGAAGCCAAGAGAGGGCCTCATTATCGGTCTCAAGTAGGAACTCAGCATGTTCCAAGAAACGCCTGAACTTATCTAGATCGTATACCACTGCCAAACACTCTAGTTCATAGACAGATGACTTCTTTTTTTGTTGGGTCAAGGTCCGAGATATAAAAGCCACTGGCTGCCTAGCACCATCAACAACCTGGAAAAGAACAGCCCCGAGCGCGAGAGAACTACAAACTCTATATCATCTTCTTTAAATAGTAGTCTACATGGACTGCTCATTTCTCAGCCGTCAGAATTGCAAGATTAAATTGGCCACATATAACAATTCACCACAAACACACGACAGAAGAAGGAAATACTTGACTTCATGCAAGTGGCTTTCAGGGTCCCCTAGCGAAGCAAGAGAAAGGTGTGAAGACGAAAGGCAGAGCCAGCTCCCCGAAGTCATCAAACAAACAACACACAACAACAGTAACACTAGAATAAACGTTATTAAACAACACCCAATTAAATAAGTACAATCCATTAAATCAACTAAACACTTCTCACTCTAGAGAATTTTAAAAATACACAAGGTTAATTCGAAATCCAAAACTCAATATGTCCACAGCAAGCGTGCATGGTCCGATCATAACCGCATTCTCAAAAATACTTGAATATCTCTTGATCAGTCTAACTCCAATCCCGCGACCCAATAACTCAATAATTTTAATAAAAGCCATTAGCACAATCACTCCAGAGCTGATGTATGACTACACCATATAGCTTTCAACAATTTAGATCAATTCCTAACAGGGCCGGACAGGTTATGACCTACTCGGGCAAGGTCTGACAGAACCAGGTGCATGCAGAAAAATTTTCAGAGTTAACACAAAACCTACATAAAACCTTAAATAGAAAGTACCCGGTCTAATTCATACGCCTTAAATTAAGGCCAAACCGGGAACTAGACTCAACATCCCCCATAAGCAAACTTGCATAAATATACATGACATACGAACATATAAATATTTGTGACCCGACGACAGAATTATATAAGTTTCCTCCGGTTTAAAATTTAATAATTGTTACATTTGAAATAATGAAGCAATTATAACATTTAAGGACATAATCTGCACGAACAATAATAATGGTAATAATATATATTTCAATAAAATATCACACATTTTATGAAGTTATCAAATAATTAATGGTCACCAACACTATTAAAATACACATCTCATTTAATTTCATAAACCTTAAAATTATATAACTACTCAACCTTCCTTTCAGACCCAGAAAATATGTTAAACTATAAAATCCAAATGAAAATCCTGCCACCTTCAGGTCAGCACACATAGATGTTAAAACCACGCTCTGCTACCACTTGTAACGGCCACTTAGGCCGTTACGCAAAATATAATAACTAGACTACTTGGCCTAGAGGAAGCGAAAAGTGTGCTTGCTTCACGGAAGATATAGAAATGAATGTTTATTTCTGAGACTGAGTTTGTTTCAACGAAACCTAATGCAACGATCTCCACTCTCAGCTCTTTACACAGAGCACGTTACGCCAAGACCATAACACCGGTCTACAGTCAATGCTACTAACGAATTTTTATAAACAGCCTCATATTTATATTATTCGACTTCAGATTGATTGTTTGTGTCGTGGTAAAGTACCTATTGACACATAGTTGGTTTAAAGTGTTATATGATCTCGTTTCAAACTAACAAATAAATAAGAGAAGAGTCAGAAATGAGACAAATGAAGAAGTAACCTGTATACACATACACACATACGCGCGCGCGCACAGTCCTGTGTGTAATGCGTTGTTGCTATCGAACAAAAGTAACCGATTAACAAATAAGAAAATATTTTGTATATGTTTTACATGTCACTTATGCACTACACCTACAAGCGTTACTGCACATTATTGCTACTTATACGTGATACTCACACTGTCGATCAGTATTTAATAACCCCGCGCCGTATGACTATCATTCGACTGATATAGTTTGTATTTGCCAGATTGCTTAGACTATAAAATGAGCGTAGGTAAGCTATCACATCTACACTGATTACCTTATGGTCTGAAAATTAACACTTTGATGATTGGTCTGAACGCTTCGGTCGCATGGCATATTTCGGGGAACATAGCACACTGGGCACATTCTGCTAAGAACTTCTGTTTTCTTACAAGTCTTAAAAGCGATGATCAAACGTTTAGTTAAAACTAATTAAAAATTAAGCGATTTATGTTTAGCTAATGGACTATATAAAAAAATAGTTAAATTTTAACCTTTAAAATACATTATTAAAGTAATAAAGTTAAGTGCAGTAATCTTTTAAAAAGGTATTCGTAATTATGCTAAAGCACGATACTTACAAGGTCTTACCTTACCCTACTCCTTATCGTTAAAAAAACTATATTATAAATCATTAAATAAAAAACGTTTGAACTTTTGTTGAGAATGTACAAGTCGGATATATGATCTAATAAAAAACAAAGGTTTATTCCAGTGAGAGTTTTGCTTCTAAGATTTCGGCTTTGATGATTTCGTTTACAACATTTTAATTTGGCAATTGCACAAGAAAGAGTAAAATAACTCCTTGTACAACTCCTTCTATATGAATTTGTTTTATAAAATACAGTTTGATAAAAAATCTCAAAGTTATATTAATCAAACTTTTAGTTTAAACTAACTAAAAATTAAGTGATTTATGTTGAGCTAATGAATCTAAAGAAATACATAAATGTCAACCATTGAATTGATTATTGAACTGAAATGTAAAATTAAAGGAAACTTTAAAAAGGTTTATTTATGCTCAAGCATGAAAATTACGAGGTTTTACCTTAACCTACTCCTTACTGTAAAAACATTTTACCATAAATCATTAAATAAAAACTATTTAAATTTTCTTGTGACTGTACAAATCGGGAGTACAGTCGCATAAAAAAGAGGCTTACTCGTGTTACCGTTTTTGCTTTAAAGATTTCAACTTCCATGATTTCTTCGTTTACAGAATTCGGCAATTGTACGAGAAATAGTATAATAACGCCTTCTCTATGAAATTGTTTTATGAAATACAGTTTAATAAATAAAATATCAAAGTTGTGTATTACAGGAATACTGTGCGGCTACAGAGAAATTCGTTTATTTGCGCACAAACTTTTAAACGGTTTTTGTATCTACCTAGCGTTTAACCTTAATTTGTTAATTAGTAAGTAATATGAAATGAATCCGCTTACGTAAAGGATTTTATCCGTTTGAAATTACATATCACTCTGTAAAATGAAACTTTTTTATCGCAGAAAATTGTATCTTTTTTCTCCTCCCCATTATAGTATATCTGCAATTGAGAGTTTATGTCTGTACGTAAATTTGCCAAAGATTTTAAATAAATTATTTCATAATAACGTTCAATATATAAGTATTAGTCAGACTCTGAGTCTGTTTAAACACGAATAACGTATATTCTGGTAATGCAACAATCATCCTGCGATAAATAAATTTGTTCAGTAAAAGAAATAAATTAGTCATCCTTTACAAAATTAAATAATTATGGAATGCTTGGGAAAAAATTTATATAAGACGAATTATGAAAAATGGATTGAGACATTTCCGAGTCTTTTGTTCAAGGTAGTTGTCATTTTACAGGTGTGTTAAGCGAGAAGGCGTAGGTACCCGCTAAGAAAGCATTTAGAAGAGTTCATTCTGTAATAAAGATCATTATTTTTGCTGAAATAATTATTGTCTGTATTTCTAAGAATGTAGTGTAAAAAGAAAATCAGGGATATTTTGAACTGCTTATTAAAGTGTTATTTGTATTTTAAAAGTGTTGAAAAGCCAAATCATACCCTGCTACAGACTAGTAGGCCTACTCTGTTCGGGGTACACTCTAAAACTACTCAGACCCTCAAAAATAACAAACTTAACAGATCAAGTACTTACTGGCGAAGGCAAAAATGAAAATTAAAATGAAAATCTAAGTAAATTTTGTAAATAAAAAGTAGTCTTACTGAAATTGTATGAAATCCTCCCTGTTTCCTTCTGACAGGTAAAACTCAGAACACAGAAACTATAGAATGCATTACTTTGAAGGTGGATTTAAGGCACATGAAGTTTGTTATGTGTACCACTGAACAAAATTAAACAGCAACAATAAAAAAAAACAACAACAACTACTACAACTACTACTAATGCCACTACTACTACTACTACTACTACTACTACTACTACTACTACTACTACTACTACTTGATGTGGAATAATAGTACCGCGGTAATTTTTCTAGGACAACGGAGAGGATGGTGTTTTAGTGGGTACAAACCCCACACACCGGGTGGAGAGGAGCACTGTTTTCTGATGGTGCGTAGGCAATTCCTTCCTCCTCGGAAAATAAAGTTACTATTACCAATTGAAACCAACTGATTTTCATCGTTAAATACATAAAACCTGGCATGATCTGCAATTGGTAGTTTTACACTTTACTAGTCTCATATTTGCCTCAAACAGCATTAAAATCAAATAAATTAGATAATAGTTACATTATCAAATAACTGGTGGAAATGCGTTATTGTCAATTTGAAACTGTCTAATCTCAAAACTCAAAGCTTCAGTGATAGTACCATAGTTAATAGAAACATGGACAGATATTTTGTTTAGCGATGTTTCGATTGGAAAGGAGAATGAGTCCTTACGCTTTGTACACAACCAATTTACGTTGTTTTAGTGGATCACTTTGAAATGATGTTTAAGACATTTACTGAATCTTTTACATAAAAAATTATAGGCTATCCTTCAAATTTTTTGTGTGTTTTAAAATTACCGGTGATATGCCTATACTATTTTCTGTTTTTCATTGAGTTAGCAGATCTAATTTTATTAAAAATAATTGTATCTACTTTCATATTTTCTTTTATAATCTGTTAACCATTAAATAGTAGGGGACGATATGCATTGTGTAAGGCAAAAACAGTTATAATTATTAATTCAACTGGGTTCCTTATTATCCTCATTTAAAATCGAATAATCCGCATTCGTATCCTTCAAATTCCCGTCTTTTCAAGAGTTGTTGAAATGAAAGGATTTTAGAACCACTCCTCGAATTCCCAAAATTTGCGATTAGCTGAATTTTATAATTGCGTACTAAGATATAACAAGATCGTGAAATTTTATTTCACCCTATAGTGTGCAGCTGCGATAAATTGTGAGTGAAGTTTCAATCGTGCGCCTGCTCCGGACAGCAGCACTGATTTATGTTGGTTGCCAGAGCCACGTGCGACATTAATCACCTGAAGTTACCGAAGTCACATTGAGTAACTCGTTTCGCAGCGCATGCCAGGGTCGTTGTTTAAACATCTGTGAAGGTGGAAAGTTCAATACTGACCAATAAAGTCTCACTTGAGTGAAACAAATATATTCAGAATTTATCTTCTCTTTTAGCTTTCTTCCTTTCTGACTCCCCCCACACACAAACACAGACTACACGTCTGAACTTATATGTGTATACTTATACATATACATTCTGCAACAGTAAATCGTATTTGTGTGTGTGTGATTGAGTGCGTCCGTAATCGAAATAATAAAAATTAATCAAGACATATAACAACAAAAATGAGCGTATTCCAAACAAACAAAGTATATTATCCACAATATAAAACACAAACTAATAGCAAATAACCCTACTTTAACAAAATCACGTAAAAGTTATAACACAGTAATAATTTATAATACAGATTGTAATGGTAAGACAGATAGAAGAATATTTAAGTAATAATAATTGTATTTTATTAAAGAACGATTTTACAAGTAAATATGAAAAACAAATTTTAAATATATTGGAAGAGAGTTCCAAAATTGCAAAACCAAACGAATCGTACAAAAATAAAATCGTACAAAGCAACATTAAATCGTACAATGTGGATAATAAAGTTTCACAAGGTTGATAATTATCTTAGAATTTTAATGAACGTTAGAACAGCACCAAATTATAAAATATTCTATTTACTATCACAAATTTTTAAACATAAATGAAAACTTAGCAAAAAGTTATGATTTTACTTACTTTAAAACTTAGCAATAAAAGGTGAGTTTATGATTGTTATTATATCCTTAAATTTTTAGTGACCGTCAATCAATGAATGTTTTAGTGGATGGTTAGTGAGGATCGGTCAATAATACAAATTTTAGCTATTTTGCGTCGACGTTTCGACAACATTTATTGTCATCTTCAGGACCTGTGTATGAAATACAATAGAAATATCAAACATAACGGAACAATTAAATATTTGGGTGAACGTGTTGGTGATGTGAGTGTGTGCGTGCGTATGTATGTATTATTTAATATGTGAAGACTTATGATAGTTTGTTTATATCTTCAAATTATCTTTAAGAAAACGAGCAAATTATAGTATGAGCGAACTTAATTTATACAGTATTACAATTTAAATTACTAAATGTAATGTTATTTTAATTAATTAAACAAACAGTAATCAACAATTGGATATTAGGTTGGTACATAAATTGTTTATACCTACAACAGTCAACATATAGCAAAGTATATATATATTACTATAATTAAAACAGATTAGGGGATGTTCACTACGTAATTATTAAAAGTTAATCTTACCATGTTTCACTCCCTACTGGTGTTAACAAACAATCATAATTTATAAACATACAATTTACACAATACTGTAAAACATTACGACTTAAATTAGATAGTTGACAAAGGTTAGATACAAAAGTTTCTGGTAAATTTTACTAACAGGTAAACTTGGATAATAATTGTAATCATATTATAAAATATAGTCAAGAGTACTATAGAATAATGTAATTTATGTATGTGTCCACAATCACCCTTCTCTCTCTCCCATTCTCCCCCTCCCAGTACTTCCCTCAGCCTCTCGCTCTAACCTGAAATCGATCTATCACTCACTATCACCCCACTCTCTCTCTCACTCTTCCACATCACACTCACTGTCTCCCTTCTTCCCTCTCTCACTCTTCCACCCTTCGCGCGCTCCCTCTCTCTCTCTCTCTCTCTCACTTGTCATTGTCCACGATTGGCACTCTAAAACACTCACCATTTTTATTACACTATCATCCTCATATGAAATAGAGAATTATGCACACGATAACAGAAATGATTTACCAACTTGTATTAAAGGGTTACAGACTTTATAACACAACATTATAGATAACAGATCTATTATATGAAAATGGTTATTACTTAATATTTACATTTTGTCCAATGTTATTTACCTGGAACTTGGTCTATACTGAGTACCATAGTCGATGTAGTTCGTATATATGTCGGTCATAATCTCTCTCACATGCTCTCACTATGCTCCCCCTCTCTCTCTCTTTCTCTCTCTCTCTCTCTCTCTCTCTCTCTCTCTCTCTCTCTCTCTCTCTCTCTATATATATATATATATATATATATATATATATATATATATATATATATATATCAGTCTTGTATCTTACTGACTCATACAGCAACTTCTCACTCACGTTAACCACTCGAGCGCTCTGTCTCCCTCTCACTCTACTCTAAACAGATATATACCACACATCTAACACGTAGACGTGTACATACACACACACGCTAGCACTACACACACGCACACACGCACACACACACACACACACACACACACACACACAACAAAACAACCTCACAAGCCAACTACACATTCGAGAATCCACACACACACACACACACACACACACACACACACACACACACACACACACACACACACACACACACACACACACACACACACACACACACACACACACAACAAAACAACCTCACAAGCCAACTACACATTCGAGAATCCATACATAAATATAACACTATTTTATTCTCTTCTTTTTATTATCTAAGTGTAAATTATGCACAACGGAGATGCCCACTGTACTGAGTTTAAAATTGATCGAAAATGTGTCTATAAGAAATGTTATATGTTTCTTAGCTAATACTAAATAATATGATCAGTGAGACACTTACAATTGTTGCTGACGCCAAACACACAACTGTAAATTTTCCCTGACCAACACCTTATTATAAAGCAGAACAGACGACCCTTGTACATTTGTAGGAAATTAAGTAGCATATGTTCGGAAGACAGTTGAGAAAGATTTGCACTAGGGGGGAGTGTGACACCAATTAATATCTGACGACAAGCTGGACATTAAAATGACCAACACATCCTGTAGGGAGACTACTGATTATTTCTTCAAATTCATGTTTTAACGGTGTGTATAAGTTGAGCATAACAGGACGAGAGGTTTTGAGTATCAGTGCGAAAATTAATGGAGTGAGGGTCACTTTTAATTTGAATTATTTCAAGTACGCATCTTTTAAAACAATTATTTTCGTAATATTTAATTTGGGTGTTGTTAGAGTCAAATTCATGGCCGGTGTTTAAATGGTGAGATACTAAAGCGTTGGGGTTATCATTATGGGTTTTTTAAGGCAATCATACCTATGTTGATAACTTCTTTTATGTAAATATTGGGACGTAATAGCAGTGTATGTGGCTGGACAGTCATTGCATTGGATAGTGTATACGACATTAGATCGTTTGTCTTTGGATGTCGGGTCTTTGAGGCTTGAGAAGAAAGATCGAACACTATGTTGGTTTTTGAATGCTAAAGTTTTTTGAATTTTTGATAGGCATTTTCTAAGTTTTTCAGAAAGCACTTTAACATAAGTTGTAGAAAAGTAGGAGCCAGAGTTAGGCTCATGTGTATTAGATTGGGCAGATGTAAAATCGGGGCTCAGCTGATTTGCGCGATGTTTATGAATTACCTGTTTGATTATGTGGCCTGGGTAACCATTGTTTTGAAAATCTTAAATACTAATTCAGTGTATTTTTTGATGAAACCATTGATCACTTAGACCGGTGGCTCTCTTATGTACCGAGTGGATTAAGTTAGTTTTTAGATGTATGGGATGGTTGGAATTAAAGTGCAGATATCTACCGGAGTTCGTGGGTTTTATGAACCAATCAGTGACTATAGTACCATCTGTCTGTCTAATAACCTTGGTATCAAGAAGTGAAATGGAACTATTCTGTTCGTGCTCTATTGTGAACTGTATTCGTTCAAAGCCCATTAGTTTGGAATTGAACAGAGATAAGATAGTGTCATGTTGGTCATATGGAATACATGTTATAATATCGTCCACGTATTTATATAAGAAGGGGAGTTTAAATGGTAGCGTAGGGATAACTGTGTCAAGAAACTGGTTCATGGTAATGTCAGCTAAGATGGGCCCGAGACTGCTACCCATAGCAGTGCCATATGTTTGTTTAAAAAATTGTCCCTGAAATGTGAAATAACCATTATTGCAACAATGCGAGAGAAGTTTAAGGAAACTATCCTTATCTAATGTTGTATGTGTGGAGATGCAGTTCCAATTTTCATTTAAAATGTTGATCACTGGATATTGTAATACTATATAAATTAAGTTCGCTCATACTATAATTTGCTCGTTTTCTTAAAGATAATTTGAATATGTAAACAAACTATCATAAGTCTTCACATATAAAATGATACATAGGCTACATACGCACGCACACACTCACATCACCAACACGTTCACCCAAATATTTAATTGTTTCGTTATGTTTGATATTTCTATTGTATTTCATACACAGGTCCTGAAGATGACAATAAATATTGTCGAAACGTCGACGCAAAATAGCTAAAATTTGTATTATTGACCGATCCTCACTAACCATCCACTAAAACATTCATTGTTATTATAGTTGCTGTTTCTCTTGTTGTAGTTGTTTCTGTTGTTGTTGTTGTTATTATTATTATCCTTCTTATAATAATATTTAATAATTTTTATGTTACGGGGGCTTGAAAAATAAGGCATTTAGCCCAAGGAGGTCTACCATGAGTGTTGCTTGACGGGATGTTTTATTTTCACCTACATTTTAGTTGACCCAACGAGACTGGAACCTGGTACACACGCTAAGACGCAAAACGACATTTTAAAAACCTATACAGTAACCTTGTTGCTTTTAGGAAGGAAAAAGTTCTCTCTATCGCTAACTATTCGTTTCCCGAGGTCTTCTTTCCGTTTTGTGCCTCTGCCTCAGTTTTGCAAGACCACTACTCTCTTCGTTCATGTGCTTCATTGTACATGCTCCGCCACAAGTGCATATGGGTCGTTCTTGTCATTGTAGGAGGTACGAAGATGTCTGGTATCATTAAAACTCCCATTTGTGGCCTTCTACATAATAGTGTACATTAACAACTTAGGCTAAAACGTGTTTTTATTTAAAGGTAACATTTTTACGGTTTTAAAACGATTATCAGTACGTTCTTCCGAAACTGAGTACAGGTTTACAATGTTATATTATTTATTTATTCCAGTCTTGTTGTATTAACAGTATACAGATTCTATTTCGGTTATATGTCATTTTAAGACCAGGAAACCGTTATGTGAAACATTTTAGTATATACTTCAACACCAAAAATTAACCGATTGTTGTTGATTAATCCTTGTTTGATACAGTATATGAAAACGCAGACTCAAAAACTGTCCGATAGAAGTCATAATTTGTAATTAAAGTAAATTAGGCTCCCCTCAATTTGAGCGAGAAGCTGGAAAATTTTTTTGCAAAATAATAATAACAATAAAGAATATGAACATTTGATTTAATATTAAATAATTGACAAGTCAAGAATCCTGTTGACCATACAGTCGGTTCTTCTAACTGTAGGGGTCCAAGAAACATTGGAGGATATCACAGGCATACAAATATACTTGAAAAGAAACATTATAGGTTTTTTAGTAGCACGTTCCAACAAATATCTTGACAATAATGAGAATAGTACAGTAGTAAATTTTCATTGGTGATAGTAAGTATGCATAATTGGCTTTGCGCTGGCATACTAAATCCACCTTACGTATAACGTACTATTCCTTATATCACATATAAACCTGACAACAATATTCCGTACAGTATATTCGATGTAACATTTTAATAACATGTTATTAATTTATAATGTTAATGGCATGCTGAATTAATTTATTTGCAACAGGTAAATTATGTTTAGCTGGTTCAAATTTCTATTACATTATAGACGTTCTTAACATAATAGAAATTATCAAGGTTTTCTTTAGGAAGACGTTTGTTTTTACGAGTAGGTGGTCAAAGTTTACAAAATTTTATGATAATATTAGCACACACTAAAATTAAAATAAGACCGATTTCCGGATACACATGTATCCTTTTTTTCACAATCCTCCAAATTTATGTTTGTATCTAAATTGTTGTGAGGCACATAAAATAAAGAATGTAATATGGCACATATTATTGAAGAAAATTAATAGTGTAGCAAGCCTACAAAAGTATTAAGTAAATGAATATAAGATATGGATTTTCCTAGTTCGTGGTAGAGAAGAAGTATCATATTTTGTCATTTAAAATAAGGAACCTTCATTCAAAATCGTGAACAAAAGAGCAGTTAGGCAGATAATTAAGATTTTAAAGAACTAAGCTTTAAGAACACAAATAGCAGTCAATTTTCTAACCCACAAGAAGGAAATCTACCAACACAAACGATTTGTCTGATTTTTAACCCTCTACAAAATAGAAAGATAAATCCTTTGCAAAAGTCTACCCTAATCCTTCATATGCCATTACGTTAACGGTAGGGGGATATTGCACGATTTCCACTTCTAATGCTCTATCATAAATTACCTGAAAGGTTTTTAATTGACTACGTTTGCGAAGAGTTGATTTACGGTTAAAGGAAATAGAAAAGTGAGATTAAATTGTCACTATTGTAAGACAATTGCCAGTGTTGGTCGTAAAACCTATGACAAATTGTTCTTTGGTCCCTCACTTTCCTTTCACGTTAAATATATTTTTATTTAACTCAGGCGATAAAGCTGATAATTTTGACCATTTTCCTTTCTTTTTTTTGCGACTAGCAATCGTGTTTTCCTGTAGAGCCAGCCATAGGAATTTGTCAGTGTCCTATTAAATTTTTTAAGTGTCTATATAAATACGAAACATATCCACTCTCAAGTGTGTGTGACTTCGTGTGCATGCGTGTGTGTGTGTGTATGTGTGTGTGGGGGGTATGGCGCAATTGCGAGACTTTGTACTCTTGGGTAACGTGACATGAAACTACATGTGTGATTTTAGGAAACTACATATATGTGATATTACTTATTTGTATTTCAATAGAAAGCCACTGATCACTCATACTGTTGTTTACTTTAACACAAAACATACTGTTGTTCTTTTCAGTAAAAAAACATTTAATTTTTTGTCTATAAAAACTGTATGACATATATAAGCATGGATGAATGAATAAATATTATATGATGTCCGAGCTTCGTAAATACAGGGATTGAAACGCGGAGAAGTTATTTTGTTATAACACATATGTAGCGCACTCTTATTAAATGCGTATAGGCCTACATGTACAATATTGCCTAATACAATGTATGAGCCTAAAGGTGCCGATATATCTTCGTCCGTTGCACGCCAGCAATGCCGAAGGAAAAATACCAGTGTGTGGGCTCCATCGTGCTTTGCACGGCGTGCATTGCATGGAACGAAGGCGATCAAGACGAGCTTGATTTTTTTTGGAACGGCATCCAATGCACGCCGTGCAAAGCACGAAGGAGTTTGGGCTCGCCACGCGACACGTGCTGGAGTGAAGCGCTTTTAGGTTATGTTCAGTTAGTCGTAAGCTGTGATCTGTGTGGACTGTAGTAGTGTAATGATGAGTGACTCGGCATCTTTTCTGTCTGTTCACTTTCTCCCAACGTTTATTGAAGCCTACAGAAACCACGATTGTTTATGGCGGGTAAAAGTAAAGATTATTGTAACAACAACCTGAAGGAGGCTGCCTACAAAGAACTGTTTAGGTTCAGATAGCCAAAAGATTGTACATTTTAGCAAAAATGTGTAGCTGTTTTCTGTTGTTCATTATATCCAGAATATTTAGACAAAGAATAAAAAGGATAACTAAAATGTCTATTTATAAGCCATAACAAACCTGGCTGACATGCCATTTTATTGACAGCATTTATTGGAATACGAACAACTCTCGATTATCCATGCTAATGTTTTGAGAAGGATAACGGTCGACATAAATATTCACTTTTTGTAGTATAGTAATGAAAGCAGTAACAATAACCCGAGCAGTAACGATAAACCGTGTATCCTTTAACCAAATTTTCTATAATTTCTAGTTTCTCAGGTACTAATATAAAAATACTAGAACCAGAAATAATTTTTCAGGTGCGTATAAAAAATACTAGTAATAAGAATTTTCAGTTAAAAACGAAGAACTGCTTATCAATTGTAAAGAGTGTTGACTTATCTTAATAAAAAAATTACAAACTATAAACGCTTGGTAGATTCACAAAATTAATTGTTAAATTCTGATAACTGTTTCAGCCGATTAGGCTATTCTCAAAGCGATGGTAGAATAACGAAACACAAAGAATGTGTTACCAGGGATTCTCAACTATTTTAATTGATGGCAGTAAATAAAACTTTGCGTAAGTGGGTGGAACAACAGCTAAATATTTGTAATTACGTAATTAAGCGAATCGTAGTTACTTACAGAGTTTTAGTCTAATTGCTGCATTAAGATTTTTTCTTCTGGACGAATAGTCTATTTCTACGCGTGCGTGTGCACCCACACACCCACACACCCACACACGATCATTCATATCCCAGCCTGTTATTGTTTTTACTTACTCATCAGACTTAGTGGGACTGATAACTATGTATTATTATGTTTTCGACGAATCGTAACATATACACGAAGCATTGGATACTCAAAAACACACAAGTTTGTTGATATTTGAATTTAGATGAGAGGAAACATTAGTTTTACAAAGCACCAACAGGTACCCACTTCCTTGTTATAGACACAACATTGCTAAGTCACCGTTTACAAAATAATAACGTAGGCCTACTCAACATTTTATAACTCGGTGAAATGTTCATATTGTTCCCTTCCTGTTGTGTCTAATGCTTATTTCATCTTATAAAACGGCCTTTATGTGTACTGAATTTAGTCTTGCATATATATGCAACTACAGGCATTGTATGTAATTTGGAGCTAGGTAAAACTTTTCAAGTGCGGGTATGCGCGCGCGCGCGCGCGTGATTACCAACGATTAACTTGTTTTTATGTCACACCAACAAACCATATACGTTTTGTGTCCTGGTGTCCGCACTCATCGCATGTCAAATTTTCGTGACTTCACGGTTTACGCTTCTCAGATACGAGACTGTACAATTGTCCACACTCTTCGCAACATTCCTGTATAAATTCAGCTACAAATTCAATTACACACTATTAACAAGAAACCGTACACATATTGTAATGCGATATAATGAGCATAACCAAATAAGTGTAAAAACCCCATATAATAAAACATAAACTAAACCATATTCCTAACCTTGCTAAACAAATGAGTAAAGTAAAAACCCGAAATAAGCAAAAAGAAGTAAAATATAAACTAAGCTAGAACAAATATATACTCTAAACCATAAAAAGTGACTGTTCATAGTAATAATGACTAATTGTAACAAGAAAAATAATCACAACTAAAGACAATGTGTGATCATATAATAATAATAATATTTAATGTATAAAATAACTGGTATTCAATAGGCTATAACTATGTATTACCAGTTGGCCAAAAGGCTTCAACCTATAAAGGATAATAAGGTGATTTAGGTTGTTAATTTAATTTACTTTAATGCTAACTGAATAACCTTGATTGTATAAAATAGTTCCCTATTTTATTTTAATGCTAACTGAAGGGAATAATACTTCATTTGGGTTTTTTAAGTTAATGTGTTAAAACTTATTTAGGGTAATCAGAATTATATTGTTTAAATTGACCAGGAGTCAATAATAATTAATAATAGATCATAATAAATAGAACAACTCTACTATTATATATTAAGAAGTTATTAAAAGATAGTTTTATTGGTTAAAGTTGGTTTGAGTTTGAGCATAATGGCCTAACATTATGGTAATATGTTATATGTTTTATGTCAGTCTTGTTCTTTACATATCAGAATCAATTCAATGGATAGCCTAATAATAACATAATGGATAATTTAATGCATGTAATAATAATAGTGTATCAAGCCACAACGCCATACAGTAAAATTAAATTGAAACGTTGTACCATAAATAAATACCAATTAATTGGCTAATATGAAAACAGAAATTATTGTAAATCCAACTATTAAACCATCACAGCACTGTAATAAATAGTAAAAGATGGTATAAATACTAATATATAATTTAGTTAAGTGTCAAAAGCAACATTTTAATTAATTAATGGAATTTTAATGTGATTTGAAATGTAAAAAGCTACTTGGAATGGCTTATGAGATGGAATTTTATAAAATGTTAAATTAATTATTAGGACACACACCTATGCCATGTGAGGTGTCTAAATGTTTGTCTTGTTATAAGGAATATGGTACTGTAAACTAATTTGAGATTTATTATGTAATAGACATGGAGTAATTTAGTTAGAAAATGTAAAATTTTGTATCTTAAATAATTAAGGTCATGTGACCTCCTAACCCGACGATTTTGACCAATGAGAAATTTTGTAATTTTGGTCAAGCCCGTTGAATGTACAAGGAAATTTCTTCACTTGATTGTTAGACTCGAAATTATAAACAACTAATCTATGCACTCTGTGTCAAAAAGTATATGATAGAGTCAAGTCCAGGTCAGAAGAAAGGTGAAAGTAAACTATTAACAGTGTCAAACTAGAACAAAGAAAATAATATATCTAAAATAAATAAAAGTTATCTACAAAAGTGGTGAGACCGAACCTTGTATAAAAACACTAGTAACAATTACACGACACCAGAACTAAACCACATAAAACTTATTCATCAGAACCCAAGTGAAAGACTAATTCAAAACACCAGTGAACAATTTATTTTACTTATTTTATTCAAAAAATTTGTTTTAAATAGTTGGGAGTTAAATTAACTCTGTATTCACTTAGCGTCAGTCCGCCATCTTAGCACTGCCAACTGAAGCCATTAGTGACTCGACACTAACTATTGTTTTCGCACATCAGACAAACCAAATATTTTATAGTATTTTCTTAATTTTAATTTTATTGTTATTAGTAAGTAAGAATTATTTTAATTGTAATATGTTGTACTTCTTAGTGTGCATTTCGTACTTTTTAATAACAGTCAAAAGAATCCAGGAGTTTATATAACTATCGAAAGTGTAACTCTGAATCGAACTGAGATTAAGAGTCGACTCGTGCATTGTACCAAATAAACAGTAGAACAACGAAGGCAGTAATTTATGAAAATAAACAATCATATTTTTCCTCAATTGATGCGAGTTGTCTTTTATTAAAAAATAATAAAGGAATTAAGAATTTTGTTTCAGAATAAGAAGATAGAACCCAACGACGACGACGTAAGTAATTCCGTCAAGCGTAATAATCTACGGTAAGTGAGTCTGGTAACGTCAATATTGACAACTCAACACAAAAATCAAAACCCGTCCCCAAACAAACAGTAATCCACGTTAATAAATAGTTAAATTAAAAAATTAAAGTTAAATAAGAATTAAAAATAAACAATTGTAAAATTAGCGCTTACAACAGGAGGCATTAAAATAAATAAAATACAGCGTTACAAAATTGGCACAACAACTTGAGGCCTAGCTATAAAATTTTAAGAAACAAATAAAGGAATAACGAAACTGTCTAGTTATAAAATGTACACCTCAAACCGTACACATTGGGATCGTATCTGGCACGCCACGAAACTGACTACTTTTCCAGTGTGTGGGCTCACCACGTGCCATGCAATGCACGAAGGTGTATTGGGCATTTAATATAGCCTACATATGCATTGAGTAGAATGTGCATATAATATTTTGTTGTTAATTTTTTTGGGCTACCACTGTACACTGTATTAATAATAATTCCTCTGTTATTCGAAGTAAACATCCCAGCAGTACACACCTTTTACACTCGCATTCAGGGCCATTAATATTTTGCTCCATTAACCTGTCTTCACTAGTAGCAAACTCTTCCTCTACAGCCGTAGCTGATTTCATCAGTTCTTTTATATTACCAAATCGCCTTCTTTTATTTACAGGGCTTTCATACTCAGATTCAGATTGCGCAGATTCGAGTTTCAGACATTTTACAAACTCGGGTTAAAATTTGAACTGGTGTCAACCTAAATTAACACATAAAAATCTCTTGCAAGAAAACAAACCTTAAAATTGAGAAATCACAAATACTATAAAATAAACAACAGAAGCACGCTGTGTAGAAATACACAGTACACCAACTACGCATTGAGAGTAAGAAAGCACATATTCCAGGAATGTTTTCCTTCTTGCACTCAAAAAAATTTTTAACCTGTCGATAACTACTACATTAAAAATAAAAAAATGTTTTCTTTCTAAACATCAACTGATGTATTCAGACAATCTGGGTATCTCAGTTAAATTTTGATGACAAAATTTGGAAACATTTCCTTCTTTTTCTGCCCCCACTTATTTTAAGTCAACACTGAAACAACGTTGCTACAATTACTAGTTTACACGAATTCATCAGCTTTCATTTGGAAGCACGGCTGACGGTTGTTATTTTAATGATTTTTTCCTTTATTTAATATTTCGTGTTCTTATGTGGCATACTATTTAACACATAGCGTTAGCAAGTAAATATTTTTATACTATATTTTTATACTATATATTTATACTACATGTGGAGACCTTGGGATTGTAATAGTGCAATAAAAAATTATGTGCATCATTTTAATGATGATGATAGTTGTAGTAGCAGTAATTCTCGGAGCAAATTATCACCATCGGCATCGATGTTTTATCTGAACAGTCACAGAAGGTCATTTCCAATGTTTACTTATATGTCAGATATAAGAATGCTAAAGGGGAAATAGGTCAGAGCAGAAAAACAGTAGGAGCATGTAACCATGCAGTAAGTAAAATTATAAATTTAACACATAAAAACACAAACGAAAATGGGAAAGAAAGGGCTTAAGTTTAGGAAAATTGAAAAAGTTACGTATAATGTAGTTTTTCAAAAGGTATAACATTTTTATAAAAGAGGAGTATGCCCAGTGGAGGCCCGTATGTTTATTAAGCTTCAAAATACTGCGATTTTCCTTAGAAAGAAACTCTAAAGGACAGAGATTTTGTTCTCGCATTCTAATTTTGAGACGTGTTAGTAATAGATTCATGTATAGTAGTATGATGTATATATCGTTACCTAAACAGGGTAATTTCTTTGAAAGCTGCGGGATATGATGTAACAAATTTAAAAGAGACCATGTTCCATGTGCATGGCGTTAAGAAGGTGTTGGAAGTTATTCTTGGTTGCTTACACGGACCCGTGTTCCGTGGTTAACGGGAAAAGTGGGGTCCTACTTGTCTACCTGTCATCAAAAAGTAATAGTGACGAAAAAACGGATAGCCATGAATTGTACTTTGACGCCTTTAGAAGTGTTTCTAAAACCCCCTTAACCGCTTCCAATGAAATCTGTGCTGCTGTAAATAATTATATGTATTAATATTAAGAAAGAGAATGATGATATTAATATTATTATTTTACTACTGATGAATTTGCGCAACAACATGGGCTCAAAGTGTTAAGACTGCCTCCCTACTACTGCAACTTATTTCATACCGCACTGGTACGGGTTCGCTTAAAATGAATAGTGAGAAAAATAATTTAGCTCTGAAAGAGGTATGATTCGTATTAATATGATTGAAGAAAATGATTGGACAAATCATTATAGAAAGTTATATTTTAACAGTGCAATAGAAAATGATGAGGAATATACAAGTAAACCCAGTGAGAAATGTCTAGATAAGTTAACTGTAGAAGAACTCCAAGTTTCACGGAAGCGTGAAACAGACACTAAAGCACTAAGACAGGATAATAGACAATTGCAAGAGCATTCTACAGAAGAATTGGATATCATACGTGGTGACTTGGGTGAATTATGCGGTTATCTCAATGGGCAAGACATACGATTTTCTACAGTCTACAAATATGAATAAAATATAAAATAATCAATAAAAATGTCCATTAGGGTAGGAGAGTGAGTTGCAATTGTAAAATATCGGTATGGAGAACCATACATGACTTCCATGTTCTAAAATTTATATTTAAAATCATTTACGAAATGAAATGTTTCCATAGAAACTACTGCTTTCAAATTATTGCTTCAGCCTTAACCATAGTACTGTGGTCAATAACGTATACCACCACACGTTATCGCACTCGATTTTCACTGATGATGGGAGTCGACGGCACTGCCGAAACGTCTGGTTTTGCAGAAAACATTGGACTACAGCCGAACAGCCCGGGTAGGAATTTTAACAACAAACTACAACTCTCTTGCCGATAACGTAGTACACATATAAAAATTATCCCCTCTGCCTTCAACTATAATTTTCATTTATAGAAAATTGCCCCCACCCCGTTCAACTAGCCTCTTCATTTATAGATATTTCATCTACGTTTCTACAGTGGATTATTAAGATCTTCTTATCAGGATACTTTATTTATCAAAATTAAGTACTTTACTCTTGTTACAACAAAAAGTGTTTCAGGTAAACAACCCTTTTCCCCTAACCGATCTTCACCAAATCGATAGGCGTTGATTCCTCTACAACTCAGGCACATATGTAAAACATTATTTGATTATGTTTGAAATTCCGGCAGTTATCGTTCGTCATAGAAAAAATTACCCTTGTTGTCACATATAATGTTGCAGGTAAACTACCCCTTTCTCTTAACTGATCTTCATCAAAATCAATAGGTCTTGAGTCCTCTATAATTCAGGGATGCATGCAAAACATTATTTGATTCTGTTTGTACGTGCGGCAGTTATCGTTCATCATAAAAACAATTACTCTTGTTAAAATATTAAAAGTAGCAGGTAAATTACACATTTCCCTTAACTGATCTTCACCAAAATCAATAGGCATTGAGTCCTCTACAACTCAGACACATATGTAAGTAAGTAAAAAAACAAGTAGAAAATAAGGTATCAGAGAAATTAGCTTTGCCTTCAGTTTGGCCAGTTTACGTCTAGGCCTCAAAATTTATGGAATATTTTGGTCGACAGTTAGAATTTTGTCTTAGTAAGGTATTTATTTTAAAAACGGTTTTATTAAACTAGATAAACAATGACAAACTTAAGAGTTGTGCGAAGTCGAGTTCGAAACTAAAGTTCTAAAGATCAACTTGGTAAAATTTTTCAAATTTTAATCGGTGAAACCAAAACTTTAATGTAGAATAATCGCTCTTACCACAACAAGAGCAGAAACCATGCACAGATGAGCAATGTTGAAAGGCCACATGAAGCAGAGAGAGTAAAATATTGCCAGAACTTCCAGTCTAAAAGTATTTAAATGTGTATTTAATTATATATAATCAAATACTTAACTATATTTAAATTATATATTGTTACGACGGTCTACTTGATCGTCGTAGGTACAGTGGAAGACAAATTACAAGACACCAGTTAAGTCACTAATTACCAGCTTTTATTTTCACAGTTAAACAGTTCGTAATTAACAACACAGTCACTACAACAAATCAAATAGAAATTGTTCACACGCAATAAAATGTCAACTAATATCAAAACGCAATTCTATTACAATATACCGCCCGATTATAAAACACACTTCACTAATAACCACTTGAACGCAGACAGTAATGCCTGATAATAACTGAATCGCACTGTAATATATCGCGACTATAACTGAAACTGAACGTCGTCGAGTACTTGTATTTATACAAGGCTCACAGACCAGAATATTCCAAAATACGTGTAAGCGCCAGTGTGTACGACGTAATTAATTGCGTCCTTGACACAGTCCGCGCCGCTGGCGGCTTCCAGAAAAGCCTCGCGAATGCGTGGAGAGTTTACGTTCACCACCGTATTACATTGTTGATCACTCTGGAACGTTTGGTAAACACGTAGATTGTTCTGTGATGTCGTAACAATATAAATTATTTATACATACATTTTAAAAATATATTTTGATTATCTATTGATGACACTCATTTAAATTAACTTAGATTTAACCTTTTCTGAAGTATAAAATAATTATTGATTAAAATATACTGTGTTCACTATTGTACTATATCATGCCTATATTTGTCAAGTGTGTTCTGCAAATGAAATATGATTCTGAAATAATACTACTAATGTAAAACTGATGTGTTTGTGTGAGTAAATATGATAAATAGTAAAAAGGTTATATACTTGTCCACTTGTCATTTATATAAACAATAAAATAATTTACAATCTGTTCACTGTATTGAATACAAAATTTAGACCATATTAAATTTGATTGTTTCCTATTGTTTGCATTGTACCTATTATTTTAGTTTTCCACATAACTCACGATTTATTCCAGTTGTCTCTTATTATACAGTTGCACACCATTACTATAATACAAAGTATTTTTAAATAAAACGTCTTTTAATTCATACATTCATTTAAACATTCAATTCAACTTCTTAACAAGAGAAATAGGCATATAGGTCTAACATATGAAATTATATAAATAATTGATTGAGTGGAGAGTTTATATGCCGCTGTCACTATGAGACACGATGTTTAAAGGTATTACGTAATTGTTTAAGTAATTGTATTATTCGATACCGCTAAACAAATAATCTTAAAACTTGTATAAGTCAAATCAAATAACGTGATAAGAAAAAAGTAACCAATTTCTCAGTTGCCACATTTTCCTTTTTGATTTTTAGCTGCATTTGTAAGTAGTTAGATATTTTGGATTTAAACTATAAAATTCAAGCCTGTATGTTACTAACTTAATGGTGGTTGGTGCCATTAAGTTACCAAGTGCCATTCATTTTAAGACCGAAATGAATTATCTAAAACGAAGGAACTGAAGGGATGAAAAAGGTTCAGACATATCGTTAGTGTATATCAAGGTATGCTACGCTATCTGAAGATTTACAATTAGCTTTTAAAGTATTACCACTTTTATAGAAATTCTACTAACAACATAATAATAAATATAGAAGGTTGTACGTAGCTAGCGACAATGTTTGTACGGAAACGTTTGGTCGTAAAACTAAAATTGCGAGCGTGTTATCAAGAATTTGAACAATTGTCAGTAAACAGCTTTATAAAAGGAAGTAGCAGTAGCAATTCCATACAGGATATACTCCGGTACACGAAAACAATTGTGCTCAGCAACTTCTGGCACATGCGCACAATATATTACTGCCTATTGTTGCAAACTACACCAACCGCCAAAATATAATAACACTGATCAACACTATTTGTTACAAGGAAAAGTATATTTTTTTCGGAAATACTAAACATTTTATTTTTCCACATCGCTCATACCAAAAGAATTTTAGTAACCGTAACTTTACACAAACACACACGATTCATTTATTTTGTTATAGTTTATTGCATCCGCCTTCCCTTCCACGTTTAATATTTTTGCGTTTTATTAAATTTCAAATCTCCTATGGAATTTTATTGTAATGGCTTGCTTTATCACAATCGTTTTGATAAGAGACGTTTGCTGATGTGTTAACAACGTTTGGCCTCTATTTTGGTGAGACGTGTATGCTCAAGTGGTGAAAACTGCAGAAATTACAACAATCGCTTACTGGTTGGTATTGCTAGTGTTTTAGTATATAAATTTAGTATATCATGGACAAAAATCTTTCAATTTAGTACTAGAGTTACAAAAATCTATCCTAACCGATTTACAAGTTTTCTATTACACGGCAATTAAATGACTAAAAATCAACGCCACAGCACGAAAATAGCGTAATTAGTTTGAATATTAACGTGAAAATTGTGTGTGTGTGTGTGTGTGTGTGTGTATGAGAGCGGGGAAGTATACGTGTGCCTTACATTATTAAAAAGTTTACAGAATTAAGAGTACTGGATTTAGTGGTTAGACGTATATCGTTTTACGTTTGAACTGCTTAAAAAAACACGTATATATATTTATTTCATATGATTATTTGTAATTATAGTTATTAGGTACGAATTCGTATTGCTTTTCGATGCATTGCATTAATATCCTCCCAAGGCATTAGCTACTTGCATGGGAGTACTTAAAGTCCAGAGTGTACAACTCTTACTTAAAACATATATGCTAACGCGCTTTATCTCCCTGCGTATTTAGCTTAACACCAGTTCATTACTGTGTACACGCTATTTTATATCCGGATGCTCAAAATTATAAACTACTCTCAGGTAATCGAGAGTTGTTAAACGCTGTAAAAGGATATGAAAGGAAACATTTGGGAAAGGAAATTAACGTCAGTCAATCAGGTCATGCAAACGGTGAACAACTCTTTCTTTTATTTGACGGCGTTAATGCTTCAATGAATAAAATTCGCAGACGTTTCTCCATTTACGTGCACACACATACACACGCGCGATTTCATACACGTACATTTGAACCGTGAGCGCGACACGATACCACATGACTCAACACATCACTATAAATTATATGGTGATGTTTTGTGACTATTTAACTTATGCGTTACCATTATGGCGTCTTCACATGGTGATTTGGTTTTGAGACGAGCTATCGGCCTGAACGAATACAGCGATGGTTGAAGAGCAGCTCCAGCGTTGGAACGCTGAGACGATCATAAATTTCGTGTTTGTTGCCAACGTCTGCGAAATCTGATATTTCTTGAGCGAGAAAACGGACGTCCTCGGGGACTTGTTGAGAGTCGGAAGTAAGATTAGGCCTAATGCGCGAGGACAGCTTGACGGTGCAGGCTACGGTCTCATCGTAGGCGGCAACTGCCTTGTCGATGTGGTTGACAGAGTCCAGCGGAACCAATTCGCTGACCTGTACTGATTCCACTCAACTACCCGCTAGCTTCTCTCCTAGTTTTCTGTCGTGTCGTCACATGCACCAGTATGGGACAGTGCTATAGGAAGATTACTCAGTGAACAAGGCAGATCGGGGAGACAACACCCTTGACAACAACGATATTGATATTATCAGGTCGTGCTCCTAGAGATTAGGGGTAGAAGGTCGGTTGTGCAGGTCTACTGGCGCGGAGTTGGTGGACATGAAGATACCTGTGAACCGCCTTCCAGGCTGTTGTAGTATGGCGATTATTCCAGTCAGAGTTTTTGCAGTTCAAGTCATCTGCATAGATTACTGTGACATGAACTCGGACAAGTGTATCGAGATCAACGTCTAGAACGTTGGCGTTATGCGCCTTGTACAACAAAGAGAACGGCCCTGAGAACTCCGGAGAGTTCTAAGTGTCGGGTGTCTCGATATTTCGTCGTGGAGGCAAGGTCGCGCGGTGATGACCGATATAAGTCTTCTATTGCATTAGGAGGGCGAGCTGCAGTTTTCCCCTTGCAAAACGTCCAGGTCTATCGTCTCTGTATAGCTCATAATTGGGTAACCTCACATTGACGTTAGGCCTGGGAGAGGTCTCGTTGATGAACAGTACATTAAGCGTGTAATGGCCTAGAAGCTCACGGAGTTCCTCGAGATAGGTCAGAAGTCTATTGATATTTCACGCCACCATCAAGAGCTATAGCTGGTAGGGAGTTACTCTATGGGAGCTGAACATTACAGAAGAATGCAGCTTCTATAAGGAGGAGGAAAGGCGGTACAAAGGCGATCTCGAATGGAATTGGAGATGCGGGCTACTTCAACGAGGCCATACTCATCGTGGAAGATAATAGCCTTGAAGTAGGCAGATTTAGATGTTGACGGTGTTGAAGAAGCAGACGCTGTGAAAGGGTCGTTGCGGACTGCAGCAGCAAAGTTGCGATTACTTTTCATGTGGCGGTCTGTTTTGGGATGGGTCTATCGGACTGATGGACTACAGTGGCGCTGCGGAGACACTTCATAAATTTATCCGTTTTCGCGACAGCCGCCGGAACAGGAGAAGATTTATTCTGCTTGTTCTTCTTCTGTTTGCGGGCCTTGTTGTTTGTAGCGAGCAGAAGGAATGGGGGCAGCTGACCTCGTAGTCATAGAGTAGAGAACATATGTTTGTAACATACAAAATCTTTAGACCTATATAGCTTTTGGAAAAACCTTTGAAGGTATTAATGAAGAAACAATCATGGATCACATGCCCACATGTCGGAGGAAATGTAGGCAACATTTTAGAGAGAATGCCCATGGAGTGAATTCTTAAACTGCGTTAGAATATAATTCTATATGCTACTGAGACTGCTAGTTCATGGAAGAGATGTACCAGGAAAACACATAATCCCTGGCAATATTAGAAAGATTATATTAGTGATGCCCTAGTGCGACTATGTGCCCTAGAATTTCTCTTTTAACTTCTGAAGTCATTAATTTCGTGATTATTGCACAATTAAAGTCTGAGAAAAAGGTATTTCTTAATAATGTGAATAAAGTAGTGTATCTAAAAACTAGAGGAACAAAACATGTCAAGCTTCACGAAATAAGACAAGCTAAAACAATTTATTAAAATAGCGCAAAAATCGATATGCGATCACCAAATAATGTGTCCTGACTAAAATCAAGCAAAAATATTATTTATTTTAAAATGTTAAACACTTTATAATATTGAGTTACAAAGCTTGTTACATTTAATTATATTAGGCTTAGTCCTTTACAAACCTTATAATTAAAATGGAATAAATTGGTTGGATTCTAAGATTGAATTACAGTCAGCATAAAATAATCATGCGTGTTTATCTGAATCGCTCATATAGGTCTTGACATTCAGTGTGTGTCACACGATTGGAAAGTAAATATTTAATCTGATATTCCTAAAGGCATAAGTTTGCACGTGAGATAGTTGCTACAGAAAAAAGTCACTTTATTTAACTCGTACTGCATTCCGTTCTTGAATTTGTATTGTCTGTGTGTTGTGAAAGTTTACTAGAATACAGTTATCTATAAGAGTTTCAATAAATATAAATAAATTTTAGCAAACTTTTGCCAACAATCTTTTATCTGTACTGAAAGTTTCATTGTTTTCTATTTTTATCAGTGTCATTGACTTTTATTCTTATGATTTTGAAATTTACAAGTTCAGTTGGACAACTTAATCTAACAGGGTTTTGTTTGTCTGGAGTTGAACTGTCGTAAAACGTGAATCGTTTCCTTTCAGACGTGCATGTGAACTACAGTGTTTATGCAGAACTACAGTGAAAGCTTCTATTTTCTTCTCATATTAGTTTCGTGTTTTTAACTTTTGAGCTCGAGATTACAATAGCTATTAGTCTATGGAGCAGCACTGTCCATTTTATGAAGGTAGAGGTTTATAGTCACTGCCATTTACAAGTTTTCGTAAGTTATAAGGAATTATAAATTACATCCACCCGAGCGGGTGATAATATGCTTTTATATGTCTGCAGCCGATCAATCAAATGTATTGCGAAATTTATTGCAAAATTAACACACAATGTACGGTAATGTAATATAACGTATCTCAATAATTGTGAACCAGAAGCTACGGGGACCTTCAGAACAAAAACAGTGATTTTTGTAGGATATTAGAGAACATTTGAATAACGCTTATTAGTTTGTAAAATAATGTATGTATTTTTACCTTACATGGTTACATGGAGAGGCAGTACGGGAGAAGTGGAAGAATAAGTCGCAGACAGGAGTACATGAATGGTGTAAAAGAAGAAAGAAAGTATGCGGTAACCAGGAGACTGTATAGAGAAAGGACTATTTTAGCAATCCCACTAACTTCTGGTGTGAGGAGAAAAGAAGAATTACCTTACACACACTGTGCACGAGCTAAAGGGGAACACACACGGTATGACAAAATCTTTATAATTCACAATGAATGCATTAAAAATTAAGAATGTCAGTCTTAATTATTATATTGTTTTATTAGATTCTTCAAGCATTGTAAACATTTACATCCAAGAAGTATTATCATACATTGGCTTATTTGTTAAAAATTATTTACGCAACAAAACATAGTAGCTTTCGTATTGTCGGTTTAATAAAATCAACTGATATACTATAAATAAATAAAAAATAACAGGAAAAATATGTTTACACCGTTCTGTCAATTGATTACCAGAATCCCACGTATATTCGTATTTACCTAACAACCTGGACACCGATATCTGCATGAATCAACACATATTTGGTGAATAAAATTGTTTCATTATGCAAATTTGTCCCATCGTAAATTAACAAATTATGACGCCAAAGATAATTTGTAGTTATTAAAAAAAATTCCCTTACATTTAGTTTTTAAAAGGTACTTCACATCTTTGAAATTGTGGAAAACTCAATAGCTTTACAGGGGGTCTCAAACGTATTTGTCAGTAAAATAATTTATTGTTTCATTATATCACACAGAGATTATATCATACATTGTGTGACAACCTGTGCGTTTCAACAGACTCAGTGAAATATCAAAGCAGTCACTAGTCTGTGAAATGTGATTGCTTCTGACAGTTCCATACTCAAAGCGGACACGACAAGATGGAAACACTACTCGTATATGCAATGTAAATATCTGTGAGTGCTTAATATCTTACGTGTATGACTTTTGCCGTCGTGACTAATCGTTTAGTTGGACTGCATTATTTCTTTTATATTTTGCCTCTTGGAATCGTTATCATTATTCCCAGTACTAGTCCTAATTCCATTTGGTGTCCTAATTAAATTTGGCGAAAGCAATGGACTACTTTTTGACAACATCTTGAAAAACTGTAATGTTTAATTACCAGACTTAACTGCTCAATCTATCCATAGTTCAATCTTTCTTTAATTTTCTTGATATCACTGTCGATTTATGCTTTAACTAATTGTCCTACAAAATATTTCAAAGACTGTTCACCATGTTTCTCAAATTGCCAACACCTTCTTCGTCCAAATCATTGGGTTTACTCTAAAATTATCTACACCTAGGTTAGTATTGTGACTGTCAATACCACAAATTCTTAAAAATGTGATTTATAAATAAACTTTGGTTAACCTCTTTCCCATGGTATATTTAAATTGGCCTTTTAACTTATAATAACTATTATGATCACTGTGTAAATTTATTAACTAACAAATGGAAAGTAAGGAGAGCTTTTCAAAGAAAAGCAAGAAATTTTGTCTTCCTTCTTATTCTTATTTTTTGTTAGGTTTCCTCCATTTTACTTAAAACAGCCATCTGACGCGCCATATGTAGGTACTCCAAATGGACTTGATCCAAATCTACTTTTTTTTTTATAAGGACACCTTCTGGTGAATGTATGCCATAATCTAGCAAATTGTTACACTACGAAGACGTTTAATTAAATGTAGCTTGTCGCTGGAAACCTAGGATCTTTTACTACTGTCTTAAACACTGAAATGCGATTTATCTGTTGAAATTCCATAGGCTCTCCATAATCCCTGATTTCCACCACCCATATCACTGACAATTGCAACAACACAAAATCCCGACTCTGATAACTTAGAAATCATTTGGAAAAGAATAACGTTTATCATATTGTTAAGCAACTTGTAATACACAATCTGTTTCCACACTTGTGTCAGCCCTCGGGCCACTAAAATGTGCAATTCAGAGCGTGTTTCTTTAATGGCTACCTTGTATTTCTTTGATCATAAATCAAGATAATTTTTTTCAAGATACACTGCTGTCCACATTCATCTCATCTAAAAAAATACTGTTAATTTTTCTAAAACCATAATTCTTCTCCTTGGGGCAGTCATCACTTGAGTTACATTATCTTGGAGTCCAGACGAGCGGTCAAAATTAATAGCCCACTTAAAAAGTGGCAGAAGTCCTGGAAGTAAAAGTTTGATTTTTCTTCTTAGAAAGTTCTAAATTTTGTAAGACAGAAAACCTAAAGCTAACGCAGCCTCAATATCTTTATTCTACCAACTAGATATTTTATAATTTCCTAATATGTTTTTTGTGCTAAAGTAAACATGACACAGATGATTTCTTTTTATTTGTAGCTCTTGTCAATGTCGTATACATGATTTTATACTATCTAATTTGTCCTTTAAATATTTCATATTTGTTTGTAACTGTATCCTCGCTCTTCACTTAATGTAATACGTTTCCAATGTAATTTATACGCGTCATTTTTTTGAAAGTTTATTTTTTAAAGCCAACGTTTTACTAAAAAGTTGTTGTTGACCTAGATCACATTCATTATACACACCATTTCCGCCATATCTTGTTACGTTATATTCTTTTACAGCATCTTCATTTTACCTTCAATGTCTTTTAGAATTTATCTCAACCTGTCTTTTCATCTGTCTAATTTGCGCTTTTTGCATATTTTTGTTTCTTTTCTCTTCCCTGCTTAGAAATATAAAAAAAAAGAGTGGCAACAGTATCTTTATTAAAGAATTTGCTTTTAAAATTCCACTTTTAATTCCAACCTTAAATCTTTTTTATATCTTTCTGGTTAGAATAGTTTGAAGCAGATCCTAAAATTGATGGGATTAAATGGAGGATCACTTTGTCTGCAGCGGTTAACCTACAATTTTTTTCAAGTCATAATTTTTTTGAAATGCTTGAAAAGAAAAAATATTTCTCGGTTTATTAGTATAATTACACTAGTTATCAACAGCACACCTAACTAATTTTATGTACTCTAAATTAGAAAATGACACTTGTCGTGATTAAAAGTGACACTAATCTTACCTTAGTTATTCGTCCAGGAAATATAGAATTATACCAAAAATATATTTGAAATGTTATACAACAATGGCTGTCCCTGCACTTATATATGGCAGCGAAACATGGGTAACGACAAAAACACAAGAAAATTGAATTCATTCACAGAAAATGGGATTCTTAAGACGAGTTACGGGCTGTAGTCGAATAGACTGAATAAGAAATGAAACGATTAGACAAGAACTTCGGATATTCAACTTAAATGAAAAGATAAAATTTAATAGAAACAAGTGGCAAGAACATTTAGAAAGAATGCAAAAATACAGGATTCCAGTAAAAGCTAGAAAATTCAAAGCCAGAGGAAAAAGACATTTAGGTAGACGAGTAAAAGTTGGGAGACGTAACAGGTAGAATGCCGAAAACATGAAGTGAAAAAGAAGAAGAAGACGAAAAATATATCCACAAATAAAATAAATATTAAAAGCTAAATTTAAAATATTAATATAGAATATTTTCTCTAGTTTAATTTGGTAATTGGATGTTTTAGTTTTGTTAATAACATCGCATAAACGATAGATATCTGGTTCTAACCACAATATTATCGGCTGATTCTAAATATCGACTAAACACCCTAACCCCCCCCCCCCCAATCAACAGGATATCAGTAAATAAAATACACGCGCACACACATTGCACGCTGACATGTTTATTGATAACAGTTTAAATATTCTTAAAGTACCCGATCTACCTTCGGTGATACACTAAACAACACACGCGTTTACCAGTATGCAGACTAGACTACGCTGAACAGCGTGAGGTTATTGAGGAGTTCCCCCCACCAATTCTCATAGTCAATGGCTCGCACCTTCTCTATTGTAACCTTAGAATATAAGGGTTTTTTGAGAAATGGAGAAGTGGAGACAACTAGTCGATGCAGATAGTGAAGAGAGAGAGAGAGAGAGAGAGGGATGTTTGTGCCTGTGTGTGTAAGTGTATATGTGTATGTTTTTATAGGAGAAAATGTTGGTACGAAGACAGAAAGGAGACAGAAAGAAGTTAAACCGTGAATTGTTGGAAAGGGTTTGTTGTTAACGTGACCGCTCTCAATGTAATTCCCATCCTTTTAGACAACTGCAGTAATAAATTCTGAGCGTAACAAAGGAAGCAGAGAAAAAATAATATATACCACTAAATTGACTGTAGCGTTTGTCTTTTATATAGCACGTTAAGTGAACAGACACTTTATTTAGCAGATAAGTTTGAGATACCTTTGGAATACGATTCAAAGCAATACACCAGGCGTAACTGTGAACGCTTAGCTTTAATGAATTACATGAAATAATAATTTGTTACACAAAGTAGTCACTATAACAGTATTATTATTATTATTATTTCGGCTGTATAATGTTTACACATTTTCTGGAACCAAAGATTACAGAATTGATTGAATTCTCATCTTTCACTGCTGCTTGTCCATTCAGTGAATTTCTTCAGATTTTATTTCATTCCATGTAGTCTGAATTCCTTCTATCCAGGTGATAGGAGGTTTTCATCTTTTACTGCTTCCTGGTATGGTCCATTCCGTAAGTCTCCTTACCAACCTTTCCTGTGCCATTATTTTTGTGTGTCCATACCATTGTAGTTTTTTGTTTGAACAAAATCAACCATTAAAATTTTCACATTCATTCTGTCCTTAGTAACTTCATTTCTAATTTTCTCACGTCTAGATACTCTTGCAAACGTCTCCAAAACTCCATCTCTGCTGCCATTAACTTTTTTCTTCTCTGTTTATTGGTAGTCCAAACCTCTGAACCGTAAGTCGTGATACTTTTAACAATGATTTTAAATATTTTGGTTTTGGTTTCTGTTGTAATTTGCTTATCCCACTGGATTCCATTTAATATAGAGATAGCCGTCTTTCCCAAATTAATTCTGGATTTTATTTGTTTGTTTTAAACTCCATTGTCTGACTATAATAGTTATTTATATTTAAATAATTCGAATAGGTGACTCATAGATTTTGGCTTTAATAGATACAAATATATTACTTTTCAGAAATATCAACAAGTTTATAATGGCCGTGTCCCTGTACACACACTATGTGTGCATTAATTGTGCACTTTTTGGTATACCTCACATGCATGAGAGGTATGACATTCTCACATCACAGTTTCATGAGATGTATCTACAGTTTTATTTCCGTCGTGTGCAGATATCAAATGTTGTAACATATTACTGTATTTTGTATTGTACTGAAATCTACATACATGATTGATGAATTAAATAGCCTTTGTAAATGGAAGTAAACTTCTTTTCTACTCACAATATGATAGTTTCATGAAAACTGAATCTTTTCCTTACAAAAATATGATTGTTCCGAGGATCATGATTTCTTTCTAGCCAACAGTACGAATTCCTGAGCAAGGAGTATTGTCTCTTGCTTTTACTATATTCTATTAATTCCAGTGATAATATGTACTACAGTCACTATCAGCCCTACCACTTCTTTAAAAATTTTTATTGGATTAAAGTAACTCTTGTTTACCCAGCCGCTAATGTATTTTTAATTTGTTATTTATTAACGGACCACAACGTTCATCTTATCGGAATGTGCATGTTGTTTATAACGTAGTGATGATTAATTCGTATAGACCTATGGAATTTTATTAAACATGCTTCCATAAAAAATTAAAACAAATTTCATATTTCATTAGTTCTTATTAGATATCAAGGAAATTTAAGTTATGGCAAAGTAGTCAATTACAGAAAATTCCAAGAAAGTGTAGGCCTCGATGTGGCCAGCATGAGGTATAGAGATACAAGATACAAATTTCAATTCCAAATTTTATTTATCTTCTCTATTAGTTACATTAGAGTTTACACCTATGTGAATGAATTAAATATAGATGTCATCGGCTAACGTTAGAATTTCCATCACCCGCTCATTTAAGGGAATGAAATCTTTCCAACCATCATCAGTACCAATTCCTCTATTCTACGTTAGGGAAACCATTAACTCTGTCATGTATTTTTTTATCTGGGCTTCCACTAAAGCCAGACTAAATTTCGTTGTTCAAAGTTACTCCTCAATGTTGACTACACGCATTTAGCAATTGGTATTTGCAATAACCATTTAAATCCTCCAATTATTTCAGTTAGAATTCTGTTATTAGTTTTTGCAACTCTAGTGCTACTGAAAATTTAGTTTAAAGATTTGTCAGTATCCCACTTGGTATGTAGCAAGGAAAATTACGCATACTTTGAATATAAGTATATGTTGTTGTCGACAATCGTATTGTTGTTATATACAAATTTACATGTGAATATGTATCCCTATGTCAGGGGACATACACGTAACCGGTATTTCAAACTCTCATTTGGTTACAAAGAATTGCTTTATTGATGTAAGTGTACCATCAACTAATTTGTGCGTTAGCCAGCACAGCTAGTCATTAAACATGCCAGAGATGTCCAGCAGCTTGAGCATAGCATAAACTGTTGAACGCCTTTATCTGTAAAGTTTTGTTGTAAGAACTTTAACATTGTTTTTTTTTAACAATTTTGGAACCATATACGATCACAAACTCCTCAAACAAAACCCAACTTTTGCCGTAGAACGACATTTCAGAATGCTCCGTCGCCAGACGCCAGTAGCTTATAAATGCTAAATCTTGATTCTCAAACGTCATATCTGCTTATATTTCCTAGCATTCTATCAGATCTATCTCACTGTCGACATTCATTGTTTGCGAACTGGCGTTAGGCGTTGTGGCGTCTGCGCAGCTGGTACTCGCCTCGACTTTTCGACGCTGCCTCTTCCTCTGCGTTCGTTCTGCTGCTGTCATAGGAGCCTTTTTTAGAATCCTCATTCATTATTCTTCTGCACTGTAAGCGCGTACGATAGGCATTTACCTTTTTGTTGTGAAGATATTTTGAGATGTTTTAAATTTAAAGAAAAATTTGTCCAATTTCAACACTTTGTCAATGTGATATTTATTAGGTCCTTTCACTATTATCATTATTAGCATTTTATTTCATACAACTTGTAGACCTTTGTAAAACGCTACTTAAAATAATGATGTATGCGTACGCTTTCCCGATCTATATTAATTTTTTCCGCGCAGCGAAACAGTGAATTTCCACTCCAAATTGGCGGATATCTTGTGATGGCGTGTTACGTCAAAGGTCAAGGGTCAGGTTAATATTGCGTGACGTTACTTCATCCTTGCTCTTTTGAATCGTGTATTGTTTATTTAAATATGCATTACAGTTTGAAAGATATTGTAGTTTGTGTGGTATACACAAAATCATAGCATCGAGTTTCGAGTAGGTTCCCCTACACCGGAACCGGACTGTAAGACGTTATCCGTAAAAAAAATCACCTTTACTTTTAAAATGAAAGCAGTTACAAATTCTTTATACATGTAGCAAACGCTGCGCAGGTATAATATTTTTATAAAATAAATAACCTTTTTTCCGCCTAAACGTGAATAGTCATTTTTTGTAAATGTGTGTTCATGTAAGTGATTATGTATTTATGTCCTGTAGGTGGGCGCTGGGAACTAAGTATTGCAACGAATCACAGGATCATGATAGGCGGGGCAAGTTCATATATTACACAGACAATGGACATTCATATTATATTGGTAGATGGTTAAGTTTGGTTGTTATCAATTGTATTTAGTAAGGACAAGGGTTTAGTTTAGTAAAACTGTGGATTATTATTTATTGTTATTCATGTACTGTGTTTGTGGAAATGTGCGCGCGTGCGCGAGTGGTAAACGTTTCCCGGGCGGTGCGTGAAGTATTTATCGTTGTGTTGACATTAACTGAACTTAGACATATGTATACATTTCTTTTACATTCTTATACATTCCCTATACATTTCTGACTATTGTTTACGTTCATGTATGATATTAGTATGTAGGCAGTTATGCATGAGATACGGGTAGTCTGATTACCGCTATGCATGCTGTTACAAAGTAAATGCACTCTACTGCATGAAAAGTGCATAGTCACGATGTACTAACCATGTGACTTCCATCCACCAATAGAATGCTGAGAGGTGGTTGGAAATTTTCTTAAGCCTGTCGTTACACAAGTAGTTCTTCTACGCCATCTACCGCGAACGGGACGTGCACTCCTTGTACAAGATTCTACCGCTTGCAAGGTGCTGTAAAAACTATTCGTCGTTAGTGAAACGGGAAGGCTCAGAACTGTGTGTGTAGTACATCTGCACACAGTATTGTTTTAACGCATTGCGCGTATAATTACGACAGTTCTTCTACGCCATCTACCGCGAACGGGACGTGCACTCCTTGTACAAGATTCTACCGCTTGCAAGGTGCTGTAAAAACTATTCGTCGTTAGTGAAACGGGAAGACTCAGAACTGTGTGTGTAGTACATCTACACAGTATTGTTTTAACGCATTGTGCGTAAAATTACAGGCAGTTCTTCACTGCTGCTACCGCGAACGGTCCATACAATCCTTGTACAAGATTCTACCGCTTGCAAGGATCTGTTAAGACTTTTCGGGGACAGTAACGCGTGTGACGCATAACAGTCGATATTATCTATTTACACACGGTATTATTAATATTGTAGTACTACGTGTGTACTAAGTGAGTGTATCTGTATCACTGTGCGAGATTTTCCGCAGTGACAGCATCATTAATAGTTACGCAATAGTAAATAGTTCCATCAAGACGTTTCCGTGCTAGTGCAAGATTTCCTCATAGGGTGGTCTGCTGATCGCGGTAGACCTGGGTATTCGCGTGAACACTTGAAGAAGCCGGAGTGGTATAAGCTCAATATGCCGTTATTAGATTAAACTCACTGTCACCTGAGATATTACTTGGTCATAAGCTCTATATTAATTGTGCGAGTAATAAAATCCGTAGTACCGTTGTGTGTGCGAAGCGTCGGATTCATCGTGGGAATTGCAGGACATCAGCCCAGCTGTTATAGGACATCAGCCCAGCTGTCATAGGACATCAGCCCAGCTGTTAAAGGACATCAGCCCAGCTGTTATAGGACATCAGCCCAGCTGTTATAGGACATCAGACCAGCTGTTATAGGACATCAGCCCAGCTGTTATAGGACCAGCCCAGCTGTTACAGGACATCAGCCAAGCTGTTACAGGACGCCAGCCCAGCTGTAAACGTTTCTGGGGAAACGTTTCTGTCATTTGTAAGCCACACCTGACGAACCAACTACACCGCAAAGACCGGCCCTTCTCTTCAACAACATCATCGTGGGAGTCTTCTTATGTAACGTATCACGTCTTGCGTATGAACATTATTTAACATTTCAAAAGAAAGACTCTATATCAAACATTACATTCTGTACATATCAAATATACCATATAAACTATAACTTGTGTTTGTACAATAAATAATCTTAAACCCTCCAATATAGACTTGTAATTTGAAATACACATACTATCATATCCTATGCGCCAATAGTTTAGTAATTTGTGTTGTCGCATAGAGATATTTTGGCGCTTAGCAACGTAGGGCTCGTAAAATAGCGGTAAATTTACGCTACTATATATTTATCTATGAGTAAAAAAAAAAAAAATTTTGTTGGAAAAATCCGACGTATAAGTATAATTAACGTAATAATTGTATGTGTATTGTTCATATGAAAATCTGAGGATATAATTTTTCAATTGTGCATATTCTCTTGTATATCATATATGAACAGATTTATCAGTATATTGGAGGTAGATTATTAGTTGTTGTATGTTAGATAAGGTATTTACATGTTGATGTTTTGAACTGCTTTCGGTGTGCATATAAACTGGTTACCGTACGTTCTAATCTTGTCGTAATAATAACTTGCTTTGCGTATAAATCAATAAATTTAAATTTACTAAATTTTAAATTAATTTTAATCATTATGGCGGATACTGCAGAAATCAAGAATGCTTTAGCGGCCTTATTAGAAGAAATGAAAGCCAATAAAGAGGAGGTGAAGGTGAGTATACAGAAGCTTTCAGCAGAAGCCGGGAAACAAAACAAATCACTCCATGAGGAAAACAAGAAATTATATGCGGCCGTACAGGAGCAATCAAAACAAAGCAAACAAATGATAGAAGCGGCAGAAAAGCGTATTAGCGAGACCGTGGAAGCTATGAAAGCTGATATAGAGGCGAATTTGGAAGTTAATAAGTCACGACTTAGTGAGTGTGAAGCAAAACTCTCGGGTATGGAAGAGCAAGTAGTGCAACACAGATCCACGATAAATGAATTAATGGCTGAACAAGACCTGCGGATTCAAGAGCTGCAACATCAGATGTCACGGGTGGAAACTACCTCGTTACCACTAAACTGTACCACGTATATCTATAAGACTTTGGATGACGTCAATTCACAGCAAAAATTTTATGGACGGGAGAATGAAAACCCCATGAATTTCATTCAGATTTGCCAGCGGGATCTGGAGGCAATTGGTGATAACTTAAGTGAAGCTGATAGAATTAATTTCATAGTGCGGCGACTTAAGGGTACTGCTGCGGAGTGGTTTAGTATTGTCCAGGATAAAATCAACACGTTTGAAGATCTGGTAAGACATTTCGGAGCTAGATACTGGAATGAGGAGATCCAGAGGAAGACCCGTACGCAGCTGGAGTTTGGAAAATATTCCAATACCAAAGGCTCTAAAGATGCATATATGACGCAGTTGATATCCAGAGCTAGATATCTTGAGCCTAGCTTAACCGAACCTGACATGGTAAGTAAACTTGCGCACCACTTTGGACGCGGTATACAGGTGGCTGTCCTTACGCAAGGAGTTAAGTCGTGGGACGAGCTACTCATATTACTTACAAAATGGGAAGGTATCGACAACCCGAATATCAATGGTAACAGTAATGAAACACCGCGTAAAAGTTTTCAATATCAAACTCAAACCAAGCAAACACAGTCGCAACAACAACAACAACATAAAATATCTAATAGAAATACCAATCAGAAATTTAATGCCAATAAAGTAGCAGTAGTAGCGGAAGAGGATTCCGATATAGAACAAAAAAAAAAACGTGTCAGGCTGCACGGCGTGAGTCCGTGCAACAAAGTAGCTAATACACGTAAAGGTAGGAATGAAGTTTCAAAAGCCCGTTGTAACCATAAAAAGCAGTTCAATAAATCAAATGTGAAAGATGTTAGTTATAAGAGAAAATTTGTAGTGTCCGGCCTATATCCTGCCGAAATTAGAGATAGTTTAATTTGCAATAACAATAGTAATGAAAATGAGAAATATATTAGTATTGAAAATGACACTGACCTCATTGTCAACGCGAAAATTAACGGATGTGTCGGCGAAGTTTTATTTGACAGCGGCGCAGAAATCTCGTTAATGGATGAGCGATTCCTAGAGAGGCACAGGAAACATTTTAAAAAAATCCCGATTCTGCCAGCAGCCCACAAAATCATAAAATCAGCGACGGGTGAATCTCAGAGGGTTGACCGTCAAGCTATGATAACAGTATCCATTCAGGGGATGGAAATAGAAGTCTCTGTGCTTATTGTCAAGAAACTCGTATATAATGTTATTTTGGGAGTGGATGCATTAAATAAACTGCACGCGACCATTGATTTTCCAAATAAAATATTGAAATGTACTGTTAATAATAGTAAACACGATATCAGGTTAGGATGCAGGAGGGGTAAGACGGGCTCTGATTGTGAACCTATTACTGTAACTCGCCCAGCTGTTCAACTTGCCGATAAGATAACACATAATCTGCGGACTCACAGCAGGCAGATAACGAGCGGTGAGCAAGATAAATTGCAAGGTATGCTTGATAAATTCGGATCTGTGTTTTCAAAAAATCCTACCATCACGAATATATATGAACACAGCATTCAAGTCACCGATGAAAATAAATTTGTACGGAAGACTTACACCATTCCCCTTCACTATCAACAACAGGTTGATGCCGAAGTAAAGAGTATGCTTCAGAATGGTGTGATTGAACGAACTGATAGCAATTTTTTAAATCCTATGGTTGTTGTTAAAAAGAAAAATAACGACATTCGATTATGTCTCGACATGAGAAATCTTAATTCTATTACAAAAAAATGCTACGACTGTGCTCCGAATGCGGAGAACCTATTCATGAAATGTCAAGGTGTTAAATACATGTCGCGTCTTGATCTCAAAAGTGGATTCTGGCAGATTCCCCTTGCCAAAGAGTCAAGAAGATACACAGCATTTCTATATCGAAATAAATGCTATCAGTTTAGAGTAGTTCCCTTTGGTTTGGTTACAAGTTTAGCGGCCATGGTCAGATGTTTGGAGTTAGCTCTGGGCCGCGAGGTGGAGGACTTTGTCAGCATATTTGTTGATGATAGTTTGGTCATATCAAAATCATTTGAGGAACATCTTGAACATCTCAAGATTGTATTTCAGAAATTGCAAGCCGCTAACCTGACTCTCAATCTTGAAAAGTGCGAATTTGGGAAATCGCAAATTAAATTTTTGGGACATATTATCTCAGCAGAAGGTATAACAACGGACCCGGAAAAAATACGTGCGATCATGGAGTTCCCGAAACCCACAAAACCCAGGGATATCAGAGCGTTCCTTGGATTGACTGGTTACTTCCGACGTTTTACGCCAGAATATTCTGGTACAATTGAGCCGTTATTAGAACTGCTTCGTAAGAGTACTAAATGGGGATGGGAGGAGCGTCATCAGCATGCATTTGACGCGACTAAAAATTTGTATAGTAGAAACCTGCACGTGTTCCATCCTGAGAAAAGGGGCACATATGTCCTGAATTGCGATGCTTCTGATTATGCCATTGGGGGGGTACTCTACCAACGGAATGAGAAGGGTGAACACAAAATAATTGCGCACAGCAGTAGTCACTAAAAGGGGCCGAACGCAACTATTTCACATCGGAGAAAGAAATATTGGCTATTGTGTACTGCATCAGTAAATTTCGTTATTACCTGGTTGGACAACACTTCGAAATCCTTTCGGACAACCAGGCCTTATCGTTCATGTTGCGCTGCAAGTTGGCAAACGCTCGCATATCCCGTTGGATCATGGCCATCCAAGAGTACGACTTTACCATTAAGTACTGTAAGGCAAGCGAGAACAAAGCAGCTGACACGTTAAGCCGATACCCTCCAATGGTGGAAGAACGTCATGCGTCTAATAACCAGGAAGTTCAAATTCTAGCTGTCAAATATAAATTAGAAGACAGTCTTAAAAATAAGTTAAAAAATATTGGTATGGAACAGCAGCGGGACACAAAATTGAAGCGGATATGTGACGCTATCCGGATACAAGAAAACCCTAAGTACAGAATATATAAAGACGTAGTGTATAAAATTATCAATGGCGGATGGAAGATTATGGTGCCTGACGCCATGGTGGAAGACCTCACCTGGATGTGTCATGAGAGTCTGGCTCATGCGGGGCCTTATAAATGTTACCTGGCAATGCGGGAGGATTTTGTGTGGCTAAATATGACCAGGAAAATAAAGGCCATACTCCGCACATGCCACATCTGCCAAACAGCGAAATATCCGAACCAACATACCCAGGTTGAAATGGGTAACATTGTTGCACGTAATAAAAATGACCTTGTCTGCATTGATTTTTTGGGTCCACTTCCTCGGGCGGCGCGTGGAATGAAGAACCTTGTGGTTGTTACGGATGCTTTTACCAAACATGTTAGCCTGTATGCTATTGGTAGACCTACAACGTCGGCTGTCATAAACATTATGCTCAATAGATACATGCCGAAAAATGGTCCCGTAAGGAAGATACTCTCAGATCAAGGTAAGCAATTTACGAACACCAAGTGGCACTCCGAGCTTGAGAAACACGTTGTTCAGACGGTCTTGACAGCGATCCGGAGACCGCAAGGTAACTTGGCCGAGCGGGTCAACAAGGAGTTGGGACGGTTATTCCGTACGTACTGTAATACTAACCAGAGTAAGTGGCCGGAATTCCTAGAATTTTTTGAATCAGCCATAAATGGAAATTATAATTCTACTACTGGGTATACTCCGAATGAACTCCAAACCGGAGAAATGCCAGGCCGGGTCTGGGGTAAGCACATTGAAAGGATAGCGACGCATAATATGCCTATACCAGTTGAGATAAAGAAAATCGAGGCTAGAAGACGCATTAAAAAGTGCGCAGAGGAGCGCACGGAAAAATTCAATGCGGAACATAAACTGGTGAAGTTCAAGACTGGAGAGAGTGTGCTTTTACGAGCATTAAATGTTGGTAGAAGGGAGGACAACACAGCCGCGAAGTTTTTTAGGCTGTATAATGGTCCGTATACCCTGTCGGAGCAAGTTGGGAAAAATACATTTATCTTAACCAACCCAAATACCAACCGTGCGATTGGTAAATTCCATGCTTCCTCATTGAGGAAATATTATACAAAGGATCCGTGAACTCAGAAATAAATGTCAGGATATAGGGGTAAGAATGTGTAGCTATGTAAATATGTCATTTCAGGTTTAAATGTTGTATGTAAGATGACTCTGAGAATGAACAATAATCTAGTTTAGATAAGGAATGTCGTCTGTGTACTCTGTGACCCTGCATAAAATTTCGTTATCTGTGTGTCAAGAACATGTGTGTTTGTTCTGGTTTTAAGATTACCACGTGTCTTTTCAGTTGGTGCTTCTGTCAAAGTGACAGTTAGGAAATGTTAATATTAATTGAGGATGTTTATTTGATTTTAGTTCGTGGGTATTATTATTCTTTCAGGATTAGGAAATTGTTTGGTTATATAAAAAAAAAATTTTATTTTTTGTGAATTAACTAAAAAAAAAAAAAAAAAAATTTTTTTTTATGCGGGAGGGGTTAATCCTGCAACGAATCACAGGATCATGATAGGCGGGGCAAGTTCATATATTACACAGACAATGGACATTCATATTATATTGGTAGATGGTTAAGTTTGGTTGTTATCAATTGTATTTAGTAAGGATAAGTGTTTAGTTTAGTAAAACTGTGCATTATTATTTATTGTTATTTATGTACTGTGTTTGTGGAAATGTACGCGCGTGCGCCAGTGGTAAACGTTTCCCGGGCGGTGCGTGAAGTATTTATCGTTGTGTTGACATTAACTGAACTTAGACATATGTATTGCTACATTCCCTATACATTTCTGACTATTGTTTACGTTCATGTATGATATTAGTATGTAGGCAGTTATGCATGAGATACGGGTAGTCTGATTACCGCTATGCATGCTGTTACAAAGTAAATGCACTCTACTGCATGAAAAGTGCATAGTCACGATGTACTAACCATGTGACTTCCATCCACCAATAGAATGCTGAGTGGTGGTTGGAAATTTTCTTAAGCCTGTCGTTACACAAGTAGTTCTTCTACGCCATCTACCGCGAACGGGACGTGCATTCCTTGTACAAGATTCTACCGCTTGCAAGGTGCTGTAAAAACTATTCGTCGTTAGTGAAACGGGAAGGCTCAGAACTGTGTGTGTAGTATATCTGCACACAGTATTGTTTTAACGCATTGCGCGTATAATTACGACAGTTCTTCTACGCCATCTACCGCGAACGGGACGTGCACTCCTTGTACAAGATTCTACCGCTTGCAAGGTGCTGTAAAAACTATTCGTCGTTAGTGAAACGGGAAGACTCAGAACTGTGTGTGTAGTACATCTACACAGTATTGTTTTAACGCTTTGTGCGTAAAATTACAGGCAGTTCTTCACTGCTGCTACCGCGAACGGTTCATACAATCCTTGTACAAGATTCTACCGCTTGCAAGGATCTGTTAAGACTTTTCGGGGATAGTAACGCGTGTGACGCATAACAGTCGATATTATCTATTTACACACGGTATTATTAATATTGTAGTACTACGTGTGTACTAAGTGAGTGTATCTGTATCACTGTGCGAGATTTTCCGCAGTGACAGCATCATTAATAGTTACGCAATAGTAAATAGTTCCATCAAGACGTTTCCGTGCTAGCGCAAGATTTCCTCATAGGGTGGTCTGCTGATCGCGGTAGACCTGGGTATTCGCGTGAACACTTGAAGAAGCCGGAGTGGTATAAGCTCAATATACCGTTATTAGATTAAACTCACTGTCACCTGAGATATTACTTGGTCATAAGCTCTATATTAATTGTGCGAGTAATAAAATCCGTAGTACCGTTGTGTGTGCGAAGCGTCGGATTCATCGTGAGAATTGCAGGACATCAGCCCAGCTGTTATAGGACATCAGCCCAGCTGTTATAGGACATCAGCCCAGCTGTTATAGGACATCAGCCCAGCTGTTATAGGACATCAGACCAGCTGTTATAGGACATCAACCCAGCTGTTATAGGACCAGCCCAGCTGTTACAGGACATCAGCCAAGCTGTTACAGGACGCCAGCCCAGCTGTAAACGTTTCTGGGGAAACGTCTGTCATTTGTAAGCCACACCTGACGAACCAACTACACCGCAAAGACCGGCTCTTCTCTTCAACAACATCATCGTGGGAGTCTTCTTATGTAACGTATCACGTCTTGCGTATGAACATTATTTAACATTTCAAAAGAAAGACTCTATATCAAACATTACATTCTGTACATATCAAATATACCATATAAACTATAACTTGTGTTTGTACAATAAATTATCTTAAACCCTCCAATATAGACTTGTAATTTGAAATACACATACTATCATATCCTATGCGCCAATAGTTTAGTAATTTGTGTTGTCGCAGTATATAATCGCCAGCACCTCTCGACATTCAAAATCTTAACAGTACGCTTTACCCAGGGATTTTGTAACAACTGCCTAACCTACACTTATTACATCGTCCACTCGTGCACTGAACTGAATCAAAAATTGTACCTTCATATACAACGTAGAAATTACTTCCTCAATTGTGTGGAAGATAACAGTGTAGATCTAATAGACATTAAAAACTAGACGAAACATTAATATCAATAAATCACGAAATTCACAGACCAACTGGAATTAATGGTGGACTTATATGGTGAAGTTCCATTTCCCACATCTAATCAACATGTGCTAATTAATAAGTGTTATATACGTTATATACGTTAGGTATATACGTTATATACCTAAAGTATATAACACCAGAAGAATGGAACACCGCGAATAAAACATGTTTTTCTTAAATGACATGAACATGATTCAGTACATTGTCTGCCAAACTATAGAACTTATGAGAACAGATCAAAATTGTAGATCCATAGGATGCCTAATGGTTAGCAGAATGGATTAGCCTCCCTGTGGAAACTGTAAATTATAATTTCAATTGGAAACAAGATACAGAGAATTCGAAATGAGAGGACTTGCAGATGAAGAAAAAGTGACAACTCGTAATCTAGGGAAGCAGAAAGTTTACTAAAATTATTATTTAAAATATTACCAGACAATTTATAAGTAATACATATTGCTCTTAATAACGACAGATTTACTGAAAAATGTGGACATTTGGTACTCTTTTGTGTACATTATTTTATGGGAATTACGTATTGTAGCTTCGAATTTACTTTAATATGTATAAGACATAGACAAGTCATACTACGTACTTAATGTAAGCCAATTAAGATGTCCGTAGAAAGTGCTACAGACAGGTTGACGAACTTGGCACAATGTAGAAATAAATGTAGAGCTGCAGCCAACCAATCCTGGGACTGACGAGAAACAGCAAAACGTCAAAATGTAAGGTGTTATTTAAGTATAAGGAAACCGGTGAAAATTTCTGGGAAGAAATACAATTTATCCAGAGAACTAAATACGTGTATGGCCATGATATCGAAGCAGAAGCATCTAGAAACCGTCGAAAGGAGAAGGATTTAATTACTTATTAGTTGCTGTGAGCTGGCGGAAGTGACTTTTGAAGAGGATGCGCTATTACAAGCAGACATTAGGAATGAGATCAGTTAGAGTTAACACAAGAACTGTGCACAGTTTGACACTTCATTAGTAAGTAACTGCTACGTGAGTATGTGCGACGTCTTTAGCTCTGTGTGTCGCAAGCTGCTGTAATTAGTTACTGCGGTAAGCAATAACACTGTGTTTGACAGCTGTGCAGTAGTTGCAGCCGTTAGTACAGATGCTGCACTTGTTCTGTAAGTCACAGTAGACAAGACAAGCTGAGATAGTTTGACTGACTAATGTAGTGTATCGGCTACGGCCGTTACGTACAATTTAATAACTAGACCTTTGGCCTAGATAAAGCAAAAATGTGCTGGAGCCCATAGTGACAGGACTTGCAACAAAACACTCATTTAACAATAACAACCCTTTTATAAAATTTCCTCTTTCAACATTATACATGAAATAATAATGGCTATATAGTTCAACGATTGAATAATATGTATATTTCAGAATAGCACTTAGTTTTCATTTTATCCACAATATCTCTCTCTCTCTCTCTCTCTATATATATATATATATATATATAATTTGTATTCATCATAATTAACAATGTTATTAACAATAAGGATTATTCAAACAATATAAAAAGTGGATCCTTATACCAGAGTTAATAATATAAATCACAAAATTAGGTGTGTCCACAGGACTGGTTCTAACAAAACTTTAATCATTATAAACGTAAAAATACTCTTGATCCGTATAGCTTTCGTATCAACAAATATATATAGATCGATATTCAATGAGTATTAATCATCATTAGCAAATACTGTTAACAACAAGTCAATCAAGCAGCAGAACAAATAAATCATTTGCAAGTTTAAAGAAAAATAGAAATCACGGTAGTAAGTTATAAATTAATTATATGAAAAGTTTAAGCACAGCTTTTAACAATTAGAATATCACTCCTAAATTACAAATTTAAATCATGTACAAATTCTAATCAAAACTTTCAAAATTGGATCTCAGTTATGAATTACAAAATTAAATTATCTGAAAAGGTTAATTGCAGCTTTCAACAGATTACATCTTAATCACCCATTACAATTTCAATTATGAACGTTTAATTTTAATGTTAGTGAACCGAACACTGGGCTTCTAATACTCATAAAAGAATGTCTGTACATGAATCTAGCATGTCATTTAAACTGATGAAAAATCGGTGTACTGCTCTTCACTGATTTAATAATTGGAAGTCTCCCACCTGTTTTGAAGACTGACATGGCAATCTGAAGAGCAGAGCAGTCTAGTTGATATCGGTGGTGTGTCGGAAAGTCCAGACATTTTATTTGATTTATCGGGTCAGTGGTGTCCTGGGATCTTGTGAGTGTTAAGCTGCTGCATCTGACGCCTACGGGGAGTAGCACGCTATCTTGCTCTGCCGATGGTGACAGAAGTCATGGTCACCAACATCGCAATCCCTTCTTTCTCGTCTAAGCGAGCACCCTAGAACACCTTTACTTGATTACGCAGCCATAATAGTTACAAGGTTAATTATACGAGAAGTGACTCCCCTGGACCGTCGATGAGTTTGGCTCGGAAGATGAAAACGAAATGAGAACGGGTAACGTATTCCGTTCACCGAAGAAGATACGCAAAGCAACCAGTTAGAAATTGCCAATGATGACGGATCAGCTGGCGGGGTGGCCGGCTAAATTGCCTCGCCATTCAAGGTCGCGGCAGGCGGTTTACTAAATAACATTGTGCTGACCGCCGCGGCCTAGCGATCAAGGCCGCCCAATCTCAAGCGGCGGCAATTCAAATTTAAAACCTGCCGGAAACTCCTAGTCCCGGCACAGTAGTGCCCTAAAGCACAACTGTTTCCGTGGGAAATTTATACACCTTACTGTTTACATTCATAGCCTACTTAAAATAGGATATATTACTATTGTAAGCCACATAAACACTTTATTTTGTTGAAATGATCCATTATCAAACCATTGAGAATTTTCAATTTTTATTTTGTTTTTAAATATACTTTGTTCGTGGGGCGCAGTTTTAACAAAAAACACTCTACCAGTTGTACTACCCTTAAGCGGAGGGGCATCTTTCCAATATACAGATACGTTTTTATGGAGCGTACAGGATTGTGGTTCACCCGGCACGGTAACAAAAAATATGAAAGATAAATGGAATATATTATTCCATTTAAGTTGAACTGATTCAAAATAGGGCAAGCCTACATGATAAATTCAAGAAGCGAAGGGAAGAGTGTAATTGAAACACTGTAACTGAATATTAGAAAAATTATTCTTTTAAAAATTAATATTTTAAAAACTAATAAGCGAATTGAATAGTTTTATATTTCCCGATTCCGAGAAGCGTGTACCTAATATTGTTTGTCTTCTAAATTAAAATAACTTTTATAATTACAATCAATTAAGTACTACCAAAACAACATAGTGTTAGGACAGTCTAGTGATCGTCGTATGGTGCAGTGGAAAAACAAAATACAAGACACCAATTACGTCACTAATCACCAGCTTTAATTATCACAATTAAACAGTTTGTAATCAACAAGATAGTCTGTTACAATAAATCAAATAAAAATTGTTCATACGCAATAAAAATTTCTACTAATGAAAACCACAATTGTATTACAATTGTCCTGTACAATTATAAAACACAACACTTCGCCACAATATTACGAACCGCACTCCAATAAATCGCGACTCAAACTGAACTGAGCGTCGGTGAGTACTTGTATTTATATCACGCCAGAAAACTACTAGAAAACACTAGAACGTAATTGACTGTGACCTTGCACACAGCGCGCGGCTGCGTGAATTCTGCACAGTCTAGCTAACGCGTTGAGAATCATGTACGCACACACAGCTGTATTCCACTAGAACATTCGAGAAACACGTAGATTTTTCTGTAATGTCGTAACACTGCCCCCTCTTAAGCCTGTTCGCCTCGAATTGGCAAACCATCTCTAAAATAATACTCACCCAGGCGATCTATACTATAGATGGTCTACCTGAGAAAAATAATTGTCCGGTTCTTCGAATTAAGTCTCGTGCCACCCAAACATTAAGTTCCCAGGAACATGAGTCTTCCGCTCAACTACTAGTTTTGCGGGAATCACTCCCGTTTAGTTATGTACTGATGACCTATAAGCCATCAGCTGGTTCAAGTCTGATTCCTTCTCGTCAACAACCTCTTCCGTGTCTTCATTTTTAGTAAAGTTTTCCCGCGATCTTCCATTATCTCATGAACAAGCGAGAGTCTTGTCTCGACACTCAACAACATTTAGAAAGAATGTCGGATTCAAGACTGGCCAAATGAGTCTGGAAATATAATCCTATTGGACAGAGGTGTGTAGGTAGACTCAGGATGAGATGGCTAGAGGATATTTGAGGCAGCACCTAGTCAATACCGTGACGTGAAGTTGATGGTGATGATGGTAAATATGAATAATGCATCTTTATTGTATGTTGTAAGTCTTATACAGACAGTGAAAGTAGGCAGTATGTGATTCAGAGTATAGCAGTGGTTCCCAACGGGAGTACCGTGGCACACTACTGTGCTGCGAAACTTCCCAGGATTTGGATAATTGCCGGAAAAATATAATTAAAATCATTTCAATCAGTACTTATTTTCAGAAAAATAAATGAAAGAAAAATATTTAAAAATTAAAGTTTAAACATATCTCTTTTACAAGTAACACACTGGCTTACGCGTTATAATAAAAGATTCGAGTTGTTAACGACAAACTTAGTCTTGTTGTTTCATGCACAAGGGTTCAAATCGGAGTAAAACTGAAGACAAAAACACACGCGTTTCTTGTTCAGTTGAGAGAAATCGTTGACGTTTTATGTTTTTCTATGTTTGTTAGTGCCGAAATGCCGAGGCCGCACCTCTATCTTTCCCTCGATTTTATTTCTTAGCACCCTACCATACAGCCTTCCCATTGTTGCTATGACACTTATGCCTCAATAGTTTTTGCAGTCTTTTCTATTGCCCTTTTTAAATATATATATATATATATATATATATATACTTTTTATATTTAGCTTAAATTTAGTGTCCTAAAACTTAAAAACAGTCCATGGGCATTGAGACATTTAAAATTATTATACTTATTTATACTCTTGGGTACTCTTACAATATTTACCAATATTTATATTTTACACTTACATATGGCTTAGAACTATACCTGTATTTTTTACATATTAAATGTATTCTGCGAATACATGTTATATAAACATGTAATTGAATGCATGTATTACAAGATATAACAAGGTTTATTATAATATGTAGAACCGTATTAGGAATATTGGCTTTGATTTTCAAAATATTTCGCACGTTCGCTCATAACTTCATACATCCCACAGTAACTAAATTTCATTTCTACTCTGTCTAAACTGATTTAACAAGACAGGAATTCGTAATTGGTTTTTGATGTATGTTTGTATGTGTAGTGCTGTATTGATATGGTTTTTTAGTTTAAACATTACAATTTATTAATGATTTTATGTAATAATAACTAATTTTGTTTAAATACTGAGCTGCTGAATTGTGTGAAACTTACTAATAAATTATGAATTCAAAAATTCTTACATTATGCAACTAGGAAAATTATCTGATAACTACGTATTCATTTATCGTTATATACACAACGATCCATCGATCCATACACTTGTGAGATAAATGCAGCATACTCAGAGCTCTTGTAGCATTCATTACTATAAATGTAGCATTTTAATTTTATAGAGTTCTATGCTGTCGCTGTTATGTCGCAAAAACAGCTGCGCTATGAAGTTTAATTAAAGTGACGTTCGTAATGAGACAGTGAGTTTCAGGATTTGCAGTTGTTATCGAAGTAATGTCAAATGACTGCACGTTCCGCCTAAGCTTGCTAAATTAAGTCGTCGTGTTTGGAAATTTCTCTAAGGCGCTTAAGAAATTATATTACTTTGTAGTTGTGCTTGAACCCAGTTAGAATAAAATAATAATGTAATTTTTAGCTTATTTTACATTGTTTTACAGTATTTATTACAATTCCATCCGTATTCACTTATGCAATTATTATGAGTGCATCATATACTCTATATATTTGTTTTTTAATATATTAACATTAATAATAATCATAATAATAATAATTGAATTTAATATCCTTAGCTATTAACGGGAAAATTGGTAAAATTATGTTTTCCCTAATTAGAAGTTCTCATCTTCTGTGGCTCCGATACTTCTCTATCATTTTGTAGACCACTGCGTTTAGGCCTATATAAGCTTTCAGTCACAGACAGAAGATAATCAGAGTCAGTCACATGTCTATATGACGGAACATTCGACGTCTTAGGAAATTCTATTCTTCACATAGTGCTTTATACACTTGTATTTTACATATTAATTGCGGTAACTTGCGGTGACAGGGGTAATAAATATATTTTGTAGTTAGTAATAAGTTAAAGAATTATTACAGTTGCCGTCAAATAGAAGACGTAAAGTTCTCCTCCAGACTAACTCTCTACTCGTTTTATATGAACGGATTTTCTTGCTCGTTCCTCACATTAGGAAATTTAACAACACGGCAGAATAGGCTTTAACGTCAGCTGTGTTCCTTGATTTTATTATTAAATTGAACGCATAAGGTGCCATATTTTTTATCATTACAAAACACATATCAATAAATTGCTGAAAAGATGTATAATATTCTATGCTAAGAATTAACGTGTTTTTGATAATCGACATAAATAAAAGCATTATTCTTATAGTTTTTGAATGTTGGCATTTGAGGCGCTTAGGATTTACTCCATCGATGATGACAAGGAGTATTGGTTTTTGTTATTTTTGTTCGTCACCTACTTGAAAGCTTATCAACGTGGAAAACAAAAATATGTACTCTGAAAGATGCCAATAATCCTTTTACAGGATATGTCAAGGATGTTTGACTGAATTTAAAATATTGTAGCATGACAGATAATCCACTAATAATTAATTAAATTAAGATCATAAAAATAATTAAATTACATATACTCAAAGAATGTCAAATGAAATTCAACTACACTTCAAAGGAAAACACCACTACAAAAGAAAAACAATAATTAAATAATAAAAATGCAACCATAAAAGTCAAAGAAAATAAGTTAAAGGAAACTTATATTAAAAAATCAGGAGATTACCCAGGAGGTTAGGAGCAGGTGATAAATATAATACCCCAAACACAAGAAGAAACAAGAAGAGGAAGATTAGTATCAGGTGATAAACAAGAGATCACGAAATCAAGAAAGAAGAGTAAAGTTAGTATCAGATGATAAAGAAGATACTCCAAACCCAAGAAGGAAGAAGAAATTTAAAAGCAGATAATAAAAAAGATACTCCGAACCAACCATCGGACAAGATAACACTGAGTACCTTGGTTTACCCAAGAATGAACACAAGAAGGAAGACGAGAAGAAAGGAAGAAATAGGATGGAAGAACCACAATAAAAACCTATTATTAACTACCATTAACCCCAAACCAAATGATACCATTAAAGAAAGTATAACACCCCAAAACCTTATGAAATTGTAATTATTTATAAACAAATGTATTGTGTAGTATGATAAGAAGTGCACCAACTAAAGTTATTATATGATAAAAAATAAACAAATCTTCACAGTCCATGATGACTAAAGGTCTGGTCTCAGAATAATAAAACTCAAATATAAGTCAGAACCAACAGTGAATGTGTAGTAGTGGAAGTGTTTTTGAATGTAATAAACTTCAAGTTGTAGTGTATCTATAACTTAAACAATGTGCTATAAAATAACTTTTATATTTTATAATTAACAAGTAATGAAATAATAAAATGGAAAATATTTCCAATATTTCATTAAATAAGGTCACTTTGTTATCTCAAGACATTCATAGGACTGCCAATAACAAAGAAAGTATGGGTGAAAATGTTTACTGTATAAGGGGATGTTAGATAATAATAGTATAATCAGAAAGGACTGAAAATAGCTTAAGTTTTAATAGAGTTAAGAAGTTTAAATGGCTGATATTGTTCAAAGCCATGAACTCCATATTTTAAAAGAGTTCCAATAGAATAAGGTCTATATTTAGAGTAAGATGTATTAGTTATATAACAGCATACATACAAATTAAAATGTTTAAGTATGGTTGCTGTATTAATTTATAAAATGTGTTAAATGTATGTTCAAAACAGTTTAAGCAAACATGTCTAACTTTAAAGACTGCTGATTAATGTTAAATAATATTTTTTGTAACAGTAGCATGAATTAGATGCTACACATCTCAATAATTATGTAAACAATTTTATTTCATGTCATGTTAACTTTTAAGAGTCAGATGAGGAGTAGAAGTAAATTTATTTGAAAAAAACCATACATGTAAAATACTAAACTCTAGGCCAAATAATGAATTCACAAAAATTAATATAAACCAGTTAATTCACCAATGAACCATGTAAACTAACAAGATTTATGTAAGGTAGGTCAATTAACAACTACTGTAAATGATCCTATGATTTAAAAAGTAATATAGAAAAATATCTTAAATTACTGAAAATTTTTGAAATGTAATAATTAAATATTTCAGAGGAGAAATAGTAAATTAATAAATTATCACTAAAAGACAGTTCAAATGTTAAATTTATAAGGATTTAAGGAAAGGAGGATTTGTGACCATTTGAAATTTATTATAATTATATTAATAACACTCAAAATGACAGTAATTGTGTACAAGAACGGAAACAGGTTTTTTGGGCCTAGATTACCAAAAAAGACAGAAATATGTTAATTTTTACAAAAATCTCAACAAATATGGACTATGACATATCAAATTAAATAGATTGAGATAAATAAACCAATTATATGGTTAATAGTTCATGAAAGCGAACAATAAACTAAAAATATTCCATATATAATGTACCTTGGAATTATGTACATGGGAAGTGAAAATTATTTTAACAATACTTTTCCAATATTAACTTGCCAAGATATTTCCTAAAATGAAGGAAGTAAGCTAGTTCTTTGTTAACATTCAAACGGAACGGTCGATGCTGAATCGCGTTTTAAAACGTATAACGGAGTGTAATGGGTAAAGCCTAAATCAGTGGAAAACGAGAGTTACATAAATTAACACTTTTCGATTTAAAAACTGAAATAATCTACGACAACGGTGAAAACGAACAATACACCACATAATACAAGTGATTTAAACCACTAAAACTACCTAATATTAATATTTCACTATACAACATATTAACTATTCTTCGCCACGAACAGACATAAAGTGCACACCTATAACAGAAAACAATTAACACCAGTGAACACTGAACACTCATCCAGGATACCTCAAACAACATAATAGACAGTATACACGATTTCGGAGATCCATAAAACAGTTATAAAGGTGAATTTATTGTGAGATTTTCCAGCGACCATATATACGTATAACCTCATCAATTCAGCTAGCCGCCATGATGGTCCCGTGATGCAATGCAACCTTCTAGACTGATCTCATAGCCTGCAGATTGGTTTGAAAAATCAAATATACTAAACATTATATATTATTCACAATTTGTTAATTATTAATTGTTAAGATTATTTTCTGTATATGTTATACTTTCTAGGCCTGCCCTTCTCTGACTATATAAAATAATCGTTGAAAGAGCCTTTTTTAATACTTATATAAAATCAACCTGTAATCACAAATCGATATATCGCTGTGACAGAGTCGAACAATTGCTCTACATCAATTTAACATCTATTTTTATAAATTATTGTTAATAAATCATATTATTTCAACTATTTGGATTGTAAAAATATTTCACATTTTAATTTAAGGGTTTAATTAACTACAAGACTTACTGGAAGGCGATAAATCTTAACTAAAAGCGAGATACTGCAGCAGCGCTGAAAATCATCAATCGATAGCTGCAAGGAGATAATTTGATTAACTCCAGATTTAGTTAAGATCTACCAGAAGTGCAAAAATTAACCGAATTGAACTTACAGAATTTTAAAATATTAAACAAAAGCAGAACCAGGATTAATTCTAAATTTTAACCATAACAACCAAACATAAAATTTTTTTTCTTTTATTTCTAACCACAGTTAAAAGGTCTAAACGTTACAATATTATTATTTAAGTATTAACATAATAAAATTTGAATATGCATAGGACGGAGGGGCAAGAGTCCGCACTTAAAATACAATAACAAATTCTCAACTGCTGAACCAAAATAAAGTTTATTGAAAATGACTGGCTTATTTTTTACACTATATACTAACAAATGTAATGAGTACACAACAATTTTTACTACAGTATTTGGTAAAAAAAATTAAAAAACAAAAGCATGTAAAATAGGAAAGATGCCCCAACCTTGAGGCAAGAGTCCGGTCTGTGTAGGTTAAGAGTCCTACTGACACTTATCACACAAGAAATGGCCCAATCCACTGTAATTCCTGCATGGCTCTTCCCACCACGTACTACACTCACGACACATGATCCAGTCTATAGGGGGGGATTCGTAAAGGTGCCCACAACCTCCGCAATAATAATGAAGTTTCCCGGAACACGATATTCCTCTTCTTTCTTTGAAATGAGCGGGACTCCCCAGCACACACTTCTGAAACGGTTAACAATTGTAGGCCTAGTGGAAGTTTTATTTAATTGTAATGTGAAGTTTGTTTATGTTGGGTAAGATTCCGCACAGGAGACCAAGAGGGCTCTTGCCCCCTGAAACGTGCCCCATTGTGTTCTATACTTTTCGCTGACTTATTATGATTCAATAAAATAAGATTGACCACTAACTTTAAGTTGATATGTAACCTCAGACTTACCTTTTAAGAATGTACTGTCGAAAACAAATAATAAGAAAGTATATATTTGTATAATTACTCTTAAATTACACTGTAAAATAACTTCAACTTCCACAAAATTAAACAACGTTACTGTTCACTCACCGTAGTGGCGCTAGACTTCTTGTTTGCTGTGTCCAGCCAGCAGAATGCACTTCTTCAACAGCCCAGACACCAACTCACAACATCTATTAAGAGAACTAGTAACTACGACGTATTAGGTCTCTTGCCCAATGCGGACTCTTGCCCTGCATTACCTTAAATTATAAACTAATTTTAATAATATTGTGTATAATTATTCTATTTAATATTATAATTATTATTAAAATATTCCTATATTTTATTCGATCCCAGTTTGTCGTTGGCGAGCCTTCTTCAGGCAACGGCGAGAAGCTGACGCGTTTAAAGAGGTACTGCTGTTGGGTCCGCTAACATGTGTTTTACATGGTGGCACTCATAGATCTAGAGATTTAAAAGTCCAGTATACCCTAACGGTTCCGACATGAGCCCATGGATAAGGAAATTGAGGGACACTTCTATAATTATTATTATTTGTTTAAGACATATTACACAGCGTTGCCATTTTGACATTTCATTGGACAACTCCTTGAAATAACTTGAAACATTTTACAGTGTACGTATGTATTCTATATTAAAAGCATTGAGCAGTTATGTTAACGCCATTTTAATAATATTTAGTTACAAATTTTTCAAAACGGAGAAAAAATGCATTTGTTACATAACGTTGTGCAGTCCGTGGGTAAAACAGCTTGGGGCAGAATTACTGTGCTGTAGGCCTATATGTAATATTTAACGGGTCGATTGTTTATATAGTATCCAATGTTTCTACACAAAATGAACAAGTAGACATTGACGTAAAATAACGGCAATATTAAAAAATATTTTTGCTTGTTCACACCACGTTGAAAGCGTTTGTTTATGTCTGTGTCCTCTGCATGTCAATAGTAGTAACCGTGTACTGTACAGTCAAAGTTCAACAGTGTTGAGTAAAAGACATATTTTTTTAACTACATGTTCCAATAGCGTATGTTACATAATGCGCATTGCTATTGTGCAACCTGTGTTAGTTACTTCGGTTAAAATTTCACATTTTACCTCACGATATCGTGTAATAAAAATAATACAGCTAATTTTGCGACCACCCATGAAGTGAAATGCCCACGAAATTAATCAACTGTACTTTGAACCATTCAACATTTCCAAATTTTGACAAAATGGCAACAGATCTTAAAAATTGAAATATGTCTTGCAGATATAAGGTCAAAAATTTGATATGGCAATCTATGTATCGTGTTTAATAGACACTGCAGCAATCAGGCTACATTATTAGGTACTTGGCTCATTGCTGGACAACAATTTAAAGAAGAAATGCTATTGTTTTGAATGCTTAAGTAAGGTACTGAAACGGTAACAATTATACAAAAAAGAAAAGTATTTGGTGAAAGTGATGTTCCTTGTGGCCCATACTACTGACCAGCTCCTTATAAGGGAGACAAATAAAGAGGATTTACTACAAATTTGAAAGGGGTGAGTATTCTGTATGATACCTACTGCGTAATTCAATAGCAATAGTTGGTTTTCAGAACACTGTCAGGGCGCTTGCATGCATCTCCAAAGATTATAGGAAAAGGCAGTCAATTACATGAACTCAAACGAAGTTCAAGACCGCCTTACAACTGTTTTCAAGTAAAACAACGTCTTCACACATTATTATTGCATGAGGCCTAAATTTAACAATTTCGTAGTTTTGTTACTTTGTGGTTATAATTTTCCTGACCAAAAAAGTTGGGAAAAAGTAACTTCGACTTAATGTGATTCATTTTTTGAAGCAGCTTTATAATAATATTAATGATAATAATTTTTTCTGCTTACGGATTCTGTTTGGGTAGTTGGCCAATTTGCTGCTAAGGATGCTGACATCTGTGTTTTTGTGCAAGAAGTTCTCACATAAAAACGGAGCAGCCACAAAAGGAAACATCGTTTTTAGATGAAGATGTTAAAGATCTAAATGTCCCTAAGGGTTTAGAAAAGCAAATTTTTTTTCATGGCATTTTGTTAGTCTAATTTGAAACAATTATGTTCCTCTTAGTTTTCATCTACAATCAAGAACGCCTTAACACAAGGGGCAAAGGTGACATTCGGCTATCCTGACATTCGTCAGAAGACGTTGTCTTGATGAATTGTCTATGTTTATCATTGGCGTATTATCCAAATTCATTATTTCTGTTGTTACTACCTATGTGCGTACAAAAGTTATATAGGCCTATAAAAATTCCAAATAAACTCTCCCACGTTTTATTGTGTAGCAATGATTAGATTCAGGAATGAGTTACTCCAAACGTACGTATTAAAAAATGTTATGAGAACATATGTCAGTGAAGTAACTGCTGACATGTCGGTAAACGTCACAGGTGGCGTTCAAAGTCAATATATAATTTTTTCGCATCATTTAAGTAGCCTATTATTGTACAACGGCTTTCAATTATACCGTGTAAACAAACAGACCAACACGAATTACTGAGAAAATTAAATGTTCCCACAGCCGCAGTAAAGTACATATGCCCGGATGACCCATGGCAGCCAGCTGTGGAGGGACAAGCAATACCTGTAGGTGAGAGGAGTCGCAATCCGTCACTCGGACATCCCTTACATAGCACAGTTTTAAAACCATGGTTTTTAAGGGAGTTACTAAAATAGAAAATAGTGTATTAAGGTTAGGGAACACAAACCTTTATTTGTGTTATCACAAATCTTTGTTATTATGATATAAAGAATCGCGGTTCCTACCATTTTTAATGAAAATATTTTACTTCAAGGCACTACAATACGTGAGCTGCTACAAAAACTTTAGGGAACCTATCATTTTAGCGTGGGAGCAGAAATCAGGGCGAACTGGTTCGCGAGCCGTAACTCGCTAACAAACATTTCAGCGTCCTAAATAAATATTTCAGTTTTTATTAAACAATTTTAAACGTTAGAAAAAATATTTTAAACCATCATAAACTTCAAATAAACTTACTTTTTCTCTGCAAACTCTTTCAGGCAGTAGATACGGATGTAATGTATAAAATTAAGTATTTACTGTTCCTGTCTGTTGAGATGCTGTTCTTATCCCATGGTTAAATTTGCCATCTCGGGACAGGAAAGGAAGTCGTAACGGAAGAGAGTGAGGTTGAGCACATTGCCTTTTCTTAAACGAACTTAAGGTCTGCTTTGTTCTTGTTGACTCCTTTCAGAGCAGACTCTATTTACATAGTATATTACATGCCGGACGTAGTGTTGTCTTAAGTAAATTATAAATAAGTTTTGAATTGTATGTTTCCGGTTATACCTATACATTTCCAGTTTTTGTTGTCAATGTGTAAATGAAGTTCCTTCAACTATTCCTTCCTAAATTCGTTTCACTTTTCATTTAAACATTTCGTGTTCTAGTATATCGTATCTCTTTTTGCAGATAATGGATTACGTTAGCTTCATTCATCAAATATTAGTGATTGGATCATACGTTGTAGGAGAGAATGGAACAAACACAATCATGAAACAACATTGGATAAACAAGAACTAAACATATGGTATGGTATACCATACCTAAAGAAGTAAAAACTAAAAAATGTATTGTAAGAAAAATTATAGAAAAGTCAGGTAAAATTTAGAGGAAATCGCTGAAATAGACAGGGTGAATTTGTTACAAAATTAAATGAACATTTTGTGTATCGTTTCCTATAAGTAAGAAACAGGCATATTTTCTAACGGAAATCATCCATAATTAGGCATAGGTGTATAATTTTTATTGTTGGTTTTTTGAAATTATGACTCGTTGCAGTTGGTGATCTCAACAAATTACTAGACAAATTATTAATTTTGATTAGTTTACGGATTTTATTTAATGGAAGGGAGAGGTGTAGACACTTAAGAAGGTATTTGCTACGGTTCAGGAATTTGCAAACGAGTTTGTTTATATTTGTGAATCCCAGATACTCTACCTTTCATTGCTTTGGGAAAATCGCCTCAAAACTTTCATAATACGTAATTCTTTGTAGAAACCACTTAATAAAAACAACACTAGAAATATTAAAATTTGTTTCTTCCATAAGCCAGAACTTTATGATCAAAACTGGCACACAGCTACCCTTCTAACCCTCACATATCACTGATTTTATAGTAGGTTTTATTCTACTTAAAAATCTGATTGTATTGGTGTGTCCGCGAGCGAGAGGGGGAAATTTTTTACTCACAGTACCAGCATGAAGCTACTGCTACTGAGCTGCTGCTGCTGTCAGTAGCTCCTGTGTTTGTGCTACTGCTACTGAGCTAGTAGTAGATGTCAGTGAATGACCCTGAGAAAACTAAAAGTATATGTTATCCAAGTAAGGTTTTGCACCACTAACAATATTCATGTGTTACTAAGACGTACAGCGCAAAGTTGCAAATTGAGGTGCACTGAATGAGTTGCTGGAATACTTGTGTTACCTTCGTTTCTTGTCATTAATTATATTCGAAAAACGGAAGGCTGATTATTCTTATTGAGCAGATTGTACAGACAAAGCGGACCACTTACCGTACAATGATTACTTACGCAATTGTCGGGGATTATCTCTGACCAGTAATAATAGTTTTGTTTATTCAAAAATGTACAGTCATAGAAGCAAGCTTTGTCAGGCAACCAAAAATAAACAGAATAATATTTCGTTTACTTGCACTGTCGTCTAAAGCTATACAGATACATGACCGCAATCATTTTAATTTACCTGCTGCACAACCTGTAACATGTACGGTTATAACTTTAAATCATTCCATACTATTCTATGCGCACTACAATTTTAAAGAGCCAAGCCGAAGAAAATTGTCACATTTGCACTTAAGGGGAGTCGCTACTGAAAAATCACCAAAAATCAACAAATATTGAAACAATTTTTTTTTCACTTATATTATTTTCTAAGTCGTACTTTATCTAAAAAAAATGGTAGATGAATATTTATCATATTTTTTAAGTGTGAAAAATTCAATTGTTTGAAGTGGTGTCAGCGTGAAAAATTTGCAGATATGGTGTCTGTGAATAAAATGTTTATTGCTTTCTATTTTTCACATCTAACAACTTTAGTATGCATTTTTTATACAGTAGGCCTGTTTATTCCATTCTGTGTAGGAATGTTTCCATAGAAACAGCATGTTTGCCTTTAAAAACAATCAGCTGTTTACTTCAAATCGGTTATGAATTGCATTAGTATTTACAAGCGTGTGGTACAGTTTTTTTTGTTTTACATACATTATGTCTTTTATTTGCAAAAATTTAGTAATGGGTAAAAGATAAACTTATCAAGTAGAAATAAGACAAATATTGCTAGGAGGTGGGCTAACATCAGCCGTGAGAATGTAGCAAGAAGTGAAGAAAAAAGTGAGGTTATGTGTTGTATAGACAATAATGCTAATTCAACTTTGAGGTTTGATGTTAGTGATGAAACTGCAAGTCCAGTTGAAAATAAAAATCTTCCTATTGGTTTTGCATTATATAATAGGTATCAAAATGATATATATACTTCGTATAAATAGTGAAGCTCCTCATTATGCATTAGTTGATACAAAACTGTTGTCTTCATTTTTATGTTTATTTTCTTGTCCTGAGTGTCTAACTAAATCAATTGTTATAAGTAAATGTTGCAAGAAATGAAACTCCAGAATCACATAATGAGAAAATGAAAATTCCTATTACTGAAAACATTGCTGCTAGAATCTTGCCTGTGTATCAGAGGTTAGCATCAGACAGTTTACTGAATAGATGTGTGTCAGGGAAGATACAAAATGCCAATGAAGCTTTGCATCATCTTCTGTGGTCAAAGTGTCAAAAAACTGTATTTGTATCTAAAAACACACTTCTAATGGCCATAAATATCGTCATTTGTGAATACAATACAGGGCATCTGAAGACAGTTGCAGACGTTCAAACCGCAAGTGGCCTAAGCCCTGGAACAAACATGGCAAGAATTGCTAGACAGCTAGATAAAAGGAGACTAAATCTAGCTGAGAAAGGAAATCAACTAAGTATGAAGTATTCAGAAAAAAAAGAAATTAGCTTTGCTGAAGGAAGAAGAAAAAGACAAGAAAAAGAGGGTTTATCATATGGACCTGGTGAATTTTGAAAACATTGTAAAACAGTGTTATGTGAGAAAATGTGTATTTACTTTGCAAATGTACATTTTTCATCTAAAATAAAGATGTTGTATTTGTATTTTTGTGTAAGCTACAGTATTTAAACCTATTATATACCCTAGAAAATATAAAGGTAACCATTTTACATTGATAACTATGTCTTTTTACCACTTGGTTGTTAGTACTTTATAAAACTGGCGTTTTCCGCAAATCACTGTTTTAGATACAAAAGTTGATATATCTAAAAAACCGTACAATGTAGAGCTCTGATATTTTGTATGGTTATTCTACATATAATTGTCTAAGACTTCTTGTATTTTTATTCAGTTTTGAGTTTTTGCTCATGAAATATTACTTAATATTTTGAAAAAATCTTGAAAAACTTCATTTGCTATGTAGTTTTAATAATTGTCAGTTACCTAAGTAATGGACAGTCATGAAAATACAAGAATTTTTAGATAATTTTATTAGCTTTAAAGTGACACTAAGAACAGCATAATTGGTCAACCCAATCTTGAGATATATCAAATTCAAAAACTGTTAAAACATTTTCGAAAAAAATTGTTTTGGGTACCCAAAATAAAAAAACAATAATTTTATATACATTTGTATTCATTTTGGACACCATTTAACTAGAAAAACAATCAAATAAAAATAAATACCATTTTTTAAGATTTTAGAATTTCCAGTAGTGACTCCCCTTAAGTAATTTTTCTTGTGTTCATATAGTCGAATGACTAGGTTCTTACATCAATGCAATTCTAGGAGCTTAAACATTCTTCACTCTATAACCTAATTCCATGTTTGGGTAAAGTAGTGTCATGCCTCGCGAGGTTATAATAACGCTTACATGCACGTTGAACTGCTGCTGTACCACAGTACCAATCCTGAAAAATACCTTGAGAGCTGGAGCACTTTGAGCTCCACTCTATTAAGTTATTTCTTTAAAAATGTCGATGCATAATAAACCATATATATTATTCAATATAGGTCTTACCAACATTGTTAAATAAAATGTTTCAAGAATTTAAAAATTTCTGCTTTTCCACAGGTTTTCCTTAATTGTATTTCCTCTCTTTTTTGGTGTTACTCAAAGTATTCAGTATAAGGCTTGCTGATGTCAAAGCGACAATAACATAAAAATGTGGTAATACGTTAATTCTTTCTACTTTTATTAAAAAATATTTATCTTGCCATGTTGAAATTTATAGAATCTGTCAGAATCAGTGTCAAAATTTTAATATTAAATATTCCTATTAGCCCTTCTTACCACTAAGAAATACTTGGTTAATATTTTCTTATTACTGACTGTTCGTTTTTCATCGACTTATCTAAAACTACCAAGTACGATAATAGATTCAGTATGCAGTTTTGCTTTACTTCCATTTGAGTTTCTTCTTCTAGGATACCAGTTACATCATTTTATATGCTACGTAAATTGTTTACGTAGTAAAGCATTCCATTTTTCGAGTCCAGAACACTAGATTTATGATTAAAGAATTATTTAAATTTTATCTAGACATTAGTTTTAGGTAGCCAAAAAAGAGCATATTACATATTACTTGATACATGGACACGCTATGAATAACATAATCCAAAATTGTCACATCTATACTTTTAACAGAAAATTGTAACATTACGTGACACGATATTTTGTGTACGCAACAGCAATATATGGCAACAACAATTATTGCTTTTATGTGTTCTCTGTTCATTAAATAATAATTACAACTTGTATAATTGATCAAAAGTAATGTCGTTTATTTCTTTTCTGCTCGGGTTGGCTTTGTTAATAAATGTTGGACGGTGGATTTGCGCTGTTTTTGGTGATCTGAAATCAAATGTAAAGGCATTGTAGGCTTTTGATGCGTCACAGCAGAGCAGAGACATTTATTGGTGTAAGCGACATGTTGACTCGAACAGGAAATTTATTTCCTTTGCTCCTAATATAAGTCTCTTGTTTCATTTTATGTGAGACAAGAATGTGTATACATTGTCAAAGCCATATTCATTTAGCTGTTCGTTTTATCTTGCGTCTGTCTCTCTTATTTTCTACACATGTTTGTACTTAAAAAATAAAAAGTTTTATTAACCCAGCTTTCATTTGGACAAAATATTTTATCCTTTTAATTTCTCTAAATCACGTAGTTTTTCGTAGTTTAGTCTGTGTGTGTGTGTGTGTGTGTGTGTGTGTGTGTGTGTGTGTGTTTGTGTGCATAGGAACCTTTGCCAACATGGGAATTTACAGATATCGACCTTCCCACTAAAAACTTTATACTTAATCATAGGTCTTACTTAAAATTATGCAAGATTGCCACGATTCATTGTATCGCGGGGATAGTTCTCAGCCGAACATCTTTCTCTGAATGTACAGGATTGTCAAGAAAAATATCATTTCAATGTTTCTGTGCTTGTGGCAAATTTTTTAATAAAGTTTTAGTTAATGTTGGTTAAAATAAAGGCTTTCTTGGATGTCTAAAAGGGTAGTATTTTGAGAACTATTTTTTATTAATAAATTTGCGGACGCGTTCTAGTGTCTGTCAGGTATAAAAATCTACCCTTACACTAAGAAACGACTTGTTTCCATTACTTTCTAATTATATTTTATATTTTTCTTATCCTTCTTTTGGGACATTTGGGACGCAAAATAACTAAACACAAAAACAAAACGAAACGAAGTAGAAGTGGAAAAAACACCGGCAAAATATTCCTGAAAGTTAAGTCCAGATCATTGCACACAACATAGCTCTTGTTGCAGCAATACTTGCATAAAGAAACAACAATCCCACCCAAGTCTGTAGTCACTCACGTTGCTCGTAACTAACGAGATGCGGACAGCTTGATGACAAATACGTATAATGGCGACACTCCACAGAGAATACACTATCAATTTACATGCTATAATCCCCTAATGTCTTCAGCTGATTTCACGGCGCGCTCAGGTAGTGAAGCTGGGATTTCTAGGTTAATAGCCAGCTATAATATTTATTGGTCCATTAAGTCCCACTATTACACTACTTCACCATTTATTCTGCAATAACCTAGGTTCAAAGACCATGTGATGTATAAGAAGTATACACTTATTGTATAAGTATACATGAAATTAAAGTTAATAGCACACACTCTGACAATATTCTGATAGAATTCTTTATGTAGAATTGTTAATTATGTTGTCAATACAAAGAATTTAGAAACATTGATAAAACAATATTATAAGTATTAAAATACAATTTGGTTCAGCCAGTGAAATTCAATTTATCAAGCATTTTAAAATGTTTATAGCATTTCTAATATATTGTTTTACGATTTTTAACATTATATAGAAACAAGAAATCTTGGTATCCTTTCTTATATATTTAACGTTTATGCGAAATACAAAAGATGTTCTAATAAAAAAAAATCATTGTATATTTTATTAAAAGGTATTTGATAAATTTTTTTTCTGAAAATTTAGAAAAATGAAATAACGGAAAGGAAAAAACAGAAGAGTCTGCGATAGCAACTATGTCTATCAGCCGCGTCAAAGAAGAAAAAACTTCTACATATACTATAAGTTAGCTAATAAATTGTTTCGCTTTTGAGAATAAATTTACTATAGGATGGGACACAGATTTGCGAAAGAAAACCTTTGCCAGCACACTAAAAATGTCCTATGTACTCGTATGTCTATGAATTTATTGATGCTGAAGAGATCAAGGCTGCCGTTCAAAATGAACTATAGCAATTGTATCCAACACGTCTACGAAAAGCTAAACCTAATAAACATGTCTACGAAAAGCTAAACATGTCATGTGGTTTGACATCTGAAAAAAAAACTAAACGTAGTTTTCGTACTGTCGTTAAGTTGCAACTATTGCGAAATAATGATAATGGCATTCACATAATAACTGTAGTTATCAGCCAACACTACACGGTGCAAGAATATCATAACGTAATAAACGCTAAGCATTTTAAACAGAATTATTACTGTTTAGCTGAGAAGCTTGAAAGCGCTAATCGGAATAATTTTTCTATAGTGGTGTGCAGCAGTAATAATTCTGTTTGTGATTATAACCACTAACACAACTTTCTTCATTAAGCTAAGCATTTTAGTTGACATGCCTTTCAGCAAATGGAATATCCCGCAAGGCTAAAGTTTTATTATTCTGTTTACGCGTCAAATTTATTTTTCCTCGTGTTAGTTGCTTTTTGTTGGCCATTGCTTTCCAGTGTTCTCCCTACGCTCAAGTGGTAGTTAACTATCATCTTTTGGATAAGACATTGGTCCAGTCTAATGTTTTACGAAAGTTAAGATTTATTAATTTCTTCTAAACGCGCCTGAACAATTTAAAATAAACGCAAGTTTTCAAAAGTCGTTTGCCTAAATTTGACGGAAACAAACTTGTCTAAATCTCTCTCCAGTGTGCAACAAATGTTGACGTACAAATAATAAAGTAAAAAAAAATTGTGTTTTTCCCTTATAGATTTCTGTTTAAGTCAATTGTCTATTGTAATTTAAGTCTGGAATTTCTATTATACCCTTCTAAGCAAATAAACGTTCTTCTAATTAATACTGTCCGTTATAACGCAGGACGTAATAAATGTTGTACTTTATCATGTTTGGAAGGCGCTTAGTGAATAATTCCCACGTATTAATTAAAGGCCACTAACTTCATACACTCCCAGTATAAGAGAGTAGAATTGTAATGACCAAACAAGCAATAAAAAGAAATCATATAAGACTGATGTCAATAATTAAGCCAAAAAATCACCTATGAAATAGAAATGTTGATCTAATGAAATGTAGACTTGGATAAAACAGTCACACACTTCACAGTCAGAAAAAATGTCTGCATGCAAAGTGACTTACATGCACGAACGCAATCTTGAACGTCTCCTGAAAAGGCGTGCAGATGGAAGGTGTACAAAAATATTTTTATTTGTGTCCGTATTCACACAGAGGTGTACCAAATACATAAGGCACCGTTTAGTTTATGGGTACGATATCCATTTTGAAACGATAACTATAACAAAAGTCCATTTTGACTTTTCCTATAACAAAAACTTAAGAAATGTACTTATACGGTTGATTTAAAATTTGAACAATATCAATCAAGTACTACACGCATATCAAATAAGGCAAGTAAGACGGTAGTAACTACACACTCACAGGGTATTTTCAACAAGAAAACCGAAAGCAAACAAACAAAAACACAAAACACACACAACAACACAACATCAAATTAAATCAAATCTATTATAGCTCAAACTCGATTTGTTATATGAAACATTCTTCTTACGGATGCTAATAAGTCTTTGTCATATACGTATGCCTACTTTAACAATTTAAAGCTTCCACTTTCTTTTTATGGGTAAAATGTGTTACTATAATGTTATAGTTAATAATAAATTTATAATACGTAAATGACGTTTTCACTAATCTGATAACATTTCAGCAGACTTGTGTGCCCGTTGTAATTATTTTACACTCTGAAACACATTAAATTGCTTGACGTACAAAATTACAAATAATTTTATTACACACTTTTGGAAGTTTAAATGTGTTAATTACCATGGATAGTCACAATGCATTAGTTTCAAATTGCAAATCAAGCCCTTTCATTAGTTGGAGACCTTTGTCTTTCAATTTACCTAGTGTAAACATAACATTGAGCGAGATAGTTAGGAATTTTATTTAGTGACTGCCAAGTAATTGATATACGTTCCTGACACTTGTAAAATATAATTTTCCATAATGAGTCTATTTTCCAGTAATTTCTTGACGTGACAAAAATGACAAAAATGTACAATACTCATTAAAATTGTATTAAAATATATTAAATATACTTCAGAGTTAAAATACCGAAGAAATGTGTTTATCTTTAATGAAAGTGTGTTGTGCGCGCGAGCGCGCGTGTTGTGTGTGTGTGTATGTGTGTGTGTCTGTGTGCAGGTATACACGATAAATAGGTAACCTTTGGGAAGGGAAGCAGAAAAGGTAGTTTTATAACAGGCTATTAATAAATGGCAAAGCCTAAATAATTGTGCTGCACGTCGATCCTCAATATAAAAGTTCAATACTGTAACGACCTGGGTGTAATATTTCTTTCACTATGATTTAAAGCTTTCTGCAATCCATTTCCGTATAAGTATATAGGGATTGTTTTCTAAGATATCTCAGCTTCTTTCCTAACAATATAAATCACGTTCGGCAGCAAGGGTATCACAGGCGGTAAGAAAGTATTCCACACTAATCCTTAACTTACACACAACGGAACTAAAAACAACGACGACCCAATGTAAGGAAGAAGATTACTATCACAAACGTTATAAATACAACGTACGGTATGCGTTCTGTTATGGGTAATATTTACCAACATTAAATATCAGAATAATATGTTATGATACATTCCTAAACGTGATATATATTTGGCGTTTATATAGCACCGCCACAAAAATATCATGAAAGGAGAAGCCGAGAAGCCAGCCGTAACATAATTATCTTCAGTGATCTAACTTCTGAACATTTTTTAACAATAGATTGAAATCTTCAATCAGTTACAAAATATACTATAAATGTTAATTAAATCCAATATATCTTAAACATTAGTGTTTAAATTTAAAAAAATATCATTTGAAAGAAAATTTACAAGATTGGTATGCAAATATGAAAGAAAAATACGCTTAAACTACTATAAAAAAGCTGTATTACTCCTTTCATTCGTACTTTTCAGTATAATACGCATTCTCGGAATTAATGTCTGTAACGCGGTAATTTTTATCTTTGTATTTGATGAATATCTGAGTTTTCAAGTCTCAAAAATACATACGTATATATGGAAGATGTATGACAGATGAGTACTTTTCGTCAATAATAATATAATATACAATAATATAGTATTTTTCGTCAATATATGTAGACCGTTGTTTCTACGCATATCCGAAGACTAGCAGAGAATTCAGAATTAACAGAATACTTCGCATATAACATGTACCAAATTAAATTAAAAGCACATCACGCGTAGATACGTTCGTGCACATGCGGACAGAAGTAAGCCGATAAACACAGTGGTATAACTAATTTCTGTGGTTGCCAGGGCCGGCCCCAGCGCTTCTGCCGCCCGCTCACTATTTTAACTCTGAACACATGCACCCACTCTAGACCTACTCTAAAGATACGGCGATTCCCTTAAAATGACGACTAGAACTTTTTGCATTGTTGTGTTTATCAAATAACTAGAACTTTTTCGCGTGCTGAGAGTTGGTGGTGGTGGTGGTGAATGGTGGCGTGGTACAGCCGATAACGTAGTGGGGCAGTATTATCTGCTGATGACTCATACTAGGCAGCACTCATTGTCAGGTTTACGTTCTCTCGTTCACGAGTTTTTGACTCTTCGTTAAACTACGCTGACTTTACACATAAGTTAATTCTTACTAAATACATATTGTTATGAAATTAAGAGAATAATTTTTTCCCTCAATTTGAAAACTTAACATTCTGGAATCTGGTGCCCTTTAAAATTTGCCGCCCTGGGCGGTGGCACGGCTCGTCCCTGCCTGGAGCCGGGCATGGTGGAGACCAAAGAGAAAATATGTCGTCGAGTACTGTATTAATTCATTTATCAGTACATATGTGTACTGTTCAATTGTGCACTTGTCAGACGTGGCAGCTTTGTAACCATGTGACGTGATACAGTGTAGTTTCTGTACTGTTGCTGTTGGTAATGCAAACTGTAAACATAAACACATTGTTGTCTAATAGAGATTAGTGACGCGGCGCTTCGATACGTTTTGGTTGTTTACAATACAATGTGGACTACATTACTAAGTCACAAATTACGCCAATACATCGCATATTACCGGTTCGTTTCTCAATTGTATATAGTGAAAACATTTTTACTTCCATATTCCTTAAGGAATGGAAGTATGGTGATGGCAAAAAAAATCGTGTTCGAGATTATTGCAGATTCTGATTGTACTACACTCAAAACATGAAAAACAGTCGTTTTCCGAAAAGTGTCTGTGTGTGTATCTGTCTGTGTGTCTGTGTGTAGATTTTTTTTCTATGGCAAACGATAACTGCCGCAAATTCAAACAGAATCAAATAATTTTTTGCATACAGCCCTGGTTTGTAGAGTTCTCAAGACCTATTGTTTTTGGTGAAGATCGGTTAAGGGAAAGGGGTAGTTTACCTGTAACGTTTTATGTTTTAACAAGAGTATTTCCTATGGCAAACGATAACAGCCGCAAATTCAAACAGAATCAAAAGATTATTTGTATACAGCCCTAAATTGTAGAGTTCTCAACACCTATTGTGTTTGGTGAAGATCGGTTGAGGGAAAGGGGTAGTTTACCAGCAACGTTTTTTTAACAAGGGTATTTTCTATGGCAAACGATAACAGCCGCAAATTCAAACAGAATCAACCAATGTTTTGCATACAGCCCTGATTTGTAGAGTACTCAAGATCTTTTGTTTTTGGTGAAGATCGGTTGAGGGGAAGGGGTAGTTTACCGGCAACGTTTTTTTATCAAGCGTATTTTCTATGGCAAACGATAACAGCCGCAAATTCAAACAGAATCAAATAATTTTTTGCATACGTCCCTGAATTGTAGAGATCTCAAAGATTTATGATTTTGGTGAAGATCGGTTAAGGGGAAGGGGTAGTTTACCTGCAACCTTTTACGTTTTAACAAGAGTAAAGTACTTGAAAATTTATTTAAACTTTTTGAAGCAATGGTATGGTAATTGTTAAAAATAAAATAATTTTGTTGCCAGGCAATAAAATTATAATTTTTTCATTTTAATGTAATATAATATTTTTCATTTAATACAGCAATAAAAAGGCAGGTAAGACACACACACACACACACACACACACACAATTCACGTTATTTCTGGCCTCACTCATGTTTATTTTCTTACGTTTGCACGCTTTTTAAATGGAAAGTGCCGAAACCCACACCAACATAACGCGTGCAAGCCGAAAAAATGGACATCAATTTGCTTACTGGCGAAGCTAGTAGTTAATGAATGGGTAGGCAAAAACTTATCTTAAATTTTTTTTAAGGAATCACTAAAAGGACGGTGGTTCAAATCGGACGCTGAGGTAGAGTTTGCTGTAACCGAATGGTTCCACAAACAGCCGTAAGAATTTTACTAGCAGGGAATCTACAGGTTAGCGCAACAGTGGAACTCATGTCTTAATGTTATTGGAGACTTCTTTTAAAATCGTTGAATAAAAAATGCTTTACAGCTCTATACGTGTTTCTATTGAACAATCCTTGTATTAGTCATACACAATAATACAACTGATTGAACTTCAAATTTTTAAACTTGATTAGTTTCTATATATATGTTTAATGTTACAAATAATTCAAATAACAATCTTGATCATCTGTTAGTTCAGCGGAATAACAGTGACACTTTTAATAACCGCATAAAATAAACACTTAGAAACAACACAGGCGCTTTAACTTAACTGTTTGGACCACAGAAGTGAGGCATGCCTCAACGCTCTATGTGTACAGCGCGGGACAATCCCCTCTCCCTACACTTCCCTATCACACCACTACATTGCTTACATACGATGTATACAAAAAACGCTGAGGCAAGTTCAGGTTGCCTCATTCGCTTTAAACGAACTATGCCGAATCTCACCTGTCACCATCTAGCGGTCGCTCAATAAAGCACGTTTCGGTTTAATAAATTTGACAGTCGCAGTAACAATGTATAATCTTTACGTTATGTAGTTCATACGTATTTATAATTTTTATTCTACAGAATTTTTTAGGGTAGGCATTGCCTCAATTGCCTCCATGTAACTTCGCCACTGATATATATGTGTACAACGTTATCGGCAACAAAGAAGTAGTTTTTGTTAAAATTCCTTCCCGGGATATTTGGCCGTAGTCCAATGTTTTCTACAAAACCAGACATTTCGGCAATGCCATCGACTTCCATCATCAGTGAAAATCGAGTGCGATAACGTGAGGTGGTATACGTTAGTGACCACAGTACTGTGGTTAAGGCTGAAGCAGTAAGTAGAAAGAAGTAGTTTCTATGGTAATATTTCATTTCGAAAATGATTTTAAATATAAATCTTAGAATATGGAAGTCATGTATGGTTCTCCATACCGATATTTCATTGTCAAATTTGAAAGTTATTATATTAATAGACATTTAGTTTGTTCAATCCCTATCACTATGAATGTTGGCCTACATGTGTAAAGTTTCCCTACATATTTTTAACTTGACAATAGACCTGGACCTTTGCTTGTAATGTTGCGTGACCCACATAAAATAAACCCATAATACTATTTATGTAATTAAGTTGATGTATAAAACATTAAATAAACATTTTGATTTCAAGATTACATCCAAGATTTCTAACACGTAATATGTTTAGTCTATATATGGGGCGTTGAAAACAATAGACATCAACGCTCTCAAAACATTAGGCCTAAATGTCATTTGGAATTTTATAACAGAGCTGTTGTTGTTTGCTATTGCTGCACACAGTGCAAGTGTAAGTATACACACAGGAATGTAGCGGCTTTGTACCAAATTTTATAAAAATAAACTTGACAACTATCAAGGTGCGTGTAGACGAGAGGTTATATTTTGTTGTGGCCACTGTATGGATGGATATAAAAATTGAATGGGTTATAAAAGTATTGGAATAGATGTTCAAAAATTTGTAACAGAACAAAACATTTAAAGCAAATATCATTTTACTTCCATATTCCTTAAGGAATGGAAGTATGGTGATGGCAAAAAAAATCGTGTTCGAGATTATTGCAGATTCTGATTGTACTACACTCAAAACATGAAAAAAAGTCGTTTTTCGAAAAGTGTGTGTGTGTGTGTGTGTGTGTGTGTGTGTGTCTGTGTGTAGATTTCTTTTCTATGGCAAACGATAACTGCCGCAAATTCAAACAGAATCAAATAATTTTTTGCATACAGCCCTGATTTGTAGAGTACTCACGACCTATTGTTTTTGGTGAAGATAGGTTGAGGGAAAGGGGTAGTTTACCGGCAACGGTTTTTTTTTATCAAGGGAAATTTTTTTTTGGCAAACGATAACAGCCGCAAATTCAAACAGAATCAAATAATGTTTCGCATACAGCCCTGAATTGTAGAGTTCTCAAGACCTATTGTCTTTGGTGAAGATCGGTTAAGGGAAAGGGGTAGTTTACCTGTAACGTTTTATGTTTTTTTAACAAGGGTATTTCCTATGGCAAACGATAACAGCCGCAAATTCAAACAGAATCAAAAGATTATTTGCATACAGCCCTAAATTGCAGAGTTCTCAAGACCTATTGTTTTTGGTGAAGATCGGTTAAGGGAAAGGGGTAGTTTACCATGGCAAACGATAACAGCCGCAAATTCAAACAGAATCAAATAAGTTTTTGCATACAGCCGTGATTTGTAGAGTACTCAAGACTTATTGTTTTTGGTGAAGATCGGATGAGGGGAAGGGATAGTTTACCAGCAACGTTTTTTATCAAGCGTATTTTCTATGGCAAACGATAACTGCCGCAAATTCACCAGAATCAAATAATTCTTTGCATACGTCACTGAATTGTAGAGCACTCAAGGCCTTTTGATTTTGGTGAAGATCGGTTAAGGGGAAGGGGTAGTTTACCTGCAACCTTTTATGTTTTAACAAGAGTAAAGTACTTGAAAATTCATTTAAACTTTTCGAAACAATGGTAATTGTTAAAAATAAAATAATTTTGTTGCCAGGCAATAAAATTATAATTTTTTCATTTTAATGTAAATCTGTACATAGTATAAAGTAAAGTCGATCCGTTTTCTCTCTGTGTTTGAAATCGCTAATCTCAGGAAGTACTGAACGGATTTTATTCAAAATTATTCCTTAGGCTTTCACGGCCGGTGTCATTTGAATTATGAAAGATATCCGGGCTGTTTGGCCGTGGTCCATGGTTGAAAACAAAACCAAACGTTTCCGCAGCTCCACTGGCTGCCATCATCAGTGGTAAAATTGTCTGCACTTTGGGTGTCTACGTGCAGGCCCACAGTACTGTGGTATAGATACTGTACTGTGGTACTGCTATACCACAGTACTGTGGGCCTGCACGTAGACACCCAAAGTGCAGACAATTTTACCACTGATGATGGCAGCCAGTGGAGCTGCCGAAACGTTTGGTTTTGTTTTTAACCATGGACCACGGCCAAACAGCCTGGATTTTATTCAAGTTTTCGCCAATAGATAGAGTGTCTATCGAGGAACATTTATGTGTATATTTAATACATATATGTTGTACATTAGCTTAGCTATCACCGTTTATGTCAAGTAAGTGGTATAGTTTACATCTTATATATAAAAATGAATGTTTCTTTGTTTGTCCCGTATGCGTTCCTATACCATTCATCCGATTGCGATGAAACTTCGGTGAGTTGTTGTGCGCACGTCCGCGAAGGTTTCTTCCACATCTCCTCCTAACCACTGTACCGATTTCAACCAAACTTGGCACAAATATTTTACGCAACGGGAGAACCAACATAAGATAGGTGTTTTTTTGATGGGGTCCTTTTGGGGGTTCTTTGGGGTCTTCCACATCGCCTCCTAAACCACTGGACCGATTTCAACCAAACTTGGCACAAATATTTTACGCAAAGGGAGAACCAACATAAGACAAGTGTTTTTTTCGATACGATCCTTTGGGGGTTCCTTTGGGGTCTTCCACGTCTCCACCTAAACCATTGGACCGATTTCAACCAAACTTGGCACAAATATTTTACGGAACGGGAGAACCAACATAGGACAGGTGTTTTTTTCGATACGATCCTCTGGGGGTCCTTTGCGGTCTTAAAAAAACTATTAGATCTGATTACTATGGCAACCCAATAGAATAGATTCTGTTCGAAATATATTATCGCATTAAATTGAAGACCACGCGAACGAAGTTGTGGGCAACAGCTATTTATTTTTAAAAAGCCTACTTTAATTAAACTTTATTAAATAAACTAACATTTTCATTACGTACAACGTGAAACTCCGTAGCGAAGCACGGGTATTCTGCTAGTCATGTACAAGAGAAAATATATCGTGCGTGGCAGGCAAGCATATCTCAGTTATGTACTGTTTACGTTTCCATTTTATTATTATCACTACCGCAATAAAAAGGCAGGGAAGACACACACACACACACACACACACACACACACACACACACACAATTCGCGTTATTTCTGGCCTCATTCATGTTTATTTTCTTACATTTGCACGGTTTTTAAATGGAAAGTGCCGAACCCATACCAACATAACGCATGCAAGCCGAAAAAGTGTCCAGCGTGGATAGCGATTTGCTTCCTGTGGATCGCTGGGCAGTGTAACTGCACGTGTTTACAGAGGAACGATTCATAGACAGACTTTTCGTCTTTAGGGAATGAACCCTCTGCAAGATGCTGAGGGTCCATGAGTGACTTCGGAGCGCTCCTTCTTTTCCGCGTGTTTGTTCTGTGAAACGTACATTGTAGATTCGCAGATTTATTCTAAGCAACGCTCAATAGGAAATGTTGAAAATTTTTGTCCACGGTGAACCCTCATACACACTAAACCTGCTCTGATGTTTTAATTACGGACATCATAATATTAAAACTTTGGAAACTTGAGCACTACTTAATGGAGATCAATCATTAACTTATACAAGCCATTAATTTTATGCATATTTTTTATATATATGTGTACAACGTTATCGGCAACAAAGAAGTAGTTTTTGTTAAAATTCCTTCCCGCGATATTTGGCCGTAGTCCAGTGTTTTCTACAAAACCAGACGTTTCGGCAATGCCATTGACTTCCATCATCAGTGAAAATCGAGTGCGATAACGTGAGGTGGTATATGTTAGTGACCACAGTACTGTGGTTAAGGCTGAAGCAGTAAGTAGAAAGAAGTAGTTTCTATGGTAATATTTCATTTCGAAAATGATTTTAAAAATAAATCTTAGTATATGGAAGTCATGTATGGTTCTCCATACCGATATTTTCAAACATTACAAATATAGTAATCGTATAAATACAAATTATTTTTCATTGCCTTGAACTCTGATAGTCCTGACTTCAAGAAACCTTCAAATATACGTAAAGTATAAACCTATCAGTCATATAAATATGATTAAAGCGCTATACTTATAAGTGTATGTATGTGAATAATTTAAATAACAAAGTTCTAACGTAAATGAAGGCTTACCTACCTTTTTGACCAGCAGTAACAGCTGGTTCTTCTAAACTCATAATACACTTGCCGTGCACTCATTGCGTGCGTCAGCGTAAACTTCTTAATTGGCAATTAAAACTTTGGTTGACCATTATACGCTCAGTTTTTTCAAAACGTATTACACTTGTGAAATTCTTCTCTGAAAGCTGTCAAACACATTTATGAAATTGGTAATTAAGAACAGATTTGAAGGTGTTATATTAACATATGTTTGATAATGGTAAACTGTAACTTAAAATTACATTTAATTAATTAAGTGTTTAAGATCCTCTCCAGGAACACCAAGAAGATGATTTTGAAGAAATTCCTATGAATAATGAAGACATTTTATGGACAAGATATGTTTGGACTTAAATATTTAAGACTAGTAAAATTTCCACTTTTTATGTTTTAAAATTATGACACCGTGATTTACTGAAAAATAATATGTTTGATTAACTGCTGCCTCATTTTTATTATCCATAATACTGGAATTCACCATTTTAATTTCCTAAAAATTCTAAACTCGTTATGTTTACGCTACACTTCTAGAACTCGTTAAGGCCAACATATTTTAATTAAAAAACTTCTTCTCTAGTATTTTCTAAACTAAGCCTACCCAAACGTATGTGTATATGACAGTTGATAACCGGAAACAATTTCATCCAAATTGTCTCTATTTTGAGAGATGTAAAACGTTTTATCTCGTTCTTGTAAGATTTTAGAAAATGGACTTAGCCAGTTTTGCAAAGCGACTAAATTTGCAAAAACTTTGTCACTTTACTTGGTATACTTTATAGCTTGTTTTTAGCTCTAGTACATCTAGGGTAACGGCGAACGCTGAACTTACACAAGATATAATATTGTCTAAAAGTAGGTTGAAAATGTGTTTTTGTTAGAATTATAAATAATTTAAGTCTGAAGTGCATTGTTACTTATTCGGCAAGAAACTTAGTAAATTTGATTAGTTCCTGTATAATAATGACTTTCATCACACACACACACACACACACACACACACACACACACACACACACACACACACACACACACACACACACACACACACACACAATTATTATATATTATAAATTAAAAATTATATATATGTAATGCTACATCTGTTTGCACTCACTTCCACTAACTTCTACGTATGCAGCAAAATGATTATAATGAATATATTTTTAATAGAGTGCGTTTGTGAGTTTTCGGAACATTAGTAGTATTTTAATGTGTGTGTGTGCGCGCGCGTGCGTGTTAAAACATATCTAATTAACCGTGCTACAATCTAACAGAGAGACGTCTTAATGCAACAATTCGTAAGGGAGCTCTAGTAGTGAAGACGAGGTACAATGTGTAATGCTTTATGCTTGAAAGATCGTTTATTAACCTTCAATTCGGAGTGAAGCAACGCTGGTTAATCAGTAAACTTATGTATACTTGAGGTAGCTAAGACAAATCCTATTTATTGTCGACATAGGGAAGGATTAAACACACGCGTACCCCGCACGCAAATACATGAACTTTTTGCGTCTGAACAGTGCGAGATGACTTTATATATGTATGTGTGTATGATTATATATGTATATGTGTGTGTGTTTGTGGGGAGGGGGTTAAGTGATCGAAGAGGGTGTCTTCTGTCGGCCCATATCAGTTTTATACTATTAAAGGGGAGATGTCTCTGTGTAAGTATGTATTTAAGGTATGTTAGTAGACTCTGGTTCAGGCATGAGTGAATGGGAATAAATAAAGACGTTTATTTAATGAAATCTACATGTTACAGATATGTATGTGGAATCATATAATGCTACTGAAAGACGTGTACATCCACGCGGGTATGGTCGAGAATTTTTGCAAAGTGTGCAAAAATAACGCAGTTATGTAAACTGAAATTAATTACTCCTATAATTAATAAGTAACCAACATTTAAGTTAGACGCACATGACGAGTGGAAGCGTGGAAAACGTGTATAAAAGTGATATTTGTAGAAGGTCGCTATGCAGACTTCATACAACTTTAACTTAACATGTTAAAAACGGAATTTTTCCATACCCGACACGTCGGTTTATAGTAGCTATAATATCTCGGATAATGTCAAACGAGAGAAACACGCTAAGTAATAATTTATTCATGGGGACACAATGTAGCTCTGATTCGCATCATAGAACCATCATCACAACACATACAACCATTGACGGGGGAGCCCCTGGACCTTCAACATCATTATCATGCAATAGTAACACAGAAAGGAAAACGATCTAAATGGGAGTAGCAGAATCAGTACATCATCTTCAGCATCGAGGAACCGCACACACGCACATCCCCAACATTTTTTTTTTCTTTACTTTATGAATTTGTTTCTATATTTTGCTAATGCACAGCTATAATATAAATGTGCCTATAAGTAATGCTTATGTCATTCCCACTTAAGTACGTCTGTGTATTATGGATATGTCTTTTTTGGAGAAAACCTTTTAGTCATTGTCCTGAATACAGATAACTTGAAATATTATAAGTTCGTTACAAAATCCACTATACATGCGTCAAACTGCCTAGATTATACTTTTTAAATTATTTTTCTATATCCCATTTTCATGTAGTAGTTGTGATCAATGTTTTTTTCATTCACTCGTCCTGATCGTGTTAGTCAAAGGATGGTAATATAACTGTTACTCTTATATTCTCCGTATTGGCCGTTATTTGAGGTACACTACATCAGTTAATATAGTAATCTACCGATCGTCAAAACTAGTCATAAATATCAACTACGACTAACAGCAGTTTGCTAGTTGTATTAGAGTGCATTTTAAATTAGTAGTGTAGTAGGCCTAATACGCAGTACAGAAACAAAATTCTCCGACTGCTGCTTAATCTTCAGCAAGTACTCTTAGACAGTTGAACACGGTAAGCCTTGAAACAGGAATAACTATGTAGGGTAACAATTAGTCGATACTGATGCACCATAAACAAAAATAAATATACTTGAGATTTGTTACACACCGTGTATAATAACTCTAATTGACGTAAATAACTTTTATACCTATGTTAAAGAGATATTGCTTTCCAAAATACTGTAGTAGTTGGTTCGTAAAATGAAAACATTAGTTGGATCTGACCTTTACATCCTTCAGACATACATTGCGTGTGTCGTAAACACAACTTTTCTGTACGTTTGCGTCTCGTGTTCAACAGGGCGTACAGTCATTTGATTTTCGTAATTGAATTGTGTTGTGTAGTTTTCTCATATGTCGTAATAGTCTGTTCCGCAGACATCCAAGAAATTAGCTGAAAATATAATTTCAATATAAGTATTATCATTCAGTAGGTTATTAAAAATGTTTTATTTTTCAAGTGTTTTATGGCCAAACCACTTTGCCTAATATTCAATAAACACTTTTTAATCCTATAAATAAATTACGAGGGAAAGTTTTTATTTTTGAACCATTAATGCATTTTTTGAAGTACGATATTTAAATCCAGTAGGTATGTGGTGAACATTTTAAAAATTTTATCCATAAAATTACACAAAAAATCTAATCTATAAATTATCATTCTTTAATCATTATGTGCCCATGGGACGTTGTACTGGAGATCCGTGGGCAGTGTGTATTGTTACCATTTCGTGTTCTCTTATCTGTCTCGGCCAAGCACTGATCACATTATATACACTTAAACTCTAGACATTGCACTACATTCGACAAAATTCTTGGCAGTCACAAGGCGTATTATCTACAGAAAGGAGAACTTTTTAATTCAAATTACCTAACCGAAAAGTAAAATTTCCAACGTCATCCAAGCTTTCCTATTAGCATGCCAAGACATATGGAGAAGCGAAATATCCGTATTCTTGGAGCACCGTGGACGGACCGCTGTGTGTATCACAAGAGTTTGTTCTTTCTCCCCACAAAGCTATATTGTTAACATCGTTTGGTCAATTTCCACATTTTACACTGCTGTCTTTTAGAGTTAGTGTTTCATTAGGAATTGTTGTGTGGGAAGGTCTAGTCTCATTCATATTAAAAATGTCTCGTTCAGTATATCTACAAGTATTCTGCTGCACTTTTGTCGTCGAATTACCGACGATACCTACATTCACTTCAACACTTTCACCGCACATTGCACGGAACAAAAGAGCACATGTTATGTCAAAATCAAAACTTATCGAGCCAGCCATTATTTACACTAAAATTTTCTACACCAAATTCTGAAGCAAATGTACGTGCTTCTTGTAGGATGAGACCACTTATTCGCATTCCTTCAGAAGGAGCGGCATTGAACAACTCTTACCAACGATATTTCTTCTTAAACCGGTAGCCATTTTCTTTTCTTAATGTTTTGGTTGCAATTTTCTTCCTATTGCTTAACATATCAATCATGGCTAGGGAGTATTTTAAATTTTTGTGTTACCACAATCAATAGTTCTGCTAATTCTTTTTGCGATTCAACTACTTTCATTGATCACGGATATTCACTTATCTGATGAAAGCAGAGGTATTTTCTTTAACAGCACTCGTCATCAAAATCAAGAAACGATACATTAGGCCAGCGTAACAGACACTAAGAAAGTAGCTACGAGTGCTCACGAACTGTTGGAAACAAGGCCGACCGTGCACTGCGGACAACACTGTTGCACAGTTGTTTTGTCTCTGTCTCGCTCATTCAAAACAATGAAAAACGTAACTGTCTTGTCTCTCTATATCTTTGCGCACTAAGGTAACAACAACCTTTAATAAGGAAATTGTTAGGCAGTAAAAGTTAGGATAAGTGTAGCATTTGTTTCTAATCATAGCACAAAACATCACTTTTTCCAAAGTTCTGAGAACTGCAATGAACAGTTTAACTGACTGGGTGGTCGTTTCCAAGAGGTGACGAAGTAGTTTCATTATAAAACTGTTGGCCGCCGGTCCTGAAAAGAGGTGTTAGAGTTGCAGGGGTAAAAAATGGCATTCTATGATAATATAAATCCGTTCCATCAATTATTGGTCGTGATGACAAGTGGAGAGGTTTCACGATACAATATTGTCTTAAATAATCGTATAGAGAGCTACTTATTAGATTAGTTGAGTCTATATCGTTATATCTATCAACACTTGAGTTTATTGTTTGTATATATGGTCAATAGGCCTAATAAATATGCTTTTAAAATAAGTCTGTAATGATCCGTAAATAATGGTGCGATACGGATTGTTAGTTAATGCGTCATAATATTACGTTACTGAAGACTGTGATACCAGTTGTTTCATTTGGTTGATTGCCTTATTGCAATTAAAACGTGAGGTAAGTTAACTGAACACTTTTGTTCATCTCTTCTTGAAAACCTTAACGTGTTGTTTTTTACGAATTATAACATTATATTTATTCCTTAAAGTCTTGCTTATTCAATATGGAAAGGTTGAAAAGACGAAGTAGTAACAAGGATTTAACTTTGTGACAAAACGAATAATGGTGTACTTAAATGTTTACAACACTATTTAAAGATTTAGTGGAAATGAAGGGTCGGTATTGTATCGGTAAGAAAATTTTGAGACTTATGTACGGAGAAATACATCACAAACTGGAAAAGTGAACAATAGGTAATGTAGTGACAGATGAAGTAACGCACAACATACAACACACAGCCGTGTGTGCCTGAGAACTGTATATCAATCGGATTCGAACTCTCCATGGTATTCCAACTCAGGAGCATTACAACAGTATAATCTTGTCAGAACGAATTGTAAAATGTCTCTAGTGACATCCACGAAAACCGGCACGACAGCGTAGACAAAACACTGTCTATTTCCCGTCAGTTGAATTACAGTATTCGTTTCCGAGAGGAAATACACTCCGCGAAAATCCCGCTTTGTGTTTACTGATATAAGTAAAACAACCCACAGCCTCTTGTTTCCTTCAATCGCATAGACCACGGGAATTGCCACAGTTTACCACTGTGAGCCTTTTGCAGGTACGTTTGCTGTGTATGTATTATAATAATACAATTATTTAATCCTTTCCAGTCCTTTACCACGTACGTTTTAAAATTAATGTGTCTGATTTAATTTCCTTGCTTACAATCTGTATGCATAAATGGACTGAACATTGAATTATTAAAATATATGGGTACAACATTTTACTCACGCCTTCTACATTTTTAAAATATGTAAGAAAACAAAATGTTTCCAAAAGAATGGCGCAAAGCGAAGGTAGTTTCTCTTCTCAAGAAGAGTCATAGAGCAGACCCAAGTAACATCAGATAGGTAAGTCTGTTAGGCACAGCATACAAGGAATGCAGAAGGATATTGAATGTGAAGTTGAAGCTGATAGCCGATTCTTTACTGTCAGAGGAGCAAATGGGTTTCAGGAAGAGAAGGTCGTATGTGGATGCCATTTTTACACTGAAAAGAATAATTGAAGAGAGGGAAGTTTAATTGTGAAACACACTTGGCCTTCGTAGATTTGACAAAAACCTTAGACAATGTTAAAAAAAATGCATAGTGGCAGTATACAGAAAAACTGTATATTTGGTATATATCATAAAGTTTTATATTCTAGTATAGTGTATAGTTTTATGTAATGTTTGTATCTCTGACTCAACAATATATTGCAACAGTACAAATGTATAGGGTACTGTGCATTGCACAATTAATTAAGGTAATTAATATAATTTAAATAAATAATACATATTGTTAGTAATCAAAATAATTCAGCTTTCAATGTGAACTGTAAAGTGAACAACAAATTTGCATGGTTGGACAGGTTGGTCACGCCACACAGCTGCGTCTGTGTGTACACGTGTATCTTACGCGCGCGCGCGCGCGCGCGTGTGTGTGTGACCAGTTGATTCCTGTCAAGCGTCACTCCTAAATAAACGCTATTAATTATATGAATTATTTAAATGGTGTTAAGTGTATATGAAATATCACAAAACCAAATACGCCACAGTGTGTATAATATAAAGACGCACGTGTGTATGAAAGATGGTGCGAAAATAATAAAAAGTGAGAATACAGTGAAAATAAACATAAATAAAACCCATAATAATTAAGATAACGAGAAACGGTTTAATCACAGTTGTACGTATAAAAATTACCGACCAGATGAATATCGGGTAATTTGTAAAAGACTTCAAATGTTGCGAAGACAAGTGAAAATTGTGTGAATAATCGTGTTTGTTAAAGGACGCCACGACAAACATATTCCTGCAGAGAATTGTCGAAACATGAATTTTACGCCCTTGACTATAAATACGCGAGGCACATCAGCCTTGTTCTCTTTCTCGTGAAACCACAGTGGCAGCCGGAGGCTCTGGCCGGCGACTTCAACTCTTTCTCATTCAACCACGGAGGCAGCCGGAGGCTCTGCCCGGCGACTTCAACTTTTTCTCGTTCAGCCACAGTGGCAGCTGGAGGCTCTGCCCAACAACAACAACTCGTTTTCGACTACAGTGGCAGCCGGATGCGATGCTTGACAACATCATCACTTTCGTGACACCACCGCTGCCGCCAGAGAACATTACGGGGGACGAGGGAGCAGCACACTACATGCCTTAAATTTCAGACGTAGAGTACGAGTCCTCGGACTTCCGTGAGGACCAGGAGGACGAGGAAAGTATTCAGGACTTCACAACTACGCAGGATTTACAACCTCAAGGACTCAGGACCAAGAGAGGGTACGCTGAGGAACCCCTACATTTAAGGCGAAAGAAAGCCATGTATTCCTCATAACAAAAGACTTAATCAAAGACAGATAAACATTGTCAAAAGAAAGACAATAATTTCTAAAAGTGTAATTTATAACATGTTAATATAAATGTCTTGTATAGTAATTATACCATAATTTTGAAAGTAATAATTTATTTAAAATATTGAAATCAAATTGTATAGTAATTATGAAAGCATAATTTTTTAATTAATAAGTTATGGAAAATATTTAAATATAAATTGCTGAAATATGAAAGCATAATTCTTGGATTTTAATGTATTGAAAATATTTAGAAAGAATAGAAAATTTACTAAAGTAATGCATACTCGTGTGCAACAACAATAAGATTTATTTTAAAAAAAAAGAAAAATTTCAAAATAAGTTATAATAAATTACTCATAATATGCTGAGTAAGTCGAGAGCCATATTATTAATAATCAAATGTATTTATAAGTATAAGAGTATTTTATGTTTGTATGGAATATGCGATATTTCGTGTATGTAATCTATAAGTATGGGTACTGCGAATACCCATACACATGCAATAATAATGAAGTTTTAATTCGAAATTTATTTTGAAATTTTAATAAATAATGTTTTAATTATTTTAAACAATTTTACATGTTGTTATTATTACGATTACACCCATTGAAAGTTGCCACGTTATAAATATTTGTGCTACTCAACAGGGGGCATCAACGATATAATATACAACAGATACAAATAACATTATAATATATAAGTACTATTAGTTATTCTATACAACACAACGCCATTATTAATATCATACGACTTCAAAAGATCGATGTTTTGTGTGTGTGTGTGTGTGTGTGTGTGTGTGCGAGCGAGCGCGCGCGGTGTGATATGTTCGAATAATATGTGTGATTTGAATTGTGTCTGTTCGTTTAGGATGTCGTTTTTATGTGTTTTTGTGTGTTTGTATATTTTCAGTTATTCGAGACTTTAATGAACAAAGGTGTTTTAGTGGTTAAAATCAAAAACAGAATTATCACTGTTGCACGCCACTATATAAAAATTATTCCGATTAGCGCTTTCATATAACATTAACAGCCTGTCATGAAGTTATCAACATCTCAACCACCACATTTTTGTATATATGCGATTATGCGCAGAGATAATTGTTTTACTCATCCTGTACCACCGATTATTGAACTAACAGCATTGAACATTGTTAGGGACTATATCTAAACTTGCTAAATTTAAAAAATTGTTAACTGCAGCTTGTAAACACTATGACGCATTGTGTGCTTTGGAGACGCCGGTTTTATATTTGACAATTTGAGAAATAAACACAATTGAAGTAGATACGTTTTAAACCTAATTCCTTTAATTGCTAGGGTATGTATATATATATATATATATATATATATATATATGTCTACATCTACATTTATTAATTTTCAGTAAATTATAGACTTCACACTGTTACAGTTTTACTAAGTATGGAAAAGAGTTTAAAAATTAAATATATATTGAGTTCAAACTATATTACTTTATTACCATAGAATTCCACCTCACGTCATGGGATGTGGGTTTTATTTTACAATTACAGTATCTCTGACGACATAAACTGATGGAGTACAACCAGAGTGCCCATTGTCAAGTTCCCTTTTTAATTAATGTATATAGATGATGTCATACGCAATTGGCCGATGAAACCTACCGAAAATTTTATGTTTGATGTCTCTGCAGTTGTCACGCTGTTATTTGCTGATAACCAGGCTATCCTGACGAACCCTTAAAGCAGCTTGCAGGTGCCTGTACACTCACCAAGACGAATATGGAAGAATGTCCAAGTACAGATTTCTAAATTGAAGACAAAGGGGATGATTTTTCAGGAACTGATACAAGCAAATCCTTTTTGTAGACGGTACCGTCTTAATTTTGGAGCAGGTCAGTAATTTGTAATATCTGGGCTGTAATGTGTCCTATATTACAAACAATAATGTGATGAAGCTTCACAAGGTGAACCATAGGTGGTGACTTTCAGGAGAAATCTAACCTGAACGAGTAAAGAAAGACACCTGACGTTCAACAAGATGGATAGCCTTCCCCACACTTCTTTATTGAACTTGAACTTAACCTCAGACAGGTCGTATTGAAGGGGCTGAAGTGAGATTTCTCAGACACGTTGCAGGATATAGGATATACTCATGAAAATGAGTAAGGAAGGAAGTAAGGAAGTATAACCCGACATGTGATTTTATAGTGTAAAAAAAAATGTTTCAAACAGATAAATTGTGTTGCAAGAAAACTATAACATTATCATAGTGTGTTTGTAGTACTATAATATAAAATGCAACGTGACATGACTTTTTATTAATGCTGTCATAACTTTTGAATAAATTGGAAACGACGTGTTGGAAAAGCAAAAAGCAGTTAGCATCAACCGTTCTTACATCTAAATTCTAAAGCAACTTTTATCGCAGGAAACATCACGTGTGTTGCGCACCACCTTCTCAGAAACCTAGTGACACGGTTACGTTGAGAGATTTATGTGGCACTGTATGAGCCGGTATGACGTAAAAACAATTCTTTCTACAAAACGGCTATTATTTATTTACACAGTCGGTGTATTTAGTCTTAGTGACCTGCATTCAGTCTTAGTCTAGAAGGCATGGTAACGCTATCGAGACGTGTTGAGCGCTACGGATGTTTACTTTTAAAAATTACATAACAGATAAAATCAATATTACAATACTAAACAAATATACGAGTACATACTAATTAAAATTCATTTAGAATTCTGCTGAGATAATTACATAGGCCTATCCAGTTTTTACGTGGGACAACCCTTCTTTAAAGGTGATCTGTAATTGAATTTGACTGTTATAGGATTTAGTGAGCATTAAGTAATATTAGATAACTGTATTATTTAGAGAATATCTGTCATAAGTCACACACACGCACGCGCACCCCCCACCCCCCACCGCACACACACACACACACACACACACACACACACACACACACACACACACACACACACACACACACACATTGATTGTTGAACAACTCATCTAACTTCAATAGTGGTAATTACGAAATTCGTAACTCGTTTGCAAGAAAATTAACTCTGTGTCAAGGGTAACATGTCTTATATTATACTTGTGCCTGACATCTCAAAAGAACTTATATTAATAGTAACTCATCGTTTGGAGGATTTTATATCTCTTCCTATCACCGCCGTACCCTAACCCATCTCTAGGGATCGGTTCCCTGAACTGCGACCAAGGATAGCTCCTATACTGAACGGTGTTTCCGAGCCGGGAATCTATTGTCTTGACTGGTCTACTTTCCAAGGAAATGGCGGAAGGCTTCGATCACAGTGATACCAAAGCGGGGATAGGATGCTACGCGCTCCAAAAGCCACCGGCCCAGTACTCTCCTCTATTCCACGTCTAAGCTACTCGAGCATCTCCTACAGCGGCGAGTATAAGATCATCTCCGAAACTTTGACGTTCTGGTCTTAAAACATTTTGCCTTCAGCATGGATTTTGCTACCACTCAGCATCTGATAAGATTGGTGGAAGGCACTGAGGAAGCCGGGTTTCGAACAGAATAGACCGTAGGCTGTTTCTTAGTTGATGATAAGGTATCTGTCAGTGCATGGCACGACGGACTCTTATTAAAACTCCGGAAAATCAAATCCCAGACTGCTAAATTCACTTGATTGCTAGCTTTCTGGCAGACGGGACCTCCTATGTGAGACAAATTTCAGCCGGGGTACACCTGTATTTCGCCTACGTTGACGAAATGCCCGGAGAGCCCGGACTCCAGATAGCTCTGTTTGCCTTGCCGACGTCACGGTGGTTTATACCTCCGTTCAAAACCCTGACTAACAAACATACGACTACAGCGCCCACACGATACATTTGAGGATTGGTCTTAGGCCTATAACTGGAAAGTTGCCTCACCGAAACTAAGAGTCCCGCGGTGCTATTCTCCAGTGGCCGGAAGGAACCGCAAGGCCGAGTTTAGCAGAAACGCAAATACTATCAGCAGAACGTATTTGCCATGGTCTACAGAATTAATTACCTCGGAGTGCACCTTGATCGTCAGCACATCTGGTATACCCATACGCAGACAGCCATCACCAACACGTCAGCTCTTCTGAGCTCTCTGTTGCAAATATTCTCCTCTCGACCGGAGCGTATGGCAGGAGCTGCTTCTGGCAGCTCGTAACATGTAACTCTGAGGAGGTATCACGACGTGCATACGTACAGCCCTGTATCAGCATTCTTTTCTACATAATTTCCGGTGGCTATGATTATATATTTCAATTGATTTCCTCTGCAACTGAGCAATATTCACCCAAGCCGAGGACAGCTTGCTTATATATTGACTCGAAAATGAAGTGTGTAAACCATGAGGGTGTAACAGAAAATAACCTACGCTACTTCAAACGGAAATTTACAAGCTTTACGTGGGAATAGTAATTTACATGATTTTGGCGTTCAATAATGTTTTCAATGTATAAAATATTAGCTTGTGGGTTTGACAAAATGTACAGTTTTACTTTCTGCGTATGATGTCGTTTTTCCGTCTTATTCCAACCTACTTTTACATTTCATTTTCTTTGTAGACAATTTTCAGTTTCCGTTAAAGGGAAATGCGTTATCTCTCATATCGTCACATAAACAGTGTAGGTTGTATAAATTGCTGCTCTATTTCTATTGCTGTACCACGTGTGGTGTTAAGGGGTAAGGACCTTTGTATACTTCCCATGTTAAATTTGCACTATTTAGGTACTATTTTCCCAGCTGCTATTTGAGATAGAGCTTTCAAACAAAAAACAATTGTTCGGCTGACTTTTTTATACGGCAAACTAACTATTTTTTTTTCTTATGTAACATTTTTTACAAAATTTCACGCAACTGTACAAAAAAAATTTTTAATTTTGAACTTTTGGCCTGCTAACTAAGTTACTAATTAATATATTCAAATTTTATTTGGTTCACCATATAAAGCAAGGAATGAAGATAAAGTGTGTAAAATTTTATTTTTTTATCTTACATAGTCTATGGGAAATGTGTACCGAAGGACAAAAAAATGAGATTTACGGTAATTCGCGAAAAAATAATAAACCAAACAATAAACTAAAAATTTAGCATTGTGTGATACATAAGTTGTAACGTACCTCATTAATGAAGACCAGCACCATACTCTGGATCACTTTCATTTTTCTCTTCATCTTGTAGACTTCTTCTGTCACTTCTTTTCTTTTTTCGGCTTTCTCTGGTGAAACTTTCTGCCGCACTTTCCGCCGTTATAATTCTTATTTCATCTATTCTTTTTAGCCCCACAATGGTGTTTTTTGAGTTTATACAGACACTTTTTTCTAACACTTTTACTTTATTTACATTTTTATCATTGTAAGTTAAGACTGCATCCATTACCTCCATTTTTAATGTGTCACTGCTTACAAAAATAGTCTTCGGTGCCCTTTCCCATACACAACTATTAAAAGTCTCGTTTGGGTTCTGGGTTTTGACGTGGACATATTTTTTTAATAAATCTAGTTTTGATAGGTCCCTAAACACAGGTTTTATGCACTGAAAAACACATGCAGGAAGTGAATATTTATGCTTGTACTCTTGGCTTGTAAGAAGACTACGTTTATACTGACACCAGCTGTTTTCACCTGCGGGGCAAAGTCCGTGTTGTGGTTCATCATTAGTAGACAATTTATGGAAATAAATGGCCCAAATATCTTGTTTCATTTTCTCCACACAGTCAAGATTTCTCCTTATTGCCATACTATAATAACTCTGAATTTTGTCAACGGCTTTCTCAGTTAGTCTGCCTTTACCACCTAGAACCTCCCCATCATCTAACTTCCGTCCTTTCATTTATTTGCAAATGCGTCGAAGGCGTGTACGTACGCTTCTGAACATGACCTACACATTCGAGCTTTACAATTTCTGACTCTCTGTATGGTTTTAACTTCTGAACCCTCTTGAAGGCTTTTGAATCCCCATACTCAAGATACTTCTTGTACTTTGCCCCTCTTTTTTCTTCAGTCTGTTTGAAAATATTTATTGCCCCCTGTGATTCCATACCTCCATTCGAACCCTCAAAGTTATTTTTACCTTCGTGTGGCTGATCTTTCTTGAATTTACATACATAACAAAATTTTGACATGACTTCAACATCGAGAGCTTTCCCATTATCGACACTGGTTGCTGTCATTACACCATGGAGGGATGTGCCATATGCCATCAAAGGCAGCAGGAATTTCATTGCACCCATCATTTTCTTGTACAGCTTTAATAGCTGCTTGTTATATTTGAATTCTCTGCTACAGTCTCTATAGCAGGACTTAAAATCTTCTTGTACCTCAGAAATTTATGAGGTGGGGCTGGTAAGTTAAGAACAGAGCATACCATTCTACCAGCAGCTTCACCACGGCCAACACTCCGCAAGCCGTAAACCATTCTAACATTATTTTCAAAATACTTCGTGTCTGGTAGAATATCACTGCTCTAAAACGTTGTTTATTTCTTGCAGTTTTTACAAAATATAGTAAAACAAACAGCAAGTCCTAACCTTGATGATTCCAACATACACATATCACCTTGTAATCAATATTTACAAACAGTGGAACTTATCATAGCCTGAATTAAATTGTCTATATTTATTATGAAATTACCTTCTGCAGTTTCGTCTTTACCTTTGTTATAATTCTCCCATGATTTAGAGGAAATTTTGTAACAGATAGTGAAGATGTTTGAAAACGGTAGGCATCCTCTACGGGATCAAGTTTCTTTTTGTTTCCATGGAACTTCCCATTATTGAATTTTTTTTAAATTTCATTACTTTTCTTGTGGGTGATAAACCTTTTTAATGAAAAATCTCATAAATTTTGTACTTTATACCACTAAAAAACATTACTACCAGGTTGGTCTTACTTTTATGCACAATCTGCTATAAGTCTTATGTCAGACATTTGATTTACATAAATGTTATTTAATTTAATTCGTTTTTTATTGTTAATTCGTATCACAGTTTATTCAAACGCGCACCCGCGCACTCGCCATATGCCTATGCATACGTTCGCACTAATTCACAACATTCATATTTTTTTATACAGTCAAAAATTAACTGAATCATCTAATAATTCTGACATGATTCTTACTGTCTATCCAACACGCAACTTTTAATTTGACTAGTTTTCATTGAAACATGCTATCATATGTTAAGAGTGAAATTTATTATATTACATGCAAATCTTACCCATTGCAGTGTATATGTATATATGTAATCTAATAAAACGAGAAAAGGTGTATGGTGTGTTTTTTAAATAATAATAACACTTCTTATATCATATCAGCTTTGTAAACATAATTAAAAATTTTATTAAATAAATTTTCAAAATTTACGAATTAAAATTTCGTCATTATTATTCCCATAATATTTTTATTTTGTGTGTGCTCAGCATACACGCAATTATTGTCACTATACAAATAACATCAACACAAATATTCATAAATATAATACACAAGATATAAATTAATATGTATACGAAATAGAAATTTTTATAATATACAATGTGCTCTTGACTTGCTCAGATTGTAGTGTATTTCTTGTTTAAATGGATATTTTTTTCTTCGTATTGTTTAAATTAGCAGCCATCCTTACTATTTCTTTTATGAATTTGCTAACTGCTATAATTTTTTTATATGATTACTACTTTGCTTTGTATGCCTACATATGAATATCTTATTCATTAAATATCAATCAAATTTAGAATTACTTGAACATTTATGCTACGTTATAATTTCAAAAATAATAATAATAATTTTGTAAATGTTAAATATCATTATAAATTACTACAATTTAATCAATTATATTTTACAATTATTATTTACATTATTAAAGTTTATCATTGTCTCTTTACTCTTTTCTTTTTAATGCCTTTTATGACTCGTTGGTTGACGAGTAAAAATGGTTTCATGTCACCTTATTGCTTGTGCGGTGATACTCAGTGTTTCCTCGTCATGATCCTGAGTCCTGTGTCCTGTGTCGATCCTCCGTTGTCGTCTGATCATCCTGGAGTCCGCCGTCCGATCCCCTTGTCCACTCAGTATTCAGATGACTGGCATAGTGCTATCTCCCTACTGCTGGGGTATCGACCCTGGGATGCTCCACAATCGGGCGTAGCCTTCGGCTGCAGATGTGTTCCAGTAAATGAGGGTCGAGGCTGGCGATCCTCGCTTATTTATACTGTCGGGCGCAAAAATCATGTTTCAACCATTCTGTGCACGATTTCTGTTGTTATAGTTTGTCAAGCTTCCCTTTACTGATTCGTTTGTTTTTGTAGTCTACTTATTTTACTTTTATTCGCAACATGCGAAGTCTTTTGTTTATTACTCGATGTTCATACGATCGGTAATTTTTTTATGTATAATTGTTTATTAACAGTTTTTCTGTAGCCTATTTTAGTTATTCTTCGTTCAATTCACTTTTATTTACACTGCATTAATATGTATTATTTGTTTCTCACTAGATTTTGCAATTTTGCGCGTCTTTATGTTATTAATAACGTGGCGTAATTTGTTTTGTCTTATCTTACGCGCACTTACCAAAACTTAAATAAGTTACTTATTTAATTCACATTTATTCAGGGGTGATGCTATGCCGGTTTATACTGGCTCTCACACACACACACACACACACACATATCACTTACAATGTACACATTCTTAGGTTGAGTGTGACGTGATATGCCAGTACCGTCCTGCACATCCGGTGTTCCCCTTCACTGGTTACTTACAGCAATCAATACGCTTTTTTTTTGACGATATTAATTATTTATTTTAATTTAACAGTTTTTTTAACTAACTGCGACAATGCACAGTAACGCACGCAGACGTACTGTTCCAATATATAAAGTTTCTGTAGGCCTATACGTAAATCGATCGATGAGTTTCTTGCATTATATTTACATTATATGTATTATGAAATTCAATTGCATCTGCTAATAACTGTAATATATATTCATCGTTTCAATTTACCTGACGTACCTTTATTGAACATATCAGGAACCTCAGAGTTTTATGAATCACCATCACCATCTGCAAGGATTAAACCAAGGATGGTTTGTTCCGATCTCAAACAGTCAAATCGTCTAGAGCTGGTCACTCCATCGCTCTTTCGGACGTCCCACACATCTCCGTAACTTCGGTTTACAATTCCATAGATTTTTCTGGATGCGGCAGTCATCCATTCGGCAACGATGTTCCCACCAATTCAGCCGATACTGGGCAATCGTGTCGAGTACACTCACAATATTTATTTCCTGCCGTATGTCTGTGTTTCTTCTATGATCATGGAGAGTATTCCTTGGCACGTGCCTGAGAAATCTCATTTCAGCCGCTTGAATACGACTGACCTGGCCTTTCGTTAATGTCGAGTTCTCAGAGTCATAGAGAAGTGTGGGAAGGGCCATCAGCTTGTATAATTTTAAGCGTGTATCTATACTTGATAACTTAAGAGTTCACCTGATGTTCGCGCACATAACGTTGGACTTATGCAATTTATTCACAACGTCGTTGCTTGTATTACGTATAAGACACACTGTAGCCCAAGGATTCAAAATTGTTGACTTTTTCCAGGGCAGTACCATCTATAACAATTTTTTCCCGTAAGGGGCCAGTTCCACGAAAAGCCATTACCTTGGTATTAAGTGTGAATATTTGTGATTCAGAATATGTGCAGATTTGATTTTACAAATGTATACATATCTCCAACCTGTTTTTGAGTCCGACAGAATACTGAAATCTGGTCGTCCGCAAACAACGTGGCAAAGTGGCCAATCATAAAATACTCCGGAAGACACATATGCCAGTTTTTATGACATCGTCACTACATAAATTAAAAAAATAAGGTTATATTGGACACCTTTTCGCACTCCGCAATTGATATCAGGCTAAGAGCTGTTCACGGTTTCCTTGGTTGAATTAAGATTTTATTCTCCACATAAAGAATCTTTAGAGCTCTAATTAGATGTTGTGGGAGCCCTTTCGGTTTTTTGTAAATAATAATAATAAATAATTTACAAACATCTGAAGATAGTGATATGTTTAGTGAAATGTACGTCAGATTAATTTAAACAACAAAAATAAATTAGAACTACTTGCAGAAGTAATTATATTGCCTTTAGGTAGCAGCCATAAAGCCAGCATCTATTGAGCTTGCCAAGATCTCACCACTTAACAAAGCCGTCTTTGCAGCGATTCAAAACGTGACCTCAAATGGTGACACAAACTGCTCACTGACAATTGAGTGTAGGCGAGAACTGCAGAACCTTGTACAATTAGGCTGGCAGATTGAACTGCAATGGGTACCCAGCCATGTCAACATCATGGGAAATGAAAAAGCCGACATCCTCGCCAAATAGGCGCAGCACTACCTCAGCCGGAGACCCCCAGCTCATATGCATCTGCGAAAGCAAGAACAAACTGCTCAATAAGCCTATTGCTAAAAGAAAAACAATTAAGAGCCTGTGTGGGAAAAAGTTGGGCAACATTGGTTACGGACGGCCCCATCAACAGAACTCTACCCCGAGCAACTAGAGTTGCTCTTTTTAGAACTACAACCGGTCATGACTACCTGGCCTCCCACCTGCACCGCATTGGCGTGTTGTCGTCTCCTGAATGTGTTCTCTGTGGATACTCTTCCATGAATGAGGATCACCTAATTACATGTCCAGCCTTGATCTCAGACACGCAAGTCCAAGACGAAGATGATACGGCAAGGCTCTCACGTCTCTACTGGTCAGCGCGCCGCCTAATGGCCCAACAGCCAAGGGTGGGCGTTGGCTAGTAAGTCAGTAAGTAATTATATTTTATTGTACATACAAGCACTCACGTGCGCTTGTGAGCGTGGGGGGTTGGGATTAGTTGGTTTGTTATGTGTGTGTAATTACTAATTTTTTCATAAAAAATCCATTTATTTGTATAAGTCTATTATAATTCCATTTTATAACAAGAACAAACGTCTAAGCATTGTACACTGTTGATAATTAGTTATAATTTATATAAACTAATAGAAAGAAAACTGCAAGTACACCTTGTCGTATAAATATTCCAGCGGATATAATCAAACACAGGACACACAATGAAATTGATTATATGTCGTGTATTACTCACGAAAGCAATTCACTTAAAACGTGTTCACTTCTGGGGATAGAGTAGTTTAAATTTTCTCTAATGAATTCAAAAGTAATATACATCTTCCCTTGTATAATACAGCTCATTATTTTATTCGTACCGTTTTACTGTAAAAAAGTCAAAGTTCATAAAGTTGGAATATAGTTAGGTTTTCATTTCCCAGTGCGTTACACACGCAGGGATGTGTCTTAGCAGTTATTTGGGGACGACTCGCAAGGACTGTTAGTAGCTTCTGAACAGCCTACACTTATGTGCTGTTCGATGTAGACGGATCCAAAGCAACTCTTGTTTATGATGACGACAACAATAAGAAAACGAGTATTTTATTTGAAGTTACTTACTTTTTTGTGGAATGGTGTAGGAAAGATTGGAGATTTAGTAAATTTGTCGCTGTTCCTTTTAGATAACACTTTAGAATAGACAAGCTGCCAGGAGTATATGATAAATTTGTAATTGAAATTTAATTTAAATTTTTCTTATTGTTAGCAGTATTTATTGCTGCTCAGCTAAAATGCTGTTCAGTACGTTGGTCTCAAATGCTCCCGTTGTTTGACGCAGATCATATGTAGTCATGAGGGGTTTTAGCAGGTTGGGATTGCTGAATCATAAATATTGTTAAGACGTTCTACTGATCGTCGTATGGTACAGTGGAAAACAAAATACAAGACACCAAATAAGTCACTAATTACCAGCTTTAATTATCACAATTAAACCGTTTGTAATCAACAAGATACTCTCTTAAAACAAATCGAATAAAAATTGTTCACACGCAATAAAAATATCAACTAATATAAAATACAATTGTCCCGCAAAATTATTAAACACATAACACTTCGCCACAATACTTCGAACCGCACTGTGTAAATCGTCCGACAAGAACTGAACTAAGCGCCGCTGACTGCCTATATTTATACCCCGTTGAAAAATTCCATACTACGCGTCAAGAATGCTAATAAAAAAACCATATTGCGGGTTTGCGAATTACAGCGGGTAGATCCGGAAACACGTAAAATGTTCTGTAATGGTGTAACATTTTTTCCGCATTAAGTAACAGTATATTTGATTTCTTTATATTATTTCCCCATAAACCATTTATCCCTCATAAATTGGTGGCGTTTCGTTTTTCTAAATTTTGCAGTTAACCTTTTGTTGGCTTTCCAAATTTGTTTTCTATCAGTTGATTTGATAAAATTTTTTGTACGTAAGCATTCTTGTTTTAAAATTTTTTGTGCACACTGGACTCATGCTAACGAGCATAATTTTGATTTGCTTTCTTCTTTTAATTTATTAGAATGTAAGTCATAACTTCTTGTTTTTTATATTTGCCCTATTGCTATGATAAAAAATTTAATATTCTGATTTTTATTCTACAAACTAAAATCCACTGTTTTATACCTGGTATACTCATTTGTGTTTCTTGGACAATTTCTGAGTTGAGACAATGTTTGTTATTTTTCGAGTTTCAGCGTTAAGTTGTCAACAAGTAGACATTTTTGGATACGCCTTAATGTGATAAAACCGATTTTCTTAATGGCTGCTAAGAAGAAAGTGGTACTATGGGCAGCTCTATGGCACGCCATATTCTAGTATATATAATATTCCATTCACCCTGACCCGGATCAAACTGTGCCATACAAGTTTACTACAAATCTGGAGAAGTACCGAGTACATTTTCATGTACTTTCAATGTTCAAAATTTGGTCCTTGTACACCGTAGATATAGGACAACTCGTTTCTTTCTTTTAGTAAATATGAACACTTCTATTATTACTAGGTTTTCTCTACGTATCCACATTGTGTGAACTATTTGTTGCAACCTGGTTGCAGAATTATTCAAACTAGTTTCAAATTCTATTTAGATTACTGTTGTGTGTATTTACTGAGTATTTCACTATCATGTTATTAACTCTTAATTTGGGCCATCACATGCAAATTTATGTACGAAATGTAATTTAAATAATTTTTAAAAATCCAACTTACACTTTTTTGATAGTTTACTATAACCAGATATTTATAAAATTTGTTAAACTACCGGACATTAGATTAATGTCTGTGATCACTAGATTAGGCCTATGTTTTGTTTTAATTTATATTTTTTTTCAGTGTTTAATAAACTATGACTTACTCAATTTTTAGGATTTATAGTATTACATATTGCGAAAATACAAGCATATGCTGTAATGTGCATTTATTAGATAAAATAAATATTTAGATTAAATTTAGAAATATGTAATAAATAATCAGGTGTGAGATTGAAAGCTGAGTTTATACGCAGGAATCGACCTGCACGATCACGCGATTGTCACTGAGAGAGTGTACAGTAGTAAATAATTTGTGTGCGTGAGGCCGGTTCAAGCCTGAAAGTTTGCAATCTCACCCCAAATAGATATTAAATAATAGTTTTTATTTAATTATAAGAAAACCATTAATGGTAGAAAAATTTCAAAGTCTTCTAAATATGTATAAAATTAAGACACATGTGCAGTGCGAATTCGGCGTGAATAGGACGTCCAGTGCAAATTCAGTGCGATTTTAAGAGCGTAGTAATTACACGAATTATGCGATTACGATGGTAATTACATTGAATATGTGTAATTAAATCAGACACCGTCAGAGCACCTTGTAATCCACATTAGACATTGCAATTGGCAGAAATGTGCGAAAATATGAAATTGGACGATAGTGGGGAAACTGACGCCACCAAATATTTCCTGACATGCTGAATTCTGGCCCAGCAGATGCAGTATGATGCTCAAATATAAATAAGGGCACGAATGAAGCCAAATTACTCTCAATCAGTCTTCAGAAGCGGCGGGACGCTATGTTCAGCATCGACGCAATTTGTAAATTTTGTTAATTGAACTACAAAGTCAGATGGACGATAAGTTCATCTAAGTATCAAAAAATAACTCTTACTTTGATTACAAATACGATTATAGAACATACTCGACAATGTCTACACCCACAAACGTTCATCACTCAAGACAAGCGACGAGGTCACATCAGGCAGAGTAACGCTAGGCAGAACAAGAGGGGCGTCTACTAGAACAACTGCAGTGAGTGCAGAACAACATATCACTCTACACTACAGCAACCAGATGGGACCATGGGGGACGATTAACTGGAGGACGACGAGTAGAACCGGAGAAACGTGCAGGGAACTCCATTAGAAGAGGACCTACGGATCAACGGAGGACATGGGTACGATCTACAGAATCGAGGTGACAAATAACCAATTTATAATTTGTAAATGAGAGAATAAAAACATTGAAAAGACACTTTAAAATTTAAAAATAAATTAAAGTTATGCAAAATGTAGATAGAGTTAAAGTAATCTAATTTAAATTCAATAAGAATTTTCTTTGATGATAAAAATTTAATTTACTAAATTTAAATTTTATTTAAAGTTTGTAAAGCAATAAATGATTAAAAGAATATGCAATGCATACCGTAAAATAGTTTGAAGTTATGTAAAGAAAATAAAATGAAACTGCAGTAAAAGCACACAATCAGACTGAGCAGTCGAAATTATAAGATTAGCGAGTAAAGACTTAGAATATAGTTTTGTTACTGTAAGATATAAGATTCCTTTATGATAAATGTACTCCAACGATTGAACATTAAGCAAACAGTAATGAAGGTTTATGACGAAGTAAATGAGAGTTTTTAAAATGCTTTTGTTTTTTTTTGAATAAATTGATGAAAACTTGTTAAAATTCAATAAATGACTACTCTTATTACGATTAAACCCAAACCCCAGTAATTGGTACATATTAACAATAATGTTAGATACATTTTGGCGTCCCAAGAACGTGGGGCTCCTCAAACACAAATAAATTTGTTGTGTTATAATATATAATTTGAAGTTACCACTTTAAAATTCTGCACACATTAATTATTATTGCTATAACTATAATTTCAAACTACTTATAAAATTTCTCTACTAAAATTTTAGACATTTCGCAAATTAATTATGGTTTAATGACTTTTACGTTTTAAGTGTAACAATTTTAGAAAATTTTATTAATTTATACCTTTAAAGAATGGTTTTTGTGCGGTTATATTTTACATAGGAGAATATATTGTATATGTTGTAAACTGTAAACAGAACACACACACACACTTATGTGCACGTGCTCTTGTGTGTGTAAACAGTATAGAACGGTTTGTGTTAATAGGTGAAGAAAGTTAGCGATCGCCTGATTTGGGATTTCATTATAAATATTGCAGTAGTTTACAACGGAGGCACACATTTCTTACGTGTATCTGAGCATCCCCTAAAGAAGTAAAACATCAAAATTTCAAAATGGAAAAATCAACTTTTCTTAAAATCTACAGTTACAGTGTACTTGTAAAATTACAAATATTTTCGTATTATTTTGAAGAAATTATAACAGTTTTCTAATTGTTATAACACTTAAACGATACATTGTACAATTTACACATGAAGAGGAATATTCATCAATTACCTTTTCTTATAGACGTGGAGTTCTAAGGAAGCCAGTTCGTGGCTTCCAACAAGTCGACAACTGAGGACTAAGAAAAGATGAATTTATCTCAGGACGACACTAGGTCAAAATTGAGATAATATTTCCCTTAATATTTGATTTTTCGATAGGTCCAAAAAGGTGTCACACCCTCGTTTTTATGATTATAGAATTACTACTTCAATACGTAGTTATAGTTAAAGGTATTTCTTTCTGTTAGTAAATACGTACACGTCTATTATAACTAGGTTTTCTCATAGTATCCTCATTGTGAGAATTCTTGTTTGTTGTAAACTGGTTGCAGAATTATTCGATAAATTATTGAAAGTCGTTTCAAATATTTTATATTTTAATATTGTGTGTACGTTAATAAATTTAGTTTGGAATTTGTTTCGCATTACAATTACTTATTTCTATGACAACCGCCAATCGAAGTCCCTGTATAGTTAAAACGCAGATGTTTAATTAGCTTTGTAAGGTCACACTTTCGTTCTTTTTACTATGTAATGCATTAAGTGATCTTACTAAAAATTCTGCTGCACCTCTCCCTTGCTCCTACATGTGGTTTATGACTATTAAATAGTTACTTCTAGACCTTCATTAATAAGGAAATCTACTTCTTGGCTATGATGGTGCATATTTTGAAAAGGTTAATATGAAAATACACTGTTGCTATAAAACATCGGATAACTCGACAAATCTTCACAGAACTTAAATTACGTGCAACTGTTTTTACTATAATTTATGTCATCTTTTATAGACAGATTTGTTTTCTTAAGCCAAATACTTTTTCTGATTAAAATAAAGTAACTTTACTTTGCTACCTATAACGCTAACTTTTCTTTAACACAGAAGTTTTGTGTTGCTCCCACACACTTGGTTATCAATTATAAAAAATTGATTTTACGTCACAGATTGAGAATAATGCTACTTGACTCTACAGTGACGTACAGTATTTTACCTTTTTATATCTACTGCAAATATTCTCTTGTATGAATTTAGCTTACGTTTTGCCATTAGAAACTTTAATTCACAAGAACAGGCTTCGTAAGTCTTATCACCAAGCTTGTTGGACTTTTATATATAGGCATACCTTGCAGAAAAGGAGATCTCTTCATATCATTATGTCCAATGTTTTGTTATATTTGTGTGTGTGTAGTTAAAATGGTTATGTCGCGTTTGGTTATCTGCAACGAAATTTTATTTTAACGTTATGTTTCTTTTGTAGTTTTCATAATTAAAACAGTGGATTGAGATATCAAGTTTCACAAACACCGTCGCTACAACAAATCCGTGGTTACGTTTGGTCTCATCTTCTCTTTATTAGGACTGCTTGAAGTTGCCAAATTCGTGACGTGACAGTATCTTGTTCTTTACAATGTAGAAGTTTAAAAATTAGTGTTCTATAGACTAATATCTTACCTTTAGATCTTCAGTAGTGATCTTACTACATTAATATTCCTTTAATATTATCCACGTGAATATACTACTTATTAAGTCAACAAAGCAGCTACAATAATAATACAAAATTACTTCATATTTCTTTGCAGAGTCTGCTTAATTCATGTAAAGTATTTGATAACGTATTTGTTACTTTAAGATTTAAATGCATGCAGTAATCTTATTTTTTCTATTAAACGTGTGTTCTCTAAATCACATTTAATTTTTGTAACCCTAATGTTATTTTTTTATTTGAGATTTAATGTAGTCAGGCCAAATTAATTACTTCATTTTATGCGTAAAAAAATGGTATACTTTAGTTCTAAAATTTTACAATTTATATCTACTTTTGATTATGTAACGATCATTGGAAAATATCAAGGAAGTAAATGGTATTCAATGCAAATACAGTTTCATTTCCACAACACTGCTACCGACAACAGGAAGACGAAGTTTTGCTTCTATCTTGCTAGCGGTTCTGTAACGGTAACGGTATTCAGGTTTAACGTGCCCTTCAAACAACTTTCACAAAGCTGGCGGCAAAGCTCGTTTAAGTTTGTGACTTCAGATATCGTTACTAGTGATGTGCTGGTTACGTTAAGCCAAAGTGCACTTCAGGTTACCTATCGATGACCTCCTTGCATCCTCGTGATAATAATGTACATTACAAAGTTTTCTTAGCAAGAAACGAATCAACTAAGACAATAGGTCTTGGTACATTACAGCACTCATGTATTAAGGTATGTCTTAATACCTTACTTTCTGCTTTGATTATTAATAAATTCTCTTTTACTCCGTATAAGTAGCAAGACAAGCTTAGTGGGCGCATGAATTCAAAATTAATGTTGTCTTGAAAACGGAATTACGTATACATATGTTATTTTTGTACCAAGGGTTCAAAAGAAAATACTACGTTTTGAGTTTATGTACGTTAAACACACATTCTGCCTATAATTAGCATTTTAAAAGTAGCATCATATAACTTATCATATAAAGCATTTTCCGTATTTTGTTAGCGTAAATAACTAATATATTCTTAAGATCTCAACATCGATATACCGAACTTATTCTACAGAACGCATTCTTTGGACGATCATTGTTTCGTGCAAAATAAAGTTTTATTGTTTATAAAATCGTAAAAATAAATATGACTGTTGTAAAAGCAGAAAATACAAGACATATTAACTACAAAAAATAACAAACAGACAAAAAAAATATGTTTCATTATTCTAGAAACTTACGGTAGAATAATAATATATAAATATTTAAAAAATGTTTCTGTTTTACAAATGTTGAAAATATATACTTCATTTTCTATCACATAGTTTGCCACATTCTTTTATAAACTGCCTAGATTTATATGGGCCACAATTTTTTGTTTATTTCAGATAGGATCTTAAGATATTTTATAAAATTGTTTGCTTTTAGGAGCCGATTTCAGTTTTTGTGCAATCTCAGTAGTATCTGTTACTGAACACCGAGTTGCTCGTTTGTACCAAGATGTCACATATTAACAAAATACCGTAAAAAACATGGTTTTGTAAGTATTACATGAAATATTGTGTACACTTCACATATGTTTCAAAAAGTGCATACACATTAAAGTATGTAGTGTTATATTGTCAACAAAGTAATTTTTCATAGCGAATCCCAGTGACAGAGACAGTTTCATGTACGTATACGAGCAGTTTAGCATATGGATTAACATTCACGTATTTCGCATGAGAGTGGTTTTAAAATCATTTAAAAAGAGAAAAATGTATGGAAATTTGAAGTCTTAGAAAGTTTAATTATAGCTTTTATATGAAGGAAATAGATTTACTAAAATTTCATCGCAACCTTATTGTTTATTGTTTATTGTTTAGAAATTAATTAAAATATTACTTTTGTTAATAAGTAAATCCGGCAAATATCAAAAGAGTTTGAAATGAAACTCTTTGAAAGTGATCATCATCATCTTCAAGGATTAAACCAAGAATAGTTTGTTCCGGTCTCAAATAGGCAAAAATGAGAGATGGTCACTCCAGCGCTTCCTCGACGTCCCACACCTCTCCGTCCCCTCGGCTTATAATTTTCATAGTTGTTTGGGGATACGGCAGTCATCCATTCGGCAAAGATGTTCCCACCAATGCAGCCGATACTGGGCGATCCTGTCGAGTATACTCATAATATTCAGTTCCTGCCGTATATCTGTGTTTCTTCTATGACTATTGTAGCATGACAGATAAACCCATAAAAATGAATGGTAAAATGATCATAGAAATAAAATAATAACATTGTTAAATCCGAAGAAAGCAAATTAAAATAAAGAATTAATTAAAAACCACCGTGGAATACAATCATTCATTAAAATAAAAGCTCATGTAAAATAAATGTTACAAGGAGTGATGAATCATCAAAACCAATTTAAAAATTAAATATGAGAAAACAGGTAATACCCATGTAGGATAGGAGTAGGTAAGGACGAAACCCAGAAAATGACTAAAGCCACAACAAGATGAAGAAAATATGTTATAAGAAACAAGAAGAACAGAAGGGACCAATGAAGAAACATCCACAAGAAGATGAAGAAAATAGAAAAGAATTTTATAAGAAATCAGAAGAAGAGGAGGAATCAATAAAGAAACAAGAGCAAGACAGCATCCACAAGAAGAAGGAATGCTCTTATAAAAAAACCAAAACCCCTAAATAAATATAATAATAATAATAAATCCAAATATAACAAAATATCAAAGGTAAAAACCACATGTACCATAGATGTAAACCAAAAAATTATATAGAGTAAGAATTGAAAGTGAACCAAAGTGAGATAATAATGTAACACCAAAAACAAATCTTCATTATAATCTATAAATAGATTTCTTGATTCTATTAAAACTATATAACTATTTCGAATTAGAACCGAGGAATAAATAGAGAAAGTGCAAGTTTTAGTGTTATAGAAAATAAACCTTATATTCAAATATTGGTGTTCAAAACTGAGTAGATGATGAAATACTACAACTTTAAAGTGATTTAATTTGTGTACAAGAATAATGTAAATGGAGTATTATCATGACCTATAATACATGTGTTTTTAGTAGATAACTGCCACTCTTTTTAAAATAACATTCATTAGAATGAACAAAATAAAACAGAGCAGGCCATAATAACAGTGAAGTGACAAGGTATCATGACCCCAAAAAACCCAAAAACAGATGAGAACTGATATTCAAACCTAGATTATGAAATATAGAATAGGATTATAATAATTATATTTGTTTGTATAGAATAAGGTGTTAGCAATAGTTAAGTTTAAATGTCAGAATCTAACATTCCTTATTTATAATATTTCTTGTGTATTTTATCAATCAATAAGTATGTCTGAGTTGAAAAGACAAATATTAATTTGATTTATATGTTATATATTAATGGTACGAACCATATACTAATTGTTATTTTTGTTTACAATAAAAAAATGTTAATTTGAGTTATATGTTATTTGTTAATAGTACGAACAATATACTAATTGTTAACTTGTTAAAATAAGGAAAATGTTAATTTGTGTCACAATAGCAATGAAAGTCAGAGAGGGTATAAATCAATAAGCATTATTTAAAAAACTTTGTGTGTAAAAACTATTAGAAATCTAGGCCAAATGTAAAAAACTAAAAACAGCATCAAATTTGATCAAATAAGTATAGAAATACATTTAAACTGAAGGAATTTACATAAGGTAAATCAGTAATAAAGTCATGTAATTAGAAAAATAAGTAAGGAAGATTTTGTAAAATTATATCCAGAATTATTGTTAAAAATGGAAATGTAAAAACTCAAAATTTAGAGAGGGGAGTCATATATTACTGAATAATATTTTAAAACATAACCGATTAAGCTAATTACAAGAAATTAAGGGAAGATAAACCTTTTATTACAATCTGAAATTTAATATAATCAATAATATAACATATAATATGGCTTCATTTGAAAGACAAGGACAGGTAGTTGGATTTAAAAATTATATTACAAAATGAAGAAACAAAAATACCATTTTAGATTAAGAACTTAATAAAACTACATTATTTAGTATCAAATTACGCAGAATGAACTGAAGAAGAAGATTAAGTAGTTACTAGCTAATAAATTTGAAGAATAACAAAAGTATAATCAGTTATATAATGTAAATTATCACATCCGCAGGATGTAATAGAAATTTCGAACAATGCTTTGAATAATATTGTCTTGGCTAAGACTTTGGCCAAGGAAGGAGGAAGTAAATTAGTTGATTACTGAACGTTGAATGATACACTTGATACGTGTGCTTAAAAACTTTAACCTATTTGCTACAACCGTAATGGCGAACGTTTTCGAAGCCTAAAAGTGACGAACGAGAGTTTCGACAAAAATCATATTTTAAACGGAGACCGAGTGAGATAAACACCTACAGACATTCAACTAACACTATACAGAACCGAACACCAGTGAATACAACATTTAAAACCATTTAAAACAGTAATAACACTTAACCATAAAAGTGCAAACATACGCCTAACCGACAAAAGTGAACTTGACTTAATACGACACTATTTTTCCGAATACAACAGCAAAACTGAACCAGAGACACTCCACCAACACAAAAGGAAGAATTGCAGCCACCAGGACGAAAATTCATAAGGAAAGCATCTTTATTTAAACTTTGAATCAGCGAGGTGAGACTGGCTTCCAACTATACACGAGAGGCAGCCATCATTGATTACCCACAATACAACTCAACACAGCCTACACTACGGATTGGTTTGACAACGACTCACTTACTATTATATATTCAATATTATATCTGTATTTTTAATTTTAAGGTGATATACTTGTACTGTTATACTTGATAAAGTTAACCCTTATTTCTCTGACTTACCATAAAATAACTGCTATAAGAATCCTGATATAAATAATTGTACGATAAAACAACACCCTGAGAATCGATTGACAAATCGATAAAGAGTCAAAAGATATTGAATTGTTAATAAAATTTCTTATTTATTTCATACTTACACAGTTTTTCATTCCTAGAATATAAATAATATAATAATTAACTTTAATAGAAGTAACCACCAGGATCTTACCACGAAGAAGGAAGATAACCTCCAAATAAGAAAAGTAAACAAATCGATTGTTCTTGGAGACGAATCTATCAAGTGGCGAGAGAATTTAAAAATACCGAAAAGTCAATAAAACAATTAAAACAATAAATAAACGATTCAGAACACCACGGAACATAATTAATTAATTGTTTTTAATTAATTATATAATAAAAAAAATTTTTTTATATATACAAATTTTTTTTTAACACAAACATTATTTTTAAATCTAAACACGAAATAAAATTTGTAGCACACGTACACGTTTAGTTACACTATGGAGAGTATTCCCTGACACGTGCCTGAGAAATCTCATTTCAACCGCTTGGATACGACTGGCCTAGCTAAAGTCCAATTCCATCTTAGCTAAATACATCATCTTGTAGAATTTTAGGCGTGTTCCTTTACTTGCTAATTTAAAGGTTCGCCTTATGGTCCCACACATACGGTTGAATTTATGCCACTTATTTACAACGTCGTTGCTTGCATTACAAGACACACTGAAGCCCAGGTATTCAAAATTGCTAACTTGTTCCAGGGAAGTTTTATCTATAAAAATTATTACCCGTACGGGATCAGTTCTACGAAAAGCCATCACATTGGTTGTAAGTGTGGATATTTGCAATCCAGAGTCTTTGCAGATTCGATTTAACAAATGTATATCCATATGCAATATGTCCTCAGAGTCCGACAGAATAGCCTGATCGTCCGCAAACAAAAAAGTGTCAAATGTAGAGTGACGAATCATAAAATGTTCGGGAAGACACATCTGCTAGTTTTGTGTGACATCGTCAATATATGAATTAAAGTGAGAAGGTGATAATAGACACCCTTGTACTCCACAATTAATCAAGCCAACTCTAGGAGCTGTGCTAGGTCTGCATTCTTACATTATAAAATATTTAATTAATCGGAATTTGGTGCAAATATTTATATCATAGACGAGTTTATAATAAGTTTAAAAGAATTTAAAATACCGAAAACACTGCCTTGCTATTAAAACCTTTTCGGTAGTGCCACTGTAGAACAATCCATTAAAATACAACTAGAACTGTGTGATCTTTAAGCTGATCTCTTCCTGCAGACCAGAAAAGAGAAGTGGCCGGACTTCTTTAAGCAGATACGTAATAAAGGTTTTCTAAATCTCGAAAATTTTGGACACAAAATAAAGCAGTTGTTTAAGAGTACATTCATATATGGTTGCGTGTTCTCCACAATTAAGTTAATCAAGAACTACAGGAGAAGTCGCGCCACAAATTCTTTTCTGCTGCAAATATTAAGATTAGCAACGCCTCAGTTCGATGTGAACATTCCTGCTGCGGGGTCTGTAGACGATCGATCTCAGTTTTCACATTAAATATCTAATGAAAATGAATAAGGTTTTTCTTTTTGTACGACTCTGTTACACCGTACAGTTAAAAATGGTTATTAAGATGTGCTAAACTTTTAAATTACCACTTATTATTGCATACAATTACATATTGCTTTTCTGTTTTTAGGTTGCGTGTTGAAAATTTATCGCCGATGATGCAGGTTGCTGTAAGGTTTGTGAAGACAACTGTGGCCCACAAGCACTTTTCAGTTGGAACCACACCTCTATTAGACCTAACACAGAATATTCATATACAGGAGAGCGCAGTCTTCATTATATTCTCAATAGTTCACGAATTGGTGAAAGCTGAAAAAATGTCCATACTAATGCAAAAGTCAACAAAAGTAATAATACTTGGGCCGGGGCAGTTACCAAACTGAAAACAATTTTTGCTTAGCGACTGTTTGTTTATGTCATACACAGATACACTTCTAGACACACACAATCGCACCACGCCTGAGTAAACAATGTGGTTCCGATATGTCAGAAGCAGGAATATCAGTCTTTAGACAGATATACGGAGTCCATAAATAACTATGTACAATAATAATGCATACTAAACACCAAACTCGTTATTGCTATTTGGAATTAGAGACGACACTCGTACGACGTCTACAACAACTTAAACGCTGCCTACTGAGTTAAAACCTTCGTTTTGTATTGTTTACCGTACTTACTACGTCTGTGCCATATTTTTCTAATTTTTTTGCCGCTTTGATCTATACACGCGTTGATTACTAACATTCAGTTAGCGTATGCATTTATGACATATTAGTAAATGTCAAAAATGTATGGTTTGGAGGTCAAAATACAGAATTATACCTAATATTAATGTGTGTGTGTGTGTGTGTGTGTGTGTGTGTGTGTGTGGGTGTATTTATATTGCTAAAAATATAAAATTAGCAATATATGCTTATATATCTAACGTTATATTAAAGAAAAAACAGGAAAGTGACTAAACAAATTATTTTATTTTAAACTGATAAAATACAGTATAATTAAAATACGTGATATAACTAAAAAGGTAAAGCAAATTTTTTCCTGTACTTGGTGCTTACTTTAAAATTGTATTTATATGTTCCGGCCAAGACGGAGTTCACTTTGTTTATCCAATATTAAAACAGTGTGTTGCTAAATATAGTTAAGGTACTGTTGAAAGAAGAAAGATGCTTGTGGTTCTATCATGTGCCAAAACAGTGCATAGGATGGAAGGCAGCCCTCTAGGTCATGCAGTTATTTGTTAATACCGAAAGTATTTGAGAAATAGCTCTCTAGCTCTCAGCAGAGGTAGATCGTTAAAACAAGAATACTCAAACAACACTGGAAAAGGAACGTGTAAATGACGCGTTAACAGAAATGGAAAACATTCCATCTCGCCATTGTATTTGAACGTCCAACACCAAATACGTAATTGTATTATAAAAATAAAATACCAAGGTAATTTTTAAATACCGATTTCTTCAAGAAAAATGTATTTACAGTTACTAACAAGTATAAAATTATAAAAATTGTTTGAAAAAACGTTTACTCAAATTAAGTTAGGCCTACATAATATGCGCACTAGAAACAAAAAATAATCACTTTAATCTAAATAAGAACACGAAGGAGCCTACATCTTTTTAAATACAATCATCTCAGATTTACGATCACTGCTATCCGACTATTCATAAAAGTTTATCATAAATATTAATAAAACCATGCGTGTCTTTCTAGGAATTTAAAACAGTTTGAGGAATTTACACAGTTATGAAATATTCTGAAATGAGTGAATGTTAATTTAGATAGAACTTTAACTTAGATATGGAGTTCAGGAAAATTTAATGCTTCACAATCAATTGAAACAAGAACATTGAAAAGGACGACACGTGCGTGCTTACAGTACTAAACGTCCTTAGCATATTATTCACTCTCAGCTTATTTTACTTGTTTGAGTCACAGAAATACTTAAAACAAGTTAGATGTTTTTCAAATTGAAAATGTCAAATTATATGGTTGAAAATTACAAAGTTAACCGCAACCCACACTCGGTGTTGGGTAGGATTGAAATGCTGGAGACCCTGAATGGCGTAATCGAGTACGAAGTACTTGACTAGTAGAGTGAGCCAAGTCACAGAAACATCATTAATGTATTTAAAGACTGACTACGAAAAAATTTTTAATTAATTTTTATGAAGGCACTCTTATTGCCTTTGTAGTAATTCTGCTTGAAAAAATATACTAATAAATTTTGAAGACAGAATCTGAAGAAAATTTCTTTACGGAAACGTCATGGCAGGAACCGTTTTATTATTTAAAAAAAAGACATCTGAACTTGAACAATTGTCAGTAAATAGTTATATAAAAGGAACTAGCAATAACAATTCTACACAGGATATACTCTGTAGACGAAAACAACTCTGCTCAGCAATTTTTGCCATATGCTTACACTATGTATATAAGTTATATATATCGATTGTAGTAAACAATGGCTACTGTCAACTCGTATAACGTAGGCAACAGTATACTCCATCAAAAGGTGATTTAATTTTTAGCGAACAGAGAAAGAACTACTAAACGGTTTTTGTTTTTATATCGCACTTACCATTTCTTTTATAACCGAAAACGTATACAGTACATCGAGGTTTAAGGTTCACTTATTCTATTCTACTATTATTGAATCCACTCTCACTACCAGATTATAATTTCTGCTTTTTAGTTTCAAATAGCCTGCACTTAATTGTGTACCACGGATTCGTTTATCACACTGTCTGTGGTAGATTGGTTTGGTAGTTTTTGTTAACATCTCCTTTGTTATTAACATTGTATCAAGAAGCAATTGCTAGGACTGCAAAAATACGACAAATACGTTCACCAATTACATTAGACTTTCTTGCTACTGTGATTATTAATTTTCTTCTATATATATATATATATATATATATATATATATATATTGAAACAGAACACAGGATGATAAGATATACTGTTTATATCAGAGTACATGAATGACGAGCATTTTCTTGTTTAAATTTGTTTTGTGTAATATTTTGTCTTTTAGTCATAAGTTTTGTATTTAAAAATTGATAAGCATATAGGTTACACCAAACTCTTCATAAAAAGATGTACGATATTGTCATGTATTTTTGTATGAACTGGTGCGCGTGTGCGGGAGTGTTAATCTGCGATCGCTATTGCGGCAGTGGTAGTTAACCGAATTACATGGAAATTTGACAAGGAATTATTTAAGTAAATAGCTTCGGTTTGTGTGTACTCTGAGGTTTGTATCTATTTTAGAAATATGGTATTTTAAGTAAAGAAAAACTCAAGTGTAACTCTTATCAATGATAGGGAAATAAAAATTGTAGATAATTTCCATGCAGGACTATGCAAAATTATACAAAGTTTTTCACGAAATTTGTGTATCTGGTCGTTTCATCAATCATGTGACTTGGGATTGGCCTATCAAAATACACCAAATTCAGTGAGATTCATACGTTGCAAAGCTAGAATGGACACAGTCTGTCTGTCGACGTTGCTAGGGGAAGTTGTGCCCGGTGAAGAGAGTTGTTCTCTTTTAAACGTAGAAATATCTTATATAAAATAAACTATAAACCTTGAAATTTTAACGAAGTTTTGCGATAAGAACCGAGAGGGTAAATAATTAGATACAATTTAAAATATAATACAGTGCTGTTTCGTGTAAGTTAAGATATCCGCTTAGGGAACTTAAAGACACTACAAGGTATCGTGGAAGCAGTCAAACATAACTACGAGACTCTGTGAAATATCGCCACTGGAGCCGCTTGCTGTAGAAGAGGACGACGAGACGAAGAGGACGCCAGGACGAAGAGGACACCAGGAAGGAGTGAAGCTGTAGAAGAGGACGACTGGAAGAGGAGGACGCCAAGATGTGACCGACGAGACGAGAGGAGGACGTTGCAGCAAACAAGTAAAATCGAATTATATTATCGAACAATACAAACAATTAAATATATTATCAATACATGACAATTTAAAATACATTATACATCTTTATAAACAATATTTGTATACAATAAATAATTTTTCATCTCCTCCATAATAGACTTGTATCGATTTTTACACACTCACAATATCCTTATTAGAATAATAAAGTTTGATCTGTTGCAATATATATATATATATATATATATATGTATATATATATATATATATAGAGAGAGAGAGAGAGAGAGAGAGAGAGAGAGAGAGAGGGAGAGAGAGAAGAAAATTAATAATATTTGGAACGATACAAATTATTAAATATTACTCCATAGATAGGTTAATTTGAAATTACTACAACAGAGTCTACATATGGAGGCTGAAAAATTTTATTCATAACACAATAAAATTTACTATTGTCTTATGGCTTTATAATATAAAATTGTTTAATCAATAATTCTCTTTCAACAAATGAGTCTATTGGCTTGTTTTACATATAAGTTACTTGTGCGTAGAATTCCAAATGTTACGTAGACACCAGGAGCTCCGTTCTCGCTTCTCCTCCGCACGTCGACCGTAGAGCACTAACGCTGAATATCCACGTCTAGTTACACACGCACTGCGATACAGGACTGTTATTATTTATAACTTAAATACTCTCAGTCTCAGGGATAAAAACTGGATAAAAATAGATCGTATATTAGGCTTACACAACTCCGGCTACTTGAAGTGTTCTCACGTTAATAATTAGAATACCACGATAGATATTCTGCCCTAGTCCGGAAATCTTCCACTCTTCGCGAAAAAGCACTATAGTAAGATCTATTTTATTAACTGAGTTCTATAATGTGGCAATGGTTACGAATAACTCGTACCGTTAACCAACTACTATGTCTTATGGAAATCGCCTTGTCTTGTCAAGAAAATCTCGTGACAGCAAGTACGTCTTTCTATGGCAAGACTTCGGAGCCAACTGACTGATCCGACCGCTGTAAACGACCGTCTTTTTTCAGACCTTCTGATTGGTAGAAATTCTATCAATGTCATAGATCTGCACACAGATAGACCGAACTGAAGATAAAATTTTGTCCGATTCTACAAAGGCCTGTCTAGATTAAATCTACAAATTTTATTACTTTTTAGGAGATAACAAAAATAATAAAGAACTGACTTCATTAAAAAAACATATATAAATTATAGTTGTGGAGAATTGAGTATATGGAAAATGTAGCTTGTCACCATGAGAACACCCTGTCCAAATTTCAGAACGAAATGTCAACTTTCAACGAAGTTATTAAGTAAAATGTGAATCACACGCGCACCCGCGCACCTACAAATATTTCACATGATATGAAAGAGTATAAAATTATTCACATTTTGACATAACATACTTTTTTAAACCTAGCTTGGTGCAAAACGTATAACTACCTTACAAAGAAAAGAACAAAATCAATTTTTAACATGTCAGAAAATGACCGTCAAATGTGTTTCATGACCGTCAGAAAATGTGTTAATAACTTACCATTAATATTCCACTTATATGAATTTACATCTTGTGTTATGTTGCTCTCTCTCTCTCTCTCTCTCTCTCTCTCTCTATATATATATATATATATATATATATATATATATAGTTTGAAGCAAAAAGATATCAAATAAAACATTATTAAATGTAACAAATTTTTCCCAAAATCTTTTTAAACATTTTTTCTACACAGCACGTAAATAACTGAAACCCGAATCTACATCACAAAAGTAGAGTAAGAAAACAATATCGGAATGCATACAGGAGTAACTGTGTGCGTGTTTATATGTATACATAGTTTGAACTACTCTAAACGTTTATATAATTAAAAAAGCGAATGATTGTAGAGTTATATTTAGATTACGTAACGTGTGGATGAACTACGCGTGCACGTCCTCGTAATTAAGTATGCAATCCATTACCTTGTAGTCATTTTTGGAATTACAAATACGAGAAAGTTAAATTACATTTTTGCAAACTATATTTTATTTATCTTAAAATCATTACGTATTCACGTAGCACTATGTGTATAGCTTAGTCAATCAAAAATCTGTTACTAAGAAACAAACATGCCAACTCGCCTTACCTATTTGTAGACTTGGGTTTCAAATGCGTTCACGCTATATCATTACTGTGCTCACGCTATTTTCTAACCTTATATTCAAAAGACTATAAACTAGTATCAGTGAATCGGAAGTTATTAAACTGTGTAGAAGGAATGAAAGGAAACATTTGAGATCAGGAAGTTGATGCCAGTCAAATAGGTCATGCATGCGTTGAACAACACTTTCTCTTTTTTAATGACTATATTTCTTTAGTCATTAACGAACAGCACAAGTTTCTTCACTTAAGTACACATTAACGCACGCGCGCACACAAGTACAACCACACACACACACACACAAATATTTTTAACTTTCAACATGTCAGAAACCTAACAATGGATGAGAAAATGATGTGATGATGTGTTCGTTCATATCAACATCGGTTTCTCACAATTTCTTTTCTACTTTTGAAATAAAACTTATTTTTTGAAGACTGAACCACATAAAATTATACGTAAAAAAGAACGAAATAATGAAATTAAAACGTTTAACAAAGTAACTGAAGTCACTGAACAAGGAATATTATACATTTCACAAGTATAAATTTGAAACAGGTTGCACTATGTTAGTGGTACAAGCAAACAATAAAAACATAATAAATGCAGTATTAAAGGAATCGAAAAAATCAATCTCCTAAATACTAAAATACATAAATGCGTGCTTTAAAATATGTATATATTTCACAATTAAGATAATTAAAATACAATAATTCTATAACAACGTGTAAACTGTCTTTTAATCTCTATACATGTGTAAGAACTAATTTATTATTATGGAAATTTAGCATTAATTTTTCATTTTTTGTACATTCACAAACTTATTCTTTGCACTAACAGAGAGCGTAGTGCAATAAAATTCCTGTCATTTTAACAAAGGTTTGTTCATGTGTGTTAGTAATTATCGGTGAACATTATTGTCATGTGACTGCTCACAGTCAGATAAATATCCTTTTTAACTTTTACTTACTTTCTTAACTTTAACTGCGTACTTGCTGAATCATTATGGGTTTCATATAACTAAATTACTTCCTATAAGAAGCAATCATAATCTTCTAATCCGTTCAATAATTTAGTAAATAGTAGTTCCACATAAAACTTGTTTATTTTTCCTTTAAAGTTTTAATTAATATTAAAACTAATTTTACAAAATATTCACAACTACAGGAATTTATTTTGTTGTTAAGTTCTGTATACCTACTACTATTTGTACAGTTACTGTCGTAAGTAGTACAGCTTACTGTTTGATAATAAAATACTTAAAAAATGAACCACTAAAGAAGGGTTATTTCATTTTTCTATGTTCTACTGCGTTCAATTAGCAACAGCCTATAACAGTCTATAAAGAATGTATTGTAATTCAATGTCTCTTCTTTACAGTAATTTAAAAAATTTTTAGGGAAGTTGCTGAAATACAACGTATAATAAAAAGATAGAAATCGTATGTGTATCGTGTTATTATTTGTCGGGCGTTACACTCCGCGCACTTTGTGATACTTACTGATGACTGGTTCCTCTGCGATGATGTCGTCCTGCAAAACAACTTAAGTTACTATGTGTATGTGGGCGCCACTTGGAATTTTTTGTTCCAAGAAATTATTATTAAAATTAAATTTTGATTTCTTAGCAGTTAGTTTAATTCTATGAAAAAATGTAAACAAGACAGTTTGAATTTGAAAAAATAACGAATGTTTTAATGAATCTTAAAATCGTCTGAAGGACTGACACTCGTATTAAATAAAATAGCAGAGTTACAAAAAAAATTATTATTGACAAGTTTTTTCTCCAATCAAGTATCGGCTAACAAATATTTTATTTACTCAGTTGAAAAGCATGAGTTTAGTGTATGAAAAATCTTTATACTCCGGACGTGACTCCTTTGAACTACCAAGACAGATCAATAAGATGCTTTACAAAAATTAAGTGATTTGAAGGTGTGTGACATGTGTAGTACAACTGTGTGACAAATGATACCAGGTAAAAATGACTTTAACTTTGAACAACTCACGTTCCGATGGGTAATTATTTCTTGCACTGGACACTTCTCTTGGGGACGTTTTCAATCTCGCCTCTTCGTGTTGACGTTCCTTGTGCACTGATAATTATTTGAAAGTCAAAATACGGTTTTTTAAAACCCCGCACTACTGGAAAAAAGTTTCGCAGTGAATTTACGCTTTGAATACTGCCGGCGACAATCAGCTGTCCGCGTGGTTTCTCGATTGGCCGCCACAGCGCTGGTTCTCCTCCCACAGTTGATGAATAGGTTTGTGTACGTAACGTTATAGGGATTTTAGTCAAAGTCAGTTTGTCTTAACGAATACCAGCAGAATTGATTCTCTATTAAAATTTTGGTCCTTTCCAGGGCCGCTGATATTCTGGCTGCGTGCGTTCTACTAAATATGTCGTGTTGCTGCTCTATTTCAACAACACGTTGGCGTATACTCTTGTAGAGGTTAAGTCAGTCTTTTGTCATGTACGGGAAAAGCCTTTCTGTGTTCTCGTGTCGACTTCTCGTTCTTCGGATTCGCCTCGGATGTGATGATCAGTCTCGTGGGTGATGTGTCTCTTCTGGATTCAAAGCATAAAGTGTTTTTTGGTCGAATTTCGTCTTCCTTTTATACTCTGTAAGGCTCATTGTTTTAACTTTTTGACATGAACTTCCGGTGTATTTGTGTAAAAATTCCTTCTAGAAAGTTCGAGAATAATCAAATGGAACATCATGGAACAAATTTGACTTCCGTAGAAGCTTTAGAACAAAAATTTCTTATTCTTCACACTAAGGATATTACTAAAATTATTCTGGTATTTGTCAAACAATTTTACATAACTACTCACAATCTGCATGCCATTACTATTTTTGGATTCTCTGCTTTCAGCTGAATCTAATGATACTAATTACGATTGGTTTTGAACAAATTAACTCTAATAAAATAACATAAAATACAACTCTTACCTTGGAATGTTTCCATAAAATTTCAATTCTCTAATTATAAAATTGTTGTGAAGTTGTTTGGTTCCTTCTACAACATTAATGCATAATATAATCATCTTTTTATAACAAAATAAACAAAATTTGACACATATACTATATAAATAAGTTCAGTTTTACATGGTCCTTGCATATGGCCTATGTTATTGTCACTGATTCTTTACAATAATTTGTCTTTTTTCCTTATTATATTTGGGATTTTTCGAGTATTCACTGAGAGTTTATTATATTGTCTATCTTTTGTGATACCTGGTTTATCCTGATACATATTACTTTTTCCTGTAGGATTACTTAGCATCATACTGGTTTGCATAAGTGATTCATTTTCTTGGTGTGACAAATTTTACATTCATAATTCAAATTCTTTAAGAATTAAGCTTATTGTCAACTGCGTATGTTTTTTTCTATAGTACACTATAGGATTGTATCTTTTTCCTTTATTTTTGCTAATATTTTGCAATTATTTTGTCAAATATGACTCTTTTTTGTGATTGTTCATGGCCTCAGCCAGATATGGTATAGGTAAATAGTTTCCTAACTCGACTCTTAAAGTGTTTAAGTTAGTCAAATATATTAGTATAGTCACACTATATTGTATTTCAACTTTATAATACAATTTGGTTGCATTTTGTCAACACTAAATTCATAAATATTACAATATTATAGGTCTATTACATGTTTTCAGTTAATACTGTTTTTGGCTATTTTAACTGATTTCTAACCACTTTACAGCTTTCTTTATTTAAGATAATTTGTTCATCTTTGTCAGCTTGACAATTACATATAGTTTTTATCTCAATTCTATAATAGTTAATTTTCACATAAAATCTGAGTGATTGGACTCAGCTCCTAAACATGATTTTTTTTGGTCATAACAATTATATATTTTTTATTTTAACTTAGATCCTTTTTAATAATGTATTCAAATCATTTAATACATTTATTTTATTTACATTACAAAGTATAATAATGGATCTTGTCCATTAATTCACAATAAATAGTTTTTATACCCTATTCAGAGTTACATATCTTAATAAGTAATGACCTCATTTTGGTTGTTTCTGATATTATTTGTCTCTCTTATAGTATATTATTGGTTTTACACTGTTCTTCACTTAAATAATATATATGGGGTTTGAGTCTTAGTCATAGTCTGGTCGTTTTTTCATGTTAATGATATTAATTATTAGACAATATTACAAAATTTTTAGGATTACTTGGGTTAGATACTGTTCACCTCACCTTCCTCTTATGATAAATTACTATGCAAATAATTTCCTTTATGGAACGTTCTGTGACGTTACATATGCCTCTCCGCTAAAATTGATAATTTGGGAAAAACATTTCTTCAGTTTTGAAGAAATTATCATTTCTATATTAACCTTTTATTAGCTTCTTTATATTTCATTCTTTTACCTTATAATTAAATTCCTGCACTACTCCTTTAATATATTAATCCATCTCATTATTCATGTTTCGTTCTTTGTCGTATCTCCTTTTCCTTTCCTTTTTATCTTGATGTTAATTATTTAATCTTTGATGTAACTCCCTAACAATTCCCTAACTTTTATAGCGGGTTGGAAGTCAGAGTGGCTCGCTATGGCATACATTCTCCGCCCTTTCCTAACTATAATTACTGAAATCAGAGGCAACACATCTCTGTCCAGAAAATAATAATTGCACTTTCGCAACAAATAATAATAATAAAAAAAATACAATATTCAAAGATCATAGGCTCCTACACATAAATTCCCTTTCTTAAACTCTTCTGATTATTTCTCAATGATATTAATATATCGTTCTCCGCAGGTAAAATTATCTTTTAAAATCATTCAATGTTAATAGCTATATTTATAGATTCATCATTACCTTCTTATGTAACACACTGTTTCCTTTTTTTTTCATTTATCATTTCCATTTAGTATCAATTATATGACAGTATTTCTCCTCCTTAGTAATATCAATTGTTATTTGATTGTTCAATAATTTATTTAATTAATTATGTCCTTTTCTTCTTTCCTTTTTCTCCCCCTCTAAGTACGGGTAAGTTGGTAAATATACGTTGACTTGGCTATTGGAAATAAATTTATATCTTACATATATATTTTTGCCTTTGGTGGAAGGTGTCCTTCTCGTAATTTTATTTATATTAATAATCTCTCCTTCTCTAAGTACGGGTAAGTTGGTAAATTTACGTTGACTTGTTTTTATTCATGGTACTTCCTCAATGACGCTTCATTTGACTTGTGTTTTTATTCATGGTACTTCCTCAATGACGCTTGATTTGACTTGTGTTTTTATTCATGGTACCTTTTCAATGACGCTTGGTTATAAGTACCCTTTACTTTGTTACTAACAGTGTCTGTTACCTCGTATGTATTGTTTTCATTGTCTTTCGTAATGACATATGGACCGACATATTATTATACATACGTTTTTGCGCTATTACTGTATATTGGACCATATTTTTTTTTTATACTTTTTTGTCTGATAGTATATTGAGTTTATACATAGTCAATTTGATTAATTATTTTTATCATCTTAACTCTTTTTGGTAGTGTGCTCCTTATATTATTATCTTTATCGTTCCCATTCCTTGTTAGATCGCTCTCTTTTCAATGTTCGACTTTTCGTTGTTTGGCTCCTCTACTCCTTCAAATGTCTGATCTGTGACATTTATTCTGGATAATTATAAATCCATGGCATTACCATCTCACCACATGTTCGGGCCATATCCTTTCGGCATAGCGGAATTGATCCTCTAGATTATTTTCATTGCTGGGGTCATTATTTGGTTCTTGGCTGGCTTCTGCCAAGACGTGGTTTACCCGAGCTATCCGGGTCCTTCGTCGTTACTCGCTTGATTACGCAGTAATGAAAAACCCGGATTTTCATGGACCGTTACCCAATTCTCATTTTCATTATTACTTTGGTTAGTGTTTGGCTCCTGTTGGTGGTTATTTTCATCCCTGGGTGGTCCGTTACTCCTACCCTCTGAAAACTGATGGCGGTTATTTGTCGTATTACTCTGGTTACCTTGCGTCTGCGGTATGTAATACCTGTAACTCGGTAAATTGGGTGGATATGGTCGTTGACTATCGGCCATCATATAGTTTACCTGGGGTCTATACTCCTGATTCCTTTCCTTCCTTAATTCTCTTATTGCCTGAGCGTATTTTTCAATAAGCCGGTCCATTTGTCCCTTGTAATTTCCCTTCTTTTTGGGATGCATCTTTCTTCTAGGCACACTTACTTTAAATGCATTATGGCTTATGATTTTCTTTGTAATACACTCATTCTTTTTGTCCCTTTTCATTAAGTTCCTTTTATATTCCTTCATATAAATTCCTTCTCTGCGGTCAGTGACCGGGGGGTTAAGTATATCAATTAAACCACCTTGAGTCATCTCTACTATTTCCTTTGTATTATTTCTATTTGTTTTTCTCTGTCTGTCCAATCTATTAGCTATGTCTTGTTTCGTCTCTACGGTTCTTTCCTCTATGGTTTCATAACGGGTATTATTTCCTTCCTGTAATCCTTCTATCTGTTTCTCCATTGTCTCGACCTTCCTGTCACTGTCGATTTTACTATCATCGATCTTTTTGTTTACTGTTTCGTAATTTGCACTAGTTTCCTTTTTCAGGGACTCTATCCATTTTTTATTTTCCTCCCTATCTTTCTGTCTGTTTTTTTCATTCTCCTCCCTCTCTTTCTGTCTATTTTTCTTATTATCCTCCCTCAGGGATTCTATCATCCTTTTTATTTCCGCCTTGTCTTCCTGTCTATTATTATTATACTCCTCCTTATCTTCCCGTCTATTTTTATTATTATTTTCTTCCATTCTTTGGAGCATCATCATTATTGCGTTCATGTCGACGCTCCCTGTTATTTTTTCTGGTTCGGGTTTCTCTGTTTGGTCTACCATTTGTATGGGTTCTTCTCCCGTTTGTTCCTCTAATTCATCTCCCGTTTGTTCCTCTAATTCATCTCCCGTTTGTATTGGTCTTTCAATTTCTAGTGTGGGCGGTTCTAATTCTATTTCCTCGACTTGGACTGCCTCTCCGTCTTCCACACTTAATTCGGGTTCTACATTTTTCTTCACCTTTTTTCCTTTTGGTTGTGGCATTTTGATTTGTTGGTAGTTGCCGGGCTTGTTCCTTTTTTCAAGCCTCACTAGTTGGGCTGCCAATTTATAATAAATATAAATAAGTCGTTTGTGTATCGTGTTATTATTTTTCGGACGTTACACTTCGCGCACTTTGTGATACTTACTGATGACTGGTTCCTCTGCGATGATGTCGTCCTGCAAAACAACTTAAGTTACTATGTGTATGTGGGCGCCACTTGAAATTTTTTGTTTCAAGAAATTATTATTAAAATTAAATTTTGATTTCTTAGCAGTTGGTTTAATTCTATGAAAAAATGTAAACAAGACAGTTTGAATTTGAAAAAATAACGAATGTTTTAATGAATCTTAAAAATCGTCTGAAGGACTGACACTCGTATTAAATAAAATAGCAGAGTTACAAAAAAAATTATAATTGACAAGTTTTTTCTCCAATCAAGTATCGGCTAACAAATATTTTATTTACTCAGTTGAAAAGCATGAGTTTAGTGTATGAAAAATCTTTATACTCAGGACGTGACTCCTTTGAACTACCAAGACAGATCAATAAGATGCTTTACAAAAATTAAGTGATTTGAAGGTGTGTGACATGTGTAGTACAACTGTGTGACAAATGATACCAGGTAAAAATGACTTTAACTTTGAACAACTCACGTTCCGATGGGTAATTATTTCTTGCACTGGACACTTCTCTTGGGGACGTTTTCAATCTCGCCTCTTCGTGTTGACGTTCCTTGTGCACTGATAATTATTTGAAAGTCAAAATACGGTTTTTTTAAAACTCCGCACTATTGGAAAAAAGTTTCGCAGTGAATTTACGCTTTGAATACTGCCGGCGACAATCAGCTGTCCGCGTGGTTTCTCGATTGGCCGCCACAGCGCTGGTTCTCCACCCACAGTTGATGAATAGGCTTGTGTACGTAACGTTATAGGGATTTTTGTCAAAGTCAGTTTGTCTTAGCGAATACCAGCAGAATTAATTCTCTATTAAAATTTTGGTCCTTTCCAGGGCCGCTGATATTCTGGCTGCGTGCGTTCTATTAAATATGTCGTGTTGCTGCTCTATTTCAACAACACGTTGGCGTATACTCTTGTAGAGGTTAAGTCAGTCTTTTGTCATGTACGGGAAAAGCCTTTCTGTGTTCTCGTGTCGACTTCTCGTTCTTCGGTTGTAACCCCTCTTTAACTTTGATTGGTACAAAAATTTTTGTTTGAAAAATTTTTTTTGAAATTTTTTTTTTAAAGAGGTGCCATAAGATAATTAAAACCAGACCAAAGCCTAGAGAAGCCAAAAATGCGCTGGATCCAGTGAGACGGGACTTGCAATTAAAACTCATAAAATTAACAATCAATAAAATCCTTTTATTATTCTATCTCTTTTCTGTTACCTACAAAAACAATAAATATAACATTCAGAATCTATTTTCCCCTTATAAACTGCTAATTAAAAATAATTTATATTCTTTAAAAAGGTTACTTGAAGTTATTAATAAATCCAAAATTTATTTTCTATCTTCTCTTAAAAAAAAATCAATTGAAACTTAATTGAGATAAAATTTATATACTTCTTAACAAGGTTAATTAGAATAAACTAATTCTCTTTAGAATAATATTAATTAAAAATTAATAGAGACAAATCTACATACTCTTTATTAATATTAATTAAACTAAATTAATTCGCTTAAAAAAAATATTAATTAAAAATTAATAGAGATAGAATTAATTAATTGTCATCAGAAATTAAATGTATATTTATATATATATAACCCTATGTTTTATCTTTTCTTTTTATAAGCCCTATATCTAACTCACCCCAAAATACACCCAAATGTACAATACATATAGAACCCCACAAAAATACACACACGAATATACAATACATCTACATGTTCCACAATACAGGACGATTATAACATAGATCTCTTGCCACACCCTTTTCTACCCCCATGAGGTACATCATTAATAATTTATGAAAATCCATGTCAGGTTTTAATTCTTAATATGTGCATAACACATTACATGTGTATCTGATTATATATGCAACACCAGTAGTCCCCAGGACATAATAAATTCAAAATTTGGCCAAGGGCCTAATACTATTATAAAATTCTGCCACACTGGGCACTTAGACTGGGAGAAATAAAATTTAGAATACAGTGAACACCCCCGTTATCATAATTAATTAAGAGAATTTAAAGTTTGATAAATATTGTTAAGTTTTGAAAATAGTAATGTGTCATGAACCTTATAACCCTTTTAAAAGTAATTTTGGCCCAAAGACCGACATGTTCTAGGCATGACAGTGCATAACTCAATCTGTCTCAACCGCATGTTTAACTCTGCATGGACATGCACCTGTACAGGATTAAACTTGTGACCCGACTTAACTACCAAAGAAACTTCTATCCCTATATACTCTAAACTGAATTTAAAAATGAGAAATTAATATATAAAATGAACACTAAATTGAAACAGAGAAATTACAAGTTGATTGAATGAATTAATAGCAGTAATGAAACCCTTATACTGAAAATAAGAAGGAATTGCACGTTTGAATAGTGAGCAGCCACAGATGCATGTCAGCCTCTGAGCTCACAGATCATACAAACAAATTAATAAAATTTACAAAATATTCCCCTCCCAGTTCACGCACTATTCTGTCCCGTTAATCGGAGACCCAATTAAAATGTTTAAAACTTAAAAGTCATGTTGTTGAGTAATTGAATGTCCACTGGCACTAGTGAGTTACATCACAATGTGTAAAGAATATATAACATGGATTGAGTTCACCTTAATTTTTCCATGGGTGTGAAGTGGTGATCATCTGGCTTTCATGATAGGGTGTTTGTGTTAGTCTTCGCCATTCTGCTCCGGCAGATGAAGTTGAGAGAGAGAATCTTGGTGTTACATGTTCAGGGTGGAGCTGTCCCCGTCTTCAGCGAGGGACCCTGATCATACAACATATTATCAGCTAGAGTTCACAAAAAAAAATTCCCCCAGAAACTTCACACACACCCAAAACCCACATATAATCTTAACACAGCTTTAGGGCTATTGAAATATAATAATTGACACACTTGTCAAGGTTATATGGCCAACAGGCCCTATTTGAAAACATTTAGTTCTGTTAAATTTCATATTAATAACTTTACCCATGTGGGTTAACATAATTCAATTTTGATTATCTAATTATTCGGCTTGTTATACTTTTTAAAAAAAAATTTACACATATTCTGATTTTTGCCACGTGGTCCGAAAGGTTACTTGATTACAATCATATCTATACTTATTAAATAAATACCTTTTGGCAATTACATTCTTCTCAATTCTGGTGCCTTAGTAAGCTTTCTGAAATTGATATAGTGTTACTATAATTACTAATAAAGGTTGCATGTAACTTACTCAGAACTACGCATTTTACTTTTCGCCACGAGGTGGCGTAATAAGGTTATCAGATTACATCTATGCCTGTACTATTTAAACAAATACATTTTGCTTTTACATAACTCTCGATTTTGGTGCCTTAGTTAAGACATGTGAATTTAATATAGTATTACTATATTACAAAAAATTACGTTTAAATTCTGCATTGCACACTTAACACGTGGTGACTCAAAAGGTTATCTGATTTTACTTACTGTGGCCTATTAAATAAAGTTTTTCATTAGTAAAACTTTAAATAGATATATATATAATAATATTGCCGTAACTTACCGCAGATCTGTATAGATTTAGCCTGCCATAGATGAAGAATGGTGCAACAAATTCTTCTCTGCCGGAGAAAACAAAAGACGCAGCGAACAGGTGGACGGTCGGCCAGAGATAAAGTTTTCCAGAAAACGTAGTTTCCGTTTCTGACCTCGTAAACCGTGGCTCACGCTAGAGGGCAGCACCAATCAAGCACCGCGCTTATGGTAATACAGTTGCAGTATTGATACGCAACTCAACAGCTAAACGCAGTACCGCATTTAACGTTTATTTTTGACTTTAAATACCGAACACGCGCCGTATACTCGCCGATCTATTTTAGAACGGCACACGGTTTCACCTCGGATGTGATGATCAGTTTCGTGGGTGATGTGTCTTTTCTGGATTCGAAGCATAAAGTGTTTTTTGGTCGAATTTCGTCTTCCTTTTATACTCTGTAAGGCTCATTGTTTTAACTTTTTGACATGAACTTCCGGTGTATTTGTGTAAAAATTCCTTCTAGAAAGTTCGAGAATAATCAAATGGAACATCATGGAACAAATTTGACTTCCGTAGAAGCTTTAGAACAAAAATTTCTTATTCTTCACACTAAGGATATTACTAAACTTATTCTGGTATTTGTCAAACAATTTTACATAACTACTTACAATCTGCATGCCATTACTATTTTTGGATTCTCTGCTTTCAACTGAATCTAATGATACTAATTACGATTGGTTTTGAACAAATTAACTCTAATAAAATAACATAAAATACAACTCTTACCTTGGAATGTTTCCATAAAATTTCAATTCTCTAATTATAAAATTGTTGTGAAGTTGTTTGGTTCCTTCTACAACATTAATGCATAATATAATCATCTTTTTATAACAAAATAAACAAAATTTAACACATATATTATATAAATAATTTCAGTTTTACATGGTCCTTGCATATGGCCTATGTTATTGTCACTGTTTCTTTACAATAATTTGTCTTTTTTCCTTATTATATTTTGGATTTTTCGAGTATTCACTGAGAGTTTATTATATTGTCTATCTTTTGTGATACCTGGTTTATCCTGACACATATTATTTTTACTGTAGGATTACTTAGCATCATATTGGTTTGCATAAGTGATTCATTTTCTTGGTGTAATAAATTTCACTCTCATAATTCAAATTCTTGAAGAATTAAGCTTATTGTCAACTGAGTATGTTTGTTTCTATAGTACACTATAGGATTGTACCTTTTTTTATTTTTTCTAATATTTTGCAATTATTTTGTCAAATATGACTGTTTTTTGTGATTGTTCCTTGGCCTCAGCCAGATATGGTATAGGTAAATAGTTTCCTAACTCGACTCTTAAAGTGTTTAAGTTAGTCAAATATATTAGTATAGTCACATTATATTGCATTTCAACTTTATAATACAATTTGGTTGCATTTTGTCAACATTAAATTCAAAATATTACAATATTATAGGTCTATTACGTGTTTTCAGTTAATACTGTTTTTGGCTATTTTAACTAATTTTTGACCACTTTACAGCTTTCTTTATTTATGATAATTTGTTCATCTTTGTCTACTTGACAATTACATATAGTTTTTATCTCAATTCTATAACAATTAATTTTCACATAAAATCTGAGTGATTGGACTCGGCTCCTAAACATGATTTTTTTTGTCATAACATTTATATATTTTTTATTTTAACTTAGATCCTTCCTAATAATGTATTCAAATCACTTAATACATTTATTTTATTTACATTACAAAGTATAATAATGGATCTTGTCCATTAATTCACAATAAATAATTTTTTATACCCTATTCAGAGTTACATATCTTAATAAGTAATGACCTCATTTTGGTTGTTTCTGATATTATTTGTCTCTCTTATAGTATATTATTGGTTTTGCACTGTTCTTCACTTAAATAATATATATGGGGTTTGAGTCTTAGTCATAGTCTGGTCGTTTTTTCATGTTAATGATATTAATTATTAGACAATATTACAAAATTTTTAGGATTACTTGGGTTCGATACTGTTCACCTCACCTTCCTCTTATGATAAATTACTATGCAAATAATTTCCTTTATGGAACGTTTTGTTACGTTACAAACGATTACCTGTAACTAATCTTGTTACCATTAAAATCATAAACATTTCCTTCCGTCGGTCACCTGTAATGTAAAAATCTTTTTAAATCAAGAATTAGGTTATACAAACCTGTTCCGGCACCCATCTCATCCTAGGACGACCCACGTCTCTTCTACCAATGGCTTTCTAGTTCAGTGCCGCTTCGGCAATCGATCATCTGCCGTCCTTTGCAGATAATCCCACCATTGTCTTCTGTTAGTTGAAATAATTTAATTTATGTCATTTCCTTCGAGCTCTTCTCTGATATCCTCATTCCTTATTCTATCTTGCAATGCATAATTTAAAGTACTTTTAAGGAACTGCATTTTAGCACCCTGAATCTTTCCGCATTCCTTTTTTTCATCACCCATGCCTCACTCACATATGTCAATGTGGGTATTGAAATTGTCTTGCTAGAGCATATTAAAATTTAATGCTAGTACTCTATCTTGTTTATTTATAATATATCTGTGAATAGTTCTACAGATATTCCTAAATTTATTTATCTTCTTTTATGTGTCATATTCACATTCATATCTTACTGTGAAACCGAGATATTTAAAACGTATCAGTTGTTTTAAAATGCGGTTTTCTGTAACTATCTTAGTCCTCACTGGATGTTTACATTTGAAGGTCATGATTTTAGTCTCTTCCACTGAAATTGTCTGTGAGCACTCTCTTGCTACTTCTTGTAATTTAAATATAGCTTATTTTGAAACAAGATTTATATTTAAATTACTGCTACAGTACCTAAAGCAGTAATGTAGAAATAATTCCTTTAAATTTCCTTTTCTAATTTGATCAGATATCACATGGACGTTCATAAGCAAAGACAATGAGAATCAAAAATCAAATCAATGCAGACAGCTTTTGAACTTTAAAACATTTTACTTACTCTCATTTGCCACCAATAAAAATTGTGATTTTTCTGTAAAAATACTGTATATAACTGACGTCTAAAACTATCAAGGCCGGCGTCAACTCTGTTAAAGCTGTTACTCATTGCCGGGGTATTTTGCTGTGGTGTAATACTCTTAATTAGAACAGACGTTTCTGCCCCAACATTGAAGGCCGTCTTCAGCGTATACGATTGAAAGGTTCACTGGTAAGGTGTTCACCAGTTGCCACAATACTGTGGTAAAGAACGAAACGTCTGTTTCGGTAATGTTAACAACATTAGAACACAACCTAATAGCCAGACATTGAGTACCTGCTTTAACAGAACACTATACATATGTTACATTAATATATATTCAACTTTTCCTAACTTAGAACATCTTTTAAACTTATATTAAAATAATTTTAAAATAAATCATGTTAATTGTTGGAAACATGACGAGAATCCTTAATTCAATTTCAAATCTGTTCTACTTAGACCTCAAAAAATGATGTCTTTTGAAAAGTAACAACAAAATTTATTCTAAAATTAAATTTTAAATTACCTATAAGGGAAGGTAAATTTTATAAATAATTACAGACATAACAATTATAATTAATGGACAATTATAATTTAGATATTATTACAATAAAATTTGACAACCTAATCATTGAAGAAACAAGTTATGAGGATGCACAATTTTTGCATATAGTTAGGACGGTCTACTGATCGTCATATGGTACAGTGGAAACCAAAATACAAGACACCAATTAAGTCACTAATCACCAGCTTTAATTCTCAAAATTAAACAGTTTGTAATCAACTATATAGTCTCTTACAACAAATAACATAAAAATTTTCACACGCAACAATAATGTCAACTAATATAAAACACAAATATATTATAATTACCCCCCACAGTTATAAATAGCATAACACTTCGCCACAATACTTCGAACCGCACTGTGTGAATCACAACCCCAACTGAACTAAGACCCGCTGAAGTCTTGTACTTATACGCCGCTGAGATATCTAGAACAATCCATACTATTCATCAAGAATGCTACTAAGAACACCAGAACGTAATTGATTGCGATCTTGACACATTGCGCATGGCCGGTGGAATCTAGAAAAGTCTCGCTAAGGCATGTTGAGATCACGTACGCACACATTACACCCGGATTCCAGTGGAACGTCCGAGATACACGTAGACTGATGTGTAACGTGTACGTGTAACGTATACACTGTTGCGGATATTGTGTAACACTTATCCGCACAACGTAACACTGTCGTGTCCTGAAGCCTGCTCGTGCCGAACTGGCAAACCGTCTCTGACGTAATACTTAGCCAGGCGATCCAGGTGGACGACCTTGAACTTCCTCTGTCCTTCCTGTTGAATCCGATATACAACATCGTTGATCCTTTTTTTCACAGTGTAAGGTCCTTCCCAGTTAGTCTGAAGTTTAGGTGAGCGATCACGACGGCGCTTTGGGTTGAACAACCAGACATTATCTCCTTCTTGGAAACCCACACTATTGCTGCGAATGTCATACCGGGTTTTCATTTTATCACTGCAAATCTTCAGCCGTCCTCCTATCAAGCGATTCACTTCTCGCAGTTGGTTTTCTAATTGCGAGGAATAATTCTGTGGCTCTTGGCACTGAGTCTCAGGTGATCCGAACATCAAGTCCCCAGGAAGATGAATCTCCCTCCCAAACATCAATTTTGCTGGGTTCATACCGGTTGTGTCGTGTACTGATGAAGGAATAGATACGCCATGAGGAATTGAGGTATACGTTGGTCCCAGTTTGTTTGCGTCTCGTCAACAACCTTCGAAAGATGCTGTCAAAGTGTCCTATTGAATCTCTCAATCATCCCGTCCGACTGAAGATGGAGAGGCGTTGTCCTGTTCTTTCGAATTCCGAGTAGACGGTATAATACTTTGAACACTCCATTTTTGAAATTTCTCCATTGATCCGTATGGATTTCCATAGGGGCTCCATAACGGCAACAGAAGTTCCGAACTACCTCAACGCAACGACGTTGCCACAGTGGTAACCTCCTGATGTGGAATTGCGTAGGCTTCCACCAACTTAGTAAAATATTCACCTATAACCATGATGTACCGTTTTTAATCGTAGGTAATTGGGAATGGTCCAGAAATGTATATGGAAATTCTCTCGAAAGGCAGTTAAACGTTATACTGTCTCATTTTTCCCCTGGTTCTGGATAGTAGGCCCTTGCTTGCACCACATATTTCACATGTCCAAACCCATTCCACTACGTCGTGGCGCCGATGAAGTCAATAGAATTGCTTCATTATTTTGTCATTGGTTTTGTTAACATGACTTCCAGACATCTCCTTCAAAACAGACTGCACTTTACTTCGGGGAACTATCAGCTGCATGACCACGTCTCGTCCATCTGAACTTTCCCAACCCCTTTTCAGCAATGCGTTCTGTATGATAAGAGATTCCCATTGTGCCCAGTAGCCCTTCAGGACTTCCGAACTATGGCAGATATGTTGCCAATCCGGGCGGCGATCTTCCTCTTTTGCTGTCAAGATCGGTCCAATGTCCCCATCAGTCATCTGTTCTTGTCGACAATCTTGTGTTGTCCAGCCATCTGCCAGGAAATCTACAGTGATGGCTTGAATATGTTCGCTTGCGTTTTTTTCTTACATTCTTTGGCAATGTCGGCAGTCTTCCGAGCACGGTCTTCGTGGTAAGCCATCTGCATTACCATGCAGGCACCGCCGCCGATGTAAACTGAGGTTGTATTCTTGCATACGTTCGAGTCACTTTGCCAACTGTCCTTCCGGATTTTTAAATCTCAAGAGCCATTCAAGCGCGGCATGGTCGGTGCGTAGTGAAAACTCCCTAAAATCATTTCGTTCAATTGGTAGTCTAATTAATGTTGCCAAGTTAAGACAGCATGGAAAGAGAGTTATCGGGTGTGTTAACAAACAACTCTAAAGCCAAACAAAGAAGTAAAACTCATCATCAGCTCGCAGTGTAAGCAATAGTAAGTAAGTAAAAGTAGTAATACTACGTAATAATAATTGTTATAAAGTAATAGTGACGGTATTAACAAGAGTAAATAGTAAACCAGCATTCGCACTAATAGAAGCTGTTGCCATTTTGCTAAGAGTAAAATGTTTCAAAATTTCATAACCAATTTTTACTTCGTAAATTATACAAGCCAAATAATATACTAAAATGTTATTAAGTTGCTGGAATGTAGAGTATTTTAATCTTGTTATTTCATAGGAGACTGAGAACACTAGACTATGTTTATGACTGCGAATATTAAAAAATTATAATTTACTTTTCCAATATAATTTTAAAACTATTATATTGGAATTTGAATTGAGTTTTTTAATTAAATTTCTCAGTTTTCGTGTTACTGTAATTTAAAAAAATCTTTAATTTGATTCCTAAAACCTTTTGCATTATGTAAATTCTTCTTTCTTTCAAGCTTCATTTCAACAAAGTACTCCTGTTCATTGCTACGAATAAATTCATTTCTAACACAATACTGTACCTATCAGTATATAATTGAAAAGAAAATGTAAACCTGCATATATTTTGCTTTTACTCGTTTCACTGTAAACAGCAAACTTTTAATAGAGCTTCAAGAAAATAGTAATCTTAATAAACCTGAGGTAAGCTCTGCCTCAGGTACTGTAAACGTAAACAGACAAGTTGTTGGAAGTCTCTAAATTATTTCTTACCGGCAATCAATTGAAATAATCAGTATACTAATGAAGATACAGTCAGTCAGCTCGGTCGTGATCATTTACGCTATATAAAATTTTTAATTAAGTAAAAAGGTAATGATCATGATGATGATATTAATGTTTATTTTATACACGTTTGCAACTGAATGCAATCAGGGAACAACGAATTACATTTTTGAAAAAAAATCGGATTTTGTCAGTTACATTAGATTTTTTAAATGATTTCTAGAGACAATTAGATGTAAAAGAATCGTTAGCGCTCTGTTGCTTTATATCAAATTTCAAAGAAAAAATATGTGGCGCCATGTCAAAGTGAATGCTGCTTTCTCGTTACAATCCCGTCACTAGATATTTTATTCTGTAGGGATTCTTTATTTTTATTTTGTAAAGAAACTTCTAAAATAATTTTGTATAGACGTTTCATGCGCAATGTATTAATAAAATACATATGGACTGTACTTAGTCCTCTAAATCCATTCCTGACTAAAACGTATGTTACAAAATAAAAATAATTTTAACTAACATTATAACCCTCAAATTTTTAGTGACCAGAGTGTGCATAATTCTCTATTTTATATGAGGATGATAATGTAATAAAAATGGTGAGTGTTTTAGAATGCCAATCGTGGAAAATTACAAGTGAGAGGGAGAGAGAGTGAGAGAGAGCGAAGGGTGGAAGAGTGGGAGAGGGAAGAAGGGAGACAGTGAGTGAGATGTAGAAGAGAGAGAGAGTGAGTGGGGTGATAGTCAGTGATAGATCGATTTCATGTTAGAGTGAGAGGCTGTGAGAAGGACTGGCAGGGGGAGAATGGGTGAGAGAGAAGGGTGATTGTGGACACACATAAATTACATTATTCTATAGTACTCTTGACTATATTTTTTAATATGATTACAATTATTATCCAAGTTTACCTGTTAGTAAAATTTACCAGAAACTTTTGTTTGTAACCTTTGTCAACTATCTGATTTAAGTCGTAATGTTTTACAGTATTGTGTAAATTGTATGTTTTATAAATTATGATTGTTTGTTAACAGCAGTAGGGAGTGAAACATGGTAAAAATAACTTTTAATAATTACGTAGTGAACATCCCCTAATCTGTTTTAGTTATAGGTAATATATTACTTTGCTATATGTTGACTGTTGTAGGTATAAACAATTTATGTACCAATCGAATATCCAATTGTTGATTACTGTTTGTTTAATTAATTAAAATAACATTACAGTTAGTAATTTAAATTGTAATACTGTATAAATTAAGTTCTCTCATACTATAATTTGCTCGTTTTCTTAAAGATAATTTGAAGATGTAAACAAACTGTCATAAGTCTTCACATATAAAATGATACATACATACGCACGCAGACACTCACATCACGAACACGTTCACCCAAATATTTAATTGTTTCGTTATGTTTGATATTTCTATTGTATTTCATACACAGGTCCTGAAGATGACAATAAATGTTGTCGAAACGTCGACGCAAAATAGTTAAAATTTGTATTATTGACCGATCCTCAATAACCATCCACTGTAACATTATAACCAAATTGCACATAGTACCATCAAACGTAAACATAAAAAATAGGAGTAGAATTAAGTACGTCTACCTGCAAGTGACACTATTTCTTAAATAACATTGTTGTATACCGTTATTATTAGCTCTTGTCAAGTAACTTCTAAGGGAATACTATCGGAACCATTGTCCATTCATTCAATCAACCGATCGCCTTCATCAACTGGCACGTTTTTGAATTTCCTTATGCCATCTCATGTTTTATTTTTAATAATTTGTAATATATTTTTAATTGATTAGCTCTACATAAAATATGTTTTTTTTCCTAGTGTAGTCCCTTTCGTGTTTTCTGTACAGTACACAGTTTTACATAATACGTTTTGCAGGTTGTGCTGATTATTCCTGTTCTATCACGTAAGTCACTAAAGCAGGATCACTCTGATTAAAACCTTTCCTACTTAAGAACAGACTATCTTTTCTCTGTAGTATCTTTTTGAATAGCAATGTATTTTAAGGAATTGAGATGTCATGAAAAATTAATTGGCATATAGTTAATGAGGTTTAAACTATGGTAACGTATAAGGTAATTGGCGATTCTTCAAATCATTTATGAAAACATTCGGTAATGTACTGAACTTTTAACGTATCTCACTTTAGATAGCCAATTCTCGTATAACACGCTACTGTTTACTTTGATGGCAGATTTTAGCTAGTGTTACACAATTATCAAAATCAGTTACAAAACTTTTGTAATTGAAATCATAGGCTAGTAAAAAACGACGTCTATAACTTTTGGTGTTGGGCTTTTGTTTAATAATGACTTCAATACATAATAATTGTAAAAACAGCATCGTAAAAAATGATAAAAAACAAAGACATAGGCTATATCTAGTCGAATTTGTTTTGTTAACACCAACTTTGTTACCACTTATTGCAAGACTGCTAGTAACTTTGCTCTCGACAAGACCTTTCGCTGTTTCCAACATCTGCAGGTTTTAAACGACCTTTAAGACAAAGTTGGTGCAAAGACGGTTTAGGATAATTTTGATAAAGGATGTTATAAACTATCTCCAACAAAGAGTAAAGTGTACAATAAACGTTTTGTGTAAGTCATACCCTTTAGGCGAATAAGTTTGCCTAACTGTGTTAGAGGACGTAAACGTTCATGAGAACTGACAAAGCTAGCCCAAGTCTAATTACGACGTATGAAAATAGAAGGTACGCTGATAAGATGATAGTTTAAATGTGTACGCTACGCATCAATTCATAAATATACACTACATAAACGAAAATCGCGCTAAATTTGAGTCAAAGAATATTTATTAAACATATTTTATTACAAATTGTGAGAAATTTAAAGTTTAATTTTTATGACATCATTTCTAAAATTATACGTTCTTAGATTTTTGCTTGGACTGAGTAATGATATTTAGTGATATTGAAAGAATTATTTTCTTCCACATACGCCTTATAGTAGTAAATATATAAATTACTTAATATTGAATGTATTACGTTTTATGGCATTTCAACGATACTTAGACCCATTATATAGTATTCTCTTTTTCTTCTCTATAAAGTTTTACCAAATGTGCGATGGCAAGATAATCACAAAGTAATCCATGCAATAAGCCTTAGGATACATTTTTAGCCTTAGGATCCATGCAATAAGCCTTAGGATCAATAGGAACATTTTTAAAATATCGGTAATTTTAAAGTTAACAATACCTAACTGACTACTACTAACAATGATAAAACCTCGGTTGGAGAGTAACTATAAATTTTACATTTTTAAATTTACAAATTTTTAAATCAATAGACCGTCGTAACAATACTTTTATAGTAACCGATTCTTGCTGTTATAACGTATCTACCATAACAGTACCACACTTTAATCACTCTGTCTGTCGTAATACGTATGTTGAAAAAGGCTACCATAGGTTTCATGTCTTTATTAAATTTTTAAAAATTAAAATATAATATTTTTATTATCAAAAATAATGTAGTAGTCTATTATTCCTGTTCAATACATATTTATGGTCAGATTACGGATTATTATAAAACGTGTCAGCGAGTTAACAATGGTTCATAACTGCGGTTACTTTAACAACACTGCAGATATTCAATAGGAACGAGCCCATTTTACCGTCTCCTTAACGGCTGGTTCGCGTGAGTGTATTCCGTTGCAGAAAATGTCTGTTTATCGTTCACGTGATATACATAATCAGAGCTTTTCCTTTTGTGTAACTATCACGTATCTTACATGACATCTTCTAATATACGATACATGTATATCATGTATCTTGCGAAATGTTTCTTGAATTTTAAAATTTAATAAAAGTTGTAAGTTCAATTTAAACTACCAAACTTGAAAACATGAGAACATTTTATTAAACGTTGTTGTACACAAAATCTGTGAGATTAATTAGCATTATAAAACGTACTGCAGGTAAACGAGAATGAGAAAAAACATTTTTATATTCTAATGAAAACTTTAACTTAAAGCTTTACTTATCTAAATATCACTATAATATTGACGACTCGGAACACAAAGTTTTTTATAAGTAAAAACGTAAAGTTTTACCTTACAGCCTAAACCGGCTTTCACCTATAGAAGGCTTCATCAGAGGCTGTCGTTAGTAGCGCTGCTCGTCTTGTTGTTGGCGACGAGAAAGTGTTTCGAAAGATTGAAGCTGTGTGTGTGTGGTGAGATGTGTTCGAATAATGCGTGCGATTTGAATTGTGTCTGTTCGTTTAGGATGTCGTTTTTATTTGTTTTTGTGTGCTTGTATATTTCTAATTGTTCTAGAGTGTCTAGTTTTCGGCCTTTTGTGTGTACGTGTAGTATGTTCATGTTATTGTCGATGTTTTTATATGTGTGGTTTGCTTCAATGAGGTGGTTTGCGAAGGTAGATTCTGTAGTGGTGTGGAGTGCTTTTGTGTGTTCAATGTATCTCTGTTTGAAGCTACGTCCTGTCTGGCCTATGTAGAATTTACTGCAATTTGAACAATTTAGTTTATATACACCGGGTAGATCGAATTAGTTTTGTGCTTTGGGCATGCGTTTTGATAGTGTGTGCAAAGCACACACGCAATTATTTAATGCAAAGCACTTTGTGCACGCATGCCCAAAGCACAAAACAAATTCGATCTACCCGGTGTATATAAACTAAATTGTTCAAATTGCAGTAAATTCTACATAGGCCAGACAGGACGTAGCTTCAAACAGAGATACATTGAACACACAAAAGCACTCCACACCACTACAGAATCTACCTTCGCAAACCACCTCATTGAAGCAAACCACACATATAAAAACATCGACAATAACATGAACATACTACACGTACACACAAAAGGCCGAAAACTAGACACTCTAGAACAATTAGAAATATACAAGCACACAAAAACAAATAAAAACGACATCCTAAACGAACAGACACAATTCAAATCGCACGCATTATTCGAACACATCTCACCACACACACACAGCTTCAATCTTTCGAAACACTTTCTCGTCGCCAACAACAAGACGAGCAGCGCTACTAACGACAGCCTCTGATGAAGCCTTCTATAGGTGAAAGCCGGTTTAGGCTGTAAGGTAAAACTTTACGTTTTTACTTATAAAAAACTTTGTGTTCCGAGTCGTCAATATTATAGTGATATTTAGTTAAGTAACGGACACGTCATGGACAACGAAATCCAAGACTTTACTTATCATTACCAATTACTACTGTTACGACGGTCTACTGATCGTTGTATGGTACAGTGTAAAACTAAATACAAGACACCAATTAAGTCACTAATCAACAGCTTTAATTATCACAGTTAAACAGTTTGTAATTAACAACACAGTCTCTTACAACAAATCAAATAAAAATAGTTCACACGCAGTAAAATGTCAACTAATATAAAACACAATTGTATTACAATAATACCGTCCGATTATAAAACACATTTTTCCACAATAACCACTTGAACGCACAGAGTAATCACTTGTAATCGCCCAACAATAAACTCAACTAAGACCGCTGCCGCCTAGTATTTATACCCCCGCTCACAGACCAGAATATTCCACACTACGACGTAATTATTGCGGCCTTGACACAGTCAACGAGGCTGTCGGCGTCCAGAAAAGTCTCGCAGGCGCATGTTGAAATCACGTACGCCACAGCATTCAGCCGGATTCCAATGGATCGTACGAGAAACACGTAGATTGTTCTGTGATGTAGTAACACTATGCACGTTTACACGTTTAAATAGTAACCATATATTCATAATGGGAACTCACTGTTAATAGCTGTGTTAACAAAAATTTGCTTTTCTTTCGGTCTGCTGGAAGAAGCAATTAAATAAAGCATTAATTTTGGGCGCAAATATTTACTTATTTAAGAACTAAATTATTTACTTACTTTCCAGAGTTTTCCTCAATATTATTTTTAGTTAGATTATGTATTGTTAGGTGCCTTTATTTAACTCGAAAAATTAAAAGTGAATAAAAAATTACAATTTTGTCAATGTTATTCAAATACCATGCACGTTTTCGTTATTACATGATGCAATTTATTTAAAGTTTTTATCACTGTTATTGTATAGAGTATATATTATTGCCAATAATAAAATGTAAAAATCAACACTTCTCCTTCAAAAAACTTTTTCCAGTTAAGTTTTTTAACTACGTGTAACATAGTGTACTCCTTGTTACAATAACACTGACTCATCCAAACTTACTCATACCACAAAAGAAAGAGAATGTTGGAGATTTCGAGGTTTCCTAAGTATCAAAATAGTTTTGTCTTTAATAAATTGAAATTCCATAATCTTATATTGTTTCAGCATTTTTCAAAATTATAAGTGAAATGGTATTTTTATTGACTGTTTAAAAATTGAGGCTATAATAGATCTCTATTGTCGTAACACTACTCAAGAACAAATTTTAAGAGTGGTAACAAATTCCTAAAGCCTGTCTAAAAAAATAATATGTTCAACAATATTTTTAATCAAAATATATGCTTTTATTGATATTTTTTAATATCGTTCTAATAAATATAGTGCGAAATTGCGATGACGGATAATAAACGAGGTCACGTGACACGTTACACGAATTCTTGTTACTCAACTCTGCAGGTATTTCCTAACATATATTTGAGATGTTTGTCGATTATTCTACCGCATGAAGGTCATTATGTAAAGATATCACTGATATAGGTACTGAAAGCTCTAAATCAAATGACTTCTTTCTCTTGGTTGGATTTGAGGCGATTGGTTTGCTCCTCACCTTCAGGAAAACATTTGAACTTTAAAAGTCATACGAGAAAAAGCCGGATGAATCAATTGTAATCGACTAACCTTACGGTAAAAGAATATGGTTATTGCAACATGGGCTGTACAAGGAGTCGAAACAAAAAAGACGTAATCTGAGAAATTCAAAGACTCAAATTTCGTATTGGCATTTTCACGGAGACATAATTGAAAAGACAAAAGTCGACTAAAAATCAGATCATTAATCTTATAGAAGGATAAACAAACATAATCAAACTGGAGCTGGTGTATACTGGAGAACACTTTTATTGGAAACCTATCTAGACATAAAACATTTGGTAACTGATAAGCGAAGGAAAAATAAAATTATATATGACACTTAAAGGGTGTGAAGTAAGAAGAGTGGGTATCTACGCTTCTTCCGATGATGACAAGCATCACAAGAAAGATTTCATAGTAAGTTGACTGACTTGGTAAAAGTTTAAACAATGTAACCTTGGACTTGGAGTGACTTGGAACGCAAAGTAAGACTGTTGTAGGTGTCTGGTAAGGCGACCTATTTTGTGACGCAAGACCATATGTTTCATGTAATTTATGAGTGTGATATGAGCTACCTCAGTACCTCATATTTCTACCTTACACTTTCCATAAAAACATTAATGGTCTCCATCTATTTACTCTTACAACACACTGCAATTCTAAGTACATACGTAGTATTCGAGTGTAAACTGAAATTTAAAAGAAAAGTATTGTATTCAACTAGACTAAGATTGTACGAATTTCTTGTATTTTGCGGTATAATCTGTATCTAGTGCTATAAGTGAGGCCATCTCTTATGAAGCAATCTGGAAAACAATTTCCGTCTTGTGAAGCCAATTTTGCACTACTTGTCTGTTTAAACAAATATATTTCCTTACATTTCTCTTTAAAAGTGCCCAAAAGAAGATCTAGTTTTGTGCTGAAAGAAATTTATATAATTTAAAATGTTACATGGCTTTGTCTTATTAGTGTGTGACAGTATTACCTTGCTTGTAATATAACTTGCGGATAATATTATAAACCAGAGACACAGCCGATTAGAGGAAAAAAGATTATTTCAATCTGTCTTGAAGATTTTGTTGTAAAGTGCTGTACGAAAATATTTAACATGGCCAAACTAAATTTTTAAAATCCAATGTTTCTCACAAATTTGTTCGTAGCTTTCCTAAAAGCATATATCTTTAGACTAAAGTTTCATAATTTTTCCAACTGACACTTGCAGTTCTTTTGTAATTGAAATTCAAATTGCATTTACCACATTAAACAATATAATTTCTCGTCATCGAATTACATCTTTAAGACATTTTCTAAATGCAAGAGCAAACGAGAATAAACAATATGTTCGGTGTGACGTCTGTCAAGACAAGATTGTTAGTTTTCAATGTCATGATAAGACGACTACCTTTTCAGTCAAATTGGTTTCACACGATATTTTAACAATAATAATAAATGGTAGAAAAAAAGGTATGCAAAACAACATACAAAATCCGAAAATACTGATTTTACATTCTACAAAATAATTCTATGTACTTTACATTCTATGCAATTTGAGTACGTTAAATTTATAGATTAGTACTATATTAAATTTATAGTATATTTTTGTCGTGATAATTACATCAAATAAGTGTCTCCTTGATAACATATTCGAGCAGAAACTAAAATGTACTTATATTAAGTAAGTAACTACTTAAGTCAAGAAAGATATACTTGAAGGGATGTCAGTGTTGAAAACATATTGTCAGATTGGTAGCCAACTTAGTGTTGGAAACATATTGTCAGATTGCTAGCCTACACTGAAGCGTTAATGATATAGAAGCATCGATAGCTCACTTAGCGATGGTGGCAAACCTCGTGTGGTAGAATGTGGAAAACGTTTTACGCTTAAGGTTCATTCTTGTAGTAACAAAAAGTAGGACAGGAAAAGCTTTTGTAACATTGAAAAGAACGCATCGACGTTAGGCCTACGAGAACATTTAATACTTGAATGAACAAAACATGTTACTTAATAAAACAATTTTGTTTATTGTATACTTAAAATTATTTTATTCTTCGTATTGTTTAAATTAGCAGCCATCCTTACTATTTCTTTTATGAATTTGCTAACTGCTATAATTTTTATTGTTCGACTAAGCTTTTCGTCATCACTGACATCTTCAGGTCTTAAACAACCACTGACACCTTCTTAAACCCTTCTTGACACCGCCTTAAACAATCACTGACATCTTTAGGTCTTAGGTTGTTTAAGACCTGAAGATGTCAGTGATGACGAAAAGCTTAGTCGAACAATAAAAATTATAGCAGTTAGCAAATTCATAAAAGAAATAGTAAAATTATTTTGCATAGAGAAGTGAGTAAATAATGTATTACTTTAAATTTCGACAACACAATTGCATTTTAAATTTATCAATATGTATATATGTACTCTTATTCCCTCATTTAAAATTGTCGCAGTTCTTTTAAAATTATAGTCATTTAATTTTAATTACTATATTGGGCAATGCAATCTTAATTTCGTTTTTAATTTTACAATTTTTGTTTATTTGAAAAAAAATTGTATGCAAAGCTAATACGAATATCTCTAAATATACTATTTCCACAGAAATATAAAAATTATTTCAAAGTATTTTGAATTCAAACGAGTTCAACGACATAGTAATTAATCTTTCACTATATAAGAGACGTCCAACGCTACCAGCACTGTAGAAGTTTAGAATTTTAATAAGTAGCTCCGCCGAACCCGCTGGGTAAATTAATTTTCCACTAAATTCAACACGAGGCTTCAAGCTTAGTTACTGGTAAAACAATTTGTTAATCTTTCTGTGTCAGTAGAATGTAGTAATTTATAGTGTCAAAATAAATTATCTTTTCTTTCGGTTACAAGTAAAACAGAAATTAATTTACAAGACACAAACAATTAGTTTCTATCTTGAATTATGAAGCAAAAATTAAAAAATAATCACTCAAACAGTTGAAAGCCTATACTTTCTCGGTTCAATAAATTTATTTTCATACATTTGAATTAAACCTTCTTTATCGTAGTTGCCATTTATCCGTTGATTTCAATTAAATAGAAATATTCCTCTTTGAATACATTCCTTTTCTTGCAAGGTGTTCCTAGTTGTTCGTGTAGTTATTTCAAAATGTGTATGACTAATAATAGTGTTAGTGGATACATTAGGTTACTCTGACGTTAACTCGTTTATCTGCTCAGCTGTTCGTGTCTGGGGTTCCTTGTAATAATATCTAAGTCATGATACATGTTTATATAAACTATGAAAAAGAAAAATCAATACTTTATACCTCTAAAAATTTAATGAATAAATTCCCTATTCAAATTTGTACTAATTTTTATTAGTTAGTTTATTACAACTTTATCTTAAATGCGTTTCGTTAGCAGTCGCTGTTAGTATATTTTCTGTTATCCTTAAAGTTTGTATCATTTTATTTGTACCTTTTATTACTTGTATTATTTAATTATTTTGATCTCCAAAAGAACTAATTTCTTGTAAGATATAAAATGTACTTTATATACGGGTAATTTAAGATACATTAGACAAGATGTTGTGGAGTTTGTTCCTAAATAAATTGGTACCAATTTGGACTATAGGTGGCATTATAAAATATGTTTTCAGTACCTAGGTCTATTTAATCTGTTATTGTGTAGGCCTACATAGGGGAGTAATACTGTAGAGAAAGCTCAGAATTGGTCGTACAACTTTCTTTGTGTGTCAAACGGCCAAATCGACAGCCTACCGTACATTACCTATTAAGCCCTACTAATACAACGGTAAGACTGCGTTGTGAAATTTTTTTGCTAGGTATAGTTTCAAGTTACTACAGTAACGTTAATCTCAAAAATAAGATTGTATGTTCAACAGGCGTCTAAAAATTAGAAGAGGCAATAAAGGAGACATATACAAGAAAGCTACAGTCCAACTGGAATGAATAAAGAGAATTATGACTGTTTGCACACCACTATAAAAAAATTATTCCGATTAGCGCTTTCAAGCTTCTCAACTCATCGTCAAATCGGAAATAACAACCAGAATAAAACAAACTCTTCACACCCCCACCCGCCCTACTGACCACACACCACTGCAAACAAGCTATAAGCCAAATGTCCCTTCCCAACCTCCGAATCCTGCCATCCCCGTCTGTACAGTTACATATATTTTTATAACACATTCCATGTGTGTGTGTGTGTGTGTGTGTGTGTGTGTGTTGGGAAGGGACAATTGACTTATAGCTTGTTTTCCGGGGGTGTGTGGACAGTGGGGCGGGTGGGGGTGTGAAGTGTTTGTTTTATTCTGGTTGTTATTTCCGATCTGATGATGAGCTGAGAAGATTGAACTCGCTAATCGGAATGATTTTTCTATAGTGGTGTGCAACAGTGATAATTCTGTTTGTGATTATAACCACTAACACAACTTTCTTAATTAAATTTCTGGAACAAATAAAATAAGGAGGAATTATGGTGAAGTTTACCTTTCTATAACAATCAAACACGCGCTAAAATTGTATGATACCAGAACACTGGAACAGTGCGAATTTAACAGCTTGTTGATTTTTCTGTCTTCACAAAAACACCATTGCGTACACTGTTACCGACAATATTGAGGATTACAGTAAAAATGGTAGGATTATATACCCAGGATGGAGGAGAAAATCACTAAGAAAAGATTAATTTAAAAGGGTAAAGGGAAAAAGACCTTGCAAGAGATGGTTTGTAGATGGAGACCGGTAAACATTGCAACAGCTACATTTTGAAGAGAGGAAGAAGAAAATTTCCTAAAATTTTAATCCACAATATTACCAGATATTTTCTGAAGTATAAAACACTGCTGTTACTTATTAACAACAGATCAACTGATAAAATATCTGACATTTTATCCTTTATAGTTCTCATATACATCACTTAGAAAAAATAATTTATTTTAAAGGTAATTTAGAATTTTAATGTGAAACTACTATTTTACTTGTAACAATTTTCCAAGTTTTACCTATATTGGAACTTTAAAAACTCCAAGTGGCCATAGAATACCCTAAACACAGGAAACCCGTTAAAATATGAAATTTTATTATGAATTATTTTGAAAGATTTTACTGATGAATAATCTTACACTTGTGAGATTGCAAACTAGAAGCTCTCGTCATAGGAAGCAGGGTATAATTACTTGTAACTTTCAGTGTACAAGTCACTGGCGGAAGTACTTGTAAACAGGATATGCAATTACAGGCAAACGCTTGAAACAAGATCAGTTACGGTTAACGTAAGAGCCGTGAACAATTTGACACTTGATGTGTAACTGTTCCAAGGATGTATACCGCGTCTGCTGTGTGAACAGCTGGTGTAATTGGTTACTGTGAGAAGCAATAACACTAGGTTTGACAGCTATGGAGTCGCAGTTGTTATTACAGACGCTGCAATTCCTTTGTGAGTTACTACTGTACATAAAAGTAGCTGAGATACTTCGATTGACTAATATAGTGTTACACAGCAATACTAGTTCCCTGGCAAATCTACACACCATATTATTAAGTTTACAGCAATATCTTAGTTCATGTAGTTAATGTGTTTTACTAACAACTCATATGTCATATGAAAACATTAATTATCAGAAACAAGAGTGTTAATTATCAGAATAGTCTACGTTTTCATTAAGCATCGTTTTCATTTGTACGTAGCTTATATATTATTCGCAGTACCTAGTTCTACATACATACCTATTATATTACATACTAAGTACTCATACTATGTAATTTGTACTGCACGTGAGCAGAGATCTTTTACCAAATTAAAATATTTTTTTGAGTCCCATAGATTTAAACTGACCCCGCCTGTACATATAGAGTAAATATAGTAGTCTTACGTCATATCACAGCCATAAGCGAAAAAAAGAACTAGAATATAGTTATCAAGAAAATAAGGAGAACGGGTTTAAAATTGGGGATGCAGTATTTTTCTTCCTATAACAATAATTATTTGATCGAAAAATGCAAACTTAGAAGGCCAAACGTTCTTCTCGGTGTGTGCTGGCTTCGCGGAGGGGTCTCTCATTTCCACCATGTCCGTCAAAAGATTGAAGGCTGTATAGCCGTAGCGGGCAGTGTGTTGTTCAAGCGTATACGCGTTTATGAATAATTTGCCATTTGTTTTAATTTGGTTATTACATAAATGTATTTAATCTTTGCTTAGTACTCTAATATAATTATTAGATCTTATAGTGTGTTGTGTATTCTAGTTTATGCTACTTTTTTTTAGACTTCGTATTACCACTATTTTGTTGTAGCATTTTAGCGTGATTTATTTATGATTTGTTTTTAATAAATGCCACTCACATCGGGCTCTCCGCTAGCTTTGGAGAGAGCTTTTGAGACGGAGAAATTGATTCCAATGAGGCAGAATATTAAAAAAATTACAACTTAATTTATGATATTGTACGGGTGAAGCAACAGGAGTCTCTCAGTTTACTGTGTACAGAAATTTAAAAGAAGAAATGAAATTATCTACTACTGGTTGTGAAAGAAACCATTTTTTTCTTTAAAGGAACATCGCAGACTTATAAAAAAAATTGATACAGACTCTTCCACAAAACGTGCAATAAAGAGAAAGGTGCACAAATTTCTGTCTCTCTCTCTCCCCCCTCACACTCTATCTATCTCTCTCAAAAAAAATATTAATAAAATAGTTAAAGAAAGTTGGCGTTATTTAATGAAGACAAGAATATTTAAGCAACGACTTACAAAGTAAAAAATTTATATGAACTTGCTGCGAATTCAATAAAAGGCTTCTTATAAAAAGAAGTGGTATCGTTGCGTAGAGAAACCGCTTTCTAAATGACATAAATAAATACAGAGGAGAGGTTAAAATATTGCTTCTATTGAGGAAACACGTAGGGACTATATTCAGTAGCTTCATTTTGGCAGCCTTCTGAAAAGGTCAGTATAACAACTGAAATTGGGAAAGGTAACTAGTTCACGTTGGAGTACACGCTTTCTGTTTAACAATGGACTGTTAATATTTAAGTCTTCGTCGACAGCTAAATACTAATAGTAATAGTAATATGAAATAGTAAAATAATAATATAATCATGTCTGATAATAGTAGTATCGAAGACAATTGAAGACAGCTGAAGTTTATAGCTCTGTATACTAGGATAATTTCAGCAAGCGGTTCTCATAAAAATTCCTAGCAAATCCTCCAAACAGCTGAATAAAAGTGATAGACATTTCCAAGATTACTGTCTAAAAAGTGATAAAAGGCCAGCCTCGGGATCAGTGAAACATGAAATAATTGACAAGTTTGTGAATCCCGGTGTTCAAAAATATATCACATTGACGAAATCTTAATTACTGGAAATAGCAAAATCATTTAATTGAAAAAAAAATTTCGACAAAATAATTAGTGCAAAAGGCCATATTCCACTTCGTCTGCCATATTAGCAATCACAATTTAAACCTTACAGAATTAGTAAAGGGATATTGAAGGGGAACTTGCGGGTAACTTTAGTAAATTTTCATTATATGAAAAAATGTTGGGAAAAATACTTCAAAATATTTTCAATTGAAAAGTAGAAAAAGTGTCATGTATATAGACACTTTAATAAAAAATTAAAGAACTCAAATCGATTACGGTCCATATAGACAAACAAGTGAAAAAAAGAGATATTTCTTTGGGAGAAGATTCAACTTTAAGTACAAATAAAGATTCAGACTACGAATAGGTAAGAATAATGAAAACCATAAACGATTACCATTTTTTCTTATTATTAGACTAATAATTAAATTAAGAATGAAGAATAATTAAAATTAATTAATTATTAGTGATGCATTATATACATTAATTTTACTACACCAGTAAGGGGGAAGTAGATTTACAGATCAGGTTACTTTTTGTAAGAAGTCTTCTGAAGTATGGCATACATACATTTCAGGGTTAGGTTCTGCTATGCTTAGGCCTACGTGTCTTAAAATTATTTATATAAATTTGACGATTTACGATTTCTGTTAATACAATTTGTAGAAAGGGGCACGATTATATTGTAATCTGTTATCCATTAGTATTACACATATGCTTTGGCAGACGAGGAACAAGTTGCTGCCGGTATACAAGTGACAAATGCTGCAGTAGTGAGCGGTGACTGACTACAGGGCGGGGGCAACGATTCCCTTCGTTGTGACGGCAATTTTATCTCCATGTTAATTTTTTTTGTGGTCGGCCTATAGTATACAATGTTCAAATTCCGATAAAAGTGTCTCTAACATTGTTTTACGTCTAATAGATTTTATTGAATATTGCTATAAACAAAATAAATTAACAAAAAAAAGTTGCTTTCCTAGGAAAGCACATTAGACTAGTATATAATGGACAGAATTGATATAATGTTGAGCTACTAAGTAACAGAAACATGTCGACGAATACCAAGGTATGAAATTTACAATAAAATGTAATTAAAATGTTTTGTGATGTCAATAGAATACAAAAATATTAGCATAAATGAATACTTGTTATTGTTTCATTTGATGTTTTGTTTAGAGAAAATATTATTTTCCAAATCCCCATTCATTATTGGTAATTCAAAAGATTACAAATTCTCATAGAGCTGTGATTTAACTCCTGTAAAGAGGACGATGTAAAATTTAAGAATAGGGAATGTTAGAATTGCTTGTACGCTGTGTACCACTGAGAATAAAAAATTAGTCACGATAGAAAATATTAGTTTAAAGTGGACCTAATTACTGTGTTAAGCATGAAAGTCGACAAATTAGCATTGTTGCTACAGCCTGTGAGTACCTATATTTTGTTAACGTTTCACTGAGAACACATATTCTTCAATAAAATAAACTGTTGCACGCTTCCTCTGCGTTCGCTGGGGCCCAGAAGCGCAACACACAGAATATACTCCAAAATAACCTAGTATATCACAAAACCAACCAAAACACTTATTACTATTTATATCTCTCTACACCTAATAACATACGATCCAAATATACTTGAAGCTTATAATTCATAAAATGGGGGGGGGTTTGAGTACAAAATTTGAAACGCCAGTTAGTGAACAGCGTCGAACCCGATCCGTTTATTTTCAAATGATACGAGCCTCGAAACCTTGCGAAATTACAAAACAGTCAGCCAAAGTTAATCCAAGTTAATCAATCAGCACTGAGTTAACCCAACTCCCAAAAACTAAATGTCGAAAACACTAAATACTGAATAAATAGTAAAATAAATACTAAAATTCCATAATTGTACAATTTACAACTTGGATAAACGAATTACTGGATATGAAACGGTTGCATAGATCAATACTGGTTTACATTAAATGGTGTTTAGCATACAAGCGGTGATCGGTTTATGAAAATTCTGACACTGTGTTGTTTCACAAAATATTCGCAAAAGGTTCTGGTTTATGTCACTTAAAGTGAGGAAACTAGTTCAGCACTCTTTTCATTATTGATTGCAGTATGACTTTCACCGGAAGGTGTTACCTTTAAATATTACTTGACACTTCAGCGAGGTTCACTCACGGCCTGCAGTAGCTGGTCGCAACGGATGCACGTTTCTCAGCTCGTGCTCTGGACCATGCTGGAAGATCGTTGGTAGAAGGCTACGTCGAGTCTATGTACTCGTATTCTCGCTCCCGTACATCGGACCAAGTTTTTAACTGAAAATTTCACATCTTTTAGTTTGCTTTATTCACCCGCACAGCTTAATTAGTACTGCCACATTCATTCATACAGTGCGCAGTCCAAAATTTATAAATTTACAAAATTACATTATAAAATTACAACTTCAAATTATATATACAACAAATACTGACAATAAGCTATACATATCTTAGTTCCCCTTTCTCCTTTCTTTTTATTAAATTGACTGACTGAAAATGATTTTAGTCGAGGCTGACTATTGTAAACACGCTACGTCTTGATTAGTTTAAATAACAATTTTTTTTTTTGTAGAAATTACAAGTTTTCTTTTATTTTACAGACGTAACGGACGAAAATTATTCGTCTCCCAGCATTGATTTATGATAACAAAAATTCATATTTACCTTGGTAAACGAGGCTTCTTACATAGTGCGTTGAAAGGACGGCTCTGTTCACTAAGGCGGTCTGGTGTTCGACTGACAAGATTTAACCGAAAAAACGGCTCCGTTAGTAAAGGGAACGACGTGGCGTCAGGCGTCGGGCAAATTACGATTCGTCGATCGTTGCATTAGGTCGAAGCCGAATAATCACAACAAAACTTTTAAAGTATGAAAACTTTCACAATGCAACATCGACTTACACAGAACTTTTTAAGAGATATTTAATGTAGCGGAAATAACTCTTTTTCAGATGTGAATTTAGCCTTAATAATTAACTTTCACATTCAACAATTGGGTCAGATTACAGTTTACGCTACAATTTAGGGACTTTCAGAGTGTAGTGGATACCCAAAATAAAGGAGTCTCTAAAATTTGAATAACTTTCATACTCTCTTTCCCACTGAGAAACAAAACTTTATTTCAAAGTTACCAATTTTGACAATTTCATTTTAACAGACAAAACGTACTGAACTGATGTATTTCAAATTTGTATAACTTAGTTTCAAAATATCAGTCATTATTTCGATTCTATTCTTTATGAAGAATCAATACAAAGGCTTATGTTCCGAAGTACCCAGTTCGCAGCCTTACTGCACGTAATGCTGTAGCCATTTCGATACTTTACCTTGTAACTCGCGTATCAAACTCCTTCGCTTAAACTGCCAAGCCAGTAGTTTGTACTGAGTACTGCAATCACGCGATCATAAGAGGTAATAAATGTTTGGGACACTGACATATACGCAATGCTACGTCAACAATATAAAACTGTTTGAATCTGACTTTAAAATTATCAGATAATCAAAAAGTAAATGAATTAAAAATTATTAGAATATTGAAGAATATAAATTGAAAAATATTCCTACATACAGAAGCCAATAGAAATATAATATAGGGTTTTTTAAAATTAATACGATCTTGTGAACGTGTAGCAATAAGATATATTAAAGACTTAGTGTACATATGGTTACCAGTAATAATACAACCAAGGTTTGATGGCAGACAAATATTGTAGTTTATAACAAGATGTCTTCTCTATTCTCGAAGAGAATTATTTAGTTGATTTATTCTGTATTCTTGTTGTTTTAAAATTTGTGTTCTATTTTTTCTACCCTACTATTACACTTTTACATTATAAGGATATCAAATTGTAAAGAGTCGTACCTATATATATGTGTGTGTGTGTGTGTGTGTGTGTGTGTGTGTGTGTGTGTGTACGTTTAGACAGTAAACGTGATATGAAATATTTTACTTCAGACGATTTGCGGTCTATTTTCCAGTTTACTAAAAACATTTTAATGACTTAAGTAAACTAAAAATAAAATTGCTCATAAAAAATTCATTGGAAATTATTTACCAGTGAACTGGTATGAATAAATTACAGGAATTTTTAGAGACGGCTTCGGCTTCCATGGCCGAATAAGTTATTCGACAACACGCTTCCATGGTAGCATAAATTATTTGTGCTACAAGCCACGAATAGAGCTAAGCTAAAAATAAGCCTACTTATTAAAAAAAAAGCTTAACGAATAAAAGCAGAATGCGAACAACGTTAGTGTTACTGAACGTGATAACTAAAAGTAAAATTTTTAAAAAGAAAACACTAGAAAGTGTTTTCATTATGTCTGTAAAAATATCTTGAAATCACGTAAAAAGGCATATGAAACGTAGACGTAGCATAAAAAATAAAATGTTTTCAGAAGCACACGTGTATCTCTTCATACTGAAAGGCCTCAGAAGCACACGTGTGTCTCTTCATACTGAAAGGCCTCAGAAGCACACGTGTGTCTCTTCATACTGAAAGGCCTACATCAGATAGTACCGTACTGTTTTAGATTACCATATCAGTTTGCTAAAAGTATACAAACGTTTATTTTAATTTTTTGTACAAGCTATTCTACTTCTTTATGATTTCATAAAGTTATATTTTGGTTTATAATTATTCTAAAAGACGTAAAAACACGTACATTCTGAGGGAAATAAAATCAAACTAAAAGACAAAAAATAAATAAAATTGTACATGCAACAACAGGACGAGTTGTGCTTTCAGAGGGACAACGTCGGAAAAGTTTCCCCGAGTCGTCAGATTGTGATTATCAACGAGGAAATTAGGCGCCTATTCTGCGTGCTTGAAGCCAGTACTGAAAGTAAAATTACGACAATAAAAAAGTTCTCTGAGTAGATAATACCACAGCCGACAGAGTCTTTTTTGTTCACATTTTCATTGCTTTTGAGTAAAGGTTTACTTCATCATTTTCAGTTTGTTCTGTATACGTATATTAAAATGGTAGTTTCCTGTATAAATTTAACTAAAACATAGCATATTGCATAGCAAACATATAGCAATAATACACGATTGTACTCCTATAACATATACTGTACGTTTTTACGATTTTTATTATCTAACTAAAATTATATGCGAAATTCACTATAATTCGTGCCAATAAACGCATAATAAAAATATCGAAAATGAGTGTGGGTACGGTTATTGGACAGTACCGAATTATCTTTTTAGTTTAATTTTATAGCAGGATTTTAAAATCTTATTATAGGATGTTAAAAATCATTTTCCTTTTCGTGATAAATGAATGTACATTTTCTGTAAATAATGTCGTTAAAATCATTCTTCTGTCAGTCATGATTGATTTGTAGCATTAAATATGATAGTCGTATGCAAATTTGATGAACATTTACATTACTCAACTTATGTATTGAAAAAGAACATTTTTCTTATCGAAACATCATTTGTGTTTTACTTCTTGCTACATGTAAGGTCTGACAACATACATATTCTGTTGTAACAGCAAAAAGATCTATTACTTCTTGATTACTATTGGATTTCAAACACCAACGCAATACAGCGTTCAATTCTCACCATTAAAATTGTGGAAACTTCTGATTGCTACTCATTGCTTCCTACTAGTAATATTCCTATTGTACGTTAACCTTCTTCAATGAAAATATCTTCTATATTTTCTGAAGGGATTTGTTCAAACTTGAAGCTTTTATTGTACGATAGTATCCGAGAAACAAGTACATTAGACCTTGTTTCTGAATGGGAAAACATTAAGTGTTAACAAAAGTGAAACCTGAATCAAACCTAAAAGTAACTAATTATATGTATAACATTACTGACGCGGATCACAAATTATTTATTAGTAAGTAATGATTAATTTTTACCTGATAGCCTGAAATAGTTTTGTGTCCGTTAGAGCTTCGTCAGAGGCTGCCACTACGAACGCTGTGCGTCCTGCTTTTGTTGACTGCGCAGTTGTACAGAAGATCGATGTTGTGTGTAATATGTTCAAATAATATGTGTGATTTAAATTGTGTCTGTTTTTTAGGACGTTGTTTCTGTGTGTGTGTGTGTGTGTGTGTGCATTTCTAGTTGTGGAAGAGTGTCTTGTTTTCCGTCTTTTTGTGTGTACGTCTATAATTTTCATGTTGTTGTTTATGTCTGTGTATGTGTGGTCTGCCCTAATGAGGTGGTTTGTAAAAGTGGATTCGGTAGTGTAGTGTTACATACTTAATAATAACTGACACTTCGTGGACAACAAAATCCAATAATCTAAAATTAACTTTGTTCTAAGCACATGAACCGTAGAAGTATATCATATGAATATCATTCAACGTAGAGAATGTGCAACAATGGAAACAGTAGAAAATGGCCAACTACCCTTCGTCAGAGTTTCCACGTAAGCAAGAACGCAGTTTAATCAATAATATAAGCCACGAGTACACTACATACCGACTTTAACAATCACATCACTATTATAACGTAAATTCATATTTACTTATGACATATATTAAAAGAGAATAATTGCCTCATTGGGAATATAACAGAAGGGAAAATACAGAAAATTAAAAAAGAGGTAAGACACAGGATAACAATAAATTATTGGTAATATTCTTACTGCCATGAAGTAGCAAGATGAGTAACGTGTGGATCATTCGGTCTGCGGAACATTTTCTACCATTGGTAGGGGCATTTTCTGCAGCCATCACCTATGGATATTTAGAAAGGATATTTAAAAGCAGAATAACAGGACCAGTCTGAGACAGAAACCGATCGAGGAAAATCCTAGTTTTACTAGGTTTCGGGAACTAATAACAATAGTGAAGTATGTATCTGTGTTTATACTAGAGAATTAGTAATGTTGAAAATATTTTTAAATACAAATTGAAACAAATTAGGCAAACGAAGGAAGAAAACAGTAGTTTGGCAGACAGAAAAAACAAACGGAGCGTTAAGTTAAAGTCAAATAATTACAACCTTTGCGTGAAAATCTTACTTATTATTTACTTTTAAAACATTATGTCCTTCGCATACAATTCATAGTGAAAGAGTCTGTTCTTGGTGAAGTCGACAAGGGCAAAACAGACTTTTATTTCCGGTAAGAAAAGGCAATGTTGCTCAACTGCTTCGCTCTTCCATTACAACTTCCTTTCCTGTGCCGAGTTGGTAAATTCATTTATACATAAAAACAAGGACTCAAGAGACAAGAACAGGCAGGAAAACTAACTACTTAATTCAGAACCCTACATCCGTCTCTACTACCTTGAAGTGGTTGTAGTAATATTATACATTTACCTTTAATTTCATTACGTGGTATATTCAGTCACTTTACGCTAAATTTATATCGATATTAGCATACTGTAGGTTATATGCTTTTTGGAGTATATTTGATACGGAAGAACAATGCAGAAGCTATAATAATTGTTTCACTATTAAAAAATCAAATTGATTAATAAAAATTTTAGAAACCAGAGGGTACGTAATAAACAGGATAAAACATACAGTGGGCCAAATTCTGCATAAATTTCTATTTCAGCTCAGCGTCCAGAGATAATAATTACATTGCAAGTAATTGTAACATAAATTCTTATGAAAACCATTGCAATTTAACTGGTGTAAGCGGAACCCACATTCAAAGGATAACTCGTTTGCAAACCAACATTACCATTGCCATATAACAACGATTTGTGAATATTTCTCTCTAACGTATTTTGCAGACGTATTTATTTTCGTTTCCTTTAGTTGTATTTTACATTTTCCATTCACATATTACATAGTTGTTTATAGTGTCTGCAAATTTTAAGGTCTACTCTTCTTATAGTGTTAATTATTATTTAAAGTAATAAATAATTATTTTAGAAAATCCGGTACATACGTATTACGTTTTCAGTTACGCTAGGGAATATTTATTAAAAAGAAATATGCCCTGCCCATTGAAATTACATATTTGGTTGTAATATAATATATTAACTTGCTTATTGCAGAACAAACATTTTCGAAAATATTAGGAAACATTAAATATTTAGAATTTTTTCGTGTATCTTTTTTAATATATGTTCGTTGCGATGCATTTAAACTAAATACTTAAGTGGCGTTTTATCATTCATCCCGCGTTATTCTTTTTAAATTTTTCAGAACTTTAAAGACCTCAGAAAACGACAATAACATGGATATCTAGTATTTATTCAGGATGCATTTAATTGAACTAACCCGTCGTTTTGCAGCATTATCGAAGGCAAGTTTAAAATTAAAGTGAACGAGACGTAAATTTCAATAGTCACACATGTAGAAAAAATACTGGTTAATATTCCTGCATTATACTTTTTATGGCAATTAATAAATTATGCTATCGGAACGTTTTATTAGACTGTTTTAAGTAATATTCACTTTTTCTTATTCCATATTAAAACAACATTTTCAACTGCCTTGAATACAATTGTCAAATTTAAAATATTCTAAAATCCTAAAACATTTAATAAAAATTTGGCTATCTTTTACGATTCATTTTTGACCCGACTTTAAAAAGGGAGAGACAAATGTGTACTTTTATAATTGAAGGTTAATGTACCTTCCTAAGCAAGGGATTCCCCATCAACTTTGTAAAAGAAGTTAAATATTTGCCACCACCAGTAGAACTATTAGAAGGAATAGCCAGAAATAGATATATTAAAAGCCTCACGAAATTACGAAATATAAAAAGTACCAAATACATACGAACAGTACTCTCCAACAACCGAAGCTCTAACTGAAATAAAGACACAGCTCCCACAGACAAGAACAAAGTTTAGGAATTGTATTACAGAACATTCTCAACCAATATGGTCATCTTAAAGACGGCCACAGAAAAACAAAATCGCTTAGGTAAAATTACAATATCAAAAAAGAAAAACGGGAACAGAAGACATAGCAACATAAAATAACAACCTAATTAACCTAGTCCAGAATCAATTCAAACTTGGCTGCTTAACAGGGGGGGGGTCTAAATACACTATAAGTTGACTCTCAAAATGCAACGAACAATATGTTATACGAAATTAAGGAACTAGTAACAGATAAGGAAATATCTAGTTCAACAGAACGAAACACAGTCAACAAAACAGATTTAAAACTGAAAGTTTGAGAAATTAGAAACAAATGTTTTGACCAGAATGTCGAGATGGGAACTTGACTAGATGGGATAACTCAATCTAGAAGCCAACAAAACATATCACGAAACCCATATTTTCTGCGTCACTGAAGGTAAATACTCCAATCCTCCAGAACAATGGTCAAGAGGAAAAAGGACAAACCCAATCTCTTTTCCAAATATCTTTACTCCACTCTCGATAACCAACACACTGATGATGGCCAGAAAGGGGAACAAGATCTTTACACACAAATAAATAACTACAAATTACTTCCTACAAAACAAAAAAGCTACGAAAAGAACAAAATAAACTTGAAAAGGACATTATGAATAGACTTTATTACTGCCAAGATGGTCGTAGAAATGCCAAAAAAATGGACACATAAAGTTCATGTACATATTCAAACTTACATCTTGCATACTGTCCTATATAACTGAAAATGAATCCAATTATATTAATACTAAAAGTAAGAAAAAAATCTTGTGGGCGTTCACCTAATCGACTAAGCAGTATCGTGGCAATAATTTTCAAACCTTATGAAAAATATGTCTGGAGAAATATCAATAAATTTTTAATAAGCCAAGACTGGATCACAGATTGTCAGTTCAATTTCCAACAATCCCGCATAACGATATACGAATGCCGTTATATAGTTATTAAAGCATTGCAAAACAAACAGTACTGCACAGCTGCATTCATAAATATCAGCCAGTCGTTTGATAAATTACGGCACCCGGGACTATTATACAAAATCAGAATAAGCCTTTTCTCAATTTATTTGTATCTACTTAAACGTACCTGCACAGACACGAATAATCTAATTACAATCTGGAATACCTCAAGGGAGTAGTTTTGTCCCTCTACTATACGTGATTTAACTTCCGACATACCACCACCGGAAAAACAACAAGTGGTACATTTGCTGACATCTTTTCAACTACAGAAGATCGTACAGTCGCTTTGTCTAACATTCCACAGTACATCAATAGCACTGTCTGACAATCGCTATAAAAATTAAAAATTAAAGCCATGAAAACCGAATCGTCACATTACACTCACTCTACGGAGGAGGCAAATGATCCACAGTCCACATCAACCAAGTCGAAATACTGCAACCAACTCAAGAACATAGGGACTCATTGAGACTCTAAACTGACAGCAGGTCAAACAAAAAAGTAATAAGCTGTATTTAATAGTTAAATTAATTAACTGTCTGTTAGGCAGAAAACCGCATCTATAGGAAATAAACTAATTATCTTTAAAACTCTTATCACTCCCTTATGGACATACGAAGCGAGTTTTGGGACAGCGCTACTACACCTAAAACAGCATCATAAAAAAAGAACCAATCATAAACCTGTCGCGGATGCCTAGCGGTATGTATCCAACTACACCTTACATACAGACTTCCGTATGCCATACTACCGTGAAGTCGATCATGATCGAGGCACCAGTCATCAGTGAAGACGTGACGACCATCCTAACTCTCTACTCATGCCTCTTACAGCTCACAGTCAATAGGAGGTTAAAACAACTTAAGCCATTAAACAATTAAAGAGTATTTGAATAACAACGCTGGATGGAACACCTCATCAAGTCAGTAAGGTAAACATACAAAATATTATTTCTGCGCTTACGGTTATAATAGAACAAAATTTAATTTACCTTAAACTCACATCTTGCATTAACATCCATTTACATTACTCAAGGGTTTTTATTACTCTTTCTAACATGACGGACTCACTGGGACTACTTAAAACGGAGAATAGAAGAATCACTATCTCCTGACATATCTCATCAAACTGCTAGAGTCGAACGTTTCAACCAAGATATATGAATAATATTGGCAACTGCCTATTAGTAAAAAGGCAAATATTCTGAAAAATGAAGGTCATGTAGACAATGATAATTATTTCGACCTCAAACTATAAGCAGAGGTTAAATCTCGCAACAGCGTATCATACGAAATATCTCTATCGGTCAAAAGATTAATCATTATAACAATGTATGGGAACATTATTGACTGTAGGAGAATTCAACTATTCCTTGTAGAAAGCTAATAAGGAATTAACTGTTCCAATTCGTCATATTCCGCTTGTAAAAAAGAAAGATAAAACTTATGCATGAAGCAATTCCAAAAAAGCGTTAGTATCTGTTAGCAATTTAAAAAAAGATTTTCTGACGTACTCATCGTAATCTATTCGTAAGCTATTCTCCTGTTTCTAACGGCATTTTTTTAAATTACCTTCTCAAACGAAGTACTGAGTAACAAGCAAGTAAATTCTACGTACAATTTATAATGACACACACTATGACAGCTTGCTACAACTTAATTACTCGTAAATTCTTCAAAGAAGTTCCAGAAAAAGTATTAAATATATTACTAAGCAGTTTAATTAATTGCATACTTAGATTAAGTCAGATACCTGCCTACTGGGAAGTTGTCAGCATAATCCTAATAGAAAACACTGCAATCCAACCAAAAAGGTTGCCTCACATAGACCAATCACTTGAGTCTTCTACCATTCTTCTGTAAGTTTTTATTTTAAACTATTTCTTCTAAAACTTGAACCATTGCCTAATCTTCTAACACGTCGTCCGTTTGGGTTTGGTAAAGATCACTGCACTGTAATTTCACAGAATCGTATCTCAAATAAATAAAGCCGTGGAAACTGAAACACATTCTGATCGACATTACCTAAGCCTTTGACATGGTTTGTATAGAATATTTGGTTAGACTTATTGCATTATTCCCCTAACTTCTGGAGTACCTCAGAGTAGAACCCGTGGCTTCTTTCTATTCTTACTTTATGTAGCAGATTTAATAATTATTTTAATAGGATGTGTATGTACGGTAGACTTAGTGTATGGGGGGTGTCTATATATATATATATATATATATATATATAGCTTAACAACAATTGCAACCTATGCCAACGATACAGTAATCTTATCGTCTTGTTAACCCAACCCACACGATAGCATCATATAGGTTACTAAAATCATCTCTCGAAAATGTAAAATTGTGTATAGTATTTCTCCGTAAAGTAAAACAATTCACATCACATTCTCTTTAAGCACAGATTAGAATTAAACTAAACATGAAAACTTGTCCTCCAGTTTTCTACCAAACCAGCCGATTCTATAACTAGAAACTCTGAAGTATTTAGGACTGAATTGGGACCATCAACTTATATGTAAACACTAGAAACACTGAATAAGGAAACAAGCTCAAACTATGCAAATGTGTAATGGTTAAGACAACATAATTCGCTATTATCAATTAACTGGAAAACTCTGGTGTACAAAACAATTTTCAACGACTTACGGCCTGCATTTTTGGAGCTCATAAGCTAACTCTACCTGACATCTCTCTACCTGATAACTCTATCTGAAATTGTCAGACTTTAAGCCAATGTACTCGTCAACGCACGCTAATTACCGTAATTCTTACCGAAATAGTCAGTCGCTAAATAGAAAGACATTCAGCGAACTTATCAATCAAAAAACTGAGGTTTAAATGTTCTGATAGCCAAGTGCCGCTGTGATCAACTTGTCAAAAGATAACAACAAAGTTATGAAATTTCAGATTTGTAACCTTCCGACCTACAAAGCAGAGATGTGTACACTACCCTACACAGTCGTAGGCCTATACCTTTGCTACTCATGCTACTCACACGTGCTCCCTCGCGCTTTTGAACTACACATATGTAGACAAAAGGAAAGACAAACATGCGGCAAAACCCCTTTAAATGCGTTTGGCTTTGACAATGTCTCCCAACTCTGCTACACATAAAATGAAACAAGAGACTTATATTATGAAGGAGGGAAATAAATTTCCTGTCCAAGGCAACATGTCGCTTACACCAATAAATGTCTCTGCTCTACTGTCACATATCAAAACCCTGCAAAACCCTTACTAACATTGTTTTCAGAGATAAAATACAGAACAAGTCCCTCCGTTTATCAAGAAAAATAATCAGAGCAGCATAAGAAATAGAAGATAAAATATTTAATCAATTAGATAAGGTTAACTATAATTTTAAAATATGAACAATTAGCCAAAATATAAAATGATAATTTTTATTGTTACGTATATGTACAAAACGAGTGCACTGTCACAAAAGTCTGTAAAATAGAAAGTAATCAAATAGTATATAATAGGATAGTTCCGAATTCGAAAGGCTAAATTTTATTAATTTCTACTGTAATTCGGTATTTATTATGCTAATGTTTCTGAAAATGTTTGGTTATTATAAAATGCGAATCGATATAACAGAGGTACACATTTCATCCGCATAAACGCTATTAATTCTTCCTGAGATCACGCTGGGATTGGCTGCATACGATTTGACGTAGCCTAAATTTTGACATGCAAACTGCTGCCCTGCTTAATCAGATCTCTTTTGAAGAGACCTGCAGATTGGCTGAACGAAAAATATGTTTGTATTCAAAACCCAGAATGTATTGAAAATATGACTAACGCTTGGATAATGTGACGCCTAAACGTTTGCGATTTTGACGTCTGCATTAATGAAGTCACTGAAATTGATTATCACGTATTCGGTTTATCATTTCCGCAAATTTAATTAACCTGCACAAATAAGTGAGACGCAAAAACGACGGACGTAAGGACCACATATATGATAGTTAAGTTTCAGTAACAAGGAAACAACTAGAAAGCAAATGAGGCGTGGAAAACCACATTCACACTATATTTAAAATTAACAGAATTGTATTCTAAATAATGTATTATTACAGTTGTGCAATAAATATTTTCAGAGTTTCTTTGCTACCTGACTATACGAATTTGTCTAAAGATACTACATATGTAAAAGAATATTTTCCGAAGTTATACGGAGAACAAGTACAAACTCACAGAACACCTACTCCTTAAATACATGCTTTGTTTCTTCGGTTATTTAACTATCTACTTCGCAAAGCGAGACCCCTAAAGTAAAAACTTCTTTCGGTAAAATCTGTTTTCTACTGAAGTAAAAAAAAATTGTTTTTCTACTGTTTCAAATATCTTAACGGTTTTGCCTTCACATGTTAATTCACATTATACCAATGTTTATGTTTTGTTTACTATTAGCAAAGAATTAAGTAAATAACATTTCTATTATTACTCTAGCTCGATTTGTAATTGTTAGCCATTTTTCTTAATTCTGTTAATCTTCTTACTCCTTATTCCTCTGGCTTTACATCACTCTATGAGATTTAGCCTCCTCTTCTGTTCTCAGCAACAGTCTTCCATCCTCTGATCACCATGGGTCGCAGGTTTTCCTCAAGATACACTCCATCCACCTCTTTCTCGGTCTTCCTCTGGACCAAGACTCCAAGGGTTTCTATTTTATGATAGCTCTCGTATTTCTGGTCTTTTCCGTTCTATCAATATGTCCTAGCCATCTAGTTCTCTTTGACTGAATACACTTTACTATGTTTTTGCTGTTTATTAATGTACCAAATTCAAGATTCATGTGGATCCTTGCTTATATTAATAATCGTTTGTAATAATAGGAATCTGCAAAAGCCCTTTGTTATTTCTGTTACCTTCTAATTAAATGTTTTCTAGGCAGTAATAATATATTATATAATCTGATATTCTTCCAGTATTGGCATTTACATATCCTAGTTGATTTGCCATGTGAAAACGACAAATAAATTAACTAAATCTGAGAAGATTAAGTATGATAACTTGGCCTACATACATGAACACAAGCGGTGTTTGCTTTAAGACACACAGCATTTTTCATGCTTGCATCGAAGGGGACATCAAATCAAGTCCTAACATCCCATACAAGACCTTGTCGCGCATACTGCATCAAATCTAAGGTCGTGCAAAACAATTAAGAACTTTATTTTATAACTGCCATATACGGTATTAGATATATATTTACGTCGATTTTAGAAGATACATTCCTTAGTAAGTCAGCTTTCCTTTTAGGCGATTCGATACATAAATTATGTGATTATCTAAGACGTTTATAAATATGTTTTAGAAAAATGGCAGAATGTTATATGACAGTGCTTCGTGAATGTGTGTGTGTTTGTGCGTGTACGACAAATAGGTAGCCAGAGGGAAGGTAGTTTCGTAACAGGTTATTAATAAAGGACAAACAATAATTAATTTTGTCGCACGTCGATTCTCAGTATAGAAGTTTTGTACTGTAACAATTTCGGTGTAATATTTCTTTCAATATGATTTAACGCTTCCTACAATCAATTTTTCCGTTAAGTATATAGGGATTGTTATCGAAGATATCTCAGGTTGTTTTCAAACAATATAAATCTCGTTCGACAGCGAGGGGTATCACAGCCACTTTTGAAAGTATTCCACTCCAATTTTTATATCTTACAGGATGAAACTACAACTAGGTCAAACTAAATCAACCAATATATAACACAAAAACAATAAAATACTATAGAGAAAATTGTAATCATATTTACACAACTTACGGAATGCATTTTGTTACATAACAATAACCAATATTAAATATGATAAGTATTATATATCTCATGATGCATTAAAAAAATTGAATACTTGGAATGGAATTCCGACCGATAAACCGTATAAGGTTATATAAAAAATGCTTTTCTATCTGTCTCCCACATGCTTCTCCTGCATGCGCCCCCCCCCACACACACACACATGTGCGTAAGAGAAAAGTAAGTAGAAGAAGAGAACGTTATTATCATCATCATTAACATCATCTGCAAGGAATACAAGACAAGAATGGTTTGTTCTGATCTTACACAGGCATAGTCTAGAGCTGATCACGCCAGCGTTTCCTCGGACGTCCCACACCTCTCCGTCGCCTCGGCTTTTAGTTCCATAGTTGTTTGGGATGTGGCAGTCATCCAATCGGCAAAGATGTTCCCACCAATTCAGCCGATACTGGGTAATTCTGTCTAGTATGCTCATAATATTCAGTTCCTGCCGTATATCTGTGTTCCTTCTAAGATCATGAGAGTATACCCTGCCATGTGCCTGAGAAATCTCATTTCATCCACTTGCATACGACTGGCCTGGCCTTTCGTTAAAGTCCAGTTCTCAGACCCATAAAGAAATGTGGAAAGGACCATCACATTGTACAATTTTAGGCGTGTTTCTTTACTTGCTGACTTAAGAGTTCCCCTGATGGTCCCGCATATAAGATTGAAATTGTGCAACTTATTCACCACGTCTTTGCTTGTTATATTATACGACAAAAACGACAAAATGTAGTCCAGTCATTCAAAATTACTGACGTGTTCCACAACGGTACCATCTATAAAATTTTGCCCGTACGGGATCAGTTCTATGAAAAACCAACACCTTGGTCTTAAGAGTGGATATTTGTGATCCAGAGTATTTGCAGATTCGATTTAACAAATGTATACCCATCTGCAACCTGTTTTCCGAGTCCGACAGAATAACCTGATTGTACCCTAAGAACAAAGTGTCAATTTCAGAGTAATTAATCATAAAATGCTTAGAAAGACACATCTGCCAGTTTTGTATAACATCGTCAATATATAAATTACCACGAGAAAGTAATAATGGACCCCCTTGTCGTACTCCGCAATTGACGAAGCCAACGCAAGGAACTATTCTCGGTTTTGGTATACTCAAAAAATAAGTATATTTACCTTGACGTAGGGGTGACTGTTGGAAGTCCAATATTCTTACATTGAACAAGGAAGCAAGCTGTAGGCAAACGAAGTAGTCGACTGATTTGTTATGCGACGAAGACCATCACGTTGGAGCACGTGGAGCATGGAAAAGTTACTGTTACACTGTCAGCCTGTCTGTATCAGCTTCCACGAGTAACACATAGTACACTCTATCCCATGAACTACTATATGTAGGGTAACCATACGTTGTTTGTTTTTAGAACTAACAATCCCTTATTTGTTGTTATGTTAAGAAGTCACTTTATTAACTTAACAGGACTGTATTTCAAGCACACGCACGCACACACACAAACACACACATATGTAAATCCTGCTAACGCTATGAAACTAACTGCATAATGTATATTCCTTACTCCACCAGTACCAAATTAATAATACTACATGACTTTTCAATTTAAACCCTTCAGAACAACAGATTATTAATATTCAAAACTCAGAATATATCAGTTGAAAGAAATGAATTAATAATTCTCCTATCATCATTCTAATAAAAGTATCCTCACTATCAAAACCACGTTTATTTTCATAACAAAAATATTAGCCACAGAAAGGAGTCTCTAACAGCACACTAAATAGGCAAACATATGATATAAAAACGTTTTACTAAGGTCCGTATTCACTCATAAAAACATAATTAACAATATTAATAAGCAATTATTGCTTTTAAAATTTTCCATACAAATTTTAACATTTATGTGGTCCGTCTATGAAGTAGCGGAATATTTAGTCTAGCGTCAGAAACAGATGGTTTGAGTTACAAATTTTTCTAGGAACAAGAGGAAGTTGTTTTTTTGAACCACTTCTAAATATACTTTACTAATAACTTAATTTAGAGTTACAGTTACATTGTGAAGTAAATATAACTATAACTTCTTCCTTTAAATACAAATTTTTTCTTTTTAAATACCAGTACTATAAAAAAGTTGACACCTTTGAACACGGCATTCTAAACTATATTTTATTATGATAAAAAAGTTTAACAGTGTGATGATGAGACAAACTTTTAATTGCCAATTAAGATATTTATAGTGAACGCACGCAAGAAGTTCACGGTAACAGTATTATTAGTTTGAAAGAACCCCCCTCCCACCTTTTTTACTGGACGAGAAGATAATTTATCCTTTTTTTAAGTTTCAAATAGATCTGTATTTTAACATGCGCATGTAAAATTGACGTAATTACATGAGTGGTAATGTTACTGGAGTTTAACGTGACTCAGTATTTAAAGGGTTGCTAAAGTCACTGAAGATTCGAAAATAAAAGGAAACAATTTTGCTAATATAGTTGTTATATTTATATAATTTAAGGGAAATCAGATTTAATGATCACAGAATGATGTATACACCTGCTACACGCGGTTTCTTACTCTTACGGTCGCTAATTTATTGCGAATTTTGCGAAAATAAAGGAGTTACGTAAACTGCAATTAATAAGTCCAGTAATCAATACGTATCACACAATTATGTTATATGCACGGTACGATTGAAAAATTGCACATTCAATGCCACTGCTAGTTTTCACACCAACTATAAATTTCCAGTTTGTGAAAAAAACGTGTAAAAAGGGATGTTTTTAAAAGTGACTATTCAGGCTTAACAGGTTAAAGACAGAATTTTTCCATAATTGATATGTCGATACACATCAGACAATAAATACCTCGAACCATTTCGAACGAGGCAGAACAGAAATTTACCTACCGGGACACAATGTCGCTCTGGATGACAACATACATATACTTGTCATTATCAACATCACCAAGCTTCAAACAGCACATACAAAGAATCTGCTATCTACAAAGAATAATACAAAGTCAATTCCCCAAAATAAAGGTATTTATTGATTGAAATTGGTTCATTTTCTGGAAACTATTAAATCCAGTTTATCGATTTTCAGATCGACTATTATCGAAATTACAACAGTTTTCGATATAATTTTTTCTATAACACAACAGATATATTCAATTATAGTTATTAGTAAAATTAATAAATTATTTATCTCAGGGTTATTTGGGGATTATTTGAGCTGTAAGAAAGTCAGAAATGCTTAGATAAGAGTATCATACTTTAAAATAAATAATATTTTTATTCTTAAAGTCTGAGTCAATAAGTTCGTTTTTTAGACGCCAGAGCGCAGACTACTCGAATTCATACCGATTGCAAAAAAGAAATATGCCTGCTGGAAAGTTCTAATTAGACCCATCGATGTATAATAACACTGGATTGCCGGCTGCGTGTACTGAATTCGGTCCGCTCAACTCTACGCTCGCCCCACCGCATTAAGGCAAAAGCCACTTCGCCTACATACTCGCAGTGTTATCTTAATATTAGTTTAACCGATTTGATCGTCGCATAAACAGTCCTGTTATGAAAATTGTGTATTTTATATTAATCAGATTAAATGGAACACCTGATACTAATTTAAAAATAATGTAAATATAAATTTAATTTCTGTTGTTCATAATAGAAGCTCGTACACTTTTTTCGTCGGTACAGATCTATAAACAACAAACAAGTTACCGGTAAAATTAAAGTTATGCATACATATTTTCGCTAACTATACCGGTTGGTTAGGGTATAATAATTACCTCTTTTTTGTAGTAGTTTGTTTTTATTTTGTCAATAAAATAAAGGAAACTGACTAAACAAGAATACAAATGAAAACGAAATTGTTTATTTCATAGCTTTACATTTTTTTTACATTGATGAATATGTACAAAAAAATCGTAGTTTACAGCCTATCTGCATATAATTGCGACGTATCTTACTATTTCTAATCAAAATATATTACATTTGATATAAAACTACATTTGCTATGGAATAACATATTGCAATTATGGGCTAAACTTAGGCTAAACTGAGAAACCCTAAATAGAACTAACTTATTTAATTTTTGACGCACAGCAAGTTTCGAAAACATAGCTATGTCGTTTCTTTAGCTATACTAAAACATACAATTTTGTAATAAACTACCTATTAACATTACTAATTTAATTTCGTGAGTGTCTTCACCATAATTATTGTTAGAAGTATGACCTTTAAATATGTTATTAGTAAAGGTTCTACACGCTAATATAATCATCTGTTTGTGTCTAAATTGTTTTTGTCAATGTTGTGTTTATTTTTAAGAAGGGAGTACATAAATTTTACTATCCTGATTACATCTGAGGAAGCCCTAACCAAATTTCCTTTTGAAATATAATCAACAAAATGGGTGTAAGGGCTAAGGCTGCTATCATCGGCTATCAGCAGTCTTATACATTCTGCACATTTCAACTTAGAACTAATTTTTCTGACAATAAATCCAGACAAGTAGAAAAGAATATTATCTTTATAATACGAGTTTTTATTTTCCAGCAGACATTTAACGTTTTTAATGTCTTCATAGACGTTGACTGAGTTTAGGTCCACTGTTTCTTCTGCTTCTGCAAAACTCATAACAGAGTTTTGAAATGTCATGTCAAAACTCAAACAGTTCCTTTTGTCAGATGCTTTAACGCTGTTCCTGAACATAAGTTTCCTCAAGGCCCATTGGAACTGCTTGACATTAGGATTGTTATTATGTCCCCCTCGAGATCTTACACAGGAAAATAACAGTTCCAAATGATCTTGAGAAAACCTATAAGTCAAAATATACTTGAATTGTAAACTATTTAATAATCTGTTTGACAGAATCTTTATTGCGTTTATATTCGTAATAAATCCAAGTGCAAATGTTTTCCTAGGATGCGGCAGAACCTGAATATTTTCAATTTTTAACGTCGTTAAATATGCCAAGAAATTATCTAACATTTTATTGTAATTTTCTAAATTCTTCTTCTTTATTGATTGTTTGAACTGCTGCCCAAATGGGTCCCTGCTATTAAAATAATCGAATAGCCTGTCTATAACTCTAATATATTCCACTGTTGGTTTAGCACCAATAAAATCAGGATGTTGTTTATACATCAAAAATTCTGTGGCGTCTGCTACGCCGGCACTTATGGTTTGGCCCGCAATTTTCGCGTTCATTTTTCTGTTACCATAATGTATGTGTATGTCTGAAAGGCTATTGGCAAACTTTAATCCTTGTTCTTTTTTTAAAGTGTTTAGCGGTTGAATATATTTAAAATTTATCACACCATCTGTAGATAGTAAAGTACCTTTATCTGCTAATGTGTTGCGAGCCAATTTAATCATATGACTAGCATCTAGCATTACACAAGCTGTTACATTTTTTATGTTTATTTTCACATTGAAAAAAGGTTTTTCTGGCAATTCGCAACCAAGTTTCGTAACAGCGTTTACATTTGTACTAGTACCATCAAATGTTACATTATGTACATGGATACCTGATTCGTATAATTTAATAATGCACATTTTTATTAGTTTGGACAAAATTTCTGAACTAATCTTATCAATAAAAAAATAACCAACGGCACATTTGAAATTTCCTCGTAGTGCAACTATCTGAAAGACTAGTGCTTCACTAGCTATTGTTTCGTGTTCATTTACTTTTATATCATTACCCAAATTCACATACCCAAAATTCTTCCCCTCTCGTGGATCGTAGATTACTTGTTTTCTTATGCTCATAGCATCAAAAACAAGTTAACGTGTTGTAAATGTGGCTTGCCTTGAACGTTTTGTTTTAAATATATAAAAATCTCTTCTAAAAAACCGGGTGAGCAATTAAAATTAGAAAGCCACCTCCGTAAAGTTGATGGGTTTGGTAACTGAAAGTTCAGATTTCTCAAATACTTATAAGCTTTGGGACTATAGAAATAAACGGTTAAAGCAAACTCCTTCATTTTGTCTGAATAAAACCTCTTAAACTTACTTCTATTATTATTGCTAAAGTTATTAATAATCATTTCTAACGGACAACCAGAAAAATTATCTTCTAAAATTTCTAGTAACCTTTCAGGAGAATTTAATTTTTCCTTTAAAACTAAAATAAAATCTTTCATGGATTTAATTTTAGCATCCCTTCTGTGTAAACGCTGTTGCAGTATTTTCACCTTCCGGCGGAGAAATGTTTCAGTAGGCGATACACACAACTGAAAAATAAAAATCCCGACTTAATTTTATGGTGTTTATTCATTGGCAATAACAACGCTCTCCAATTTTGCTAAATGTATTTAATGAAATTACTTCAAACAAGGTTATTATTATTACTACGGTATGCTGATAATATAATAATGCTATCAGACAATACACTGTTAAATAGGTCTACTTATTTTATCAATAATAGCCTATTTCTTATGGGATGCAAATACAACCGCTGGTTAAATAACTAGCTTTACAATGGCAGTTTTAGCTAGTTAAAACCATTGATAAAAATCAGTAATCGGTAGCTGAGACCAGAGTTGAAATAGATAAAATTTAATGCCTTACCTGTTGTGGTTTCATGATTACTTGGCATGTACCAGGAATCTCAGTAGGATGATTCTTATCAGGCTCCGCGTGAGCATCGCCATCGATTAGGTTTTTTATAAAGTTGTTTCAAGCGACAACTTATTTTGTCTAGGAGCATCCTGTGAATAATGAATTATTTTGGTAGTAAAATTACTTTAGAAATAAAATTATTGTAATTGTAACGCTGTAAACGAATTAGGCTTACATAATTACGAATTGTTTAAAAATAATGTGTCTTCTTTAATGCTGTAAATAAAATCGGTATTAATTATTATCATAAGCGAATGAAAATAGCAGAAGATTGTATAGAAAAATGAGTACTATAAGAGTAATATTAACTAAGTTTTATTGTATTTTATGCCTACAATCTATCTAGGTATTTGTCGAAAAAACTAGTGTTTAATGTTACCTGGATTTTAATAATGGTCCTTCTTTTTTTTGTGAGAGGATTTGAAAGATGCACGGGGAAGTCAAAGAGCGTTGGCACGGCATCGCTTTTCAACAGTTCGTAATTACAGTTGGGTCTGAACTGATACTGGTCTTTAGCAAAATGTTTGCTACAAAGTGACGTATATTTTGAAGGAACAAAATTTTTTCTTTTTGGAGCTATAATCCACTTCTTCCGTAGTTCTTGATCTTGTGGAAATCTGGAAAAAATAATTTTATTATAGTACGTTCTTCCTTATTTTTAATACTGTACTTTACGTAAAATAATGAAAAACGATAGTTTTTTCTTAGACATTTAAATTTCTTATATTATGGTATGTCGATAATATAATAATGCTATCAGACAATACACTGTATAGACAATTCACAGTTTATATGAAAAAGAATACAACGTTAAAAAAATAACAATTTATAATTAATTAATTTGTAGTAATTTTTTAATAATTTTGTAATAATCAGTAATTAATTTGTAGAGATTTAAAAAATGAATTTTTTATATTAGTCTAATAAAAGTTATAAAGGAATTGAACGAAATACAGTACTTACCTATAAAATGATATTCCACTGTTCTTCTTGTATCTGTTAGTGCAGTTGTAAGCAGCACAGGAAGTTACCATTCACAGAAAGTTACCAGAAACTAATAATCAAAATTACATACAATTAAATAATAAAAATTACATAACAGTTTCGCTAATAAACACGGAAAATTTTCAGAACTGAATTAAGTATGTAGTTAACAAAACACGGAAGCACGGCTGCATACAATGTGTAAACTTGTGCTTAGTGATGGCTTCTTGCCTTATTGTGGTGGGGGGCTGCTGCTTACCCGGCGGACCGTTTTTCGCGCTTTTACTCCCACCTAGCGCGCTATCCAGTGTTATTATACATCGACGATTAGACCACGTTTTTACTGTTTTGGATTAAATAAATAAAGTTTAAAATGTTCACAATAAGTTTTCTTATAAATTGAATTATGTTGTACTGGTTTCTAGTGTTCGTTACTTGGTGGTGATGTGTAGTTTTTTAGTTTATGAAGGTAGGCTATCTCACCAACGTAATGACTGTTTCAAATTTTTCAAGCGATCTTATGGTCGGACAAAATTTTCAATGATCTTGGATATTCCCGCATCAGTTAGTATGTTTAAATGGAAGTCCCAGACGTAGTTTCTTATGCTGAATCGTTTCGTCTATTTTGAATAGTGGATGGTTCAAACTGCAGTTAATACTTTTGAAAATTGCTGGACATTATTTCTGTCATCTACCCTCTTGAAATAAAATTTAACAATTCTCCCATCTTGTTAACGCTGTTACCGTTAGTAACCAAGAAATTGATGAGTTTTTATTGGCTAACCTAGGTACAGTTTTAGTAAATAGGCTAGTATTAAGATATTATTAGTTCTTCCATTTTTTAGGAAAAATACTGCTTTATAAATGTTAACTCTAATTAAATTTAATTTACATAATGTTTTTCTTTATATTATTACATAAACTTAGATACTTGTATGTTATAATTTAGTGGTTATAATCTATAGTTATTTTATTAACAAGATTCTGGTTTATAGGCACTATTTTCCCTCAACATTATTTTCTCACACCTATTACATAAACTTACTTAATATACCTTTCAGTCATTAGTTGAAAGTGTTTTTTATTACATTCAGTTTTCTTTTATATTTTCAGTTTATTATTTGTTTTTAATTAGTTTATTTCTGACATTTATTTCTGTAAATGTATTACTGCTCTAGGCCCTATTTTATCTTCCACTATCTCTTTATAATTTATTCTAATTAGCAGTGATTAATTTCTTACCTAACCCTGGATCCTTTAAACAATAAACATAATAACATTTTCCTTACACTGATATTGCCTTTGTGGCCTAACAAAATAAAACTATAATAACTTACTACTAAAGGTATTGTTTATTATAATAGTTCTGCATCTTTGTCACAACTTGTGATTGATGTCTTTTTAATATTACATATCACACTATGTTGCAGTTTGTGTACACTGCACTTCTATAGCACCACTTATTACACTGTTTTTTCACTACTAAAGTCTTTATTGTTTAGTGTAAAGATTATACAAACGTTTTATAGTATGATACTTAAATGTCATTCATTTCTGACTTGGGGAATGTGATACCTACTGACTTTTATTATTAGTTTTTTTTTAATAATACTAGGTATTTCTTTATATTTTTTATTAAAGAATATCGTACCTTTAGTTTACTCAGTATTAGGTACTGTTTATGTAATGTTACTATATATATATATATATATATATATATATATATATATATATATATACACACTTAGCGCCGCATAATTTCTTTAACACACGCCAATTTTTACCCAGGGTATCTACAATAAATTTGATGAACTTATATAAGTACATTTTTAGGTGCTGAAGTTACCTTGACGAAGTTATGGTGTGTCAGCGTACGAAAAACTTATACAAAATTTTATACATCGTCTTTTTGCTGTACGCTGAAGCATCACAACTTGTTCGAAATATACAAATGTATATAATGAAATATGGGTAGTTAGTCGGCCATATTGGCATCTCTAATATATTATTCTATTAAATGTTTAACATGTGTACAAAAGCAGACACTAGAGGGAAGTGTGTTTATACCATGTGTTTACTCTGTTTAGTTAGTGCAATGAAAAAAAGGCGCCAACCAATAGTTTTAGTTCGCGCTTTGTTCAGTGTGTCCGCGGTAATAGGTAAGGTGTGTGTGCAATTAAAAAAAGGCGCCAACCAATAGTTTTCGTTCGCGCTTTGTTCAGTGTGTCCGCGGTAATAGGTAAGGTGTGTGGGACAGTATTATTTTGTTGGTATTGAAGTGTTTGCGATGGCTAGTCGCAGTAGAAAGATGATGGAGGCGCTTGGAATAAAAATGAAAGGTAAGATGATCATTTATTTAGCGTATGTTGTCCGTTATTTGTAGCATATTAGGTGTTACGTTACGTTATGTTTGCATGTCTAGATTACTTTGTCGAACACGTATCTGTTATAGAACCAACTATGCCTAATATCACTGTGTTCTGTCCAAAATTTAATAATTGAGCAAGTTAGCATTCTAATTTAATTAATACAATTTTATTTTTTCATTATTAGCGGGCCAATTTATACAAAAACAAAAATTCTGGAGTTTTTTATTGTAGTAATAAGTCTATTCGTAATAATAATAATAATTCATATTTATTTAACGGACCTGTTGCTTGATGAATAAACTAGTGTTTGTCACGGAGTTTTAGGGTAAATAGAATTCCCATAATAAATTTAATACAGTAGGCCTATTGTTTTGATTGTGAAACAAAAATCATTTGTTTGATGTTTTAATTCAGTTCACTTATCCCCAATAAGTAAAAACCTTTACAAAGGTTGCATAAGGTGCATAAGGTATTATCATTTGCTTTAAAAAATTGAATTCCAAAATAATACAAAGACTATTTAAATTAGATTTGTTCCTTTACTGCATTAATAAAACCTGTCATTTACGCGTCACCTTCGTTATACGTTAGACCTCACAATTATGCTACATAAATATCAAACACACTTAGTGTTCCGAGTCGTTAATACAATAGTGGTATAAATATCAGGTTACTAATACCTTTACACAGAATAAGTTTATTTGATGCATTGTTGTAAAACTTTAATATTGTAATTCCTGCTTTGAAAAGTGCAGGGTAAAACAGAAAACTCAAAATATCAGAATAATAATATTTGAATAGAAATCATAGATTCTTTGTGGTAAACAAGAACATGAGTATTTATTGTATTGTATGCAAGTTGGATGTCATAACATGAAATTATCAGTTAAGGATAGTTCAGTGTTAGATAAGACTTTGATTCTATAACCCTAGGACTAGGAATAAACTTCCAGTTAGTTTTGTGCTGATGTATTATTAACAACAGCAAAGTTCCTGTGATAATAGAACTGATTTCGCAGAAAGATTAATTATGTTAACAAAACTAGCAAACTAGCAGGGCATTAGCCGATTAACTTACAGCGGATTAGCCTGTAAGCCTAACCTAACTCTGAAATAAAATAAATTACTTTTAGGAAAAAATCAAAATTTGTTTGTGTTATGTAGGCTTGGGTGTTAAGTATAATAGGCTAAGTTCTTTATCACAGTAAATTGTCTTTAGATCCAGATACTTGCATGTCTACATCAATTGTCATATTTTACTTTTCAGATGACTGTGAAAGTAGGCCTAGACCTACCAGATTTACAGCAAAAAAAGGTACATATAGTTTTAATTGTTATTTATATTCAGTGTATAAAAGCACCCCTTAACTCTAATCAACTAAAAATATAAAATTAATTAACCCATTTTTGAAAAAGACCCTGTGAGGGAACTGACTCCAGTTAAATGAAATATGTATTCTGTATTAAATGCTTATTCTGTATAAATATCAAGTTACTGATATCTTTACACAGAATAATTTTATTTAGATTAAGTCTGGCCTATGATAATAGAACTGATTTAGCTAAACTTACAGCGGATTAGCCTGTAAGCCTAACCTAACTCTGAAATAAAATTAATTACTTTTAAAAAAAGATCAAAAGTGTATAGGCCTGGGTGGTAAGTATAATAGACTAAGTTCTGTATCACAGTTGAATTATGTTTAGCTCCAGAACTTACACCAATAGTGCATGTCTAAATATATTTTCATAATTTACTTTCATATTTGACTGGGAACGTAGTAAGTTCAGTGTTAATTTATTATTCATGTTACCTTATATTTGGTGTATAAAATCACCCCTTAAACTTTAGTTAACTTAAAACTAAGATTAATTAACTGATTTTTAAAAAAAGTCACTGTGAGGGCACTGACTGCAATATAATTAAATAATTTACTTTATTATAGATACTCCTGTAAGTCTGACAATTATTTTGTCTACTCTAAAAAATTCCATTTATTACTTTTATGGTGATTCATGTATGAACATTACATAATTTTATTTTTCTTACAGATGTATTTTGTGAAAATTTGGAAGATCGATTTTTAAATGATTGCAAATATTACACAAAACTTGATTTACCACACACACAGGTTTCTGATGTGACTGATCAAGAGTTGGTAAGTTTGAGTGGTAGATTAGGCCTGAAATTTATGCTAAATTTTGTTCGTAAATTCTGCCTAAATGTTTTGCCAGTAATTTAATGTATGGCTTTGATATGAAGTATAAAATGTCTGAAGACAAGTACTAAGCCTTGAGTTCCTACCGAGTACACCCATTAGCCTATAGAAATATTAGCTAGACTGTGTACGTTTTCAATTGTAAAAATGAAATAGGCCTACCTATATTTGTTTAACGTATCCAATTTGTAAGTCACTTTATTCGTAAACTGTCGTCCTACCTAACACAAGATGGTAGGCCTTACCATAATATATTTAATTTGAACTCTGCTCGTATTTAACTAGTTACATATTTTATTTAATTCTTCAGTCCAGCTATATTACTCTAAATATACTTTCAAATTCAGCATTTTTCAGAGAAACGTAATTACTTGATAAGATATGACTTACGGTAGAAAGTTAAGGTTAATTTTAAGACCTAATATAACAACATTTATAATATAGACCTATGGGTACTATATCCTCACTGAAGCAAACTGTTGTAATTGTTTGTACACATAGTTACTTTCATACCATTGAGTCCATTAAATTGTAATATATTTGTCATAAAAATTTTGTTTTAACACAGCTCTGCTTTAAAAATTAAGGGCTAACATTTGTCAGGTAAAAGAAAAAGTGAAAAGAGAATTTGACCTGTGACTTCTTTAATTTTTGACTTAAACATGCATTTTAATCTCGATTAAATTTTTTACTAAAATTATGCTGTTTTTAAATTTTATAATATTAACTTGCAGACAGAAAAGGTTTTGCTAGTGACTAAAGAAAGCATTGTTCTTTTATCTTATGTAAAATTTATTATTGCATGCAAGTCTGATTAAAGCTCACTAAACTAAAATTATCACTGCTTGCTTACAGCAGCAGGTTCTTAAACCCGATAATTGATGTAGGCCTATAGTGTTATTTTTATTTAATTTCTTATTATCTGTATTTATAATCTGTAACTTAATGTGTAGAATTGTATTTATATTCTTTAACCTCCTAAATGATACTCAACTAATGTCACATGAAATTTTAAAAAATTAATATCTTAATATTCTAAAATATTTTATGGGGTGTGTTATACTTAAGAGTAGATTTAAATGATACAGAGTATGGATAAATTATCCGTAATGTATTTGCTAGTTATAATACCGTTATAATCAGGATTATATTATTCAATGTTAATCATTTGAACAGTTTTTGTTTTTCGAGTTTGTATTATTATATTAGAAATCTTTTTCAGGAATCTTCAGTGCAGGGATGTAACCAAGCAATAGTGACTTGAGTTCATTTAAATTAAAATAGATTACTATAAAATAACTACTAGATTATGCTGTAAATTTAATTTTTTTTAGAAATTTACACAAAATCCATTAACTTTTTGTAAATTCATAGTGCTAACCTACAAATATTGTGCTAGGTTAAGAAAATAAAATATTCTCTTAATTATTAGCTTAATATTCTTAATAATTATTAACTTAGTGAAAAATTATGTATGAGTTTTGTAATGATCTTTCAGGTTTCTCCTGAACTTTCCAGAATTGACTGGGAAAAAATGACTATTATTGCACCATCAGTAGTATCGACATCAGATGATATTGATGTGGAAAACATATGAAGTGGAGAAGGTAATATAATCAAAGCAATTTAGCATATAGATAATTAAAAATTTTTTTTTTCTGTTTGTGAATTTTGTAACATTAGCATATTTGATTTAATGTTTGTTTCATAAGTAGTGTTAGGTTTACCTAAATTATCTTTACTTGACAAACTAGACTTGTATAGGTACTTTAAATCAATTAAGAAAATCAGCTTTGAATGTAGCACAATGAATTCATACCATATTTCATTAATGTTTTGTTTTCAAAGCATTTTTTTGTTTGGGCGTTAGCCTATTTAATTTGTGTTATGGCAAAGTTAATTTTCTGCATCAGGAATGTCCTATTTCATTGAGCAAGCTTTATAGGAGATTTTGAAGTTTGTGATAAAATAGCTATTAATGATTGTTTTGTCTTGTTAATGACAACAATATAAAGTTATTAACAGTCCTATTTACATTTTAAATGAGAAAATTTAGTAACATAGTAGTTGGAATCATTTTTAATTAGTAGTATTATAGGGTGTCAATGCTTTCAAATCAGGGGCTTCCTTTGGAAAGTATAATCATATGATAATTTTAAGATAAGTATTGTTAGAAGCTCTAAATAAGTTTGTTTATATTATTTTTTATATAAAGAGTTTTGGAAGCTGCTGGAAAACAAAAGTTCTTAATAAAGTACATAATTAGTTTAATAACATTATTTCCCATAAAATTGCAATTATTTCATTTAGTAATTTGCACTTTTGTTGATACTGGCAATGATAATTATTTTTCTCTGTTAGCTAAAATTCTTTCTTTGTTACAGAGTCCATTGTTGTAGAAGCTCTTATATCGCCTGAAGATTGTGCGAAATTTATAAGCTTGGAGGTAAATTTCTCCTTATAGAACTGCTGTATTCTTATATAGTTATCTCTCTCTGACCTCTATTTTGCACTATGAGGTGTACACTTATTTCCATTCTTATTTGGTATTCTTTTATCTCTTTCTACTATTATTTAGTTACAATAGTTTAATCATAGTAGTCTCTTTATAATTGGTTTAGTGTTTTTTTGTACACTGGTCTGTCCCTTAGTGTATATCATTGACTAACATTACTTAGACCTGGTGTCACATGACAGGTGTTCTTAATTACGATTATAATACATTATGTCCTTTCTTATAATATTCTTATACTATTACAATAGTGGCATTACACCTTACTTGTGGTATAGACATTAACCTTTTACTTCTATTTGGTATTATAAAGTGGTTTTGTTCACGTTTTACTTAGTGAATCCCCTTTTGGTCGGTTTTGGTTCACTTTATTTACTTAAATTCTTATTTAAAATCCATTTTGGGTATCTTATATTGGTACCTGTAGAAAGCTTATCAGTTCTTCTTGGTTTAAGGCACAAAACATTTTGGTTTAGGTAGGCTTTTCCTACTGATAGATGTGAATTTAGGTGAAATTTGTACCAACAATGTGTATGTTAGGTTGATACAAATTTACATTTTTTAACCTTATTTTCTCAAGTTTGGTTTTATTAATGATAACTAATAACTCTTTAGTTATTGCCTTTTCTTATCTTACATGATTGTTTGACTATTTGAGTAATATTTGTTATTATTATGAGACAATTTTAATACTTCTTTATGTTACATGGGTGCTATGCATAACATGTTACTATGCTTTTATTCACAGCTTCTATTCAGTTAACAGTATAGTTACTTTCATTCTTTTATAACATATCTTGTCCTATACATTTATAATATTATCTGTTGTATATTGGTCATCTCAGGTAGTCAGTTCTTGTCCATCTCTTCAATCTGTAAGTTGTTCAGTCATTGCATATACGGGTAAGATGTTCTATAGTTGACTGGCTCTTGGAATCTATATTTTATGCCATGGTTGTTAGGTGTCTTTCTTGTAGTATGTTTCTTCCTTGTCTTCATTGGTTCCTTACTGACCGAAAACTATTGGGTTGTTGGTTCCTGTGGTACAATCATTGTTCGGTGCATCTTCTTTTTCTTATAATGTTATTTCACTTGTTAGTTACCATTAGTTTTATTAACGCTTATTGTTGTGAGTTTATCCTTGGTGATGAGTAGCTCATGTAGTTCCATGCTTGGCCTTTTAGAAGAAACACTTGGTTTGTCTCTTTCACTCAATTATTGACTTGTGTTAATATTTTGGGTTACTGAAATATTTGGGCTCATATGTCTTGTTACAATATTAACTGGTTGTAGGCATATAAACTTATACACTGTTGTGAGAATTGTACAGAAGTACCTTTAAGCTAATTTCAAAACACAACATTTCAGAATTAATCACATTTTTTTCACTTTATAGGCTATGTCACACCAAAAGAAAATGTACAGGTCACTTTCAACAACAGTTGGCAACAGCTGACTGAATATTATCCGATGACAAAATACTAAACGGATGGGAGATAGTCACACCAACCAACCATTTTGTACATAGTCTTTAAAATGAGATTTTTTTGCTTGTACATGGAAAACCTGGATCACTGTATTAAGATATATATTTTAGATATGTAGGTCAATTTATTAACTTTGAGCTATTAATTTAGCTAGTGCTAAGCTTTAAAACACAGTTATTTGTATGAAAAGTACAATTTTGTAGGCCAAGTAATAAATCCAACTATGATTCTGAAAAATTGTCACGGGTAGCAAAATAAAAATAATAATAATTCACCGATCTGAATGACGTTTTACAGAATCGTGATAAACATAAAATTACTTTTGATAGTGATGCCATGCTCATCCCAAGTTGAAACTTTCAGAATATGTAGAGGAAAGCAATATCTTTCACATATATTTCTTTGAGAATTTTAAAGTACAGTTTTTCAAAATTCAGTAAATGCAATAATGATGTGTTTATAAAAAATAAATATATTTTCAAATAATTATGTTTTATATCATATGAAAGCCCTTTAAAAGAGCTTTCAAATGAACTCGATGTCATTGTTCTAGCTTAATTAGAACAAAAGGTGTGAACAAATCAATATTGTTGCGCAAGTCAAAAATTTTATTTTTTTTTCATTTTTGAGCACCCATTACTCAGTAACCTTTCGTCAGAAAAATGTGAAAAAATTGATTTGTGTTACTACTTATGAATACTACATGCATACTTAATTTCAAATAAATCTAAGAGGGTCAGGTTGTAGCACTTGTTGATTTGACACGGAATATCTCTTAAATGTAACTTGAAGTTTTCATTTTGTTGTAAACATACCAGTCTAGTTTTTCTATTTATAGTTTATGCTATTTTTTTTTTAATAATTTGAACTAATTGAACCCCTAATCAATCCTACACTCCCTCGCAGAAAAACCTATATTTAGTTCATTTATATTGTCATCTGAGTTTAGTTATGTTTGATGTAATAAATAAAATGTTTATTTCATCAAAGGTGTTTTCACTTTTTGTAATTATGTTCTTGTAAATAAATATTCTATGTACTTTATTAATGTAATCTTATAGTTGCTGATAAAGTAACAAAGCCCAAATGTCTGTGTGGTATTTTTGTTGTAATAATATTTGTCTGATATGTATTATTTTTGCAATGTTTTTATGTATCTTCTCTGAAGAAATAATTTGTTCATTATCCTTAATATTTATTAATTATTGATACCTTAGAATTGAAACTGTTTTGTATAAATTTTGTAATAAAAATCAATGTACTTGTAATTCATTTTTTATCACTAACCTATTGAAACTAACACATTCCTTGTGCAATGCAAGTAGGCCTACCAAATACCTACCAAAAATGTATATCCCCAATTTTTGATAGAATATTTGATTTTTGTTGCCATCAGAATTTTACTTTGATTTTACTTTCATGTTCCATAAGGAAATGGAAGTATGGTGATGGCAAAAAAAATCGTGTTAGAGATGTTTGCAGATTCTGATTGTACGACCCTCAAAACATGAAAAAATTAATTTTTCGAAAAGTGTCTGTGTGTCTGTCTAGATTTTTTATGGCAAACGATAAGAGCCGCAAATTTCAAACAGAATCAAATAATTGTTTGCATACAGCCCTGAATTGTAGAGTATTCAAGACCTATTGTTTTTTGTGAAGATCGGTTAAGATAAAGGGGTAGTTTACCTGCAATATTTTATGTTGTAACAAGAGAAATTTTTTCATGACGAACGATAACTGCCGTAAATTCAAACAGAATCAGATATTTTTTACATATGTGCCCGAGTTATAGAGGACTCAAGGCCTATTGATTTTGGTGAAGATCGGTTACGGGGAAAGGGTAGTTTACCTGAAACATTTTTTTGTTGTAACGTAATAGGTTACCTGATAATTTTTTGTATATATGTACTACGTTATTGACAACAAAGAAGCAGTTTGTTTTTAAAATTCCTTCCCGGCCTGTTTGGCCGTAGACCAATGTTTTCTGCAAAACCAGACGTTTCGCCAGTGCCATCGACTTCCATCATCAGTGAAATCAAGTGCGATAACGTGAGGTGGTATACGTTAGTGCCCACAGTAAGTGGCTGAAGCAGTAAGTAGAAAGAAGTAGTTTCAATGGAAATATTTCATTTCGAAAATGATTTTAAATATAAATCTTAGAACATGGAAGTCGTGTATGATTCTCCATACCAATATTTTGTTCTTAAGTGTGCTATTAAGTATTATGAATCATCTCCATGTCAAGGTATAGGATTACAGCCTGTTTTGCCTTCACTGAAGGCAACTCTTTTCCTTGCCCTACCTATATCTCGTCTTCCCTGAGGTCTGTATCTTATTACTTGTTTAGGTAGTCCCATGTTTTCCATTCTCTTGATATCCTGCCTCTATTTTATTTGTCCTTCCCTTATTCTGCCGGCTATAGAATATACATTTTACTTGGTTCTTATATTTTCATTTCATATTTGATATCTAAGGGTTTGTATTATGAATACTAGACACAATATTTTTCTTGTTAGATTCGAAGTTTTAAGTAATTTTATCTTAAAAAGTGTGTATGAACATTTTAGCATGACGAGATTGTCTGTTTTATTATTATTCTTAATGATTTGGTTTTTATTATTAATTTTTGGTTTATTGATTTATTCTACCCAATTCAATCTATTATTGAATCCGATATGAATAAATCGGTTTACTTACTCTTTGACGTCGTTTATTAATTTTGTTTAAATAGTTTAGAATGTTTTTTGTTCCATTTCTTGAGTTTGATTCTGAAGAACTTGCGTCGACTCTTCTATTATTAGCTGCGGTGAGTTGCTCTGTACTTTCCTGTATAGACACTAACATAAACACAACATGTACATGATACTTACTATTATACTAACATTAATAGTTAATAACATTTTATTATGGCCTATGCATACTGCATTGGTCATTGTCACTTCTGATAGTGTCCTTTTTCTTCATCTTGTGGTTTTATTACCTTAACTATAGTTTGTTAAGTGAGTTTACTATACTTTAGGAAGTTACCTTTTATACGGGTTGTAATCCTATCAAATTATTCTCATTATTGCTTGAATATCTCTTATCATTGTGTTGATAGCACTGTTATTATTGTGCAGTAGTCCATTCTGCATTTATACTGAAAATTGCTTTGGTTTAAAGTAACCAAGATTACTTGCATCTAGCTGTCAACATGGTTTATTTATTATTATTGTTATTATTAGTATTTTGGGTGGCTATAATCCTTGAATTTACTTATTCGAATAGTATTCTGCCTCATTCAATGTTGTTGGTTTAGTTACTACTCTTTTATGATAAGTTTACAAGATAATTTTGTTCATCATGCATCCATTCTATGGCAAGCATATAGTTATATACAACAATGGATTATTGTCGGTTTTGTGTTTTCTGTATTACATTTGATTTATTTGACTTTATGTAGTACTGGTATATCTATTGGTTATTACTAGATTACATTTTGTTTATCTTTTACAGTCTTTACTATTGGTAATTAGTGGTTATTTCTAATATCAATTCCACTTTACAATTGGTCATTGGTGTTTTGGACATAGTCCTCTTTTCATGTCTACACATAATTTAGCTAAGAACTTATTATTATTCATTCTCTTTGTTACATTTTATGTTCAATAATTCATTCTTATTGATTATTGTTTGTATTACATTGTCAAGGAAGGTATTCACTTAATAAGTTTTGGTCAGTGTCAATTTGTTTTACAGCTTAGGGGTTTAAATCATGTTGTTTATTCCATTTATTCTTTCTTCTTTTATAATAATTCTTTTATTGCCATATGTTAGTTCATTATAATTCATGTTATCTCCCTTTTTTGTGTTTTATCTGGATATTTTCTTCTTCTCTTCACCGATTCCTTCCTCCCTCTTAATAAGTTTCTTCATGGCGTTGTTTTCACTGGTTTCCTTCTCACGGTTAATAGGTTTCTTCTTGATTTTGTCTTTAATGGGTTTCCTTCTCACTGTTTGATCTATTGGGTAATTATGTATGTCGTCTCGTCGTTAGTCTTGCTTTATCTTCTTTAGTTGCACATTTACTGGTAATTCCTTCTTCATTTTAATTCACTTGGTTTGGCTTATGATACTTACTTTTTTATCCATAATCGTATGCTTGACCTTGTAGGTATTCTTAATTGTAGTGGCTTTCAACTTATTTGTGGTACGCTGGTGTTGGTAGTGTTATATGTACCATTACAACATACAAAAATATGACAGATATTTTTGTCACAAAAAACTTTTATGATATATTGTGTATATAAATACACATATAAAGGTATTTTTTCCACAAAAAACGTTTATGACATATTGTGTATAAATACACATATAAAGGTATACAATACATTTGATTTGTTTAACAGTCGTTATAAGACAGTATTACCATATAGGGGAGAGCAGAGAGACATAAGTTGATACTTTGTACTTCTTCAAGTGTCCCTTAGTCGCAGCACCTCTGCAACTGTATAACGTTTTTGTTATAGCTTGTAGTACGTTCTCCTCCAGTCTGATTATAGCAGTGTACAGTAAAATGAGTCTTTGTTCCCTTTTGTATTTTAGAACGTGTAAAGCAACCTTTTTGTCACTAATTTGCTATGGGTGTTTACAGCTATGTACTTTGTTGGATCCATGGTAAGTGTACAATTGAATCATACTAATACAAAAGCAATGTGGCAACATGAGGGCAAGTTATGTTTCTCTATAACTTTTAAAAGAAAATTAATTCATAACTTAACAGATCTCAGAATTAATTGTGTCAGTTACTTGTGATCCTATAATAAAGATTACGTGTTTATTAAATCCTAAAAAACTAACATTTTTAAAATGATAATAGTAATAATGGCTCCTTTTTATGCCGCCTAGGAAATTTAGGAGATAGAATAGGTTGTCACAATATTTGGAATGTGAAGGAAACCAGGCAGCATAACAACAGTGCACTGTCCTAACAAAGTTGTCAGTTTGAAGGGAAATAAACAAGTCAGCAGGGTTACCCCTTTGGAAAAGAGTGAAACCAGTGGTATTTTCATAGATGGCAGCTGGAAACCACCACGTATCGTATCGTTATCCCCAGAGTGTTATGTAGATAACACTTTGATTATTTATGGACCAGCAGGTTGTATTGGAGTAGCACATCCATCAAGATAAATTACAGCCTCTATTTTTTTACTATTTATGAAACAGTTTATACCTCATACCCGTTATAATCTGACTTCAGCCATTAGACAAGTGTTTATATGGCCTGTTTCGGTGCAGCCGCTGAGAGCTGGATGACAATAAACCCTGGTAAAACCATGACATTATATGACATACCTGGGCTAGCAAAAGATACTCTTTCAAAGGCAGCTACACCATCTAACTGACAGCAGGTTTTAGTTCAACTGGAATTTGGCCATTAAATGAAAATATATTCAGTATCGAAGAGTTTCTGTGTTCACCTGTAATTGACAGAGAGATAGGAGACAAAAGTAATTATGAAGGAAGATTAACACCAACAAAAGATTGTCAAGAGACCACAGTAGCCGGACCTCCCACGTCGGGAATAAACGAGACATCTGCTAATACCTTATCACAATTGACACCAGAATAAATTCGCCCTTATCCGAAAGCGACTGCAAAAATAAAATAAAAATGCGCCAAGAAGAAAAAGTCAAGTATTCTCACTGACTCCTATTAAAAAAGCAATCCGTATTGAAGGGGAGGCATGACAAAAGAAAGAGCGATCAAAACGGAAACTAATCATGAACGGTAAAACGAAGGCGATTTGTGGACTGTATAGAAACGGTCAAGCAAACTCTCCAAGACTTAATAAATTGTAACAAATTAGTGGGTAGCGTAACATTTGTTATTTTAGAGGATTCTCGCTAGAGATTACCGGTAACTGCAAGAGGAACCCGCGCTGATATTGTCTCAGTGTGTTTAAAGTCCTCGGCGATGTGGAATGCTATTCAGACTAAATTTGCAAAGCAATATGAGAGCCCATTTAGGAGGAGGAGATGGTGATTTTTCTACAAACTTACTGCACCTCGGTGACGGTAGTGTTCCTAATGACGATAGCTTCACAGAAATTGACGAAAAACTGGGACATAGTAAATAGTACAACTGTATTAATTGCTAAATTCTGTGCAAAACGTCAAGTGTTTACTTGATAAAAATTACAAGTGGTTATTCCCAAAAAATCGAATCTGTGAAGGAAAATAATGATACAAGTTTGGAAAAATTTTCTGGGGATAATAAAAAGTCCGCAGGATCTATTAACACCGTATTTAATATTGAAAATATAGTGTACTATCTCCAAGAATGTTTGAATTCTTTAAATCAATCTTGCATTCCGCCACAACGGTTCATTCTAAAGGTTGGCACTCCAACAATGTTGTTGAAAAATTTACATCCTCCGAACGTTTGCATAATACAAGATGCAGGTGACACGGGAATTTCTGTTTCAAGTAGGTAATAGCGTTATTATCGACTCAAAAGCCCTCTTCACACACACATTCGAATCAGTAGGCTACTGGTTGTTAGCATTACCTGTTTAAGCCTACCTGGTGTAATTACCAACTTATAAATTGTAACATTCTTTACTTTAGTACACACTTGAAGGAAATTAACAGTTTCGAAATTACATCCGTTCCATTTACATAATTTTCATTAAACCTACTTAATATGTAGTAGTGGACGATAAGCTTTTCCAGGTTTTACTAGTACTTGACCTACAACGGTCTGATCTCCTACACTCAGTGCCTCTGTCTTTAATGATCACTGCTTTTTTTTACATAATAATTTTCCCATTCCTGCATAGAATTTACCCGCTCGCACAGAAGGCAACAGAATTTAGTGAATCCAAGCTGCAATCGAAGTAAAACTACGTTACTTTCACATCTCCGTAGGTATGCCACGAATATCCGTCATACTGAATTCTGCTCAATAAAAGTTTCATACTATCACATGACTCCGACATGTAAGCAGTAATTTATAAACTGAAGGGATTGGTGACCATGTATTTTCAGCGTGAAGTAGTACTGCTTGCAAATTAACCTGTGAGAGTCAGGGCCGCATTTACGCGCAGGCTATCTAGGTTGCAGCCTATGGGCCCGCACCACAAAAAAAAAACTGTTTAAAAATTTTAATTTTGAATAGACTAAAACAAAAAATGTCTTTGTTTTAATACCGTGGTGGGCCCCTTATAATCATAAAAGACGTCGACGCAGTTATTTCGTGTGGACTAATTCGGCTGAACTCTTCAGTGGTCAACTTATATGAGTGAGTCAGCATTCAGGAAACTCGATCGCTTGGCGTCGCGTAGGAACTAGAGGGGGTTTCTCTTGGACCTGCTTTAAGTGAAAATGTTTGCTTGGAAAATGACATTGGATTGTGGCCGGAGTTTATGACACAAGGTAATATAGATTACTGCATAAAAATGGGCGCCACAGCACTTCAAAATTGTGACGGTGATCAGAAATTTTAGAAATTAAAAAAGCAATAAAAAATAACAAAAATTTAATCAATGAACAGACTGAATTTTGTGTATCCCCTTTATTAAAATCTGTTATTTAGTTTAGTTTATTTTATATTATTTTGAATGTTCATCATTATTTTAAATTTTGCATTCAGTTTATATTTAGTTCAGTTAATTTTATATTTTGCATTCATGATTGTATTTAGTTTTTAAAGACCCCAGACCTTCCCTTGTCTCATGCACACACTCCCCACTCCTCGCCATCACAACACAGATGTTCCAGATACGCCCTAAACAGATGTTTACCACCTACACTACTCTAACATCCTGTGTTCAGTAATTTCATTCACTCGCTCTTTGACAATGGCTTAAGTTAGACGAAACAGCTGTCAGAGTTAATTAAAAAATTTGTGAAACTTACCAAGTGTTTTTATATATTTTACAAAACCTTTGAAAACTGTTTATGTTATGAATGCTTAAGCCTACAAATCGTGATAGTTGTTATTATTATTATATTATTACTATAAAACAACATTTGTATTATTTTAATACACACAGGAGTGAATACAGCCTTCGAATGAATTAGTAGTACGAACGCGTCAGCCTGCCAACAGAGATTAGATCTGTATATTTATGTGTCGTCAACCCAGTAGTAATTTTTGTAAACATAGACTGTTGTGTCATTACGACATTAAGAATGTTGTTGGCGTGAATTTAATGCGACAGATTTTTTTATCTCTGCCCTTGTTTCTCTCTTTCAGTCCTCTCACTCACTCACTCTCTCTCTCCTCTCTCTCTCTCGCGCACACACACACACACACACACACACACACACACACACACGCATGCACGCGCGCCAACTCGTACAGTTTCTTCTTTTTCTTGTCAACAATTTCAGTGTTACACACAATCCCTCACTGTCCTTTATCTGCCCCCTCGCACTTTGTTAATTTCTCCCATATAATAACTAATACTACTATATAATACGTAATAATAATAATAATCAAGGTGTATTTATATCATGTTTCGTCTTCGACGCGTGGGGTCATGCTCTTCTAGTACCATATGTTTAATTTCTCCATTTATCGATTTACGTATAGTAGTATTAAGAGCTAAGGGCACGTCTACTTTGAAATTCTGAGCGGGGGGTGGGAAATGGAAAATCAGCTGTTAACATGTAATCACTGCTGGTGTCGCGTCAACTTAAGGTGTTGGCAACATAAATGTCGCGTTTTAGTTTCGTTGATAATTAAAGTGTTAATATTATTATCTCAGTCCAGCTTGTGCTATTATCAGCGTTTTCTTGGTCCTACTAAAAAGAGAAAGTAATTGTAAGTACAAGTAAAAAAAGTACAGTCTAAAAATTAAATGTAGAATATTGAACATCGTATTGTTACGACGGTCTACTGATCGTCGTATGGTACAGTGGAAAACAAAATACAAGACACCAATTAAATCACTAATCACCAGCTTAAATTATCACAATTATACAGTTTGTAATCAACAAGATAGTCTCTTGCAACAAATCAATTAAAAATTGTTCACACGCAATAAAAATGTCAACTAATATAAAAGACAATTACTGTATTGTATTACAATTGTCCCGCACAATTATAAAACACTTCGCTACAATTACTTCGAACAGGACTCGATTCAATCGCAACTCAAACTGAACTGAGCGTCGCTGAGTACTTGTATTTATACCCGATAAGGTTCCAGAATATTCGCTAATAGGCGTCTACTACAAAACACTAGAAAGTAATTGATTGCGGCCTTGAACACAGCACGCGCGGATCGGTATGGTCTCGTTGCGGATTCATGACACGTGCCACGTAATTGTCCATCTCAAAGTAGCAGCAATGTGTACGCACATACGCATTACAGCCGGATTCCACTGGAATAGCCGAGAAACACGTAGATTGTTCTGCAATGTCGTAACAGTATGTTAGGCCTATAACGTTTTCGTTCTGTTTACAACGAAAGGAAAAAAGGTCAGTTATTTCGCCGACTAGATCCCATGTATCGTTGATCTGTTTCTTCATTTCCCTGTTCCACCAATTTTGGGATTAATAGACATTAGGTTTGGAAAAAATTAAAACGATTTTGTTTTTTCCTTGCCATAATTAAATACATTTATTTTGTTTAGTATTAAAATCTGTTCGCAAGTAAACTAATACAAACCACACCTCCCCAGACAGTTGGTCCTAATTACTGACGATAAAAATATAGATGGGAAAATTATTACGTACAGTAATTGCGTAGCGTAAGCGGGTATTTACACAGTCCAGATTGCGATAAGAGCTGGCAGCGCAAGGGTTCCAGTTTTTACTCCTCAATAGTAGAGGAAAGCAACAGGAAAATACCGAGAGACTCGAGTGCGCACTCATGTAATGCGGACATGTGTAGAACTGTTTTAATAGTTGCAATTTTGATGTTTAACGACCTCACTTTGAGTGATTTTTTTATTCTGAAGACAAAACATGTTTCGAAACGCGTAAAGATATTCAATCGAACGCAACACGAAGTCACACGACGGAAGAAATAAGGTAAATATTATACAGAAATTGTATAATATTAATACAGAAACATTATATATATATATATATATATATATATATTAATTGTAAATGCAAATGTTAGTGTTTAACACATTATTCAGGTTTGTAAGGAGCTAGGACAGGTTAATGTCGTGTAATTCCCCGTTTCAGAGGCAGTACTGTGCGAAACCAGAAACGGTGCGGCATCCTCTTCGCTCGCAACGTGTATAACTCTGTCCTCTTCTTCGGCACGCCCGCGAGCGTATATAAGAAAAAGAGCACAGTAATAAACCAAAATTGAATAGCCTTTGTTACGACGATGCAAATTTACGATTGATTTATGGATCGTTGGGCTGAAAATAATAACTGCGAACTTGACAAAACCCATAAACATTGCAGATGCAGACCAAGCGTAGGCACATACTACGTCCTGCTCGACGAATGGTTGACCATAAATAAACAAAGCATTTTGTACATCTTGTCAGTAAATATAATAATTTACTGTAAATATGAAAAATGTAGCTTACTGGAAAACTGTAATAACAAAACTTTAATGCTGTTAGAATGTAAACAATGTCATCTCGTGGTCAGAGGCGTATTTACGTGAGGGATGAACTAGACCGGACCCCCCAGAGGGTTGAGAAAATTGACGAATGGTGTTAATATCTTAATGTTTAGGTTCTTCTATTATTTTTTCAGCTAGCAACTTTTTTACTTCCATGTTTCGTAAGGAATGGAAGTATGGTTATCGCGAAAAACATCGTGTTCGAGATAAGGGTAGATTCTTATTGTACTACCCTCAAAACATGAAGAAAAATCATTTTCTTTGTTCAAATTCCTTACCACGGCTATTGTTCTCAACATTGGGTGCAAGGTATAATTACTTTCTCTCTGTAGAACATCTATTCAGTCTTGTTTGTGATTCTCTTTAGCAAACAGTAGGTGTGAATATTGTGTTTACAATGGCACAGAATCCGAGAAGGAAGTTATGGAATTATTGATGAAGAGTAGTGACGAGGAAGACAACATTTTCTCAGACAAAGATATGAATGCTCCCGGGCCTTCTCATAATCGTTCAACACCACGTGCAGCTTCATCAGAAAATGAAACATCAGCAGGAGAAGATGATGATGAAGAAGAAGAAGAAGAAGAAGAGGTAAGAAATCTTCAGAAGCGAAAAAGAATTTACGATTGGTCGGCCAACAATCCTGCGACAAAACGTCACTCTTTTGATCAAGCAGTTAGCGGATTACGAATTAGTTTCGAAGACACGGCAACTCACTTAGATTTTTTAAAATATTTTTCCCCTTAGAATTTATTTCTGTCATTTGCACAGAATTAAATAATTATTACAAATTTGTTACCGCAAAATTGGCATTAATATCCCGATTGTCCCGATGGAAAGATATAGAGCCTGCAGAATTTAATTTCTTCTTGGCGTGTTCACTGCTGATGCCAAGAGTAAACAAATTAGAAATAGACGAATATTGGGCAAAGGATTTGCTATTACTGACGCCGATATTTCCCCAAATTATGTCTAGGGATCGATTCAAACTAATTCTGCGACTTCTACATTTTTGTGAGAATTCTACCCCTACTCAAGGTAGCCTTGTAAAAATACGGCTTATTGTCGAACACACAAGAAAAAAATTTAGAGAGGCCTTAAATCCATTTGAAAATTTAGTAATTGACGAAAGTTTGTTGCTATTCAAGCGGGCGCACCTCAGATACGGCCTGTCCGCAAACCTCCGGTATAGAAATACTTTTGGAATTTTGTCATCCCTCTCTCATGTAGCAAAAGGCCTAGTGTCCGCAAATCTCCGGAAATAGCTTGTGTTCGCAAATCTCCGTGTCCGCATCTCTCCGGTATTCTTTTAGATAACCTCTGTATGACACTGTCGGGTTCGTTCGCCTCACTGCAGCTACATACACTTCTTCGTCTATATATTCTTAAACTGTAGGGTATTGTGCGTCCTGTTAAAATAGAAACAGTGCTCCGTTTGAAAGGACAGGCAAGAAGATCAAATTCTTTGGCAGTATTTTTGGTCGTTAGAAATCTAATACCAAAGAGTGTTTGTCGTAGACTAACAAAAATAGAGTGGGCATAAAGTGAATGGAAGAAGCAAAACGGTACAGAAGAGATACAGCGATACTCTCTAGAGTGTCTTTCCAGAACTCGTGTCACCCCGGTCTATAGTAATCACTGACTGTTCGAGAGGGATCAGGTAGTTTATAAATGGAAACTTCAGCCACTTTCTTGCACATAAAAATGTATAATAATAGTAGGCCAGAAAATCATAGGAGTCCAAACACAAAACTTTGAATGCCTGGGATCATAGTCAAAGAGAGACATCCGGAAAAGAATACCGTACATATAAAGATCGGAGAATACTTCAAAGGATCGGTGTCACAACATTCAAGACCTACGTAAATCAAGATGAACTGTAAATATTTCACGAATCCAGCAAGGAATTACTTTTTGATATAATGAAGCCAATTAAAAAGAGTTATTTCTCCTATTTATCCTTAACGATTACATAATAATTAAACATATAAAAGTATTAAAAAGTTAAAATAAAAATTAAATAAGAAACGTGAGATGACAGTCATATGTACATGTGCCTGTCCAAGGTAGTGTGGTGTGCGTGTTTGTTTAATCATTCCTTGTGTTCGTATAGACTACACATTCATACTTGAGTAATCTGTTTGTAGCAGTGTAACATTTCAACAAACACTTAAAGAGGCGCGCTTTGGGTGCAGTCGCAGAAGGACCTGCCGTGCTAACTTAATGAAAATAAAAGGAAATTAATAGTGAGGTAGTCATGTTTAATTAAAGGTAGTAGTGAGGTTTGTCCCTATTAGTGAAGTAGATGGGGAAAATTGACAGAGAAAGAGAGAGGGGGAGAGGAGAGAGGGGGGAGAGAGAATTACGAATTTTTAATTATTCTCATTCATACCGAATATCATTTGTAAGAATATAGTTATTCAGTTATTGGTATACAGTAGTACCGAAGCAACATGTTTCAAGTTGACTCCCATCCGTTGGAAATTTATTCACCATTCTGATTAAAATCATAAAAATTTCTACAAGTACCAATAATATAAATAACAACCTGCAGAAGCAGAAGAGTTTATATCTACGGAAAAAGTGAGTTTGGAATAGATGAATACATATTATAACAAATAAAAAAGAATAATACATTGAAAACCTAGTCGACGAAAAATTACGTACCAGATGCTAGATGAAAACAACAATGAAGATGAGATCAGACAACTGTTGAAGAGAAGAGAGCTAATTTTGTATCAATAAATTCCGTTCAACAGTACTTAAACAAAACATTATGGGCAAATATTTAATTAAGTTATAAATAATTTACAAAGGAAATATCATGTAGGCGGCATATATATTTACGTCTTGTTGAAATGTGACGGCTCTTGCAAAGTACCAAAAGGTATTTTAAGCCACAGAACAATAAACGAATAAACTTAAGGTTACACGATATATTCCATATTGCTAGGTTAACATGCAAACTGAAAATACACATGGGAATCAACATGACCTTAAAACAATACTCGCTTTTTATGAAAACCACGTAAGAAAGCCAACTAGAAGTAACGCGGGCTGCTATACATATATCCCTTTTTTACGTTTTCCGTCCAGTGAAGTTTTTGAGATTTTACTGTATAATATAAACTAATATTGGCTGCCTAACGAATAACAAATCTTGTTTTCATTTGTTAACACTTTTTTCCTTTGTTTTAATTTAGCATTCAGAAATAACCGTATTTTACACTTTACATTGTCTGTTGCTGTTTTGTTAATAAAAGTTTATAGTCTTTATATTAAATGTTATTTTGTTACAGGCTACGCATTGTATAGACTATAGGCCTACACATGAAACGCTATATATTTCCTAACTATGGCTTTTATTTCTTTAAATGGTAAACGAAAAAACGAATTAATATTATTATCTAACTTTGTGATTAATAAATTAAACTTTGTGAAAAGTATGAGTGAAAAGAATTATATACACAACGGTTGATGTTAATACAGGTCTTAATTCGTTTCAAAATATATAGATAAATAAAAAATTAAAATTATCACATATATTGTGTGGTGTATAAAATAAATTGTAATAATCCTTTCTATATGATTACTTAAGCCATAATATCCGAAGTTGGACCGTTCCTTTATTCTTCTGTAAAGCACACTACATTCTTGCATATCTGCTGTCATATTCGCGTCTCACAGTCATAGTATACCGTAGGCTATAATATTATACCTTTTTTTGCGTTGTCTGAGACTTGTCTCAGAGGATAAGACTCAGGCTGATCTGGGGCAAGCACCCTTCCGCCAATTGGAGATTTAGAGGAGTCGCACGCCAGCGCAGCGCGGACCGGTGGCGAAGTAGGTGGAGGCATTCAGGATAGAGTGTAGTGTATGGATGTGTATTTTTGTGTTTACGTAGTGTGCAGAGCCAAATGGGTGATGGAAGAGCCATAATAAAAGTATAAGTCAAACGACAGCCAAGACGAGCTCGAGTAACGCAGGACGCCAAAGCTGGAGGAAGGTGTCAGAGAGGCGTCAAGGTTAGGCGGGGAGGCACAAAGGAGAGGGATAAAGACCGGATAGGTAGATAGGAAAATCTAAGATGTTAAGTGATCAAGAAGGAAGCCAGGTGTAGTAAGTATGACGAAGAGACGTAATTATTTCTATTTCTCCGTTGGCGGGGGTTTCTGGGAGGAGGTCCATCGGGAATGGTGAGGAGACGGTTTTGACAAAGGAAGGTCTGCGGGAGTTACAGGTAGTATTAATATTATACAATACCTCCTTCACATTTAAGTTGAGGAATTCCAATCAGCCTTCCGTTCCGTTACTTCTCTCTTGAGCCCTTGATATAATTCGTTGCCTGCTCTTTATTGCAGCTGTAATATCTCCTTCGTTTTATAATTCGTAACGTTAAATATTCTTCCTCACCCTGGAATTTTCCATTCTCTTTTACTAATTTCTTTTCACTTCATAAGACTTTTCTATACAAAAGCAAGTATATAAAAAAGTTATAAGGTCGGGGATTAGCAACCAAACGGAATTGTTTAAAAACATTAATCTACAAGTTTCTTTTCTATAGTTCATCGTACACACCCTTGCGAGATAAAAATAACTACACGGTAGTTTCTTTCGCAATTTTTCGCATTATTTTGAGACAATCGACTGGTGATTTAGAGATAAATACTTAATATTAATGGGGTCTCATACATTTTATATTATATCTGTTTTCTATCCTACTGATAGAACTAGAAAAACGGTAGCTATCTCTCTTTTCCTTTTAAAAGCACAATACATATTAATTTACCAAGTAGCAGTTTCCTTCTTCATTTAAAATTTCTATCAAATCTACTGTATATTGGACAAAACAGAAGGGGAAACACGTGCTTACAAGGTAGTGTAAACATCCTGTAATGCTGTCAAATCAAAATACAAAGGAAGGGGAAGTGAATACTGTAATGAGTAGCCCCTACATTCATATTTATGCAGGTGTAGGTGATGATAAAGAAACACCTAAAAATATATATATATATATGATTAGAAGTACGTACAAGAAGGAGTACTATCACATTTACAACACATAGATTCCAAATATGAATTTGGCGTGTTCGCACCTCTAGCTGTTGCCTGTAAAGAGCATAATCCCTAAACACAAGTTTTTGTTTTATTTAGGAGAAAGAAACTGTTTTTCACTAAAAACATTAAAATTATTCATTGTCTCTAAAATTGCACATAATTCACCTAATTCGAGGCCTAGCTTAGGAGCTAATTAGTAGATAGCAAGAGAGGGTAACGAAAAGAAAGTGTCAGGGGAGGTTGAAATGAGATTGACAGTTTGATGATATGCAGACAAAGGGAGAGAGTGAGTATCTGTATGTGTGTGTGTGTGTGTGTGTGTGTGTGTGTGAATGTTTAGGCTATATAGTTTTACATACACTGCATATGTTTATGATACGAATTGCTGTTTTAATTCACATGCGTCAGATATTAGGCAACATTTATTTACGCTACGTAGCGTGCCCGAGTTTACGTTTTTGCGTATAACAGTAAACTATTTGTAGAATTTGATTAATGAGACAGATTTCTTTATCTCTGCCCTTGTTTCTCTCTGTCAGTCTCTCTCTCTCTCTCTCTCTCTCTCTCTCTCTCTCTCTCTCTCTCTCTCTCTCTCTCTCTCTCTCTCTCTCTCTCTCTCTCTCGCGCGCGCGCGCGCGCGCGCGCATGCACGCGATCGCCACTCATACAGTTTCTTCTTTTTCTTGTCACAATTTCAGTGTTACACACAATCCCCCACTGTCCTTTTCTTGCCCCCCTCGTACTTTGTTTACTTCTCCATAAAATCCTAACCTATACGTCAAATTAGATCGAAACTAGACACATTTTGTAATAGTTTAATCGATGTGCCTAAACCAGAAAAATTATTGGGTCACTTGTGTGAAAGAAGAAACTTTAATTTATTTACCTTATAACAATTCCCCCTAAATAAAAGGGAAATCCCCAAATTCATATTTCGAAGCCACCTGTTGTAGATAAAACGGTATTTATCTTGGATACATACGTTTAATCTCATACAAACGTTTTTATGTGTGTTCCCATCAGCACCGACACACCTGTACAGGCTTCTCCATATTTTTCTACACCTGTCCAAATATGACTGTACTGATTACAATAGTAATTTCTTCTGCGGTTTGTTTATGACCATAAGATATGTCTTTATAGTTCCTTTTAAATACCATTATTTTCTGCTCATTCGTACAAAACTTTTAATTGTTGAATGTGCCAATTCTGATAATCTTTGCCAAACCCAAATATTAATGTTATACGGCGTCACCTTATTATGTAGCAAACAAAATTAGAACAAATCACTGTTATTTTAGCAATAGCTTTTTTAAGGTGCCCAGAGTAGGCCTACTAGTAGGCCTATACCTACCCGACACACACACATTTGAAGGATCAGTATTTTGTCTTGGAGTTCACTCTCCCAGCTGAGATACCCATGTTTTTAGGGACCAGGAACTCGCATTTGAACTTCTATCATCAGCTACATAATGTAAATCCTAGATAAATGTACAAGCCTATGCTCTAAAAGCCTAAGCTATGGTACCCACAATCATCTACATTTTACTAAAATAATGGTTGCAAGTTAAATTTTTTGATTCATGTTGATGCTTTTGTCTCGAAGAAACCATGTAAATTAATCTGCTTTTCGTATCCGGCCGACGATGGTGTGCTCCCACTTACGAACAGTGGCACTTGCAACTCGTTTCACTTGCGAACATTCAACTAGATAAGACACGTAATTAATTTTTGATACGTGAGAGTACGTCCCACTTGCGAACACACAAACAACGATGTATGTACATCCACCCTGTATTGTGTTTATGTTTGTATAATTCGTTAAATGTATTTTTTGTTACCAACTACGTTTACCAAGTTACAATTTTTATAAAACGCAAACACACACACACACACACACACACTTGCATAGCCGCTCCCTCACTCACTCTCTCTCTCTCTCTCTCTAAATTAAAAAGGAAGGTTATTTTTTATTTATTTTTATTAGTCAACTTGTAGAACGGACGACGTGATCTTGAGAAACATCCCAACATCAGAATATTTTTCATATCTTTTAGTTTATCCAATTCAGTATACTTTTTCGCCCTTTTCATAGCTTAAAAATTTCACTCCATCGTTACATCGTGTTCTGAAAAGATTTCTCTGCCTCAGATTATAAACATTTGATAATGTTTTTTATTCTTGGATGTGGTCTTCCAACGTGGCTGTTCAGTTTCTGATGCGTGCTTGTACGGTATTATTCATTGTATGACGTCGGAAGTAGCAGTTCCGTAACTCCTGTGGCACTAATCATTGTCTAGCTATTGTTCTACGAAACAATTAAAGAATTAATCGAGTTTCTCTTCCTCTGGAACTTGACCATGGATATACTGCCAGCCACATTCTACATCTTTTCGAAGGAAAGCAAGTATAGCACACATTAGGATTTTTGTGCTCCCTAAGTCATTTGAATGTGTATACTCGTGCAAAGTGACTACTGCAGCTTTTGAATTTTCCATTCATGAAAAATTACTTTTAAACTTTCAAACTCTCTTTTCTATTGATTTAACCAAAAATCGGGAGCTTAGCTTGCACAACGTCTTCGCCCGGACGGAAACTACTCTCGTCAATTTTCAAACCGGGACAATTGACAAACTGGCCGGGACCCCGGGATCAGGTCGTCAAACCGGGACAATCCCGGTCAAACCGGGACGTATGGTAAGCCTATTTATACATGTATTTATCGGTATTCAATATTGATGTGAGCATTGTACTGTAGAATTAGGAAGCGATTGTATTGAACGAATCACGATTATCAAATGATATACGGTATTCCTTTTAGTTCAACAATTCCGTCATCTCGTCTCCGGTACTTTGGAAAACCATTGTTATTTTCAATAGTTTAACGTAAAATGTTGCTCGGTTATTATGTGTACATATTCCATCAATCATGCAAGGAACATTAGAATTACGAGCTCTACAAGATCCATGTATCATTCGAGATAACAATTTTATGAATCCTTGGAAAACTGACTGGGTCAGGTATTTCTCCGCACAAAACTTAGGGTAAGCAAGAGGTAGTGTATTAACTTTTTAAATTGTATATTATTATTATTTTTATTATGTTTTTACTATAAAATATTCATATTATTTTAATATGATTTTCTGGAACACGTTTGGTGGAAACGTAAAACCGGCCAGCTGATAAATAAGAGGTTGCAAGTTCAGACGTAGATGTGTATATATGTGTCAGCCAAAACAGTATGTTTTGTAAACGTACACGTCTGTCATTACAACATTAAGAATGTTATTTGACCTTGAGCAGGTACTCATGTTGACGGGAATGAGAAATCATGTCTCTGTGCTGGAGACCTGTGGTGTTAACGCTGAATAGACACAACACATATCACTGTACGTAGCAGTGGCTGACGTATATTAACCATTTCTGAGTTCGCGATACCACAACTCAGATTAAACTGTGCACAATGCTTGTAAAAAATACGGACGTGTGTGACGTAGACGCCAGTTTGCAAAATGCATACTCTTTCCCGCCAGAAATGTAATCACGTTTCTCGTTTATCTTGTCTCAGCCAAATAAACATTACTATGCGTTTACCATGTTCCAGTGTCCTTCTTAATTCATAAACACTTGAGAAATTTTATTGTTTCTTACAGAGGGAACCTTAGAGGTGTCCGGCAGGTGTAAATGTACATAACCACCTTGGCTCATTCTTTAATAAAAATAAGGGAAAGAAATAGAACGAATAAGGAGAGAGAGTGAGAGAGAGAGAAGGGGTGAGAGAGAGAGAGAGAGAGAGAGAGAGAGAGAGCAAGAAAGTGAGACAGAGGTACACAGACACAGAGGAGCTCTTTCGTTAATTAGGGTAAAATTATATGCAAATTTTGAGAAGGACCGGTGTCCTAGGCCAATGAAAACTTATCTAAAAACATTAAAAATACGAAATGTATACAGTGTACACAAAATCTGAGGTGTACAAAACATATAAAAGACATGTCATAAGATTTATTTAACAAAAGAAATAATCGGAGTGGGCGAATGGTAGGAATAAATATGTAATTTAAACAATCCCTTTTAATAAAAAATGGTTTTATAATAATTATGTTCAATACATATAGGCCTAAGTGTGTAAAACGAATTCCCTACAAGAGTTTTAAAGATTAATGAAGGTTTAATTAATTCCCTACAAGAGTTATTGAAGATTTGTCTTAAATTTTTTCAGAGTTACATAACTATTATTTGTTAAAATATATATATATATTTTATTCAGAAAATATTAGATATTTGTATTTAATCTTTTATTTTATTTTATTTTTATTTTACCGAGAATAGTTACTATTTATAGAAAACCGTAGCAAAAAAATTTGTAATAAAAGTCTATCTGTATTCATACTTTTACCAGTACAGGTACAACCTGTCATATCCGGACTAATATGGCGACCGGCCGATCCGGATATGGAAAAATCCGGATATCACAAGGTCATTTATAAATACCGTATTTTCTCGCATAATTAACGCACTTTTTTGACGAAAAATACCGGCGAAAATTTCGGATGCGTAAATTATTCAAGGATTTCAGATATACCCAAATTTCATTTGAAATTTATTGATATTTAAAAGATACATTAAATATACTGTATTATACACAAAATCAGTTCAACTCATTGAAGTTATCGTCATTTGGCGTAAAATTACGGTTGAGTTTTCTTCTGAACTATCAAATAGAGTACATTAGGCAAGTTGGAGTTAATGATGTTAATAATAAGATAGAGCAAACTAATAAATAATCAATTTTTTTTATACCGAGGAGGGGTATATATAACGATTCATAATATGTCGTCATATCTGAGCGTTAATTGAAAGGGACAGACTGTGCTTTGCGCCGTACGCTAGACAGAGAGCGTATAATAAGCAACTATCTCACTCTAACTTCGTCACAGTGAAGCTCGCGGTCGGATGAGGGATGAATTTTATTCAATTCATTTTTGCAGTTCAACCTGCAATAACTTCAAAACCAATAAATATACAGCAATTCTGAAAACTGCATTGTGTTCAGTAATTAAAGCTCTATAAGTAGCCAAAATCTCAATTAATATAATTAACAATTACAGAAGATACACAGAAGAAGAACGTGTTTTTTTAGACGTTACTATTTGTTTAGCATTTGCATTTGTACACTGTACTCTTTAAAATACAAAAAGTAGAATTGGTTAAAAAGTTTTACTTACAGTACGCCTACATCAGTTTTTGAAAAAAGTTTGTGATTCGGCTGCTTCATACAATGCACACGTTTATTGGAAGCCATGAAGCCAAAGTGAGTCGACCTGACGCCACTGGCCCAGACTCAGTTGCCCCAAATAAAGTATTTCAATTGTAAAAACTTAAATATTCCAAAATAGTGAACCATATCGCAGAATGACGTAAGTGTAGTGAAGAAAAAGTGGTGATTAGCCAAAACATCAAGAGTAGTAACTTTACATCCCTAACCATTTCGCTAACCAAAATTGCAAAAATTAGTTTGGAGATACGTCCGGATATGGGAGGTTCCGGATATCACAGGTCCGGATGTGACAGGTTGTACTGTACTTTTTAACTACATATTATACTAATGTACAATGAAGATATACTTATTATATCTTTATTTAGTGTATAGTTATTTACGTGTCAAGAAAAGAACGTGTGAATAAAGTGATCACAACATTTTATACCTTATATGTTTTCTGCCATTGAATGATTAACCCACTTTTAAATAACAGCGTTAAAAAATAGTTGATTACGTCTTTCAAAGATTATTTTTACTACGGTACTGAAATTAAAAATAATTAAGATCGTATACAGGAATTAAACGTAGGCGACTGGAAGCAGTAATTGTATAAACAGCCGAGACACACCAGCTGCTAATATTGCAGGAATTGCTTACGTTCAGTAGACTTGGCAACGATGTGAACTTCGTGACTTTATATACATTTTGTGGCAACACTGTGCATATTTTTTATCACTAAAAGCTAAACCGATATCCGTGACAAAATAGTAATGCATTTTTTTAAACGTGTGAGTCGTTTGTAACGATTAAGTTAACAGGGTAATTATTATTCAACTTTTGTCAACAAACTATCTTGGAACGGATATATATTTTTACGGTTTTTTATGCTGATTACGAATATGTAAGAATAAAGTGTCTAAGCTTACTCATAACTTTTATATATGGGGTTTCAAAAAGATCAACTTCTCTGGTCAGAACTTGCATGTTTAGCTAATGATGGATAAACGTGATTATATATATATATATATATATATATATATATATATAATACTGTAATATGTATAATAATTCTATAAAAGGTATTATTATATTAATAATATAATATGTATAGTACTGTATTAGCACTTAAATGGTTACGTTATATTATATTATGCATATTTGCAACATAATCGGAGAAGAGAACGTTTTCCAAAATTATATTATAATCGGAATCAGTGAAATTTCCCCTCACTGCTGCCAAATCCGACGTTAACCGAACACGCACGAATCGTTGCTAAGCTAAGAAGTAAGAGCTTTTATACCGTTTCCTCTACGTCGGGGTGTAAGCTATACGCTAAAACTTCCCTTGGCAACCTACTCCAGCGTCAACATACGATCTTGATACTGATGAGCTATTTATTTTAAATATTCTTAAAATGTTTCTCAGAAGAAGAAGAAACAGAAGAAAAAGAAGAAGAAAGATATGAGAAAGAATAAGATGAAAGTATTCACGAAAACAGGAAGAAGACGAAAGTGAAGTGCGGGATGAAGACTGGTGAACGGCTGGCATAAGGCGGAGGTAGCAATGATTATATAAAATAGACCACTCCCTCGATATCAACCCGGGAGTAGTTTTGTGACACGGTTACTTATCAAATAAACTACGTTACTCACCGTCAGAGGCTTAATTCTTATACTTGTGATGTTATACTAACTCAACCTGTTTCGGGACAGCTTGTCTTTAATTGACGGAGGAGATCGAGACCATCATAATCGTCGTCGTCGTCATCCAATATTCACATAAAATTATAATAATAATAATTCTTATATTACCACACACACACACACACACACACACACACACACACACACACACACACACACACACACACACACACACACACACACACACACACACACAATTATACAAACAAACAATTTAGTACTGTTCAGATTGTTTTAAATGTATTAAAAGATGCCGGGTAGAGTCACCAACTTGTCAACTCCAAACTCTTATGATGTATTCGCCGACACCCAAAACTGACGCTAACCTAGTATGTCGTTCCGAGCAAATTCTATTCGTGAAATCTATTTTACACAGTTTACTTTTAAGGTGTACTATGTAGATATCAACACTAATATTGCCACACAACCACACAACCACACAACCACACAACAACGTATAAACATTCTGTTTTATCACTTAGTTATACAGACGAAATATCAATGTTAAGTGTTGTGTTTGCATTGGATTGTGTCCAGTGATGTGTTTTAAATATAATTACGTACCTGGTACGTATTTTTGGTAACAGTAATTAGTTGATTATTTCTTTTTACGCTTTCTCTTATATGTGGTTAATTATATTTTGCCTTGTAAATCATTTCCTGAATATTTTGTTAAATATGATTTTCCCGCATATTATTTTCTATTGGCATTGTAAACACTATTATTATCGAATACAACTGTTCGTCTTTACATTGAACTATGTAATGATTACTGATTATTTAATATTTCTTTTACTAACACACAGCACTCTTTTACTTAGATGTTCTCTGATCAAACGCTTAAACAAGAGTGAATTGACGTCTTTTTGTAGAATATCATATTGTTAGAAACCAACGTCTTATCACTTTCAATTTGTTTTACAGTATAATGTTTTTAAAATATAATTTTTTGCCGGTAACACGGATTTGTATAGTTTAAGTAAACTCTTTTAATATATGTTCTCACGTAGGCTTCCGCGGGTGGTGTCCATTATGTTCTTAAACTCTTCTTCCGGTATGGAGCGCGTCAAAAATGTATTGTATGACAACGTTTCACTCATATTACAATGAGTATCCTCAGGTCTAAGTGACAAAAACGCCGGTAAGCGAACTCAGTTATATAGTGTAGAAGTGGCGGTGGGTGGTCCGGTAAGTGTTCTGCTCTGTACGCTTTGTGCATTGTTTGTGCGGTCAGTCAGCCCGCGTGCAGTAAAACCAGAAAGTAAAGGGTACCAAGTTTTACCAAGCGTGGCGGTTTCTCTGTTGAAGTAATTCTTGTGTTTATTAATTTCTAATACTTCTAGGATAAATCTGTCATAATACCTATTACATGATCATATTACAGATTCGTCTTTGAAGTTTACCATGTGATTCGTTAAGGCTGAATGCTCAGCAACTGAAGATTTTTCAACTGCCGAGTTATTCGTATGTTTGACATGTTCTTCCAAGCTCTTATGGAAATCAGGCGGCCCGTATGGCTAATGTAAACTTTCCCGGAACTGCATGGAATTGTGTACATACCGTCAGTGTTCAACGGGATTATATACTCAATAAATTGTCACTGTTAATCCCGGTCAAAAATAAAATTTGTCAACAAGAAAGTCTCACAATGAGCTCTCCATTATGTAGTATGAATAATGTAGTATCAAAATACACCAAAAATATATAAATTCATTTGATCCAAATGCCATATGGATAAGATATGTAGATGATGGGCTGCATGTATCTAATAACAAAAACATAAATGCAGATAACTTATTAAAACAAATCAATAACACACACTCAAATTACATTTAAAAGAAGGAAAAGTAAAACATAAAAACATCAACTATTTAGACAAATCATCACAAGAAACAATAACCAACTACAATTTGCAGTATACAGAAAACCAACCTTCACTAACATCATTATATCTAACAATTCTGACCACTCACCACAACATTAAATGGCACCTTTTAATCCACTATTCAGCACAACATACAAAATACTCCCAAAGAAACATGAAAGAAAGAAAGAAAGAAATATAATTTGCTAAATTGCTGATAAAAATGGTTACAATGAAAACATTGTACAAAAAATAGAAAATAAAATCAAGTATAAAATAGAAACTAAACATTTAAGAAATGATAAAAACAAACAACACACAAATAATAACAACTAAAGGGGGCCACAGTCACATACATACATAACAGGATGACAAAGCTAACAGAACTGTTTAAAAACGCAAACATTAAAATAGCATACAAAACTAAAAAATAATTTTCAAAATCTAAATAACCCACCCAAAAAAAAAATGTCCAGTGGAAAACTGAATGCTATGATTGTAATAGACGTTACTTAGAACAAAAACAAAAATGAGAAAACGTTATTTCGCACATCTAAACGCGTAGAAAAAACAGGAATTTAGTAGTTTAGTACAAGAATGAAATCTTGAATGTGTAGGGAATGATCCTTTTGTGCTTATGCAATGGTTACATTGCTTAAATTGTTATGCAGTACCTTCTAATAGCTGTGAATATAACTATGTATGGTGGCATTATAAATGAATATAGCTTAATTAATGCTGCAGTTAACTACGAATAAAGTTATCTCATATAAGCAACAAAATTTTATTTCAACAGATAGGTATGGCAAAGGACAGCCCTAATGTAGTGACCATAACATTGAAATCAGGCTCTAAACATCATCGTTGTCGGGATCTATGTAGATGCTGGGAACACTAGAACAGGCTTAGTAACAACAGATAGCATACTAATTCCCATAAATTGAGTAAGGCTTAAGTAACTGGACAAGCCTCAGTTATAATAAGAGCAAAAATACTGATAAACATCAGCTCTCTTTTCAAAAGAACATTTTCCAGGTATATGAAATAGCGGCCTCCGCCATTTATTATCTGTAAAAAAGAAATAGTTCCTCTAGTATTGGAATCGTCAATAAAATGAGTTATCAAACTAACTTTATGATTTTTGTATTGACACTGCAAGTCTCAAGCAAATTTTCTGATAATTTTTCTGGTCTCTTAGAAAATCCTACGTATAGGTATTTTTAAACATAAGGCAAACAAACATCATGTTATTTATGTAAAGAAATAGGTTAAGATTGGATTTATATTTAGTATGCATCATTTTACGTTAACTTTAGTTTCCACAAAAATGTATAACCTACACTTAAATGGGTAAAAAGTGAATAAATTCAAGAAAATAATTTCCAGTCAAGTAATAATTAATAATTTTTTGAATGACATTTTGTTTGTTACATTATGACTACCGATAAAATTTATATTCACTACGCCAATCCATTAGCAAATAATGTCTACTTACCATTTGTTTTCATATTTATGATCGGGCTTAAATTATATTGGACTAGGTAATAATTTGTAACAATTTAAATATAATACCTAATAAACAGCATTGTAAATTGTCTTAATTGCCTAAATTACGTGTTCACCTTTCCGTTGTGTTGTTTTAACCTATAATTTTGTGATCTTATGAAAACTACAATTTCCCCATGGCCTTTCTAAGATTCATGATTTCCTGCCTAAATTTGACAAGTAACTTAGACAGTACTACTACTTGCCTTTGATTTCCTTGATAATTTCCTTTATGTTTGTTGGACATTTTATGTGGTTGGACGTTTCAGTAGTTGAACTTTTATCTTGCAATTTTGGTAACCGAACTTTCTCTCATAATACACAATTTCGAAGGTTCACCTTTAACTTTACTGGACATTTTGGTATTCGGTCTTCCCCTACGAAACAGTACTGACCTAAAACCATTAATTAAAATACTCGAGCCTACGGGCTACATAACGTTTATTTCAGCGATAGAGAACTGAGACAATTTCCAGACCTGCACACATAATATTATTACCTTCACTCGCTGTACAGTTAGGCCAATAGTAAGCAATCGTTAAGTTTTAATCTTCATTCTGAGAATGCTATAAATCGTCAATGAAGTTTCAATCGTGTGCCTGCACTAGACAGCAGCACTGATTTATGTGCACAGCGAAAGCCTCGTGCGATATTAATCACCTGAAGTTACCAAAGTCATATCAGTAATTCGGTTCACAACACAAGTCAAGGTTACCGTATAAATTTCTCTTTACACGTCTTTGCGAATTTCTATTGACTAAGTTTCTATAGAATATACAGTTTAAAAATGTAGCAGAACTAAAAGTCTTAATATTGTACTTGATCATTAAATTTCAGTTAACTGATATGAGTGTAGACTTTTCTTTCTTTATGTGTTGTCCTGTCTGTTTGTCTATCTACTTCTCACACTGTGTGTCTGCCCGTTTCTCTCTCTTTTTTTCTTTTCTTTCCCTTTGTCTCTTTCAGTACAAATGTACTACTATGTGTACCACTACGTTTCTTATAATATGGTTTCCTTTAGTTAAAAGTAGAAATAACTTAGTCCTTGCTCAAATATATACTACTGAAGTTGACTATCACTCTGATAATGACGTTTGCAGATTCGGAAAGAAAGAAATGAAAAATCAACTCAAAAAGCAGATGAAAAACTGAATAAAAGGAAAACAGAAAGAGAGAATATGTAGGCCTGTTGCCTGTTTTTCTTCGGTTGCTAGGTCGGTATTTGAACACACTCACAGCCAGGCCCGATTTAAGGGTAGGCTTACTGGGCTGCAGCCTAGGGGCCCGCACCACATAAAAATAAAAAAAATTAAATGATTGTAACACACATTAATGAATATTCTTCGAGCCTTCGATCAGGCCTGACTACATCAGTTGTGGGAGGGGAGGTGTTTTTGGACAATTCAATCCTTTGTTACATGTTTTTAGTTACATCTGAGAATTTAGTTATCCAATTGTACTTAAGTTACAGTTTAGTTGGTGCTTCGAGTTATCTTTCAATGTTAAAGCATTACTAACTGTAATAAAAGCTATTTCGTCTCATTGTCCTAGTAGAGTTAATTTATTATTCCTTTTTACCCGGACTTAAATTTGGTATATTTTTCTTTAGCTTATAAAGAAAATCTGTTCCCCAGAATTTGTCACGACTGAAAAGTAGAGGGCCCGCACCACAACCTCAGCCTAGGGGCCCGCAAACTCTAAATCCGGTTCTGCTTACAGGTATACTTTCTTCACTCATTCTCATTAGGTGTCGATACCAGGAAAGCTGTTTACGTTTTATATCTTCTATTACAGTTTCTTTTCTATTTGTTCTTTCCCTTATTACGTCATTCCTTACACGTTCCAGACGAGAAACTCTGGAAGCTCTTCTCAGATAGTCCATTTCTACAGCTTCAATCTTCCTGCGGTTCTTTTCATTGATTGTCCAACAATCTGACCCATAGGTGGTAATTGGTTCAACAATGGCTTTATAAATATTGATCTTTGTCGGTAGCCCGATTTTGGTGGACCATAAAAGTGAGTTTATTTGGCGTATGGTGCTTTTTCCTAAAACTAATCGATGTCTTATATCTTCATCACATATTCCATCATCGCTAATTATACTTCCTAAATATTTATACTTTTCACATTTCTTGATGGAAGTATTATCTGATAACTGAAGATCTGATCTTCGACTTCCTGTGGCTAAGTACTCTGTTTCTTTGAAGTTTATTTTTAATCCCCATCGATCGTATCCTTCTACTAGTTTTCTCATCATATAAGTGGCTATCACCACTTGATCATCTGCTAATAAAAGAGACTTCTCCTTTAATCATTAACTTATTAAAAATATTTGCTAATAGTTCCTACAAAATCCTTGGTCCATATTTCACCAATTCAACAGGAATGCCTCCCGGTCCAGTGGCTTTATTGTTCTTCACTTCTTTAACTGTATTTTCTACCTCCCATGATGAAATGGGTTCCACAGTCTCTCTTTCTTCCTCTGTTATTCGGTATATCATTTGTTTATATTCATTTCTGTTCTCAGTTAATAGTTTTTCGTAGTGTTCTTTCCACTTACTCATGTTAATTATTGGAATATTGGCTTTTCCTTTTCATTCTGTTTAAAGTTGTTTTATTAGTTTCCAGGCCTCTCGTACTTTTGTCCCTCCGATATATTTGTTAATTTCATCACATTTTTTATCCCATAATTCCTGCTTTGCCCTTCCCATTTCACTTCCGTATTACTTCTTGCTTAACACTTTCGGTCATCATTATCTCCTGAATTTACACATTTCTGATACAATTGTTTCTTTTCCTTCACTTTTCGTTCTATATCTTTTGTCCACCATTCTGAGTTCTTCCTTCTGTCTATAATTTGTTTACCTAATGCTTCTCGCGCTGCACTATGTATGCATTCTTTAATCATATTATAACAGTTTTCTGCCGTAGATGGATTGATATTATCGTTGCCTCTCAATTTATTAGTTAATCTTATTTTATACAAAAATTTTACTGATTCATGTCGTAAACTTTTTATATTCATGTCGTTACTTAACGGTTTCCATCACTTCGTTCTTCTTGTTAACAATACTTAATCCTCCCATAGTATTCTTTCAAATAATTTCTTTCCTTTCTTTCATCAACTACTAAATTATCTTTTTATTTTCTCTGGGTGTCGATATTATTTTCCGTATAACATATTTCTCGCTATACTCTCTAACCTTAGACATGCTTATAGGATTGTTTTACATTTACAGTTCTGTGTCGTCAAATTTCTTGTTTCAGTTATATTCTTCATGTTTTGATTAAATTATTTTCAGATATAAGTAGTCAGTTTAATTGCACGAATCATTTTATTGTTTCCTACTTCATGACTATTTCTTAAATTTTAAAAAGTTATTCCCTATTTAATTAGAGATTTGATGATATTTTAGGATTCAACTCCTATGTTACTTTAGGTTTTTCTGTCGTTGTTTCTATTATTGTTACAGCATTTCTGTACTCAGTTTGTAGTGGTTTCTCATCGTGTTTAGCAGCATTGTTTCTGTTTTCTACTGTCATGCCATAATCTATTATTTCTGACTTTAAGTGTTTACAACTAATAATAGCATCCTAGTTTTCTTATAATACTCTTTTCCTCTCGCTTCTGTATTTTATAAAAATATTTTTCATGTTACAAACCTATGATCACTAACTACTGAAAATTCATTAATTATAAAAAAAATACTATTATTTCCTTTCGTCATTATACGACTTCTTTTTTAACATTTATTTCGTTTTAATTTTAGTTTTATGCTAGTCATTCCTTTTTAAAAATAACTACAAAATTCAAAAATTACAGGTAAATAGCAACGTTGGTTGTTTTTACAAATATAATAGTGTTGTCGATTTTATTTGTCTTCTTAAATGCATACTCTGCTTTGTATCTTCCTGAACTTTTATCTAATTGGATTTTACTAAATACATTTATATTAACTGTCTGCTTTGTTACTTTCGTGTGTATCGATATAAATAAATTGTGTATACCTTTGTCTACCTCATCTTTACCTGCGTATATATTGCAGTAGTTTTCAACTACTGACGACAAGGAAAACTTGGCCGAAACTCATATTTATCCTTATATTTTTGTATAATACTAATGGTATTATAAGATGTGCAAAGGATTTTAACAAACACTTGGTAGTTTTACAATGTATTCTTAACCTCTGACAATTTATTCACCCCATTAGGCTATTGTTAAAGACCTGGCTTTTGAGAATAGCCTGATAGGCTGAAACAATCGTCAGAGGTTTGAATTGTGAAAGTACCAAAAGTTTGTGTGATTTCTAAAAACCATTGTAGTAATACGTTTCACCAAGTGCCCAAACATTCTTCAATTAATAGCATTATCTAATGTGATGTTCAACGCATTCCAATGGTGTTTTTACCATATCTTTTTGTCATATATCCAACACCTTCAGCTCTATATCTTGAGCCAGTTTGTAGTGTAGAATACACTTGTATGTTTATATTTTTTAGTTTTAACCAGTAATCACTTTTCACCGAATCGCTGATCATTTGCAATACTGTGTACGATATTCTTTAATGCTTTTCCAATTTTTATAAACAATTTTCTGGTTTATAAATCTCAAGGTTGTGAGACTTCAAAAAGTAATTGTCAGCTGGTTACTAAGTTGCAGTCTAACACCTAACGTCACTTTCACAGTTGTCATAACAAGGATGATTAATAAGGGCCGATGTTTAAAAATAAATACCAGAAAATTTTATTGTGATCACGCAATCGCATTACACAAATCACTATGATGTTAAAATTTTAAATCTACAAAAGCTTCAAACGGGATTGAGGCTAACTAAACTGCAACATTCTGCAGCTTAAACCTTAAATTATTTTTATTTGTAGGTTTATTCAGACGTTTGATGTAACATCTAAGACAAGGTTTCTTAGTTTGTTTTTGGACCCCAGCAAGTAACCGAGTTACTATTTATTTGTAAGGGAGCAAATGTTGGCAAAATTTTGGAATAAATCCATTGCAAACATCTGCGAGTTGGATTCAACAAATTATAATAAACAAGGTCTGACTTATTTTACGACAAAATCATAGTTACCTTTAACGAAAGAGTAAATTACTAAGAACTTATTGTCAGTAACTTAAACCTTTAGAGTTGAAATAACGTTAAGGACTTAATAACATAATTTATTGACTTGTGTTTATGAAATACTGACGAGTAAATAAAATGGATATATTTTATAGTATAACTCAGGCTACGTAGTATCGAAATTTTTAAATTGCTAAAAGTTGGGCATTATACCACCTTGTTAAAAGGTGTTTTGAAAAATTATAGTTTCAGATTTCAGATGTTATAAAAACTAATTGTAAAGCAGTAATCATCTGCAGCAATGCGACATGACACTACTAGATCGTACAACATTATTCGTGTTTAAAGTCACACTGGCAGTGACTATCGATTTAGACATCGATGTATAAACTCGCGACTAACCTCAGCAACCTCTTCCGGCTAAAGTGATAAAGTTTAGAAGGAAACATATTTTGTGAGAACACCATAATTTTGTACCTGCCTAAATAAACTATGACGGTGGCAGGTGGAACGGAAAGCATCCCAAATAAAATCACGGCAGCAACATGAACACGTGTGAAGGCTGGATATGCCATCGGGATCATCAGGCAACGGTTACCGCGTCCATCATGCTTTATCCTCAGTCTTTAATGTCATACAAGCGAAAAACGAATTGTTCATTATAATATATAAATGAAAATTGAAAGATATTAAGTAAATTAAAAAAAAATTACCTTATTAAAGACACATTCATGAAGAGTATTAAAAGATTCTAACCACAGTAGGCCAATAATTGATAGAATATTGATAGAATACATTTTTTACCTTATTTTGTTGGTCCGTCTGGTGGCTTTACTTCTTCTTCGTTATTACGACGCGTTTCCGGACATGTGTCCCATCCTCAGGTATTGTCACTCAGCAGAGGTCGTCATTTAAGTAAAAATATCAACACATAAAACATATAACATAACTTACACATAATCAACAATAAAACATTTAAACTTTGGAGCACGTACAAGTCGAGATGCACATCCCGGACTACAACGGTCGACTACCGAGTCTATGTTATTGCTCGCCGCGCACTGTGGACTTTGTATTTGTATAGCCGTATCGTATAGCGAATTTGACTGAAACTGTAACTGTTCATTTAGGAGGATTTCTTTTGTGTTTGTGTCCTTAAATGCCTTATATATTTCAAATTCCTCAACAGCACTCAGGTATCTCCCTTTCTTGCATATGTGTAGGGGTTGAAAGTTACTTGCAATTCTGTATAATTATGATTATTGTCAACTAGATGACGTGCATAATTTGATGTTATTCTGCTAGGATCTTTTCGGGCAGGTGTTCCCTGAAGCGTTTTTTAACCGCTCTACCCGTTTGTCCAATGTAGAAACAACAACAGGCGCAGCACACAACCTTATAAACACCTGTCTTGTCTTCAACTGCTTTTGGGGGGTTTTGTCGAAGTATCTTACCAACGTTGTTACTGGTCCGGAACCCCATCCTAATGTTTACGTCTTTAAACGCGCTGTATAACATTTTTGGTAGGGTGTTACCATAGTACGATGTTATGTACCTAGTCCCATTTTCACTACCTTCGCGTAGTTCTTTGTTACCATCCTTTTTTCGATGTTTTTTAATCAGTTTGTGTATAATTGAGCTACTGTAACCGTTGGCTCTAGCTATATATTTAATTGTGTTAAGTTCTTCGTGAAAGTCTTCCTTTTCCATTGGTATGGACAGTAGTCTATGCACGAAACTGTTATATGCCGCCATCTTTTGGGAGAAAGGGTGATGTGATTCAGCGTTTATTGTGATATCTGTGGTAGTTGGCTTCCGGTATATCTGGTACGGGAAGTTGCTATTTAGTCTTGTGACTGTCAAGTCGAAAAAGTTAAGCTTGCCGTTTACCTCCGTTTCAAGGGTGAACTGTATGTTCTTATTAACGTTATTCATGTATTTTTTCATATTTTCTATCTGCCGCAATGTACCGTTAAAAATTATAAAAGTGTCATCAACGTATCGTGTATACGATACTAATCTGTTGGAGAATTTATTTTTGTTACTGAGCAGATATGTGTTCTCATAATAATTTAGGTATATATCAGCCAGCAGGCTAGATGAGGGGGACCCCATGGCTAAACCTGTTTTCTGGATATAATAATTATTATTGAATGTAAATTAATTCTGGTTTAATATAATTTCTAACAGCCCGATTATTTCGTTAATTTCTTCCTGGTTACATATTCTGGTATTAATAAGATTTGTTTTAAGGATAGCAAGTGTTTCCTTTACAGAGACATTTGTGTAAAAATCAGCAATGTCAAAAGAGGCTATTTTGTGGTTGGGTTGTGTTGTGATGTTTTTCATTTTATTAACAAACTCAACGTTATTCTTTATACTGTGATTATTCTCTATTCTCACACTGCTTTTTATTTTAGCCGCAAGTTTTTTACATACACCGTAACTCGGTGCAGTGGTAAAGTTTATGAGAGGCCTGATTGGTACACTGGGCTTGTGTATTTTCGGTAGGCCAATAAATCGAGGCGCCTCCGCGTTAACGCGTTTCAACGAACGGCGAGTAGAGACGTCAAACAGGTGTGTACACTGGTTGATTTTGTTATTTAAAACTTTGACAAAGTCTGCGGTTGGGTCAATTTGTACCATTGTGATATTATTGTTTTTTATGAATTCATTAACTTTTAACGTGTACTCATCTTTGCCTATTATGACAGTGGTATTATCTTTATCTGCTTTCGTAACTAGGGCATTATTATTATTATTCAATTTAGTTATTAATTGTTTCAGAATTTTGTTTTCTTTCATGATAGAATATGTTTCAAATACTTGTAGCAAAGGCTTATTTTTTATTTGTTCACATGTTTTCAACACATAATTCAATGTATTTAATTAATTAATAATTTGATTTAATTTTACTAATTTTACTAAAGAACATTAATCATTATACATATTTAATGAGATATGTTTTTGTAAGATTCAGGTTAAAATCCTAGTAACATACAATTTATTTTGAGTATACATAAACAATACATAATATATTTACGTATAAAAAAGTCGTAATAAACCAAGCAGACTTACTTACGCAGACGAACGTTCTAATGCAAACAACACTTATAACAATTTTAAATGGAATTAACTTTGAATGGCGTCCAAATAGATAAGAGAAATTATTCCAAGTAATGTTTGGTATTTCTTTAGTAAGGAAATACATAGTTTCAATTTGAGTCACTTGATGCTAACGTATGAAGTAAACACGTTTATTAGTTTACGTAAGAGTAGTATACAGATGTTAAATTGTATACTTTTAAACAAACTGCTGTACATTTAATTCATTAAATAATCAATCATATTAGAAAGTAATTTAACTTGAAAAACACAAATTTAAGTAAATATACAAATCCCGATTTTAAGATAATTTTGAAATAAATTTTAAGAAAAACCGTTTGACAGCAACAACACTTATATTGATAATGAAACGAAGATAGGTCCCACGTGTGTGTAAAGGAAGTTAATACGTATAAGATTCATAAATAAAATTGTTTAAAATATTTGGTTGAGTGCGAACTCAAGGGAACATGCAGAAGGATCAATTTAAAATATATTATCTTAAATTTCTGTATTTAATTTGATAAGATGTCATAAATTGATCAAAGTGAAGCAAGATTTCCATAGTGGCTCAGTTATATAGACATGAATCGACCAACAAAATCCACGAGTCATAAATAACAGAATTTTTACTCCATAATTGACATAATTTTTACAAATTATAATTTCAGCTCATCCCTTAACATGTCTGTTTAGTAAAAACTTGTTTCGTGTTTGAAGTAGTTGTTTAGGACAATATATAAGCTAGATAAAATACAGGTTTACATCTCTTCTGGTCTACGTGGAGAGCTAAAACAGTCTAGAAGTGTTTTACAACTAAAACACTGTACGTGGTACAACTAAAAAGTGCTATTTACCTTTAGATAATAAATCATTAAAACTTGTCAAAAAATCAAATGTTATCCACGTGAATTACCTATCTTGTACAAACCTAGAGCGATGTATAAGTGTCGCATAGAATAAGTATTCGAGCTATACTTTATTAGAATGACGTGGATTTATTAATGATACTAGTCTTTTACAGTGATTTGAATACAGTTTATATAAGTAAATTATTCCGTGTCGACTTTTGTAACAAAAACTAAAATTTATTTTTTAATGTATACAACGTAATAAAATAATATTCAAAAGTTCCTTTGCCTTATTTAATATACAGTTTTTACTGATGTGATTTTGTAATTGTACATAAATAATATCACATTCACCGCGGTCACGGTTATACTTTCACCGCGAACCAATACTCTCACTGCATCTGGTGTGTTGAGCTTGCGCTTCCAGTGATCTTCAAGTGTGTATATACTCTTTTCGAGAAATCTTGCAATTTCGCGGCTTAGCAAAATTATAATACTTCTAGTAACTATAGCAATTTTTTAACTTGTGAACAAACATCTGATACGTAAAAAGAAATTAAGTAACAAATTACTGTTAATAAAATAAATATTACAATAATAATAGTAACCACTCGAAAGCAATAAAAATAAATGTTTTGAAAAAATAATAATTCCTTGATTCTTTAATTTAATTACGAAAGCGATTAACTAATTGTTTTATGTGCACTATAGTAGGCACATAATGTATTCATTAAAGTCATAGGTAAACAAGAACAGAATCAGAAAGTATTTGGTATGCTTTAGGAAGTGCGTTGGTGAAGAATGGAAGAGACTCGAGAGATTAACGGGTGAGAGGAACAATATAAAAAAAATGGAATTAACAAATGAAGAAGAAAAATAACAGGAGGAAATTGGTAGAAGCTATTAGTCAGAGTACGCAAATTCTACTGGTCTCCTCTTGAGCGAGGATTTTTGTGACAAACTAATAATGGAAGGAAAGATTTTGAGGAAGAGAAGGAGAATAAAGTATGAATTTAATGATTGGGTAAAGTTACAAAGACCTTGAGAAAAGCAGCATGAAAGTAGTTTAGCTGAACCCTGTTTTTCGACAGGACAGAACCATTATAAATCATGTTGAGCTTTTATGCTGTTCACCATTATTGAATACGATATTGAGTATAAAACAACAGAGTTCAGTGAAACACAAGGATTATTAGTTTGGTCAAGAAAATGTAACAACGGAGATAAGAAAACCTATTTCTCAGATGTAGCCCAAGTATTTACTTGCCAGTCGAGTACATACACAATATTATCGAGTCTACAATATAGGCAAAAGTCAAAATATAGTCAAACAGTACAAATTGTACTGTTGATCTGGTGAATGAAGACCTGTCTATACATCAAAATGTCATACCTATAAACAAATGAATGGAGATGAGAATAAAAAAGTTATAATTAAAGAATTGGAGACGATTGTTGTATGACGATTTCAATTGGAAAATAAGCATTACTTGTGTAATACGGTCAAAATGTTGTAGTAATGAAGTAGTACGGGTAGTAAATGAAATTTCGCTACGAGCAGGTATGTGTTTTGCAGACGTAGGTCAACGAACTTGCTGGCAACAGTTTTGCTTAGAGATTTGTATTTTCATATCGAAATGAAATACGGTATTTTCTGTATCTGTCGAACCTTACCGATGAGCTACACTTCCTTGAGTACGTGTTTTTTCTCTCTTTCCTTTTCCGTTTCTTATTTTCCTAGTGACACACCTGTACATGTGAAAGACTCTGGCTTCTCAATTTAAAAGTTTATACCTTTTGAGGTTTCAGTATAAATTGACGGAAAATCGATTTTGTTTCGATTACATTTTATGGGTTGTTACAATGTTTAATCACGTAATCAGCTATTTCGTCTGATATACTTATTAAAAATACTTTAGGCTATAATTAATTTATTTTAATAAATATATGATTTCAAATAACTCATTTTGTATTGCTTTTATTTGCATTTGTCGTTTAATTACTAAATTTTCTATTGTGTTTGGATATATGTAGATATTCCCAAATATCCATTTTGTTACTTTTATATTCATAACGGTCGTGGCGTATTTAGGAGCGGTAGTGGTTAGCGTGTGGCGCTGCTACGTTGTCAGCGCGGCTTCTATTCTCGCCGGGGTCATCTGATTTATATACGACCGTTCCCCCTCGCAAGACAATGAAAAACCAGCGAGAGGTATGCTCCCTAGTATAAACCCCTCAACCCCCGTTCACGAACCGTTTGGATCCGGCGTTAAACTGTAGGCCCCATATACCTGTGAGAGACTCCGTAACACGTACCATGGGTATATGCGGGGAGGGTACAAACCAGTCAAAAGAGTGAAGGACCCATTTATAATAAATAATAATCATAAAATACTATATTAAATATTCTGTATATTTGGAAATTTATCTTTACGATGTAGACAGTATGTGGCTAAAATAGGCTTGTAGATATTCGTTTTTACAAACAATGTGTGCTGTAGAAGGAATCTATCGAGTCGCTTTTTCTTCGCCTGGGCTACGTAAAATTTATTTAAACCTGAAAATTCGATTTTTGTAAATTACATATTTATTGGGAAAGTTGAATTTATTTTACTTAGATGTATCCAGTTTACTTAGGTTCAATTATAATTATAATTAAATTACTTAGATTTATCCATAAATAGAAATGGAACAAATTTTTATTTCCCAATAAACAGAAAACCATCTGAAACTCATTTAATAAATGCAAATAATTTTTATCATTCACTCACACATAAAATGTTTGCATTCAACTCCATAATACACGAAATGCTTAGAATACTATTACGTAAAAAAGGAAGAGGCATATAAAGAGATAACGTAAGCAAATTAAAAAAAAATTAATTAAAAAATAAAATAAAATATAAACAATTATACACATATTTCATAAACTTAAATCAATAAATACTGCTGTAAAGGACAATGTAAAACCTTCGTAACGAAATGTTAAAAAACTAATTACACTATTTAAGTATACAAATTTAAAAGTATTTTAAAATACAGATATGCTTCTTTTCAACTTGAGTATTGTGTAAATTTTTTTTTTTATTGAATCCGTGATGAAAGAGGGCATGCCTTATTTTCACCTGACAGTGACAACATTTAATGCCTATATATAAACGTACATTACGTTGTTACATTGTGACATTTACGTCCATCTAAACATGCGCCTTTTTAACAATATATTGTTGGCTATCCCGTTAAAGGCTATCCCTGGAAGGGGAACAATTGACTAACCTCATTTATTTGTACCAGCAATCAGACGAGTTGAGGTTCTGTGCGGTTATTATATGTTGTAAGATGAGTGACAATAAGGCTACGACGACAAGGAAGTTAATTACGTAACGCTATGGAAAATTGATTGGAGACTGAATTTGCAAACGTTCTCGCTTAGCCTACCGCTAGCAGTCGGCACGTTGCGTACAAGGTCGAAATTGAACGTAGTCTCCGGATTGTTCTAGCGCCTATAAGTACGCAAATTGTTCTCGGCTCGCCGTCCGAAAAATAGAAGATTATTTAGGAATTCCGATGGGGTGTAAATAACCCAGTGTTCAGCTAAGTTCAGTTACACCTGGGGATTTTAGATGTGCGTTTCGCAGTTATTGTGCCGGTTTAAAATAGAGTCTCTATTTTTAGCCTGTTTCTTACGCATATAATAGTAAATCAAATCTTTCGCTTCTGACTCCATTTAACGTAATTAAATTACATTTTTTTTGTGTTGTAATTTTTCTCGTTAAATTATTTCTATATAGGCCTATATAGATAGAATTTAAATGGCGTCCTCGGTTGGTGTATATAATCAGATTGGAGATTCAGATTCCTCGTACATTCGTAAGCTTAAAGAATTCATGAATACAAGATACTTGGAAATTACACGGCGTATAAGATTGAATGTTTCAGAAGAGTAAAGATGAAATTTGGTTCGTCAGTTTGGTCTGGAAGAGTAAAAGTTCGTTTTATCAAGGCACTTCTTTCAAAATTAGATCATAGAATTTTCAAAGAGCCTAATAAAATCAACAGTCTGAATTTGACTTACAAAAGATTGAAAGATGTATTGTTTGTACTTGTAAAACTTAAGGCTAACAAATATTGACCTGACAATATTTCGTTTCTCATATATTAATTTTCTATGTCATGATATAAGAGAATATGTTTTGTAATTTACTATTTATTATGACTGTAATGTTGTTTTCAATATATTACTCTTGGCGTAACCCGGACTAATTTCCTTGAGTTTACTCCCTGTCTTAGAATCTTTAGTCTTCTGAGATAGCTATGAGTTAAATTTTCCTCTGAGTTAAATAGCTCTGTTTCCTTATTATATGTTCTTGTATATGTTTGTAATCATAAAAGCAGCACACAAGACTAAAAATAACTCGTGGTGCTAACTGAGAGTTGCCTATAAAGGTGCTGATAGGAACACTCCTTTTTTTTGACATATTTTTCCGTCTCTCGGCATGTTTTTTTCTATTTTTCCTGCCACTTACCGCTTTGTTCAAGAGGACCGCGTTATTATAGACACGGCAGCTGACCGACGGGCCTAATATTTTGTCGTTTGGTAGCCAAGAAATAAACTCTTCATCCCCCAAACGTCCAGAATCAAACAGTAACTAATTGACACCTGCCACACTAGGATGTAGCACTTGATCAACAACAGGTATTCATCATTGCACTTCACATACACAATGGAACCGACGCAAACGAATTTATGACGGTAACCACGTAGTTTATCGTATATATAACGGGAATGTTCCTTTAAAATTTACTGATCATCGGGAAGAATTTGAAATAGTTACATAGCAACGAGTGATATCATTTGGAAGTTGACAAATTAGTGGGAAGTATTTACTATAGTCTCCGTGCGGTTACGAAGAATAATATGCAGTAAGTTATCAAATAATCCCGTCCATAATTTTCTCAGAATGTACCATATTATATGGAGAAGTATTTTATTTTAATATGGTTAGAATATTTTATGGGTCATAGTTTCAGAATAATGGAATATAGTACTAGACGCCATTAAACTCGTATTCATTAACCAAGAGACCAAACGGATTGAAATTTTAGTTATATTTTCTACATTATTTTTAGGCTTAATATATTATTTATAATTGTATTAGCGTTACTAAATTATGTAACAAGCGTTTGTGTTTAAATCTAATAAAACCAACATAAACGTGATCGTTTTCAGTATTTATTAACATTTATAATTTCAACCGAAGAGTTGTATCGACAACCATGTATATACACAAGAAAATGTTTTTAGTCAAAATTGTTTTACAAATCATGTACAGCACACATCTTCTGACTAAATTCACTCGAACTAAAATATTGATCTAAAGCTAGCAAATTTTAAAGGCATGGAATCTAAATTAAAATCTTTTTAAAAATATATTTTATAGCAACGATTCAAATTTTCACTTACACTGAAATACTTCGTCTGGAAAGGAACAAAATCAAACGTCAGAAAAACACTCATCACACGCTATAGTAAATAAATTGAAACACGTGAATGTAACAAACGGCCTTGAAATGATTATATATTATATTTAAAGAGACTCAACGCCCAAGCTGCTGGATAATCGGCAAGTGCCATATTATTTTGCTTTCATAGGATTTTCTCTCCCTACTATTTTTCTCTAGAAATAGACTATATTTAAAAAGAAAATTATATGACCTGCTGTGAAGGCACAATTAATTTTTTGGTTAGCGGCCGAATAAAGTAATAATTTTTTTTTCATATGTTGAGACTGTTTCGTAATTGCGCAACAATATTTTCCGACAAGTACGTGAAAATATCTTTTATATCTTAAGGAATTATTAGTTACGATTTTAAGCCAAGTAATATCGTTATCAGTTCTGTACTTCTAATTAGCCACAATTAGTTAAATCAAAATCACTTCGGTGCTGTGAATTTAGGTTTTGATTGATAAAGGCAGTTAATAAGGGTTATTATACATGAACATAGGTGAATGAGTAATTACAGTTAACGATTTAAAATTAAAAATCTAAAAATATGTAACAAGTATGGAAAATATTATATTAAGTTACGTCTGTAGCAACAAATTATGTTGACTGCATTTATAACATTCATTTCATTTATTATCTAACCAAATTATTTTTTTTTAGTAATAACGAACAAAGAAAATCTTGTTTGATGAATATAAAATTGCAAGCAGATGACAACAAACTTATTACTCTTGGCAACCATTATTATGTGCCATACTTTTATTATTTCTACTTCTAACATAAAGTAAATGATGAAAATGTTTAAGCCTGTCTCAGTCCGTTTGCTATATTTTCTCCGTTTGTTTATATCGATAATTAAGTTTTGTAAAAACTCTTGACTTGACTTCATGGCTTTTGTCTCAATTGTATGTCTTTCAAAGTAAAATGTTAATTTTCAATAATTCTTTGAATATTTATCGTCGCTGATGCTATATTCTTCAATTTACCTATTATGTCTTACTTACACTGTATTTTTTAAAGGATCTGAATAATATTTTCCATAAAAATCTCTCTACCACGCTCTCTTGCATTTTGTGAAGGCAGTTCGGTATGGTTATAACTCTGTCACGCATCGATCGGCGTTACTGAAATGAAGCAAACATAGATTCCATAGATTGTCGATTTTCTGCAGGCAGTGTTATATATTTCAATGTTATATTCACTGAGAAGAGATGCCGTTTATGCTGTCTGTAACATATATAAACATGAAAATTCGGGAAGTGTTCATTGACACAGTTGTTAATTTACTCTCAAGAAATCTTTACTAATTCTAAATGAATCGAGGCTAGAGCTGTTTGTGTCCAACTGAACCTATTTATAAACAACTTATTGATAAACGAACTGGTTGCCTTGTGCGACTGGATTTCTCCTGAAGACGCGTGCAGACGGAGAGTAGGGACAGTTTCCTTTGGGGTAGAATGGATACATGAGCCACGTTTGGTTAGTGATCGTGACGTCCATTAAAACGTGTGGAAAAAACAATTGCTGTTATGACTTTCAGATAGAGAACGTCTTTAAAATGTATTGATACATTTTACTTGATACAAGGGTACTTGGCTTACCCTTTGAACAGTATAAAGTATTACACCTGTATGAAAACAAAGTAACACAGTTTTAATTGCCAAATAGCAAGACTTTATTATAAAAAAAAAATTTTTTTTACAGTGTAGTCAATAATATACATTTAAAGAAAGAACTACAAATAAAATAAAGTGTAGAAAATGCAGCTGCATTACTAAATTTGAAGTTACCAAATAAATTGTATGCTAATTAATTTACAACTAGGACGTCGTTTACAAAAAATAATACAGTCTTCGAGTGTTTGTTTGCTCCATTGCTATATGAATTTGTTTGAAAGAAATATAGACTAAGGCAGAGACTAAAGTTGTAGTAAATGTACACAAACTTACAGAACTCGAAATACCAAAATACTGTTCTTCTTACTTACTTTTTTAATTTTTGTTGTGAGTAAAACCGTAAAACAGGTTTACTAAAAGAAATTTTGAAATTTGAAAATTCTATACAGTACTTAATAGAACAAATCATAATTTAATTTTCCTAGAGCTACGTAAGTCTAGATGGTTTGCTTGTAAATGTAAATTCAAACAAGTCATTGTTTATTTTTGTTCATTATTATTTAAGCGTGACATAAATTACGTTTTTTATTACTACCCTAGCTCGATTTGTATTTACGTCCTTTTTCTTATTAATGATAAACATCTTTAAAATGTTCTTCGTATTACTTGAATTAGCAGCCATCCTTACTATTTCTTTTATGGAGCTGCTAAACTGCTACAATTTTTTATTCAGACAAAGCTTTTCGTCATCTCCGACATCATCAGGTCTTGAACAACGATGTTCAGGTCGTTGTTCAAGACCTGATGATGTCAGACATGACGAAAAGCTTTGTCTGAACAAAAAAAAAAAAAAAGTAGCAGTTTAGCAACTTCATCTTTATAATGGTCTATCAACCTGCTGTAAAAATTTCAAACTCCCAATCTCATTGATTGTAGATTTAACATTTTATAGACGGTAACGACGTCTTCACTAATATTACTATCGTCCATCAGCATTGTTGCTCACTGAAATTTAGACTCCCTGAAACAGCTCAAATTTATTGTCGTACAGGAAAGTTAGGATGTGATAATTACGGTACCATGACTGGAGATAAGAGCTGTTTAGGTGGGATACAAATAATTTGTCTTAATTACATCGTAAGTACAACAAACCGAGTAGTTCATTACGTTCAGAATGCTGTTGTGCAAATTGCTTTGATCAAATATTACATTGTGCAAAATAATTCAGAACTTTCTTTAATAGCCGATATTTATTCCAACGTGTTCTTGTTATTTGGAAAATATCAATTTAGAATAAGGTTTTTCCTCAGTTTGTCAATGCGGCATAAAAACACAAAAAAAATTAGTAGTTACTCTAAAAATGTTTTAAAATACTAAGCGTTAATTAAATTTCCAGTCCAACATATAAGGAAATATGATACAGAAAGAAATGTATTCCTGCACACTTGCATATCTGTTCATCTGTAAACATTCGCGCGGTTAAGTTTATTGATGTGTACGAGAAACAGGTAACCGATGGGAAAAATAATAGTAACAGATAGATTTACAACAGGCCATTAATAAACGACAACTCTAATTAATTTTGTTGCACGTCAATACTCAATAAAGAAGTTGTGTTCTGTAACATCGTGGGTATAATATTTGTTTCAATATGATTTAAGTTTTTCTACAATCCATTTCTTCTGTAAGTATATTGGAATTGTTTTCGAAGATATTTCAGGTTGTTTTCAAACAATTTAAATCACGCTGGACAGCGAGGGTTTCTCAGTCGGATATAAAGTATTCCATTTCAAGCCCTATTTTACACAGAACGGAACTGAAACTGGGCCAAACTAAGTCAGTCGATACTAAAAAGAACGACTATAAAAATAAATACGGTTAGATTGCTGGTACTTTGACACAAGAGAGGACTGCGGTACGTTATAGGTATAACATACATTAAGTGATGTATTGTAACTACTAATTAAGAGAATTAAATAACAAACTTAAAATATATGTTACAATGCATTTCAAAATTATTGGCGTTTATGGTCTTTTTATGTAGTGTATTCCCTTTAATTGATTTAACAGAAAACTTGGAATGGAACCTAGATCAATATTCTGGATAATCCTATACTGTAAAAACTACAAAAATTATTTACGAACGTAATTGTTTACGTAGTTCCCGACATAAATTATGTATGTGCACGCGCGCGCGCGGTTGTGTGTGTAGTATTAAATAATAATAATAATAAATGCTTATTAGTTGAAAAAAATTGTGCCTTGAAATAAAATATGTAGTGGTATTCTGTAAACAGTGATTCTCATTAATGAAACATAAGACTTCTTAGGGCGCCCTCCAAACTTTAGGCCTCTCTACAGTCGCATAGCTATCAACAAAGCAGATTGCTGCTTAAAATTTGTACTGCCTGTATGAATATGAGTCCACGTGGTAAAACAGTTTCAATTATATATAAATTCATAGATGCCTTCTTTAGGCGTCTCCAATTTGTTACTTGAGTAGGCTTTCTTGATAACAGGATGTATTTGTAAAAACCTTTGTTTACAATATTTATAAATCCTTAACTTCATATTAATCATCAATCAACAAATTTTAACGATGAAGTGTTTGCTAAAAGATTGGTCGAAAAGTATAACAAAAATTTTAAATTATTTGTATCGACGTTTCGACAATGGTGTGTTTTATATCATCAAAATAATTGCATTATTACAAATTGTTTTCCATAAATATAGCGAGAAAATTATAGTACCTCAGAACTTAATTTATACAATATTACAATTTAATTTCCTGATAATGCAAAAGTTTCTTGATGGTATTTGCAATTAATTATAAAAGCAGTATTCAACAAATATTATATGTACATTAGAATTGGTACAAATAACATTTCTACATGTACATGTCCACATATAACATATTGAACCATATTATACCTGAATACAGATTGTAGGGTTGTTCAATTATGTATAGCCTATTATTAAAAGTTATTTTTACCATGTTTCACTCACTACTGGTATTGAAACGCCGTCATCAATTTTGAGAATTCCGTACAAAACACCGTAGAGAATTACAAATTTACATCAGAGAATTTACAAAACATTACAAACACAAGTTTGTGGTAAACCAATCTATCAAGTGAAAATGGTTATTAGTGGTTATTAGAGTAAATCATGTTGTTGTAAATATTATTTACCAAGAACTTTGTATATAAAGAGTGCTATAGAATATTGTAAATTATGTACAAGTCGACAGTCACACTCTCTCTATCTCTTATCCTCTCCCCCTATCTATCCTTCCCCTTCCTCACGCTCACTCTCTCGATCTTCCCCCTGTCTCTCACTTTGTCTCCAATGGCACTTCAACACTCTCCCCATCACTATTTACACTATTCTACTCACATACATAAAAGAATTGTGTTCCAGATAACAGTACAGGTTTACCAATTTACATTAAAAAGTTACAAAATATCACACACACACACACACACACACACACACACACACACACACACACACACACACACACACACACACACACACACACACACACACACACACACACACACACACACACACACACACACACACACGCACGCACGCACGCACGCACGCACGCACGCACGCACGCACGCACGCACGCACGCACACAATTATAGAAAGCCAATCTATCATGTGAAAATGGTCTTTACATCATATTTATATTATTGTAAATTTGTAATATTGTGTTCTGGAGTATTATAATTTTCTCGATGTATTTAAGGAAAGCAATATGTAATAATCCAATTATTTTGATGATGTAAAACAAACTGTCATAACTCCTCCATACATACACACCTACGCTCACACACACACACAAGCGCGCGCGCACACGCACACACACAAAACCATAAACAAACACATTCACTCAACTAATTGATCTGTTGTGTTTGATATTTTTTCTTGTATCCGTACACAGCTCATCACGGTGACAATAAATAATGTCGAAACGTCGACACAAATAATTTAAAATATATGTTATACTTTTTTTAACGATTCTCGCAAACTCTTCATCGTTAAAATATTTATACTCATTTTGTTTATAATATTATTGTTCCATTGACAATGGCTTTACAGTACTTAAAAAAATTTGAGGTTTTAAACTGGCTGGAGAAGACCCGTGATCAAATAAAAATAATGTTAAACAAACTTTGTTGGCAAATAACAATATAGTGGATAAAAGTATGGAAACACCACACACACTTAAGCCTATGTCTGGTTTTATATAAAATTTATGTAGCTGTATTTTACGTAAGGCTATATATTTCGTAGCTGTATTTCAAAGCTAAGCTACAATTAATAATTTTTTGGCAAATTCTTTAGTGCGGACGCTAGACGACCGATCGTGTTACTAGAAGCGGTGAAGTTGAGGAGATAACGCCTTTCAAACAGCTATGCAACAAAGTCTCAGCAAATGAAGGGTCTGTAGGGAATATTGAAGCAAGGATAGAGTTAGATTTTGTAGGGGAAAAGGGCAGTAAACTCAATAAGAAATAGATTGAGACTAAATAGTTCGTAGTCCTTCAGTCTTCGACTGGTTTGTACCCTTCCCGCATATACCCGTGGTGCGTGTGGTACTGATTCTCTCACAGGTATATGGGACCTACAGTTTAACGCCGGATCCGAACGGCATAGTTGGGGAAAGGTTTATACTAAGCAGGATACCTCTCGCTGGTTTGCCATTGCCTTGCGAGGGGGAACGGTCGTATCTAAAATCGGATGGCCCCCGGCGGGAATTGAACCCGCGCCGACAGCGTAGCAGCGCCACACGCTAGCCACTACGCCACGACCGCTCCGACTAAATAGTATAAATGAATAATTATAACAACAGTTGACTCTGAGTCATAAATGGTTGAAACAAGAAAAAGAACCAAGACAATTTAAATTAAAACGTTAACAGCGTGGTATTACGCAGATTGAATTGCATTACACTATTGCTTGGAAAGCAATTTTCCGAGATAAGCATCAGAACCGAGCAGTATTAATTAAGATAAATATTTTACACTAGGGTACACTACATATACACTAGGCTATATTTAATTAAATAGCGTTATTGAAATGAAACGGGCTTTTCCTTAAGAGCGGTTTCTATAAATTATGATTGTGTAATTTTTAAACAATCAAATACACTTTTGAACGCTGTGAATTTCTGACTAAAATTTTTCGGTACTCTATCGCTTTAATTTTTAGCTGTAAGAACATTGTTTAGTCATCGATAGATTAACAAATGTGGTGCTACAGACTCTTTGGACAGGGACTTTATCACAATGTCGTTAACATATGTTTATTGTTATTACCTGTAATCACCATTAGAGACTTTACCGGAAATAGTGAAAATTTACTGTAGGCCTACAACAATAATTGTGTGAAAAGTTATTCAAACGGCGTATGACCCTTAAAACTATCACGAGTGTTTCAAAGTAACAACGTGTACGTTAGTTAACATACTTTAAGTTCTTCAATTATACTAAACATTATATAAGACAATTAATTTCTGTATCCTAGTGGCAAAAGTTGCAATGTTTGTGACCGTATTATAAACACAGTTTTGTTCAACAGGTCGAGTGTCCAAAAGTTTCTTGATTAATTTACGCCTCTGTGTAAAAATAAGAATAATATTACCATTTTATTTTATATTTATAACACCTGCTTAATACGCTGAATATAGTTATTCAATGGATTTTGTACCTACCGTTAAAATACATTTGAAAATATTTTTAAAATAAATCTAATCAATCTACTGCCAGCTGATAGCACGCACAATATAATGGTATAGAAATTTGAAAGAAAACTAAATTCAAAAAATTGGAGACATCAAAATTTAGCTTAAGTAATAATAGAATTTGTCGATCGCTTCTCCAGTCATTAGTCATATAATGAACATAACTTATATTCAATTCTCATGTGAACTCAGAAATATACGATTTCAGATTTTTGTGACGTGTGATAGATTAAGTAGGCCTACATACGACAACTCCAGCATT